>OX421365.1:14840000-16259853 GCA_949126905.1 Amorpha juglandis
GGTAAACACCACATCTGTCCATAAACAGAAGCAACATCACACAGAACTTTGAAATATAAAGCACAGCATGATATTAAACTGCGCTCGTCTCCCCGAGACATAAGATGTTGAGTCTCATAATGCCCACAAATTTCACGGGTTTCAATATCGTTCAAGCCGTTCAACCAAAACCAACCTTACCTGCACGTAAGGTTGGTTTGGTTGTACTTACACCCCGCCCTGTGGAATGGTGGCGTTTGGAGAATTCCACCACGGTATCCCCTGCCTGTCGCAAGAGGCGACTACCCCGGGGGCCACCCCACATGCGCCGAAGAAGGTCACCGCAGGGTTCTTAGTGGGTATTTTCCGGCATAGGGTGGTTGCACTTACACACTGCTGCTTGGCGGTAGAAATAGACAAAACGGCGGTACCAACCCCGACGGCCTCTCGCATATGAGAGACCTACCACCTTGTGAAAAAATATTCACATACGTCTTTATACAAATAAAAAAAAAGTTTAACTAAAACATAAAACCTAACCTATCAGTTAAAACCCGCGATGGTTCTACACTGTACACAAACTGCTCATCGAAGTCAATGTAATGAGACCAAATACAATTACATCTACTATTAATTCGTGGCACATTAGACGAGACGGTCTGCGAATCCAGAAGAGTTATTTGTGTGATCCACGAATATTGTTTGGGGTCTGGGTGTTATGGGACTGCAAGCCCCTCGTAGTTCCTTATACCTACGATACAGGTTTTTTCGAGTGTGGGGTCAAAGTTATGTTTTTTTGGCTGTTTGATGTACTTGTTTAATATTTATTTAATGATCGATTAGTTAGGAGCTACGACCGGTTTGGTTGCACCATCAGGTCAATGTTACTTAGCTAAGAATACTCTCGATTAAATCATCTTTCTCATAAAATTTCAGTCCACTTGTAGAAGCGTTAATACGCCACAAACTAATACATACAAACGAAGAGGTCTTAAGTATTAATAACACCCCCAAAAAAGTTGAGCCGAATTGAGACTATCTCGTAAAGTGAACTCAGTTAATCAGTATGAGATTTTTTTTTGGAATAATCTAGCTTTAGCAATTATGAAATAATTGAGGTTGACAAATCGATATATTTTGAACTTAGATAATTGGTTCATGTAATTATGCATTGTATTTGTAACTAAGTCTGTAAGTTTTAGAATATTTTTCTAAACACTTTTTGTACATATTATGAATGGACTGGTTCGATCCAGTTATTACAATAATCTTACCGAAAACCGACGTAAAGTGGCAGCTCACTGTTGCTTATTTTTGTATGGATAAAATTACCAGAGGGCTAAACCCCATATTCTTTCCAATCCCCATCTTTTTTTTATTGGCGGCAACACATCCATAATTCATCCATCATCAGTGTTTAAGAAATGTGGACACCACATATAATCAAGTCTATTCTAAGTTTGTTCGCTGACCTCTGTTTTTACTTGGAGTTATCTTATTATCCTATATGGTATCCTAGTGCCAGGGTCTGTCTGTAGTAAGATCATTGGCTCTCATGTCTCCCTTTAATGTCAAGCAAGTATTTTATTGGCCATCAGCGGGATCGTGCTCTTGGTACGACCTGGCACAGGCATTTGCGACCGACGGACTCCTGTTGTTATCTAAAACGTGACCAAACCACCTTAAACGACTTTCCTGAAGATTATCTGCAATAACGCAGTCATCAAGGTCACTTGACACACTAGATAGAAATAAATAATTTCAAATATTGTAAGATTATTTATCTTCCCACATGTGTTAAATAAATTACAGATTTTAAATATTAAATCCATTCTACAATTAAACGTATGTATTCAATATTTATGTATCCCTGTACTATTATGTATTATATACGTGAAGACGAAGAGAGATCTTTGTACACCTTTTTAAGCATATTGCACGTGTTAGGATTATATGAAAGTATCATATCCTCACAACATGAGAATAATATGTATTGAATATTCTTATTACGTATGATTTTATAATGATCTAGTATTATAACACTTAAGGCGCTTCCGTGAGCAAATGACCTTGACTGACTCGCGGCATATTGACACGTGTACTCGGCGTGTGAATTTTCGTGCAGAATATGCACGTATTTAGCGAATGATTGATTTAAAAAATCAGGCTTTGGTCTTTTCGAAAATTTAAATGGGGCAAAATATTCGTTATTAAATTGCCTATCTAGTGATGTTAATCTCAAATGAAAACAATATGTACTTTAAAAGGAGACGCACGGAATCTTTGCATTTTTCTCATTTTTATGGTTCACTAGCTTTTGCTCGCGGCTCCGCCCGCGTGAACAGCATTTTCCGTGATATAAGTAGCCTGTAAACGTCTCCAGGGTCCCATCTGTCTCTGATAAAATCATTAAAATCGGTTCAGTGATTTAGGCGTGAAAGCGTAACAAACAAACTCACTTTCGCATTTACTTTCACCCCCTTTTTCATCCCTTGTTAATAATATTTTCAAAATTCCTGAAACACATTAAACATTTGTTTTACGTCAATAACCGAAATACAAAATTTTGTTTATGTAACTTTCAAAATGACGGACTTTCATACATATGATCATCCCCTATTTTGACCCCTTTGGGGTGGAATTTTCTAAAATCCTTTCTTAGTGGGTGCCTACATAACAAAATGAATATACAGTCCGAATTGCATGCTTGTAGCCTTGATAGTTTGCGCTCGGCGATGATGAATCAGTCAGTCAGTCAGGACTTGTTATTTTATAAGTATAGATTTATAACAGCAATTTAAAAAAATACACCAACATTAACATGAATTTGAATCTAACAAAGTAAAGCTGACAGATTGTAGAAATATATTGTATATTTTTTTAATCAATATTAATTATTTTAAGTAATGACTAGATAGCCTCTAAAAATCTCGATCGCACGGCGTTTTGCTGGGGGTCTGAATCGCGATATCTAATATAAATTTATTTTATATGATTATTTGTATGACACTGAATTGAATTGCAAATATTACGAGTTATTTTAACTGTCTGTACCATCGTGCATTTCATTTTATATTATTTATTTGGTGGTTTCTTGGAGTGGAAAATTATTATAGAAAGAGTGATCTCGTAAATTCGAACATAAATGTTTGAAAAACTAAATCAGACTTCAGTCTGTTTTAGTGTAGACAGTGCAAAACTATGTTACTTTGCCGTTTAAGAATCCTACTAATATTATAAACGCGAAAGTTTGTAAGTATGGATGGATGGATGGATGTATGTTTGTTACTCTTTCACGTAAAAACTACTGAATGGATTTTAATGAAAATTTACAATAATATAGCTTATATACTTCTTATTACAGAGGATTTATTCCTGACTAGCTTTGCTCGCGGCTCCGCCCGCGTGATCTGCTTTTTCCGGGATAAAAAGTAGCCTATGTCTTATTCTGATGTATAAAGCTATATTATTGTAAAGTTTCATTAAAATCAATTCAGTAGTTTTTACGTGAAACATACATCCATCCATCCATCCATCCATACTTACAAACTTTCGCGTTTATAATATTAGTAGGATAGTAGGATGAATATTATAGCAATAAAAATATTTAATAAGTTCTAAATCCCGACTTTTATACCTTCAAATCTATCTAATATATAAAATTCTCGTGTCACAGTGTTTGTAACAAAACTCCTCCGAAACGGCTTGACCGATTCTTATGAAATGTTGTGTGTATATTCATTAGATCTGAGAATAGGATGTAAACTATTTTTCATACCCTTAAGTGATAAGGGTGGTCCCCCCAAATTATTTTATTTTATTTTTTGGAAAAAATTAACGGCATTAAAAATATATAAAATCCTAAATTTTCACCCTTTTACCACCAATCCCTATTCAAGGAAAGACGGTGGCAACCTTAAGAAGCTCATTGTGACCGGCAAAGTATATGGGAAAAGGCCTCGTGGACGCAACCCAATACGTTGGTCTGACCAGATCCGCACCGCTCTCGACTCTACAGTTCAGAACGCCAGGTCGAATTTTGAGCAATACGCGACCTTCATTTGCTATTATGCAAACATTTGCTATTCAGCCTTGCTTACAAATGTTTGTTTACACACATATGAACTCGCGTCTGTGATCCCCGAGGGGACAGGCAGAGGTATAACCCGTACACATTTTGCCAGGCTTATTTCAGTCCCATGATACCATATAATGGGGTTGTACAGTTTGTAGACTTGATTTAGTTGTAGAGTGCATTGAGATAAGGTTAGTTATAGGAAAAATATTTATTTCACTAAGATTGTAGAACCGCGATAAAATCCGTTTAAATTAGTTTTATTTCAAAGATCGTAGAAGTTAAGTTGGTTATTCCTTTCTCTACAGTAGTGCGGCTAAGTCCGCGGTAATGTTTGCACTTAAGCCGTAGCTGCATTGTACGTTTATAATGCGCGTAAAATATATTCGTGTGTGCGCCAGCTATACGTCATGTACGGTGGAAACTGTACAGGGGCGAGTTTATCTCAATACCGGGCACAAATTCTAGTCTCCGTGCTGATACTAAAGCTTTTTGTGATAAATTCTTTTTATTTGTTACAGGGTATCAGCACAGCTGCTGCTCAAGGATTTGACCCAAACGCTGTAGCGTCATTACTTGGATAGAAATAAGTTAATTTACACTCACATTGCATAATTTCGTTTCTTTAAATAAAGTAAATTAAATTAAAGGAAATTCATTTAATAAACATTTATGCAAGTAAATAACTCTTATGAGATTGACGGGTCTGTACAAGAAATAACGCAAAAAGCTAATTCTAAATTGTATGCACATTTTGTATACACAATAGCATTATTATCATAGGGTGTAAGGTAAGTAAAAAATTAAATTTAATTATTATATTTTAGCAGCTATAAACCGAAGTATAATTTCGCAATATTGAAATATATTTTTGCCTACACCTTAGTTATGAAGGATTGTTCCAGAATGAGAATGAAAATGTGTGAATAGTGATCCTATTAGAGGTTCCGTTTTTCTTTTTGAGATTCGGAATCCTGGTCGATTTTGGAATGCTAAAAAGGTTTTATTTTTATTAATTATTTTGACCCACACAAATCAACATATCGTCGATGATATGTTGATTTGTGTGGGTCGTGTCCACGACGTGTGAATACCTAACGTCAGTGACGTTAGGTATTCACACTTTGAAGCTAGAGCAAAAAGATAAGTATCGCACTTTTTAAATAACAAATTCATGCGATTCTCATCTAGTTAACACTACAGAAAATAGGCCTTTTAAAACTTTGATAGTTTCAGTTTTATTTCCATACATGAAGTAGCAGTAGCCAATATTGGGAACTATGATGAATAAAAATTCATAGAATTAATGATTTTTTATCATATTCCTCATATATTAAGGAGGGGTCCTTGCGTCGCATTCCTCAGTATTGAGGGGCGCGACCACCCTTCTGCATCACTTTCTTTGGTAGGATCTTTCTCCATCTGTTTCTGTCCCTGGCAATGTGGAGGGCATTGTGAACTGTAGAGTCAAGAACGGTGCGGATCTGGTCAGACCAACGTATTGGGTTGCGTCCACGAGGCCTTATCCTATCTACTTTGCTGGTCACGATGAGCTTCTCGAAATTGCCACCGTTTTTCCTTGCAATATGACCAAAGAATAATAATCATATTAGTTGAATACGAAATTAGTTTTCGAGGGATTCTTTTCTTTTTTGCAGTATTAATTACTTACTAGTTTGACCATTCCACAATAGTATGTTTTTTAGTAATTCGACACATAATAACGTATTTGTAATTCGTACAAAAGCTACAGTAGTACAATATAAATTATTCGCTTCGACAACCTATGGATATTTAGAAAATACCGACATTTGATGATGAATATGACGATTTAATACCTACCTAAACCTGTACTGTACATATTATTGTATTAAGCGACCAACCGGATCCGATTTTTTTTTTTGATAGCATAGGCCGGCAAACGAGCAAGTGGGTCACCTGATGGTAAGTGATCTCCACCGCCCATGTACGCCCACCACCAGAAGAGTCATGGGCGCGTTGCCGACCTTAAAGGAAAGGGATAATTAGGGATTGGGAAGGGTAGGGGATTTGGGCTTCCGGTTATCTCACTCACCGTACGAAACGCAGCAGCAAGCCGCTACTTTACGTCGGTTTTCTGTGAGACAGTGGTAACGATCCGGTCGAGCCAGCCCATTCATGCTGTAGACAAAACTGTCTACAGCGTGGCTCTACCACTCAAATGTGTCTCTCAAAATGTCAAGCATTTCAAGTGGCAGAGCAACGCTGTAGACAGTTTTTTCTACAGCATGAATAGGCCGGCTCAACTGGGCTGTTATTATTGTCTCTTGCTGCTGCATTTAAATAAATATTCGGATAGATAGCTGAGATATTCGGAGGCCCAAATCCCGCTCCCCTTACGAATCCCTTAACATCCCTTTCCATTATAGTCGGCAACGCGTTCATGGAATCATTATCATCAGGTGACCCATTTATTCTTTTGCTTACGGGTGATTCTACAAAAATTGGGTAACTCAATGTCACCAGCCAATATATACAAAGTCTTATTATATTGTATTGAAATAACAATTTATTTTAAAACAATGAAAAGTCCTTTATTTGGTCACCCAATTTCACTTCTTCATTTTAAATACAAGTTAATAAAAAAACAAAATTAATACTCAAAACGTCAGTCCGTTGGCATGTCACAATCCCGAAAACCAACAATCAAGTGACTATCCATTAAACATTATCATTGATTTAGGAAAACTTACTAATTTACTACAATCTGTGATGTACATAGTATTATATACTACAACTTTCATAATGCAATGTTCTCTATTTTATTTAATAAAAAATAAGAAACTTTGTGTTTAGTTTCTTTCGTCAGTCCGTTGTGTGTTCTTTAAATTTAAAATTCGCGGAGAATATCACCGAGTCAAGGTCAAATCCCTGTTTAAGTTTTAATGTTGGTAACGAAGTTAGTTGCGGACCGCACAATTTGACGGCCGCCATAATAGTACTAGTGTTTGGGTTGTGTTTGTCGTCTATACACGTGCGAAGCCAGTCAAAATGTCAGTCCCATGGTGAGTCGTTATTTTCTTGTTAATCTGAGGTTTATTTTCATTTATACATAGTTAACTATGATTTGTTAAAATGTAGTTTGTTGATATTCGAAATTACCAAAAAAAACATTAGTTTTGATTATAACCTCAAATTATGTCTATTTCGTCAATCCGTTGGTGTCAGTCCGTTGTCAGGTACTGATGTTTTTTTTTGTTTTAGAGCACTTTTATCGTAATTGCTACCGTGTGTAAGCATTTCTATTTTATATTTCAGTTAAAAACATCATGCGGCACGCTAAAAACAATTTGACTTGGGAAGAAATATTAAAAAAAAAGAGAGAAGCCAAAAAGTGACTGGCCCGATTTGGAACAATATAATCATTAGATTAGCCATCATATAGACCCGAATTTGTAATAATTTGATTTAATAACTATAGTAAACAAAATATCCTGAAAAGTTACCCAACTTTTGTATAATCACCTTTACCTATTATGTAAAAAAAATGCATATTTGTATTAATTCGCGAAACCGAACACTGCTCATGCGCTTAATTTATGTCGTCGTACTGTATGTAACTCGTAACCAGCTGTAGACAACTAAAATAAGGCAGTTATTTTAAATTGCAAATTGCACCAGCCAATAGTTACCTCATTAGAGCGTCTTAATGGTCATGGGAAAACGGAGTCCACGCGACCTTTACTCAGTTTTTAGGGATCCGTACCTGAAGGATGCAAATAAAACTCTAATACTAAATTCATCCACCTGTCTATCTATCTTACATGTAAAGAGTCATATTTTTAACCAACAACAAATTACAGGAATATCTCAAACGAAGCATATTTTATATTTTTTTTTATATTTGTAACCACGCATATCTTTTCGCAGAGTGATCTGATTTAATGATTCTTTGATGTTCTATTGGGTATAGCTTTAGGGTAGGTCCCATTTTAATTGTATGAAAAATCCACTTGTTAGGGGTGAATCGGGGACGAAAGACTATAAATTTATAATTTGTGAACCGATTTTAATACTTCTTTCAAGTAGTAAAATAAAAACTGTTTACTTTTTACTTAACTTTACTTTAATACTTAAAAGACAAAAATTCGAGTAAATCTCATAATTTTTTTTTTATCTTAGCACGGAAACAGCCAAGTCCGACTCGCACTTGGCCGGATTTTTTTAATATTGTAGTCGTTAGGCTGCGGACTCGAAGCCAGCGGGCGCGGAGCGGCGGCGGCGCCGGTGCGGGAGCGGCGCGTTTCAATGCATAGACTTATATGGACCTGACCTCGAAGGCAGCGGCGCGCCGCGGTCGCCGCCCCGCGGGATAAAATAGGGGATGATAGTTTGTATTTAACTTTGTCAATTTTAAACGTTCACGCAGGCGGAGCCGCGAGCAAAAGCTAGTGCACAATAAAAGTCATACAAAGGTTTTATTTCAATAAAACCCATGCCGAAGTACATGAATTTTTGTACATTTAATTCTAGGATTACAAGGATAACAATTTAATATACTCATAGTTTACACATTTTTACATTTTCATTAAAATATATTATTTTTTGGTAAGATAATCTAAATAATTATTAGTCCATTGAAAAGTTACATTTGGGGTTGCGTTTCTTAGAGGACTCAATTTTATTTTTTTGATGTGTAGGGGGGGTAAGTGTAAAGCTAAAATCAAGTTTGTGGGGTCGCCACCCTTGTCCCACGGCCGCCATCTTGAAAATAGGGGTTGAAACGGTTTTTACGATATATCTTTTAAACTATTTATCTGATAAAAAAAAATTGTCAACGTTTTTTGTTGCTAATTAAATTCTCTATAACTTTAGTCCAGTAACTTTTTGTCGTAAAACTATAAATAAAAAAGTTATAAGTGAAAATGTTCAGAAATTCGAGAAAAAAAATTATATTTTTCGATATAACTTTTTTTTTTATCATTTTACGAAAAAACAATATCAGACCATTTTTGAACTACTCCGTCCTCGGTCTTTTCGATGGACCAGGCTGCAGCTCATCATCTGATCGGTTTTCTGAATCAAATATCAGTGGGAGAACTGGAGAAGGAAGGGGTGTCAATGTCGGCGGTTCATCATCGAAGTCATTTTCATTTGTTAATTCTGAGAGTTCCATTACGTTACTGCAAGTCTCTCCAGAACAATGGAAGCACACTGCGGAACATTTTAGCCCTGCTTTTCGACATCCACACATCGCTCCACAGTTTCCTTTGCATTTACAAAAGATCAATTTAAGAAGCTCAGGGGGTGCTGGAGGTTTAGAGCTCTGCACTGGCATCAATAATTTTCCACATTTTTTCCAGCCCCAGTCTTCAGGATCATTATTATTACCAAGCCACGACTGGACCTGATGGTAGACTCGGAAAGTATGAAAGCGAGCTGTGTCTTGTGTTGGAGGAAGTGAAGATAAATTAAATGTACTTTTTGTCACTGCCTTGGCGAATTGTTTGTATCTTAGGCTGTCAAGAGAATTATCATCTTTATTTTTTCTTTATTACATTTTCACTTATAACTTTTTTATTTATAGTTTTACGACAAAAAGTTACTGGACCAAAGTTATAGAGAATTTAATTAGCAACAAAAAACGATAACAAATTTTTTTTATCAGATAAATAGTTTAAGAGATATATCGTAAAAACCGTTTCAACCCCTATTTTCAAGATGGCGGCCGTGGGACAAGGGTGGCGACCCCACAAACTTGATTTTAGCTTTACACTTACCCCCCCTACACATCAAAAACGTAAAATTGACTCCTCTAAGAAACGCAAGGTGAGGCCTAAAAAATGTAACATTTCAATGGACTATATATTGAACTGGTTGTATGCATTACAATCTTTTTTCTTTCAAATTCGGTATATCTATTTTTTACACAAACCTTCACGAACGTGCGTACCACAGGTTTATGTATACATGACAAACAAATATTATTTTTTAGTGATTAGAGAAGGAGATTAAATACACACTTAAGCCTCATTTTTCTGGAGAGAGCTTATATCATGACACAAACGAGAATCTTCTGAAAACTCTTGTGTCAGAGGAAGCGTCACACAGTTCGATAACAGAATCATATAACGTGGCCTTATAAATGACAGTTTTCTGTTATATTCTCGTCTGTATCGTACAAGAATCTCTTTCCTTCTTCAGGATGAAACTGTGGTTTATATGATCAACAAATTAGCATCTACAACATTTAACTGACGTCCAATCCGTTTGATCTGTGTGATAACACTAGAACGAAGCAACAACTCTGTCCAGTTCATCTTCTGTAAAGCATAGTAACATAATGCAGTACACTCGACGTCGGTCTAAATGACTCTCTTTCACAGGTGACATGTAGTAATTGTCCTCCTCACGCGCGTACCTCTCTAGGTCGATCTTACAGGGCTATGTAAAAAACAAGCCAGTAAATCATTATTATACATAACATTATTTTAATAATATACAAGTTGCTCCTCGCTGTTTTACCCGTTTGCATACTTCTACTTCGCTCCCATAGGTCATAACGAACAAGACAAAAAGAATTTTGCATATCCATCGTTCTATCGTGAGTTATGCTTATGGTCTTAAGTTCATACACAAATCCTATAAAAAAGCAGTTTTCACGACTTTAAATATATTTAAGGAAACGTTTCCAATTATTCTATCCATAAAAACCTTATTCGGCTTATTAACTAAATAAATTGCTAACAATAATAATATAGCTAACAATAAAAAAATAGAAGGATCGTTCAAGAATATCTCAAGTAAGGGATAGGCAGAGATAGACCCATATTTCGCCGAACTGATTAAGCATTTTTGCCTTTACATCGACAATGGTGATCAGGGCAGATCAGGGCATCAGAATGCTTGAGTACAGATTGGAACTCAACTTCATTCCAACTGACGTCACTGGTTATTTTAAATCCATAAAGCGTTTAGTAATCATTGGCGATACTAGTATATATAAAAAGACACACGGCGTAGCAGGAATATCTTCTTGGTGATGCTTCTAAAAGGTGTCTCAAAGAGCTGCCAATAAATATCCCTTAGCTACTAATGTAACGACACAAACGTTAAAGAAATTGGTGACATGCAGGTGTTGTTATACCTTAGCGCCTACCGTAAAACCATAAGCAGTGAATGATCAGCATGCATCGTCCACCTATTCAACTGTAGGAGTATTTTATTCTTATTTTTTACCTACAAATATAAAAATTGTTCTCGCTACAATTAATACCCGGTAAAGGCAGCACACGTTTTTTGGTTTGGAGCTGATTTTTTATCACCTAATCACGACTGATCCGAAACAGGTATTATATTGCAGGAAGCGGAAGTAAGTCCACAAAATCATCTTCAAATCGATGCTGTATGATTATCTCTCAAAACATAATTATAATTTTGTTGTTACTCAGAATATTATAATTTTAATTCTAATAGCATTCATGTAAAACATTACAAAACAATTAATAATGACAACATAAATTATAATGACAAAATAATTTCAGTTTTCCTATTTTTTTTTAACTTTCGTAATAATATGAATATGTACGTAATAATATGGTATGGAAAAAATTACCCTGAAAATAAATAAATTCGTAAATAACTGGAAGTGCTTATTTCTATGGGTAGAAATCCAAAGAAAAGTTGGAAAACTTGGAGAAACTGCACAAATCATATTTTATTATGCGCCTTCGTGTTTAATAATGGGACTCGTGTTTCATATCATTGTTAATTTACACGCAAAATAGGAGGGAGGGGGCATTTGTAGTGCTTGTATTGCCATGTAAGAGGTTATATTCACACTATGTAATATAATGCGAATATTGTAAATAATCTGCAACAAGATTAGGATCTATAAATCGCGTATTAGGCCGATCATGACGTACGCGTCACCCGCTTTCGATTACAGCAGCCGGTTCAGTAAAATTCTTAGAGCTCCGTGCTACGTGCATAACCACAACCTCCACGTGGACACAAATTTGCCGATCATCCGACAGGTCATGAAAATGACCAGCAAGCGCTATTTCTTCAAGCACTATTCCAATACGCTTATCCGCAAAACGTCAATATACGAGTACACTGTCTTTGACCGAGCAAAGCGGAGAAGACTGCGTAGCGTTCTCACTGATTCCGACGATGAGATCTCTCTGGCCATTCGACGGATAGGGGAGTTCAACAAACAATCGCACTTTACACGACCGGTGTACCGTGCTCGCCGCCGAGGACCTCGCCGCGTTCTCCGCTGCCCCAACCCTAGTACCGGCCCGCTAGCCGATGATCATGACTAGCTTTAAAATCTCCAAAAACACTAAGCGCAGATGTCTCTGCCCTCTCAGCGACCATCCTGTGCCGAGGTACGCATCCTACAGGGGGTGCCCTCACCCAAAAGTCCGGTGAAGCTGAACTCAGCCGACTCTAGTCGGGCTATCAGTATAAGCGGTCACATAAAAAAAAATGGAAATAATCTAGTGCAAATATTGAAAATCAGTTTTGAGAAAAGCAAAGTTAGAGTTTGCCAGTTCTTCTATAGCAAATCAGCCTTCCGAATTGGTCTTAGAGGTAATTTGATTTTAAAATATTTCATAGATTCAGTAAGTACTTTGATTTGATTTTTTTGTAGAGTCGATGGTTCATAGCTATATATCATCACACTGGACCATCACATTGACCTTCTGGAGTGGAGCAGTAATATACGCGCGAATGAAACCTTGCGCGACAGCTAGTTGTTATATGTTATGTGATAATTTGTATACCACTTCAGAGTAAATTTCTGAAAAGATTGTAATTACAATAGTTAAAATTACCTTTGTATAACCTTCGTCATAGCAAACTAGTTCTTCGAAGTAGCTGTTCAGTTTAGCTTTTGGATAAAAATAATAGTTTTGGAGCTCGTTATAGCGACCTAAATGCTGCAATAAAATTTGTATTGAGTCTTTACTATTTTAGTAAAAAGTTGCAATTACTTCCTTGGATAGCAACGACCTTATACGTATTGAAAATTCTTCACAATAATTAATACTTTCAGGGAGTCGTGTTTTAAAAATAGCGTTTGTAAAGTTCATTCTTATATATTAATAACAATTGTCTTTCACGCGTCTTTGACCACGTTAATATGTTTTTCCGAGACCAAGAGTAACCTTTGTCCATATACCAAGCATGCTCTATCTGTGTGCCAAATTTCATCCAAATCCGTTAAGCCGTTAAAACATGGTGGATTAAAAACCATCCAAATTCACACTCATGAAATATTTTATATTTGTAATATTAAGTAGGAAGTAGGAACTAGGGTAGTTGGAAGTAAGGAGTAAGATAGTATGAAGTAGGATATATCATAGAAGTTGGAAGGCCGTCTGGGTTGGTACCACTGCTTTGTCTATTTCTGCCGCCAAGCAACAATGTGTAAGCACTGTTTTGTTTCGGTTTGAAGGACATTGAAGCCAGTGAAATTACTGATAATTATGAGACTTAACATCTTACGTCTCGGGGTGACGAACGCAGTTCAGTGCCATGCAGTGCTTTGTAATTCAGAGTTATGCGTGGTGTTGCTTCTCTTTATGGGCAGGCGTGGCGCTTACAACCAGGCGAGCGCCTTGCTCGTCTCGTCATTTAATCAAATTAATAAAAAAACTATTCAAACTATTCAAGTCAATGCAATCAAAAGAAACGGCTATTTATCCCATCCTAATATTTTAAATATGATGTTTCTGAATTGTATATTTTTTTATTTGAATGAATTACGCTATAACCGATGAACACATTTCCATGAGAAAAATGTGTATAAGTTAAAGTGTATAATGGTAGACTATGACTTGGATAAAGACATAACTTTTTTGCTAAATAAACTTTTACGTGGGTGGAATTGTGAGTAAAAGTATCACATATTTTTATGCTCGTAAACTCATTAATATATACTCATAAATAAACTAATTATCTGTCATATCTCATGTTAAGTCAAAACTAAATAGCTAGAAGCATGGTCAACGCTTTTGATTTGAGGCACCTGTTAGTTAACAAGGCTATCAAACTAATATGAAAAATCTATCGTCAAACGATCTGTGTCAATTACTAACAAGCGATTGTTCGAAAATTAGATCAGAGGTTAATAAATTTTCCACTAAATAATGGTCCGGGTTCCCTGGGCCAGCTTTCCACTTGATTACTATCAAGCTAATTTTCCGTGAGTAGCTTCGTTTCGATGAGACGCCCAACAATTCCCTATGCGAAAATTCTCTATTGTGGTAGCTAACAGAGGTAGCAAGGATAGAATATTTCGATTTGATGATACTCAAAAATTTATTATTTTATTTGTAGGACAATATGACTGTTAAATTATATAAATATTAAGTAAGTAAAAACAAAAAAATCAGCTGGTTAGTAATCATACCCATTGGAAGGAGGGGCTTCCAATAGTATATCCAGTAGTATATATATAGATAGTAATCAAGTGGATCAGCCGGCCCAGGGAAACCGGACCATAACGTTTCATAAACTCAAATTAATATGACTGCCATGTCAAATTCAAAGTTCTGTCAGATGAATGTTGATTTGATCAGCCTTGAAGAAACTGAGAGTTAATTAATGATTGAAAGGAAAATCGCGCACTAAATCGCATCGTTTCAAACATTTTTAAATTGATGGTCATAACATGTTTCAAGTTCTGGTAAAAAATGTTGAAGTGGCATTGTCTAGTTTCTTATTAAAAGAAAAAACAAAAAAATGTGATATAACCGGTTGGCCTTGAGCATAAATGTTTATTCTAACAAATTCGCTCCATTAGGTCGACGAGTATTTTGGTTTAAAGCTGGCTCTACACATTATGCGAGACATGCCGAAAATTGACAAATACGAGACATTATGAGAGTGTAGAGGACTGTCTTATTTCGCCTCGCACTGTATATTCATTTTAACTTACCAAAAAACGGGGAGAAGTCACGGCCAATGTGTGAATCGGAGTCATATAAAGGAGTAAGATAGATTCTTAAAAATATTTCATGACCCCAATATGATATATAAGTAAACATCTGTAAATATTATACAAAAACTGCCCAAATTAATGATGGAACCCACATACTCAGAGTTCACGGCCCATTACTACCCATTACTAATCTGCTCTGACGGTCACAAATCATTATTGTTAAAATATTATTGGTACTATAGAATCAAATAATTTACTTCAGCATCCACAGAGCCACTTTTTCTCATCGTGTCTTGTGGGAACTCGCTTGGAAAAATTCGCCTCAATTCTACATCTTCACTGAAATATAAATTGTGCTATGAATAATATTTGTCCGATACTAAATATAATTGAATATTCGTAAACTGCTAAAATCACTCACTATGTATATATTACACCATTAATTTCGTAGAGTATTGCATGAAGGACCTAAAAGATAAACGTCTTTATAATTTGCACTAGTAACATTCTGGTTCCACCAATCCGCACAACGCTAGGCGTATGACGGATTATCCGCAATCATTGTATCCAATTCAATGATTTCGGTGCGTATGAAATATGGATCGTGCGACACGGATGTACTCAGTACATTTACTCTTAAAATGCGGAATCATTACAAAATTATAAACTTACAAGACATACATATGAAGTTGATTTAAACATTATTTAATAAAATGTAATGTAAGAAAGTTAAAGAAATAACTTGTGGCAAACAAAAACTGATGTTGTTATTCGTTACCTATTTGTGAAATACAATACTCGTAAAATGTTATCAAATGATTGGCGTATAGAATATGTTGTGTAGTTATAATATTAGAAATGTTAACCGAAAAATAACGGAGTATATTTTACAATTCGACGCGTATATGTGTTTCCTTTCTATTGATAATCACGCATTACTTATATCTTTTCAGAGTGATTTAATTTTGATCATTCTTTTCAAGTTGTACTTGTAACTGAATATTCAAATTTGAAAAATCTTCCTAAGAAGGTGAAATCCGAGATGAAATCTCACACATCAAGCATCCACACAGAAAAAAATGCCAAAGTTTGTCAAATATAAAAACCCCATCATCAATAATTCTATCCTACTACTCGTCAGGAACACATCAGCTAGCCACAAGATTGACTATATTTATCCAAGTAATGTCTGTTACTTATTGTCGTCTGATCTGGAAGCGTCGGTCCATTACCAGTTTGGTAAAAAATATTTTTCCATACTTTAATTTGTTAGTTTTTTTTCATATATGTCCATTTGATTGACATTTCTGCTTACTAATTTGCATTTATTTCTGTATCCAGTATCATTTCATTACGAATCAGGTTTTATAGAACTCTCATAAACGAATAGAGCACCGTACTGATGTCGCCTTATTAGAATAATGCAATAACGAATGTAGTAATCCAAGAAGAACCTTTGCGATTGTGTTGTTATTTGAAGCTCTTCGTCTTAATTAAGGTTTCTTTAATATGATTAAGCGTAGATTGAGACATCTGGTAGAGCAAAGCATTTTTTTGAATTAATATTGAGATTTTGTATAAACTCACTTTTACCACTTCTCTTTAAATCTTTTTACCACCCCCTTTTAAATGATATCTTTATGACGCTGGAAAGTCGATAAAGACCTAAGTATGTACTAGGAATTAGATCTTTGTGTGGTCAGAAATAAGTCCTATACCTACCACATATACATATATGTGGTAGGTATAGGACTTATTTCTCACCGCAAGTGACGTCGTTGCGACGTGTGGTATTGGACATACCACACGTCGAATTGCCCTCAGAGGTTGAGAACGATATAGACAGAAACTCGAGCTATTAGGTCACCTAATAGGTAAGTGATCTCCACTACACATGAACGCGCACAAAAACAGAAGAATAGTTGCCGTGAAGCAAATACATTAACATTTTCAAATAAAGAATACAATTAATGACACGCGGGATTTGTAAAATGGAAAAAAATATATATGGGTATCATCGTTGCACACAGTGTTATTCTTATTTATTTATACAACAAACTGCTGCACTCCGAGTCGTCAATGGACTTTGATTGTCGATTCGCCATTTGGAATTCGATTACTTTGCAGATACGTTAAATAAGATTATTTCAGTACACAGTAACTGATCAGATAGTATTGTCAGTAGTCAGTGATGGTGCGTAAATCTCGAAGTAGCTTTGTGTGGAAATATTTGAATTCTAAGAATTGGCTAATGTGAAATTTAAGTTAAATTACATCTCTGAGTGCGGCAGTGAGACACTCAGTTCAATATTACTGCTATAAATGAAGCATTCTTGTATTTTAATTTTTTAAATGAAACATCGAAAAGACATTATGTAATTCTTTAAATCGGATTCACATTGATCAATTTCGCAATACTAAATAATTCTTCTATCGTTGTGTCTTACAGAGAAATCACCACTTTCTGGTCGAAAGCCGTTGACATCAGCCACATATCTTACGGAAAACAATCGGCCTCCGGTGTCTATATAGCCATACTCGCCGCGGACCGCCAGAAAGTCTCCACTGTGACCCGAAGCGACTCCACCGTCCTCTCTTCTGTAAGTCCCGCCAGACGTTTCATATCTGTAAGAATATGTATTTTTACACATCTATTTTAATCATATTAATTATTATAACAATTCATTACAATAACTTATAAAGGTATTCAAAGTAAGTGTAGATTATTTATTATAAAGCCTTGTGGCGAGTATAGTTTTATTTACGAGACATTACAGTGTCTAAATATTTCAATGAAGAAATTACGATATATTAAGCGTTGAAATTCTTACTCAAAACTGTACGTGCCGTATCCATTGTTGTTTATTGTAAGCTTTTTTATTTCTTCAGTACAACTTCTTCCCGGCCATGTGATTGTGGTAATGAAAATCAAAAGCATTCTGGACGACAGATGGACATCGTATATCTGTACAAAAATATTTTAAACGTAAAGGTCACTTTATACTGTATTAAAATTTGTACATCCACGAAGTTAAAAATAATTGAAATTAAAAAAAAAAGTTTAACAATACTTAAAAATCGACTTCAACTCGACTCCCAAGAGAACCAAAATTGTTGTTTTATACTTTTCAGTATATTTTTTTGAAGTCGGTTTTTAAGTTTTGTTAAACTTTATTTTATAATTCAATTTTCATTGTTAAGTACAGCTATGGTATGTATAAGTGACTCAAATATCCGGATAGCCTATAAAAGATTCGGCCGATTATCGTTAATTTGCTCCTAAGAATTGAAGAGTTCCGTTACTTTGTCATGGATCTCATAATCAGAACCTAACCAAAGTACCCTTGAAGTATATCCTTTCAAATAAAAAACGAATCATCGAAATCAGTTGGCGTGATATTGAGTTATTCGTCCATTTGTTGCGCATGTACTTAATGCAAATTTAAGACTTATATGGTTTTCTCATGGATGTCATTATCAGAACTGGACCAATGAAATGGGACCACATGGAAAGCACTAGCTTTCAAATAAAGAATCATCAAAATTGGTTCACCCAGTCAAAAGTTCTGAGGTAACAAACATAAAAAAAAAACACAGTCGAATTGAGAACGTCCACTTTTTTTTAAGTCAGATAAAAAGATACTGGGTATCTAAAGTCCCATTTACACGGAGCAAGTTTATCGCGAGATATATCATGCGATAGTGCTTTATCAATATCGCCTATAGGCGAAACCGTAATAGTGATCTCTTATTTGCCAGGCCGCATCATAATTTGTAAGCTAGGATCGTACGATGCCGCCTCGTAAACTAGAATTTTCTATCATATTCTACATGATAATATATCATTCTACAAAACTATCTCCATGTAAATCGAGTTTCAATGTTTTTTAATATGGCGCGAGCTTAAACATTAGTTTATAAACCGGTTATAGCTAGACTCACCATAGTTGTCAACGTTCTTCAGAGGAGTGGAGCCGAGTGGACTGCCACTACTGTCCGGGTGTTCACACTTATATCTAGTTCTCCAAGAATGTCTGTTCTGTATTTAAGTAATTCCTTAGCACAATGCGACGTCAAGGACTAAAGCCGTTGACCGCATAACATAAATTACGCAAACTGAGGAACACTTGAAACTGGTACGGTAAGGGTCAATCATTTTTTATCGTCTAGTTATTGAAGACTATTATAATTGTGAGGCATATTAATCTATAAGCGCAATAATCTGTGTGGTAAAGTTTACAAATACTGAAGTTAGTCTGTAAGTCGTTATATCTAGGAAGCAAATTCTAGGAATTTATTTATTTATTTAATTTACAATAAGCATATTATGTCTATTAATGAACAGAACAAGTAAATAATGCACACAATATGTGTAAAAGTAATATTACTTAATGAAACTTAGTTTAATATATCAAATTCGAAGAAAAATAACACTAAATAAATATTAACTGTAAAACCATTACAATATTCTGTATACTTCTCTGAAAGATAGATTTAAATACAAATGTATAAAATAATAATAATGTAAATTGCAAGATATACAGCCACAAACTCTTCATCCAAGACAAGATGCTACGGCGTCCGGGTTGGTGAGAAATCTAAATTTATCTTCATTTCTAATCTGTAAAAATATTTTGGATTAGCAAAAATAATCAAAATAATGTTAATAAATAATAAATTGTTAATAAATATATAAATAATAAATTGTTAATAAATAATATCGCTAAGTTTGTACATAGAATTGACAATTAGGTATAAGCATGGCATGGTAATAGATGTCTTCCGTGAGTATAAGTATATTTTTATGGTGTTAACACCTGCCATAGTGACCCAGGTGCCATAGTGCCATAGTGACACACTTTGTGTGCATCGCTTTTCAGGATCAGCCAGTGTATATCCGGTTCTCTCGACGGGCTTGCGACATGACTTGATAGTTGGTTGGGGCGAATATAGGTGTACATCCTTGTATCCCTGTGCCTGCATTGGTCATCCGCCTGTACTGTTGCAGACCCCTCGATTTGCTTCTTCACTCTCCGAAGAGGGTAGAAGCATTTATACAAACCGACATGATTCTGGTGACCACCGATAAACTTATTGATTGTCGGTGGCCGCTAGGTTTTTGGACTGCAATACGCTTACCATCAGGTTTAGTGCAGTCACTTTGCCGTGTACGGATAAAATATATGTAATGGTATAATCGTAACTGTCGCTCCCTTTTGTTTATTAGATTAAATGACGAGACGAGCAGGTGGCTCGCCTGAAGTTAGGCGCCACATGTTAAGCTGTCCATAGACCGACGCGATGCTATACAGAACTTTAAATAACAAAGCACTACGTGACACTAGACTGCGCTCGTCGCGAGACGTAAGATTTTAAATCTCATAATGCTCAATAATTTCACTTGCTTCAATGTCTTATAAACCGAAATACATCAGCTTTAATAACGGTTACGTAGCAGCAAAAATATATAAAGCGGTGGTACTAACCCAGACGACCTCTCGCATACGAAGGACCTACCACCTGCTTCGGAGGTGCTACTTCGGAGCAGTGCAGTTGTCATACGACTCACAACAGTTACATCTTGAGCATCCTCCGTAAGACACCATTAGCTTTTATCTCTTTCTCTATTGTACAGTTTTCGTGCAGCAGCGGAGGAGTAGCTGGCCGTGAACAGAGAGGCTGCGGGTGCGATCCCCGCACAGAGATCAATGTTTGTGTGATCCACTAATATTTATTTCGAGGTTTGGGTGTCGGAAGACCGAAAGTCTCTTGTAGTTCCTGACACTCACCACTCGAGACACCTGTCTTACTGTCGAGTCTGGATTATGTGTGTGATTGTTGGGTGTATTTATTCATTATTATTTACTGCAAGGTGTTACTTTGCTTCAGTTTTTTGTGAGATAATGGTAACTACCCGGTCGAGCCGGCCCATTCATGCTGTTTTATAATTCAACACTCTGTATGGTGATTACAGACGAGCAACCGTCTCGTTTCATCATTCAAACGTAAATATAAGTGAATAATAAATAGCACCAATTACCCATTAATATTGCTTTAAACGTACATCTACATTATGTGTGTTGTATCCATCCTTATCTGCATGATAAGCAATCAAATTTATTACTCCATTTGGATCTACGTTGGAATAAATACCGTCCACAACAAAATTTCCTTCATCATCTAAATCGCCAACTTCTTCTCTATAAAATTTATTTGGCACAACGTATCTAAAAAGATATTAACAATGGATTAAAAAATCATCAGCAGTCAATCTATTCTAATCTTTTCCACCTAAAAATAGAATAGAATCGGCAGTGAATATTTTTATTATTCATAATATGATTCTTTTAACAGTTTCATGAAGCAGTGATAGCTCAGCGGGGAGTGGAACGGACTGCGAAGAAAGTAACAAGTTTGAAAATGACTGTCTTTTATGTATTATTAAAGTGAAAACTTCTTTTAGCGCGGTACGCATATTTTTAGATGAGCTAAAATCTCTGGGCTCGCGACACCATTACGAGATGCAGCTATAGTGCGTCCATATATGCATGTACATATAGCAGACCGCGAACGCGTCGCGTCGTTTTTATTTAATAAATCTAAAGTTGTGCCAAAATAAGTTTTCATTTCTGTCGGTACTCCCGGAGCTAACCCCGTATTTTTTTTTATTTTCGCTTACTTTAACGATGAAGGAAACATCGTGAGGAAATATGCTTACCTGAGAAGAGGCAAAAAGCATGTATACAGGCCGGCATGACTGGTGACCACCGATAAACTCATTGTTTGGTGGTTGCTGGTTTTTTGGACTAGACTACGTTTACCATCAGGTCTAGTGCTGTCGTGCTCCAAAAAAAAATGCTGATTATGAAAATGACATCCATTTTTAAATCCTAGATCCTATTTGTTTTCAACAAAATTCATGGGTTTCATTTTTGCGGTTTCTGAAGGTGCTGATTTCGAAGATGCCTACTATTTACAAATCCAAGATTGCGGACATAGTTGACCAACTGAGATTCCCTCGCGGTTTTTGCTCTAGGCTGTTTGGTATCAACCCATTAGTAGACAACTAAACTTTCGGGACAATGATTGTCAAGTCCACATCCCACACGTCAGTAACCTCGTGTGCAAAATATTTAATATAAATATTTAGACATTTTCTCTGTTTTTGGCTTTAACTATGTTTTCGTCATGCGGAGTGATGATATCAACAACTATTGTCAGATGCGCCAAGTGATTATATTACCACAATTATAGCAGGCATACATAGTGGCGACATATTGTAAATATAGTCCTGTTTGTGACAGTAGATTGATTTTAATAAGGCGTTGAATTTTCATTTTCGAAAGCTGGTTGGGGGACATATTGTTAATATGGGACTTCAGTGGTCACAAAGCAATATTGAAGAGCAAGTTGCTGGTGTATGATCTTGGCTACTAGTTTATGTCTATGCAAGTTGTCGCCGTTATCAAGATATGAACAACCCGAAATAATCAAGTATTATTATAATTGTTCCACAATAGCGATTGTTTAATAATATCCAGGAAGTATAAGAATAACCAATAATAAGTAGTAGGACCACTATAAAAATATCTGAACATCAGCTGTATTTTTTTTCTCCATAATAAATGATGTAATCCACCTTTATTTTTACGAATATATTTCACGTTTATTTACCACTAAGCAACTTAAACAAAACATTTAAAATACTAATTACCTAAAAGTATAAACGCCATGGATTATGTCTTCTGAATTAAATTCATTGATTATTTTGTTGTTTACTGCACCCGAAAAGTATTTAGCATTATCTTTAGATTCCTGGTGGCTCAATGCTTCTGTCCAAAATGTTATAAATATAGCACATATCACGTGGAATTTTCTGCTCCGTAACATTATACGTTTGTTAAATTAAGAAAGTAAAAAAAAACCTATAACGTTGAATCACAAAAACAAGTGTAATTAATATACGAAACAGGTATGACAACACTCGAGCGGTTTAAAAATGATGTGATACACTCGTTAACGATATACCTATAACCAAAGAGAATTCACTCGAAAAACACCTTAAATAAATACTAGTGACGACCTACAACTACAATCTAGCTGAACTGTGGGCGCTATGTTTGTTTATAAGAAGCCAGAGTGATCTTTGGAAACCGGTATAAAATATTACCGTCTGCGGCTGACTGAGTAGGGTTAAATACTTAAATATACAAAAAATTGCAAAGTAACTGGGAATTCCCCTTCCGCATTAGGCCAGCGTGGTGGATTAAAGTCTAATCTCTCTCATTAGTAGAGGAGGCCCGTTCCCGTAGGACGTACTTATATAATTCAACGCTGATATTATTATTATGCAATAATGTTCTTTATCTTTATTTTCGTAGATTGATTTACATACTTACAGAACGCGCGATTGATCGGATTGAAGTTACTCAGTTCAGCCGCCCACGCGACCCTTTATACTCTGAAAACAATAGCCCACACGCGGCTCGACTTACTTCAGTCTGGCCAAATTGTTTCGCGCATATTACTAGCACTACTACTAGCGTTCGCTCGTGGCTCCGCCCGCGTGAAGTTTTGCACCGTTATATTATCGATATCTTTAAATTAGCCTAACTTTTTTGTTTATTAACCGATTGACATGAAACAAACACAATAAATTAGTGAAAACTATATCTAAATCGGATAAGCCGTTTCTGAGATTAGCGTGTACAAACGCAGAGACAAACAGACAACAATTTTAAATATCATTGTATAGGGTACTATTTGATCGCGTTCCAGGATCAGCTAGTGTATATGATCGCGTTCCAGGATCAGCTAGTGTACATGATCGCGTTCCAGGACCAGCTAGTGTATATCCGGTTCTCCCGAGGGGCTTGCGACATGACTTGATGGTTGATTGGGGCGGGTATAGGGGTACATCCTTGTATTACTGTGCGTGCATCGGTCAGCCGCCTGTCCTGTCGCAGGCCCCTCGATTTGCTTCTTTCTTCTCTGAAGAGGGAAGAAGCATTTATACAGGCCGGCATGACTCTGGTAACCACCGATAAACTCATTTTTTGTTGGTGGTCGCTGGTTTTTTGGATTGCACAACGCTTACCACCTGGTGTAGTGCTCGGATAAAAAAAGTTCCCAATAATATTTTTTCTCATATATTTTCCATGTACAGACAGCGACGGCGATCCGTTACATTTTTATTATATGTATAGATAGATATTACACTGACAGGTAGCGGATGTATGCGGGCTGCTCACAACCGAGACGGTTGGCACTCACTTCACAGCTAGTTTTATATTGTAATCAATGAAAGTAATAGTGATAATTATCATACCATTTTACCGTATTTTTAGAAAGAGAGAGGGATGACCTTTAAATAAAAAACAGACAGATAACATGAGCACTTTCAACCCAGTTTATTCTACTCACAGAGAACAAACTCATGTCAGGATTAACCAATTGTAGAAGGCCTACAATTGGTTACTTTACTTGGACTTGTATACACGTTCATTTTGATTAACAACGACGGTATTGCTACAACTGTATCGGTCAGCCATGCTGAAAGCAGGCTACTGTAATAACGACCACGATTGTTACTAAGGTCTTCACAGCGCGACGACTATGATTGATTTTGGTGATGATTATCTAATGGTTCATACACTGAAACCTTCCTCGGAAAATGTAGATTACTTATAAAGAATTATAAAAAAAATATTTATTAGATTTTTTGTATAGCTTTATGTATTAGTAACCAAAATTATACTTTGTTCAGCGTCCACAAATAGAGCCTACGCAATCTAAAGGGTATCCAGCGCCAGGTCCTTCAGGATCTGGCTCGTGGATATTATCGTTATCTTCATAGCTCACTGTGTGCGTTATTCCATCAGGTCCAACCCACGTGAAGATGTCATTTACTGCGTTAGTCTTGTCATTGGGATTTTCATTGTTAGGTCCACCTTGTAGCTCCTGCTGTATTTCGTTGGATTCCGCGAAACTGTACACAAATGACAAATAAAAGATTAATTAGTATTTGCATTTAGTTTGTTTAATTTTCTCCCTTCTATAATATTTTCGAAAAGAATCTGAGTCGTATAGTCTTTGAGAGCAGTGTGCCGTCAGAGATTACAGTCTCACCACGCTCCACATGGACACCCGGGCACTTATCTACACTAATCCGATATTAACTGAGCTGCTAAAATTTTCAGTTATTTTAGCAACTCAATACCTTCGTTTTTTTATGCGAATAACTTGAGATCATCCATATAAAGTAAGTGGGCTATGGCCTCATCGTGCTGAAAGGATCTTCAGGACCAGGAAAAACCATAAGGGACTCAGGACTATCACCTTAGAATATATCCTGTTCAATCCTAATTTGCTCATCGCAATCAGAACTCGGGAGACTGGACATCACCTGCATACCTAAGGACAATGATCTATCGTCCCATACATGCCCCAAGAAAAGTGCATAAGTTTTCATCAATCTTATCCAGTACCCCCATGAGCCAAGTATGGGACACTGAATGATTGGATCATAAGCCTTTTTATGATTATTATCAGATATCTGTTACAAATTACTACAGTACACTTTAATCAAATTAAATAAATGATTAAGAAACAGATGCAAACAAAAATGCCAAGCTGATATGAGAACCCACTTCGGGTAGTGGGTGGGTACACCACATTTTTACGAATTTTTTTATTCCGTCAGTCACAAATAGAAAATACCGATTTTCATATATCCGAATGGTTCAAAGTTCCTAATATAACAACTTCGATTTATCATTCATCCTATTATTGTAATTCCAAAATTCCAACACTCCTGACGTTTAATAATTACTATTCTCAAAATACCGAGTTTCAATAGATAGAATAACAAAAAGTCCGACTTAATGATAATTCGTAACATCAAAAATACTAATTAAACAATAGAGAGGATCTGGCGTTAATCGTCACTGTTCTAACCTAACCCCAAAGAATTCAATAACAGTAGATGGTACCCGACGCAGGTATATGGAGGAAAGAGAAAACAAAAAAATATTAATACACAATTATTAATAACAAAAGAGACGTTTTATAAATTACATTAAATGTTATTTATAGATTTTAAATATATATGTGTAACTGAATATTATACTAACTGAATAAGAATCAGAATCCCAATTATAGCAGTTTATTCGAAGTATTGAAAATCGGAATGTCGTTTTTCATTCTTCGTCGGTTTCGAAGAACCCATCGAGCATTTGATTCTTCGAACTTATAAAAAAGAAACAAATCGCATTTACGTCTATCCGTTAAATAAATTTCGTGAATTTTTGTATTAGGTATTATAATTCTTAGGTATTATGAAATTCGGACTTTTGAAAATCGGAACATCGAAATTCGGAATAAAATGTTTTGGAGTTTTGGGTCTTTCCCGTATTAAGTATTTATACTGCACGAATTACCTTACAAAAAAAATACTGATAGACAGAAAAATCATAAATATTAGAACGAGCCTCAGGATTTGAAAATATACCAAATGACTGACTAACTCTGTCACGATACCATAAGGTGAGTTTTACTGTACAAATGAGAAATTAGTCTCTCACGAGCGAGTTGCTAAGCCGGTAGACGATTTAAATGACCTTCAAATATTTGAAATTCGTAGAGTTCTACAGCATGTATTTGAAATGTATATAATTAGCTATTTTCGGTAAGCGTATGCTGAAGCATAGCTGTTGCAGTGCACTTGAGCACAACGATGTCAAACGTAATTTTGACCAATATATGGCACACGCTCGTGGTCGCAGCATACTTGGCATTACCTTATATTAAAAGCCTCGTGCGTCGTCACGCACTTTGAGTAAGGGCCCCGTCATCATACTAATAATATCTACACTAGACCACACTATTTTCAAATTCTATTTCAATTGCCTAATGTCTTGGAGAACTAAACAATAACATTATTGGCTGGTTCTGTAGCATAGTGGGCACGTGGCTAGCTATGTAACAAGAGTGTTGTGAGATATTAGTATGATCCGAAAATATTTATTTTGGGTCTGGATGCTATGAGACCGAAAGTCTCTCGTAATTCATAATACCCACGACACAAGATAATCTTATCTTACAGTGTCAACAGCATTATGACAATGTGTGAATGTAAATTTTTATTTTAATCGCTTGAATAACGAGCAGGTAGCTCGCATGTTGGTAAGCGGCACGCCTGTCCATAAATAATGGCAACACCAGTCAGAAAGTTGAATTATAGAGTACTGCAACGCCCTCAATTACGCTCGTCACCCCGAGACGTTAGCTGTTAAGTCTCATACCGCTCTGTCATTTCAACGCGAAACACAATACATATAGCTGTTTGGTGGTAAAAATATCTATCCAGATGGGCTCTCGCGTGCGAGGGACATATTAACCTACCACCTTTTTGTAAGCAACCAAAACACATATTGTATGTCACAACAGACAGAATGTGCTTCGGTTTGATGGACATTAAGACAATGAAAATACTGGGCCTTATCAGACATAACATCTTATATCTTGGCGTGATGGGCGTAGTCCTGTACCAGTGATACTTCTGTTATGGGCAGGCGTGGTGCTTACCATCAGGCGAGCAATCTGCTCGTCTCGTTATTCAAATGATATATAAAATAAAAGTACCTATGTTAAACGGTGGTCCATATTAAAGTGGCGTGGTATTAACACTTCATTTTCAGTGAAAATCTTTTTCTCGCTTATCGTAATATGTTTGTGATTTTACACTTTATTCAAGAACTTTGATGAAATAATCCATAATAATCCATAATTCATGCAAAATTTCTTACTATTCTCTGGGCCTTCCCATTCCGATGTTTTCAATGTATAAGTACTTCGGTAGGAAAACGAAAACGTTGGCCGGGTACTGTTTCGAGAGTGGAGCTGCCGTGACCATCACTACCAAATAGAAATACGCCATCTGAAAACCAACGGTCATAGCTTGTTAATCTCATTATTTTTGTAGATTGTTTCTATATCTGTGGAGCGGCGGCATAAGAATACAAACTGCTTCCCCTTATCTTTCCCGAGGGGGTCGTAAGGGTCGAACGAGGGATCTATGAGCCAACAACCGCTCAGCTGGTGGTAAGATGTTACATCCGGCCGGTTATGGATTACCGTACACATGGTGTAAAACTTGCCATAGTGACCCACATAGTATGTGCGTCGCGTTCTAGGATCAGCCAGTGTACATCTGGTTCTTGCGGAGCCTGCCACGTGACATGATGGCTGGCAGGGTCATGTACGTCGGTCCACTGTCAGATGGAGGTATATTGATTCACCGTCCAGGGAGACCCGTAGAAACGGTTGTTCCGCTGGACGCCCGTGCTCTAGTACAGGGGTCTAATCGAGACCAACCACCTCGAGAGGCTACCCCACCATGCCACGCACAATCTTGGGTAGGGTCTGTCGTGCCGCTTGGTGACCAAGTGTGGAGTCCCGGCGGCCTATCCCGGCAGGGTACGGTGGTCCTACAGCGGTGCTCAGTCCTACCACCGCGTTTGCAATGTGGTTTACTAATATCCATGGACTGCATTCAACATTAGTGCCGACCAACATTAGTTCCACCATCTCGAGACGGCCCGGCTAGCAATGCTCTTCTTGACGGAAACGCAGATCTGTCATCCGGCCGACACGGCATTTTTGCACTATCCCATATATATGGTATATATGGTATGGTTGTATGTCAGGTCGGATCACGGATGTCAGTTGTCGCCGTTTGCGTTACATGGAGGACCCTTCCTTTTCCACACTGTGGGTACTGGGTTAATGTACAATCGACAACAATCTGGAGATTATCTGCTACAAAGCTTATATTATTTTTAATACGTTTATTAACATAAGGCTTAGCTTAGCGAAGCCATATTTAAAATCAATATCACGATGTTTGATATGTTCTTGTGTTTTCTATTGCTATACTGAATAAGGTAACACAGTTATTTTACATTTACTTTTCTAATCTTATAAAATTGAAATTGAAAGTGAATTTGATGATTCAGGAATTCGGTGTAAACGCATAGAGTCCATTTTTATTTACCACCTAGAACTCTATGGCGACAATCTCTTCTATATATGCGATTGATTAAAAATCAATCGACAGACTAATATATTATACTAGCTTTTGCTCGCGGCTCCGCCCACGTGATCAAACAAACAATCAAACTCTACAGCTTTATAATATTAGTATAGATTTGGGTAGCTTAGCAACGGAAGCCTTCAAATAATATTATTTGGGTAGCTTAGCAACAGAAGCCTTCAAATATTAATAATTTTCCCCGTTTTTGCAACATTTTTACTGATGCTTCGCTTCTAATGGTCGCAGCGTAATGTTATATATCCTAAAGCCTTTCTCGATAAATGGACTATCCAACACTAAAAGAATTTTTCAATTCGAACCAGTAGTTCCTGAGATTAGCGCGTTCAAACAAACAAACAAACAAACAATCAACCTCTACAGCTTTATTATTAGTATAGATTTAACATTGGCTGTATTGAATGCTTATAGATTCTTTAATCATTGATGTAATATAATCAAAGCATAGACTATTATATGTTTGACGTTGTTAGATTGAACGAAAAAATGAGTTTTATTTCATGCTGTGGGCGAGTAGCCGACTGTGAAACGTGAGGCCGTGGGTTCGATTCCGGCATCAAGCAAATATTTGTCTTATTCACAAATATTTGTTTCGGGTCTGGGTGTTGTAAGACCAAAGTCTCTCGTAGTTCCTGTTACCCACGACATAAGACTCGTATCTTACTGTGGGGTCAGGGCTATATGTGTGACTGTTGGGTGTTATTTATTTATTATATAAATTTGAGCTATCTGCACTCTTTCTCCATATAAACTTTATCGGCGCATCGGCGCGACGATGATCGGCGATTATACAACTGCATCGATTTTGTATCGCCTTTTGGGGACTTTCCGCGCTCGATCGATGTATTCAAATAACGGGTTAGCAACTGTTTTTATACTAAATCGCGTGTTGGCGTCGTGTGTAATCGCAGTGTCGCGCATTTTATGGACACTCTCGATCTCGGCTGGCGTGGGCGGAGAAGTGAAGTGAAGTGGAGAGTGGGAGTAGTAGTAGTTCGCGCCCGCGGTGACTGTTCACTTGCACATAGATATTTTATTACATTACTGAGCCGAGTTCTACAGACGTCAATGCTTCACTAACTTGTTGGGACTGTGTGCGGCGTTCAGTTACTTCATCGAGCTTCCAAAAAACAACTTGATAGCCCTGACGAGGAATCGAGCATCTGAAAAGCAAATAAATTGCCAACCACAGATGGTAAAATATCGAGTGTACTACCCCAACTACGCCTAATCTTACACTTCTCCGTGAGCGCAATTTGCTTAAAAATGGATACAACGTGTGCTCTTCACGTATTAATATATAGACTCTTTCTAGTAATTGTGTTAGCTAAATTGCTCCTGAATAACTTTACTATTAATACTAGATGCATTTTTGCTCACTACAATGCTATAAAGAATGGCCGCTCCCTATTGTAGGTATTTTATTAAAAGGCATTTGTTTATGATCAAGTGTTTGAGAGATCTTCCATACAAAATGTATCAAACAATGTACTGGCAGTAAGAAAATCTGTCGGTACACAGAATATTAAGAACGGTCATCAGAGGCCATGAAAATTGACTTTGACTTGGATAAAATTTGACACTGGTGATTAAACCTTTTGGTAAAAAGGAGATAACAATTTTTATTGTTCTCGGTTCTTCGTGATCGATCTAAGTTATTTAGAAAAAAGTAACCGTAATAGGTTCATAGGTACTATTATACCATACAATAATAATACATAATCTTTGTTCTTTCAGTCTGGCGTTATCCCGGCCTAATGCCAAGCTCCGCCTTTCCATCATGATTTAACGGTAATTAGTGTTATTATATATGGGACCACCCGCCGGCTGATCCCCACAACCTGCCAGGGGAACCAGTAGGCCTAGTACAAGTTTGGATAGTTTTCTAAAACGATGACAGTTTTCGTTTACTCTCCGTACATCAGGTAGCTGTAGCCACTAGTGGGAACTATGATGAATTAAAATTGTTAGTATGATTAATTTTAAACCATATTAATCGAATACAAAATTCATTAGCGAGCGAGTCTTTCCTATTTTACAATAAGGATTAATGTTTGACACTTCGTTAATAGTAATTTTATACGAATACGAAAACTGCAAACGTATTTGTAACTCGTACTAGGCCTACAAGTTTCGCCATTGCCTCGTCCGTTTGTCAGCGGAGTGTACCATGTGCAGGTGCATGACATGACCCATACACCATAATGTAATATAAAACATTCACAAGATATATAAAAATAATATATTATACATAATTATAATTAGGTTTGTTATTGAATATGAATATACAAATGTAATGATTCTGCTATGCTATTGAAGAGTAACTGCCACACTCTCTACCTGCACTAAACTGCGCCATCGAAGTTGTCTAAATAGCAAACATTACCATAGTTGATAATAGGAAGGATCAGGGTTTGCATAACCGTTCTCTAAGTTTTGTAAGGTCTTTTAGTCGATGCAGTGCGCGTAGAGTACACACCACTCAGCCACACAATTACAGCCAGACATGTAGTAGGATTCACTGTTATAAAACTGTCATACAAGCTCTTTATATAGGGCAGATCTCTGTTAAATTTTCAACTGTTATGTACATACAATCTAATTTTTGGAAATACATATCATGGTTTACCTGTGTGCTAAACAAAAAACTGTGTGTCAAACCCGTTCAATTGTTAAGTTGTGATTGTTTAAAACATCCAAAGTCACAAATTCATAAATATCAAAACTCACACACTCACAAACATCCAAACTTTCACATTTATAATAGCAGTAGGAAGTAGGATGTATGAACAGCACTGGCACTATTGACAAAAATGTACAACAAATGCAACAAACCAATTTCATTTTTATCCGACTTAATTGGAAGATGTGTTTCGTCTAAATAGCTATATAGTGAAATGGCTGTTCAAACTAAACGCTTTCCTTATATCCTATTACAAGAATAGTGACTATTTTTATATCTTCGGCCTAAATAATATAAACCTACGAGTGGAAGGTCACCCGGTTTGACATTCTAGTGAGCAGAAATCATGTTATGTTTAGTAGTATCGTACATTGTACAGGTCCTTCTGAATGATGAATGGTAATACATATGCCGAAGTTCCTTACGGCAGGCTTGGAGGGGATAGGGATTTCGCTGCGTGACCGAACTGAAAAAAATGTGATAGTAAAACCGTAAGAAAAATGCGTGGAATAAAAGCGTTAAATGAGACGTGCGCAGGCGCGACAGTCAATGTGTCAATTTTAATGTCAGTCATTTCTATGTAATTTTATGTTGTCAAACAAAAATAAAGAGACATATTTAAAATGAAATTCATTCAGCCATTGCCAATTGAAGTATATAAAAATACTCCTTCGATTTTTAAAAGATTACGCTAGCTCGTTATTATTTATAATTACATAAGTTGATAAAAAATGCTATACAATAGCTTTACCGCGGCAGTCTCCGAGCGCCACACGTCTTTTTTTTATTTCTATTTTTCTATTCTATTTCTATGTAATTTTATGTTGTCAAACAAAAATAAAGAGACATATTTTGTTATTTTAGTTGATAATTTGAATTTTTTGCAATTTGTGTCGATTGTACATTAGCCGAAGGAACTTCGTTCCTACCTGGTGTCCCACGACACACACCAATTTTTTTATTTGTAGGACAATATGACTGTTAAATTGTATTAATATTAACTAAGTAAGAACAAAAAAATCAGCTGGTTAGTAATATAATATATATCTTGAAGATATTATTTTACAACAGAATTAAATTGTTGCTACACGACAAATATACTGGACACCTTACTTAGTGTTTACTCAATACTGCTTGGTGGCAGACATAGACAAAGCGGTGGTACCAGCCTAAACGTCCTGTCGCACACGAGGCACGTACTAACTTGTAAGATAAGACATTTTACATCAAAATTATGGTTAATAAACTTTGTTTTTTCTATTTTGGGATAACTTATTCAGAATTCTCTCCTCGGGTGCGAAAGAATTGTAAAGTTCGGAAAAGCTATCTCCTGAACGATTAAAAAATATAAGGTTCTTCGCGAAAACAGTAGACGGTTAACTAAAAAAAAATTATGAGTGGAAGAGCCACGCTGTAGACAGTTTTAGTCTACAGTATGAATGGGCCGGCTCGTTCGGGTCGACCGCGTCTCACAGAAAACCGTCACTACATAAATATACATAGAGGATATAAAAACACTCAAGGAAAACAAAAAAAATACTTCCGAATACTTCTGAAACAGCATATTACAATAAAAGAAATTTACCTATAAAGTAGCAAACCCCTTTAATTACCGTCAAAAAAGTGTAGCTTTGAGTTAATATGTGAGACAGTAGCCTTGAAACTGATAAGCGTTTGGAAAGCGATCATATAATTATAATCTATTTCAATAATAACTCTGACATTTATACATATTTCAAAGAGATAGATATAAAAAAGCGGTATTATCTACTTACTCTCAGTAAAGGACATTGTCAAAAATGGCCTATGAATCAACACGCATGAAACATTTACTATAATTATTATTATTATTTACAATGTACATTATAATTATTTCAATAGAACGGACACTTCTTAATTTCGAAAACAATTTAAAAAGTATTCACTTCCGTCATAGTCCTCGGTATTATAATTTTTGGTTCAAATTCGGGTTTTTAATAGGCAAAGGTATTGTAGCTCATACAGCCAAGTCTTTGTAACAGCACTCTTAATAAGAGTTTGACACAGACAAACGTCAGTATTCTCAAAACTCAAGTGTTGAGAATACTGTCGCTTGTCTGTGTAATTAAAAACCATTATTGTATTAACCATGATTATGGTTTTTAGTCACAAACAGTCCGATATGATGTCGCGGAACCATACGGCTTGTCAAAATGATTTTTTTTTTATTTATTTATGGCTTCGCATTGTTATGCATTTCGCCAATGACAAGTGTAATTTATTCTGGAAGTTTTCAAGGACTTGTTGGAGTTTTGGTGTGCATTCTTTTTTTCAGTACGATACTTAATTCACTTATTTCAATATTTCCATACACTGTTCTCCGCCGTAAATGTTTATTGCACAAATCCACACCACTTTTATACAACAAACACAACATTAAACTAGTTTTTGAAATAAATTAAAATCAGCGATGAACCGCACTGTCAGAATTCCCGCCAAAACTCCGTCAAAATGAATTAACAGATGACAACATTTGACATTTGATAGTATTTATTGGCCTAATTATAACCTCAAAATCCGAAAGTATTTGATTTATTTTTCGGAATTCTCAAGTGTCCGTAGTTTTAATTTAGTTTCAATCAAATATATAAATTATCTAAAATCCAAAAAGTAAATTCACCTCCCTGTTGGTTCTTAGGCCAACTATGTATGGACGACGAACAATGTCCTTTACCCCATTTTGATTTTAAAATATAAGTCAGTTTTGCCTACAACATGAATGAGCCGGCTCGCCTGGGTTGTTACCACTGTCTCCTGTCTCACAGAAAACCGACATAAAGTAGCGGCTTGCTGCTACGTTTCTTATTATGAGTGAGATCTCTGGAGGCCTAAATTCCCCTCCTCTTTGTGAATCAAAATATTTGTGGTTCACTCAAACATTTATCACGGTGCGGGAATTGAAACCGCGGCCTCTCGTTTCATACAGCTCGCCCGCTGCGCCACGAGGGCTGATGTGATAGTTTGGATACTTATCGGTTTGTGAGTTTGAATGTTTATTATTCATTACGCTTACCGTCAGGCGACCAACATGTTCGTTTTGTAATTTTAGGTTAATAATTAAATAAATAGGCCGATCATGATCTGGATTAGGCCATATTTTCTTTATATTTTACTAAATTATAAATTAGATACTATTAGATAGAATTATTGAATACTAGCTTTTGCTCGCGGCTCCGCCCGCGTGATCTGCTTTTCCCGGGATAATAAGTAGCCTATGTCTTATTCTGATGTATAAGCTATATTATTGTAAAGTTTCATTAAAATCCATTCAGTAGTTTTTACGTGAAAGAGTAACAAACATACATCCATCCATACTTACAAACATTCGCGTTTATAATATTAGTAGGATCGTCAAGTTATATAAAGTCGTAATAAAAGGATTAAATTAATAATTAAACTATTCAAAATTTATATTCAGCGATAATTATAAAAAAGCAAGGTCAATTGTAAAGGTTATCGCCATTGTCGTCGTGTTGTTTTGGAATGTTAAAAAAAGGAAGTATAGCAACGATAACGAAAAAAAAACACCTTAAAACCAATTTTGAGCTAGTCCTTTCCACCAATCATAGACTTAAAATGGCAGCTACAATAAAGTGGTTATTTTTATATTTATTTCGTTTTTCAGTTATTTTTAACTATAACTAGAGGTCTGTACAGCATGAATACGGTGACATCGACCTCGACGTCAGGGCCCGTATTGGAGCCGCTTGGACTACGTAGCGAGTGGTCACAGGCGTTACTTGCGACCGAAAAATACCGATGACATGTGCCTTACAGTCCTCGTATACAAAACCTTCAAAACCATCATTCGGCCTGCGCTATATAGGAGTGAGCCGTGGCCGTATGCGCCATGTCAAGGATCTCCACGTCGCGAAAATTAAGGTGCTGCAGTGGATGAGTATTACATGAGCCAATAATCTCACTACGGAGGTTGCTGAAGATCGGGTAAAGTGAAAGCGAATAATTAATTTATTATGTATGTCTTACCATATCTCGGAACTATAGAGTCCCGGACCTTTTGTAGGCGTGCGTGGGGCCGAAGCCAACACGTAGAGGCCCGTTAGACAAATTTAATGTAATATTGTGATGTGACACTGCCCGACGGCTATCCCTGTATACACTATAAAAGTGTACCCAAGGACCGCCCCCGGTCGGTGTAGGACTATTGTAGCGATCGACATAAATACTATACTTGAATATGGAGGTGAGGTGCTGGTGGATTGGGTAACTGGGTCTATGGAAATGACTATGGCACCTGCCTGACCTTTACATAGGTGAAAACACGGATAAATATACGGTGAAAACGAATGAAAACACGGATATATGTGGAAATAGGCAGGTGGTGACTCGCCAACTCAGGTAGATGGGCTCCCCAAAATAGTCGCTACAAAAAGTGACAAGGGAGCAACACCAGGTTTTGTGGCTAAAGGGTAGAGAGGTGTCACTGGGCTTTAAACAACGATCATTTGCTCCCTTAGGGTCCCAACACGTTGCCCACTAACCACTTACGTTGCACATCCAACCCTCGAGCAGAAAGCTCTCGCGACTCCACTCTGACCGGCCGGTGAAGGCAAGCCAGAGGTGGGGGATCTGTTCCTCATCAGTGTTCACTCCAGCCGACCGGTGAAGGCAAGCCAGAGATGAAAAACAGGAGCTTCCCCCGGGAGCACTCAGGTACGTAGGGTCGCTACTCCCCAACAGCTCGCCACAAGCTGCCCTGTTATTATTATTAAATTAATATTTTTATTATTATTATTAAGTATTATTAATTATTGGCACTAAGCCGAGACAACACGAGGCACAAAGAAAGAAATAGTTGTATATGACGATTATTTTTGTTGAAAAATTAACTAACAAAATTATTTCTTTTTCATCCCTTTCACTCTCTTGCGATAGAACTTTGCTTTAAAATTCAACTTTGCCAACAGCTTACCCCTTCGAACGAAAAGAATCATCAAAATTGGGTCATCTGTCAAAAGTTATACGAGGTTATACAAAGACAAACTAATTTAGATATCGAATGGCAGCCTCCGAAAAAAAAATGAATAATAGTGATAAAAACTTAATATGAAAAGTTATAAAATATAATATTATAAATAATAATAATAAAAAATGGGTGCGTGTACTTATGTACGCGCGTGAGAAGTTATACTTCTTTGTTATTTATTCAATTTAATAGCAAATATTAAAAATTAATATTATTATTTGATGTTCAATTTTAATTTTTATCACAAACTTTTTATTAAATGTTTTTTAAATTTATTTCTTTATTTTGTGAATATTAAATAACCAATAATAAGTATTTAACATTAATAATTTAATAATATTTAGTGTTAATTATATTAAATAAAAGTATTTTAATTTATATCAATAAATAATACATACGGATAGTTAACCTCAATTATATTGGAGCACTTGAAAAAGTATATAAGCACAATTTTTTTCACTAATATTCACAAATAGTAAGTAATATCAATCAAAATATTCAATTTAAATCACTACTGAATATAATTTATTAGCACATATATAAATTATAAAGGACATTGTCAAAAATGGCCTATGAATCAACACGCATGAAACATTTACTATAATATTAATTATTATTTATAATGTACATTATAATTATTATTATAGTAAATGTTTCATGCGTGTTGATTCATAGTTTCAATAGAACGGACACTTATTAATTTCGAAAACAATTTAAAAAGTATTCACTTCCGTCATAGTCCTCGGTATTATAATTTTTGGTTCAAATTCGGGTTTTTAATAGGCAAAGGTATTGTAGCTCATACAGCCAAGTCTTTGTAACAACACTCTTAAGCTTCGCATTGTTATGCATTTCGCCAAAGACAAGTGTAATTTATTCTCAAGTCTTCACAACAACGATGAAATATCGTAACATTAATAATTTAATAATATTTAGTGTTAATTATATTAAACAAAAGTATTTTAATTTATATCAACATATCCACTCGACATGATAGAAGTACATTCTACTCTCTTCGCGTTTATGCGAGCCTGGTACTTTTTACGGCAACATGTTCCGAATAAGAAAAAACCTAAAGAGTTTTTCTTTGTCTAAATCGTCATTTGTTTATTAATTACGGCTACTTTCACTCTCATCATTTTTTCTTAACGCGCCTAACTTCATACTGTTAATTTTTTGTGTCACAGGTGCGCGCGCATCTTAAAATTTCACTCTCATCATTTTTTCATAACGCGCCTAAAGAAGTATAACTTCAATAATAATATCTTTATTGGCAAAAAATAAAAATCAACATTACATAATATTGAAGCCCTGGCTCCTATGCTAGTATAAACTGTGTTACAGGAGCCAATATTTTAACAACCTTTACATCTAATACACGGAAATCTCTGCCTATTCCAATATATAATTATGCCAATTAAGATAAACCTAAAGTTAAGTGTATGGCGAATATGATTCGATTAAAATTGCAGAACATTTTGATAAAATTGAAAAAAGGTGTACCCTATGAAGTACACACCCTTTTTTAACTGCCGACGAAACGGAGGGGTCATATAAATTTGAACCCTTTGTCTATCTGTAGATATGTGTGTTTGTGTGAATCTCTTTGTGGCATCATTCTGCTTAAACTAACGGAACGATTTCAATTGATTTTATTTATTAGAAATTTAGTCAAGTGCAAAGAGATGAAAGATGTATAAGATTTTTTAATAATTATTTTAATAATAAAAAAAAACAAGTCATTAACCATATTCACTGAACCTTCAAACTTTACGTAGACATGTGCAACTTCATGTGCACGAGCCCTTGCAATGTGCTTTAAAATGGTAATTTTAGCCGCTCACGGCCTCACAAAGGCCCGATATACTCGATGTGGCACTTGTAAAGAACGTATATGCTTACGCATGCGATCTATACAGGTGCTACAAGAGCTAGACTCGGACCACAGACCTGTGATCATAGATTTTGTTCCCCATAGAGACCCCGACGACACAGGTCTTAATAAACCGACAAGGGTGAGGACAGATTGGCGCCTTGTAGGCGACAAGCTGGCCGACACCTCGTCCAGTGCTCTTGCCGCGATCCCTGACCGTATCGAAACTCCTGAGGAAACGACAGTGGCGGTACGTTGTTTCACCACTCACCTGCAAAACGCCGTGAGTGAAAGCTCCAGGGAGGAACTCGTGACTGTTCCCAGTCACTTGTTGCTCCCTAACGACGTGCGGGCTGTGGTGAGAAAACGGAACGCAGCCTTAAAACGCAACGCGTCGACCCCCCATCCGAGTCGACTGGCCCCTGCGCGTTACTTCCAGATGGAAGCGAAACGTCGCATGAAGGGGCTAGTCGAGTCGAGATGGGACGGTCATCTCAGCGATATTCGTCCGACCCACCAGGCGTTCTGGCATCTCTGTCGTTCCTTCAAGAGACGAGACGTATCGACCATGCCCCCGCTTGATCGTCCAAATCAACGCCCAGCGTTTGATGACGACGAGAAAGCGGAATACCTGGCCGACAGCCTGGAGGCTCAATGTTCCCTCAGCGAAGTCCTCCCATCAGAACAGGCCCATCTTGTTGCGGTCAATGAGTTTGTCGAAAGTAGGAACGCGCTCCCGCCGCCGACGCGACCGATCCCACTCGCCACCACCTCCGCCGTCGACCCGGATGTCGATGAGCCTTTTAATCCACTGTCACCGGTGACATTCGATGAAGTAAGCAATCTGGTCAGGAAACTCAAAAGACGTAAAGCCCCCGGGGGCGACGGTATCTCCACCCGCGTCCTTAAGATGCTCCCCAGCCATCTGCTGGAAATCCTCACTGCGATTTTAAACGCAGCTTTCCGCAATTGCCTCTTTCCACAAGAGTGGAAGGAAGCAATTGTCATAGGCATACCCAAACCGGGTAAACCCCCCTCTGACCCGACATCTTACCGCCCTATTAGTCTCTTGAGCTCTTTGGGTAAGGTGTACGAGCGTATCGTCCTCGATCGCTTGAAAGTAGTAGCCGCGAACCACAATCTGCTCCCCGAGGAGCAGTTTGGGTTCCGAGCCCGCCATAGTTGCTTGCATCAGGTGCTCCGCTATATTCCATGAACGTGCCCACTCAGCTCGTGCACATCATACGAGCGTTCTTGTCGAATCGCGGTTTCAGATATCGCGTGGAGGGAAGCCTCTCTTCCCGACACACCATTTCGGCCGGAGTCCCGCAAGGCTCCGCTCTCTCTCCCTTCCTTTTCTCGCTGTACACAAGCGATATTCCCAAACCAAAGGACGCCCATCTCTCTTTGCTGATGATACCGCGATCTATACATCGCGAAAAAATCGAAAAAATCGCATCGTTGAGGTGGTCCGCACTTTGCAAGCCGCTGCCGACGAACTCGGTCAGTGGTTCCGCAAATGGCGAATCATCATCAACCCGTCCAAAAGCGCCGCGATCATATTCGATAGATTCCCAGCTCGTCTTGCTCCAGTCCCGAATGTGACCATGTCTAACATGCCCATTCCCTGGACCAAGACAGTTAAATATCTAGGAGTGACCCTTGACCAGAAGCTTACCTTCATTCCCCATTTAAACGCGGTACGCGCGCGAGCCGCATTCGCGTTGGGCCAGCTCTACTGGCTCATGAACCGTAAAAGCAAACTCTCGACCCGCAACAAGATTAGGATTTACACGACATGCATTAGGCCGATCATGACTTACGCATCGCCCGCGTTTGCGCATGTACCCGAAATACGATATAGACGCATGCAAACCCTGCAGAATCGCTTTCTGCGTAGAATTACTGGGGTCCCGTGGTATGTGAGGAATCTCAATATCCACGTGGACGTGGGTTTGCCGACCATCCCGCAGTTCATGAAAATGAACAGCATGCGCTATTTCGATCGCGCCGCCCACCATCCGAATCCGCTCGTCCGACGAGCCTCAATATACACTCCCTTTGACCGTGCAAAGTGGAGACGTCCGCGTAGCGTCCTCACTGACCCCGACGATGCGACCACTCTGGCCATCCGAAGGAGAGAGGAATTCATGAAAATACACTGCACACAACCGACTTACCGTCCTCGCCGCCGAGGACCGCGCCGCGTTACCCGCAACGCCCCCGACCCTAGTACCGGCCCGCGAGCCGATGATAATGATGATGATAATCATCAAGTAGATTCCTAAAATTAGTCCCCTAAACCCCAATCGCAGATGTCTCTGCCCTCTCCGGTGACCGTCCTGAGCCGAGGTTCCTACCCCAAAGGGGGTGCCCTCAGCGGTGGTCACCTAGTCAAGGGCTGAGAGCGCCTGAAAGCGCTCGCCCGAAAGTCCGGTGAAGCTGTATACAGCCGACTAGTGTCAGGCTTACAGCAATCCCAACACAAAAAAAAAAAAAAAAAAACCTCACGGCCTCAGTCATTATTTTTGTTTGGTTTAACAAGATTTCCCTGTTCAGTAAGTGTTAGATATTAAGGATCAAGAATAATTATAGTAAACATTTTGTTAGAAAAATAGCAATTGTATTGACTTGTAAGAAACTGGAATGAATCGAGAACAGATATCTGCAAACTATTGTATTACTTCACACTATAACTTATTAAATAATTGTATCTATTTATCTTTAAGCGTAATTGAAATTTTGAGAATATTCTAAACCCATATTCATCATTGTAAAATTAATATTCCAAATAATAAAGTGTTATGATTGTATATTGTATAATGTGTTATGATTGTAATGTATTGATTACTTAAACAATGGAAGGGTGACCGACATCTATATATATCTTTATATATATAATTCTTCTGTGAGTGTGTATGTTCCTGAACTTCTCTTAAACGACTGGACCGATTTTGATGAAATTTTTTGTGTGTGTTCAAGGGGATCTGAGAATGGTTTAGATTCACAATTTTGTCCGCTGGACAATGATTTTTTTATTAATTTTTAATTTATTAGTAGTTGTTGAGTTGTCGTTGCGAAGCTTGCCGTGATGACGGGTCGTATTGCGTCTAGACTGGACAGGGACAGGACAGGGACAGGACAGTGAGACAGGACAGTGAGACAGGAAAGTGAGACAGGACAGTGAGACAGGACAGTGAGACAGGACAGTGAAACAGGACAGAGAGACATGACAGAGAGACAGGACAGTGAGACAGGACAGTGAGACAGGAAAGTGAGACAGGACAGTGAGACAGGACAGTGAGACAGGACAGTGAGACAGGACAGTGAGACAGGACAGTGAGACAGGACAGTGAGACAGGACAGTGAGACAGGACAGTGAAACAGGACAGTGAGACCGGACAGTGAGACAGGACAGTGAGACAGGACAGTGAGACAGGACATTGAGACAGGACAGTGAGACAGGACAGTGAGACAGGCCAGTGAGACAGGATAGTGAGACAGGACAGTGAGACAGGACAGTGAGACAGGACAGTGAGACAGGACAGTGAGACAGGACAGAGAGACAGGACAGAGAGACATGACAGAGAGACAGGACAGTGAGACAGGACAGTGAGACAGGACAGGACAGGGACAGGACAAGACGGGGACAGGACGGGGACGGGACGGGGACGGGACGGGATGGGGAAAGGACGGGGACGGGACGCGGACAGGACGCGGACAGGACGGGGACAGGACGGGGACGGGACGGGGACAGGACTGTCCAACCGGAGGGAGGTGGGAGACGACCTGACTTAGGTCGTCGAAGTCAATTAAATGTGCGACGGGCTACCTCACGTGCAATGGCGCAGTACCTCACTTAATTGCATTTAATGTAAATAAAACATTTGTATTAAGTTTTGACCACATTTTACACAAATATATTATGTAGGTGATACGAAGTTCACCGGGTCATCTAGTCTTTATATATATAATTCTTCTGTGAGTGTGTATGTTCCTGAACTTCTCTTAAACGACTGGACCGATTTTGATGAAAATTTTTGTGTGTGTTCAAGGGGATCTGAGAATGGTTTAGATTCACAATTTTGTCCGCTGGACAATGTTTTTTTTATTAATTTTTAATTTATTAGTAGTTGTTGATATTGGTTGTAACCGGATGGTTGTCGTTGCGAAGCTTGCCGTGATGACGGGTCGTATAGCGTCTAGACTGGTCAGGGACAGGACAGGGACAGGACAGTGAGACAGGACAGTGAGACAGGAAAGTGAGACAGGACAGTGAGACAGGACAGTGAGACAGGACAGTGAGACAGGACAGTGAGACAGGACAGTGAGACAGGACAGTGAGACAGGACAGTGAGACAGGACAGTGAGACAGGACAGTGAGACAGGACAGTGAAACAGGACAGAGAGACATGACAGAGAGACAGGACAGTGAGACAGGACAGTGAGACAGGACAGTGAGACAGGACAGTGAGACAGGACAGTGAGACAGGACAGTGAGACAGGACAGTGAGACAGGACAGTGAGACAGGACAGTGAGACAGGACAGTGAGACAGGACAGTGAGACAGGACAGTGAGACAGGACAGTGAGACAGGACAGTGAGAGGACAGTGAGACAGGACAGTGAGACCGGACAGTGAGACAGGACAGTGAGACAGGACAGTGAGACAGGACAGTGAGACAAGACATTGAGACAGGACAGTGAGACAGGATAGTGAGACAGGACAGTGAGACAGGACAGTGAGACAGGACAGTGAGACAGGACAGTGAGACAGGACAGTGAGACAGGACAGTGAGACAGGACAGTGAGACAGGACAGTGAGACAGGACAGTGAGAGGACAGTGAGACAGGACAGTGAGACCGGACAGTGAGACAGGACAGTGAGACAGGACAGTGAGACAGGATAGTGAGACAGGACAGTGAGACAGGACAGTGAGACAGGACAGTCAGACAGGACAGTCAGACAGGACAGTGAGACAGGACAGAGAGACAGGACAGTGAGACAGGACAGTGAGACAGGACAGTGAGACAGGACAGTGAGACAGGCCAGTGAGACAGGCCAGTGAGACAGGATAGTGAGACAGGACAGTGAGACAGGACAGTGAGACAGGACAGAGAGACATGACAGAGAGACAGGACAGTGAGACAGGACAGTGAGACAGGACAGAGAGACATGACAGAGAGACAGGACAGTGAGACAGGACAGTGAGACAGGACAGTGAGACAGGACAGTGAGACAGGACAGGACAGGGACAGGAGGCGGGACGGGGACAGGACGGGGACGGGACGCGGACAGGACGGGGACAGGACGGGGACGGGACGGGGACAGGACTGTCCAACCGGAGGGAGGTGGGAGACGACCTGACTTAGGTCGTCGAAGTCAATTAATTGTGCGACGGGCTACCTCACGTGCAATGGCGCAGTACCTCACTTAATTGCATTTAATGTAAATAAAACATTTGTATTAAGTTTTGACCACATTTTACACAAATATATTATGTAGGTGATACGAAGTTCACCGGGTCATCTAGTCTATATATATAAAAATGAATCGCTGTGCGTGTGTCTCGCCAAAACTCGAGACTGGCTGTACCGATTTGGCTAATTCTGATCTTGAAATATTTGTGAAAGTTCAGGGAAGGTTTACCCGGTGAGAAAAAATGAGTAACATAAATAATAGGTAAAGGAAAACACTAAAAACGACACTACAAACTGTTCCTGGGTATGAAACACTTGATGTCTTTTTGATGACAGGACAGGACAGGACAGGACAGGACAGGACAGGACAGGACAGGACAGGACAGGACAGGACAGGACAGGACAGCGACGGCGACGGCGACAGCGACAGCGACAGCGACAGGGACAGGGAGGCTGAGGCTACAGTAGGCAGCGATTTGCGATGCGACTGGAAGAGCGAAACGAGATAAACCTAGCATGGCTACATTATAAGCGTAAATCTGGCGATCAAATGGCTACACTGCACATGCTTCGAAACGAATCAGCAGGAGCGATTTATGCGGCTACACTAAAAAAGAGAAAAGCAGCGATTTCGCTGTGAATTCGCTAATTAATAGCATGTAAAGTAGTCGCAAAAATTCGCGGCGATTCCGCGTCAAAGTGGCTACATATGTACAAGCGCACACAAAGGCGACGCAAGCGCGGCGATGCGTGCGGGCGCGGGACGGGAGCTCGTTTAGTTCGCGGCATTCATACAGTCCATATTTAGCTGTAGTTTTGCGTACGCGTGTATTATTCAATGGCTTTATCAAAACCGAATATTATATTTTTGCTTGAAAGCTCTTACGTCAAGTACGAACTCTTTTTAAAAAAGAGGTTGTGTTGGATCGATGAAATTAATAAAGAGCGCGGTAAATATGGAGAATTTCATGATTTGTATGAAAAATTACCATCCATATTGCAGGAGATGCTTGTATTTCGGACACAAATAACTCAACATCCATATTAGATAACCTGTTCAGAAGGGCGATCAAAACAAAATAGTTTGAATGCGTCGCAGCGACGAGAGCGAATGCTGCTGGAATCGCGATTGTGTAGCCACTTGACTGCGAACCCAATAAAATTTAACTTTGATTTCGTCGCAAATTAAATCGCTTATTCATTTAAATTCGCTAATATAATGTAGCCATCTAGTATTACTGACGAATATTTGTTTTTTCAAGTTCTCAAGTACAGTTGTAATGTAGCCGCTGTCATAATAAAGACTAAAATTGAATCGGTCGCTTTTCTAATATGCGATCACTTCAACCTTCGCGGGTTCCTTTACGTATAATGTAGCCACACTCATATTAAGTAGCACTATTGAATTAGTCGTGCAAGTGAGAAATTTTCTGATAAGTTCGCTCCTATTTCGCTGATATATTGATGTAGCCGATGCGAAGATTGCAATAATTTTGTTTCTGTCGCATAAATAAATCAAAGTTCGCTAGTAATATTTTACATACAGTGTAGCCATATACGTAAGCATTTATTAAGTTGTTTTAATCGCTCATGTGTCGCAGTTTACGTCGCGGCTTAATGTAGCCTCAGCCGGACAGGGACAGGACAGGGCAGGACAGTACAGGACAGGACAGGACAGGTTCAGGGACAGGACAGTACAGGACAGGGACAGGTCAGGACAGGACAGGGACAGGGACAGGTTTTTTTTTTTTTTTTTTTTTATGGCATAGGCCGGCAAACGAGCAAGTGGGTCACCTGATGGTAAGTGATCTCCACCACCCATGTACGCCCACAATATCAGAATCATGGGCGCGTTGCCGACCTTAAAGGAAAGGGATAATTTGGGATTGGGAAGGGGAGGGGATTTGGGCTTCCGGATATCTCACTCACCGTACGAAACGCAGCAGCAAGCCGCTACTTTACGTCGGTTTTCTGTGAGACAGTGGTAACGACCCGGTCGAGCCAGCCCATTCATGCTGTAGACAAAACAGTCTACAGCGTGGCTCTACCACTCAAAAGGACAGGACAGGACTGTGCCACCGGGGGGAGGTGGAAGACGACCTGACTTAGGTCGTCGAAGTCAATTAAATGTGCGACGGGCTACCTCACGTGCAATGGTGCAGTACCTCACTTAATTGCATTGTAAAAGAAACATTTGTATTAAGTTTTGACCACATTTTGCACAAATATATGTAGGTGATACGAAGTTCACCGGGTCATCTAGTTTTGTTATAAAAAGCAGACATCTGTTGATCTCGAGTCAGTCTGGCTTGTGCAATGCCTAAGTGTGAACCTAATAAATATACCTGTGCTGAAGACTTTCTATTGTGAACATAAAACCCTGCCGAAATAAATATATGAGCTTGGAAGAAAAACTTTTTTATAAGTAATACTAGTACTCGGTCAGTGTGCTTCAATCGTTGTACCATACTGTTATATCTATAATAAACGTCAACGAATTAATATTGGATTGAATCCATTTGTTGTCCAAGTGAATATCAACAATTAAACTTCAACACATCTTAATAACATAACCCGTGAGCAGCTATCATCTGATTTAACCAAAATGTCCATTCAATGCTTGGAATTCCTGCAGAAGATATTCAGTGCTGTTTTTGTTTTGTTATTTTTGACTAAGAATATATTGGCGGAATACCCATCGAATGATCCGGCGAGTGAAGCGGTAATCGAATTCAAGGTTGATGAGATCGCCAAAGGTGCTTATAGTTATAGGTAAATGTCATATAAAACCTTGTTTTACATGTTTTATTACAAAAAAAAACAAACAAGATGCTTTTATAATCGGATTCTCAGGCTCATATAGCAAGGCATATGTCTATATTACATAATAGTGAACTGTGTTCGTCTGCTGTGCCGCAAAAGCTTTACTTCGTGAATTTTTCATTATTATTTATTATGTAGATTTGTAACTGTCGTTTATTTGCTCGAGCATTACAGAAAACTACTGCACCGATTTTGATGACTCTCTGTGTTCAAAAGCTGATAAGTGTTACCAATGTTTTAAATCCATACCGGTAACGGGTTCGACTCTCGTGTCGCGGAAAATAAACGCCAATAGGTGAAAGTTATGGTAGAGCATTTTAAAGTATTATTTTACAATAATATTAGGAAAAAAATTATTAATTAAAATTCAATAAAATATAAGATTTTCTGAAAATTATCCAGTAAGTAAATTTATATGATTTTTATAGTAAAAAAACAACTTTAAAACATTTCACCCCAAAGTTCACGTATTGGCGCTTTAGTATTTTTGCCTTTCCTGTGACGATATGCAAGAGAGTGTTGTAGAGCCAAGCTGTAGGCAGTTTTGTCTTCAGCACGAATGGTCCGGCTTGACCGGGTTCTTACGATTATCTGACAAAGGTGGTAGGCCCCTCGTATGCGAGAGGCCGTCTGGGTTGGTCTGGGTTGGGTTGGTCGCTTTGTCTATTTCTGCCATCAAGCAACAGTATGTAAGCACTGTTGTGTTTCGGTTTGAAGAACATTGAAGCCAGTGAAATTACTGGACATTATGAGACTTAACATCTTATGTTTCGGGGTGACGAGCACAGTTCAGTGCCATGCAGTGCTTTGTAATTCAACGTGCTGTGTGGTGTTGCATCTGTTTATGGGCAGGCGAGGTGCTTACCATCAGGCGAGCACCTTGCTCGTTTTGTCATACAATCAAATAATAAAAAAAACTCACAAAAACTGACCTAAGTAGCGGCTTGCTGCTGCGTTTTGTACGGTGAGTGCGTCATCTGGAGTTATCCGTGAGATAACCCCTATGCTTCCTAATCCCGTTCCTTTTAGTCGGCAAATCACCTATGATTCTTCTGGTATTGTGGACCTACATGGGCGGTGGAGACCACTTACCATCAGCTACCCACTTGCTCGATTACCGGCCTATGCTATAAAAATGATGGATGTACTTATTTATTGTGTAGAGTACTGTTCTAACCGTTTAATATAATTACACAGCCGGAGTTGCGGGCTAAAGTTAATTATAGTTTTACTGCTTTGCCACATACATTTTGGGCTATGCCACAAACCCTAACGGCTTTTGTGCTGTTAAGAATCGTAAGTGGGCCACCGATGTCTTAGGCTGATAGACTTACCTGCACGTGGTATATACTGCTAATTAACGGAGTAGGCAATAGCGAAGCTCAGTGTCCATTGCGGGTTGTGAGTGTTAAACAGCGGGTTCCAACATAATACCAAATCCACCGTCAAATAATGATGGGAAGGCTGACTAAACTTTGACTTGAAAACCAAAAAATATTGTTTAAGCTATATTGTGTTATAATCTGCCATTTACTATGTTTAATAACAATATATTTTATAGATTTAAAACACCAGAAAATATAAAAAGAGAAGAAAGTGGACATCTCGATGATGAAGGAAACTTAGTCGTAGACGGTTTTTTTTATTCTTATACGGATCCTGATGGGACACTAGTGTACGTGTCATATCACGCGGATAAGGCCGGATATCGCATTGTCCATGTAAGTACCTGATTCAGAAGAAAGTTTTTTTTTATTGTAAGTCGCTCGTTGATGGTAAGCGCCACGCCTGCCCATGCAATAGCACACAGAACTATGAAATATAAAGCACTGCATGGAATTGAACTGCGCTCGTCTCCCCGAGACATGTCATAATGCCCAGTAAGCTGACTGGTTTCAGGGACGTTCAAACCGAAACACAACCAAAGCTAACCTTACCTGCACGTAAGGTTGACTTTGGTTGTACTTACACACTGTTGCTTGGTGGCAGAAATAGACAAAACGGTGTTACCAACTCAGACGGTCTCTCGCATATGAGGGACCTACCACCTTGTGAGAAATATTCACACACACGTCTTTATACAAATAAGAAAGACAGTTTAATTAAAACATAAAAACCAAGCATAACCGTTAAAACCCGCGATGGTATTACTGCTCATCAGATACTGATTCCTGACTATCTGTACACAAACTACTCATCGAAATCAATTTAATGAGACCAAATACATTTAAATCTACTATTAATCCATGGCACATTAGACGATTAGCCGCCTGCGAAGACAAAAGTCGTAGGTTCGATTCGCGCACCGAGAAATATTTGTATGATCCATGAATATTTGTTTCGGGTCTGGGTGCAAGCCCCTCGTAGTTCCTGAATTCTACGATACAGGTTTATTCGAATGTGAGGTCAAGATTATGTGTGTTTTGAATGTTTGATGTATTTGTTAATATTTATTTAATAATCGAATAGTTGGAAGGTTTGGTTGCACTATCAGGTCAATGTTACTTAGCTGAGAATACTCTCGATTAAATCATCTTTCTCATCAAATATCACTTTTAGAAGCATTAATGAGGTTGTTGGACCAGTTGTCAGTAGACTAACAATGTGACTAACAATGTGATAAATAATCTTCAGCGTTGTTTGACAGACGGATGATAAAGCAAATAAATTGCTTATAAAAACGCATCCTTGTTAGTAATGTACTCTGTCTATTTATATAATACAGAGATTTGAGTGCTAGAGCCACGCTGTTGACAGATTTGTCTGCAACATAAATGGGCGGGCTTCACGAGGCGTTTCCACTGTCTCACAGAAAACCGAAAACGTATTGCGTTACTTTGTAGACAGGGTAGCAGGCACTTAGGAAGATCAGGACCATTTGATCGCCCTAGTTTCCTAATCGGAGTCTCTCTACCCATACTCGCGCCGGAAAAAACGTGTAGAGTCTGTATGATTTGTTATCATGCTTTATAAGAATTTATATCTCATGAATTAATATCTACACACACACACACCGACACGACCGACGACTTGAAAAAGATGGCAGGTAGCGGATGGATGCGGGTTGCCCAAGACCGGGATGGTTGGCGCTTACTTGGGGAGGCTTACGTCCAACAGTGGACGGCAATAAGCTGAGATGATGATGATGATGATGAATTAATATCTATAAATAAATACCAAAAGTCACACACGTAATACTGATCGTACACGGAGGTCCCCGGAGGTCTCATAATATCAAAATCCTAAACATGTACGTATCTGTGGATCACATAAATATTTGTCTCAGTGCGGGAATCGAACCAGCGGACTCTCACTTCACAATCGCCCGCGTCATAATGTCTGGCATATGCATTAATACAAAAGTAATACATATTTTATAAGGATTTAGAAGATACCAAGTCTGTGGCTATTCAATAGATTTTAATAAAAATACTTGTTTACCTGATTAGTCTAATGCCTCTTAACTATAACAGGTTTTAAAGTATATTGAATTAATATGGAACGAGTTTATCATAATAAATTGTAGCAATAGGAAAATAAAATAACTTGTTTTTCTTCATAGCATGGCAACGTCACTTATTTGTCTTAAGCTACTGAACAAAATAATATATGTTCGTCGAGGTTGAATTTTGACCAATACGCGACCTTCTTATATTTATCAGAACAAAACATACATTTGTTATTCAGCCTTGCTTACGAATGTCTGTTTACATACATATGCCCTCGCTTCTGTGATCACCAAGGAGGCAGGCAGAGGTATAACCGGACACCCACATTTCGCGGTACTTATTTCCGTTCCATGATATAATGGAGGCGAGCTTATCTCTATAATGGGCATAAATTGTAGTCTCCGGTCTGAAACTACAGCATTTCGTAATAAATTCTTTTTATTTTTTTACAGACTTTCGGCTTTGCAGTTCTTGCAGGATATGAATTAAACGCTATAACGTCATTACTTGGATAGAAATATGTTAATTTACATTCACATTGAAAAATTTCGTTTTTTTAAATAATGTAAATCAAATTATTAGACATTCATTTATTAAACATTTATGCATGTAAATAACTCTCATGAGATTGATGGGTCTGTACAAGAAAAAACCCAAAAAGCAAATCCTAAATTGTATGTACACTGAACATTAATTGAATAATAACATTACCATAAGGTGTGGGGTAAATAATTAAATTAATTGTTATTACATTTTAACAGCTATGAACCGAAGTAAAATTTCGAAATATTGGAATGTATTTTTCCCTTGTTATGAAGGATTGTTCCAGAATGAGAATGAAAATGTATGAATAGTGATCCTTTTAGAGGTTCCGTTTTTCTTTTTGAGGTTCGAATTCTGGACAAATTTAGAGGAATGCTTTTTTAGCATTCCTTTAGGTTATTAATTTTGTTAATTTTCTTAAGTCTCATAACGCCCACTAATACTACTAATTTAATAAGTAATTTCACTGGCTTCAATGTCCTTCAAGACTAAACACAGCATTGCTTACATACATACTTGACGACAGAAATTGACAAAGCGGTGATACCATCCCAGCCGGTTTCTCACATATGAGGTACCTATTACCTAGTAAATCAATTCTTTGACTTGAGTTGATTTTGCAAGAACATTTGCAACAAGCTGTTATAACAGCAAGAGGAGGCAACACCAAGTACTAAGCCTACCTCCTGTATTAAATATCTGCAGACCATTTGTAAATTTCCTTAGAGGATAAAACAAGTAATTTAGCTTTAAAATCAAAGGCTAAAACATTCCCACCCATTTTTTTTATATAAAAAAGACGATTTTTTATTATATAGTTTAGCTGGTGGGGGTACAACCTTGTATCCCTGTGCCTACATCGGTCATCCACATGCCCTGTCGCAGGCCCCTCGTTTTGTTTCTTCCCTCTCCGAACAGGGAAGAATCATTTATACAGGCCAGCATGATTCTAGTGACCACCGATGAACTCATTGTTTGTCGGTGTCAAAGTCCGGTCAAAGCCCGGTTAAAGTCTGGTCAAAATCCAGTCAAAGTCAAAAATGTGACGCGTGCCGCGTAACGGAATAATGTGACGATTTTATTTTTCTAACGCCGATAAAGAACTTTCACTTCAAAAAATACATATTCGAACCTAATTGTAAATATAACAAACATTAAAATATAATTTTCTGCATATTTCTCCTGTATTATTTTGTTCTAAGCATATTCCTCTAAATTTGTTAAGGGTCTATATTCTATAAATTCGAAACGAAGCAAGCGAAAATAGCAAGCAATCGATAGAGAAAAGAAAGTATAAAATAGCCATTACAATATTATTTGATATAAATGACTACCACAAAGATTAATTTGTAAGTAAAATGTATATGTAATGGAAATCGTTGTATCGACCGATGGGCAGCTGGGAGGAGAGGTGCAGTAGCGGGGCGAGGTACGCATGCAGTGGAGAGGAGTGAGAGGGGAGCTGTTATAAAAGCGGTGTGATAAAATTATATTAGCTTGTTGTATCAGTTTTCTAATAAATCTATTAGTTATATTTAAAATAAATTCATTTAATAAAAATCTTTATACTTTATAATATAAATGTGTTTTCCTATTTATTGTTGTTTCCTGGTACATTTTTGTTTAAGTGTGATAAAGAATTAATAAATGTACATAAATATGCCAACATATTACAATACTAAAATAAAACCTTTATTGGCATGTTAGGCGCGTCGCTCACACGAGCTGGAGTCGAGGCGGTGTCAAGGCGCGGGCGCACAAGCGGCGCACCGCTTATACGTTTTCTTTAGCAATAAATGGCAGTGCGCTCATATACTAGAGTCAGGGGCGAGGCGGTGGCGGCGCGGGGTCGAGGCGCAAGCGTGGCGGAGGCGCTGTGGACGACGGCGACGCGACTCCACCGCCATTTTGTCATTGTGTTTCATGTTTACACTATAAAATGTGTGAAGGAAGCATGGTCGCCCGCACCTCGACTCTACATAGACTCAACGCCTCGACGCCGCCGTGACCCCGCCTCAACTTACCAGTGAGCGACGCGCCTTAGTCAAATTTCTATCGTCTATACTCGCTAGTAACGAGGGGTGACGTAAAGTTGACACTAGTTTTTTTTTATGAAAGGTTCAGACAAGGCGAATTAATATTTCTTTCAGTAAGAGACTTCCATAAGATGTTTGTTTTAATTTTACTACAAGCGATAATCAGCTAGAATCGGCATCACTACATCATTCGCCATTAATGCTTGCTTATGGAGTTTCATGAATATTAGCAACTCCATACTTCATTGTTGTACCGCAATAGTGAAGTACTACTGGTACCTTTTTTACAACCTTATCGCAAGTGACATTACGGTACGGTATTGCCACTCACATCGCACATGACAATCGCGATCAATCTAAACTCACCGAGACAAGATCACTAGAGACCGCGACACTCGACGACAGCTACTGGTTCGTTTTGTAGTCCGTTTGTTCAATTATATTGGTTTTGGTTTGAGGTATGTGATTGAGTCAAGACACTACGGCGCTTGACTTTTTCGTATAATTTCATACAATGCAGACAAGTCGATATCGCCTGACTCGCGTCATGCGTCGCTGTGTCTACATACCAACACGCATGTACATGGATGTAGATGCGTTGTTTTTTACGATAAAAATCATAATTAAATTAGGAAAAAAGTGTGTGTGTGTGCAATTCACACACCGCAGAAGTGAAACTTCATAAAAGTAGCCTATAAGAGAATGAGATATATATAGAGTATCAGGAGTATTAGGATAACAAAGGTTTATTATTTTTATAATATTTTGACCAAACTTAAAAAAATATTATCAATTTTAATGCAAAATATTACATTTAATATATTTGCATATTTAAGATATATTATAACACATATTATTTAGATTCCATGTTTAGATTTTGAATGAGAAAATAAAAAAAAAATATTATACATTATATCATAATATTTTATGATAATATTGAGTCTATAAATTATTTATAGCATGCTTATTTGTGACAAACAATAATTTTTATTTTAATAAAAGCTGTTATATGTGATAGTAATTCAATTAGCTTATCAATGACAAATGTTTCTAGATTTATGGGTTTGTTTTTTTATCAAAATCAAAATCAAAATCAAATCATTTATTGAATCCGTAAAATGTCAAACATTATTTAGATTCAGTCAAATTTTAACTCTACCGCCAGTTCGGAATGCTGATTCGTTAAAGAAGAACGGGCAAGAAACTCTAACGTTGCTCTTTTCTAAACTTATTACAATATATATTAGAACTACATACATTGAAGTATTATTTATTTGAGTTAGAGCAGCTCAATTTATGCCAATGAGGAACGTCATAAAGTAAAATAATTAGCATAATATAATAGTTTTTTGTGCATGATCTTCAAGAACTATATGAATAAATCAACTAAACACGCAATAAGAGCTTGAGCAGACCAGTCCACACAAGCAGCACCCGTTCACGAGCATGACGCATGTGCCAGCCATCGGCCTCCTCAACCATGTTACAGGGAAGTGACCGACCCGGCACACGACGCCGCCGCAAGCACAGACATTAAAGCGAGCATGACATACCCAAACTGCTTAAAATTAGCGTATATAGTAACTTATTCACATATTTATTATTATAAGCTATTCCCAAGCCTTTAAATCTTCTAAATATTCCGAAATCTTATAATATGCTTTATTGCATAACTTTCGCTTAATAGTGGCTTTAAATTGCATGATATTAAGCTCCTTAATGTAATTGGGAAGTTTATTGTAAAAGCGTATACAGAGCCCTTTAAAAGAGTTGCCAATTTTGTGGAGTCTAGTTTTATGGCATTTAAGGTTATTTTTATTCCTAGTATTTATGCCATGAGTATCACTAATTTTTGTAAATTGGTCTATATTCTTATGAACATACATTAAATTAGCGAAGATGAATTGTGATGCTACTGTCATTATGTCTATTTCTTTGAATTTTTCTCTAAGAGAATATCTGGAACTGAGCGAGTAAATAGATCTTATAGCTCGCTTTTGAAGAACAAAAATAGCATTGATGTCAGCAGCACCACCCCATAGTAAAATTCCGTAACACATCAAACTATGAAAATATGCAAAATAAACCAGTCTAGCCGTGTTAACGTCGGTCAGTTGGCGTATTTTACTCACTGCGTAAGCTGCGCTACTTAATTTTTTAGCTAGCACAGATATGTGGTGGCCCCATTGAAGTTTAGGGTCTAAAGTTATACCTAAGAACTTGGTTGACTCCACAAGGCCTAACTCATCACCATTCATAAAAATGTTAGCGTTAACCTTTTTGACATTAGGTGTCAAAAATCTAATGCATTTGGTTTTTTGACTATTTAGTAATAAATTGTTAACGCTAAACCAATGTACTATTTTTGAGAGAGTGCTGTTTACATCGTCAAGAACGGATTGTTGTCGATTAACTTTGAATATCAAAGAAGTATCATCTGCAAACAACACTACCTCACAGTTGTCCCTTATGTGATAAGGTAAGTCATTAATATAAATTAAAAATAGAAAGGGTCCAAGAATCGAGCCCTGTGGAACTCCCATTGTAACAGTAGACCCAGGTGATCTTTTTCCATTGACGTCAACACTTTGAATCCTATTGCTTAAATAAGAATTAAATAAATCTAAAGCAACGCCATTTACTCCGTAGTGACTCAGTTTCCTGATAAGAATGTCATGGTGAACACAATCGAACGCCTTGGATAAATCACAGAATACACCCAAGGCATCTTGTGAACCCTCCCAGGCATCAAATATATTATTTAAAAGCTCAACACCAGCATCGGTGGTGGAGCGACCCCGTGTGAAACCAAACTGTTTATGATGCAGGATTTTATTTGAAGTAAAATAATTTTGTATTTGACTAAGGATGAGTTTTTCAAAGATTTTACTTATTGAAGGTAGCACAGAAATAGGTCTAAAATTAGTGGGGTCAGTTGTGCTACCAGATTTAAAGAGAGGTATGATTTTACTGAGCTTCATCTGATCAGGAAATATGCCACAACTAATACATGAATTAAAAATTAAAGCTAACTGGGGAGCTATCACAGGTATTACAAAATTCAGAATTTTTGTGGAAATTCCCCATAAATCACATGTATTTTTAATATTAATTAACTTTGCCACCTTTATTATATCCATACTATTAACACATTGGAATTCAAATGAATCATTACATCCAGGGACACTCTCTTTTAATATATTTTCTGCTATAGTAGGAGATGAATTTAAATTCTGTGTGGTAGAAACTGGTATATCTGTGAAAAAATTCTATATTTTGTTATATAGATACTAATACACAGTACAGACTTACAACATTAAAATAATGTTTTATTCTTTTATCAAGTATAGACGTAAAACATAATTAAGAAAATTTTAGTGAAATGTTTAATAAAATACAGACATATAACAGCAGTACAAACATATAACATTGATTTTATTAATAAACAGACGTATCTCGGAAACTAAATTTTAAAACCTATACAATTATAAATAATAACAAAATTTCTTCAAAATTCATTTTGCTATGGATAATTACTTAATTAACTATTCTTACAATACATAATTTATTATTATTACGCTATTTTCATTGAGGTAGAAGCAATAAAGTCTGACAAGTCGTAAATGACAAACTGTTTTTTGCGATTTCCCAACACAGCTTTTTTGAGTTAGGTCAGTCTATTATTAAGCGTGCGATACATTTTACTCCTCAAAAGTAATTTCATGACTTCAAAAGTTTTTGCTAGGAAGGTACCTTACATTATATTTGTATCCAATTGGGTAGCTATCACCGTACATAAGATGAAAGAGATAAAGATAAAGAAGGTCGGGAAACGTCGGGATCAAAATTAATAAAAAACCGCGATAAAATCCGTTTAAATTAGTTTTATTTCAATGAGATAAAGAAGGTGTTCCGATGAAATGCATAATTTGATTCATTCCTCCCCATTCCATCAGCGGACGACCAGAGAAGTGGCAAAACGCCATGCATATAAATTCGTGGCGTGACATCTACCATAAGGTGATGTTCCCAAACCGCGCACGAAACGCCTTGTCTCCATCTTACGGACTGCTAAGGTGTGGAACAAGTTGCCAGTCTTTGTTCCCCGATGACTATAATCTGGGTGTCTTCAAGACGCGAGTAAATCGGTTTTTGCTAGGTAGGCATGCTTCATCTTAGACCACATCATCGCTCACTATCAGGGAAGGTAGTGGCCAAACGCAAGCCTATTAAAAAAAATAAAAAATAATGGCCGTGTAAGGTAATTTATCGGCTGGATTTAGTAAGTATCCAGTACATGGCGCATACTGTATTGAATAGTTTACTGCAATATAATTTAACATATACCTTAGTCACGGCAACGTGTGGCCGGGTCTGCTAGTAACATAAAAATTCATATTTTTTAAAAACATATAATAAAATATCCACCGAAATGATGACGGTGACACCGAATTGACAACAACTACTTCCGATTAAGAAACTCCGGATCCTTATTATGTCTAATGCACTAGTTGGTACTTAACAAATAGGTAAAACGCTCATCTACATATTATGTTATTTTTTCATAATCGTATTTTGATGCCACGTTAACCCGGCCTCTTTATTGTCAGCTGGAGGAACTTCTGTGCGCATTTCGCCGAAGCGTAGAAGTTGCCTCGGGCACCAGGTTCACTGGGAAGCTTATCTGACCCAGAAGATTTGGGCGCGCCATGTTGGATATTATTCACGGAAGTCGTGCAGTCTATGGCCCTGTACGGGTCATTACAGTTTTTTATACTGTCCTCCCAAACAAATTACAATAAAAAACGAATAAAATATTGTGTAGAATGCAATGATAAAAGAAGCTTTTAGTAAAATGAGACTTAACCAAAATATTAAAAAAAAAATTGGATTGGATTTCGTTACATGCATCAATTATTATATTCGTCAATTCAAATTAGTAGAGGAGAAGGTGGTAATGTGGCCCCCCACTTTGTTTTTGAGGTCTCATGTAAAAAATAAAAGGAAAACATGTATAATGAAAACATCATTAGTTTTGTTATTTTTTTGCCAATACACGACATAATATGGAACAAATAAAAATGCAACAGATAATACTAAAATATATTTTATAAAAAAAAATGGAAATTTGACAATTTGAGATCAAGCGAGGGTTATATGGCCCCCCGCAGTCAGTATGAGCCCATAAGTTGCAGCTTTGGCACTGAATCCACTCCTCGCCACGTCTGTCGCTGGAGTAAATATTGTCACAAAATACAAATCATTTCGTAGTCTTCAGGTACTACAGATGGAGATACATTTTTATCACATCCCGATGAGTCGCTTTTTACTATTTCTTCATTATCGGAGCTACTGTTGGATGTTGCGTCTCTTTGGTCTCTTTGGCCTCATAAGCCTTCGTTTATAGGCATCTGTAAGTAGATAAAAAAATAAATATCACTCATATATATACAACCAATATGAGGGGGCCAAATTACCAATATTGTGGAATCTACAAACCAACCTATAAAAATATATAACATCAAATATTTTGTGTACATACCTTCAAAATCCAATAGGAAAACGTTAATCGAACATAATATCCAAATCTCAGATGCGTAAACTCGGTATTTCCAGAATTATGCAATTAAATGCAACACAATAACAAAGGTTTTGCGAGTGCAAGTTCAAACTGGCTCGAATAACAAACGTATGTGCTGCCCTCGCTTACTTTTTTTGTGCATTAAATCGAAATTGTCTTTGATGCTCCCCATTACAAAAATGTTTCGCTTGATGCGGTGATTCTAAACTAGAAATATCGAAAGGGGCCATAATACCTGCGGGGGCCACATTACCACCTTCTCCTCTACTGAATTTTATGTCGTTAATTTGAGGGTGGTTTGTGTTTAACAAGTAATTCTACTTTTGAATTGCAATACAATGAAAGTCTCGCTATATAAGAAAGCGTCTTGCCATTTAAAAGGCAGTCTAGGTTGCTATCCTATATAGTATGCTATACAGGGTTATTTTTAAAACACCAGCAACCTCGCAGGGGTAGATTCCTAAGGTTATAAGCTACTACTTTTGTTCTACGACTTTTGATAATTTGTTAGATTTTATTTTCATACAAAAATAAGTATTCATTTAATTTCCGTCTTGAATATTAACAACGCGCATCGCAGATTACGTAAACAAATACGCGAAGCGTGGGGAACCGGGCTAGCGGCTTTGAAGGTCAACGCTCGAGCAGCTGAGCGGCGCTTTTGAGGCGCGCGCGCACGCCGCGCCGTGCCGCAGTCTACGAAGAAAAACACGACACAACAAAAACTTGTAAAATCATTTTTTTTTAATATATTGAGTTATATCCAAACTCGTAGAACAAAAGTTGTTCCGTATGAGGTCAGCTATCTGGTCCTGCGAGGATGCTGGTGTTTTAAAATTAACCCTGTATATGTTTGAGTATTCTAAGCATTATAATACGGGTATTTATTCTGTCGCTGGCTATTTTTAAAAGAGTGAATAAATGACAAGTGATAATCCTGTGTCGTTTATTATTGAGACTTATCATACGCTACTACTACATCAAGTAAAGAGAGAGGAAAGACCCTCCTTCGAGATACGTCTGAAAAATATAAACATGCTACTGTTGACTATGGTTTAACATAAACATAAGGTTCCCTTTATGGACAAATTACCTATATCATCAAGCAAAAAATCTATGTAGTTTATTCAAAACCTGCCGCGCCCGCTATTGAACAACGATGCCATGGCTCACTGCACTGCACTGCTAGTAGTGCGACCAGTATAGACCAAATATCATCTGATATAGATATAAAGACCCAGGGATATCGTATAAAATATCTAAAATATTGACGATATACATAATATATACATTTATGCATATAACTTTTTGCATAAGAATGATTATCTAATGTTTCACATACTGAAACCTTCCTGGGAATATGTACATTACTTAGTGAAAGAATTATAAAAAAATATGTATTAGTCTTATTTTGTATAGCGTTATGTATTAATAAATCAAAATTATGTTTTGTTCAGCGTCCACAAAGAGAGGCTACGCAAGCTCCGGAGAGTCCGCCAGGTCCTTCAGGTTCTGGCTCGTGGATATTATCGTTATCTTCATAGCTCACTGTGTGCGTTATTCCATCAGGTCCAACCCACGTGAAGATGTCGTTTACTGCGTTAGTCTTGTCACTGGGATTTTCATTAATAGGTCCACCTTGTAGGTCCTGCTGTATTTCGTCGTTGGGATTTTCATTGTTAGGTCCACCTTGTAGGTCCTGCTGTATTTCGTCAGATTCCGTGAAACTGTACACAAATGAAAAATAAAAGGTGGGTTGTCGGTCCGAAAAACGACATTCCGATTTTCAATACTCCGAATAAACTGCAAAAATTAGGATTCTGTTCTGATTCAGTTCGTATAATATTTAGTTACACATATGTATTCAAAATCTATGAGTACATAACGTTTAATGTAATTTAAAAACGTCTAGTTTGTTATTAATATTTGTGTATTAATATTTTTTGTGTTTTCTTCTTTAAAAATAACCCTGTATAAGGAATACAGGGTTATTTTTAAAACACCAACAACCTCGCAGGACTAGGTTCCTAAGGTCATTTGCTACTACTTTTGTTCTACGACTTTTCATAATTTGTTAGATTTTATTCTCATACAAAAATAAGTATGAATTTAATTTCCGTCTTAAATGTTACCTACGCTGCGCGCATCGCAGATTACGTAATACACGCGGGCGCGAGCGTCAATTCAATGTCCCTTAAGTCGTGGCCGGGCCGTATCGATCGATAATACCTACACCGAGCCGTCGGCTGATTTCACTATTGCACGCTGATTCCACTAATCCATTAAACAATAAATAGTAAAGGAAACCAAACTACCAATATTAAATTGGTTTAATTAAACTTTAGAAAACGACAAAAAAATATTTTGTTACGTAATCGTAACATATTTTAGATGTTTAAATACTGTATTTGTTTTTAATTGTTTAATGTAGCTAGTCCTAAGCCTGGTAAAGTATGAAGGGATTGTGGACTCAGTTTAAGTATGTACATACTGGCTACAAACCCCGCGAGCAGTAGAAATTAACTAGACTATTATTATTATACAAATTTGGAAACAAATTTGTATGTGGCGGCGACTGGAACGCCAAACATGTGTACTGGGGATCCCGACTAACGCTACCAAGAGGAAGGCAGCTATATGCTGCTGCAAATGACCTAAATCTTGAATTCTCTAGTCATGGAGTACCTACTTACTGGCCTACTGACTCTAACAAAGTGCCTGATCTCCTGGACTTTTACATATTAAAGAACATACCTCAATGTTATACCAGTATTGAAGAATGCACTGACCTATCATCAGATCACACTCCTGTGATATTAAACATCAGTGGCAGAGTCCTTGAAGTGAAATCCCCTGCCAAGATTTATAATCATAAAACGAACTGGGAAGAATTCAAGAATATAATCACTCACAATGTAAACCTCAAAATTTCTCTAAAAAGTACAGACGAAGTAGAAACTGCAATCGAATCCTTTAACAGGGCGATCCACATGGCTGCAAAAAATTCGACACCAACCCTTAAAGCAAGAACCACTAAAGTAAATCAATACCCAAAGATAATTAAGGAAAAAGTCAATGAAAGAAGGAAATTAAGGAAAATATGGCACACTACCGGCTACCCAAGCGACAAAAGAATCTTCAACAAGGCATCGGAAGACCTGAAAAAAATGATTGACCAGAATACCAACGAACACCTACAAACTTACTTGTGCAGCCTCTCTCCCAAAAAGGATACAAATTACTCACTATGGAGAGCCACCAGAAATCTGAAAAGGCCTAAAAACCAGATTCCACCACTTAAAACAGACTATGGTACCTGGGCCAGATCCGTAACCGAGAAGTTAAAAGCTTTTTCTAACCACCTGCAGGTAGTCTTTCAGCCTCACCCGAGTACTTGCCGAGAAAATGATGAGAACATTACCAAATATATAGAAAAACCTCTACAAATGTGCTTGCCACTCCAAAGCGCGACTCCAAGAGAAATACAGAAGGATGTTGCTAGGTTGCATGAAGGCAAAGCTCCTGGTTATGATTTGATAGATGCTACACTGTTAAAACACCTACCAAAGAAGGGCATCACCTTCCTAACAATCATCTTTAATGCATGCTTAAGACTGTCGGTATACCCCGCTCAGTGGAAGATTGCACAAATAATCATGGTGCCAAAACCTGGAAAACCTCTACACGAAGTTGGGTCCTACCGACCTATCAGCCTCCTGCCTGTAGCTGGAAAGCTCCTGGAAAGAGTTATATTCAACAGGATGTATCCGCACTTATCTGAAATAATACCGGAACATCAGTTTGGTTTTCGTGGGGGTCACGGCACCATAGAACAGGTCCATAGACTCACTGACGTAATAGGACGAGCACTGGAAACCAAAAAATACTGTTCAGCTGTCTTTCTTGACATAGGACAGGCGTTCGATAAAGTCTGGCATGAAGGTATTTTATACAAGATTAGGACGATGCTCCCCCATAGCTTTTTCCTGATCTTGAAGTCGTATTTAAGCATGAGAAGCTTTGAAATAAAACATGATAACGAGAGCTCTCAACTGAGTTGCATCCACTCGGGGGTACCGCAGGGAAGTATACTGGGCCCGGTGCTCTACCTTTTATTCACAGCTGATTTGCCAACGCACGCCAACACCACAACTGCCACATACGCTGATGACACAGCACTACTATCAGTTAGTGATAACCACCAAACGGCTTCTACAAACCTCCAGCAGCATCTCTCAGAGATAGAAAAGTGGTTTGACCGATGGCGAATCAAAGCGAACCAGAGTAAGTCTGTTCATGTTACCTTTACCCTAAGAAGACAGACTTGTCCGCCAGTACAAATATACAACAAGGAGATACCGCAGGCTGAAGATGCCAAATACCTGGGCATTCACTTGGACCGCCGCCTCACATGGAGGAAACACATATGGAGTAAACGTAAACAACTTGACATCCGCATGCGATCTATGTACTGGTTGGTTGGACGCAAATCAAAACTATCCAGCACAAGTAAAATTGCTATATATAAAGCTATCCTGAAACCCATATGGGCTTATGGCATCCAACTCTGGGGTACAGCAAGCCATAGTAATATAGAAATACTGGAAAGGTTTCAAAGTAAGACTGTGCGAACCATGATGAACATTCCCTACTACGTGAGCAATAAATACATCTGTACAGACTTGGGTCTGAAAACTGTAAAGCAGGAGATCGCAAACTTCAGCAAGAAATATCAACATCGACTCTTAAGTCATACAAACGTACTAGCAACAAGACTGGAAGGGGAAGGGAGTGTGAGACATACTAGACTTAAAAGACAGAGTGTCTGCACTCTGACTAACAGATTCGCATGAATTGGAGTGCATACAATAGAAGGGCGCTCACTGGAGCATCTTTCTAGTTGCCTTAAGAAAGACCGGTACGATGGTACAATAATAGAATGGCTCATTGTGTCAAACACAGATCGCCATGTTGCAGAAAAGAGAAAAAAAAAAAAAAAAAAAAAAAAAAACTATTATTATTAGCAGCGCAAGCGGGCGCGAGAGCGCGTCGGGTCGTTCGTTTATGACTGAAACGTAGATGTACTAACACAAACACTACACAACAAAAACTTGTAAAATCATTTTTTTTCTTATATATTGAGTTATGTCCAAACTCGTAGAACAAAAGTTGTTCCTTATGGGGTCAGCTATATGGTCCTGCGAGGTTGCTAGTGTTTTAAAATTAACCCTGTATATACCTGCGTCGGGTACCATCTACTGTTATTGAATTCTTTGGGGTTAGGTTACAAAAGTGGCAAGTAACGTCAGATCCACTCTATTGTCGGTGAATCATTTGGGTTTTTTTTTTTTGTGGGGCTCTATGCTCCACTCTCGTGCCTCTGATACTATTTTTCAGAGTATTTTTGGTAACACCTAAAAATGCACATGCCTTTATTGCACATGCTAAATTTTTATACATTAAACACTCTGTAAAAATCGCTTACTTAAAACTAAGCTTGTCAACAATCAATAAAACATACATTGCGATTTGTAAAATTTTGTCATAACAGTTTAAAATTTAATTCTAGTTTTACATATTTTTAACACATTCATTATTGTAGGCGTGCTTTCTTCACAAATCCAGCTTTTCAGTGGCAACTAGAAGCGTGTAGTCTTATATTACACGCTGTAGTTGCCCCGTTCATTTATTACGCTTCAAGACGCTACAGGCCACATGTTTACAATAATTTAAAAACTTAATTCTAACATCGACATTTTCCAACATACCACTTAGGTTACTTCTATTTACACAAATATTATTCTCTATCTCGAAGTTTGTTCGCTCATACAGGTATATTGGGCATTCCGTCAACACGTGTAAAACGTCTTCGTTCTTCGCAGGGTCACAGATACATGAGGGGCTCTCCTTGCACTTGAAGCGATTCAAGTACTCAGAGAATCCCCCATGGCCCGTGAAGACCTGCGTGAACACATGGTCCACTGGCAACTTCCTGATAATCTTAAATGCTTTCCTGGCGTCAGGGAAAAACAGCTTCGTAAACGCCGCTATTTCTCCTGCCCTGTATCGCTCATCCCATTCGTCAATCGACTCCTGACGGATTTGTCGCTTGACGAACGAGATGGGACATCGGTCATAATCGGGCCGCCTTTTAAGGGTGGTAGCCGCCGCCTTCGCGAGCTCGTCCGCGCGTTCAGTCCCTTCCAACCCCACGTGCGCTTTAACCCAAAAGAGGTTAATGGTCTTGCCGCGCTCTTCGGTCTCGTTCAACATCTTGGCGATGTCGAACGCTATGGGGTGGAGCGAATTTCCGCGCGCGACGGTCTCGAGAGCGGCTCGTGAGTCGCAAAAGATGCTGTACTGATGGTAATTGTCGTTCGAGACTATTTGCACGGCCTTGCGCAAGGCCAGCAGCTCTGCCTGGTAAACGGTGCAGAACGACTCCAGCTTGATCTTGGTGGCTTTAGTCTCGGCATCGCTATCCCATAAGGATACGAATCATTTGGGTTAGGTTAGGTTAGAACTGTAAGGGTCATAGCTCATTAGAGCCACCCGGTACCCGACCAGCACCGCCTCGCCTCGAGCAAGCGGTTAGTATTCTTTATAAGGATTTCTATGGATACGCGCTCATTACATCAACGCCGTATCGTCGCCGGATTGCCTCGCTCGCAAGCTGGCCACGCGTGGACGGCGGGTGGACCACTGGGTGACAACTCGCTGCTCGCACGCTTGCCTTGCGTGGATCGCGCGCTGCCCGCGAATGATTCACGCCAGGACGACGTGTTGGCGATGGGTCTTTCATTTTCTTCTTTGTCAAGCTTGACAGGTATGAGAGCCAATTCACGGCTTGTAAAATTTAACATTACGAAAAACATGTGTAGACCTAGTGCTAATGGTAACAGGCACTTTGAGTATGGGCTCTGCCATCATATTAATAAAATATCTATCATCTACGCTAGAACACACGCTGCCGATTTTCTATTTTCAAATTCTATTCCAATTGCCTGATTTCTCGTAGAATAAAATAATATTATTGGCAGCTTCTGTAGCATAGAGGGTACGTGGCTATATATTATACATAAGGCTGTTATGAGATATTAGTATGATCCGAAAATATTTATTTTGGGTCTGGGTGCTGTGAGACCGAAAGACTCTCATATATCATGATACCCACGACACAAGATAATCTTATCTTACAGTGGCAACAGCATTATGATAATATGTGTGACTGTGGATTTTATTTTAAACGCTGGAATGACGAGTCCAGCAGGTAACTCGCATGTGTTAAATTATATTTTAGTAAACTATTCAATACAGCATGCGCCATCTATTGGATACTTACCCAACCCAGCCGATAAATTACCTTACACCGCCATCTGTTAGAATCTTATGGAACTCACAGATGATTATAACAAATAATTTGCAATAAAAATATATTGTGACTATAAATTGAGACATAAACCATCTTAACTCTCAAGTTGGATCAAACAGCACACAGTTTGCAAAATTTGATTAAAATCGGTTCAGTAGTTTAGGAGTTCATCGCGGAAAAACAACGTGATACGAAATTTATATATATAAAGATATACAGGGTTAATTTTAAAACACCAGCAACCTCGCAGGACCAGATAGCTGACCCCATAAGAAACAACTTTTGTTCTACGAGTTTGAACATAACTCAATACATTAAAGAAAAATGATTTTACAAGGTTTTGTTGTGTAGTGTTTTTGTTCGTAGTTCTATGTTTTATTCATAAACGAACGACCCGACCACGGTAATATTCTATATTACCGGTTTATTACGGTAATATTAATATTACCGTATTATATACGGTTTATTATAGATAATATTACCGTGACCCGACGCTCGCGCCCGCTTGCGCTGCTAATAATAATAATCTAGTTTGTTTCAATTGCTCGCGGGGTTTGTAGGCAGTATGTACATACCAACACTGAGTCCACAATTACTTCATACTTTACCAGACTTAGGACTGGCTGCATTAGACAATTAAAACCAAATACAGTATTGAAACGTCTAATTTTTTTTATCGTTTTCTAAAGTTATATCACCAATTTAGATAGATAGATAACTCTTTATTGTACACCAATAATTACAATTATACAATAAGAACCTTACAACTAGATCAAGTAACAAAAGGCGGTCTTATCGCTAAAAGCGATCTCTACCAGACAACCTTGAAAATGTTATGGATTATTGAAGGATAGCAGAAATGCAGGGGTGTAGTCACAACAGAAACTTAGATATTGTAAAGAAATAAAAACATACATAATCATACACATACAAATAAACATATATATATAAATATATATAAACACATACATACACACTTACATATAATACATAAGTAACATTTATATATTATAATATATACTAATAAATAAAGTTGGTATGAGCTATTTAATGGATATAAATATGTATATTAATCTAGCGTAGACAGATAAAAGTTTTTCACTCGAGATTTAAAAATACCCAATGAAGGAGCTTGTCGTATAAATAAAGGTAGCGAATTCCACAGGCGAACTGCCTGTACAGTAAATGAACTATCGAAGAAAGTACTGCAGTGTAAAGGAGTTTTAAGAGTCAGATTTTCTGATGACCTTAAGGTGCGAGAATGCGAGCTATGGAGAAACATAAAATTATCTTTAAGATAGTGCGGAGATGACGGGTTAAATAAAACGTTATAAAGAAGGGAAAGAATGTGACTATTCCGGCGAAGGCGAATAGGGAGCCACTTGAGCTTAGAACGAAATTCAGAGATGTGATCATATTTGCGCAAGCCAAATATAAATCGTATACAAAAGTTTTGGAGGCGCTCAAGTTTATCAAGTTGGACTTGGGTTAGATCTAAATAGCAGACGTCAGCATTTAATATTTATAGTTAGGTTTTATTTCATTTTTATTGTTTAATGGAGGCGTATTTAAAAAATTGAATCAGCGTATTTACAGTATTTAAATAATTGACAGTTAAAATAATATTTACAAATTATTACCTCAAGTTTCGCGCATGGTGGTGAGTAAGTAAATTTGGAAACCTTGATGCATTTTGGCGGAAGGCTTCCGACACATGAACGACACAAGCACCTCACTATTTCTGTGTATGTGTGTTCGATATTGGAATACTGGTACGCCATGGTAATAAAATTACACTGTAGGTACCTTCGCACAATACACACAATAAATAGATCGATAGGCGCACTACGGCGCAGCGTGCGCGCACGACTTTAAAAGCGGCGGTCAACTGAGCTCGAAAAATGGGTCAAGTTCAAAGGCGCTAGAACCACCAAACGATTATTTATTTGTATGCAACCAAAAGCCATACTGTATGTCACAACAGACAGAATGTGCTTTGGTTTGATGGACATTAAGTCAGTGAAATTACTGGGCCTTATGAGACTTAACATCTTATATCTTGGCGTGGATACTTCTGTTTATGGGTAGGCATGGCGCTTACCATCAGGCGAGCAACCTGTTCGTCTCGTCATTGAAGCTAATAAAAGTACCTATGTTAAACGGTGGTCCATATTGCAGAGGCGTGGTCTTAACATTACATTTTCAGTGAAAATCTTTTTCTCTTTTTTCGTAATTTATATGTGATTTTACCCTTTATTCGAAAAAATTGAAGTAATAATCCATATTGCAAAAATAATTCATGTAAAATTTCTTACTAGTCTCCGTGCCTTCCCATTCCGATGTTTTCAATGTGTAAGTACTGCGGTAGGAAAAGAAAAACGTTGGCCGGGTACTGCTTTAAGAGTGGCGCTCCCGTGACCATCACTACCAAACAGAAATACGCCATCTGAAATCCAACGGTCATAGCTTGTTAATCTCATTATTTTTGTAGATTGTCTCTATGTATATCAATATGATTTTCCGGGGATTCGATTCATGATACTATGACAAAAGCATGGGATAATCAAAGTATATTCAGAGTATATTAATAACAATTGTGCAGACTTCTGACTTTCCCAAGATAAGTGTATATTAAGTATTATTTATCGCATGCTTTAACGGTGGAGAGACGTCGTGAAGAAACCTGCATACCTGAGAATTTCTCATTTAAGTATGAGATACATTATTGTCAATGTTATAAGATACATTTTGTTAATGTACAAAATCGACGACAATTTGGAGATTATCTGCTATAAAGCTTATATTATTTTTAAGCGTTAATTTAAATAAAGGAAAGATTGCAACATAAGGTATAGCTTAGCTAAGCTATGTTTAAAATCAATATCACGTTGTTTGATATGTTCTTGTGTTTTTTATTACTATACTGACTAAGGTTACACAACTGCATCGATTTTGTATCGCCTTTTGGCGACTTTCCGCGTTCGATCGATGTATTCAAATAGCAGGTTAGCAACTGCTTTAATAGTAGATCGCAGTGTTGCGGATTTAGCGACACTCGATCTCGAAAGTCAAACAGCTAAAAAAAAAAACATCTACAAGGTGGTGGTAGGTCACTCGTATGCGAGAGGCCATCTGTCTGTTTTGTCTATGTCTGCCGCCAAAAACAGTGTGTAAACACTGTTGTGTTTCGGTTTGAAGGACATTGAAGCCAGTGAAATTACTGGGTATTATGAGACTTAACACCTTATGTCTCGAGATGACGAGCGTAGTTCAGTGCCATGCAATGGTTTGTAATTCAAAGTTCTGTGTTTTGTTGCTACTGTTTAGGGGAAGGCGTGGCGCTTACCATCAGGCGAGCGCCTTGCTCGTCTCGTCATTTAATAAAATAAAAATATCTAAAATATAATATTAATTAGAATTTGAAATAAAATTTCGATTTTAAAGTTAGGTCGCGGCATCAACAGCAGTGTTCCGTATTTTCTTTTTGAATGTAAAGAGAAAGTCATTAAATATGTACGTCGAGACTATCATTTTATGTTAACAATATTTTTTTTAACGATATGTTATTTACAGGATTATTTATTTTATATATTATACTTTTACATAATTTAGTATAAAGACAGACATAATGCCTGAGGCATTCCACACCCGCCGACCTTTGGGTGATACTAAGGTTAACGACATAGGTACAAAAAGATACATACAACATACACAGAACATTATATAAATAAATATTTATTTAGTAACTGTAATAGGTAGTTATGTACCCTGCACCTGTTCATAACATGATTAAAATTTGCTGACCATTCAAATAAGCTTTTTGACAACGTAAGGACTTTATGTAACTCCATCCGTTGAAAACATATCATTTATCGCTGACCAATGTCTTTTTGCAGGTCTTCTTGTTTAGACTAAAGTTCTTGGTACTAAATGAAAACATGTTGACTATAAATGTGCTCACCACTGTCTGGAAGGTGGCCTTGTTATGATCAAAATTCCTAGAACTGAATACGCCTTGTAAATAAGTTAAGAGTATTAATAAGGATTATTGTTAATTTTAATTCAGTCTCAAATAAATCTTCATCGTGAAGACTTGGACCCTACAATTTTGATTTAAAAAACTTCCTGGCACTCCCGCGTAACTTTTGTCTAGGTACATACTATTATACCCTACAATAATAATACATAATGTTTGTTCTTTCTGCCTGGCCTGTTCTTATCCCGGCCTAATGCCAGGGTCCGCCTTTCCATCATGATTTAACGGTAATTAGTGTTATTATACAGGGTTATTTTTAAAACAATGACAACCTCGCAGGAGTAGATTCCCAAGGTCATTTGCTACTACTTTTGTTCTACGACTTTTCATAATTTGTTAGATTTTATTCTCATACTAAAATAATTATGAATTTAATTTCCGTCTTGAATTTTACCTACGCGCAGATTACGTAATACACGCGGGCGCACGCGTCAGTTCAATGACCGGCCGCGCCGTCTCGATCGATAATACCTACACTCAGACGTACGAACAAAAACACTACATAACAAAAACTTGTAAAAACTTTTTTTTTCTTATGTACTGAGTTATGTCCAAACTCATAGAACAAAAGTTGTTCCTTATGGGGTCAGCTATATGGCCCTGCGAGGTTGTCAGTGTTTTAAAAATAACCCTGTATATGGGACCACCCACCGTCTGATCCCTACAACCTGCAGTGGGAACCAGTAGGCCTAGTACAAGTGTGGATGATTTCCTAAAACGATAACAGTTTACTCTCCGTACATCAGGTAGCTGTAGCCACTAGTGGGAACTATGATGAATTTAAATTGTTAGTATAATTAATTTTATACCATATTAGTCGAATACGAAATTATTTCGCGAGCGAGTTTTTTCTATTTTACAATAAGGATTTATGGTTTGATACTTTGTCAATAGTAATTTTATACGAATTCTAAAGCTATGAACGTATTTGTAACTCGTACTAGACCTACAGGTTTTGCCATTGCCTCGTCCGTTTCTCAGCAGAGTGTACGTGAGGGTGGCTTTTTGCCAAGGATGACATGGCCCACTTACACCATAATGTAACTTAAAACATTAATAAGACATATAAAAATAATATATACATAATTATAATTAGATTTGTTATAGAATACGAAAATGCTAATGTAATGATTCTGCTATGCTATTGAAGAGTAGCTGCCAAACTCTCTACCTGTACTAAACTACGCCATCGAAGTTGTCTAAATAGCAAACATTATCATAGTTTATAATAGGAAGGATCAAAGATTGCATAATCGTTCTCTAAGTTTTGGAAGGTCTTTTAGACGATTCAGTGCGCGTAGAGTAGTAGTTCTAGTAGAGTGAATTCATCAGTTCAGGGTGTAGTTAATGTGCACCTCAAGGTTCCTAACACTGGTACACCAATTTGTGACTATGTCATTGTACACAACAGGTGGAATCGTCATAATGTCGAGGCACCGCATCATTCTGAAACTGCCCATAATTACAGCCTGTCATTTAGTAGGACTCACTTTCGTAAAACTGTCGTACAAGCTCTTTATATAGGGCAGACCTCTGTTAACCTTTTCTACTGTTATGGGCATACAATCTAATGTTTGGAAATACAATATAAAATCTATTTACGTTATATAAATAATAATAGTATTCCACTTGATGGGCCTGCATTAATATTTTTTTAAGATAAAAGTAACCTATGTTTCAATCTAGATCATGGTTTACCTGTGTGCCAGACCAAAAACTGTGTGTCAAACCCGTTCAATTGTTAAAACGTGATTGTTTAAAAAACATCCAAATTCACAAACTCATAAATATCAAAACTCACACACTCACAAACATCCAAACTTTCATATTTATAATATCAGTAGGAAGTAGGACGTATAACCAGCACTGGCACTATTAATAAAATATACAACTAATGCAACAAACCAATTTCATTTTTATCCGACTTAATTCGAAGACGTGCTTCGTCTAAATAGCTATATAGTGAAATGGCTGTTCAAACTAAACGCTTTCCTTATATCCTATTAAAAGAATTGTGACTTTATTTTTATATCTTCGGCCTAAATAGTATTATAAACCTCAAGTCGGTCCACTTCAAGTGGAAGGTCACCCGGTTTGACATTCTAGTGAGCAGAAATCATGTTTTAGTTTAGCGGTATTGTACATTGTACAGGTCGTTCTGAATGGATGGTAATCCGTATAAATTGAATTATATGCATGCACCAAAGGACATTGTTCGTCGTCCATACATAGTTGGCCTAAGAACCAACAGGGAGGTGAATTTACTTTTTGGATTTTAGATAATGTATATATTTGATTGAAACTAAATTAAAACTACGGACACTTGAGAATTCCGAAAAATAAATAAAATACTTTCGGATTTTGAGGTTATAATTAGGCCAATAAATACTATCAAATGCAAATGTTATCATCTGTTAATTTATTTTGAAGGAGTTTTGGCGGGAATTCTGACAGTGCGGTTCATCGCTGATTTTAATTTATTTCAAAAACTAGTTTAATGTTGTGTTTGTTGTATAAAAGTGGTGTGGATTTGTGCAATAAACATTTACGGCGATGAACAGTGTATGGAAATATTGAAATAAGTGAATTAAGTATCGTACTGAAAAAAATAATGCACACCAAAACTCCAACAAGTCCTTGAAAACTTCCACACCGATATTTCATCGTTCTTGTGAAGACTTGAGAATAAATTACACTTGTCATTGGCGAAATGCATAACAATGCGAAGCCATAAATAAATAAAAAAAATCATTTTGACAAGCCGTATTATGATTCCGCGACATCATATCGGACTGTTTGTGACTAAAAACCATAATCATGGTTAATAAAATAATGGTTTTTAATTACACAGACAAGCGTCAGTATTCTCAACACTGAGTTTTGAGAATACTGACGTTTGTCTGTGTCAAACTCTTATTAAGAGTGCTGTTACAAAGACTTGGCTGTATGAGCTACAATACCTTTGCCTATTAAAAACCCGAATTTGAACCAAAAATTATAATACCGAGGACTATGACGGAAGTGAATACTTTTTAAATTGTTTTCGAAATTAAAAAGTGTCCGTTCTATTGAAATAATTATAATGTACATTATAAATAATAATAACAATTATAGTAAATAAAGCCCCTCCTTCCAATAGGTATGATTACTAACCACCTGATTTTTTTGTTTTTACTTAGTTAATATTTATATAATTTAACTGTCATATTGTCCTACAAATAAAATAATAATTTTTTGAGTATCATCAAATCGAAATATTCTATCCTTGCTACCTCTGTTAGCTACCACAATAGAGAATTTTCGCATAGGGAATTGTTGGTCGTCTCATCGAAACGAAGCTACTCAAGTGGATCAGCTACCCGAAGGACCCCTGACCAAAATTATTTTACTGTAATAAAAGCGGGGGGTTCATGATGTCAATACTTATAAAATTTTTATTGAAAGATATGAGTAGAAGGATTATTACTTAGATAATACCCTAAAAAGCACCTAGCAACAAGATGTCCTAATCCAGATCATGATCAGCCTATTTTTTTAACACGCTTTTATTAACTCCATACGTTTGTTTGTACCTTAGTATGTAACGGAATCTTTGAACATGTTTTTGACCTTCTTCAAAACGTTGGATTAAATCGACAGAAAAAGTCCGGTCAAAGTCCGGTCAGAGTCCGGTCATTTTTTATTGAATACAATTTATTTTCTATTTTTAGTTAGATTTTTAATAAAAGCATGTTTTTTAGTTTTATTAAACTATTTTTGTATATTTACTTCACTTTTTAATTCTTTTTTACTGTAACTAGTTACTACTTTTACTGTATTGTATGAATACGGTGACATCGACCTCAACGTCAGGGCCCGTATTGGAGCCGCTTGGAATACGTAGCGAGTGGTCACAGGCGTTACTTGCGACCGAAAAATACCGATACAAAATATACAAACCTTCAAAACCATCATTCGGTTTGTGCTAAATAGGAGTGAGTCTTGGCTTGGCCTTATGCGCCATGTCAAGGATCTCCACGTCGCGAAAATTAAGGTGCTGCACTTGCAAGATATCCGACACATACACACATCCTTTAGACACGATTAAACTCTTATCATCAAACGATAATTGCGAAAATAACATTTTGAATAAAATAGGTAAATATACGATTGAAACAGACAATTAATACACTAATTCAAATAAGACACAAATAAACTACTATATTTCCTTTAATTATTTTATTAACACGCAATCTATTTTTTAAAAATATGTTTGCTTCACTCTAAACTTACAATGATTGCGAAGGAGAAAAAAGGTTTATAAGATGTTTGTTTATATATCGTCACATGGTATGTTAAACCTTAAAAGCACCTTCTTGAAGGCTTTAGCCATCACTTGTGGTATTTATGTGAAGAGACCGTAATTCTGTCGCTTTTTGATGATGAAGTTGATAATCAAACTAAGATGAAAATGATTTCCCACTTGAAAAGAGACAAAATCTCAGATTTACGCAAACGCTATGTCCCATCCAAGGAAGAACTATCCCTAAAGTTATATGGTAATTGAAATGATTTTTTGTGTAAGTTTTACATTTTTTGTTATTATTTATTTTGTTATTTAACCTGGTTTTCTCTCAGATAAAACGCGGGATGATTCTGTATCAGAAAACAGCAAACAATTTCTATCTCGGCTGCAAATACGATATTTTTCTTCAAGAAGACGTATTGTATCTTCTTAGAATGATAATGCTGTTTTTCTGGAAGCCAAAAGAAGGATAAGCCGTTTGAAGGTTGTAAATGACACTAACCAAAAGAGTTGTGAAATCAATCCATTTTTTTAACGCACTTATCACAGCTGAAGAGAAGCAAAAACAGTTTTCGTTGCGCTGTATCCCAGAACATAGAAATTCGTATCCCGATTGTAAAAAAACGACCCAAAAAAGAAGTTACCCTGGCAGATTGTGACGATTTATGTTTTGAAATAAATTTATGTTTTTAATTTATGTTTATCTTATTTTATTTGAACTCTTATTCAATTCATTTTCATTGCATTTAGATTAGTTTTATAGTGACCGAAATATCAGAACGAAACATGTTTTTTGATAAACTTGGTAGCTCGGTCGGAACGGGTTACAATTAAGCTAGAAAGATAAAATTTTATATTTTAGCATGTTTTAGCATTTATAAAAAATGTAGGGGGTATGCATAACGAGTTTCACCAAAAAAACTTTTTCGTCATTTAAGGGACACCCTCGTGTTTATACAAAGAAAAACTAATTTAGACATCGAATGACAGCACCCGAAAACAAAATGAATAATAGTGATAAAAACTTTATATGAAAAGTTATTAAATAATCTGTGATTTTAACCTTAACACTACAATATAATACACGGAAATCTCTGCCTATTCCAATCTATGATTAGGGCAATTAAGACAGTTTAACCTAAAGTTAAGTGTATAGCGAATATGATCCGATTAACATTTTGATAAAATTGGAAGAAGATGTAATGAAGTACACACCATTTTTGAACTCCGCACGAAACAGAGGGGTCATATTAATTTGACTCCTTTATCTATGTGTAGATGAGTGTGTATGTATCAATCTCTTTGTGGCATTATGCTACCTAAACCAACGGAACGATTTCAATGGATTTTATTTATTAGTTAAATGTAAAGAGATGAAAGATGAAGTATATGTTTTTAAATAATTAATAATGAAAAAAAGCACGTCATCAACTATATTCACTGAACCTTCAAACTTTACGTAGACATGTGCAACTTTATGTGCACGAGCCCTTGTAATGTGCTTTAAATTTTTTATTTTAGCCGCTCACGGCCACAGTCTTTATTTCTGGTTTAAGAAGATTTCCCTGTTCAGTAAGTAATACTAGTACTCGGTCAGTGTACTTTAATGGTTGTACCATACTGTTATATCTATAATAAACGTCAACGAATTAATACTGGATTAAATCCATTTGTTGTCCAAGTGAATATCAAAAATCAAACTTCAACACATCTTAATAACATAATCCGCGAGAAGCTATGATCTGCTCTCATTAACCAAAATGTCCATTAATTACTTGGAATTCCTGCAGAAGATAATCAGTGCTGTTTTTGTTTTGTTATTTTTGAATAAGAATATATTGGCGGAATACCCATCGAATGTGCCGGCGAGTGAAGTGGTAAACGAATTCAAGGTTGACGAGATCGCCAAAGGTGCTTATAGTTATAGGTAAATGTCATATAAAACCTTGTTTTACATGTTTTATTACAAAAAAAAACAAACAAGATGTTTTTATAATCGGATTCTCGGGCTCATATAGCAAGGCATATGTCTATATTAAATAATAGTGAACTGTGTTCGTTCGCTGTACCGCAAAAGCTTTACTTCGTGAATTTTCATTATTATTTATGATGTAGTTTTGTAACTGTCGTTTATTTGCTCGAGCATTACAAAAAACTACTGCACCGATTTTGGTAACTCTCTGTGTTCAAAAGCTGATAAGTGTTAACAATGTTTTAAATTCATACCGGTAACGGGTTCGACTCTCGTGTCGCGGGAAATAAACGCCAATACGTGAAAGTTATGGTAAAGCATGTTAAAGTATTGTCTTACAATAATATTAGGAAAAAAATATAATTTTATAAAATATAAGTTTTACTGAAAATTGTCCAGTAGGAACGCTTTACCGCAAAGTTCACGTATTGGCGCTTTAGTATTTTTGCCTTTTCAGTGACAATATTATGCAAGAGAGTGTTGTAGAGCCAAGCTGTAGGCAGTTTTGTCTACAGCACGAATGGGCCGGCTTGACCGGGTCGTTACGATTATCTCACAAAAAACCGACGTAAAGTAGCGGCTTACTGCTGCGTTTTGTACGATGAGTGAGTTATCCAGAGGCCCAAATCCCCTCTCCCCTTCCTAATCCTTAATAACCCCTTTCCTTTAAGTCGGCAATTTGCTCATGATTCGTCAGGTATTGTGGCCGTACATGGGCGGTGGAGATCACTTACCATCAGGTACCCATTTCCTCGATTACCGGCCTATGCTATAAAAGAAATGGATGGCTTTAGTTATTTATTGTGTAGTGTACTGTTCTAGGGAACCGTTTAATATTATTACACAGACGGAGCTGCGGGCTAAAGGTACTTTATATAAAATATAGTTTTACTGCTTTGCCACATACATTTTGGGCTATGCAACAAACCCTAACGGCTTTTGTGCTGTTAAGAAACGCAAGTGGGCCACCGATGTCATAGGCTCAAAGCCTTACCTGCACGTGGTACACACGGACGGAGAAGGAAATGGCGAAACTGAGTGCCCATGGCGGGTTGCCAACATAATACCAAATCCGCCATCAAATAATGATGGGAAGGCCGATAAAACTTTGACTTTGACTAAACTCTGATTAAACCGGGATAGCTCCAAGTAGAAAGAAAGAAATATGTTGTTTAAGCTATATTGTATTATTTACTTAATAACAATATATTTTGTAGATTTAAAACACCAGAAAATATAGAAAGAGAAGAAAATGGACATCTCGATGATGAAGGAAACTTAGTCGTAGACGGTTTTTATTCTTATACGGATCCTGATGGGAAACAACAGTACGTGTTATATCACGCGGATAAGGATGGATATCGCACAATCAAGATCCCTGTGAGTATCTAATTCAGAAGAAAGCTTATTTTTAATTGTAAGTCGCTCGTTGATGGTAAGCGCCACGCCTGCCTATAAACAGAAGCAACACCACACAGAACATTGAAATATAAAGCACAAACATAAGATGTTAAGTGTCATAATGCCCATCAAGCTGACTGGTTTCAATGTCGTTCAAACCAAACTAACCAAAGCTAACCTTACCTGCACGTAAGGTTGGCTTTGGTTGTATTTACACACTAGTGCTTGGTGGCAGAAATATACTATATGAGGGCCTACCACCTTGTGAGAAATATTCACACAAGTCTTTATAAAAATAATAAAAACAGTTTAACTAGAACATAAAACCTAACCTAACCGTCAAACCCGCGATGGTTTTACTGCATCATCAGATCATGATTCCTAATTATCTGTACACAAACTACTCATCAAAACCACCTTAATCAGACTAAATACAATTACATCTACTATTAATCCGTGGCACATTAGACGATTAGCCGCCTGCGAAGACAGAAGTCGTGGGTTCGATTCGCGCACCGAGAAATATTTGTATGATCCACGAATATTTGTTTCGGGTCTGGGTGTTATAGCACTGCAAGCCCCTCGTAGTTCTTGAAACCTACGATACAGATTTATTCGAATGTGAGGTCAAGATTATGTGTTTTTTGACTGTTTGATGTACTTGTTTAATATTTATTTAATGATCGATTAATTTGAAGCTATGAACGGTTTGGTTGCACCATCAAGTCAATGTTACTTAACAAAGAATACACTCGATTAAATCATCTTTCACATAAAATATCAGTCCACTTGTAGAAGCGTTAACACGCCAAAAACTAATACCCACATATGAACAGGTCTTAGGTACTTATAACATCCCCCAAAAAATTAAGCCGAATTGAGACTCCCAATCCAAAATGTGTGCAGTCCAAAAAAACCAGTGACCACCGACAAACAATGAATTTATCGGTGGTCATCAGAGTCATGCCTTCCTATATAAATGGTTCTTCCCTCTTCGGATAGGGAAGACGACGTCCAACGCTGCGCTTGCCAGTACGTGGCCTCCATGCCAGAACCTTATTTATCTTACCTTATCTCCATACCGGGTATAAATTCTAGTCTCCGGGCTGAAAGTAGAGCATTTGGTGATAAAATCTTTTTATTTTTTTACAGGCTATCAGCATGGGCAACAACATATCTACTCGAAAATTTGAACCAAACGCTATAGCGTCATTACTTGGATAGAAATATGTTAATTTACATTCACATTGAAAAATTTTGTTTCTTTAAATAATGTGAATCAAATTAAAAGACATTCATCTATTAAACATTTATACATATAAATAACTCTTATGAGATTGACGGGTCTGTACAAGAAAAAACCCAAAAAGCAAATCCTAAATTGTATGTACACTGAACATTAATTGAATAATAACAGTACCATAAGGTGTGGGGTAAATAATTAAATTAAATGTTATTACATTTTAACAGCTATGAACCGAGGTAAAATTTCGCAATATTGAAATGTATTTTTCCCTAGTTATGAAGGATTGTTCCAGAATGAGAATGAAAATGTATGAATAGTGATCCTTTTAGAGGTTCGGTTTTTCTTTTTGAGGTTCGAAATCCTGGACAAATTTAGAAGAATGCTTTTTTAGCATTCCTTTAGGTTATTAATTTTGTTAATTTTCTTAAGTCTCATAACGCCCACTAATACTAATCATTTAATATGTAAGTTCACTGGCTTCAATGTCCTTCAACACTAAATACAGCGTTGCTTACATACTGCTGCTTGGCGACAGAAATAGACAAAGCGGTGATACCATCCCAGCCGGTTTCTCGCATATGAGGTACCTACCTATTACCTAGTAAATCAATTCTATGACTTGAATTGATTTTGCAAGAGCATACAAGCTGTTATAACAGTAATAGGAGGCATCACAAAGTACTAAGCCTATCTCCTGTATTAAAATATCTGCAGACCATTTGCACATTTTTAAAATGTCCTTAGAGGATAAAACTAGTAATTATCTTTAAAATCCAAGGCTATAACATTCCTACCTATTTTTTTATATAAAAAAGACGATTTTTTATTATATAGTTTAGCTGGTGGGGGTACAATCTTGTATCCCTGTGTCTGCATCGGTCATCCGCCTGCCGTGTCGCAGGCACCTCGATTTGCTTCTTCCCTCTCCGAACAGAGAAGAAGCATTTATACAGGCCAGCATTATTCTGGTGACCACCGACGAACTCGTTGTTTGTCGGTGGTCGCTAGTTTTTTGGACAGCACTACATTTACCATCAGATGTAGAGCAGTCACTTTGCCGTGCTGGGATAAAAAAAAATGAATATTCCCAGCTAATTGTAAATAAAACAAACATATATAATATAATATTATAAATAATAATAATAATGTAACTAAATATAATTTTCTGCTTATTTCTCCTTTATTATTTTGTTTTATGAATAGTCCCCTAAATTTGTTCAGGGTCTATCTATTCTTATAAAATAACATGTCCTGACTGACTGCCTGATTCATCATCGCCGAGCGCAAACTATCAAGGCTACAAGCATGAAATTCGGACTGTATATTCATTTTATTATGTAGGCACCCACTAAGAAAGGATTTTAGAAAATTCCACCCCAAAGGGGTCAAAATAGGGGATGATAGTATGTATGAAAGTCCGTAATTTCGAAAGTTACATAAACAAAATTTTGTATTTCCGTTATTGATGTAAAACAAATAAATACGTGTTTCAGGAATTTTTGAAATTTTAGTTAATAAGTGATGAAAAGGGGGGTGAAATTTAATGCGAAAGTGAATTTGTTTGTTACGCTTTCACGCCTAAATCACTGAACCGATTTTGATGAATTTATCTACAGGGATTGATGGGACCCTGGAGATGATTACAGGCTACTTTTATCTCGGAAAATGCTGTTCACGCGGGCGGAGCCGCGAGCAAAAACTAGTATTCTATAAATTCGAACGAGGCAAGCGATACATAGAGTAAAGAAAGTATAAAATATCCATTACAATAATATTTGATGTAAATTACTACCACAAAGATTAATTTGTAAGTAAAATGTATATGTAATGGAAGTAGTTGTATTGACCGATGGGCAGCTGGGAGGAGAGGTGCAGTAGCGGGGCGAGGTACGCATGCAGTGGAGAGGAGGTGAGAGGGGAGCTGTTATAAAAGCGGCGTGATTAAATTATATTGGCTTGTTGTATCAGTTTTCTAATAAATCTATTAGTTATATTTAAAATAAATTCATTTAATAAAATTCTTTATACTTTATAATATAAATGTGTTTTCCTATTTATTGTTGTTTCCTGGTACATTTTTATTTAAGTGTGATAAAGAATTAATAAATGTACCTAAATATTCCAACATATATTGAGTGGTAGAGCCACGCTGTAGACAGTTTTGTCTACAGCATGAATGGGCTGGCTCGACCGGATCGTTACCACTGTCTCACAGAAAGCCGACGTAAAGTAGCGGCTTGCTGCTGCGTTTCGTACGGTGAGTGAGATAACCGGAAGCCCAAATCCCCTCCCCTTCCCAATCCCTAATTATCCCTTTCCTTTAAGGTCGGCAACGCGCCCATGACTCTTCTGGTGGTGGGCGTACATGAGCGGTGGAGATCACTTACCATCAGGTGACCCACTTGCTCGTTTGCCGGCCTATGCTATAAAAAAAAAAAACATATTACAATAATAAAATTTTATTAGCATGTTAGCAGTACTATCGACTATACTCGCTAGTGACGAGGGGTGACGTAAAGTTGACACTAGTTATTTTTATGAAGATGTTTATTTTAATTTTACTACAAGCGATAATTAGCTACAATCGGCTTCACTACACCATTCGCCATTAATGCTTGCTTATGGAGTTTCGTGAATATTAGCAACTCCATACTTCATTATTGTACCGCAATAGTGAAGTACCACTGGGGTTATAATATACCGAAGTTTCAGTTTTTTACAATATTATCGCAAGTGACATCGTACAGTATTGCTACTGACATCGCACATGACAATCGCGATCAATCTAAACTCACCGAGACAAGATCACAAGAAGCGGTAGCTTCCCTAAGTAATCTGTGATCACAAGAGACCGCGACACACGACGACAGCTACTGGTTCGTTTTGTAGTCCGTTTATTCAATTATATTGTTATTGGTTTGAGGTATGCGATTGATTCAAGACACTACGACGCTTGACCATCTATACTTATAAAATAACACGTCCTGACTGACTGACTGATTCATCATCGCCGAGCGCAAACTATCAAGGCTACAAGCATGAAATTTGGACTGTATATTCATTTTATTATATAGGCACCCACTAAGAAAGGATTTTAGAAAATTCCACCCCAAAGGGGTCAAAATAGGGGATGATAATATGTATGAAAGTCCGTCATTTTGAAAATTACATAAACAAAATTTTGTATTTCGATTATTGACGTAAAACAAATAAATACGTATTTCAGGAATTTTGGAAATGTTATTTAATAAGTGATGAAAAGGGGGGTGAAAGTTAATGCGAAAGTAAGTTTGTTTGTTACGCTTTCACGCCTAAATCACTAAACCGATTTTGATGAATTTATCTACAGGGATAGATGGGACCCTGGAGACGGGTACAGGCTACTTTTATCCCGGAAAATGCTATTCACGCGGGTGGAGCCGCGAGCAAAAGCTAGTTTTCGTATAATTTCATAAAATGCAGACGAGTCGATATCGCATGACTCGCGTCATGCGTCGCGGTGTCTACATGTATGTAGATGCCTTGTTTTTGACGATAAGAAATCATAATTAAATTAGGAAAAAAAGGATTCAGTAAAATATTAGTTTTACTGAAAATTAACCAGAAGGTAAAATTATTAAATTTTTTAAAATAAATAAACAACTTTAAAATGCTCTACCGTAAAGCTCACGTATTGGCGCATTAGTATTTTTGGGTTTCCAGTGACGTATTCACACTTTTAAGCTAGAGCAAAACAAACATCAGCATATTTCAAATGTATCGAGCTTCAAGGCGCCTCGCGTCATTTGAAGTGGGACCTTGTAGCGTCTTAGTTAAAAAAAGGTTACGCTTATAAACTCATTTAAAAATCATGTTCTACTCAATACGTAAGTATAGAACAAATGAGACCTATAGAACAAATTTGGACTAACTAAGTAATTTTGTTAGAAATTTGCTAAGTCTGAATTAAAAATATGGCGACTCGACGGCCCCGTGAGCTCGACTCACAGTGACTATATTTTTATTTTCGTAGATTAATTGAAATTTTTAGTCATATTTCTTCCCTTAAAAGTAATATTTAAAAGCTTTATGATTCAATAAAGTCGCTTTTTGAACAATCAACTTCGTGAAATGAATATTCTTAAGTAGACATATGAAATTAGATTTTGGTGAATTCATATCATATATTTACTACGCAAATATGTAGATAGAGCGAAGATAGGGGGGGGGGGGTAACTTTAAAAGAATATTAACATTTGGTTACTCGCAACGGCATCTACGTCGATGTACATGCGTGTTGGTATATAGATACCGTGAGCCATGACTCGTGTCTGGCGATATCGACTCGTCTGCATTGTATGAAATGATACGAAAAGGTCAAAATCGTGACGTCTTGTCTCAATCGCATACCTCAAACCAATAAAAATATAATTACCTACAAAACAGACCAGTCGCTGTCGTCGTGTGTCGCGGTCTCTTATGAGAAAAATATCGTCAAAAAACCACTTTAAAATGCTCTATCGTAAAGTTTTCACTCTTTCACACACGTCCGTTGCCCGGGTCATGGGAATAGGTAATAAAAAAGTACAACGACATAAAATTTTAAGTAGTGTATCTAGAAATGTTGATCCACTCTTAATTTATTTCGCCGTTTACGGGACAAATGTATTGCCTCTTGTATATTATATCCTACTCAAGACTGTTGTCAGCAGAATAACAATACGATAAATCATAATGACCTCACAATATACGTTTCAGCGTTCTTTGACAGACGGATGATAAAGCAAATAAACTGCTTATAAAAACGCATTCTTGTTGGTAATGCACTCTGTCTATTTGTATGACACAGAGATTTGAGTGCTAGAACCATGCTGTTGACAGATTTGTCTGCGTATGAATGAGCGGGCTCCACGGGGCGTTACCACTGTCTCACAGAAGACCGACGTAAAATAACGCCTTGCTGCTTCGTTTCGTATAGTGAGATGTCCGGAGGCCCAAATCCTCTCTTATTTCTTATTACGCTACTTTATGGACAGGGTGGCAGGCACCTAGGAAGATCAGGACCACTTGAGCGCCCTAGTTTCCTACCGGAGTATCTACCCATACTCGCACAGGAAAAATCGTGTAGAGTCTGTATGATTTGTTGTAACGCTTTATAAGAATTTATGTATATATATATATATATACATAAATTATATATATATATATATATATATATATATATATATATATATATATATATATATATATAGAGATAGCCACACGCACTTTGTTGATCAACCGTGCCATATAGTCAGTTTTTTGTTGATCCAAAAACGTATGTTGATCCGGGTCATGATTTGTTGATCCATTACAATATCCCCATGCACATGTGTATCCGTTTGGAGCCACAAGTGTCACGGCCAGAAATAATAATAATTACGCCATTTTTATACAAATCCACCTTTTTGGCATGTCAGCAGTTGTTGATCTGATTCAAATGGACCAATCACAGCTTGTCATCGTCTGTGATTGGACTAAAGAGAGAGTTGGAAAGAGTGGGACCGAGACGGAGCGAATAGATGCGTAGTAAATAGATAAAATATAATAATATTGGTCGGTTCATCAAATATGTATTTTTTTAACGCCCGTTAAAATACTTTAACAAGCTCATTAATTAGCTATGTGTAAAATTTGAAATAAAAAAAAGTGTGCGTCTCGGGACACTCGACAAAAGTGATAACTTAAACTAATGGGGGTTTAAGTGAGAGAGGAGGAGCCTGCCTACTGCTGCCGTATGCGTGAAAGAAAGGAAAGCCAGACAGAGTGGCGCCGTAACGCGTTACGTTACGAAGCGGTTTCCCCCCCCCCATAAGAAGTTATCACTTCATTGGATTGCTCTGCACTGCACTGCACTCCAGTCAGGTAAAAGTCCTGTCAAAGTCTGGTCAAAGTCTGTTCAAAGTCTGGTCAAAGTCCGGTCAAAGTCCTGTCAAAGTCTGGTCAAAATCCTGTCAAAGTCACGTCTAAGTCCAGTCAAAGTCCAGTCAAAGTCCTGTCAAAGTTCGGCCACTGTCTGGTCACAGTCCGGTCAAAGCACGGTCAAAGTCCTGTCAAAGTCCGGTCAAAGCCTTGTCAAAGTCCAGGCAAAGCCCGGTCAAAGTCCGGTCACAGTCCGGTCAAAGTCCTGTCAAAGTCCGGTCAAAGTACAGTCAAAGTCTTGTCAAAGTCCGGTAGAAATCCGGTCAAAGTCCGGTCAAAGTCCTGTCAAAGTCAGGACAAAGTCCTGTCAAATTCCTGTCAAAGTCCTGTTAAAGTCCGGTCAAAGTTCGGTCAAAGTCCCGTCAAAGTCTTGTCAAAGTCCGGTCTAAGCCCGGTCAAAGTCCTGTCAAAGTCCGGTCAAAGTCCTAACAAAGTCAGGTTAAAGCCAACGGGTTACTGTGTGACGCCACCTGGGACTTCGAAAATTCTCAAAGTTCTAGGGAGGTCGGCTAACGCTGGCTGTTCAACTGGCCCGCGTGACGTGTCACGGAAGGTTCTAGAATATTCTCGAACCTTCCGTTGATCGATGGAGCGCTAGCATTACGGAACGCATCGGTTCACCCGCCCATAAGAAGTTATTAGGTACTTCAAAAATAATTTTCGAAATCATCACAGGCGTAGTCAAATAATCGGGGAATATACACGAAAAACAGATACCGACTTATTGTCAGTTTATTCTTTTTGTATATAACGCATATATTAGTCAGGGATCCCGGATCCATTTTGCCACTTGATTACTATCAAGCTGATTTTCCGTGAATAGCTTCGTTTCGATGACACGCCCAACAATTCCCTATGCGAAAATTCTCGATTGTGGTAGCTAACAGAGGTAGCAAGGATAAAATATGTCGATTTGATGATACCTACCCAAAAAATTATTACTAACAGGTTTTTTTTTGTTAAATCTCAAAATAATTATCTAAATTATTTGAAAAAATATTTTTCCTACAAAATGTATGGTTTGATCAAAGAGTCCCCCCTTCCAATATTTATCGATTTGAAAAAGAATATAAGTCAAAAAATGAAAATTAAGGAATTTTAAAACAAAAAATCGTAGGATATGATCAGTTTGCCACCAACAAAACAAGAATTGTTGCAACAAATTAAAAGAGGAAGACTCAAACGGGTGGGGGGTAACGAGTGTCCGTTCTATACGTACATAGTATTATTATAATATCTTCTTTGGTAATACGTAGCCGATGAAAATGGCGGCAAAATTTAAATCTTTGATGTTCGGAGCCTACAAAAACTCCACAACGCATATGGAATATATCCGCTACTATGTATATGTCAGATCAACATTAGTTCAAAATTTGATAGTATAAATGGAATCACCAATGCATTGTAGTTGAACAGAGATCAACATAATACTCCGGCTTTAATATATAAAACGGATCCAATAAGTACGTAGGCGTATCAGAAATTTGACCGTTGCGGAGTTGATTGAGTTCAAAATTATTGGAAAAAAACTTGCAAGTATATCGCTTTCTCATAGAATATGTACCTCCGTCTCGATCAGTTGAAGGCGACGTTGCCACTCTAAGCAGAATACGCGCAATCGGAGTAGAGTTATTCTAGGGAAAAGGTGGACTCAGTAATGTACGGGGGCCCGGCTGGATCAACATAATGCCCAGGTTGGTATTTATATATATATATATATATATATATATATATATATATATATATATATAATTATATATATATATATATTCCCGCACTGAGACAAATATATCCACATATACTTAGATGTTTAAGGTATGGATCTTATGGATATTATCTTAAAAAAACACGTGCCGTTTCGAAAATGCCTATGGTCCATATCGACGACCCAAAATACATATTGATTCTGGACTATTCCATAGTAAAAATATGGAGTAATAATAATAAAAAAATTGGTGTGTGTCGTGGGACACCAGGTAGGAACGAAGTTCCTTCGGCTAATGTAGAATCGACACAAATTGCAAAAAATTCAAATTATCAACTAAAATAACAAAATATGTCTCTTTATTTTTGTTTGACAACATAAAATTACATAGAAATAGAATAGAAAAATAGAAATAAAAACTTATTAATTTAGACTTAGACTGGCTACTAAACGGTGGACGGCCGTGTTCTATAATCAAAAATTCAAATTCAAATTTCAAACCGCGTCTACATTTCCAAATGTCATAAGTTACACACCCATCTGTTTTATTAACGGAATTTCGACTTTAACTTTGTGTGCTAGATATCAAACTGGTTATGCGACTGTCGCGCCTGCGCACGTCTCATTTAACGGTTTTATTCCACGCATTTTTCTTACGGTTTTACTATCACATTTTTTTCAGTTCGGTCACGCAGCGAAATCCCTATCCCCTCCAAGCCTGCCGTAAGGAACTTCGTTCCAATAAATAGATTAAATGTAATTGCCGAGTGTATTTTGATGATGCTATGTATGTATGTATACATTAGTTGATACTGATTTCTATAATATATAAGTTTCTTTTACTTTTGTACTGACTTGTCATAAGCGCTATTTCAATTGCCTACATGATTAATAAACGATTTGATTTGATTTTGATTTGATGGGACCTCCTGGGATCTCCGTGTAAGATCAGTACTACGTGTGTGACTTTTTGGTGTATTTATTTATAGTATTAATTCATGGCAATATAATATTATATAATAATATAATTTATATATTCGTGCTGTAGACAAAACAGACTACAACGTGGCTCTACTACTTATAAATTTGTAGGAAGATGTACCACATGCCTCTAAATTTAAGAGTTCGTTTATACATAACTCGTTGACATAAATCTTTGACTAACTGTGACAAAAAGCGTACAAAGTTTTGGTAAATATGACCCAAAATATGGTTCCCATATAAACTTGGCAATGCCATTTCTCTTTCTTGAGGATTGAATTTCAAGAAATTCTTCCTTATACGGATCCCAAAGTATAAAATCAATATCATTCCAAAATTTTGAGTGAAACCGATGTGACGCACTCGCTTTTTACATAATATGTAGATTTAAAAAACGGTGGGGTGCGAATAGAACTCACGCGCTGATCTGAGACACTAAGGCTGCGGTTAGACGACGCGAAAAATTTTCAGTCATAGCAAATGTATGTCTTATTAACTAGTACTTAACGTTGAAATTCTTTGTGAGTAACTAACCGCGCGGCCGCCGCGCAGTCGCCGCGCGGTTGGAGCGTTGCGAAGAATTAAACATTATGGCTTAGTCAATAGAGTTTACATTAGTTTTTCAAGTGATTCGAGTGAGGCGCCCGCGCGGCCGCAACGCGGTGGGATTCCTTGTCATATAAACGCGCCCTCACAATACGATGAAGCTTTCAATTGATTGGTTAAAGCATTTTGTATGGAAAAATTATGTCTATGTTAATTTGATTCGATGATGATTCGATTCGAGGGTCAACAAATACACGATCTTTGTGTACATCTACCGCACAGCAGCTTTAGAATGATATAAGTTTCCTTTCCCTCTTTTTAAAAGTAATACAAAAAAGGGATCTACACCCTTTAAGTTTGCATATTAAATTGCAGGTGTTCCAAAGAAATATTATATTGTTAACAACGCCATCTAGCACTTCTATAATAGAACTATGTATTTCAGTCAATATACGATGTACACTTTAATATTCTGTTGCAGAATGAATTGAAGAATTTTAGTTTATAGTAACATTTTATAGATGGCGGTCTTAAGCAATGAATCCTTGTAAAGTTTAAAGTTAACATGAGAATTATAAAAATCGTAACAATTAATAAAGTTTACTTTATATTATCCCCGTAACTGACTTATTAATTACATGGATTACACAAATGGTACTGGTATTAAATTAATACCTAATATGTTTCTCAAAATTTTCACAAACAATGTAGATACTTTATGTAGATATGTTGTGTATACAATATGATCTAATAGGTCAGACACGTTGTATTAATATAATAAATTACTTGTCAAGCCGCCAAGATTAAAATAATAATTTATATACGAGTGTTGTGTAAATTCCACATAAAATATCTTTAACTTTATTGAGTTGAACTTTTTAACTTGATACTACAAATTGAGTATTAGTAGGTAATCCTAGAGTTAATTTGAACGCTTTTCAAAAATAAAGATGATCAATGAAGTAGTGTCTCTTCTTCGCACTAACTACCTTCTTTCCGCCTGGCGTTATCCCAGCTTAATGTCAGCGTCCACCTTCTCATCATGATTTGACCCTCATAACCCGCAAAGGATTCAAGCTACAAATCCGAAACGTGAGTTACGGCAAAAAATCGCTAGAACGGATTTTTATTTATCGATAAAACACACGTGATTTGTCCTTAATTGGAATTTTTACCCAATATGGCGCAGAGTATTATATCATTTGAGAGAAATAAGCCTGATGAACTGGAGACGAAGTAATTGCACTTCCACTTATCCCTGCGCCTCTACAGGCGCGAACTTATTTTGTTTTATCACAGACTTCTTAGGGAAACTAATACGTTATAGACAGGGAGCCCTCGGGTAGCTGATCCACTTGACTACTATCAAGCTCATTTTCCGTGAGTAGCTTCGTTTCGATGAGACGACCAACTATTCCCTATGCGAAAATTCTCTATTGTGGTAGGCTAACAGAGGTAGCAAGGATAGAATATTTCGATTTGATGATACTCAAAAAATATTATTTTATTTGTAGGACAATATGACAGTTAAATTATATAAATATTAACTAAGTAAAAACAAAAAAATCAGCTGGTTAGTAATCATACCTATTGGAAGGAGGGGCTTCCAATAGGTATCGATAACGAGGTCATAAGAATGATTACTAACCAGCTGATTTTTTTGTATTTACTTAGTTAATATTTATATAATTTAACTGTCATATTGTCCTACAAATAAAATAATATTTTTTTGAGTATCATCAAATCGAAATATTCTATCCTTGCTACCTTTGTTAGCTACCACAATAGAGAATTTTCGCATAGGGAATAGTTGGTCGTCTCATCGAAACAAAGCTACTCACGGAAAATGAGCTTGATAGTAGTCAAGTGGATCAGCTACCCGAGGGCTCCCTGTCCATTATGTTAAAACTGATTTAGATATATATGACTGATAAAAAAAATTGTGACTGTGAAGCGGTATCCTAATATCTCTAAGTTCTACCATTATTACTATTTTAAGAGGAGGTTATATTGTAGGTTATTATATTCACAAGAGATTCCAACCAATCACTTGCTTAGCTTCTCCATAGACACTTTATTAGTACTTTATATGGTAAAACACTGTATTGGCTATTTAGGTTTAAGGCAATACAAGGCTGATACATCTAACAATATTTACTAGTGGCGAAGTATCTATACAACATGATTCCTTCCGGTTTCCCTTTATAAACTTGTCATAAAGTAAATTCTATTAATTCTGTATAAATAAAAAAAGGTCTAAAATTAGGTAAAAATTTTAACGCAACTGTTAATTAGATTTCCGTTTTGAAAATTTGATACTTACTTTTTTTTACAAAATTATCATTAACCCTAACTTAACATCACATTTTGTAAAAAAAAAAACAAGCTTATAAGTTAATATATCATATTAATAGGCTGCAACTTCTACGAGGTGGCTATAAGACGGCAGGAACGCATAAATGATATCGCGACGTGGCATTCGAGGCTCCAACAGGAGCCTTATAAGCACAAACCCGTTGTTGAAGCAATCCTGCCGGTCTTCGGAGACTGGAAAGGAAGGACGACACACCTACGCCTTACTCAGATAATTACCGGGCATGGGTGTTTCGGTGGTTGGAAGCCTTTACCTTGTGTAGATCGCGTTCCAGGATCAGCAAGTGTATATCCAGTTTTTCCAAGGGGCTTGCGACATGACTTGGTAGTTGGTTGGGGCGGGTATAGGGGTACATTCCTGTATCTGCATCGGTCATCCGCCTGTCCTATCGCAAGTCCTTCAATTTGCTTCTTCCCTCTCCGAAGAGGGAAGAAACGTTTATACGGGCCCGCATGATTCTGGTGACAACCGATAAACTCATTGTTTGTCGGTGGTCGCTAGTTTTTTGGACTGCACTACGCTTACCATCAGGTGTAGTGCTGTCACTTTCTTGGGCTCGGATAAATTCTTAAAATGTAAAACACTCATAAGCATAATTTGTAAAGTTGTGACAAAAGTATAAGTGTAACTATTACATATTGGACGACTAACGTTGTGGACTTCAGTATGATACATGTTTATTCTCAACTAGCATTTGCTTGCGGCTCCGCCCGCGTGAAGTTCTGCTCAATATATTAGTGAAAACTAAATCTGAATGGTATTAGCCGTTTCTGAGATTAGCGTGCACAAACGCACAAATAGACAAACATTCCAACAATCATTGTATGGGGTGCTATTGCGTTGATAAAGGTCTCAATAATATATTTTCTCATATATCTTCCATGTACAGACGGCGATCCGTTACATTATGTATAGATAAGAATATTTCTAATTACAATATGACGTTGTGTAGACGTCAAGACTTGTGTTGTGCCTCTATCAAGGGTTTTTAACCAGTTTAAAGAAGATGAAGATTTTATTCGTCTATGTATATTCTTGATTTATGTGCACACTTATTAAATATGCATCGATTATATATTTCATTAGGTGGTAGATCCCTCATATACAAGAAGCCGTCTGGGTTGGTACCACCGCGTTGTCTATTTCTGCCACCAAACAGCAGTGTGTAAACACTGTTGAGTTTCGATTTGAAGGACATTGAAGCCATTAGAATTGAAATTGATCCGAGAGGCGTGGCTGTTACACACACTTGTTACACTAATGTAGACGGGGGCGAAACATGCACTCCATCATATTGCCGTAAATTAAAACACAAAATGACAAACATGATGGTCTAAGATCCCGGGTAACATCGACCGGGTAACATCGACCGGGTAGTAGTTGCGGGTACATTGTATACTTGATTGTATACTTTTCATTGAAGGTTAATTTTTTTGGTAAGCTAGTCAGAGAAATTATAAAATATATATTTTTTTTAATTTTAATTAATCATAATATCCTTGACCATATTTTTTTAGGCAACCCTGGTATGTGTTCAGCAACACATTTTATACTCTAAAATATATTTTTAATTCGGTAAACAGATGGGTGAAGGTCGATGTTACCCGGGATCCTCTACTATGAATGACATGTCACGGTAACATAATTACGAGGTCTCAGGGATTGCTCCAAGACTTTTACTCGCGAGGAACAGCTAGTTAACGTATAAGTTGCAAGAGCATCAACACAATATTGGTTACCTTATTAGCTGATTATTATTTTATGCTATTTGGACATTTTTGACTTGCATTTTTTTAACGCCATAGTCGAGTAAATTGAAGAAAAAAAATGTGTTGTATGTTTCAGATTCGCACTGTTTGGACATTTAGACAACAGCTGTACTACATAGGATTATCATTTGTTGTTCTATCGTTTAAGTATGCATTGTAAACAATGTTCTTTAAAGATACTTAATGCGATACATGAAGAATGTATATTAAATTTATTTCCATACATTTCGACTGTCATATATAATTTTGTCCGTGTTTATATTAAAGCGGTGGAAACTCGGAGTAGCGCTATAACATCCAGTTAAGCGTTGACGGTGATGAGCATTCGGTTAACCTATGCTTTTGTTAGCATATTTGTTAAATATCAGTTAATTAATTTTCTGACGCTAGTCTGAGGTTTGGCAATAATAATAAACGTGGCCATGTTGGATCTGGTTTTATTCGTATCCATTGACCATTATTTCTTTTATTCATGAACTTATTGACTATAATCTTTAACCATAGACCAAAATACTAAATAATTACAGCTCCCTCATTTAGCTTTGTGCAATTCTTATTAATTATTATTATTGTTTATTAAGGTGATAATTCTTGCAAACTATAATTTAAGTTATTTAACAGTATTGTCAATGAAAACCTACTTAGCGTGATATGGCCTAAGTTTTACCTACTATTGTTATGTCAGTTTTGGTATTGAAGGTATTTTAATCCATAAATCAGATTTACAAACAAATTCTATGTTAGTATAATCCAAATTGTAATGCTTTAAATAAGTATAATTATTTATTAATATCACAACCAATAATGATATATGAATGTCAAAAGCAGCCTAAATATACTTTCATGTGAGTAGATAAGATTTCAAAATCAGTCATAACCTATAGCTCAATTTTAATGTATTAAGAAAAATATACTAAGCGATTAAAATCAGGTTTATTTATATCCCAATAGCACCTTTAGGTTTATTAGGAAACAAAATAAAAAACATACATTTTCGTAAAATGTTTATTTGAGTCTCATAGATTTTTATTTAATATACATTAAATCACAGTAACAAGTTATATCTATGCGATATAAGTATAAGATTACTTAAACTACGTCGTCACTCTGTCGAGTTGATAGGTACTTGCGTGGGGATGAGTTGTCAGGAGTCACAAAATTAACCGCGGAATGGTTGGGGTTGGAAGACTGCCTGGGGTTGGTAGACTTGTTGGGGTTGCTGGGGTTGGGAAGCGATATACTGGAGGGAGCGGACGATGGCCTCGGGGATTGGGGGAGGAGTGGGAAGATGAGCACCTTCAGGACGGAATCCTGTAAATAGAAACGAAATTATAATATTCGAACATGAAACAGCTAGTTAGCTTGCAATTTAAAACTTGCAAGAATAAAAAATATATAGTGATTTTAATTTAGTGAATATTAAATTGAATGACGATTTAAATAGAAATTATTTGCAGATTTAAGGGCTATAACATACAGGATACTTTTATAAACATAAGCCATTAACATTTTAGTTGCTTTTCGGAAGCTTGATTTAAATTAAACCAAGATAAGTGAAGTTTAAGTAAATTATCATATAGTGAGTTATGATTTTTAATCAACAGTGTTCTTGGCTCTTGACAAATCATTGTCATTAATACCAAATATTCATACATAATATTGCAAACATGGCTTCTAAACTAATAAATGTATAATATAAAAAGGTGTGAAGACCTACGGGTATGTTCAAGTTAACTACGTATAAGGTACAATATTTTTAACGTTGATCTTAACTCCATACAATAAACAAATGATGCATGGTGTATTTACGAAAAAAAAACATTTACAGAATTAAATTATTTAAAGGAGATAATAGAACACCAACATGCTTTACGCCGGAAATAACAATGGGATATTATAAAGGCGAATTTTAATTCATATTCTAAAGGGCAAGGAAGGATAAAAATATTTACCGTTTTCGTCGGCGACGTATGAGACAGAGATGGGGATGCCTTCGGGAGACGTGTATGTGAAGGAGCCTTGAGCGACCTGCGCTTCAGCGTCTTTCACTCCAGCATTCTTGAGGTAGCCCTGCTCTTGTGCTGCGATTCCATTTCCAGTCTCATAGCTGTGGACAACAAAATCCTTTACACCAGTGTTTTTCAAACCTTTTGTCATTGCGGTCCAAAATTGATTTTCAAAATTTTCCAACTCAATTATTATAAAATATAAATTTTAAATCGCTATAAGATCCACAAAGACCCACAGTTTCAAAAACACTGCTTTCCTCATTTCTGATAAATGGGAATTAAATGTTAAAATATAGAAAATGCTTGGAATCTCATAGGTTAAATCTATTAACCCCGTGAAATCCAGTGTTTTATGTGTGTTACACAAGGCGATGTTGATATGAGCAAAAGGATTCATAAATCATTTAGACACGGTTATAGCAAACCAAAATCACCTATAGCACACGTTCGCAAAGATCAAATCTAATAAGAGGTTTCACCAAAACGTTTTCAGGTCGTGCAATCATGTTGCGTTGTCAATATATTGCTCTTGGGAATCCTTTGTTTGTGCATAAGGTACCTACCCGCATACCAGTGTGATGTTTTTCTCGCGTTACGAAATGCTCTACGTTTTACTTGCAGAAACATGTGTTGTATTATCATAAATTATTGTGTTTGGACTAAACAGCGCGTACTAGCGTTGAAATGCATAATATACGCATCAGTGTATAAATTATTTTGTAATTTCTCTAATAAAATCCAGCTCTTAACTATGTGATGTAACTTGGATGAGAATTGTAATCATTAAGGCGCGTTTACATTTTAAGGGATAATATTTGGTTATGAAACTTTTTTATGGAATGGAACACTACGAAGAAATTGAGTGCGAATATTGCTGATTAAAAATAATAAATATCACTTTTCGTTTAACGGCTAATGGTATAAAAGAAGACATTAGGTACTGAGACCTGATACAAACATTTGTGGAGTTTGGAAGCCGTGGCCTAGCATGGCATGGTATCATAGCAACAGTTTATTGATTGCAAATAGAAACATTATGACTTTCCGGTCGACGTTACTCATCGCGGGACTCAATACCTAAGTTTTTAAAGGAAGTAATAACATTTAACAAAACAAAATAGAGATATAGCAGAAAAATATTTCGATATTTTGATACGTGCATCATAATTTTTAACGGATGTAATTTTATTTTCGGATCAATAAAAACAGTATTTTTTTCCACGTTGTCAATGTATGAAGTATTAACAAAGAATACAATTTTTTGTTCGCAATCGAACTCAATTATGCTTCCTATAACCTTCAAACCTAATAGAAACATGTAATTTAACTTTTGATGAAGCATTTTGTAAATCGACGGTACATTGGTTTCTCACGACTAAATGCTTCGAAATTGATGCGTTAATCAAGCTTTTGATATAATCATCTGAGGCGTCGCTTCGGGTGGAACGAAACATATGGTTATGAGTTGCTGCGCCAATTTATTACGTAATAAGGGCTTGGCTCATAACGTCTGCGCGGATGACTCCTACAAAGTTAGCATTTAAAGTGTTTAACCCATAAGGAATATCCATATATGATCTCAGTTTATTTCATAATGTTATTGAGTTCAACCACAATAAGTGATTTTAAATGGAAGAGAATATTTAAGATTACTTAATCAGAATTAGATTTTCCGCCTATGGAATATATGATGACTATAAAGTTAACTGAGGTAACCAGCATTCTAGTTATTTATAATTAACTCTATACGTATTACAAAACAGTGGAGTCTGTCAGTAAACAATTAGTTAATTTGTTTGTAAAAATGGCTGAATGGAAGTCGGTGTAGGTTTCACTAATATAATAAATAAAATTCCGGTAAAGATAAAAGCTAGGTATCTCCTTTTTGCCTGGCACTATTCCAGCTATATGCTAGAATCCGCCTTCCCATCACGATCCGTGATGACATGACATCATCATGAAAGCCTCCGTGGCGCAGCGGGCGAATAGCCGGCTGTGAAGCGAGAGGCCGCGGGTTCGATCCCCGCACCGAGACAAATGTTTGTGTGACCCACATTGATTTGTTTCAGGGTCTGGGTGTTGGGAGACCGAAAGTCTCTCGTAGTTCCTGATACCCACGACACAAGACTCGTATCTTACTGTGGGGTCAGGGCTATGTATGTGACTGTTGGGTGTATTTATTATTTAACGGTGTGACCTCCACAACCCGCAACGGGAATCAAGTTTAGCCATTGCTACGTTCGTTAACCAGCAGAATGTACCACATGAAGGTGAGGACGGCTCTTGTCGTTAGATGTTGCATGCCCATTTACACTCCAAACATAAGGACTATAATAAAGAGAAATATAATAAACTAGCTTTTGCTCGCGACTCCGCCCGCGTGATTTTCATACAAATTTTCATCCCCTATTTTATCCCCTTGGGGGTAGAATTTATCAAAATCCTTTCTTAACGGATGCCTACGTCATAACATCTACCTGCATGCCAAATTTCAGCCCGATCCCTCCAGAGGTTTGGGCTGTGCGTTGATAGATCACTATGTCAGTCAGTCACCTTTGAGTTTTATATATTTAGATAGGGGTTGTTAGCCATTTTTATCCCAGAAAAAAATCATGTGGACGGGGCCGCGAAGAAAAGGTAGTATGTAAAACTATTTTTATTCTCTATCAATAAAATTGCGAACATGTCTGATTCCACAAAATTGCTATATGTTGTGCCCTAATGGAACAACTGGTTACGGCATATAAAAGATGTCCCAATGAATCAATGACATCAAAACCACTGTGATTTATTCACGTAGGCAAGTTCAATAAATTGCAAAACGGAGGTTAAGCAATAAAATTTTGATTACTCACATGTCTCGAAGATCTATATTGTTTTTATGATAGTCACAGAACTTCTGTTCAGATTATCAATTAAAAATTTGTATTTTAATTTTAAAATCTTTAATTTTAGAATCCTTTTTCACTGCAATTACGATATAGGTCACGAGTGATATTTATGTGTGAAATTGGGAGAATTAGCAACTAGAATAAGATGATCGGCATTAAAATATTTTTAACGTATCGCTTTTAAATCAGGATTTGAAATTATGGACTAGCATACATCTTTTTTTATTGTTAATGCTTACGTTTTGATCACACTGAAATAAATAACAGATTATATCGATGAATTATACCATAATATTCAATACTAATACATTTGACTTGATTTTCTTCATTATATTTGATTTAGTATATCATTGTTATCTTAAGTAGGTACACGTAGATTTAGTAATTAGTCTCACTATTTAACGTCCCTTAGTAATTCAGACGCTTAATGTCGCACTCAGGGATCTTAATTTACTTTACTGAAGAATAGTCAAATTCTATGAAATGACTGAATTCCAATATAAGCTAATTGACGTCTTTTAGTGCTGCAGTTGTAGCTTTTAGCGTCTAAGAGTAAATCTTGTGGTGTGATTTTGATCTTACCTGTATTGGTAGGAACCGTCGAAGTTAACTTCCTGGGTCTGTCTGACGATCGGGATGATTTGTCCTTGGTATTGTGGTTGCGGGGTGTACTGGAACTGGGGCGCGGCGCAAGCGACGGCTACCAAAGCGGACAAAGCTACGAACTGGAAAACAAATTAGAACTTAAATATAACATAAAACGTATTTATATATTCGTATTTATGGAAGAATTATGTTGTATTCATTGTATTATAACGTATTGAGTCTAGAATAAGATACAAGATGTCGTTTTACAAAACTTATCAATATCGGAATGACAAGTATTAAAATAAAATGACTATTTTAATTCAAGAATATTCAAAAGAAATCATAGTTTGCGCAATAAAGCTAATTGTAATATACTTTACTAAAACATTTATGGAATTGATGTCCGTTACAAAACATATAGCTCAAAAGATCTCTTATTTCAAAATAGCTAATCGGTCATTTACATTTCTATGCTACACTAGGCGTTAGCCGAAAGATGAGTAACATTTTAATTTCATAATGCCGATTAGTGCAACGGTAAAGCCATAAATTTCCAACAACCAGAAAGTATAGCCTTGAAGATATAAAAAAAAATGACTATCTTAGTCTATATGGCTTTTACGGTATAAATAAATGTTTATTTGAACGAATTCCGTTTATAGTGACAATGAAAGTTTTAAACAACAAAAAAATATTTATCTGAACTTAGAAACGTAATGTCACTATTTCAATGGCATTTCACAAATAATGTTCCGCGATAATCTAACGCAGATGCGATACTTCTAAAGCAAGGAGTTGTTACTTCAGAAAAATGTAAACTATGCGTAAGGGAAAAGTTTATCAAGATATTATATCAAGTACGTCAATAGTAATCAAGATAACAAAAGCATTTTATATTATCACGGGTATGTATTGTAAGTTAGTACGTTTTAGCAGACATTATTATAGTTCATTAGTATTGTTAAAATTATATAGAGTCAAATAAATGGGATGGAACCAAATATGATTTAAAACAAAATAATTCATGCTTAATGTACTAGTTCGGAATCTTTTCGTTTTACATTAATTTCAAAATTGATAATTAATTGATTTGTTAATTCATTTGTATAATTTCGTTGAACTATACGTAATGTTTTGGATAAACTGTCACGTATATTGTTTAGCGAGCCAGAGTAATGTTTTCATACACATCACTGTTAATATTTGGATGCCGTCTACTCACCAATTTCATTTTTATTTTATAAAATAAAAATTTAGATGTAGATGATCTTCGGTAGATGTATGTGGCGGGAATGATTTTTCAGATCGCCTGCTGCAGCTTATATACAAAATGGAGCCGGCACACCTCGTGAAATTGGAGTACAGCGGTGCGCCCGCGCAGTCTCTACATGCCGACAGCGCACATCAAAGACGCCCGCCCGCCCCGCGCTGTGCTCTGTTCTTATACAGGTACTTGTGAATTAAGAATTATAAGAATAATGCAAAAATACATGGCCAATATGTCAGACCATTATATTCCTGTCAAATAGGATATGACTTTTATATCATTAACACATGACGTAAATACTAGCCTCTAAAGAAAAAAACCCATTCTAAATATTTAACATAAAAACAATTATCAATCAAGCTGTCCACTTTGAACTAATATCGAAGATGTAGTAATACGTGTAAAATTTTAATATATCTTTAGAAGTAGTTCTGAGATAAATTATTAATATTATTATTGTAAAAATAGCTAGATATCATGAGTTTCTGACATAAACATGCCTTGATCATGTACTAACTTCATGGTCATGAGCACCGTATTGTACAAAGCTTCAATTTGTAGTAACTAGAAATGTTACTATTTCAAATAATCAACTTTATACCAAGATTGATTGGATTGCCCATAATATTTAGGATGAACTTATTAAATGCCTGAATTATTCGATAAAGGCTTACGAAATATGTCATTGACCTTTGTATTCAAGCGACTTTTGCGACTTTTTAATTAATTTATAAATGTAACTTATTAATTTTTAATGGGTCCGGATGAGAAATAATTATACTTTATCGTCCGGATAAGTTTGATGTTGTCCTTGTTTTATGGGGAGCATACTGGCTAATAAACAGGAGGTCCTGAGTTCGATTGACTTCACAGTATCACCAAGCAGATTGGCTCTAGTTTGGGGGAGGTGAGGGGTGATTTCCATAGTCTCCATACAGAGACGAAGTCAACCACTTGTGCTGCCGTTCATCTCGCGGTCATACGAACAAGAGTACTGAGGGTCTCTACAACGACGTCCCTCTGCACTCTCGCGACCTCATATAGCCACTATTAATCACCAACGTGAAGTAGGGGAAGCCGTGGTAATATTCTCCAAAAGCCAGACCAAGGCCAATCTACACGGCGGGTTATGCTGGTCAGGCATCTCTCCGCTACCTCCCACATCTCTTTTGTGATAAGATGAATCAGATTGTTCTCGATCTCTCTCGAAACTCTCTTTCCATGAAATTATCCGTACGCAGAAGTGTGCCACCGCAGGCCAAGACCTCGACTATCAACCATGGTAGAGACTGCGGCCGGCAGCGAGAATCATCCTGCGATAACTGCCACGCAAGCATTGCGGACGATTATCGCAATGGTGATACACGGCCCGGTCCGTTCTTAATTCTTCTTAATCTTTTAAGCTATGTCGATGATTTCGGTTCTCTGTCGGATCACCTCATTTTTGATCCAATCCTTTAGATAAACTTCAAGCATAGATCTCTTCATAGCCCGCTGAGTCACTTTGAATTTGTGGACTAGCCGAACAGTGGTTGTCACGTCTCAGTCACATATGTCATGATTGGTAGAACGCACTGGTTAAAGACTTTTGTCTTTAGGCTTTGGGTGAAGAAAAAGATCTGACGAAGTTTACCTAATGCTGCCCAGCCCAGCCGTATCCTTCTTTTGGCCTCCTCCTGCCCGTAAGAATTACCGATATCCATCGTCAGAATAGTGAGTTCTAAGTTAATCTGAAGTTCATACAACAATCCAATAGAAAAAGTACTTCTACTTTTTCACTAATTAGAAATTTGGGGGTAACTTTTGTAATTTGTATTTCACTAAAAACTTAACTCGGATTATTACGAATAATTAAACAATATAGTCAAATGAATCCTGTCGTTCTCAAGGGATGTCATGACCAACGAGGAGCATTAACATACATTTAAATTTGTTTGAAACTCTATGCCAAGTGCGAAGCGGTATAATACTCAATTGTACTTTTCCAATTAGGTACCATCACTGTTGATATAATAGCTATTTATCTCATTCTATCTTATTCGATTAGTTGAATATTTTTAGATAAATATTTTCTATTGCAAATAAATGCAAATTTCAAAAACATAATAGTTTATATTATAATAGGTTAGGAATGTTGATTAATTATTCAATAGTAAACGTAAGGTCTGTGATAGTATGATTGGTCTGTTATTTTATCAAATCTTCTTTCACTATGTTGATTTAGGTTATATTACACAAAATACCTATACTCCATTGAAAAGTTACATTTGGGGTTGCGTTTGTCAGAGGACGCAATTTAATTTTTTAGATACGAAGGGGAGGGGTTAGTGTAAAGTTAAATCCAGGTTTGTGTGGTTGCAACCCTTGTCCCACGGCCACCATCTTGGAAAAAGAGGTTCAATGGTTTTTACGGTTTTATCTGCCAAACTATAGGTCTCACAAAAAAAAATATTGACGATTTTTTGTTGCAAATAAAATGATCTACAACTTTTGTTCAGTAACTTTTAGTTAAAAGCGAAAAACCATAAAAATTTGGTCTGTTGGTTTGGTAAAAAAACGGTCTTTATATGGTGGTAATAAAGATGATAATTCTCTTGACAGCCTAAGATATAAATAATTCGCCGAGTCAGTGACAAAGAGTACATTTAATTTATCTTCACTTCCTCCAACACAAGATACAGCTCGCTTTCACCCCCCTCGCTTTCAACCCCGCGGTGGCCATCTTCGGCGCATTAGGGACGGCCTCGGGTTCCCCGACGCAAAAATCACCCCGGCTTCAGCCGGAACTGCTCCTGCCAGTACGGCTGGCCTTCCAGTTGTTGACCCAAAGACTGAGACTCAATGTTAGGATATTAGGCATCGGAGTGGTCCTGAATGATGTAGATATTATTTATCTAGAATTTATCTTGTGCATAAAACAGATATAATAGTTATTTTTTGTATAGAAGTAACTACATACTCGGTCGTAGGTATTCATATAAAGGTCAAAAATGAGTAACAGTGAACAGGACAAGATAGTAAAACTTGCGTATCAGAACATCAGATCGTCTCCGCTACGTTCTATAAATTTTAAACGAAGTTTAGCGGTTGTCCGGCAAGTATGACTCAATGAGTAAAAACCTTACAAGTACTGTACTATATTATATCGTATGATTCGAGACATTTATTAACAATGCTATCATAATAAATTTTTGCTTCGCTACAAAGAAATTAAAAAAACAGTAATTGATTGTACAATACTCAAGCAATAAAAGGGAATACAAATAAAAGATTTAACGCCGATGAGTCGATAACAATAAAAACATGACGTGAGGAAACAGAAATTAATAGGAGTGTTAACATTATAAATACTAACCATGAAGCTTCAATTTGCCAATCATCCATAAAGTTGGAGCCATATCCTCAAGTATCACTTAATAAACTAACTGTAGCTTAGTCAACGCTCATCATAAGTATCGACCGTACAATACCTCCAAATTACAACAGAATATTCTTCTTAATAATGTCCAAAGGCCAACTAATTCTTGTCATAATGTTTTGGTTCCGTATACACACACCTAATATGCAAATTGATCATAAATTGCTATCAATTATAACACAAAATAGGCAATTATTTTTATTGGTCGATATTTTTTTCGATGATAATCAAGTGCCAATATGTTTTATGGAAGAATTACATTTGTGTTCACATAATTAAGTTGTTTCACAAAATGATCATTCCGACACTGACTTTTCTCACGCGTCGTGTAAACAAAAAACGCTCAATTCTGTATAAAAGAGGCAAAATGAAAGGAAATGTAACAAGGGAACTTGTAAAGTAAAATCAGTACAAACAACATCGAAAGAATGTTAGTATGTTCACATTATAATTGAGATAAGCACTCAATATACGTGAATAATTAATTTAACACGTCCTTAACGTAAAAGCCATAATATCATGCATAATTGAGATTCAATTGCTGTCTGTAGCATTCTTTAGGTTGGGTTGTACTATTAAACTGTATATTCCAGGGCATGATAACATGGTAGACTAAGGTTCTTGGCTTTTCACTTGACTTATAATGCTATGTCAAATCCTCAAACCAGTAAAAGCTGACTTGTATACCTATAGGCATGTAATGATTGAATTTGAAATCCCTAGAGGTATTATTTAAATCAATATTATCGTCTTATTTTTATTTGTTAGAAATCATTTATTCCGTAGACGTCTATTTCAACATAAAAGTATTCCAGATAGGCTTTAAATTCATTCAACAATGTCATAATTACTAAGTGACTTAAAAAAAGGACGAAGTTTTCAATTCTAATGTTTTTTTTGCGATATTTCATTTATAACATGCCATTTATAATGGTCGTTTGGAAAAGATCACTGATATTTAATTGTTTGCCAGTAATTCCGAAGGGGTAGGCGAAGTCACAACCACGATAGCTATGTTTCGCCGAACTTATTTTTATCCAATAATATGAAAGATGGCGAGCTTTTCGCTATATCATGCACAATAATAAAATTAATATTTAGTTTTTTATGAGTGTTAGAGCCACGCTGTAGACAGTTTGTCTACAGCATGATTGGGTCGGCTCAACCGGGTCATTACCACTGTCTCACAGAAAACCGACGTAAAGTAGCGGCTTGCTGCTGCGTTTCGTACGGTGAGTGAGATATCCGGAGGCACAAATACCCCTCCCCTTCCCAATCCCTAATTATCCCTTTCCTTTAAGGTCGGCAACGCGCCCATAATTCTTCTGATATTGTGGGCATACATGGGCGGTAGAGATCACTTACCATCAGGTGACCCACTTGCTCGTTTGCCGATCTACGCTATAAAAAAAAGGATTTTCAAATTTGATTTACTTTTATTTTAACAGACTCTAAAATGAAGGAGGTTCTTATTCGTCTGTCTGTATATTGCTGTGTATATTCACGCAATGGCGGAGTATGGAGGCAATGGCAAACCCCTTAATATAAAGCAAAACGCATCTACAGTTTTTAAGTCGGTTATTGAAGACTAAAGTAATTTTTAGAAATTGCCAGGATCTTCAGAAGTTCCGTTCCTCCGCTATATCCTTCTCCATTACTCCAAGGTCACCAGCCCATAAGCACTTCCTTTGGTATTGTGGGTGTTTAGGCGCGGCGATGCTTATTATGAGGTTACCCACTTGTTCCTATACCCATGTAATCTCCACTATTATCTATACTATTAACATTATCTCTTAAATGCATAGTTACAACATTTTACTAATAGTATAATAAAGTTACATAAAACGAACTTGCAACATCCTATCAAAGTCAAGAAAATAATTAACTCTTGAAATATGTGACATTAATGTTGCGTCGATATATTAATATTAAAACAGTAACATTTTCAAATAAACTATTAAAATAATCATTCTAAATTAATTAACATTTATTTATTTATTATTTAAGTGCGACCAGAGCATACATATTATTAAAATTAAATGCAAGACAATACATAAGGTTATTGTGGCTGACATATTGTAACGGTACACATCTATTAATTTTTTACAACGTTTAATACTATATTTACAAATATATATATTTTTAAGATTAATTTAGAGCATAGATCTTTACTGGCATAAACAGCATTCGTCAGGTTCGCCAATTCGTCAAATTTGGATCGGCAATAAGTTCTAACTTTTAACCTTTATTGTGTCATTGTTTGTTGTAACATTGGATATTTGTAAGCCCTTTATCTAAATATTTATTCAACCTTCACAAGCTTGGCGATTTTTAAATGTTTCAAAAATAAAGTGCGGTTACGCGGAACGTCTGATACGTATTACACAACTATTCTTAAAATAAACATAAGTTCTTACAACAATGATTTATTGGCATTGATTGGCATCTGAGAACATTTTGCGACCTGTCTGGACGTCTTCTTATTTTAAGCTATGCGCGACATGATGCCAATTGTTTAAATCATTAGTCTTAACGCAGTTGCAGTTGAAGTTTACGTCGATCTGCGTTACGCTACATTATAAAGTTGAAATCATAAGTGACTTTTACTTTTTTTACTTGAAAATCGATTAATTGAGATACCCATGTCCATTGCAATGCACACATTTAACCTACAAACCACTAACATGGTTGTTAGTGTTTACTGTTCTGTAAGATTTAGATTTTCCGCAATTTTGTTATCAAAAATCCTTCATATATTCTGATGCAGTCATCAGCATCAGATCACTCAAGCACACGTCTTTCTATAAATATTTTATTTTATTTAAAGCATACGCAATTTTAAGCACAAACGGCCAGGAAGTACATATATTATTACTTGTTTGCGTAATAAAATTGAATAAAGAATGAATTTTGAAGCGTATAAAGTTTATGAGAGATGCAATCGAATTGAGTTACCTATTTAGCAATATCTTATATACTGTTGCCATTCATTATACCTATATATATCTAAGGGCAACATTTTCCAACACTACGTGTCGACATACCGTGGTGATCTGAATCAAATTATGCTGTTGCATATGTTCAGAAATTAAAATGCAACGACAAATTAACCTCAGTAAGGTGATCAAAATATTATCATGTATCAGGTACTTAGTCTCAAATCTGATTAAGTGTACACTACTACACATGAAGACTTATGTTTTTACTACAGCACGTAAAGTGACAAATCTAGCAATAACTAATAATAATGGTAACCACGTTACTTCTTTCTTGAAATGTATCTACTAATGAAGGCATTGAATGAAAGCCATGTTTCTATTTTAAACCTAGTAATTTACTTTTTGGGAACCGATTCCAACCATTCTATCCTATCGCGCCACAGTGGGAGAGCTCTAGAAGAAGCATACATTTAAAAGAACATTATTAATCAGTTTATAGTTCTACTTTACGAGTGATGGATTACGTAGCATCAGATGTCCCAACTGTATTTTACTTTTAACTTTTTATATCACGATTAAGTTTATAAACGTTGAAGTCGTATCAAGTGATTAAGAAGAGGAATAGATGTGGACCCCTTTGTTGTAATTCTAAAATAGCAAAACAGTGCAAATCCTTTGTAAATAAATAGAGATGAAACGCCGCATCAAGTCATATGGTATCAGCAAAACTTGATGACCATCCTGCATTTTAATGTGAGCATCGTCAGAACAGGTCGCTTATAAATCCAAATGTTCTTTTATTTTTCATTGTCTTCTACGACTCTGCAGATGCCATTATAATATTACAAGATTTTACTTTTGATAAAACAAACAAGTTTTTGTTTAAAATGTACTTTATAGTTATGTTATCACTGGAATTTTAATTTTCATATAATATGTATTTTAACATTTGTATACGCAGTTTGACAGCCTCCGTGGCGTAGTGAGCGAGTAGCCGACTGTGAAGACAGAGAATCCGTAGGTTCGATTCCCGCACTGCGCCGAGGCAAATCTTTGAGTGATCCACAAATATTTGTTTCGGGTCACGATGTGGTTTCTCGACACAGGAGTTGACCTCAGGCAGACAGCCGGTCTTATAACTACAAGCCAAATAATTCTGCAATATGTTTCAACAATGATGTTGTGTCGATCCCACTATGAGTGGGATAAGAGCAGTTTGAAGAAAATTTCTATACGCAGTAGTAATGTTATTTTTTTCATTCTTTGGGAATAAATTAAATTCCAACACACGCATCGTGTCATGATCTTTTGAAACGTCGACAAGGGCATCGCTGTTACTCAATAAGAGTTATTCTCAAATGTTGTAATGTGGATCACACCCATATATATTCCATCGACCAGAAGATAAAAAAATATTTTTGCATGATGACATTTGGAATTGTTGCCACATTTTGTTATAAGAAGGCTCTAAAACACGGCTTTTTGGATTTAGCGAATTTTTGTTAATCTAATAGGTATCATTTCAAAGTAAGTACATTTGTATTTTATGACAGGATTATTTTTTATAAATAATAAATAAACTCAACAGTCACACACATATTCCTGAAACCGTACTAGGGTAATCTCTATCGTAGATATCATGAACTGTAACTGACGGTACCCTAACCCTAACCCAAAACAAATATTTGTGAATCTTACAAAAAAATATTTTGGTGCGGAAATTGAATCCACGGCCTCTCGTTTCACAGCCGCCTACCCGTCCTTTACAACGGACGCTGTAATCTTCGATAATGTGATTGTATTTATATAAATAAAAGACAATTGCTTTGCAACGGTAAGTATATTGGTTTATTATATTCATATTATATATTATGTATGAACATACTATATTATGTTCAATCACAATGTGAACGTGTCATAATAATTCTAACAAAAGAAGACGTAACCTATCATGCCCCTATGATTATTAATAAAAGGGAAAATATGGCCTTACAAATAGTATAATTGTATTAAAATTACACCAGTACAAAATACATAAATAATATGTTTTTTTATATACTTTTATTTTATTTATTTATTTATTTATATACTTGAAATATCACATAGAACTTTGAATTACAAATATACAATTGTGGCACTGGCCTGCGCTCGTCACCCCGAAACATAAGATGCTAAGTCTCATAATGGCCAGTATTTTCACTGGCTTCAGTATCCTTTAAACCAAAACATAACACACGGTGCTGTTTGGCGATAGAAATAGACAATGCGGTAGTACCAACCCAGACGGCCTATTGAAATGTTTATTTACTTACATAAAAATGCTCAATATAAGTACACCAATTACGTTTCACCAAACAGGTTTGGTAAAATAAATGTATCCGGTATCGATAGTTTATCTTTCTAAAATCGTCTACCAGGCTTGAATGGTGCAGGTTGGTACTGTGATTGGGGGTTCGATCCCTGGGCAGTAGGCAGCGATTTTAGGTAGTCTATTGCTCTTTGTATCGCTGGTGGAATTGGTGGCGGAGTAGGCAGGTGCTCTCCCTAAAAAAAAGTAAAACGGCATTATATTAATCGATTTAATTCGTCATTCTCGGGCGAAGTGGAAGCGTTTAAGTAGGAAGGCGGACCCTGGCACTAAGCCGGGATAACGCAAAGCAGAAAGAAAGAAAGATTTAATTCGTCATTCTATTGTACTGATTGAAATTTATTTGGGGTTCGTATATCAGCTGCATTTAGCTGTTGGTACGATATATACGTACGTATCGACTATCGTACACATGGTGTTGAAACCAGGATCTGCCAGTGTATATCCGGTTCTTCCGAGGAGCTTACGACAGGACTTGATGGTTTGGAGCGCGTATAAGGGTACATACTTGTATCCTTGTGCCTGCATCGGTCATCCGCCCATCCCGTCGCAGGCCCCTCGATTTGCTTCTTCCCTCTTCGGAGTATGAAGAAGTATTTATATAGGCCAGCATGATTGTGGTGATTACCGATAAAATTGTTTTTTTTTTTGGACTGCACTGCGTTTACCATCAGGCGTAGTGCAGTACTTTGCCGTGCTCGAATAAAAAAATGCCATGACATCATTCTTCATATGCGCAAATAGCATCTATTTTGAAACATCAATCAAAGTGTCTGTCATTCAGAATTTAATGTGGAAAAAAATACAAAATGCCGGTAGTAGGGACAGATATAATTTACAGTTATCAAAATCAATTAAAATCTTAATGAAATAGTGATGGATATCAATCACACACCTAATAATAGCTGTGGATCAATGACGTAATTATTTTTGAATTCTAGACATACTGTTTTATTGTGTTCTGACAGAGAGTACGATTAATTTGTCAAACGGAAATATGAAAAGCTCATCCATGTTCAATAAAACTGGATATACGAGTATTAATCATTTATAACTGACAACTCATCCCACGCTAATTCAGTAACTACACAATATAGAGTTTTGTCATATGTAACGAGAAACCGCTCATTCACGTCCTCTGAAGTTATATAACAAACACAAACGAACATTACCTAATTGACACAGTATATGCTTTAGCGAATGAGGTTCAACATTTATCAATTTGGTAACTTGTCATGTAAATAATAGGTGTTCGTAGTAGCGTCATATCAATGTCTGCGAAAGCCTTCCCATTTCTCAAGAATGGGTCACTACAGGTCGGCGTTTGGTATTTTGAAGCGACATTTGTACACACATTGGCTAACTAAAATACCCACTTTAAGCAGTATACCAGGCATCATCCTTTAAAGGTTTACGCAAGCAAGGCGATTCAGAATACAATTACATTTTCCTAGTATTTTATGATACTTGTGTGATATGACCGCTCCCAGACAATACTTCGAATTACCAGACTCGGTTTTGCAAATAAAACTTTTTGTTTCACACATATAAAACGTTGGTTACACAGTAAAATTCTTTAAACATAACTGAACGATGTCGTGATAAATGCCATCAATGAATTAAAAACCGGTTAGAGTAAAATAATGCGAAGACCCTAATTGATAACCTGACATTTTGGAACATTACATAAAGGGTTAGGTATGCACACCATCAATCTGTCTTAAGTTTATGAAACAAAGCGTTATCGCTTCGTCCATTTTAGAGGTATGTTTACGAGACTCTGGCAGGGAGACCGCGACGCGAGATGCAAGGCGAGAGCGACACGTCGGCTTTGTATGAAATTGTATAGAAACAGTAGCGCGCGTCGCACCTTCCTGTCTCACTCGTATCTCTCATAACATTTATTCGATTACAAACAAAACGGACGTGTCGCTGTCGTCACGCGTCACGGTCGCTAGTCTCTGTCGCGCACTTCAAAATAGTATTTTACGAAGCTATACTCGTAGGTGCGATTGGTCGTGTAATAGTTACCATTTAGGATCCATTTAAACGTCAATGTGAATAAAAATCTATTTTGGTGTTTGTGGGTCATGGTCGATTTCGAAGTTCTAGATATTAAGTGATATTTTATTTGAGGCTAACACAATGAAATCGCTATATGACACCTAAGCAATTTATAAGGCATCCGAAATGTCAATAATTTAATTTTAATCTATTCTAAACAATACTGATAAAATTCAAATTGTAGTTTTCTTTCTGTAATATGAATCTCAGGTTCTAAAACGTTGGGATGTATGTGAACATGCCTTAAGATGGCTATATGAGGCGAATTCCGTGAATTGTTCCATGCAGCGAGATGTCAAGGACGATTTGTCGTTGATTTAAGAATCCCACCAGATATGATTTCATTTTAGATGTTTCATTTTTTGCCGCATGTTTAAGATACGTAATAAAAAAGATACATAATAGAAAATAATAATTATAATCAACTCAATGAAACGTACGATATTTAAGAAATCGAATGGATATGTCAAAATTTCGGAAACTAGTAGCGATGTATCACTTGTGAAATAATTTCGTAAGAGTAGGCAATTATACATTCTTATTTGTATTTGGGAATTCCACTAAGATTTTTGGTTACTGTTGTAACGTAGTAGTAGTTTTCTTTGATATTATTATGAATAGAGCATTATCCTATTCATTAATCAGACGATGGATATATGGATATATTTTTATATAATATAGACAGGTAAACGAGCAAGTGGGTCAACTGATGGTAAGTGATGTCCACTGCCCATGTACGCCCACAATAGGTGCATTGCAGTGCATAAAGGGAAGGGATAATTAAAGGATTGGGAAGGGGACGGATATTTGTGCCTCCGGATATCTCACTAACCGAACGAAACGCAGCAGCAAGCCCCTACTTTACGTCGGTTTTCTGTGGGACAGTGGTAACGACCCGGTCGAGCCGACCTATTCATGCTTTACACAAAACTGTCTACAGGGTGGCTCTATAGATATTATAAAATTAAGAAACATTTAAATATGTACATAAGATAAATATAATTAATACAAAGAAATGTTTATTATATCGCTTGTAATTTTAAACACGAGGAATATGTACTGTATTTGTAAACTTTAATCAATAAAGTATGTAGCATTTATGGTATGAGTAAATGTAATGTTGGTTACGAAAATACCACTTATATTCCATAGTAATTCTGAACATAAAGATGTTCTATTACCAACAAAATTGTGAAAATGTTGAATAAATAAAGCTTAAAATGGTCAAAGATGTATTTAATGCCATACCTGTGGCTGGAATCCATTCTCATCGGCTATATACGTAAGAGCGATGGGATTGCCCTCTGGTGATTTGTAACTGAACCTGCCTTCTGCGACTTGTATCTCTTCACCCTCACCTCTTCCGAAGTTTTTAACGTACCCTGACTCCTGGGCGTTGATCTCATTGCCAGTTTCGTATCTTGAAATGACAGGTAATATAATGAATTAAATTTTTAGTCATGGCATTATAGCGATACATTCTATTTTTAATATATTTGGTTGTGTATTAAAGGCATTGTCAACCGTTTCCTTCACTGAAAATTAGCTTAAAATCGTATATATTCGATATCTTGTTTTTTTACTAACAAATCAATGAATTCGTCCATCTTATGATTGTATCACTGAGGTCAGTTTCGCCGTATCTGCGTATTAGTATTATGCACTAAGTAAATCTATTGGATTAATCGGTGGTAGTGTCAGTGACGCAAGGTGTCAGTAAAGCTGAAATTGTATACGAGTCAACACAGGCTTGTGTTAAAACGCAGACAATTTGTGGGCCATCCAACTGATCTATATCTGCACCATTTTATAAGTAGAAGAACCACGCTGTAGACAGTTCTACAGTATGAAGTGCCAAGCTCGACACGGTTGTTTCTACTAGCTTATGGAGAGCCGACGTTAAGTAGCAGCATGATACTGCAATTTGTACGGTGACTGAGACATCTAGAGGCCTAAGTCCCCATCACAACTCCTTAATTATGCTTTTCCTTCAACATCGGCAACGCGTCCTTGATTCTTCTGGTGTCAGGGGCGGTCGTGGGCGTCAGAGTTCACTTAGCATCAGGTGATCTACTTACACGTTTGCTAAATAAAAATAAAATACGATAGTCGATTAGATTAGTAGTTCGACATAAATTTTTTACTTTGAAAATATACGTTTTTTACCAATACTGTACCGTTTGGCACCAATATGTAATAAATGCCTAGCCATTCGGTCCCGGGCAGTCACTCAAGAACAAATAATTACATAATATAATATTTAAACGGCTTTAAATATTAAATTACGTGATCGTCCATTACAGGTACGTTTTCTCATAAAGTAAAATAAATAACCAGTTAACTTACAACCACTTGTATGAACCGTCCGCATTAGGTCCTTCTGATTCGTAACGAATGATAGGGATTGGAGCATTGCTTGGGTGTTGTTGAGCATTTGCAGTAAATGCTGCCGCTATTAGTAGTACGAAGCCGATTGAAATCTGAAAAAAGTCGATGTCTTTAAGCTGTATGCCCAGTGCAAGTTTTTTTATATCGACAGTTACGAGAACTATGTATGAAACATTTCCCATATACTCGGATAGGGGTGCTATACGAATCTGCATTCGTCTTAGGCCTAATGGTCGCTCACCATCTGGCGAGATAGTGGCTAAACGCAAGCCTATTTTGAATAGAATAAAAAAAACATATTTTTGTGAATACGGATGACGTGACGGATATCGAAAATCTTGCACTGAATTTAATACATCAAAAATTCTCGAGAACCACATTTTTTATTTGCTGCATTGGTCATTTGACCAGATGAGTAGCTGAATTAGAGGAAATTAATCTATTGGTACTTTAAAATTGACGTCTCTGACACACAAACGCAGTCCGTTGCGATGCAATGCTTTGTAATTCAAAGTTCTGTACGGTGTTGTTTATGGTCAAGGGTGGAGGTTACCATCAGGCGAGCGACATGCACGTTTTATCATTCAGGTTAAAAAATCCTCAACTCTCTAAAAAGCTTACACAATGTTATTTTTTATTTATTCATCCAATCAACTTTCAACGGAGTTCAAAATTTTAGCGCCTTCACAGTGTGTAAAGCAAAAGTAGTTATTTCAGATTATATATTTTGCTACACCACTTTAAAAAGGCATTTGTCAAAAAAATATGATTTAATTTTATTGTAACAGTGAAATAAAGAGGTTCTTGTTTATTTTTTGGACATTATTAGCTACTATTTATTGTCTTTGTATGGCACATTATATTGTTACATCATTATTCTAAGATTGAACTATTATTGTGATCGCTTTTAATGGGGAATGTACAAGACGTACACTTAAATATCCTATAAGTATTTTCACGCATAACTCTGCCAAATGTGGACCGATTTGATAGATGGTTCTTGTAATTGATAGAATTTACTTTAGTGGTAGTTAATTCATTTTAAGAAAGGGGTGGAACCCTTAATGAGGTGCAAGCGGGAATGAAAGACTCATACTTCCTTATTTATCCTAGATTTTGATGATTCTTTCACTAAAAATAATAAAATAAAAAACAAAATCTAAGTAAACAGTGTTGAGTCGGTGATACCTACGTTAGTTTAATAATCAGTGATTGAAACTTCCAACTCACAATTGGTTAGTTTAATTTAAGTCTTTTCATTTTTTTTGAGTCAGTTAATTTTTTTATTTTGAAGTTTTTAAATTCAGTTAGATAGATATTTCAGAATAAACTTTTGAATAGATATTATATTCTATTTGGTTTTTTAATCCCGGCTTAATAAATAAACTTTTGTTCAATTCTAACTGTTTAGATCAGTGCTCGTCAAACTGCGGTCCGTGGGCCGCATGGGGCCTGTGGACGATATATGTGGGGCCCACGACGTAGGAAATAATTTTAGTAGACAATGACAATATTATCAAAACTGGTTTTGTACATGAAGTTAATTAAATAGAAGAACGCGAGACGGAAACATGTGACACACTCATAAAAAAACATTTTAATTGATTGGTGGTGTCAACTACCCAACCCACAAATGTGCGGCCCACAGTGATACCTCTCTCACCTCACACGTATACCACCATGTGGCCCTTGACTAGAAAAGTGTGATGACCACTGGTTTAGATTGTACTCAATATAAAGGTGATTTATATTAAATCAAAGAAAAAAATCTGGTTTCTCAATCGAGCAAGAGTGATTGGACTAATATGTATTGTAACATACATGCTACACATACGGCACAGAACACAATGGCGGAGACAGCTGGGAAAGTCGCAATCGACTAAACGCTTTCTTGTCGAACAATAAACTTATGGTACTATACACTAGTATGATGAAACTACAAACCACACTCATTGATTTATGTGCTAAGTATGTGTTTATATTATGTGACAATTATTTCTCTATGAATAGACATTAAAATGTTATAATACCCAAGTCACTACCTAAATAAAAATTAAGAGATCATTATGATTATTATATTTATTTACATATTGTCATAAATATAAATACAATACATATATTATATAGTATACATAGTATACAAGGTGTTACAGTAAAGGGATATCAATAATAATTACACCGATATCAATAAAAAAAGACAAAATGTCTAATATTTAGATCTGGCACATGAGGTTACTGATATGTGGGACTGACTCGACAATTATTGTCCCGATAGTTGTTACTGGTAATAGGTTAATACCAAAGAGCCTGAGCCAACACTTCCAGAGGCTAATTGGTCGTTGGGTCAAAGGTCAGATTCAGAAGGCGGTGTTATTAGATACGGCACAAATTTCTAAGTTCAGTTTTTGTTTTTTACTTTACTACCACCAACTAGCCGCTACTTTACATCGGCTTTCTGTGAGACAGAGGTAACGACCTGGTCGAGCCGGCCCATTTATGCTGTAGACAAAACTCTCTACAGCGTTGCTCTACCGCTTAAATTTATTAAATTCTCCCTGTATGTAAATTTCTAGTTGACTAGTTTTTGCTCGCACTTTCGCCCCCGCAACCATCATTTTCCATCATGTCCTAATCCAGATCTGCCTGTGTGACAAATTTCATCCAGATGCGTTTAATCGAGAAGGCGTGATTGACTATCAAACATCCAAATTACAAACATCCAAACTTTCATTACATTTATAAAATACTAGGATAGCACCATTCTGTAACCTGCATATTTTCTCTGTCTTTGTCTATCGCTTTCTTTATGTAAATAATATTATTTCAAAGATGTACAAAACATACACAACGCACTTTATAATCTATCGACAAATGGAAGTTTAAAATAGGAGCTTCACACATGACAGACATACAAAATAAATTTACTTATTAGAATTTATAAAGCTTCCAAACAAACGAAAGTTGTTGTAAAACGCTTCCACTTTCCTCACGATGCAACATATACGTGATAATTGTGCGGTAGATACCGGAAAGGGGTAAAAGGATTCCGAGAAACGATAAGAACCACGATTAATTTCACCCAGCATTATGCATAATAAGTTTGTATGAAACATTATGACTATAACATTTTTTTTTTCCAGAACTATAGTAATTATATAAATAAAAAATTGCATATTACAAACCTAGAAAGAAGCGATGAAACTATGTTAGCGATTCTACGTTGGTTTTCGTTTTAGTCGACTTTATGCAATCATCATTGAAAGTTATTATGCAGAATAAGCTGTTATTACAGCAAGTGCGTTGATGGTTCGACTTTCATTTAGATTTGTGCAAGATCGAATCGTAAAGGATACTTTGTGCGTCATGAAATATATAGTTATTTTGTAATAATTTAAATAAATATGACAAGCCTGTTAGCATAGTTTGATTATATTAAAATACGCACTCGCGCCTGTAACCCCCGCGTATACTTCCGTCCCATGATGTGAAAGGTGCGGAGCCCTTCGCCATACCGGGCACAATTCTAGACTCTGGGCTGATACTGAGCATTTCGTGATAGAAAAATCCATTAAATTAAATAAATAAACTAAATACACCCCTCAGTTACACACATAGTCCTGATCCAACAATAGGTTAACCTATATGGTGGGTATCAGAAACGTATGGTGCCATAACACTCAGGCTCGAAAGAAATATTTGTGGATCACACAAGCATTTATCTCGGTTCGTAAATAGAACCCACGGCCTCTCAGCCTTTGGCCCACTGCGCTACGGACGCTGTCGAACGAATGACAGAAAGAACGAAAAACTGAAACTATTACTACTACAACAATATACTACCCACAATTATATGAAACTAACTTGGTCAATTTTGAAATAAAACTAATTAAAACCGGTTTTATCGGCCAACGGTTTTTTATTTTAATTTTGGTTCCGACGATTTGAAAGCTTTTCAGCCTTCGTGGTCACGGGGTGGATAAAATCCGTTTAAAATAGTTTATTTTCAATATGTAACATTCGCGAAACGTAAGAAATCATAACATCTATATTATTAAGATAAATTAAAGCTTTTACCCACCAACTGCAGGACATAAGTCATTTCGCGATATTAAATTAATTTTTGCATCGATCAATACTACACCTATTATAATTTCATATGATCCTCACAATATAGCATTATTTAAAATCAAAATTAAAATATATTTTTTATAAGTTATCTTGGTTTTAATATGAATATTGTTGATAGGATCTTACCATCGCGTAGTTAGGGTGGGGTCCGTTACAGGGTGTGGAGGCAGTCGGCGGCTGCACGAGTGTGTGCTCCGTGTCACAGAATAGGGTTTATATACAGGCATGTTTACCTATGAACTTCGTGCGGCCCGATGACGATAAGGTTGCCAATCATACTGTGAGTAATAATATATCTTAGACAAACAAATACAACGGGTTGCACTTCACACGTTGTGCATTTTTCAATATTTTGGAATGGTTAGGGAATAATTTCGCACGAATTGCTTTATTTATCAGTATAAAAGTATTATCATTTACGTGGTTAAATATAATATATTCATATATTGCCCTATTGTATATAAAAATGATAATTTATATTACATAAAAACGCCGCGCCGGCGGTCTACTCTCCCTCGGTCTTACGAATTTTCGTTCAAGTCACGTGTCCTGACGCGATAGCTTGATATGTTATAGAAAGATGTAAGAAACAATGATCACACTAGAGCAGATGCATCAGATCCAGTGAAGTGAAAGCATCTATGTAGGAAAGCGGACCCTAGAACTAAGTTAGGTTAACGGCAGGCAGAAAGAGGGAAAAAGACTAATCGAAAATATGTACAAAACTCAATTCCTTAGTGAAACACACCAATGAGGAAAAAAAACATAAGAACGTATTCTAGTATTCATTGAATATTCAGTAACACAGGTTTACTTTGGAATATATTAGTAAGTAAATATCAAGAAATAATAACTTAGAAATATTTTTTATATTGACTAAAAAAAATTGTAGAAAACTGAGGATAGTGGTCCTATTTTGTCTTAATATCTTTATTTATCTTTTTTATGGGTTCTGGATGTAGGTAGGTATACTATATTATATAAAATTATGATTTCTTTAAATCTCTTAGGGTATTAGGTTAAATAGAAATTGACCTTTATTATTTTTCATAAAAAAAATGCTGTAAACTATGTTTTCCTCTAATATGTCGAACGTTATGGGGGAGCTGTGAATGGGAATATGGACACATCTACCTATATTAATACATTATGTCATCATAGGGATCTGTACCCATTTAGTAATAAGTATGCACTGTGACTGTTTAAGCTTCTTTTCTAAGAATGTGTTTTTATTGGCATACTTATAATGATTTTATTATTTGTTTTACTGTGTAGTTGTCGGACGAATGATTTTTCAGGACAGTACAGAGACACTGACAATCACAAGATGTGTGATCTGTTTTTACAATTGTATGTTTTTATTGTGTAAAATTTAATTTTTAATGTCTCTGTACTCTTTATAGCCGTATTAATGCAGACAAACACTATAATGTGTGCATTTATTTTATTTTTGTTACTTATGTATTTTGTATATACTTTTTTACTCTTGCATTACTACGGGGTTTTTATAATAAAAAATGTTGAGAATTTACAGATGGGTAAAAACTCTGAAAAATAATATCAGAGGGACGAGAGTGGGGCATAGAGCCCCACAAAAAAAAAAAAAAAAAAAAAAAAAAAAGGGATCTGTACCCAACGGTGCCAACAGAATCGTGTTACCAAATTTACGCCGTATGTCTGTTCAATCCATAAAGAACTATGTTTTGACCTGTAAAATATATCCATCTGAAATTTTTACAGAGTATGTGCTGTTATGCCGGATACCCAAACAAATATTACAAGAAAATGTAAAACATGATGTTTTGTCTACAGCATGAATGGGTCGGCTTAACCGGGTCTTAACCACAGTCCCCAAAAAGCCGACGTAAAGTAGCGGCTTGCTGCTGCGTTTCGTACGTTGAGTTAGATATCCGGAGACCCAAATCCCCCTCCCCACCCAAATTACCCCTCAATTAACCCTTCCCTTTAAGGTCGACAACGCGCCTATGATTTTTCTAGTATTGTGGGCGTACATGGGCGGCGGAGATCACTTATCATCGAGTGACCCAGTGGCTCGTTGGCTGGTCTGTGCTATAAAAAAAACTTAACGGGAGTGTCGCGGAACCCTTGATGCGCGAATTCAGCTTGCACTAGCTGGTTTTGCTTTAGGTAAATTTCGTAACAATCAGTTCGCACGGAATAAAAATGTTATGGTTATCATGAATATATTTAAATTGTTCAGTACCCTAAACTGAGTAAGTACTAAGTGTCCAGTTGAAAAAGCAGCAATTTGTTTGTGACCCTGTAAATATTTGACAACCCTATTCGATGGATACGATGACAAACGCAGTCACTTCCCGGCGATACATCTTAAGCATCTCACTTTAAAGACGTAATGCACACATTCTTCCATGCATAATGCATCTCAAACAATCAGATACTAATGGAAATGAAATTATATACACTTTTGGCGATGACTGGAATACTAATGAAATGTTCTGTTAGTATATGTGTTTTCATACTTTTTCTTATATACAGTTTCGATGCGCATGCAACGTTTCTCAATGTTTGGCTGGTACTATCGGATCTTGATGTACAATAATTATATACATTAATCATACGTGTTAATTACAATTTGAAGGTATACATATCAGCTAATATCTAAGTGCATTTACGATATATTGGTGCTTTGAATGCTTTTCCACAGTATATTGCCCGTACTGAAATTTCAATTCGCAAGGTAATAAGTACCTATATAATATATTGTGTGTGTTTTATTCAACGAACTCTTCCTCGTTTTCAACATCTGGCTCTATTTATACTGCATTCACTATAACTATTCCAGAAATGAAATGAAATTATTTTTAACTAAGTGTCCCTCGCGGTTTCACCCGCGCGCGTGTGCTCTCTTCTTAATGTAGTTTAGAAAATAAACGAATTTCTGTATTAGAATAAGTATGTATGTATTACATATAAACAGCATGGTAAACCAATAGTGTTTCAAGGGGCCCACTTTTGACCGAGTTTGACGCTGCTTTTGTGAGTGCCTTCTTGTTTTTTACTGGATGTATACTGATCTGCAATTTTATTAACGTCATAATAGTTATTAGTTATTTATATGTTTAGAATTAAGGCTGCCTCTCTGTCTGCATTTTCAAGAGTCGTGGGGTCTGGTTCTTTCATTTGTTGTCGAACTATTTTATTTTTATTAGCTTTACTATGTCCTACGCCTACCCGTAAATTAAAGCAAAATCTCCAATATTCTGTATATTGGATTACAAAGAAGTGGTTGTTAAGTTTTATAATGATATAATAATTTTATAATTTCACTGACAACCCAAATGTGATTGTTTTGGAACTAACTTAATTGAATTGTAATTTTTGTGTGAAAGGGAGCAAACGGGTAAGTGTGACACCTTATGGTAAGTGATCACACCGCCCGTGGAGAAGATGGTAGAATTCGGCAGCTGAAATTAATTTAAACAGTTTCTTAGAACATTCCCCATGATATATACGTTAAAAGATGCAAAGTGACTTAACATCTCTTCGCAGTTCCAGTGAGTCGAACCAATGAGATAGGACCTGGTTATCGACTTATCGAATCGTTTTACGTTGGATACCATCAAAAGGGCGTAGCTGATACTCGGGTGCACCTGCCCAGGGGTGAGATCACCATTACATATGCCTTATAAAGCTGAATCCGATGGGTCGGCGTGAAATATTGTCTCGCTCTGCTGACCGCAAAACTAAACGTCGCTCGACATGTCGGCACCGAGGATCCTGATACTAAGAAATATTAATAAATAAATACAAATACTATATACTAGGTGCTCGACGTGGGAATTGAATAGAAGACCGCGCCAATTTCAGACTAAGTAGGTACGCACCACTAGATTGAGGCGATTTAATATGTACATTTTATACAGGTTATTTAAATGTTGTGCTCTTCATTACAAGTTTATGCAAGTTTGAATCAACTATTCAACAAATAAAATAAATTGCTTTTATCATCAAAACCATTTAATAAAGAAGGTTATTGTGAAACATATGACACCAACTTCCACACACATAGCCGTTAGAAATCCTGTCCGACATGTGGTATTTATTGAAACTAATAAAGTAAATTCAAGCAATAACTAGCTAAAAGCTCCTGAATTTATTTTAACTTTAACGTCAAGTTTAATACATGGGTTTGGTAAACTTTATGATTATATTAGATTGATTAAAAGGTCAACTAAGTATTGCGCAGTTGTGCAAATAAGCTATAAACACATTGTTGAAGGTGTTTCTTAATTCTTCTCTAACAATAAGAATATGTAGTTTTCTGACCAATTATAAAGTAATTAACACTAAACGATTACAGTTTAGCTTATGCACAAAAGTTTTAGCAATCACGACTGACTGCAGGAGTTTTGTAATTATATAAAAATATTTATAAATTCTCTGTCGAAATAAAGTTTAAAGATTCCTTTAAAATTCATTATGTCCGTTCTAGGGGTTCTGCAGTAGTAATTTCAAAAAGTTATTGTACAATTCGTTTCTTGAGGAAAATCGTTTTACTTCTTCTGGTTTATGTCGGAGTAGCTTTTGCTCGCGGCTCCGCCTGCGTGGACACCATTTTCCGGGATAAAAGTAGCCTCTAACCGTCTCCAGGGTCCCATCTATCCCTGTAGATAAATTCATCAAAATCGTTTCAGTGATTTAGGCGCGGAAGCGTAACAAACAAACTCACTTTCGCATTTACTTTCACCCCCTTTTTCATCCCTTATTAAATAAAATTTCCAAAATTCCTGAAACACATATTTATTTGTTTTACGTCAATAACCGAAATACAAAATTTTGTTTATGTAACTTTCAAAATGACGGACTTCCATACATATTATTATCCCCTATTTTGACCCCTTTGGGGTGGAATTTTCTAAAATTCTTTCTTAGTGGGTGCCTACATAACAAAATGAATATACAGTCCGAATTTCATGCTTGTAGCCTTGATAGTTTGCGCTCGGCGAAGATGAATCAGTCACTCAGTCAGGACACGTTATTTTATAAGTATAGATTTCTACCCAATAAAAACCATGATCATTGAGATTCCCCATCGTCTAGTAGGATGTCTGTCACCAAGTTCACAGAAGTAAGTTCTCTTATATCGTAAAGTTGCATAAACTTCGCCCCGACACTAGTACCATTAATCGCAGATGTCTCTGCCCTCTTTCCAGCAACGTAGAGAAATAAATAAATTATAGTGGTACTAACTATGTCAGCTGCACAAAACACAGGTAGTATAATTAAAGTATAAGTATAAATAACACATAGCCCTGACCCCACAGTAAGATACGAGTCTTGTGTCGTGGTATGAGGAACTACGACAGAATTTCGATCGCACAACGCCCAGACCTGAAGCAAATATTTGTGGATCAGACAAATATTTGTCTTAGTGCCGGGATCGAACGCGCGGCCTCTCGTTTCACAATCGGCTACTCGCCCACTGCGCCACGGCGGCTATCTAATTATGATATAGAAACCAAGCGGGCCAATTTTTTACTATGTAGACCGGCGTCGTCATCGCGGTGAACATAATTATATAGCGCGTTGTGCTTTGATCGCAGCATGTGATGAAAGTTCAAATACAAATTATTCTTTAATATTTTTTACCCGTGGTACGCGGATGATGTCATGCCATGTTTGCTGTTATGATAAGGTAAGACCATCGTCCGACCGTGACGTACTACCAGGTTTAATTCATTAAATCAATCTGAATTTTTATGTGTATACGTAGCTTAATACTAGAGATGTGCCGATTATGACTTTGGCCGACTAGCCGACTAGCCGATCACCGTTTTGGGGATATCCGTGACGCTTCGTTTACAGCTAATCCGCGCGCAAGTTGCAACCGCCGCCTGCGAGCGTGTCGGAACCTATTTTGTTTACGTCACATTGTTTCTTGATTTTTGCTTCTGTATGGCCAGAGCGGTGTTATTGTGTAAAAAATATATTTTTGTGTAAAGATAATACCGGTATTGTTTATTAAAGTGAAAGAGCTCAATTAAAATTTTATCATGTCAAAAAGAAAGTCTCGTGTATGGATTTTTTAAGAAGTGTAAGAAGTTGGATAATCGACGCTCTTTGCCGAATAGTCGCCGACTACAATAGTGACCGGATAGTCGGCTTTACCGAATAGTCGCCGACTAGTCGGCACATCTCTACTTAATACCTATAAATTTTAAAGGCATTTAAACGTTACTTCAATAAATTTATCACACGTAACCTATGCTTATAATGATTAAATGGTTAGTTGATTATAGCAACAAAAGGTTTTTGTAATAATTTATAATATGATTAATGATCATATAAATACTTAACTTACGTAACTTGTCACTATTTTGTATCCAAAGGAATGAATCTGTGTTAAAAGGTTTTAAGTAATTTTTTTCCTACTCAATCGGCTAATACAAAAGATTGACTGCATAATCTCACTATCCACAATAATGTTACAAATGCAAAATTAATTACTGTTATATCCCTAAACCGAATTTGATAAAATTTGATGACGACGAGAGCTTGAACATCGACCACTGACATAGGGTACTTTCATATTATCTTCCAAACAAAGTCATAGTTCGTTGAGCTTATAAACTGTCTCAGTAAATATTATTTATAACTAGCTTTTGCTCGCGGCTCCGCCCGCGTGATTTGCTTTTTCCGGGAGAAAAAGTAGCCTATGTCTTATTGTGATGTATAAGCTATATTATTGTAAAGTTTCATTAAAATCCATTCAGTAGTTTTTACGTGAAAGAGTAACATACATACATCCATCCATACTTACAAACTTTCGCGTTTATAATATTAGTAGGATGACCCAGGTTTAAACATAGGGTATTTTTTTCTTTAAATTTCAACCCCTAGAGCACCCAAATAGGGGATGAAAGTTTGAATGAAAGCTTTTTTATGGCGAAACGAAGTTCGCGGGCACAGCTAGTCTTTAATATTATAAATGGCATATTAATATGTAACTGCATAAGATACTTTTATGCCTATATGTATTTTAGCAATGAGAGCAGATTGACTTCCGATAACGGTATCAAGCATCAGACGCTAGCAGCATCTTGCACTAATACTTTTTTTGAGTGGTCTGCCATCGACTTATATAGAGCTAAGCACTAGTTATAAGTCTAAGTCTATGGCAATAGCTTGTATAGATGTTAAAGATGCGTCAGTACATATTTGCACGTTTTGCTGTGTGCAAGATATTTGTGTAATTTGATACATACAATTTATTATTACATCTCTATATTCCGTTTCTTTGTTATTTTTTTATTATTTTCCACACAACATTCTATGCATATATCCTTGTTATGGTCTTCCTGATTGGAACTTTGAAATACCAATCCTATCGCCAATTATTTTCATTAACTATGCGCATGATTTTATTAGGTCATGAAAAATAGCATTTAATAATAAACACAATAATACTCGTACATACAACGTTTTTATTAAGATATAAAGATAAATTAATAAGGTATTTACAAAAGTATATAAAATAAGTACAAAAGTAAAAACGTTTTTGTATTACTGGCGTGGTCACAGTTTTATAAAAACGATTGTTCATTTTTGGAGACTTCTGAAAATGCAATATGTATTGCGTTTTTTTTTGTTTGGGCGTACTACTGATAGCCCAACTCGAGTCGGTTGTTTTCAACTTCACCGGACTTTATGGGTAATGCTTGTGCTATCGGATTTTATATATGTAATTAAGAATTTATTAAGACTATGCAACTCACTTGAATGAGAGGGTACTCGGTTCTTAGTAGATACGTCTTTTATAAAACCGTGCGCCATCCTGAGTATTTTAAACCTTACATTATCATTGCTTTTGTATTTTCTACATTAAAATTAAGGCCTACAAACCGCAAAAAGCGGTATCAGAGGAAACTTCATCCGTATGTGTTTTGTAAAAAGTATTTCGAGACCCTTATAGAGTCACTGAAATGTTCTTTATAAAATGGATATTTCTTTGTAGTATTTTCAATTTGTATCTTAATTATCAATTACGAGACTAATCATTATGAATGGGCCATAAAGTAGGTGATATACAGCCCTTACAATAACTATACAGGCTAGTCAGTCTCCTGTTTTAATGTGACAAGTGTAATTTTTGTCTTGTTGGTAAATGGCAGTGTTGAATCCAGTTGAACACGTGTTATAAGATTCTTATAACAGAATCTATGTTGAAATGCCGTTGATTTAATTCTGGTAGTATTGACCCTTGTAGTCTAAAGCTGCTTTCTCTTCTTGTTGTCTGGCAGCCTCAGGGTTGTTCTTAGCTTCAATGGCAGCACGTTCCTGGAAATTGTTCCAATTTTTGTAATTAAAAAAAAACTATTAACAAAAGCGTTTATATTTGGGAATTGGTTATATTAAGTATTTTAAGGTTGTTTGCATCTTTACAATATTTATACTGCTATAAATACTGCTAGAGCATTAATGTAAATGAATACGCCCACAATGATCACGCATAGCTGTAATAGTACTATTAGTACTGCGTTCCACGACGGTTAGCAGAATTATGCCAACCTGAAGTTGCTGGATATATACTGGCCGACACCAGAAGCCGACTCGCCTGAACGAGTCACTATGACAGGTTGTCACCGTGTCTATGGCGGTTGCCATCCAGTCGCGTACAGAAACTATCAGGTACCATCCCACCAGCAACACGTAACTTCCCAAGGATTTGAACTTATCCTTAATTTGAAGGTATTCGTACTCCTTATAACATGAGATAGAAAATAACCCAGCACACGTGCGTGCGCTACTTGCCCCCTTGTTTACAGGTGCAGGGATTATGATATGTGTGAACTTCTGTTTTATTTAGTATAGCTTTATACATGTATTTATATACCTTAATCGCCTCATTAATCTAGTGCCGGGGTTTCCAAAGTAATTTGAGTCACGCTCCTTTCTAAGAAACGCCCTACTGCAAAATTTGCTTACCTACTTTTGAGTATTAAATATATGCATTTTTTTTAGGACCAATGAGATAACATTAGAAATCGCAAACCGCAAATTACTAAATTTTAATTGGAAACTACAAAAGGATATAATATAACGATGAGAGAGATGAGGGGATGGAACCCGAGACCTCAACTCAGCAGTCGTATCGCGTACGCAATACAACTGCGCCACCGGGGCAGATGCGACAATGTAGGCGTATAATAAAAAAAAATTGGAAAATAATACACTATTCACTATTACTTATCAAGGTCAAGGAAACGATATTTTTTCCATTCCTCCTAGTAACTGAATTGATTACGATTAAAATGAAACTGTGATTTGGCCATAAAAGCTGTTTTTGGTTATGGGTTTATTTGTCATATATTTTTTTTCCGTGCCAACCTCCGAAACGACTAAACAGAAGTCGTTAGGATCTTCGGCAGATAATTAGGTGAAAGACTTTTCAGAGAGATGTTTAAGCCACTTTTGTCTTGAAAATATGATGGTACAGACTTTGATGCGGAAGAAGCGCAATCAAGCAATAGCGCTATTATAAAAACAATATAAATATTATGAGGCCAAAAAAGAGGACGTACAATACTTTGTAGCCCTTACTAGGGCTACATTCATTATGCCTGGCTCACGCAGTTCAGACAAGACATGTATACTAATATCATGCAAAGTTACTGGTCGTTCTAAATCCTGTAATCTCCTAATCTTGCCATCTGTCCTGGGTTCGAACCCGCATCATCCGTTTCGGCAGTTCATTCCAGTCTTGTTAGACTATCGGCGCTATTTGTACTACTACTGTATTGATAATAAGATATAATTATTCACCTGGTTGGCCCTAATTCCAGCGTAGATCAAGTCAAGACCTTTCTGGATTTCAGGGGAGACTGGGGGAGGAGTGGGGATGTGGTCACCAGACACTTTGAAGCCGAATTCATCAGCGGTGTACTCCACAGCGATGACTTGACCGTCAGGGGCGGTGTAAGCGTAAGAGCCATGTTGGACAAGGGCTGTGCCGTCCTGGTTTTCGCCAACAGTCTTCAGGTAACCTTCTTCTTGAGCCTGGATGTTGTTGCCGGTTTCGTATCTGAAATTATTAAATTTAAATTTATTAGTAAAAAAATCTGAATAAATTAGATTAATAAATTATTTAAAAAACACATTGCGTCACGTTCGAATGTTTTGTAATATGGCCGCAAAAAAAAAGGACACAGTTGAGGTAAATAAAAGTTGTTCTCGCAGTGACTGAAAGTAACACGAGCTAATCGCATATAGTTGTCTAAAGTGAAGGGAGTTTATCTACTTTTATGATATATTTTTTTAAAACAATAAACCGGATTATAGACCAGTATAGAATTTACATTAAAACGGTTCAGATGTAGGTGTCAAGGTCTTAGTGAAGTACTTGTGAATATATTTGAATAATTAACTAAGGAGGATCTTAACTATAAATTTCGATTGTTCGAAAACATCATTTTTTATCAGAACGAGCTATATGATCGAGGATAAAATGAGTTAAACAGCATACTTACGCAGTCTTGTAGCTACCATCAGTACCCTGTTCCTTGTCGAAACGGATGATGGGGATGAAGGTAGTTGTGTCCAGCTGAACTTTGGGCCTGAAGTCTTCGACGGCCTTGGCCTGTCTGTATTCTTGAGGTTGCTGTTGGTAGTTGTTGAGGTTCTGCTCAGCCGGTTGTTGGTCTTCAATTTCCTGTTCAGGCTTTAACGATACTCTTCTTTGTGGAAGAGCCGCCGCAAGGGCCAACAATGTAGAAATCACAACCTGTAACATCAAAGCATACAAATGTATACGTAATAATACATAAGTATCTTAAATAACAAGATGATGTCAGACTGAAGAGCTTAATCATATTCGTAATGTCGTAAGATAAGACGGAGCGGATACAATGGGCAGCATCTTGTGAAACCGGCTCATTTGACACGCAGGTTGGGCGAAAGTGGGTTCAGACATAATATGTATTGACAGTAATATCCATGGTTATGTTTTAATCGATAGTACTTGACTTTGACATATTTTACTTTTTGTTAACTTCAAATTTAATACAATTGCTTATTCAAGCTAAAAAAAACAGCTTTTGATATATTTTATATACTTTTAATGGATGGTACAGATGGACAAAAACGGTAAAAACTTGTTCGTTTATCTATCTAGAAGCAATTTGCGCCTTCTTAGCCTAAGTCGTTAGTAATCTCAAGCAGAACTAAGTCAAGGGAGAAAATAAATGCTAATAAAGAGTCAATGTCAATGTGTAAAATCGTTACTGTTATGCAAGAATCCGTGACATAGATGACGGCAAAGAAAAATGAGTTAACAATACCAATATTACATGAGGGGGACTCACACAACAAGTATTACGAATCACTTGTTTAAAACATTACGCACACTTCTTCCATAATGTAATGATTGTTATTTAGCATTTAATCATAAGGTATTTGTTCGCTTGATCGACTACTTTCATTAGCAAGGAACTAATAATAGTTATGTAGTATTTATTTCATACTAACAATTATAAGTCGTGAGTCAACATTTTTATCACGGAACCATTTCCAATTTTTTATAGACCGTTATGTCAAAAACAAGTCAGACAAGGTCTATACGAGTTGTTAGACGTAATCTAACCTCTGACTCTATTTGATTTATTATGACCTAGTAAAATGTTGGGTAATTTTTAAATATAACGTACGATCATTTTTATAACAGTCCAAAGGCGATTACGTATAATAATGTTCGTGCAAGAAACATAAAGATGGTTTATGTATGTAATATATGTAATATTATGCAAATGAATTGCTTTTTCTCTCGTACAAACGCAACATGATTTACGCGCGCGTGTTCGTTTTGTTGCATTACTACGTACATAGGTTAAATAACGGAAACAATTTCACTGATTGACATAACACGCAAAATGTAAATATGGTATGTGTTGGTAATTAATTTCTTATGTAAACTTTTCCACACTAAAGATGTTACGCGCGTGTTTCACTAACAATGAACTTCAACAGAGTTCATGATGTTTGTAAATGATATGATTCCAAAAACTAACCCAACTTCGACGATTTTCGATTGTTTGGTGATTACAAAAAATGTAAAATAAATTAAATTTCATTGAAGAATGAATATGAAACAAAAACAGAATATTCCAAAAGAATGTAAGTATGAATTTTGAGGATATATTATAATAGAACATTATCCCACTTCCTACACGTCCTTGATGCCTACACGTAGGCACTCGTAAGTTTGCGACACAGCATCCTTTCAAAGCGATATGTAAGGTCACTGTAAATTGAAATTTAATATAGAAACATTGCACCACTAATTGATAAAAGCTTAAAATCAAAATGAAGTTAAACTAGACATTACATACTGGACTATTTCATTAGGTATTAGTAAAATTCTAAGACCTAAGTCTACGAGTAATGTACACAGAAAATGTTTTTGCAAAAGGTTGACCAATGAGCAACGAAATTAAATGCAGGAATGGAACGGCATTTAAATGGCAAAGTTCAAAAGTCGACTCCGACAAGCGACCCTATTTGATGCCACATCTTGCATCAGCTAATTGCTGGATATCCGTCAAACTAAGAATGATCGCAACACTTAAGTACTATGGAATAACAAAATACAAATGGAATTAGTTTATGGCTTATTAATTGCATTGTGCGGGTGTTTTTTCCAGGAAATAGGAAAGATGATAAGATAATGAGCTTACTGAACTTACCAGCAGCCTCATTGTTGTGCGTGTGTGGTGACGTGCGGCAGCGACGTGGTACGTAGAGTGTCGTGAACTATGTCAGAGTGGTAGTAGTGCGCTCGCTTTTATACTTCACCCCTGCCACTTATCCGAGCGGCTTCGAGCCATCAAACTTTCATGCCCGACCTGCCTCTGCAATACGGTGTAGCCACGACCTAACGTTTGGATTTTTTTTATTTTCAGTTTCGATATCTAAAATATCAAAACATACTTTATTAGCACCATTATATCCGCACATCGTGATTTCGTTACGCTTGTGACATACTCGTAGCTTATATGTCACTGGCTTGCTTTTGTCATCGTGTGGCGATTGTAGCAATACACAATGTGTCCTATTGATATATAACTGAATAATAAACTAATAATTATTATTGTCTTGTATAAATTGCTGGAGGAAGATAGGAGGATATAATGACTTTAAAATCTTCGCCAATGGTTCAATATGAGCACAAGATCATTGTTTCGAGCAGCAGATTCCAAAATTAAGATATCCTATATGATTGCCGACCTCTGATAGGAAGTGCACTCAAAGAAGAAGAAGAATAAATTGCTGTTTAATTATGAAAGCTTGGAATATTCTGACCGGAACGTTTGGTTAAAACGGTAAATCAGTTACCTTTCAAGGCTTAGTACAGCTGTTTCCGATTTAAAAAAAAAATATTTTGTATTAATGCATATAATATTAATGTTTGTTTATTTAATGTAAACAAGGTGAATCCTTGGTGTTAATTGTTTTTTTAATGCGGAAGTTTTTTAAACAACACTTGTTTCTTAAATTGAGAACAGACTTGCAGATAGGAGTGCACTATTGTTAGGTACAATTATAACTGAGCAATAAACTGATAATTCTAGTGGAAAAATTGCTTAACGCTCTGCCTGTTACTAAGCCCGCGACATTAACAGGCAACGTTGTAGTCACACCTTAATTCGTAGTAAATCAATATACGTATTGCCAAAATATGCGACAGAAGAACAAACATTATGAATAATTTTAAGACTAATTAATAAGTGTGACGATTTTTAAGGCGCGTTCTTTTACATATTTTATTATTGTATGGGAAAGTTTAAATGTTATAAGTTGGTTAAACGTATATATGTTACCTATGAATTAAATTAAATCTTCGTAGTTTATTTAATGACCTACAAGGTGCTATGGACAATTATCCCAATGAGAAATGATCTCTAGATTAATTCCTCCAGAACTATATTTTTTATTCATTTGAATGGCAAGACGAGTTGGAGACTCGTCGGATGGTAAGCGACAATAAACAGCAGCAATATGTCTCAGAACTCTAAAAACTAAAATGCCTACCTGCATGGCACCGCGCTGCGCTCGTCACGAAACAATGGCCAGCCCCAGGATACACCTCTGACTTTTCGAAGTTATCTGTCTATTTATTGTTAATTATCTCTCGCTTTAATAGTAAGGGAAAACAACGTAAGACCTGCAAATTTGAGAATTCTCTATAATAATTTCGAACGTGTGAAACCTGCATTAGACCAGCGTGGTGGACTAAGCCCTCACTCCTCTCATTCTAAGAAGAGGCTCGTTTCCAATAGTGGGACAATATAAATAAGGGATCATTCTCTATTGTTATTAATGTTTTTTTTATAGCATTGGCCTCCAAACGAGCAAGTGGGTCCCCCATGGTGTTCTGTGTTTTTCACCATCCATGTATATCCCAAATACCTGAAGAATCGAGAACGCTTTGTGGGCCTAAAGGAAAGATAAAACTAAAGGATTCAGAAGGAAAGACAGATACTGCCGTCCAGATATCTCACTCACCGTACAAAAGGCAACATCAAGCTGCTGCTACATACAATCATGCCTTTTATAAGGCAATAGTAAAAACTCGGTCAAGCTAGCCTATTTATATAACCTATTTATGCTTAATAAAACTACCTACAGAGTGGCTTTGCCACTAACAGTTGTTGTCAAAGGCAACCATTGGCATAATATACAACTGTGTACCTAGATAAGTTACGCGGGAGCGCCCGGAGGTTTTTAAAAAAAGACAAGTCTTCACAATGAAGCTTTATTGCGAACTGAATTACAATTGACAAATTTCCTTATTTATAGCTGTTCATCTGTTGACAATGAATGCTTAGATCTACGCATTATGATCATAACAAGATCACCGTCTAGACGCTAGGCTAGCACTTTTTATGGTCAACATAATTTGATATTAAGAGCTTTAGACAAAACAAGAATATCATATTACAAATAGATAGAATTACATCTGAGTACCTGTGTCAGCAATTGTAATGCCCTTTCTATAGTAAATAAGGTTACAACACATTAGCATGTGGTTATAATGTCATGAGCGGGAGCGGGGTGCATAACTCCTCCCCCCATAGCTTCGAAATTATCAGAGGGATGTATATTTCTCTGATTATTTCGACACACAATATATTTTAAAAAGTTATACTTATACGCTATACACACAAAAAGGAACAGAAATATGATTACATATAATAATAGAGTAGCTGCGCTAACACTTTTCACAAAAATGCCTTTTTCACGAATTTCCACTTCACTTTCACTGTTCTTCAACAATTCATTTAGATTCTGTAGATTTTTCAACTCGGCAGCATCCAAATTTATTGGTTTCCATCCTGTTTGTGGCTCTATAGTCGTTATTTCTGGAAGATCAATAATTGGCAGTTTTCTGAAGTCTATTGTGCTTATTCCCGCATAGTGGGATTTCAGGGTAACGTTGTCTATTTTGGCGTCACAGTGATCGTCAAGTGTGAGGAGGTAAGTCCCTTTTATACTTTCTTTTGTCATTTCATTATGACAGCTTTTTGTAAATATAGTTTCCGCTTTGCTGTAGAGAATCCATCTTCGTTTCTCTATTGGCTCTATTTTTATAGAGTTTATTTCAACTGGTATGGGTTGACAAGAACTGGTGTTGTGCGAAAATTTCATCAATGATGTTATACATGTGTCTTCTAATGGTAATTGAGTATCATCTTCATAACATAGGAACGTCGCCTCATAGAGTTCGCTGCACGGCTGGGAGAGCGAGACCATATTTGACCCTCTTACTAGGAGGTAGGGATATTTTGGGATTATGATAATTGTTTTACCAAAGGAATTGGTGATGGGTATTGGAATGATTTTGTAATAAATGTATATTTCATCTTTAATTATAGGTATGTCCAAAATGAATGTTATTTGACTTCCTTTTGAATAAACTTTTATCTTAATACATAATTCTAACTTAATTAAATTATCATAGTTTACTGGGTAAATGAGTTTATTAGATTTCTCTATTTCTTTTAACAAAATTAATAATTCGTCAGAATTTAAAAGTGACTGGTGTAAAGTTTTTAATTTACTAAAAGTAATACAAGTTTCAATCTCTTCCAACCGAATGTACAATAATTGGAAATTGTGCAAAAATAAATTATAAATATTAATAAAGTTATGAATTGTTATATTAACATTACTCTGGTTTATTAATTTTCTCATTTCCCATAATTCTTTATCTATGTTAATAAAATTATTGGTTGTTGAGTTATTTATTTTCAAAAGTGATTCAGACATTTCTGATATCAAAGTTACTTTTTTGCTTAATGTATCTTGACGTGTTTGTACAGCCTTAATTAAATTTTCATATTTGATAGCGTCATCATAATCTAAATTGCCAGTAATAATTTTAATTATAGATCCTAAAGGATTCAGAATTCCACGTTTAATTCTAACTTGAGGAGCTAATTGCTTAAATTTTTCAATTGTAGAGTTCATTATATAATTTATTTGAAGCTTTATATTAAGTAATTGATGGTTAGGTGGTCTATTCTTAAAATATTTTCCAACATGATCATTTAAATTAGCATATCTATTGATGTTAATTTCTAATTCCTCTTTTGTGATACTTAAATCTATAGTCTTAATTATAGTCCATTTATCATAACTTACGCTAGCTTCGCCTTGCTTCACGACCAGCACCCCTGGATTTTTCTCAATCCTTTGAAGTTGAAGGGTGTGCGTACTGGTCATCAGCAGCACTAACTCGAGGAGGTACCTGTGAAGGTCGTTTTACGTCCTTAATAGGTACAGCTGTATCTCGATGTTTTATTTTAACAGGACATGTATTCCTGTTAATTTCACCAGTGATTTGTGCTTTTTGGAAGCGAGGTTTATCTTTACTTCGCCTCGTATTAACACCTTTTATGAAAACTGTGTCACCTTCTTGTATATCAAAGGAGGTTTCACCACCGCGTTTCTCTATCACCTTTTCTTTGTTAGCTATTAATTTGTCTGTTAAATATTTATAAAGATATTTTGTACGTTTCATGTGATCTGCTACTAATTGTTGGGTATACTGTCTGTTAAAGTCAACATCAAACATGCTGTTAGAATCAGTATGTCCGAATACAACTTCAAAAGGTGTAAGACCGGTTGCTGAGTGTATAGTCTGATTATAAGACATAACTGCGTATGTCATAATATTAGCGGCATCTGTTATCTTATGTTCGTATTTCGCGATACGATATATTTCTAAAATGGTTGAATGAAAACGTTCAATTAAACCCATGGAATTAGGGTTGTGCGGAGTACCTATGTGAAGATCTATCTTATAAAATTGTAATGTTTCTTTCAACAAAGTATTCTTGAATTCGGAACCAGGGTCAGTATTTATTTTAGATGGGACACCATAAAATGAAAAGAATTTAATCAGTGCACGAACTACCTCAGGTGTAGAACGGTTGGGTACTTCAAATGCTTGACCTAATTTACTGAACGCATCCACTATAGTAAGGAAGTATTTCCCTTCTATAGAAAATAAATCCATAAATAATTCGGTAAAAGGTTTTGATTGAGTTTGAGTCAACTGTAATTGTGGCTTCAAAGGTTTACGGTCATATTTTAATGCTTTACAAGTTTCACAAGCATTAATAATGGTAGAGACTACTATATCCATATTTTTCCAATAGTAGTTGCGTTTCAGTTTCATTAGTGTTTCTTTTATACCACGATGGCATGTTGTACCATGGTGATACTTTAATACAATCGAACGTTGTTCATCTTCATTTTCCACATATATTACCCTTTTAGTACATTCATAAAAATGAACAGTATCTTTTTTGAACAGTTTAATAACCGCATCTGTAAATTGGTTTCGGTGTACTTGGTCTTCGAAATAAAAGAAATATTTAACTTTCGGCTTAATATATTCTAAAAGGAAACGTTTAACAAGTTCGGGATTATTTGAAGGTAAGTGAACTTCTAAAACTTTCTGTTTATCACGTGACAAATCTTTCACTGATGTTTGATTTCTATTCCAAGTAAAAACAAGTATTTGGTTCGGTTTCGTATCTATGGCTTCATCAAGAATAGGAATACCGTTAGTGTCAATATCGTCAGCAGAATGAACTGTTTCCGGTAATGAACTAGCTGTTATTGTACTAGATGAGGGAGAACGAACTGGATAACTCATAGTTTCTTCTGAAATAGAAGGAGCAGATAATGTTTCAGATGAGTCTGATATCACGATTGATTCAGTATCATCTATATTAACTTTCATTGATGTATTACCGCTTTTCTTGGTAAGTACATTCAATCTTATACGTGAAAGAGCATCTGCATTACTATTTTGTTTTCCGTTCTTGTATATAATGTCGAAATCAAATTCAGACAATTTTAATTTCCATCTAGTCAATTTGCTTCCAGGTTCTTTAAGTGAATTTAACCATGCTAAAGGTCGGTGGTCAGTATATATTTTAAACTTGCGTCCATATAAATAAGGACGGAAGTGCTTGACTGCCCACACTATGGCTAGTAATTCTTTTTCTGTTGTACTATAACGTGTCTCGGCGTCGTTTAATGTACGACTTGCATATGCAATGGGTTTATCATTGCCAACTGTTCCTTGTGAAAGGACAGCACCTAAAGCGAAATTCGATGCATCCGTAGTCAAAATAAATTCTTTGGAAAAGTCCGGAAATTGAAGTATAGGGGAATTAACAAGTAATTCTTTACATTTCTGGAAAGCATCAATGTATGTTTGAGTAATTTCTATTTTATTTTTCTTTTTAAGGCAAGATGTAAGAGGTTGTGTGACCTTGGCAAAATCCTTAATAAATTTTCGATAGTAACCGATCAAACCTAGAAAACTTTTAATTTCCGTGGATGTTCGTGGAAGTGGGAAATCCAATACCGCTTTAATTTTATCGTCATTTGGTTCTAAACCGTTTTTGGTAATCTTGTGCCCTAAGTATAAAACTTCTTTACGCAAAAATTCGCATTTGTCCAAAGTCATTTTGAGATTGGTCTGTCTGAGTCTGTCAAAAACTTTTCTAAGTTTTTCTATGTGTTCCTGTAAACTATTTGAATAAATTATTATATCATCTAAGTAAACGAGACAATGAATTCCTTGCAAACCTCTCAACACGTTATCCATTGCGCGTTGAAATGTTGCAGGTGCAGTTTTAAGTCCAAAAGGCATGCGACTAAATTCGTAATGTCCTGCAGGTGTAGTGAAAGCTGTTTTGGGTCTATCATGTTCCTCTACTTCAATTTGATGATACCCACTTGCTAAATCCAATGTACTGAAGTAAGTTGACTTTCCTAACTTGTCAAATAAATCGTTGATGTTAGGCATTGGGTATCTATCGTCAGTAGTTAAGTCGTTCAAACGTCGGTAATCTATTACCATCCTAAATTTTTGTTCACCTGAAGCATCTAATTTCTTTGGGATAATATGCACGGGGGCACTCCATGGTGAAAACGATTCTTGAATGACGTTATCTTTTAATAATTTATCAACCTGTTTCTGTATTTCAATATTTTGTGATGGTGGAAGTCGATATGGTCGAACATAAATAGGATCTTCATTCCTTGTCCTAATTTGATGTTTAACTTGGTTACTAAATGAAAGGGGCAACTTGTCACAATAAAATATGTCCCTGTATTCGAAACAGAGCTTTTCTATAGCCTTTCGTTCCTCTGTATTTGCGTGATTCAAGCGTAATTTGGAAAGATTTTGTTTAAGTAATTCATCAATTTCGAAATTGCTTAAACTCTCATCAGATGTAAAATTTGTTTCGCAAATGTTGGTATTGAATCTAGTCGTAGGCAGTGGTTCGCAAAATTTTATTGTCACTCTATTTTGGGAGGCGTTTTGAATGATGGTAGTGGCATATGAATCTATGCATGTAACTAAAGCACTGGGCATACGTACATTATCACCAAAATCTTTGAAGTTAATAATTGCATCACCATTTTTTACGCTGGTTGGTACTTTGATGCGTGTTTCAGTGCGGGGTTCTAATGTGACTTCGTATGGAGGACTGTATACTATTGGTATCTCTGTATCACGTGTATGCAATATCTGATTTTTCATATCAATTGTTGCGTCTAACATTTTTAATAAGTCTGATCCGATTAAACCATCGTAACGACTATCGACATCGTATACATAAAATTTATGTTGTTGAGTACTTCGGAAAGTTTTCAAAAGTGGTATAAAAATTATTTCATTATGTGAACTACGGGCATGAGTACTAATAACTTCAAACGGCTCGTAATATTTATAATTGGAAAAATATTTATCAGCTTTGGCTGGGCTAATAAAACTTCGAGTACTACCAGTGTCTATCATTAAATTCGCGTCAATTTCGGGTATGTAGATATGAGGTAATTTATTAATTCTATTACAGTTAATCTGTATTATTTCGGATGGTCGGTCTTCGAGGCCACTATCCGAAAATTTTCGGATTCGTCTAAATGTTCCTCATCTGTGGGATTCATGTTTTCGGAATAAAAATTTTCGAAATCAATCTGTTCATTATTATCAGAAAAATTGATATTCGGGATATCATTGTTCTGATCATCGGAGTCCTGCATTATCTCAGCATAGTTATCTGAGTGAAATAAATTATTATGATCGTCATCCGATTCATGCTTGATCATATTTTGTCTTAGGGGACGGGCAGTACGCATAGATACATCAGTGTCTTGTATATTACGTTGAGGTAGGCTTTGATATGGAATACCAAACTTAAACTGTTGGTTTGGTGCATTGGTATACGGTCTCATTTGAGCATTATTAAATTGGGGTCTATATCCCTGTTGGGGCACTATGCCAAACTTAAAATTGTTTTGGGGATGGTTGACATTTGGTCTAAACCCTTGTTGATTCGGTAAACCAAATTTAAAATTGCTTTGGGGCTGTGGATAATTCGGTTTGGAATTAAAGCCCTGATTTGGAAGACCAAATTTAAATCCATTTGAATTAACAGGCCTGAAATTATTGGATAATTGATTTGTCATTCCAAATTTAAATTGTTGATTTAAATTATTTAAAGGGTTTGGTCTAAATGTCGGCTGGAAATGAGCTTTATTCACATCTGAATTAGTAGGTGGGTAAGAATGTTGAAGTGGCTTTACAGCACCTCTATTTTTATTTTTCGCATTGTATTGTATTTGGAAGTTTACTTCTTCCATTACAACACTAAGTGCGCTTTCAAGACTTGTGCAATCTTTCAATCTTACAATTCGGATTAAATTTTCTGTAAGGTTGTACATGAACACGTTCAGAGACAAATTATTATAAATTATCATTTTTGCTGCTTTAATATTTTCATCCAATAAAAGGTTTATCTTAGAAAGAAGAGCGCTGCGTATTTGTTGGATGCGATTGCAAAATTGCAAGTAGCTTTCGCCAGAATTGATTTTTAAATTTTCTAATTCAATTGCTACGCACTCTTCAGATCTAGGATCTCCAAAATGTTGGATAAGAACAGATCTGAGCTGTTCCCATGTGGTTATGTCTTCGCGTTCGCTTAATAAGCCTGCGGCTCTACCACACAATCTACTAGTAATACAATGAAAAACGTATGTGGATTGAACCGGATTATTCACTTCACTAAAATTTCTCAAAATATATTCACATTTTCTTATGTATAAATTCAATATAGTTTGATCTCCATCGAATTTTGGAATTAATTTTATAAATTCTTTAGGTATCAATTGGAATTCGCCGTTGCGCGACATATTTTCACTCTTATAATAATATATAGCACACAGTAAATCAAATAAAAATAATAATTAACACACAGTTATACACACTAAATTAAAAAAAATAAAAATTAACACACAGTTATACACACAGTAAATTAAAAAAATAAAAATTAACACACAGTTATACACACAGTAAATTAAAAAATAAAAATCAACACACAGTCATACACACAGTAAATCAAAAATAAAAATTAACACAAGTAAACACAATTAACACAAGAAAGTAAATTAAAACTCTCTATTAATATATCAAAATTTCAAATATTTCAATCAAAAATTCAAATAGTTCAATCAAAAATTCTTATTTCTTAAAATTAGCCTGCCTATTTTTGTGCAGAAGTCAAATAACTTTCGACTATTTTTGTTCAAAAGTTACGGAGTTCACCTTTTTTTTAAATTGTGTCGTACAAAATCAACCACAGGAAAAATAGCAAGGATGAGACAGGAAATGTAAAGAGGTCTACTTACAATCCGCTCGATCCCATGCCTTCTCGTAAAGCTGACTTCGTGGGCGACGACCTTCGGTTCCCGCCTTTTATCTAATTTATTTGGTTCGAGGATACCCGGAGCTATGCCGCAAGACCGATGCTTGTGTACTCGCAGACAGAGCTTACAGTCGCGGATATCCTACCGGCTGCGCCAGATAAGTTACGCGGGAGCGCCCGGAGGTTTTTAAAAAAAGACAAGTCTTCACAATGAAGCTTTATTGCGAACTGAATTACAATTGACAAATTTCCTTATTTATAGCTGTTCATCTGTTGACAATGAATGCTTAGATCTACGCATTATGATCATAACAAGATCACCGTCTAGACGCTAGGCTAGCACTTTTTATGGTCAACATAATTTGATATTAAGAGCTTTAGACAAAACAAGAATATCATATTACAAATAGATAGAATTACATCTGAGTACCTGTGTCAGCAATTGTAATGCCCTTTCTATAGTAAATAAGGTTACAACACATTAGCATGTGGTTATAATGTCATGAGCGGGAGCGGGGTGCATAACTACCTAGCTTTTCTTATTGGTTTCAAGTCAGTGACCAAATAAAGATCTATTCATTAGGTAAAATTCAAGTAAGTTATCCAAACAAGATATTATCATTAGGATAAAATCTTCATGTAGATATAAAATATTTTAAATATTATTACGTTAACATGTTTTATATTTGAAACTAGTAAAGTTACTGGGCATTGTGAGACTGACTGTGGGTTGTGGTGTTGCGTTTGTTTGTGGGGGAACATGCGCCATCATCATGCCAGTGACCTGCTCGTTACAGGAAGAAATCTATGGATTACAATTAAAATAATAACAAAGACAATTTTTTTCTTGTATATCTATCTTCCACAAACATCATACCTCACATAGTACACATGAATTTCCAATTTCTCGACATGCATTAAGCTCTCGTACACCAATCTTGAAGAAGGAATAATTCTGAACACTTGCAGAATTGTTAGGAAATATCTGTAAACAGATCTTACCGATTAAAAATAATATTTATTAAAATAAAACTAATTTAAACGGATTTTATCGTGGTATTTTTATTTTAATTTTGATCCCGACGTTTCTAAGACCTTTCAGCTTTCGTGGTCACGGGGTTAAAAAACTATGATAAAATTTATTTTTATCATAGTTTATTTATTATAAAATTTATTTCAATGTGTAACTTTCGCATAAACGTAAGAAATCATTAAATAATATGTATGTCTTAAACTCCTCTCCATAAAATCTATCTATTTATCGCTTGGCACAAAAGCAAGAAACAGTTTAACAACATCCCGAAGGGAGAATAACAAACATATATACCACCGTCCACTGGAAGGCACCTACCCCACTAACGAGAGGGCTCCACCACACAGCCTGTTGCTGGTTGGTAGACTTGACATACTTTTGAAATTCTTATGGAGAATTCACACATAAACAGATTTCCTGACGATGATTTCCTTCACTGATATCGCTTGGATAATATAATTACCATTGAACAATTCACTGTCTTTTCGAAAACACAATTTCGAAAAGACAGTGATGTGTGACTTTGGGGCTTGTTTCGACCCACGAGTTCCGTATATCTGCTTTAAATTGTTTCTCAACGTAAAATATGATACAGGCAACGATGTTTCAAAAACTTTCCTTCGTGACTGCAAAGTGAGATTCGGGAGTGGCAAACATGATTCATTCTATGTACTCGGATCCGTAATCAACAATGTTCATAGTAAATGTTTTTTCTTAGTATTTGGCCTTAACATAATTCGTAACGTGTAGTTTCAATTTATTGGCATAGTTTATTGACATCTAGGTTTAAGACTCGTTTAGATAGAGAGAGTTTATTGCATGACACACTTAAATATAACAGAAGAGTCTTGTTTACGAGGCCGCGTTATAAAGTTTGAAAAAAAAATATTAGACGCGGTCTCGTAAATGACAGTTTTTCTGTTATAAACTCGCTTATGACATAAGAGAAGCTTTTTTCATGTAAATGGAGCTTCTATCAAATCATTGCAATATGCCTTTATACTTTTTATTGAGCTGTGAAATAGATTTCTAATGTTACTCTATTTGTTTTACACGAGATATAGGAATATACTTTCCATCGAGGTTGTCCCTAACTTAAAGTTGTTACTAGGTGGTAGGTCCATCGTATGCGAAAGGCTGTCTGGGTTGATACCACCGCTTTGTCTATTTCTGCCGCCAAGTAGCAGTGTGTAAGTATTAATGTGTTTCTGTTTGAAGTCCTTGTAATTCAAAGTTCTGCGTGGCGTTGCTTATGGTTATATGCAGACGAGCGACTTACTCAATTCGTCATTTAAACTTATTATATTATAGAAAAAGTTGAAAGGCAATTTACAAACTTTAAACATCAGCAAAAATGTGTCAATATTGAGCAAAAAATATATAATTTATGTAAGTATTTTAATTTATACAAAAATGTACATTTATTTTAAGAACGAATTACGATAAACTCTTTTCAAAGCATATTTCAATATTTTACGCAGACAGATACACCCTGTATTTATTTAATAATGCTACCAAATATTACCGTTATTTCTGATCTTAACCCTTAAATTGTTTCTGTCCGTTTTATGTGACGTGTTATAAAAACACACACAAATGTGATTTGAGGTGACGCTTGCACCTGTCACGTGGTACGTCGCGTCTTATAGGTGATCGTACTCGCGCATTTGAATCGCTATTTCGATCGATAGATGCGTTATATCGATAATTTGAAATATTGCAATGGCGGACTAAGTTTGCACTCGTTAAAAATATTATTATTACGTAAGTATTTATTTGTTTTATATCCTTTTTATGTTTAATTTAGTTAGAATAATGATAAATCGATAGTGTTCAATTGTTTTTATTACCGTAGTATTCGTATTTTTTTTTCGATATCTAATTAAATCTTAATGTCACTTGAAACTGACATTGCCAATTAGGTCTCATAAGGAGTGACTTTTATATTTGTCCCTTATAACGGACTTTGCCTTAAAGTCCCATGAAGGATGGTTACTTATATTTGTCATTTGTAATGGACATTGCCAGTTAGTTACTAGTAGAATTTAAGTTATCTATTTACACTATATCTTATATAATACAGATCACATTTTTACAATATAAGTTTCAGAATTGACGATATTCATTTCAGTAATATGGCGAGGAAAGGTTGGAGGTCTAAGCAAATACTTGCGATATTACCTCCTTCCAATTCTGAAGATTCGGAGATTGAATCTGAAGATGATGAGGTGAGAAGTATATTAGCGCGTGAGTACTTCATAAACAACTACACTGGCTCTCACACTTCTTCACCGGTGAGAAGTATTTCGCCTGCTATTTATGACCTAATTCAGGATCTCAGTGACTTCGAAGAACCAGCAGAGGCAGATTTAGGGAGATTTACATCAGAAAACCAAGTAAACCAAAACGAAACACCGCCTATGATATCAGCATCATCTTCATTAGTAGCTAGACCTCAAGTTCTACCAGCTTGCGTTGTACCAGAAACACCATCTACAACTTCCATAAGATCTCCACTGACACCAAGCACAGTCACAACACGTCGCCGTACTAGACAAGACGCCAATATTGAGTCGTCCCCCATGCCACTTCTATCTACAGAACCTGTTGCAAAAAAGCGTAAACTAAAACAATTAGTTGCTAAAGCAATTAGTTAAACAGTGCCTCGAAATGGAAGAAGAGAGATAATTTGCTATTGATGAAATGATTATACCATACAAAGGTAAAAAAGCTGGCATTCGCAAGCAAATAAAACCATAGATGAGGCGTTAAATTCTTAGTTTGAGCTGGCACCTCAGGGATGGTTTTTTTGCCTATGATGGCGCACACGCTTTTCAACGAGTTCAATTTACAGAATGGGAACAAAATTATCTCGGCGTTGGGGGTAAAACAGTTGTCAGGCTATGCAACACTATATCTAATGCGGTTCTTTCCACAGTTTACTTTGACAATTGGTTTACTTCTTTGGAGCTACTTTATTATTTGCGTAACGAGATGGGGATACTGTCTTTGGGCACGGTCCGAAAGGACAGTCTGCGCAATTGTCGTCTAAGTAGTGACAAAGATATGAAGAAGAAAGGTCGTGGTACATACAAGTTGTATGTGATAATGGGAAGAGATTAGCCGTTACAAACTGGGTAGATTCGCAATATATCTACATTGCGAGTTCCTTCTGCGCCCAAGATCCGGTCGAAATAATAGAAAGATACGACAAGAAAGGAAAAAAGAGAGTTTATGTACCCTATCCAAATATAATCAAAATATATAATACATACCTCCTGGTAGCCGGGGAGTCACTGGGAGGGAGCGATAGAATCTCGTCATTGAGCTTAATTGGACCTTGGATCTCATTCCGGAATGGGGTGCAAGGAATTTGGTTGAGTTCAATGCCAAGAAAACACAGGTGTGCGCGTTCATGTGCAAAAAATCCCCGTTCTCTCCACTCCCCAATCTTCGGGGTATGCCGCTTGCATTGCGGAAGTTCCTAAATTGTAACTTGATCTCAAAATTAGTTATAAGACGAATGTTATTTTAATAATTTCATATTACTTTGTATTATTTTGTTAACTAGTCAAACTGGCAATGTACTTTTTATGTGACATATATGCTGCGCTCAATTCTGTAGACTAGTTGGCAATGTCACTTATAAGTGACATTAAAAAAACCTATGAAGATATAATATATTTGTTTATTTTTCGGATATGTTATCTTTATTTATCCCTAACAATATACATAATTTATAAAAAGTCTGAAAAAATCATCGGGATCAGGTACTGCCAATTTAAGGGTTAAGTGCAATAAACCATCAGCTAACACGTTATCAAATGAATTGATGTCATCGTTCATCTTTATCTTTAGCAATTTATGACTTCATCTTTATCTTTAGCAATTTATTCATAGAAGAGTCTTCTTCTTCCACCTGCCCTTATCCCACTCGCAGTGCGGTCAGCGCAACATTATTTTTAAGACATGTCAAGAAAGATTTGATTTGTAGTTTTTATTACCGGCCGCCTGCCTGTCGTCAACGCCTTTGGGAAGAAAAAGCACCCAGACCCGAAACAAATATTTGGATGGATCACACAAACATTTGTCTCGGTGCGGGAATCGAATCCGAGACCTCTCGCTTCACAGTTAATCGTCGACTGCACCACGGAGGCTGTCTTATAATAGTACTAACAATTTTGTATTGTAACTGTTATCAATACAGTTTTGTTATTTAACGTGTTAGGGGATGCGTGTATTGGTAGCGTCATGCATCATTTTCCACTACTTTACTTTTTCATAATACGAGGAAACTGATAACAATACAATTCTTTATTATGTTTTTGTTATCAGATTTAGTTCTACCTATTTATCTAGGTAAGATGTATTTTTGTACGATCTTTATGTAACTTGCATTTACTTTCCCTTCATGACGGACACACGTTTACACATGTAATTAATATTAATTGCTCAAATAGAGATAAATTATCAACTAGCATCAAAAATATTTAGCGGTTACATGGGTCATTTATGGTGTAAATATAATTTTACATAATAACGCCTTGTGTCTTCGGCCATGGAGAACTGTGTTGTTAAATGTTCAATTTATTTCGGCATCTTATAAAGTCATGATAGAACTTTTCTGGGGTGTAATTAGTTTTTTAGTCTATATGTTTACTGGAGTTTTACATCACATAAAAGTTATACAATATAGTAATAAACATTCATCAAAATCCGTTCAGCAGTTTTTACATGGTGCTCGAACAATTTAACAGACAGTGGAGACCTATGCTTTTTATCTATACATATGTATAGATTATAAATTTGCTTCTTCCCTCTTCGGGGTGTGGAGAAGCATTTATATAGGCCGGCATGATTCTGGTGTCCACCGATAAAATCATTGTTTGTCGGTGGTCGCTGTTTTTTTGGACTAAACTGCACTTAACATCAGATTTAGTGCAGTCACTTTGCCGTGCCCGGAAAAAAAAGAATTAATATTTCATAGATATTAAAGTCCGTGCCCTTTTATAACCTTTTGAAAATGAAGAATTACAAATGTTACGTTGGAAAATTCTTAAATATTGTATGTAATTATTTATGTTGTGCAAAAAACGATTTACATTACAAATCTCGGTTTCGCGTCCGACATTAGATGAGTTGGTTACGTAAGAAATGGCTGCGCTTTTGAGGTTAGTGACACCAGCGCGTGCCGAGTGCCGACCGCTGGCCGACCTCATGGCTTCACTCGACATACGTATAGCATAGTCACTAGTCACTAGCTTAGTCACTATCGCGGAGCGGTTGTAAGTACCACAGTTAAGCAACCTTACTAGCCAGCATTGATGGCTATGCACCAATGTCGTCGGTCATTGTAAGGATCTGGATATTTTATGGACTTTGAACTTTGTTATCCAATATTTTGGAGCAATAACAATTGGTGGTTGCTCTCCGTTTGACCGTTGGTCTGTCCGAATGTCAAAGCGATTTTAGTCGGAAACTATTAACACTAGGATAAAATATATATGTAGCTGAGAAATTTTCTTTTCCTTTACCACAAAGGCATGTGTGATATCCTTAATTAGGTTCAGAGGTTACTTAACTTAAATGTAATAAATGAGGTTATTTTATTTCATTCATTAATTTGTGAAACTTATAGTGGATAACTGTGAAACAAGGTATTATAGCCTAAAATGTACTTGAAACCAAAATTGGTTTCAATATGCTAGGTTATTTATTTTTTTAAACATGGTATATTTTTGGTTACACAATTCTAATTCAGAGACCAAACAAAGATCTTTGTGTTAAGTATCTTGTATTTGTTTAAACCATGATCGTGCGTGATACGAAATGCACCGGACCAGTTTTATAGTATAGGCCGGTAAGTAGGTCACATGATGGTAATTGATCTCCACCGCCTATATACAACTGCAATATCAAAAGAATCATGGCTACGTTGGCCACCTTAAAGGGAAAATAAAATTAAGGGATTGGGAAGGGCAGAGGAATTTGGGCCTCTCGACAAAACATTCGATCAGCTTAGTGTTAGATTCCTACGTGAAATAAAGTTTCCGCTCAAGCAAACTTGTGGCAACTATTGTTTGATAAATCATCAACAATCATTGATAAATCACACAATAGTTTCATGTAATCAAAAACTTAGCAATCATAATATCAAGTTATATCAAGAGACAAACTCTTAATCCAAGAATCGGTCAACTTTATAAACTTACGCTTCAATAATACAAATCAAGCCTTTTATAATATTATGCAATGAATAATATGCAGGAGAAAAACCGATAGCTTTACAATGTCTAAAATAGTCATGATGTTTGCTGTCAGGTTGAACTCGGAGCATGATATCAATCTATAAAAGAGTCACATTTATGTAGACATCTCATATAATCAGATTAGTTATAAGAACAAACAACGTTTTGTATGACATAACATTGAAAGTTTAAAGTTCCGAGTCATCGTATATATTATATTTGTAATTGTTTATAGGTGGTTACAAGTTACAACGTATACCTTATAGTAGCTGAAACCGGTTTTAACAGAAGGTACTTGTATCAACGTTAACATGACCATAGTCTCAATTGTATGATTATGTAACGATATAACCCCGAATGTATTGCACCTATTGTTTTATGATGTAATTCTATTATCATCACCTTAGGTGTTATGTCGTACAGACCAAGCTTGTGATGTGCACGTGGTGGCATTTATGGATTCACCGAGAACACCGCATATGCATATAACAACACATGTTTCTTATGACATAACAAATACGTCATAGCCCTTTCCTTTTAAAACCACGGGCGTGTTGAGACCGCAAACGCAATCCCAATTGTGGGGTGGCTATACGCTAATTAATCAGGTTGCACGCGAATTGATTTATGACCGTCAAGTGCACCGCGCCCTTGAAAAAAATATAGTATTAAAATATAACAGTAACACTGATATAAATACTAACTTAGAAAGCATATATAATACCGATTTTGACTATGTAATCGATTTTATAGAAAGTTGTAACTAAAATTACGAAATAATTTTATCAATGTGAGATAAGCTAGGAAAAGATGGCATTTGGCAAAGATTTAATGGCAGCGTTTTAGCCACACTTTCATCGTCTAGTTTTTGGAATTTCAGACACGTCAGTTATTCCTCTTCAATTCCGAGCGTTGCATAAGACTTTCGAATAGGAACTGTAGCATTAATATCTATCAGACATTATCACTATAATCAGAATACTATTGTGCATAGATACCAACTGTCAATATAATAATAATTTGTTTTAATATGGTTCGCGTCATTGGTTGAGAGGCGACCTTCTTAGCCTGAGAAACCGTAATGCCCAGATTTAGAATCGCAGGCTGGACAATCCTAATTTGTGTTTTTTTATTATTATTAGCTTTATCGCAAACGCATAAAGGCATAAAGGCATACGAAAGTTGGTAGCAACAAGGCAAGGCTGGATTTTATTTAGTTTTAGTTTTAATTATTTTTAAATACCAATAAATTCTAATAAGAATAGTTATGTTGTCTACATTTTTCTAGGTTTGAGAATGGTATTGCAGATAATTTTAACTCTACCTGTGGCTATAAAACAAAATATGTAAAGCTGGGAACTTAAACTTGACTTTAGAATACTACAAATAGTTTCTATATTAGTAAACATTCAATACTAGACCTGTCCCACTGATCAGAACGGGTCTACTAAATAAGCAGGGTTAGGCCTATTCGAAATTCTTATGAAGATCTTCTAAGGTATGCTAATCAACATTTAGTATTTGACAGCCTCCGTGGCGCAGCGGGCAAGGAGCCGGCTGTGAAGCGAGAGGTCGCGGGTTCGATCCCCGCACCGAGGCCAATGTTTATGTGATCCACAAATATTTGTTTCGGGGTCGGGGTGTTGTGAGACCGAAAGTCTCTCGTAGTTCCTGATACCCACGACACAAGATTCGTATCTTACTGATATTGCTTAATAATATTAACGACCGGTCGTAAAAACTATAAGTCAAATCTTTATGTAACATGTGTTAAAAAGCATGTTGCGCCGACCCCACTGCGAGTGGGATAAGGTCAGGTGGAACAACCTTGTGCTTATTATATAAAAGAACGTTCCCCTCGTATACGAGAGGCCTTCTTGTTTGGTACCACCGCTTTGTCTATTTCTGCCGCCAAGCAACAGTGTGTTCGGTTTGAAGGACATTGAAGCCAATGAAATGACTTGGCATTGTGAGACTTAACATCTTATGTCTCGGGGTGACGAGCGCAGTTCAGTGCGATGCAGTGCTTTGTAATTCAAAGTTCTGTGTGGTGTTGCTTCTGTTTATGGGCAGGCGTGGCGCTTACCATCAGACGAGCGCCTTGCTCGTCTCGACATTCAATTAAATGATAATGATGGTCACTTTAAATTAATTCGATTTTTAAGCGGCGAAAAAAACGGAAGAGGTTTTCAATTTGACGCGGTTTTATTCTGTATGGATTACCACGCATAACTCAGCCAGATGCGAATCGATTTAGATGATTCTTTTTTTATTCGAATAACTATAGCTCAAAGATGTTCGCATTTCAAAGTAATTTCTTCCTTAAAGGTGTGAAATTGGGGATAAAAGACTCAAACTTCGCCATTTATGCATCGATTTTGATGATTATTTCGGTAAAAATAGTAAAATATAGCTTGTATTTTACTAATTTTCTTAACAAAAAAAATACTGACTCAAAAAATTATAAATAATGATTTCTTACGTTTACGCTAATGTTACTCATTGAAATAAAACTAATTTAAACGGATTTTATCGCGGTTTTTTATTTTAATTATGGTCCCGGTTTTTTATGTTAATACAAATAATTAAAATATATGTTTTATATTAGGTCCTTACATATGAAATTGGCGTTTTGTATGGGAGGAACAAAAAGTCGAATATTTTTTAATATAATATATTTAATTAATCAAAGTATGAACCATTATTTTTTATGCACTTTTGCCATCTCATAGGTAGTTCATTGATCCCTTTACTAAAAAAACCAGTCGGACGGGAATCAATAAAATCTTTGAAGGCGATTTGGACTGCCCCATCGGAGTTGAATTTTTTCCCTTGCAAGTTATCCAAATTTCGAAAAAAATGGTAATCTGTTGGAGCAAGGTCCGGGGAGTACGGAGGATGTCTTAGACTTTCCAATTGAAGCTCTTCTAATTTAGTAGCCGTCTGTTGCGCAGTGTGTGGTCTAGCGTTGTCGTGAAGCAGCAGTGGCGTGGAGCGATTGACCAGCCTAGGTTGTTTAGCCGCTAGCTTTTCCATCATGGTTTGCAATTGCTGACAATAGACATCAGCCGTAATAGTCTGGCCAGATTTGAGAAAACTGTAATGAACAATACCGGCACTAGTCCACCAAACGCTTACAAGTAACTTTTTTGGGGTTAATTTTCGCTTGGGGCAGGATTTGGCTGGCTGGCCAGGATCCAACCATTGCGCTGAGCGCTTCCGATTATCGTAAAGAACCCATTTTTCATCACAGGTAATGATTCGGTTTAAAATACCTTCATTATTGTGCCGGTTTAGTAATGTAACGCAGCAGTCGACGCGCGTTTGCCGGTTTGCTTCAGTCAATTTGTGAGGTACCCACCTTTCAAGCCTTTTAATCTTCCCAATTTGCTTCAAGTGAATTAAAACAGTTTTATCACTAACATCGCAGCCTGCAGCTAACTCGGACGTGGTTTGCGATGGATCCGCTTCCACAATAGCCTTCAACTCTTCATTATCAACTTGAGTCTCAGGCCGTCCACGGGGCTTGTTCTGCAGGTCGAAATTTCCAGAACGAAAACGTTGGAACCAAAAACGAACTGTGTTTTCTTTTGCAACACGACCGCCATACACATCATTCACCCTTCGAGTTGTTTCCGCAGCACTAGTGCCACGGCGGAACTCGTACTCGTAAATAATGCGATATTTTAAGTTTTCCATTTTGTAAAATGAGTGACGCAAACAGAAAAAAACAGAAGAAAAAAAACAAATGAATGACGATCATCGAAGCACAAATACATGAGTCTATAGCTGTACAAATTTGAATTTGGAATTCCTTACCAAAGAGGAGAAGTTTGCGATTAAAGTGGCCAGTACGAAAAACGCCAATTTCATATGTAAGGACCTAATATTTAATTATTTTTATTTCAAAAAATTATAATATGACAATACTTATTCTGTTATGTTCGTGCGATCAATTTTCTTCGTGTAAACGGGTCTTAAGCCTAGTTAAGCTGCGTCATTGATTTCACAATAAAAGTGAGAGGAGGAATGAATGCTTCTTCACCGCATGGAGACCTGAACTGATCTTGACATTTGATGCGGTCTGATATTTAAATTTGCATAGGCACCTACATCGTGGCATGCAAGGTGCTTAGACGGTCACAATGCTTTCTTTTGTTCTGTCACGACTTGCTGCAGATGCTTATCCGTGTCCTTAGTTATGTAGGTATTTTCTTTTCTTAAATATTAATCAATGAAAGTTTTTATTTAACCCGTATTTATAATAGGTATGCGAGTCTGATCTCGTTTTTGATGATCCTTTTTATTCGTTACGTCATACTTCAAAGCGAGTAGCCGTCTGTGAAACGAAAGACTGCGGGTTCGATTTCCATACCGAAACAAATGCTTGTATAATCCACAAATATTTTTTTCAGGCCTGGGTGTGCTTGCTTCCCAGAGGAGTTGACGTCAGGCAGACGGCCGGTCGTAAAAACTACAACACATTTTTTCTATAATATGCATTAAGAAGAATGTTGCGCTGACCCGACCGTGAGTGGGATAAGGGCAGGTGGAAGAAAAATGAGGTATACGTCAATGGTGGTCGCAATTAATAATAATACTAATAGCCTTGTATTTATACACGTCTCACTGCTTGGCACGGACCTCCTTTATCGAATGAGAGCGGTTAGGCCTTAGTCCACCACGGTGGCATAATGCGGGTTGGCAGACTTCACATGCCTGCGAAATACTTATAGGAAACTCCTCAGTAACGCAGGTTTCTTCTTGTTGTTTTCTTTACTGTTAAAGCAAGTGATAATTAACAATTAATATACATGTGACTTCAGAAAAAACAAAAGTGCATTCTCTTGGGGCTAGTTTCGAACCTGTGTCCATACCACTCCCCGCTGAGCTATCGCTGCAGGAATCGACTCGACCTGCAGCGGAAGAAGGGAAGAGCAGGAATTAAATTTGAGAATATTTATACCTAACAGAGGATTAGTAAGTAGCATTTACTCAAAGTGGGTGAAGCAGGGGCTTTAAGATATGAAAAAAAATAACTAAAAAGCAAAAAAAAAATTATTTGTCATTATATTCTACCTTATATCTAATTTACAAGGCCTCTTCTTTCTTTCCCTTTACAAGGAGTTGGACTGGACTATGGTCCAATGCGTATTGGCATTATAGCCTTGATCTTATGTCATGGCATGGTATATCACGTCTAGGTGAGGTCGGCCCGGTCCTGGTTCTATTATAACCGAAATAAAAATGCAGACTTTCTCAATTTGAAGCATATCTTATGAAAGTACCGTATCCAAGTGATGCCATTTACCTAGTTTCAGGGTTCAGTACCCAAAGGGAGCTAATGGAACACTTTTCTAAGCCTACGCCATGCCTCTAAGAGATATAATATGAACTGTTATAGGAAACTAGTTGGATTTTGGACACTGAATATGTGCTATTTTAGCGGGTATCCTAATAAATAAAGATAAAGTAAAAATTTTAGTGGAATGGTGTTTGTAGAACCCTCACGGGGCGAGTGCAACATGCATCTGGATGGGTTTTTTATAGTCATTTCAATGTGTTAGCATTTATGTCAACTAATTTCATTGTATGTTTAGATTCACAAAATTTGGGTTAATACTATAAGCAAACAAATTGACGCATATCTGAAACAACACAAATACGTAATACAAATTATTTATGACATGAAACATATATGGCAACGCAATTTAACAACTTAGGACTAATTTACATTACCTATAAAAGAGGAAACGCCTTCAAAAACCCCATTGTCATATTTTTAAGATCCTTTTTAAATGCGTCATGTATTTAAATGTTCATACTTTCCTCGTAATAAACTGTGTCTCGACTTGTGATTTTACCCCGCACCGAGAAGAAGACTGTGACAGACACGCGTGAAAAACTTTCAAGTGTGGACGGTTGTCGAATATTATGACTTAATGCCATGAAGCGAACTGCTTTTAGACCTCGTATCATTTTGTCATAATATCCTATAAGGTTTTGTCATATTTTGTTTTAAGTTAGGATTAAATGATAGTGTATGCTTCGACAGCCTATCACTTTAACGTAACAAGTACGTGTTGTCGTACGTACGTACGTACGTACTTGTTACGTGGCTGTTGCCACGCATATCGGTGACGCGAAATATCACGAAAGTACAGAAGCACCTTTAGACTATGAACTCCTTACTCACTTAGATGCAGTTGTATTAATTTTACCATGAATTAATTAAAATAAATGAAATACTTTTTAGGAAAGTAAATAAAATTATTATTAAAACAATCGTATCGAATCGCAAATCATCATCGAATCGACAATAATTAGGTGCTGTTTCACAATATGCAATACTATTTTAACCGCCACTTCATAACCTTCTCTATTTTAATGACACTTTTTATGTAGTAGCTGTATTATTTCCGTTTACAGAGACATTAATTAAGTATAAGTATTCATTAGCCATTTTGTAAAATTCAATTAATTTCTACTAACATCAACTGAGATAGTTTCTGTATATAAATTTTTTCCTACTTGTTTTCTGTGTACAATAACGGAGCATAAACGATTAACTGGCTCTGTGTGTGGAAATAATCAAATTTTAAGAAATAACCAAATGATAGAAAAGTGATATCTCTGAGTGTTATAGAATATATAAGTAACGTTTACTTAGCCATTGTGAAACAAGCGCTTACACTAATTATTTATACTTATTTACACCGATTTCTATGAACCGCTCCGTATTTTATTTGTAATTACAAAATATAGTATGCCTTCGTTCCATATTATCAATATGTTTACTAAATAAAATTTAAGTAGTAAGCTACTTTACAGTTCATTAAGTAGATGTGGTTTTTGGAATTTCTGTCGTAGGAACATCTTGACTAGTACTTAGCGTTTCTAATTCGGTTGTAGAAGGAGCCCCCGTAGTTGAGCTCTCTTCAGAAGCGGTTGTAGAATTCGTTTCAGTTGTAGAAGAAATTTCGGCTTCAGTTGTTGAAGGTGCCGATGTAGTCGAAGAATCATCAGATGCAGTTGTAGGAGTCGTTTCTGGTTCTTTAGTGGTAGATGATTCTTCAGTTCCATTTGCTTCTGTTGTAGAAGAATCAACGGCATTTGTTGTTGAAGATACGTCTGTAGTAGACTCTTTGGAAATATTCGTTGTTGTAGTAGATTCTTCAGAAGGAGTTGTAGATGATACCCCAAAAGTCGTCGACTCTTCAGCAGTGGTAGTCGATTCTACCGCAACCGTAGACGATTCCTCAGAAGTAGTAGTAGATGGTGCACTAGTTGAAGACGAATCTTCTACTACAGTTGTTGTGGGAAGCTCAGAAGTTTCTTCCGAAGTAGTTGTTGAAGAGGTTGATTCTGAAGTTGGTGTTGAATGGACATCTGTAGAAGATACATCTTCAGAAGTCGTTGTTGAAGACGATTCAGTAACAGAAGCCTTTTCAGTTGTTACAGTTACAGTTGTTCCGGATGTAGTAGACTCTTCGGGAGTTGTTTTTGAAGATGAAGTTGTAGATGCAGATTCTTTACTAGGTAAAGCTGAGCTTATACTAGACATAGAAAACTCTTGTGGAGCCGCTGACACAGTTGAAGATTGTTCATCTATAGCTTCCGTAGTAGATGGTTCTTTAACAGCCTCGGATGCTAAGATTTTTGGAGTTGTTTCAAATGGAAGCATAGATGCTAATTTAGAAGGAGAAACATCAATAGCTGCTGTAGTTTTTGTTGAAACTGGCTCTTCTTCGGTAGCTGTTAATGATACACCTTCACTATTTTTTCCAGAAGTAGTTGTTGAAGTCTTTTCTGTAGAGATAGATGTTTGTGGTTGCTCGGGTATATGGCCAGAATTAGTTGCAACTGCTGCAGCAGGGCTTTCAAAATTTCTTGCTTCTATTTTGGGAACAGGTGCGGCTGCTGCGGAATTTGAAAGCGAGGCTGCAGGGGCAGAAGCCATTTCATCGCTATCAAGTGTGTGTAAATGTCTTCCTGACTTTTCATTGATAGTTGATGTTACTTCAGTATCACCCGGTTTCTTAGAATGTTGAATTATTGTAGGTCGGAATCCATTTTCGTCGGCTATATAGCTAAACAAATAAAAATATCGGTTTTAAATTGTTGATAAAAATTGTTATATAAAAAATACACAGGCCTGGAAATTTTTATTTTTTAAAATAATCTAAATCGTTTTAATTTTAAATGGATAGTTAAAAAATATATTCACAGATTTTTTTAAAATTGTGAAATACTCTTGATGATTCTTATTGGATTACGTTATTTATTATGATCACATCATTTAATATGTATGTAGTATAATATTCCTAATAAGAAATCTGAAAACTACTTAAATAAGCATGTCTACTCTTAAAGGTTGGATAATAGAATTAGATTACATAGGTAAGACTTTATTTAGATCCTAATAGGTTGTAATAATATTTTAAAATCTCGTAGGACAAGTTCCACACTGTGAAGATTTTTTATTTTGGTCATATAATTAGACCATGTGCTATAATTTAAAAAACCTAATTAATTTCCTATCAATATTTTATTATTGTAAAATGATTATATATATTTATATTGTTATAAACGCTTGCAAAGTGTATTTTACGCCTTTTTTCTATTCAAAAACTATTTAAATAGAAGTATTAAAATGAATTTTCATGACATAAGATTGGTATTTTATAGAAAATATATGATAAAACAATAGAAGTTGGATACAATTATATATATCAGCAACCTGGGATTTCATAAAATGGAAATATTGTTTTACTTCTATCATATTTATTATATTTACATCACCTGCACTAAAAGCATTGATGTGATATTTCCTTCCAGCAAAAATAGACTGCAGTAAAGTATCAATTATACAAATTACGATAATAAAGTATATTGTGAATAAGGCTCTGTTTTTCGGGAAATAATTATATTATATCAAAGACATACTTACTTGACAGTGATAAGTGTGCCATCGGGAGCGGTGTAGGAATAAGACCCTCGTTGGACGTGGATTTCATCACTTTCGTCGCTGTTGCTACTGCTATCTTCTCCACCTTCATCGCTGTTCTCGTGACGTGCTGAATGTTTCTTAGGCTTGGGTAGTACCTTATCGAAAGCAGCTTCTTCACGTTTTATTCCATTCCCCGTTTCATAACTGAAATTGTTTGTGTTTATTTCATTACAAATAAATTAAAAATTATTCTTTTTATTATAATGTTATTTTATGTCATTATTGTTTTATGTAAACACTATTGAACCCTTTTCTAAATTTAATTATAGTTACTTTAATATAAAACTTTCTAATTATGACATGTCATTGCATAATGAATAAGTAATTACCTAAATCTATAAGCTCCATTAGCATCATATTCTTCGGACTGTGAAACTATTGGTATCACGGATGATTCTTTATTTTCGCAAGGAACAACATTCACAGGGGGTGCAGCAAAAACGTGAATCACTGTCAAATATATGAAAATTAATTTACAATACATCTTTACTGTATTCCCTCTAGAAATTTATCGAATAGTGAATCTCCAGACTTCTTGAACACATATATGTAAGGCTCATCTATTTACACTATCCTCCCCCCGCCTTCCGGTGGAACGAGCCTTAGCGGTCGCTAAATACTTCAACCTTAGCGCTTGACTGATGTGTTCTTCGGAAAATTGCACAATCGTAGAGGTGTCAACAATGAGACATGATCGGATACGATCCACCGCGATTAAGACGTGGGTACTCTAGACGAAGTTTGTCAACTCACTGAAATCTTGGTGCTTAGGTTTTCAGCAGGGCAAAAGATTTATTTTATTTACAAGCCTAAATGACGAAACGATCAGTCGCTTACATGATGGTTAATGCCTAAAAATAGACACAACACTACACATAACTTTAAATTGCAAAGGACTGCATGGCACCGGACTGCTTTCATTACCCCGAGATATAAGATGGTAAGTTCATAATGCCCAGTATTTTTTCTGGCTTCAAACCGAAACACAATACAGCTTACACCCTGCTGCTTCGCGACAAAAATAAAAAAAAGTAGCGATATAATCCCAAACGGTCTCTCGCATACGAGAGACATCATACCATCTTGTAAAAATTAAAAGAGTCCAATATAATAATGAGATTGTTATCGTTATATATATAACATATTGAAACGATATATATATCGTTTCAATATGTTATATATGTTATATATGTTATATGTGTATGCGTGATTAATAAAAATGTACATTATTGGTAATTTTTCAAAGATTTAAATTCTATATTATGACTAGCTGGCCCGACAAACGTTGATTTGCCATATAAATTATTTCAAGTGAATATTTTGGTAATCAAATAAAAAATAACTAATTTATTATAAGTGTGTGGGGATGTGGTATATAACTGAAACAATAAATATTACGCCACAGTGACGATAATTTCAAGCAAGCGTTGATCTCATTAGCGTACATTGAACGTGGAATGACGGGAAGTGTTTGTCTGAAATCACCTGAAAGGAGTAACAGAGTGCCTTCAAATAGTCGTGTCGTTGTTTTTTATGTCTTTCAATATCTTATTCAACGCCTCAAACGAATGCTTATGCTATTGCCGGTGGGAGGATACTTGTATCCGATCGGATAGCGACCACCGTACACTGGTGCTAAAACCTGCCATAGTGGCCCACCTTGTGTGGGTCGCGTTCCAGGGTCAGCCAGCGTATATCCGGTTCTCCCCAGGGGGCTTGCCCCCTGATCCTAACCCTTTTCCCATCCCTTTTCCTTCCCCTCCCCTTTGGCCCTTTGGCAGGCTGGCATGATCTTGCCGACCAACGATGGACACATTGTTTATCGTTGGTCGACACTATTCTTGTATTGCGCTACACTTATCATCAGGTGTAGCGCAGTCACTTTGCTGAGACAGGAAAAAAAAAGCTTTATGCTGGTTTAGGCCCTTTAGAGAGTGAGAGAGCTTATTGTGTGATAAATTCAGAATATCGGCTCATTCTCATCCCTACTTTGTGCTGTTTACAGAGTGAGAAGTGACACCGATAGACGCCTGGCGAAAATAACTGATCAATTAATTATATATCGACCGCCGAGAGTAGAAAATTATTAAAGTACTAATATCGCTATTAAAAAATATGGGTTGGTGGTAGAAACCATATAAACCGTATATATACATACAACCCAGAAGGGTTAAAATTTAGGGTTGTATGTATTTTTTATGCCAAATTATAAAAAAAAATTGTTATCCAAAAAAAAAACATGTGGACCACCCTTACCATTTAGGGGTATCAAAAATATCAAAAATAGATAAATTTTCGTCCTATTCTCAGACCTACTGAATACACACTAATGTGGTTCGAAGTTCTGTGTAGTGTTGCTCCTGTTTGTGGGCAGGCGTGGCGCCTACCATCAGGAGACCGCCTTGCTCGTCTTGTCATTCAATCAAATAAAAAATATAGTTCATATCGCTATGCGTTCATTTTTCAAATATAAGTATTATAAGCAAGGATCAATGTCATACCTTAAATAGACTTCTGCTAGTATTGCGCAAGTATTATTTATACTTAGATATATTCTTGTCAAACTAGTGATTTGATTATCGATATAAAAACATTTAAGCGTAACTTATGCTACTGACTCATCTCCATTACTATTTCGGACGCGTCCGTTGTGCGGTGTTCATTTATATTAATTTAAATTGCATAAAATGATAACAATAATATTGTTGTTTACATCGCTTTTGATGCAAACGCATGGTATCCCTCTCAATGAAGATGAAGACGCTAGTGTTACACCAAAGGGAAGATATCATTTTAACCATCCACCAACGATAGAAGAATACAACCCCATCTTGGAGTCTATCAAATATAATGAAGATTCGGTTTACAAACCAAGAGTATACAAAGACGTCAGTGATGTTGGTGATGAACTGATAAGTAGTGATAATACGTCAGCTGAAATTGTCCTAAATAAGAGTAATATTAGTGATGTACAAGTAGTTAAAAAAGAACCGAAACCCAAAGGGCCTATTGCTGAAAATGAAGCAACTGCACCAGCTGTAACGCAAACAGATTCTACTAAATTAAACAATGAGAATGAATTTACGAGTGAAAAAAAGAATAATGTTCGTAAAACCAAAGTTTTGAAGCGAATTATGCAGGAATCTGTCAAAAATGAGACCAGCTTTACAAAAAACAATAATGTATCAAAATTAAGAAAACTTCAGACAACTACATTAAAACCGACTGTCACAACCCTTAAAGTAATAAGCAGTCCCAAAGCTTCAACTGAGATATATAGTGCCAATCAGAAGCAGCCCCGACAACGTGATCCAGTAGTACCCATTCTTGAATCTGAAAATTATGTTTTCGCACATAACGGCGATTTTCATTATAGGTAATTTATATTGTATTTAGTAAATTAATGGATGAAAGTAATAATATTTTAATAATACATTATTTTTATTTTAATCATCTCATAGTTATGAAGGCGGTGACGGCACGAAAGCCTCTGAGCAAGGTAAACTCAAGGTATTCGACGACAAAACAGCTGGTGAAGCTGTGGTTGGAAGCTTTTCATACACCGTAAGTACCTACAGCTTTTCTCAAAACAACTTACTAACGGTAAATGTAAGCTGAAATTAAATTGTTATCCTTGACATAATGATATTAAAATCTACCAGAAATTTACAAAAAAAAAGCGAAATATTTTAGCTGCAATTGTTCAGTGCATTAGTTTATGTAACAAGTTTACATTACATTAGTGAAGTCGTTTTTATGGTAGTTCATATATTTGCATTTTAATTATTGTGTTTCCTTTTGCACATTGAACGTTTTCGTTTGGTTGTGGGTTTGAATACAATGAATTTGTCAACATTATAATTATATTATTTACGGGTAGTCGTAGGCACAATTTCGACATTTAGTTCCTTTACTACACAATAGTTAGGAAAACTTCCTAAGTTACAATGACTTGGCTGCCTCTTTTAAACAAGTTATATTGCTATAAATAACAGTATTTCATCATAAATAAATAATAAGAATAAATTAAACGCAGCGATAGCTCAGCGGGGAGTGGTACAGACTGTCGAAACGGAAGGCGCAGGTTCGAAATCAGCCCCAAGAGCATACACCACTGACTTTTCTAAGTTACGTTTATATTAATTGTTAATTATCGCTTGCTTTAACGGTGAAGGAAACATCGTGAGGAAACCTGCATACCAGTAGAGGAGTACTCTTATTCAGTAGAGGAGGCCCGTGCCCAGCAGCATTGCATAATTTTTGATGTGACTGGGGACTAGGACGAAGTAAAACCTAATACCTACATTGAAACAGTCCGTATTTGGCGGTGATATCACATAATATCTAAATAAAAAATTATGAGTAGAATAAAGGAACACATAATTTCTTGAAGTCGATTATAAACATCGTTTAATTAGCATTCTAAAACTGTCGTAACAGCAATTCATTTTTGAAATGCGATTTGTTTGTCGAGATTATATTCAATTGGAAAAGCGATCCAAATTCTCGATAGACCTCTATCTTTTTACAGATTTGTCGGTTTAGATCGTACACAGCAAAGTAATTTTTGATCATTTCTTGTTACAGGATAAAGATGGTAACGATTTCAGTTTGTCATACACTGCAGATGAGAAAGGCTACAGGCCGGTGGGAGACCATCTACCCACTCCGCCACCAATCCCGCCAGCAATCGCACGCGCACTACAATATTTGTCTACAAAAACACCTACAGAATCTAGTACCGAAATCTAAAGGTTGTGATTTATTTAATTTATTATGTGCATAAAATAAACGCAAATATTAAAAGCATGAAATTAAAATGTATAAGACGAATTTACAACATTTAGGAGACAATCTTGACACCAATTTTATTAAAACAGATTTATGTGTGATCATGATAATACATACAATTATGATTTAATAGAATATATAATTATTTCCAACAAAACTAAATTGAAATGTGAATATATAATTTGATTAGCAATTATACATAAAAACAATTACATATTCAGAGAAAAATGTCATGTGATATTTAAAAGAAAAATGTAACAATCAAAGAGAGCAAACAATAAAAATATTACTTTTATGATATTTATATATTATATAATTTAATATCATAATATAACTACTAGTGTTGTTTCCTTGTACGGAATGTTCGATAGAATTCCTTACCTGAACCAGCTGACGGTAATTGGCCTATTTTTTGCTATGGAACGTTTAAAATAGGTTTACAATATGGTCCTAACTTTTATACGTTAAAAACACTTTATCGGGGGGTTAATGAACGTTCTGTCTCTAAAGAACGATTATGAACCACACTTCTTAACAATAATTGTATTATAAAGCTCCGATAGCTTATTAAGAATAAGACCGCAAGTCTATGTTCTACTTTTGAGATAATATAGTATAGGTGTAATAATACAGTATAGGTAGAACTAATTGTAAATTAATAGATTGTGTCATCAAATTGAACAACAATTTGTTACAATCTTCTTCACCCGCCCTTTTCCTAGTTACAATGGCGTCGGAGCGACATTTTTTATACAAGTTACAGAAACATGGTGGTAGAATATTCATATCCGCCCGGATAGCGACCACCGTACACATGGTGTTAAAACCTGCCATAGTGATCAGCTAGTGTATATCCGATTCTTCCGAGGGACTTGCGTCATGACTTGATGATTGATTGGGGCGGGTATAGAGGTACATTCTTGTATTACTGTGCCTGTATCGGTCATCCGCCTGTCCTGTCGCCAGCTCTTAATTTTCCTTCTTTCCTCGCCGAAGAGGGAAGAAATATTTATACAGGCCGATCAGATGTAGTGCAGTCACTTTGCCGTGCTCGGATAAAAAAAAAACATTTGGCTTGTTATTTTTACGACCGGCCGCCTGCCTGATGTCCACCACTCTTGGGAAATAATACCCCTACATCGGAAATAAATATTTAGGGATCACACAAACATTTGTCTCGGTGCGGGAATCAAACCCGCGGCCTCTCGCTTCCCAGCCGGCAATTCGCTGACTGCGTCATTGGGCTGTCGCACAGAATCATTCACACAAATTTACATTGTAATCTGTTACAATGTGAATTTGAATAAAATCTGCCGAATGAATTATATTTATTCTTCAATTACATAATCGTTATTTAAGGATGTTATTCTTATTTTTACTGATTATGATTATTTTTAACTTCGTATCATCATGATTGTGACATTTCAACGGTTCTGTGAGTTATTATTCAAAACCTTGAACTTTAATGTACTAGACCTACTAACAATGATCGCATCTCCATAATTTATTCTATGAGTCAGTACAGCTTAGTTTATGGTTTGTCTATGAGTATTCTAATAAATATCATCATTAATAACGCACGATCAATGTTTTAATTGTCCGTTTCGGATAAAACAATTTGTAAGGAAATGTCTATAAGCGTTTACGATTAATTTAAAAGCGTAGGCGATGTCAATCCCCCTTGGCTTACCCCGCATTCCACCCCGTATGAGCGCGATACAGCCCCTGCCCATAATACGGCATTTACCTGGTATCCGTACCAATATTTCGAGATGTTGATAATTGAGGTTTGTTAATTGAGACGTATTGCAGCTTTTTTCATAAAATATCGTACAAAACTAAGTCCAAGGTTTAGGTAAGGTCGGGAAAGCGGTAACATACTGAAGTACTGCGAATCGCATAATAATTGACTGCATGTTTATAACCCAGAATAGCATTCTCCATTGAATGCTCGGGGCGAAAAGCAAATTGTTTGGAAACAATAAAAGTGCTGAGATTTAAAAAAAATGAGAACCTTCTTCTTTTAAAAGATAAATATTATCCAAATTAATTCCTCGTTCATAAAATGTATACTATAAATATATTCTTGCATAATATTATTGTGCCAAATTAATGATTACGACATATTTTTCTAGTCCTTTTATTTACACAAAACGAATGTAACGAAATGAAATGTCAAATACACTATTATTAGTGTTTGTCTTTGTATAACTATTAGCGTTGATTTGGATGTTTAAAAACCATATTATCTAAACAACAGTCACTGAAAATGCTAATAGTGTAATAAAAATATTTGATTGTGTTTTTACGACCAACCGTCATTAATTGGGAGAAATTGATAGAATAGAACACCCGGTAATAAGGAGTTCAAACACTTCGTAACGCATAAAAAGTAGATCAAAGCTGAATTTAATCAGGTAGATCACAAGCGCGAAATGATGAGAGAAATTAAGTCATTCGGAATAAATTATATCGTAATATATCCTGGCTGTATTTTATTCTTTCAACATAGCAAAGATTCTCACGCTGGCGCTGTCGTACAAATTTATATCTTCTTCCTTTAAGTTTAAGTTACTTATGATTACAAACACGTAGTGTTCTCATCAATGACCTTACCTCAACGTTCACTTTTATAAACAGGTTATCTTAGGAATGTCGGCTCATACTTAGGATCACTCTTATTTTTATTAAGGCGTTCTAGGAATGTCTATCCTTGTATCATCATTTTGCGGTGTTTTACAAAGTTCCGCAGATAAACTCGTATATTTAAAAGGAGCTAAAATAAACTTAGCAAAATATTTTACTTAAAGAAACACTAGAAGTTAGAACTAGAAAAATCATCAATTTCCGCTGCGGCTATAGTTTCATGCTGTTGCACTTTAGACCCTGGTTTAACCACGCAACATACATAAAAAATGTGGACCGTTTTAGATATTGCTTTTCTGTTCCTTTGGAATGAAAAGTAAGTAGGTTTGGTAATAGTTAATCCTATTTAAATTTCAAGGAAAAATCCACACTTAAGGGGGTGACAACGGGGATTAAAGGCTAAAAGTTCGTCATTTACGCTACGATTTATATGATTCGTTCACAAAAAATGTATTACTTTTATTTTTCAACTGGCAAACTTCCACACAATTCAACTTTTACGACAACCCGTCTAGTATACATAAAAGTCTTTAGATATAATAAGCAAAATCATAACATTATTTGCTATTTTTTTTTTATTTATGATTTTAAATGGACATTTATTTTTTATTCATTTAGCACGTAGCGAAACTGCGATGGCCTAGCGGAAAGTGGTACTGACTATTGAAACAGAAGTTACGGGTTTGAAATCAAGTCCAGGGCATACCTCTGACTTTTGAAAGTTACGTGTGTAATTAATGGGTGGCTTTAATTGTGAAACATGATTAGGAAACCTTCATGCCTTAGAATTATTCCTCATTATTCCTCACGAATTTCAAAAGATATGAAGTCTATAAAGCCCAACTCGCATTAGACCAGCGTGTGGGAGATTTGGCTTTTCTCATTAGTAGGGAAAATCAAGCTCAGCACTAGGACGTGTATAGCACAAGGCTGGTGTTAATATTATCATATAATTAACCATAAAAATGAGAATATAAATTTCTTTCAATCTATTTCTTTTACTCCTCATCTCTCCACAATCGGAGCCCCATTGCACATATTTCCATTGCTTAATATGATTATATAATCAGCTTTTTAATATTGTCTGAAGTTATTAAAAAAAGATCGATTCAAGAAATAGAGATAAACTGATTTATATCATGCTAAAATGAGAGCCTTGAAGGTATTGAAGGCATAAAACGACACAGTTTGATTTTATCACACATGTACTCGTACGAATTCTGCATACATATCGAAGTTATTTAACTTCTACTATGTTACAGACGTGATGTTCGAATATTTGATATCACCAAGATCATTGATGTGATTTATAGGAAATGACATCAACATTTTAACACATGTATGACACTTTGAATTGGTAAATTTAATGCTAATCAAAAATCTACACCCGTCATTGTTTCACAGGATTGCCTTGATTTCAAGAAAAATAAATTAGTCATGTTTCAATGCGTCTTTGGCACTGATTTATGCTTTTTATTAGGTTAAAAAAATAAATACAATCATTTTACGAAACTTCAATTATTGTCTATCACAGTTCAGTCGTAGTACACAAATTTATTTTTTAAACATTTTTTTTATTGCTTACACGTAAATATTACAGATGCAGGCGCCATTTTGCAAAGACGGAAAGAAAATTTTGTAACTACATTTCAAGCTAAACAAATGAGTTGTTTCAATATTTCTTTTCAAAACGGTACCTGCGAATATCCGTGGCATAATTATTTATACAAGTACGTAAGTAGCGTGGGTCATTTGATCATTTGTTCGTGACGTTGGCAGCATTGTTAGTTTCTGGACTGAGGAGGCGGAGGTGCTGTGGCGAGGTAGTCAAGAGCTTTCTGGATCGCTGGTGGTATCGGAGGTGGAGTGGGTAGATGTGCCCCCTGGAAAATACACAGCAATTTGTAAAGAATAAAATTTAGTTCAATCGGTTGAACATTTAAAATTCAGTTGCAAGATTTATAAAAGATTGTAAAAATGAAAACACTCTTTCTCAACATCAAAAAGAGAGTGCAATTTCATTTCAATGATTGGGCTGTTGACTCCGTTATGGAAATCGGTCAAAATATCTAATCTTCTATCTTTCGTGTATGAAATATGTCAGTTTTTTAGTTTATTCTAAATTTTTTTATGTATTTGCCTGAATGAAGAGGAAAGGAAAACAAAATAAAAGTTATGCCTCACAATGCCCAAAGATGTGTACATTGTTGCTTGGCGTCAGAAACAGATAAAGCGTTGTTAGCGATCCAGACATCCTCTCGCATACGAGGGACCACTTACATAGGTTCAATATAAATATTTCTAGACAGTACTTCAGATACAATGATTTTTAATTTTTTGTGACTACAACAGTAAAAATCAACAATAAATCAAACAACTATGAATGGATTCAGGTATGTCAATATCTAGAAGTGTCAAGTGTGTGTTTATCCTGTTAAATCGTCACTAGGATTTCCCCCTAACGGATTTATCATATTTTATTAATACAAATTAAAATGTGTTATTTTTTAATCATGACGTAAATGACTAATAGTAATTTATAAACATAACTACTTAAGGAATAATTGATGTACCAGATTTGTCATTCACGAAAATAAAGATGCGGATATCGCCTTTGAACAAACAAAATAATAAACAATGTTTTCTTAAAAAGGTCAAAGTTAGTGTTTCGGTACATCACGTTGGATATCCAAGGATACACAAATTGTTGTTACAACTTACATCATCGCACTATAAATGATATGCTAACCCAGTTTTAGATTTAGATTTATTTTAACATTTATGTATAGTAAATCTATACAAAAATATTTGAATGAGTAGTGATTTGTTAACGCCCAGACCGATCCGCTAGATCTTATAAACTGATATTTTGACATATTTCTGACAATAACATAGACAATCACTAAGAAAGTTTTTTTATATATTCAATTCATAAAGACATTAAAATAGTGGGCAAGTTTTTATGGTAATTATGTTTTTTGGTAAAAAATACTTGGAGAAGGATATTGATACTCTTAAATATAATTGACAAAACAGGTATTTCGGCTTTTTCCAAAATTCAACATTTAAGGGATGGGAAAGTTTGTATGGCAAAATTACGTTTTAAAAGATTTTCACGCGAGCAAAGCGGCGAGCAAAAACTTGGCACATAATACAGGCATGTTGACCAAAGCTAAACTAAAAGATGATCCAATGAATAAACCTGGAACTCATATGGATAGCAATCAAAATAGATAAACCTAATATTAGATGTATCGTTGCACTGTGAATGCATCGCCTACCTTTAACCTAACTACTGTAATTTAAAGTATGAATTATATACCAAAATCATTACTAATTGCATGTTATACATTCATAATCTTCATCGATTAAGCAAGCAGTGTTTTATGTTTATTTTTATTATAGTAGGTCACTAGAAATCTATTAGAGGAAAACTAATGTTATCACTACTTAGGATGCTAAATATCAGGCAAGGTATAATTGTTTATGTAGGAAGGCGGACCCTTGCACTAAGACGATATAATACCAGAGAGAAAGTAAGAAAGGGATTTGAAAAATAACCTAGATTACTGTTATCTGTATGAAAATTGTCACCCAGGACGCATAATTAACACACTTCTTTCACAGTTGAAATAATTTTCCGAGCAACGACATTATTGTACTGTTAAACCACTTTCGTGAAATTGCTGAATCTTACCTCTGGTTTGAAACCACCTTCATCGTCAGCTACGTAATTCAGGGCGATGACTGTGCCGTCGGGCGCGGTATAGGTGAATGCACCTTGGGCAACGATGACGTCACTGGCATCAGGACCGCTGGCTTTCTTCAGGGTGCCTGTTTCTTCTGCCTTAATTCCGTTGTCAGTCTCATAGCTGGAATTTTAAAAGACAAAAACAACACAATTCAGATGTTATAAAAACAGTTTGATTATAATGCAACGTTCACTAATAGCGAATGCAATACAAGGACGCCAATTGTGCTTATTTTAGTCACGCAAATATTTAATGTGTTCCTTAAACTTTGTGCGCATAGGCTCATTGAAGTTGTTCACTTCAAATACTCTTATAAAGTGTAAACATCCAGTTAACAAGTCGAATGAATTCATGCGTTTTGTTTTAACAATTTGTCCACGGAATGTGATCGTGACCCCTATACACACATGGCAACTTGACATTTGGGGACGGATAAATTAATGCACGCTTGCTAATTATAAGACAATTCCTTAAAAAATTATGTCATAGGAAAGCTTTATGTTAAACAACAACGTAAATATTGTAAACATGTTAAGTGAATTGTTTTAGAATATAATATTTCAATGTTATATCCTTTTTATGACAATATTTTACAGCTAAGGCCTTAGTGTTGTCGCAGAGCTGTGGTCATATTGCATAACAACAAATTAGATGATACATGAAAATTTTCACTCATGATTTACAAGGTAATCGGTATATTCGTTCATAGTTTGCGACGGCATAGTCAATAAAAAATTACACATTATTTTCTTGTAGAGACGCGTTAAGTGCGTTATAGAACATTTATTTCGATTTAATTATGTCGTACTCCATAATACTTTGTAGAAGTTGTTTAATATATATCACTTTTGACAGAATTTTGTTATATAAATGGGAATTTGGAAGATATGTGAAGTCTAACAATCCGAATCAGGCTAGGATGGTCGACGGAAAGCGTAACCCCTCCCATTAGTAGAGATGGCCAAACTGGTAGTGAGACATGTAGTATAGGGTTGATTATTATCAGAAATATATATAGGTCAATTATATTTTCTTTCTAAGAGCATATTCCATATATTGAAATAGTTAAACTTTTAATAAAAGTTTACTTATGAAGCCGTCGGGAATGATAACTGTTATAAAATAAATAATAATAATAATATCACTCCCTATAATATACACCTCCCATTACTGTTAAAATTGATTGTTTTTGTTTCTGAAATATTTTCTTCAAAGAAACAAATACAATTTATACACATTTGTAAAACTCAAAAGTAAGACTACGTTGATTTCACTTTCTCTCCCTTTATGGGTTAAAAAAAATTGTTTATAAAACAATGAGTTAATTTATATTTATTTATGGCTCAACAAAACGTTATTGCGATGACTAACAGCGTATGTAGGATTCACTTGTCATCAATGAGCCTACAGTTTGAAATTGCGTGTTAAGGACATCTGTCTTAACCATCCTACATGTTACCTCATAATAAATAATGTTACTACTTCTGTGACACAAATACACAGGATTATTAGTTTCACTGCACATATCTACATACTGCTGTATTTATTATTATCTACACCGTATACAATATTTAGCAATAATGTATTTTATTTGCACAAAACCATTCTACTATTTTCTATGTCAACACAATAGAATGAAAAATCAACCCAAATCCAAGTAAAATTATTATTTTCGAAATTTACCTATGGATTTAAAAGTAATTTCCCGATGGTTTTCTTTGAGACATTGGTAGGTAGCTACTATGCCGGCTGCCATGCTCATTCAAGCTGAAGTTAAAACTGACTGTAAGGTATCGCTATATAATATGCCTATGGCATAATTGATGGTCGCAAAACAGGATTTCTTTTTTTGGATTATTTTGAAAACCAGCGCAGTATAATTTTACTGAACTATAGTTAATAGTGACCATGCAAAGTCATAAACAAAAGTCGAAAGGGCCTAAAATTATTTAGCAAAAGAAAAATCTTTAATATTTAAATTAATACCTTTTAAAGGTCCTAAAGGATGGAACCCTCATATTAGGTTATTATATCACTTATCAAATATTTGTATCTACGAAGATATTAGTTGAGACATACCTGAATCTATAAGATCCATCGACTTGTTGATCAAAATCTTGACTGATGATCTGTGCCGTCTCGTCAGACTTCTGTGGAGCTGCCAACGTTGCTGCCACTACGCCGAGCACGAATAAAAAGACCCTCTGAAATATTAGGGAATACAGTGTTAGGTCTACTCAGGTATGATTGTTTTCAAAAGGTTTGATAGCCTCCTTCGTACAATTACTTAGCTGTGATATGTTATGTCATATTCGAAATAAATGTTAATGTTATAACTGAGTCTTTTTAGGTTATTAACACTGCTATGTATATTTCTGCCGCCAAGCAACAGTGTATAACCTCTTCGGTTTGAAGGATATTGAGGTCAGTGAAATTACACGCTTTGACATTATGTCTTTTCATATTTTATATCTCGGAGTGACGAGCGCAATGCTGGTCAGTACTTTGTAATCCAAAGTTGTGTGTAGTGTTGGCTCTGTTTATGGGCAGATTGGCACTTAATACCAGGCGAGCGACCTGCCCGTTCCATCATTCAGACAAATAAAATAAGTATATTTAAGGCCTGAGTGTTGTTATGCTGAAACTCTATCGTAATTTCTCATACTTATGACACAAGACTTGCATATATATGTGTGGTCAGGACTATATTATCATGTGTGACCGTTGTATAATAATATTGTTTATATTATATATTTTTTACAATATATTCAAACAGATATACAAATTTAACGCTAACCACATATACTTACACTCCCTAAATTTCACCTAGTGCTATGTATGTGTGTAGAAAACACGCCAAAGAAAAAGGCACCATTTAACAAACCATAGGATATGAATTCATTGAGATTCAGTTTTAATTTTAGGTGAATGGAGGAATTTAGATTACTTTTTGAATTAGAATTTTAATCTGTTTGAAAACTCAATATACTGCTCATATTCATAGATTTAAGAGCAAATATACGTGTATCCATTTTGCTCTTTTCAATTTAAAATTAATGAATCAAATATTTTTCATTTGCTATTAATATATGTATATTCTTTTCTATATTGTTTTAAATGAAATTGTGTTAATTGTTTAGGGTCTCTACATTAACTTCATATCGAGTCTCTACATTTAAGGCGCCTACAGGAGTTACAAAGCAAGTAATATAGCGTTGGTAAAACTATTTGAATAGCATAAGGCGTTAACGTCGCTCACAGACATATTGTGACGTCGCTTTATTGAAAGATCAAGGAGGTTTGTATAGTTTTCACTTTTTAGTAAAAGGAATATTAATAATTACATTAACCATATTATTAGTTTTGTATCGTGTCTTTTAAATAACACATTAGTGATTCATAATTAAATTTATATACATTTTAGGTATTGATATGTAATAATATTGTACGTGTACTGTTAACAAAACTTTTTTCACGGATAGAACTCGAAATTCTGATAATGTGCATTTTGTTTACCATTCGTTTCCTACTTTGTTACATTATTTTATCTCGCTAAATATTATTGTAACTGTTCTTACAAATAATACTATACCGGTTCAGCTTAATTCATTTAATTGAAAAACTTTGGACAAAACAGTTACCAATTGTAATAAAATTTAAATTTAAATCCATTCAAGTGCGACTAAGACTGCCGTCCTGGGATTCCGTACCTAATGTTCAAACATCGTTTATATTAGTGTATACATTTGTTTTAGAGATAATCTGTAATTTAGCATTTTTTCATTTATGTTGTAGCTTTACATCGTATCCAATATAATTTTTAGCTATTCATCGTGTGCGCTATAAAGCCTTTTTTGTGTAAATTTCATCGTTACTGATGACTTGAGAGTAATCTATACGTTTTGATGATGAGTTAAATTACGCTTTGAACAGCCATTTCGGTTTATATGCATTAAATTAGGAAATTTATTTAAAGTAATTTGAAACTTTATTATCTAATTTTATCCGTGCACGGCAAAGTGACTGCACTACACCTGATGGTGAGCGTATTGCAGTCTAAAAACCAGCGACCACTGACAAAAATGAGTTTATCGGTGGTCAACAAAGTCAAGCCGGCCTGTATAAATGCTTCTTCCCTCTTCGGAGAGGGAAGAAGCAATTCGCGAAGCTTGCGACAGGACAGGCGGATGACCGATGCAGGCACAGTAATACAAGGATATATCCCTATACCTGGCCCAACCAACCATCAAGTCATGTCGCAAGCCCCTCGGGAAAACCGGATATACATTGACTGAAATCAAAATCAAAATCCTTTCTTAGCAGATGCCTACGTCATAACATCTACCTGCATGCCAAATTTAAGTCCGATCGCTCCAGTGGTTTGGGCTGTGCGTTGATAGATCACTATGTCAGTCAGTCACCTTTGAGTTTTATATATTTAGATTTGTTTAGGCACATGCGTCGACCAACAAGTTGACGGACAACAAAATGGTTTTCCATTTTGAGATACGGAACCGTAATAGCATACTCGATTGCGATTAGTATGAAACAAATTATCTATGATGCTATTAGTGACTCGTCGAAGTTTGTCATAGGTCAGTTGGAACGATTGTATGTTATAAAATATACTTTAATAAATCATAAATCATTAGTCACGTCAAGGTTTTAATCTGTGTTTTATTCACATTGCCATATAGGATTTACATTTAGGTATGTATAATACCTCTAACCATGTAATCAAAAGTGATAATTGTAAATGTACATTGATTGAAAATCGTCCAATCTCCTTCTAAAACTGTAATCCTTCTATGATAACAATGAGTTCATGATAATTATAATTTGTTTCACTACAGACTCTACTGGTTCTGAACAGTTAACGCATGCGTCTAAATCGCAAGTTAGTATCTGTGATGTGCGTCGAGCCTTAATACCTTACTTTTTTCAGGTATTATTTCCGCTAAACAAAGCAAATACAATGAGCTAGCATAGCCTGTCACTGGTTGTGATGTGAAGCCCTCACGTGTCAATCATGCCGCATGCGATACTCGGGCTACATGTACTGTTTAGAACGACTCATAAATTTTAATAGACTTAGTAAAAAGTAATAGCCTAACAATATCAGCACTGTGCGTGCATGTAAACACAACAATCTCATTGCTGGGTACGGTCCTTCCCTACTAATGAGAGGTTGTTCATCATTCTTCCCTTCGGCGCGTTTGTAGACTTAACATACCTTTGATTTCCATAATGACATTTCTCGGATATACAGGATTTTCCTCGCGTTATTTGTCTTTGCCGTTAATATTTAATAAAACAGAATATTCATAGTAAATCTTGGACAAGATTCTTCGTTCCCAGGCATTTTCGACCTTGTTTATTATGCAGCCTAATCGATATTTTATAGTTTACGTTTAGGATTTGATTTCCTGATGACTTGTTGAGAAGAAATACATTTAAGGCCTGTTTTGAAGTATGCGACCAAGACAGGAAAATTGCGATGCGTGACGTAAGTCAGAATCAAAACAACGACAAATTAGTTTTATAAGAAACGTTTCTTTAATAGCATAGAAAGCGGGCGTGTCATTGTAGTCGCGTATCACGGTTTCTTGTCTCAGTCGCGTACCTCAAAACATACTATATATATTTTACATGTATATATAAATACCTATTCATAATATGCAAGACTACTCTGACAATTATTATAATCAAATACAATATTTTGTGCCGTTACTTGCCGTATACTTGTACTTATGACAGTTATGTCTTCGTGGCTCTACATATGACTGCAAAGCGTTTAAATAATTTTACACTTGAGTTGTTGTCTCTTGAGTTGTTCTCGGTTATTCTAGAATAATATGAAGAGACTACTCTGATAGGACAAGCTTAATATAATATATTTACAAGTATATGAAAACTAAAACTCGTAAGGTTAACATTTATTATATTGTTATATTGAGAGGTAATCTCACAGATTTTCGTACCATCTGTTTAAGTTTATAAAATGGTTATTATATTGAATTAAAATTTCATAATAGGTATAGTTTTTTGCTATGGGTGAAATCGCATTAGATTGGGCGCCCACCATATTAGGTTTAGTAGTAGTTTATTAGTTCAAACACAATAATAAAATATTATTTGACAATGATACATTAGCTATATTAACACATAAATAACATTATAATTAGATTATATTTTATGCATAAAATGGTAGTAGTATTTTTTTTATTTATAGATTTACAGAAATAATATAAAATGATAAATAACGCCTTTCGAAGCTTATTATGTTATGATGATTAATGATCTTGTTTTGTGAGTCAAATGACCTATAACGTACAACGTTTAAGAGATTATAATATTAACGTGAATTACACAAATAAATTTCAAATAATACATTGTAGCTGAATAAAAGCATCAGTAATTACCGATAATGAGACTGACAATAAACTTTTGTTTAATTGGCAACCTTGGTGTAAAGGTCAGAAGACAAATTAAGCAGTACATATCCAAATGGGTATTTAATAGACACTCAAGTTGGATATTGATGTTCATGTTGTGTTGGCAAATCAATAAAATTTTGCTTAACCATCTAGACTCTATTTAGGTCATTGACGAAGATGCATGTACCGATATCGTGCATGTGTATTTTAGTTCATTGGTGTTGTTTACACAGCTGCTCGTGTTACAAAGGTTGACACGCTCCGTGGCCTGTTAAAAATATCTCGTTTGAATCTCGCATTAAACCTGTATCCTGGTATGATGGGATTAATAATCGAATCAAGATTTTCCGATAAAATATTCTTGATGGAATATCCACTTTATTACTAAAAACTTTTGCGACTTCAAGGAATGAGTCACTACTACGACTGTTTTTTCCTAAATATCAATGATGATCTCGAATTAAATACAGATAGATTTACTTATGAAATATTTGCAAATTATAAATTACTTCCTACTTCTCGATTTAAAAGAACACGTAAAATAACATTAAAAGATGCTCAAGTATTTTAATGCGAAACTGATAGTTTTTGGTTCTAATTCAATTAATATACGTTTTTTTATCAGCAATTAATATATACTTTAATCAATTTTCACAAGTCATTAAACATGTTAATGTCAATTTGACTGCAGCTTTACTAATGAATATGTCATTGACGTATAGGGCGTTCTTCCCTCTATATTGAATAGTTAGTGGTCAAACTAGCGTCACAATTTTCAAATCGCCCGAAGGCCTCCGACTTAAACTTATATTTACTTAGACTATGCCAAGGGTTGCTTGACTTGCTAATCATTTACCGATTACTGAATGCAACTGTGGGTGTTGACAGATAAAAACATCACTAACGCGTGCGCTTGATGCGACCATTAGAAGTATATCTTAAGGGTAATATATCTAGAGCTTATCTGTGTGGTGATATCACTTTCTTATTCGCTTACTGAACACTGTATGACCTTATTAGATAATATTGACTGTTACGAGATTTTGAATTGTAATAAATCTCTTCACAAATTGGAGCTCACACCTGTCCCTCCCGAATACCTACTAATACCTATGCTTTAATGCAACTACGGTTCGTTGAGCCTATGATGGTGAGCCTGTCGCCATACAGTACAAAAATTGCAAGCTAGGGCGACTTATGTGTGATTTTCTTAATCGAAAACGCAAACACTAATAGTGATTGCCTGAAGTGGAATTTGAACTCAGGACCACACGGTTGTTTGCCTTAGGTAGGGTATATTATATATAAAACTCCATAAAAACTTGTTTGACCCTTTAAACATGTAACTTGGACTATGTAAACCCTTTCAACTGGAAACGGTTAACTTTCCTACTCAATTTTCTGAAAACACCGAATTTTTTAATTCATAAAAACTATGCCTTTGAGGGAAACATTTTAAGACCGTTTAAAACATTTTGAGGTACTCCAGATGAGAACCGCAGCAAAGAACCACAGTGTCACGTTCGTTCTATATCCAATTATATAAGTACGTTCTGAACCATGCGTCCGACCGATTCGATACAATTTCATACAAAGCGAACTTGTGGCTATCTCCTGACCCGCGTCGTTGCTGTCTCCCTGTATCGGTCGAGTACCTCAAAACATAACTTAACTACGCCTTTTGTCATTAAATGTGTAAGCTGTTTTAGGAGCACCTAAATACCTGTGCTACAACGCATAATGCAGATGTTGGCACTGTACGTATTTCACAAGAGTATTGAGTTGTGGGAGAATATGTCGTAGAATTCAAGAGTTACCTCGAAAACACAATGTACTATGTGCAAAAACAAAAGGTGTGCACCTAATTAACCGCTCGCACGCCTCTCGTACCATCCAGAGATGTATTGCGTTACTATTATGTTTGTTTACTATCAACCACGCCCGATTCTGTCTGGGTACAGGTGAGATGCATTCATTTTCTTCGCATTGATTTACTAATACCGTTAATGCTAATAATATAATGTGGTGGGAATGGGAGAGGCTTTGGTATATTTTTGTACCCGATTGGATATTGACCACCGAATACATAATAGTGATAATTTTACCATAGGGACTCGTTCTGGCGAGTCGTCTCGGCCAGTGTATATCCAGTAATATCAAGCCGGCATAATCCTGGCGACTGTCGAGACATGTAATGTCCCTCGATTGGGGAAATTATATTATTTCTAGCAAAAGGCCCAGTGTAGTCACTTTGCTGTACCAGGAAAAAAAATGCATATATCATATAACACGCAAAATCCTAACTGAATTATTGTTATCTGGTCAAATTTACTTCAGGCAGGCAAAGATGTGAGCAAAATATACTTATAATTTTTATTGATTTTAAAACAATAACTACAACCGAATCCGTTCCGTGGTTTTCGAATTTATCTAGAACATTCAAACAGATAAGCGCCTACAATTTCTTTTGAAACGATGAAATTAATTACTAGTATTTACTTATGTAACAACTCATGTTAATACCACATTTTCGTCATAGGGATTTAATTAGTCTCGTATAGGTTATATTATAGATTTAAATATGACATGACAGCCTCCGTGGCCCAGTGGGCGAGTAGCTGACTGTGAAACGTGAGGCCGTGGGTTGGATTCCCGCACCGAGCAAATATTTGTCTGATCCACAAATATTTGTTTCGGGTCTGGATGTTGTGAGACCAAAAAAATCTCTCGTAGTTCCTGATTCCCACGACACAGGACTCGTATCTTACTGCGGGGTCAGGGCTATGTGTGTGACTGTTGGGTGTTATTTATTTATTTATAAAATAGTAAGTCTTCGAGTATTATATAGTAATAATATGGTAAATTTCTTTATTGATCTTTCAGTTAATATCTACTTGAAACTGCCTTATCTAACCTATTTCTGTAGCACGGGTACAGTCGAATGGAAATATTATATTCTTATTATAAAATCAATAAATGAAGTTTGATATAAAATATATAAAAAAAAAATATTTTATCCAATACTCATTATGAACATTAATACTTAGTACATAAATAACCCATTTGGTTTTCAATTTCCTTTGTTCTTATTACACATTTATCTTGAAATAGACACAAAATATACGTAGTTCATAAAAATCTTAAAAAAATCGTTTAGACTTTCTGCAAGTTCTATTTAAATCTACTCTTTTAACACGTGCATAGTTTTCTATTGAATTATTCACCCAAGTTCAATATAATGCTGTCTTTCTGCCTTAAGAAAAAAAAATCGAGGAGAACAGCTTATTTAAGCTGTTCTGACATTTGTATGTAGTGTGTAGACATTTGTCTATAAGTGTTAAAACATTGCGTCAAACCATTTATAACTCAGATATTATAATAAATTATATATGTTTATTCATGAGATTATAAACACACAATGTATAATATGCATATAAAAGCCATGACTTTTATGTATACAGGAAAATTATGAATTGCATTTATTTAGGATTTGTATAAAAGCAAATAGGCATCAAATGAAATGTAGCTAGCTATGTTTTCCTAAAATTGGTGGAGTATATTATCTTCATGATATTTTTTATATTTTGTTTACCTATCAGTGTTTTCATGAACATATTTCAATGGATATCCTTAATTCATAAATAAATTAATTAATTTCATGTAACAAAATAAAATTACAATTAAATATTACAAATAATCCCACTAAGTTGTAGTTGTTAAAAAATCTCATTATTTGCTAATGATTTTCATATACAAAAATCTATCACTATAAAGTAATTCAATTAATCAGGGCTGCACTTTGTATGTGGACATACATAGAAAGTTTTTTATAAATATGTTATGTATGAAAAATATTTTTATTGCTTGAATAACAATTATGAATTAATTTAAATCAATGAATAATGTGAAGCCGCGTCATAAATCTCGTTTTAATAAAATTCAATCGAGGCAGATTGCACATAGGGTTTTATGGATATTAATGTACGGTTGTGGAAAAGGATGACACACTTGTCACGAAGGTAAACAACACAGTCGTCGGCAAAGGTTACTGTGCATGCAATAAATGCAAGAAGCGTTGCATAAGATGACACCCGCGAACTCATGCCCTATCCACCAACTTTGGTCATGTCCTTAAAAAGGAGATAAAGTTGATGGTTCAATACTGATTAGGTGGATACTTATGCAATGATGCTGCGAAAAATGTGATATATTGTATTCTATATTTTCTTGTTTATTTGTATGTGAATATTTATTTCAATTGCGTGATGATTAAATTATAATTTTTAAACAGGCAAATGGCATTATTTGCCTAAGTCAATCAATCGTGTTACATTAAAATGAATTATTACTTATTAATATAATTGATTTGTAAATCTTTTAAGATAATTCATTAAAAATATAATTAAAATGGACGGATATGCTAATAAAAAACTCACCATTATGTATGTACTGGCAGGAATACGTTTATGCGGAGTAGTTCAGGGAAGATATCCCATGTGGTTGCAGTCGGCGACGTTTGCGCCGGATTGTACTTATTCGTCTAATCACCTGTCCCTTTTATAGAGACGCGGGTTTGTCTAACCATTGCATACAGCAGGGGGAGCTTGTACTGACTGCATAATACAGGGCCGCACTCGACACTGAACTATTACAATTATTTCGTATTAATTTTTGTATAAGCCAGAAAATGTGTTCTTCAAAACTACATCTACACATGTTATAATGATTATCGGCTACAAATAGGTATTCCAAAAAAATCTTAACAAAGCATAGGTTAGAATCAACCACGCTGTTTTTTCCGCTTTAATTTACGCAGGATTTAGTAAAAGCTCCAAAAGCGTGATAAATGGCTACTTGTGATTTTTGACATTTGTATGCTATAAATTTAAAATAGCCTCTGTAGCGCTGTAGACGAATAGTCCGTTGTGTAGCGTTAGGCCGCGTGATCGATTTCCGCACCGGGATTTTTTTTGTGTGACCCACAATTATTTGTTTCGGATCTCGGTGTTTTTTCTGCCCAGAAAAAACAAAGTCAGGCAGGCAGTCGTTCACAAAGACTCCAACTATATATTTCATTAATATGACGTATTTAAAATCATGTTGCGCTCACCCCTCTGCGAGTTGGATAAGGGTAGATGGGAAAGAAGAAGAAGAGTTTGTACAACAAACTTTTTTCATTTATGTTTGTAATATGAGCCGATTTTGATGATTCTTGTTTTACTCGACGGCAGTAGGTAGGATGAGAGACCAGAGTAGACCATCCAAGGATGGTCCCACTTGGTTAAGATCTAACGGCTAATTAGGAGGGAAAATAGGAAACACCTCAACGGATAATAGTAATCGCATGACAGTTTTGAAGTCGGTTTATCATAGATTTGAAAATTTATTTTTTAACAGACTTCAAAAAGGATTTTGAGGATTCAAATTTGTTGTTTATTTTTAGGTTTTTGGGGTTTAAGCTTTTTAGGTCGTTTTTTAGTTGTTCTACTTCCATACTAAAGGTGAACCATTTATTGTATCCGAATTCCATTGTTAATACACGGGATCAATCCGAATAAAATATATTTAATTTATAGCAGAACTTAAGTACACAAATGTTTGGTTTGCCTCTTATTCACATCACGCATTTTTATAACAATGACATAAATAGAAAATAATGCAACCAATCTGGCATTTGAAGCTTCCATCGCATTGGCACATCAGTTATGTTACATACAATTGCAAAAAAATATATTTATTGTTGTTATTTACTTCGCGAATCGGATTGAAGTTGTAGTTGTTTGTTGTTGGGTTGAGGTGTGACTATGTTGGTGCGAATTGATTGACCATTGCATCAAATAATGCGATTATTGCCTATACTGGTGTGAGGGTACAGGATCATTTTTGTACCCGACTGGATAGTGATCACTTTACACATAATGAAAATCCTGCTATTGTGGCTCGTTTAATCGAGTCGCATTCCTGGATCAGCCGGTGCATCTTCAGTAACTTCAGATCGGCATAATTCTGCCGACCGTCGAGGGACGTAAAGTTTTGTGACAGTTGACATTATAGTTCACTTTGCCGTGCTAGAAAGAATTTGTTGACCAGAGTATATAATTTTATTTTTTGCTCTAAGGTAAAAGGCTATGAAAACATTTACTGTCTATCGTGTAGGAGAAATGACATAAAATGTATATGAAATAAAGTAACTGAATGGTCGAAACTCATCCACCATTCAAAGTTGTCCCGCAGTTCGGCTCTTTCTTGCAACATTATCTCATTCAGGTACAATAGAATAACTATCAAGAGTCTCGTAAAACGCCTAACCAAACCCAACACTTAAATGGTATGCACGCTTTATGTCAAATGCATTGCCAACTGCGCCTCGAAGATGCCACTGTGTATGGTATTTTACAATTTTATTTACACACAGATTTGCTAACTGCGCTGACACGTAACTCCGTATTAACTTGCAAACATATTACAAAAAGGTGTGCCGCTAATTAGTGTGCTTTGTGACAGTAAGAAGCCTGTTTAATTGTACGGTTTACACTATAAGATAATTCTAACGTGGTTCTTCTACATATGATATTTTTTCCTATATTTACCTAGTTTATCAATTTGTGAGACAGAGTTCAAAGTTTATTGTCCTTTCTATACGTAATTTATTAAAGGAATAAATAATCTCATAAATCATCACAGTGAGTACAAAAAGTTGATTAAAGATAGCTATCAAAAAATAACAAAACAGCAACGTTTTTATTACGCAGTGAATTCGGATATAATTTTCTTACGCTGCTATTTCTGTCTTCAAACTTTTTGTAACAATATTTTTTGCTGTGTGGTGTTATAGAATATACAATATTAATTATAATTGCTAACACATTTCATAATACACAGACAAATGCCTCAATAATTTTAAGATCATGAGATATTCAATATTTGTATTATGAAATATTACATTTAATACTATGGGCTATTTTTATTTACTATCAAGTTTTTTTTATAGCATAGGCCAGCAGTGGATCACCTGATGGTAAGTGATCTCCACCGCCCATGTATGCCCACAATACCAGAAGAAAAATAGGCACGTTGCCGACCTTAAAGGAAAGGGATAATTATTGATTGGGAAGGGGAGGGGTATTTGGGCTTCTGGATATCTCACTCACCGTACGAAACATAGCAGCAAGCCGCTACTTTACGTCGGTTTTCTGTGAGACAGTGGTAACTACCCGGTCGAGCCGGCCCATTCATGCTATAGACAATAGCGTGGCTCTACCCCTCAAAAAACCGAAAAAGTTTACCGAGTAGTCAGTGTAACTGGGTATGAGCGCCTCAATTTTTCTTGGTATTGTAAGAATAATAATAGCCTATGTCATTTTTCAATCATTCAATTATCTCTGTGCAAAAAATCTCGTTCATCCATTGCTGTGCTGTGAACTTGCGCGATTCGTCACCCATGTGACATTTACTTTATTAACTCCGAAACTGTGACGGCCCGTGGTATAACGATAACCGCAGGCGATATTATACTTATTCTTACATTCCTCATCAGAGTTGTCACCAGACAACTGTTTTATAATTTAGGTGTACGTGTGTGTCTGTGCGTGCGTGAGTGCGTGTATGTGTGGGTGTCCGAGACAGTCTCTTGATAGAACCTCATATTAAAAAATTACTAAGATGTTCGCCAAATTTTCATGAACGTATTTGTAGGGTACGTTGTAAAATGATTCCATAATATTATGTATTTGGTAACTTCATACTCGATTTGTGAATACAAGAAAAATGTCATGGTTTGAAAGTTGCAGTAGTTTACACTTTACGGTCACTGTAGCCATGTATATTCATGTATAGCCATGTAAGAAATATTATACTCAAAATATGCCCTCCTTATATGCTGGCAAATCCTAAACGGTGTAATTATTGTTGAACAGGACATTTTAACGCTATTTACATAAATAGAGTTTCTCGTACAACAGATGACAATATAACAAAAAGAAATGTTACTTACGATGGCGCGTCTTACGATTATTTTTCAATCTGTATGGTGCGGCATTTTTTTTTTGCTGTTTTCTGTTATATTATATTCTTTGATATCCGATAAACTCAACCTATCTGAATACATGTCTTTCTTCTTAGTGATGTGTCAGCTTAGTTCTAGGGACTAGGTGGTAGGTCCCTCGCATGCGAAATGCCGTCGGAGTTAGTAATATAGCTTTGTCTATTTCTGCCGCCAAACAGCAGTGTATAAGCTCTGTTGTGTCGGTTTGAAGGACAATGAAGCCAGTGAAATTACTGGGCATTAACATTGTTCACAGTAACACGTTCTGTGAGGTGTTGCTTTTGTTTATGGGCAGGCGTGACGCTCACTATCGTATAAAAAAGTTGTGTCACGTTGTTTGTCCGCGATGAACTCCTAAACTACTGAACTGATTTTAATCAAAACACGATTTTTACAAACTGTGTGTAAGTTTGATTCAACTTGAGAGATAGGATAGTTTATATCTCAATTTATAGTCGCAATATTTTTTTCTGCAAATTATTTGTTATAATTATCTGTGAGTTCCATAAGATTTTAACAGATGGCGGTGTAAGGTAATTTATCGGCTGGATTGAGTAAGTACCCAATAGATGGCGTATACTGTATTGAATAGTTTACTACAATATAATTTAACATATACCTTAGCCACAGCAACGCATGGTCTGCTAGAGTTACATATTATTTAGATTCCGTCAAAACTCTACCGACGGTTCAGGATGCTGTTTCGCTAGAGAAGAACGGGCAAGAAACTTCAGCGTTGCTTTTTTCAAAACTAGTTTCATCAAACCAGCGCCTCTTGGGCAGTCAGTGTTATCTTACTCTTGGTATCATCGGAATTCGTAAAAAATAATACTTGAAAAAATGTAATATGAACTGCTCTTTACACAACATGTTTAAAATGTATTTGAATAAAAACCTGAATTGTGGCATACCATATAAGGGAACTGTGAAGAGGTTTTAAATAAACATGAAACACAATTTAATTTTGGCGATGTCCACTAAGTGAATCCTACTCCCCAGAGGTTAGGATGTCTATAATTTTTGTGAATTTGAATATTATAATCAATCATACCTTATCGGCTGCACGGATTTATTTGAAACTTTGAACACCAGTATACTCGTATATAAAATTATTCTAAACTCCTTTGCAAAAAAAACGGGCACCTTACACACACACTTTACCTTAGCTTTTCTATGGGTAAATATTATTATATTTTTAGTATGTCATTAGCTTGGATGACTAGAAATTTCTTATTATCAATGAGAATCTAGTTTTTTAACACTTTTATCCTGGTATCGGTGTTTTAGTCAATGTAAACAGAGAGCCGTGTTAAAATGGACATTTTTATGGGTATAATGAAATTAAGACTACGAGTATTTTTATGGTATTTTAATAAAAGAGACATTAAAAAATAAAAATTTATAACGAGTATGACCTCCTCTTGCAGCGATTACGGCATGTAATCGTCTTGGCATGCTTCCCACCAGGCTTTTGATGGTGTCCTGTGGAATGTGTTCCCACTCAGTCGAGATTACACGTTTAAGCTCTCTGATGTTTTGTGGAGGTGGTTGGACAGATCGTACTCGCCTTTTTAGGAGGTCCCAAACGTGCTCAATGGGGTTAAGGTCGGGGCTCCGCGCTGGCCAATCCAAACGACGAATACCGACCTCTTGCATATAAGCATCTACGTCGCCAGAACGGTGGGCCCGAGCATTATCGTCCATGTAAATGGCATCTTCACCAATTACAGTCAGTGCGGGTTGTGCATTTTGAGAAAGGATTTCTGTTATGTACCTATGCGCATTTAGTGAGCCATTTTCTATGAATACTATCTCGGTACGATAGTTGGAAGTTACGCCCGCCCAAAACATAACGGACCCTCCACCATAAGGGGTGATTTCTTCAAAACACACATCGGCATAGCGTTCCCCTGGTCTTCGTAACACTCGCCGACGTCGGTCCTCACCATGCAGACAAATTCGAGCCTCATCGGAGAAGAGTACGCTACTCCAGTTACCTGGTGTCCAAGATAGGCAATTTCTAGCGAACCTCAACCGCGCAATCCGGTGCTCACGGAGTAACTTGGGGGCCCGCGCTGGTCGTCGACTACGTATATCAGCAGCTAAAAGTCTTCTCCTCACAGTCCATAGGCTAACTTGTGCTCCTCGTACCTCTTCAAGGTTTCTTTTGAGGTCTATGTAACTGCATTTGCGGTTCCTCAGCGCCTGAGTCACTAAAAAGCGATCGTCTCGCGGCTGTGTGCAACGTTTTCTCCCAGAACCTTGCCTTCTCTGAACGGAACCTGTCTCTTGGTATCGAGTCCAGGTTCTTTGTACGGTTGAACGACTCACGTTTAACCGCTGTGAGACGTAACATTGGCTACACCCCTCTTCCAGCAGCGCTATAATTTTACTAGCTCTCATTGCTTTTTCTGCCATTACGATAGACACAAAGATATCTGTTTTAAGTCACAATAAGGCAGAATTATGCGATAAACATAAATTGTTGTACTAAAAATAACGAAAAGTTACTTTTAGTTGCTTGATAACCTTTTAACCGCAAACCCGCGAAAAGTGTCACAAAATGAAAAAGGGATTAATAATTTAAAAAACAAAAGTTTTGAATTTGGAATGAACTTTTTTTCATACCCAGACTCTTTATTAAGTGCCAGTAACATAGTTTGGCTATTAAAACCTCTGAAGAACTAAATTATTACCAATAATGTTAAAAAATCAAACCCGCCCGTTTTTTTTGCAAAGGAGTGTATAAGCTGAATAACCAGACATACATAAGCACTCACGCCTGTAATCCTTGAAGGGGTGTGCAAAGGTGTAACCAATATACCCACAATTCGCCGCTCATTTCCGTTCCATAATGTGATGGTGGGGGCGAGTCTATCATACCTCGCGGTATCGTATGACGTGTACAAATTCCACATTTCGGGCTAATATTGAGCATTTATTGATAGAACGCCCAAACCTAACCTTTTCAGGGTATCGCACCCGAGACCTTAGTACACCAGACGTACCGCGTACGTATTACAACTGAGTCACTGAACTTGAATTAGGATATAATATGAATTAGTTCCCAGTAGTAAGTTCCCATGAGATTTTCTAAAATTTTGGAAATAAAATCTCGAAGGCCTCTCCATGCGCAAAAGCTAGTAATCTATAAATCAAAAACAGACAAACAGACTTATGTAAACTTTCATATTTATAATATTAAGTTGAATAGCAGGTGCATGAAATAAATCATCCAATGTGTGGGTAAAACCAGAATACTTTATAATTTTAAATGTTATAGAAAAACAAGCCTCTAACAAAGTATCTCATTCACGCAAACATTTATGTGCGTAAACCGAATTCTATAGGTCACCAGACCAAATTAAGACAATAAAACTATTATAGTATTGTTTCGTGTACAAAAGACAATTATATTAACTGTATGCGAATTCCAGTTGGGAGGTTAATCACATTACCCCGCTAGATGGGTGATTAGAAGGATCTTTTGTGTGTGACGTTTCACACAGTCCACGCGTTTGTCCCAATTCGCTCCCACCCATTTCTGTGAGTCAAGAGGTCGAGTCTAAAGCGATAATCATAGAAGTTAGCCGACCTTATAAATGTAATCGGCCATTAAACATAATTAAACGCGTTTTAATAGCATACAATTTCACTTTGAAATTTTATGACGACTATTTTATACGTTTTTTAATTTATGGGGTGTTATTGTTATGCATGTGGTGTAAAAGCCTGTGAATATTAATATATTTATATTAATTGGACAATTAAATAATAATTAATTTTATTGGTATAACGTAGTTCTGTAGGTATGTGATTTTAATGCAGCAAGGCTATTGAGTTGATAATTCCTATGAAGCTCTACGACAATTATTGCAAGGGCAACATAGTTATCGTAACACGTATTATTTTTTTCTATGTTCATAAAATATTCATAGCATATTATGTCATCTGTGGCATATAATAAAAAAGTTTGTCTGTTGTCTGTCTATGTTCACACCTTACATAAAAACGGCAGAACGGATTCTGAGACATGTTTTAATATTATGCTAAGTGGAACACCAGTAGATGTGTCAATTTTGCTGGGAGGATGGTACCTGATCATTTTGTACCCGACTGGATGGTGACCCGCACACATAGTGAAAAGCCCGCCATAGTGGCTTGTTCAGGCGAGCCGCGTTCCGGGGTCAGGCCGTGTCTGACCATGTCCATGTAGTCCAGTGTATATATTTTGCCGTGTCAGGATATAAAATAGCTATAAAGGTATATACATATAACTGACTATGATCTGAATCCTAATCTGTATAGGATAAGATGTTAAAAAAAACATTCTAAGAGCACGAAGCCTTGAGCAAAACTAATCCTACTAATATTACAAATTTAAATGTGAATTTTTAGATGTATTTGTGAATTGGGATGTCTATTAATTAATTAATCACGCCTTAATAGCTGTCCAATAATGGCTTAATGGCTGTAATATTTTGATGAAATTTGGCACATAAGTAGCCGACTGTGAAACGTGAGGCCGTGGGTTCGATTCCCGCACCGAGCAAATATTTGTCTGATTCACAAATATTTGTTTCGGGGTCTGGGTGTTGTGAGACCGAAAGTCTCTCGTAGTTGCTGATACCCACGACACAAGACTCGTATCTTATTGTAGGGTCAGGACTATGTATGTGACAGTTGGGTGTAATTTAATTTTAATTTAAATTAAAAAAATATATATCCCGGAAATGAATATTCATGCGGGCGGAGCCGTAAGCAAGAGCTAGTATGTATAAAATCGTAAATAGACTTTATTTTTGCACGTTAATCCGCGTACCCATTGAACCAATTTGTTTGCAGGTTTCAGTGATGTACTGAGATATGTTAAGCGCATATATAGAGAACCTTTTGTCCCGGCAGCCGGTTCAATTATCGCTATAGGAAAAATATATTTATGGAGGAATGTGATGGTGTTATTTCTTGTTATGTAGTTTTGTGTATGGTACAGATCCCTAGGGTGCCAATAAACCTAATCATGCGTATAGAGCTGCGGACCAGAACTAGTTTAAATACTACTTCTTGCCCTTATCCCACTTGCAGTAGGATGCGATCGACGTAACATCCTTTTTAACAAAGATTTGGCTTGTAGATTTAGCGTCCGGCTTACTTCAACTCTCTGGGAGGAAAACACACCCAACCCCGAATCAAAAGTTTGTAGATCACATAAACATTTGTCTCGGTATAAGAACTGAACCCGAAGCCTCTCCTTTCACAGCAAACTACTCACCCACTGCGCTTCGGAGGTTTTTTGATACTACAAATCCACTATATGACATACCAAACTCTATATAGAGTCACAACGAGTTTTTTCTTGACGATACAGATTGTCAAATATAGAAATTGACGCATCCACAGAATTAATTTAACGTGTTATTTCGGTCGTTATATAATAAATATTACATTTATGTCTCTTTTACCATATTTTAAATAATATATTTGTAGATAACACCAAATAACAATTTGGGAGTGGCGTTTTGTTTTACATAATATAGAGATTAGGGTATTAGTATTACTTTAAGCGTCTGTTTCATAATATTCAGGTAAACGAAATTTAATGAGTAGTAGAGCCACGTTGTTCAAAGTTTTGTTTACAGCATGAATGTGGCCGGCTTACCACAGTGTCACAGAAAACTGAAGTAAAGTTACATGTAAACTGACTGCCAAATGTGTTATCTGGTAGATAAAATTAAAACGAGAATTGTGGAGTCGGCTTTTGATATCGCTGCTTTATCTCGAAAAAATGTACTTTTATAATATCATTTACTTTAATTCCCAACATACATAGATATAAAAGTTAACTTGTGTTTATGATATCGTATTACAAACTAAAGAGCTGTGGTTAAACCTGCGTGCAGAGTGAGCTTCAGCATACACACATGCATAGAAGGACATACGTATAATATTTCTTACTTGGAGACTTAAAGGTAATATTAATTATCCTAGCATTTTATTATTTATATAACGCATCATGACCTTAATTATCATAATCAATATTTTTTTATTTTGTTCCATGTTGCCAGAATAATACAAAAATACTACGTTATAACTATAAGATAAAGTCTAGAATAGATGAACCAGGACTAGCTAGTAATAGCTAGTAGTGTAACCTAGTCTTATAATTGTAACATCATGCTTTGACCCATTGGAGCGGAGTAGTAGCATACACACGACTGAAATCACGAGGGACAAGCAACAGTTAGTAATTAATATATATAATCATCATCATCATCAGCCACAAGACGTCCACTGCTGAACATAGGCCTCCCACAATGATTTCCAGACCGACCTGTTCGAAGCGGCCTGCATCCAGCGACTTCCTGCGACCTCTATCTAGCGACCGGCTGATGTCGGTATAACCATCGTATTCATGGCTAAATGCAACAGGCTGATGATGGGCAGCAGCATCTTCAACGCAAGAAGCTACGCCTCTGCGCTCGCCAACCCGCCTGCCAAGCGTGGCGAGTATGGCAAAACCTCTCAAATGATAGGACAGACAAGAACCTAAACACTTAAATCATCTCAATAATTCTTATCCAGCAGAAACAAAATGTTCAGAAAATTCATCACTATATTTACGAAGGCATCAAAGCAACGCCTCGATTAGTGTCATTGCCAGCAAAAAACATCCCTAAGTCGTTGCAAACATAAATGAATATTAATAGTCGGAATAGCGCCGCTCACCGCCGTTGAGGACGGTGAGGACATCTTTTACGCCGTAAATTGTATTTATGATGACAAATCCCTTAATATAACATTATTCAAGTAATACACAAAGCTATTGCAGTAGCTGACTAAATATATAGGTTTTTGTTTTTGTTGAAACAAATGTGTGATGTATCTCATCCGCGGTGCCATCCAACATGATTAATAATAATAAAAGGTTTGTATTATACACGTCCCACTGCAGGGCATGAGCTTTCAATAAATTAAATAAGAAGGGTCATGTCACAGCCATTTTACTTAGAGACTATGAGATGATTTGGATGGTAAGAGTACAATTTATTATTGAGGTGTAAATAATTAAATAAATAAATAAACCCAACCGACACACACAGTCTTGACCCCACAATAGGTAAACTTGTATTGTGGGTATTAGGAACTACGAGAGACTTACAATCGGACAACACCCACCCACTTTTACGAGGTGGTCCCTGGTATGCGAGAGGCAGAGACTTCCCTCTTCGAAGTGTGAAGAAGCATTTATACAGGCTGACATGATTCTGGTGACCACCGATAACCTCATTGTTTGCCAGTGGTTGCTGGTTTTTTGGACTGCACTACATCAGGACATCAGGTGTAGGGCAGTCACTTTGCCGTGCTAGGATAAAAAAAAACGATAATAAAATTGGTGTGTGTCGTGGGACACCAGGTAGGAACGAAGTTCCTTCGGCTAATGTAGAATCGACACAAATTGTAAAAAATACAAATTATCAACTAAAATAACAAAATATGTCTCTTTATTTTTGTTTGACAACATAAAATTACATAGAAATAGAATAGAAAAATAGAAATAAAAAAAAGACGTGTAGCACTCGGAGACTGCCGCGGTAAAGCTATTGTATAGCATTTTTTATCAACTTATGTAATTATAAATAAAAACTTATTAATTTAGACTTAGACTGGCTACTAAACGGTGGACGGCCGTGTTCTATAATCAAAAATTCAAATTCAAATTTCAAACCGCGTCTACATTTCCAAATGTCATAAGTTATCTATCTGTTTTATTAACGGAATTTCGACTTTAACTTTGTGTGCTAGATATCAAATTAAGTTTAAAAAAAGTCTCATTTAACGGTTTTATTCCACGCATTTTTTCCACGCATTTTTCTTACGGTTTTACTATCACATTTTTTTCAGTTCGGTCACGCAGCGAAATCCCTATCCCCTCCAAGCCTGCCGTAAGGAACTTCGTTCCAATAAAAAGGACCATCGATTGTTCATTTGCATTACTAAAATAAAATTTTGACAAAAAAATTATTTCATAAACAACCAAAAGTTAGCAGGATAGGCTGGTGTCCACGTGAGGACAATAGGGAATGTTTCATAATAACTAGAATAGCATTAAACCGATGTAATTAAATGAGGATTTCTACCACAATTGATCAAATATTTGACCAAATTTAATACCTATCGATTCACGATTAGCCATCGGGAAAGTTGTTAAAAATATAGAAAATCTGAGTCATTTTGTATATCATCGAATGACAACACATTGCGGCGACATACATAAACCAATAAGCAGACAGATAAACGTAATGTGTGTCCTTTGTATGAACAAGTTATTTATAAAACTTGGCATGGCTATCTATTTTTCTACGCAATTTATCTTGATCGCAAACGTGACTTCAGAAGTGATATCCCGGTGATATTCATTTTTCCTTAACATTTCCTTCAATGTTCAAGCGTGACGAGAAGAAATAATACTCTGTAGCTATTAATATACAATGACATCGATTTAATGTGATTTAATAATAATAATCCCAGCCATGTATCGACCCACTTCTGGGCACTCTCTTCCTGCTTCACATGCCTTGACTTCACATGCCTTATAATTCTAATGGATAACTTCTCTCATATGCAGGGTTCTTCACGATGTTTCCTTCACCGTTAGAGCAAGCTATAATTGACAATGATTACACACGAAAAAGTCAACGTTAGAAAAGTCAGAAGTGCATGCGCTTGGAGCTGAAAATAATAAATCAACGATATAACAGCCTCCCTGGCACAGTGGGCGAGTAGCCGGCAATGAATTAAGATGCTGTCGATTCCAATCCTGCACCAAAATGTCGACCGTCAAAAGACATTAGGTCCCTCGACGGTCGGTATATTTGTGTGATCCGTAAGTATTTATTTTGTTTCGAGCCTGGGTGTTGTGGGACCGTAAGTCCCCCGTAGTTCCTGATACCCGTAATACAAGTTAATCTAGTTTGGTTTCAGGACTAATGTGTACAACAGTTGGGTGTCTATATTTATCCATTATAAAATTAAATATAAATAGAAAAATAATATTAAGTAGGTTAAATATTCATGCGACAACTCGTTTACTAATAATAAAAAGCTATGCTTAACACGTGTCAATTCGTCGCTATTGGTTTATTATGCATACATGGATCAGATATTCACATTTTCACATTTCACATGTTTCTTTAGGCTATGACTTCATGAGATGGAATTAAGCTCAGCAAAATGTGGGTATACTGGTTACACTTCTTCCTACCCCTTCGAAGATTACAGGCGTGAGCGCGTGTGTATGCATTTAAATCTTTCCCACTCTCTACGAGGCCCAACTCCATGAGGCCCAACCAAATATACGTACATATAAAATGTGCAGATTTTAACATTTTTTTTCTATAATTAAAGGCTACTTCAAAATATTTTTCTTGGTTACGTGTATCATTTTCTTGATGCCATTTAAGGGTGTGTGGAAGAAACCTTAAATACTTGCTTATTTGTCTAAAATATTAATACAGCGATGTTTATATCCTACGTCTTGCTTCGATCTTGCAGGATTGGATCCTGGTACCCGCACAACGTGCTCATCTGATATGCTAAGCTGTGCTACAGCACGCGGCCGAGCCATGATGTCCAACTCAGCGCCGCGCCGCTCCGGTGGCGCCCGCAGTATCTACCCGCTGAGCGCTTAACGACACCGATGACCCCTATTAGTAGCCATTTACGAAACGCAAGGGCTACTATGTTCTGCAAATCTACCTTAGGCCATAGGGCACAACTCAACCTCACCTCAGCATTAGTTGAATTGCAGGATGTTTGAACTGACATACAATCTTTGTGTTCATCCACTGCAATTTCACTGTCTTTTATTTCTAAATCAAAAAATAAAGACAGAACCAGACAAAATAACATTCATGTATCACGTACTACAAACATGAAGCTACTAGACAATATTGTATATTTTTTTTAAGAACAAGCCGGCTGTTATGGAGCTAATGTCGGTTCACATAAATAGATCAACTCGCCGACCGGCATACATAACATTATCTACAAATGCCTAGCAGATCCTTATTGCGATATGACACTCCATTTAAATAAATCTTCACTTGGACACATACGATATTTATGATTAAGCACAAAGCTGACATTTCGGTGCGTCTGCTATCGGCCGATTACTCAGAGCTATTCGAACGTGTGGCATTAGATTATTTTAAAGATACGTGTTTAACTAGAAATGGGACGTTTTATTTGTTCAAAATTATAAACTATAACATATTTCCTATCTTTTAATAAATGGTATATTCAGCAATAAAACTGCTTTCGTGATGTAATTAGGTGGTAGTAATGAAATTATTATGTTTCGATTGCTATGACAAATGAAATAATACAAACGTAAACCTATAATATTATTTACAAAAAACGATATAACAAATCTAAAGAAGTAATAATAACCAAATTTAATCCGGTGCTATTGCAATTAAATAGCCAATTATTAGTAGGGTGCACTGACAAAATTTTAGCAATATCTAACTTTTATTTAACTTTTTGATTCGGTTTTATTCTTAAAAAAATATTGTACTATTTCTTTATCCGCAGTTTGACTCTCTTCGGAAAGGGACTTCTTTTCTAATATATATGCCACTGACTTTTGAATGAAAAAAGAATAATCAAAACTGAATCACCTGTAAAAAGTTACACGTTATTATGCCAAAATACACATACGCGTTTAAATAAAAACCTCCACCTTTTTTTTATTAAATCTTAAGACAGATCCGGAAAGTGAGAGTTTAAATTACAAATAAAGAATCTCTGACTCTGTTGATTCTTAAAATACAATTATTATTAAAAAGGTTGATTCGTAAATCAAGTTTGACGTTATAATTTGTAAAAAGGCAACTTTGACGGAGAAAAATATTTTGTACGTAACGACGCTGCACATTTTCCTTAAAAGTTCAAGCATCTGATCCTAAGGATCTTTTTTTATACGTCCTTGAAATATTTTATTATTAGGATATTTATTACGATATTTATTGAAATCGTCTCATGTAGTATATACGACACACAAAACTTAGATGTGATCTTTGACACTTTGTAGAGAGCAATCCTACTTGCTTAATGTTAGTGTAATGATATGGCGCCGAAGAAGTTGCCTGCAATGATGTGCCTTAACAGGTTCTGCCTGTTAGTTATTTTCCAATAAAGTACCACTCAAACTATTGCATGTATCATTTATACACAATTTTTAAGCTTACGTCTATAACCCCGGAGGGGTAGGCAGAGGTGCAACTAGTGATAGACCCACAGTTCGCCGAGCCTTTTTTCATCTTATGATATAAAAGTGGGCGAGCCTAAGGATATATCGGGGACAAATTCTACACAAATTTCAATCCCGGGGTACCGATGTGTGATTTTCCATATAAAAAAATCTAACACAAATTGTGATTGCTAGATCTCGAGTTTGAACCCAGGAACCCCGTCTCTAATAAAATATTGTTTTTATTCTATAATGGCGCATACTTTTTAGGAAAATATAGTATATTCTACTTTATTACATATTGTTCAAAGAGGTGTGTAAGGATCGTAGCAGGTGGAAATCTCTGCCTACTCCTGTGGAAGCAGGTGTGAGTCTATGTATGTATGTATTAATTATATATATTGGAAGGAATCAGACGAACTAATGACGTTATGTTGACGCGAAAATGCACTCGGTAATCTAAGAATATAATAAAAAAACTACCTATAAATACTTATCTCATTATTGTGTACCTAACATATATATGTATAGTATAATGCTTATCGCGATGTCTGTTATATTCATGTTCACAAACTTTCCGTAGGCCTTGTAGCTTTATTGCTACAAGATTCCAACAGGCGTAATAAGAATTACTTATACGAGTTGTCGTGTTAATTGACAAAACGACAATATTGCTCTAACAGTTCAGGTAAATCTAGCAGTACATTTAATACTAGCTTTAACTCGCAACTCTACCTATGTGATTTAGGTTATACCTGCTATAGCGAACTGAACTTTATACAATAAACCATAATCCTCAATATTTTTTCCTCAAAGCAGGAATGGAGCCCGCTACCATGGTACCGATAGTTAGCCTAAGCTTATCTCAATATACAGTAGAACCTCTATAAGTCGAACATCAAGGGAGACATCAAAAAATTCGAGTTATAGAGTTTTCGACTTATGGAGGATTTCGACTTGGACGGATTTTAATTCGACTTACTTTAGAGGTTAAGATTCCTTCTTACAAATTTTAGATTAGAGAAAATTGCTTAAGTGGTAATCCTATTTGTTGTATACTCCTAAATTGTTTTCTAAGAAACAATGTTGTACTTACATTGTCGACAAATTCTTAAAGTCGGTAACTTATTTTTCTTCGACCTATAGAGGTAAACATTTTCAAATAATCGAATTGTAAAGGTGGTAAATTAAAACACTGCTATTTCAAGATAAAGAGGTCCGATTTAATTTTTCGAGTTATAGAGGGAAAATATGTACCAAAATGGCTAGCAGGGGCTCACTCAATATTCCGACTAAGAAGGAGGTTTTGGGGCTTGAAAGGAAGGGAACGAAACCTTTTTGGTGTTTTGGAGGTGTTCGACTTATCGAGGTTCGACTTAAAGAGGTTGTACTATATCACCGAAAACAGCATCTCAGTTGGTTCAGTGATAGTGGTGATCCGCGTGCAAAAAGAAATATGTTTACGATTTTATTATATTTTAATATACATTAAATTATTATATATGTGTGTTAAGACAAATCGTGATTATAAAGGTCACGGTAAGCAGCGCCTGTGTTATACCCTAGCATTGCTGAAGTCAATGGGTGGCGGTGACCGCTTACCATCTCGTCGAGCATACGGCGGCAGCTGAACCATATGTTATTTTGCCACCTAGGCAACAAAAAGAAAACATTGTAATGAAAAGTTGATATCATTATTGTATAAAATAAAATTTCGTCATTAATATTTATGAGAAATCTGAAATGAATATCTTATCAATAAACTTTATCGAGAAATGTAAATATATACAGACAGCATTAACATACTGAAATAAAATATCCTTATAAATAAATTTCACTTGCATTCCATTCAACATTGTGACATTTAAATGTTAAATATTCCGTAAATCCTGTTTTGGACTTAATGCAAATTATAATTACTTTCCATCGTAAGGAGCCTCAATCGTAGAGACTACTCGATTGGATGTACTGTTTACCCTATTCGGTAATTGCAAAATTTTAATCCATCGTTTAAATTGACTGTAGTCATGGTGAAAAACCCGCGATACTCGGCCAGCATAATTCTGGCGAACGTTTTGCGATGCAATATCTCTCGAGGGTTAACATCATAATTAGATTCCACTGTACTTACCATCTGCGCCAGTATAATTACGTACCGATGTAAAAAACGCCTGAATTGTTTCACTACTACGCATACTGGTACTGAGAGTGGCATCTCTGTTACCTTGATATTAATAAACGACGAATTAATTAAATAAATAACACGGCTTACTGTGTTATTTCACACGATATAATTGTTAACTAATATAGAATGTTAATAAGCTTATAATTAAGCTCCCCTATTTCATGTTAACTTTATATACCTTCCATTCTTACTGCCTTGTATTATCCTGGCCTAATGCTAGGGTTTGCCTTTGCATCATGAATTAATGGTAATCTGTATTATGTGGGACGACCCTACGTCTGACCTTCCCTACGGGATCCAAGATTCGCATTGCCTCGTCCGTTAATCAGCAGAGTGTATCACGTGCAGTTGAGGTTGGCTATGACCCAAGATGTTGGTGGCCCACTTTTTTTTATATGGACGCTATGCTGATAGCCTAACGCGTGTCGGCTGTTTTCAGCGTCACCGGACTTTCGGATGAGCGCTTTAGGCGCTCTCAACCCTAACATTTAAGCGGCCCTGCTGAGAGCGCCCCCTGTGGGGTACGAATATCGCCTCAGGACGGTCGCTGGCAGAGGGCAGAGACATGTGCTGGTTTTTGGGGGTTATTAAAACTACTCATCATCATTGGCTTGCGGGCCGATACTAGGGTCAGCGCAGCGGAGGACGCGGCGCGGTCTTCGGCGCGAGGACGGTATGTTGGTCTTGTGGAGTGTAATTGTTATTTGAATTCCTCCATCCGTCAGATGGCCAGAGTGATCTCATCGTCTGGATCGGTGAGAAGGTGGCCCACTAGATTATTAACTTATTTTTTTTTACTATATATTTCCCAACTGTATAGGTAACTATACAGTTAGGGAGGGAGGGAGCTATAACATATCTTCAATATCTGTTTGACCATTCATTTGCCAATTAAATAGGTACAACGTGATTATAGTAACCATCAAATAAATGTCAGTAAAATCCATATGAACTTTGACTTTACATAGTTATATTATTATACCTAATATGATTACGACTATAATACATAATTTAAGCATTTTATATGACTAGAAATCGCTTAAGTTTATTATTATGAATATAAAACATTCAAGATGTAGTTATATTAATGAATTAGTTTAGGAACATTCAACATAAACATACAGTGGTAAATGCATAATCTAGTGATTTATAATTTTAGCATATTACGGGTTCCTGATGATGTTCAAATCTCATTTTTGTTTGGTAATTCGATCCCAAATTGTGGTACATACTAGTATTATTTCGTTACACGTCATGGCGATTGAGATTTACGAAAATCATTCTTTCATTAATTGACTACTTTTATAAGCTTAGCAACTAGGTAGGTATGCGAGTGACCATCTGGATTGGTACCACGCTATCTATGTTATAGTAGTATGTTACTATAGTACAGTGTGCGTGTGTACAGTGTGTCGCCAGTAAAACTATTAGACATTGTTAGTCTTAACATCACATATATCGAGGTGATGAACACAGTTTAATGCCCTGGTTTTTTTCTTTTTATCCGAGAACAGCAAAGTGACTGTACTACACCTAATGTTAAGCGCAGTGCAGTTCAATAAAACCAGCGGCCACCGACAAACAATGACTTTGTCGGTGGTCACAAGAATCATGCTAGCCTGTATTATGCTTCATCACACTCCGAAGAGGGAAGAAGTAAATCGAGGAACCTGCGACAAGACAGTCGGATGACCGATGCAGGCATAGGGATACAAGGATGTATCCCTATACTTGCCCCAACCAACTATCAAGTCCTGTCGCAAGCCTCTCGGGAGAACCGGATATATACTGGCTGAACCTGGAACGCGATCCACACAAGATGTGAGGATCACTATGGCAGATTTAAACACCATATGTACGGTGGTCACTATCCGAGCAGATATTAATCCTACCACCAGAAATGCTTTATAGTGCTCAGTGATTCAAAGTTCTGTGTGTATCTTTTTATGGGCACGCGTGACGCTCGCCAATAGACGCTCGTTTCGTCATTCAATTAAAAAAAACCTTTGGTGCACAAATGTTGATCTTGAACGAATACGAAATAGCTGCACCTTTAAAACATGCGAACCAATATATTTTTCGATTGAGTAAATTATAATGAATTAGATAATGACAAAACATTTCGTAAAGTGCTTCGGCAACATAATCTTTATATTCATGGTTTTAACATAAGCTAAGAATAAAGTCAAGAACGCCATGAGTACATCAAAGGTTAAAAGATCTACATTGCAGACTGAACTTAAGTTTTTTTTTCATAAAGAAGCACACTGATATACGTGAAGGTACAAATGAATTAAATCTATGTATCTGCATGGTTGCAAACAGGATGTAAATATAAAACTGGTCTAGGGCGAATAGAACTCGTTTACATATAGTTTTGTATTAACTGAACTTAAGTGGTTTTTATTAACATAAAGAAGCGCAATTATGTACGTAAAGATACTTAATAAATTATATATTTATATATTTTTGCAAACATGATGTAAATAAAGAAACTAGTCTAGGGCGAATACAACTCGTTCATATATAGTTTCGTATTAATTGAACTTAAATGTTTTTTTATTAACATAAAGAACCGCAATTATATACGAAAAGATACTTAAATTATACCTATATAAGTTTGCAAACATGATGTAAATAAAGAAACTAGTCTAGGGCGAATACATATCGTTCACATATAGAGTGGGTTATATCAACTCAACGATTGAAAGAAAGACCTTATAAATACCTAATTCAAATATTTACGATTAAATAATAATTTCTTACATTAACGATAATAGTGTAGAGAACATTCCGAAGTTGATTATTCCGAGTTATTCACATTTGAAATTGGTAATAACCAAATTTATATTGAACCAAATGACAAGTATAGTCTAAGGAACAAAATTTATTAGAATCAGGTCACATTTAAATGAAATACGCACCGAATTTATAGACTCCTTTTTAAAGTCGGTTAAAAAAGAAAATAAATTAAATAAAAATATCTTTGCTTGAAAACTGCTAATGTTTTTTTTATAATTATGGTATTATATTTACATATAATTTAAACTTGTTTTCAGGTCTTTAATTTATTGATAAAAAGAATATCATTAGCAAATTATCACTATAAAATAAGATTAATAAATCTTCTTTAGTTTTGTCACTTGAGGACACAGCACTAAACTGGCTTCCTACAATATCACTTAATTTAGGAAGCGGTAATATGATGAACTAGCCAAATTAAACCATCCAACCATATTCGAATTGCCCGAATTGCCTTGGACTTTAATATATGTATACAATAAAGCGAGTTTATCCATATAGCGAAATACCATAAATAACTTGACCTTGACGTTTCCATGATGAGTTTTTTATAGTAGAAGTTAGGCAATAAAACACTGCTGCTAAAGTTATCACTACCTATCATTGGCAGCCAGGAACCCACACCCAGAAGAATGGTGGTGCGTTGCCGAGTTTTAGGAGAAGAATTTATGTTTTGCGGGTTAAATAGGTGTCCGGTAATCTTACTAATGTTTTTAAGGGTTGAGAGCACCTAAAGCGCTCACCAAAAGTCCGTTGAAGCTGAAGACAGCGGACTAGCGTCGGGTTATCACCGTCGCGCCACAAATTAAAAAAAAATACAAATGTTCTGACAAATAGACAAAAACGCCGGTAAAAACATATTCGACAGCCTACTCATTGAAGACATCAAAATTTGTCTACACTACGGTGCAGCGCAACTACATATCAAAATATAAACTACCAACACTCCGTACAGTATTAAGTTATGCACTTCGGCAATCTCCTATTTACAATTTACTACGGTTAGGCTAACAATGTCGGCTTTTCTGGGCGTCAAGATAATGAAGAGAAAAATAAATTAAAAAAATCTTAATTCAAATTATTTATTCATGAAATGTTAGAATTAATTTATTATTTATATTCCGTCAAAACTCTACCGCTAGTAAGAAATACATAATCAAATGTTCTAAGTGCTCAATCTATACTTATAAAATAACATGTCCTGACTGACTGACTGATTCATCATCGCCGAGCGCAAACTATCAAGGCTACAAGCATGAAATTCGGACTGTATATTCATTTTGTTATGTAGGCACCCACTAAGAAAGGATTTTAGAAAATTCCACCCAAAAGGGGTCAAAATAGGGGATGATAATATGTATGAAAGTCCGTCATTTTGAAAGTTACATAAACAATATTTTGTATTTCGGTCATTGACGTAAAACAAATAAATACGTGTTTCAGGAATTTTGGAAATTTTATTTAATAAGGGATAAAAAAGGGGGTGAAAGTAAATGCGAAAGTGAGTTTGTTTGTTACGCTTTCACGCCTAAATCACTGAACCGTTTTTGATGAATTTATCTACAGAGACAGATGGGACCCTGGAGACGGTTACAGGCTACTGTTATCCCGGAAAATGCTGTTCACGCGGGCGGAGCCGCGAGCAAAAGCTAGTTTATAATATATTTACTAGCCTCAATAATTAAACGAGTAAGTCGCTCGCCTGATGGTAAGCGAACGCCTTCCTATAAACAAAAGCAACACCACGCAGCAATTTGTATTGCAAAGCATAGTATGGCATAGGACTGCGCTCGTCACCCAGAGACATAAGATGTTAAGTCTCATAATAATTTTACTGGTCAATTGGTAAAGCAGTGGTCCTAGCCCAAACAACCTCTCTCATACGAGGGACCCACTACCTAGCAATTGGATCAACAACATAATTCTAAGTGTTTTCCAAGATCCAACAAAGAAGCCTTTAAGATAAATCATAGCAGTAGGTTAATGTCATTTTGTAGGAAAAAAATAGGTTAGAAGTCATCTCATTTGATATATTCGTAAAACTTGATAAAATCATAACCAGTCCACATCGTTTGACAAGTGCGTCACTGGATATAGCGGCTTTTGAGCGATATATTTTTGTCACGGATGTGATCCATTCATTTTAATTTTGTAGCTAAGTTCGAAAAGATTCAACGATTTTATTAATAAGTTTAGAGTATGACATAAGACACGAATAAATAATAAAAACGATAAAAACCCGAACAATCCATAATAAACTATGTTCATGCTAAATACATATTTAAAAGCATACACATTTCTATCTGAAATATGATAATATGTATATTGTATCAACAATAATAATAACATTTTTTTTATTTTCTGAATTACTTAAATGACTATAATTCTTTATAGCACCAAATATTACACAATGGTTGTACCCGCGTGAATATCTCGATTGGGTGAAAGGCTGGGGATAGATTTCCAAAAAACTTTACTTACTGAACTGGCAGGTGGAAGAAGAATATGACTTATACTTGAACAATTTCAGAATTGTTGAATTGAATTGAACTGAATCTGTATAAATAATTAATAAATTAAAGGCGTTCATAGCCAGGTGCACTCACTAATCGGTAAATAATTAGCGAGTAAGTAATTAATTATTAAGCAACCCATGGCGCGGTCGGTTTATGGATTCTTCTGATATTATTGATGTTTATGGACGATGAAGGTCATTTAGCATCAGGGTGACAATTAAAAAAATACTTCTCACAGTTTTGTATGCTAAGTGAAATTACCGGAGACCTTGATCCTCTTCCTTAATCGGGCCTCATTCCTTTCCTTGAAAGCCAGCAATTTATCCAGGATTCTTCTGATATCATAGAATAGGGCACCCACTTGCTCGTTTACTTGCTTCTGCCATAAAAAACACAAACACTAAAAATATACAAACGACTTGAAAACCTACTCCGTTTTGAAGTCGGTTGAAAATATTCAATAATTTACCGAGATGGCTATAGGCTTAAATCAAATGAATCCATATTAATAATGAAGCGATTGTACGTGGTAAAATATAGCCATGTAAAGCAACAACACATCGCAAATGCTAAGGTCAGGCCGAAGCGGACCGCATAGCATCACGACGACATCTGATCAGGAGGTTAAGATCACACCTATCACATCACCAGCTTATAGCTTCGTTAACAATGCTGAATGCTTGTTCATTTTAGTAATTATGTTTACGTCACCGATTATACTGAAAGCAGCGATAGCTCACAAGGAACAAGAAATGCTAGCCTCAAGCAAAACTAGCCTCAAAAACATGCAACTCTGACTTTCTAAGTTAAATGTGTATTTATTGTTAGATGTCGTTTTAACGGTGAAGAACATATTGTGAGGAATCTGCATACCTGAGAAGTTCTCTATAATGATTTCAAAGGTATTTCAAGTCTGCTAACCCATAATAGGCCAGTGTGGTAGGCTAAGGGTCTCTCTCATTCAGTAATCAATGCCGGTGTATAGCAGTAGCACGTATATAATGGGCTACTAGGTGAAAACTAGTATGTCTCCCGTATGCTAGAGCCCGTACTTGAGTCTTGTATATTTCTTCCACCAAGCAGCAGTATGTGCGATATTATTTTCTGACATAGGTAACTGAAACTCAGAAAATTATTGAGCATCATAATAGTAGTCTGAATATTGTCGCGGCGTGATGAGTGCTGAGCAGTGTAGTACTTTGTAATTCAAAGTTCTGGGTGGTGTTGCTGTTTATGAGCGGTGGTTACCTTCAGCGAATGGCCTGTTCGTGTCGTCATTGATGCTAATTAAAATATTTTTGATATTTATTGTGATTTCTGAAACTCTTACAGAATCTCAAGAAATAGATAAAGATATTAACGAATTCTCTACTATAGGCGAAGAAACATAGTTGACCTTATATTAAGTAGCAACAGAAATTAAAAGTTGAAACTTTTAAACTGTTAAATCTAACATTATCGAAATGGTGTTTAATAAATTACGTGTAATTTAATGTAATGTGTTCGAAGCTGAGTTTATCAAGAATCTTACATTGTTCATTAACTAACACCACATGAATTGGCGTAATAGTACCTAAATCACTATGTAGGCGATTTTAACCTTTGTTATATCGGGTTCACATGGTTCTATTTAAGTTTATCAACTGACTTGAATCAACAAAAGCTGTAAGGTTTTTATTGATAAATTCGATTAAACTATGTTCCGATGATTCAAACCACATGCTGTTTAGCATACGATAAACTAAAATCAAATCTTCCGCTTCCGCGATTTATTGAATTCCGCGAAATCCGCTTTTAAATGACAATGGTTGGCATCTAATTATCTTAAATCGCCTTATAATAATCGCCCTAACTGTGAGTTCCTGGCTTCGGTTACTGGGTGCACATTCCAGGTCGGCAATCACAATTGTGATTTGAGTTTTCTATTCGAAAACTTTACATTAGTTGTCCGGTAATAGAGTTTGTACCCTTGATAGGCTCGCCCATTATCACATCATGGAACAGAAACATGTTCGGCGAACCTTGGGTGCAGCATTATTGCACTACTATCTACACCTTGGAGGATACAGGCATAAACTTTGGGAATCTATTTTCAATTTATGCAGCCATAAAAAATAATCTCTCGTCTGAAAATCCGCCCAAGTGAGATTTAGACTCGCACACCGAGTGTTCCGTATCTTAATATTTTCTTTTTTATTTATTAGCATACTCAACATATTCTGTGAAAAATTCAGCCGGCTACCTAATACGGTTCAAAAGATGAGCCTCTAAAGGTACGAGGAACCAGCAGATATAAAGACAAACAGACAAACAAATTGATGGACAAATAGTCAGACGGTGAGACTGTGTAATATAATTCTATTGTATCATCGAACGCTTAAACTACCAAGCTTTATAAAGGTCACCTTACTCTAAGATTTTAAGTGACTGCACTACACCTAATGGTAAGCACAGTGCAGTCCCAAAAAACCAGCAACCACCGTCATACAATGAGTTGAATAAATGCTTTATATGCCTGTATATATCCTTTTTCACATTCCGAAGAGGGAAGAAGCAAATAGGCCTGCGACAGGACAGGCGGATGACCGATGCAGGAAGCAGCAGGAACCTTTCGAAACGAAATCTCAAACAATCCTGCCTCGGTGGCCTTTTATTGAAATATGGTTTGACTGCTATGCTGAGGTCTCGGGTTCGATTCTCGGGTCGGATAAAAGTGATATTGGAAAGAAAGAAAGAAGTGATTTATTGTAACAGTGGTAGGTACAGATGCGTCAATAACATCTTCAAATTCAATTAAAAAATTAATAACTAAAGTAATGCTGCACACCACCACTACAATTACGTATCCAGCTCAACATAATGCTGTATTTTGACTCGAGTCACGACACAGCGCTGATTTTTATTGGTTATGGGTGGGGCGGTCTAGGGTGGCGTACGGACGCCCATGCCCAATTTTTTAACGCTGTATGCACGCGCCCACCATCCGAATACGCTTATCCGCCAAGCGTCAATATACACTGTCTTTGACCTTTACCTCCCTTTTTGAAAAAAAAATTGTAGCACGCGACGATACTAGCTGGTGCATATCTCATGCAGGCGGCGGCAGTCAGCCCATTGCCTCATACAGACGGTGCCAGAGTTCACAGCTAGACAAGATTTTTATGACAGCAGAAATAAAAATAAAGTAATATATCTTTTTACAATTGTGTGAACAATATATACTACGGATGAGTTTGGGTTTTTTTTTTTTATAACATAGGCTGGCAAACGAGCAAGTGGGTCACCTGATGGTAAGTGATCTCCACCGCCCATGTACGCCCACCACCAGAAGAATCATGGGCGCGTTGCCGACCTTAAAGGAAAGGGACAATTAGGGATTGGATTTGGAAGGGAAGGGGATTTGGGCTTCCGGATATCTCACTCACCTTCGCGGATTACGGGCATAAGTGCGTATGTATGTATGAAATCTCCAACACAAAGATACTCGGAGTGAGGAGCGTAGTGCAGTGCCATACTGAACTTTGTTATTCACCGTTCAGAGTGTTGTTGTTACTATTAAACGTAGCGACCTGCTGCATCTCATCATTTATGTGAATAAAAAGAAGTAAACGCCATTGGGTTACATCAATATATACCTACTTGTATCTTCTTAGCAAAGCTTTGTTGATAAAATAAACAAAATCAATACGTTTGAATACATTGGTCGATGTCATTGTCGCGTTTTAAATTATGATTTATAATTTAATAGCGGAATTTACATGTCTATATAATAAAGTTCAAATATACAATGAATTTATAAACGAGATCCGAGTTTTTAGATTACAAATATCTGTTTAACGATCTTCTAAGGTCAGAACAGAGATTAATGTATTAAAACCAGTCACATATAAAATTGTGATATTGCGTAAGCTATTGATGGATGAGCATAGCGCAACCGCGTGGGTTCACTCGCCTTCAGCCGTAATAATGTGACATCTATAAAAACCAAGGACGATCACCATTATTTATTGAGTATTTGAATGATTTCTTCCTATTATTCGCATCCATGACGAACCACGCCTTGTATATTTAACAAAATAAATAACGTTATTGTCGTGAAAACGAATTCGCTCCATTGTATAGAGATTTAAATCATTATTGTTCGAAGATTCGTGTCGTACTTAATTTATGACGGTAAGATTGTATTACGAATCGTCTCGAGCGCAAGTTAGATGACTTCCAGCCTCCCGAACAAGCCGGTTTCCGAAAAGGCTATAGTACCATAGACCACATTCATACGCTGCGGCAAGTTATACAAAAAACCGAGGAGTATAACTTGCCACTTTGCTTAGCGTTTGTGGACTATGAGAAAACCTTTGATTCGATCGAGACCTGGGCAGTGCTGCAGGCTCTCCAGCGGTGCCACATCGACTATCGGTATATCGAAGTGTTGAGGTGCTTGTACAACAACGCCACCATGTCGGTCCGAGTACAAGAACAGAGTACGAAGGCTATTCCACTACAGAGAGGCGTGAGACAGGGAGATGTTATTTCTCCGAAACTGTTCACTGCCGTGCTGGAAGATGCCTTCAAGCTCTTGAACTGGAAAGGATTCGGCATCAACATAAATGGCGAGTACATGACTCACCTCCGCTTTGCCGACGATATCGTGGTCCTTGCGGAATCGCTGGAAGACCTGAGTACAATGCTCGAAGACCTCAACAGAGCTTCTCAACGGGTGGGCCTCAGAATGAACATGGACAAGTAGAAGGTCATGTTGAATGTCCATGTTGTGCCCACCCCGATTACTGTTGGAAGCTCATTTCTTGAAGTTGTCGACGAATATGTCTATCTAGGACAAGTAGTCCAATAAGGCAGGTCCAACTTCGAGAGAGAGGTCAATCGTCGAATCCAGCTCGGCTGGGCAGCGTTCGGGAAACTTGGCAAGGTCTTCTCGTCCAAAATACCTCAGTGCCTGAAGACTAAAGTCTTCGATCAATGTGTGTTACCAGTGATGACATACGGCACTGAGACGTGGCCTCTAAATATGGGCCGTATAAGACGGCTCACAGTCACTCAGCGAGCTATGGAGAGAGCTATGCTCGGTGTTTCTCTGCGTGATCAAATCAGAAATGAGGAGATCCGTAGAAGAACGAAAGTCACCGACATAGCTCAGCGGATTAGCAAGCTCAAGTGGCAGTGGGCAGGCCACATAGCTCGCAGAACCGATAACCGGGGGATGGGACAGAAAGGTTCTGGAATGGAGGCCACGTACTGGCAAGCGCAGCGTTGGACGTCCACCTACAAGGTGGACAGACGACCTGATAAAGATCGCAGGAAGTCGCTGGATGGAGGCCGCTTCCAACAGGTCGGTCTGGAAATCTTTGCGAGACGCATATGTTCAGCAGTGGACGTCTTGTGGCTGTAGATGAAGATTGTATTAGACTAATTATTATAGTGAATCATAAATATCTTTCATTTTTCGATTGCCTAGAGACTAGTAGACTAGCACGACTTCTCAGTCCTATAAACAGTGAGGTTCTAGATTAAGATTGAAAGAACAATTTGTGTTTAAGTTATCGATTTAAAAAATGAATTGAGAGACATGAGTTGCTCGGGATTAAAATTTGTGCCCGATACGGCGATATAGTTGCCATAAATGTGTATACAGCATTATTTGCACCTGTAACTAACCCATGTGTCTCACTGCTGGGCACGGGCCTCCTGTACGAATGACAGTGGTTAGGCTTTAGTTCACCATACAGGCCTAATAAAATTTGGTAGACTACAAGGACACGTGCCTTAGAAAAGTCAGAAGTGCATGCTCTCGGAGCTGGTTTCGAACCTGTCTTTCGCCACGGCCGTCCGTACCATTCTCCGCTGAGCTATAGATATCATGTAGGTAATTAGTATTTTTTTTTGTTTTTATTATATTATCACCAACAAATTTATTCATATCCTTGAAGTATTATTTATCAACGATTAGTTATAATCCGTAAAATTTGTAACTGCAAAATTATCATAAATGGCATTGGTATATTGACGAATAGCTTCTGTCGTGAATAATATCAAATTGATGTTTAATTATAATTTATAATGTGCGTATCTATTCTTGATTAAATTAACATTTTGGAATTTAAGATAATTTCAAATAAAATGTTGACGAGATATGACTTCCTTACATGATGCCTACCTTAGATCCTTTAGCTTTGTAAGCCGTAGAGCCACGCTGTAAATAGTTGTGTCTACAACTTGAATGGCCGGCTAGACCGGGATGTTACCACAGTCTCACGGTAAACCGTCGTGAAGTAGAAGGTCGCTTTTGCGTTTCGTACTGTGATTGAAATATGCGGACGCCCAAATCCCCATCCCTTCCCATAATCATCCCTATCCTTTAAGGTCAGCAACGCTTCCATGATTATTTAGGTATTGTGAATTCTGGTGAAGATAAATGACCCACTTGCTCGATTGCCATCCTCTGGTATAAAAAATAATATAGATAAGTTGATATAATGATATAGATAAGTTATAAATAAATAAGAAAACTTTTCATATACCTTAGTGTCGTGTAATTTTAAGCATATTTGCTGGTGGGAGGATACTTGTATCCGACCGGATAGCGACCACCGTACACTGGTGCTAAAACCTGCCATAGTGGCCCACCTTGCGTGGGTCGCGTTCCAGGGTCAGCCAGTGTATATCCGGTTCTCCCCAGGGGCTTGCCCCCTGATCCTCACCCTTTTCCCATCCCTTTTTCCTTCCCCCCTCTTTGGCCCTTTGACAGGCCGGCATGATCTTGCCGACCAACGATGGACACATTGTTTATCGTTGGTCGACAATATTCTTGGATTGCGCTACACTTACCATCAGGTGTAGCGTAGTCACTTTGCCGAGCCAGGATAAAAAAAAAAAAAAAAAAAAAAAAAGCAGCGTACATTATAATGAGTAATTGAATTTTAACATGGAATACATTAATGATAATATGTTAATTTACATATAAAAAGTAACTTTTGTTTCTATTTCACTTTTATAAATGTAAGAAAATCTGAATGGGATGTGTTTTTGAAAATAACTATACTTGACTATATTTTTTGGATATTATAGTTATGGAAATTTAACTTTTATGGTCAAAGCCCCTTTTTTATAGATCCTAAATTGCGAATTTATTGATCCGAAATAACAATACGATTTCATAAAAAACCCCAATTTAAATAAAGCACGTGGAGATATTTTCCTTGTATCAAAAAACTTCAAATATTTCTAAAGAACTAACAACATTTATCATACATTTAGGTAGGTACTAACAAATAAAATTAAGACAAAAAAATGTATTCTAGAACTGTAATTTATTTACACTTGCACATAAATATCCTTCATAGAAATAGCAAATGAACTCTGTACATAAAACATATCACATTTCATTTTATTTTAATGTTACAAACAATACTAGTCTCATTTATCTAAATGTTGGTGGTGCACGTATGTTGTTAGTATGTTTTCAAATTCAGAATGCTTATTTCTTGGCGGCGTGGTATTTGGCGGTGTATTCGAGGGCGCGCGCGATCTGGGCAGGTATAGCAGGAGCAACGGGGATAGCACTTCCCTGAAATACATTATACAAACATTAATAACTGTCAACGTTAATTGAAATATATCGTTCAAATATTTACACGCTTTGGTAATCGGTATTTCGTGATGGCGTATTTTTATTTAAATTAAATATAATTAATTACGGCAGTTACTAAACAAGAATTTATAAAAATCAAGTGCATACCACTGTAGAACCTGGAGATAGTCTCTATACAGCTTCAATTTACATATTTAAAACTACTTTATTATAAGAATATAATGTTTATCCACACATATTGAGAGCCGTCAATTTAAAAAAAAAAAAATAATTTAATAAGAATATGTCACAAACACTTACCGAGGGTTGGTAACCGTTCTCGTCAGCAGTGTAGGTGATGGCGACGACTTGTCCCTCAGGGGAAGTCCAGGTGAAAGATCCCTGAGCAACGTCGGGAGTTACAGGGGGGTTGCCACCAAAGGTGCGGGGAACACCCTGTTCCTGGGCCGCGATACCGTTGTCAGTCTCGTAGCTAATAGAGAGAATATTATATGATTAATAACACGTTTTATATTAAGGATTTTCCTGTACGAGCTAGGATTCTCATTACAGAATTAGTAGTAGTAATTATACTGATAAGTAAAAAAATTGTGAAATTTTAAATTAATTCCTCATTGTATTAAACCATAGACCGCAGATCTAAAGTTGTCGGCATTGTAATAAGTGATAGAAAATGTAATAACATATAACCCAGTTGTAGCGCACTGCCAACCACCGACAATATAGGGAACAATTATCAAACCTTAATCCTATTCTGGGAGATATTACTAGATTGATTGCAATCGGTAGCTATTACAATGTCATGACACCCTGATCAAAGAAATATGAACACATCACGAAAAAATATCTTCAAACACTTACAAGTAGTTGTAGCTGCCGTCAGGGTTGATTTCATTGCCGTATTTCAAGATGGAAGCATCACGGGCGCCGGAGACGGCCTTCACGACGGGTACAGGGACCACAGGCACGGGAGCGACAGGGACGGGCACGACCCTGGCGGGGGCGGGGGTGGTCACGAATGGCCGGTAAGGAGCAGGCGTGCTGAATTGGTACCGTTGGTATGGGTTCTTATTATAGAAACCGAAAGGATCATAACGGTTGTTTTGGTTGTACTGTCCGGAGTTATACCGGCCAGTGTTGTACTGGGCGCTGGCGACGGCCAGGACGCACGCGAAGACTACTGCCTGCAATCCCAAAATTATTATTATTATTAATTGAAATCAATTTCATCAGCCACATTCCCAATTGACATATTTTCGTATTCGATTTTACTTACCGCAAATTTCATTTTATTAATCTATGCTAGCCTAGCTTCGTTGAACTAGTTCGAATGCGGGTCAAAAAAATCCGCGCAGGCTTATATATCACTCAAGGAACCACCCACCTTTGCGCGTGAACTGCAATAACATTTAAATAAATTTGACGCGAGACTAGAAAAATGTTTTAAATAACATTTGGCCCATCCGTCTAAGCTCACCATTAAATTTCGACGGGTTATCATGGAGCCACGGGGTCATTATAAGCATCGATATTTAAATTTTCCCATTATTTTGTTTAATACTTTACTTTTTTATTGTGAAAATATATATTAATTTAATAAAAACAAGTATAGAATAGTGTTTTTTTATGTTAGGGGCTATATTTGGCCCTATACAATGGCAATTTCGTGTGATTTCATTATTTATACAGATATAATAGAAATAGCAAATTAAATTGTTATTATAATTTTACTAATCATAATCTCCGATTGAACGTTAGTTTTCAAATCAAACAAACAGCAAAACGAAATTATAATGCTGCACTATCTATAAGGTATGTTAATTTTCCTATCGTCAAAATTACTTTGAAAATATCAATGACTACTCTTCTTTTGATATTTTAGAAATCGTAGGTACATCTACGGCATGTGAATTCCAACAACATACTTAATTCATACAATAGCGATAAGTGTGCTGTAATCTGTTGATTTTTTTTTACTCCGTACTCTGTCGTCAGATTATAATTAAATTTAAATAGAACTGCATCACAGGTAAACACTATCGAGTTAATTTGTTTTAATAAAATCGGTCCATAATTGTCGGAGAAAACGATGTGCATACATTAAAAACGTAAACAAATACGCGCCTAATTGAGAAACTCCTCGTTTTTGAAGTCGGCTAAATTTTACAATTTACTAGGTCAGGGTAATATGGTGGGTGAGGTAGGATACCGCCGTTTATGGGGGAAAATAGTAAAGTGTACTGGTACAGGTGTGCGGAGCAGATTTGTCGTGATCAATAGTCCATAGTCCTGGATTTCTGACTGTGGCCGCTTGTCACACGAAGCTGACAACACTTTTGGGGCACAAACTGTATCATACCATTCAGAGTAAACTATCCTTTGATCTTCTACCATTACAATATTTATATAAATAAGAAAGTAAAATTATTTGCAAGTCTTTAATTTTTATGTTTGTTAATCAATCACGCCTACGCTACTTTTTTATATCGGAAAATCATTCAAACGAACGGAGCTGCGAGCAAAATATAGTATAATATAATTGTTGAGGAATGTTGAAGTCGTTTAACTTAATTTCAAATATTTTATAAAGTTTACATGTATTATCAAATGCATTTATATGAAAATTTATTGTAATCTAATGTGAAAATAAAACCTGCAGATTAGATTTAAAAATTAAAGTTACGATTGTTATTGTTCTCAGCTTCGTAAATATCACTACCTACTTATTATTTATCAGTCAAATAGCTTTAACATATAATAAAAGAAAATTATAATCTGTAATTATAACTTTAAATTGACGAGCTTACGAACGTCTTAAAGTTGCCTGTTAGCATTAATTAATGCATTTTGGAATCTCCTCCTCTTATCTAAAATAAAGCTGCACGGCTACATTTAACCTTTTTTTATAAACCTACATGTATAGTTATATTATAAATTTTAGACGATTTCCAAAAAGCGGTTTTCAATTCTTATATATACAGGGTTATTTTTAAAACACTGACAACCTCGCAGGGCCATATAGCTGACCCCATAAGGAACAACTTTTGTTCTACGAGTTTGGACATAACTCAATACATAAGAAAAAAAATGATTTTACAAGTTTTTGTTGTGTAGTGTTTGTGTTCGTACGTCTACACTCTACGTTTCAGTCATAAACGAACGACCCGACGCGCGCTCGCGCCCGCTTGCGCTGCTAATAATAATAATCTAGTTAATTTCTATTGCTCGCGGGGTTTGTAGCCAGTATGTACATACCTACACTGAAGACAGGCTACATTAAACAATAAAAAACAAATCGACACCTCCTGCGCATAAGGTCGTAACACCATTTTTATCGAAAATACATATTTTACATTATCGTAATTACTTGTATGAGTTTAATAGATTTCTGAAATCAGAATTGCAAAATTACTTTTAATTAACGAGTTTTAGAAACGCATATGGTCGTATATTTTGATCGATACCGCGCATATGGTAGCATTTCATGGTACGACGATATGCGTTGCGCTATTGGTTCGCCCGAGACCAATCATGGTCAGTTACCGCCGTCGTATGATACTGACCGCGCTCGCAATAAAGTATGTCATTTAAATATAGAAAAACAGTATTTTGAAGTACTTTACGTTGTGATATCTCTTCTTAATATATATAATCAAAATGAACAACTTACGATCATCAAGAATTTTAAAATTAGCACTTAAAGAAGATGAAAAAATAACCTCCATTGAATCCCGTCAAATTGGTAAGTAATTATTGTTTTTTTTAATTAACACTTGAAATAATATCGCAATACAAAGTTACTAGATTAGATGTTTATTATGTTTAATTTTTTTTTTCGAAATTTATAATTTTAATATAGTCCCGCGCATGACGTCGTAACATTATAGTTACGACTTTATGCATTGTTTATTTCTTAAAGTTAGGAGTCGTAACTAGTACTTATGACTGTATGCGTCGTTATCAAATAACCAAATCTCTGTTCTAATTGTCGTATCTAGAACATACAACGTTATGCATCGAACTCAATATTAAATAAGACTTTATGACATTTTTTATTTGCTAAAATCATGAATAAATTTAATATTTTTTACCACTTTTAAGCTGTGGTGTTTAGTGAAATTTTATTGTATTGTTTTTAGAACCTGTCCAACATGAAAACGAGCATAATTTGAATTTGTAGGAGTCAATGATCGAGGAATCTCCGACTAGGAGCGGTAATTGTAACGATGTCAGAAAAAGTTCTCAAGAAGTACGACTAGCGTTGAATGACAATCTAACAATCACCTATGAAGACTTTTATGCCTATCGAAGGATATGATGAAACAAATGCAGCTTTGGAATCCGAGGCACCGTACATAGTAGATAGCAATCAATCTCTTTTTGATGCAACACCTATCCCTTCACCCTTAAGCGAACCATTTGGAGTCGAAGAGGTCACTTGTGCTTCTCCAGCTAGCACCAATAGCAGAACTGACATGAACAGTATTATTTCTTCGCCTTGTTCGTCTGTTGAGGGTACACCATCTTCTTGCCGGAAACGGCTCAAGCGGTGAGATGAATGGAAAGATATAAAACGAAAATGTCTTAAGAACTTAGGTAAAGCCTACATGAGTACTAAAGACAGTGTCTATAGAGACAGTAAGTTTATTAAACTTCCGTGTACGTCAACATGTCACCTTAAATATCCAGAAGTTCAGTTCCCAGCAACGTGAGAATATATTTCATTCATTTTGGAAGATTGGTGACCATACCATACACAGTGGGGTTATATTGCTAAGTATATTGAAGTGTGTAATACTCATAAAACTACAAAAGCTGAATGTAGACGTAAAAAATCTTTAAAATATTCCTTACCACTAACTGAGCCTAATTCAGATAAGCCTAATATTGTTTTAGTATATCAAACGATGTTCCTCAACACTCTCTCTATAGGAGAGCGAACAGTTAATACTGCTGTGTCGAAGTGGTGTTCTGGTGCTGGATCTATTTCCCCAGACCATCGTGGCGGTTCAAGAGGTGTTATCATTGACGATGAGATCAAACAAGGAGTAATAAAGCAGGTACAAACATTTCAACCAGTTGAGTCACACTATGTGCGTAAAAACTCAACGAAATTTTAATAGATGGTGGATTCACATTTACGAAAATGTTTTCTCTATATAATGAGTGGTGTATTGATGAAAATAAAACAAAAAAAGCTAAAACAGCTCGGCAATATAGGGAAATAATAAATTAAAATTTAAATATTTCATTTCACAGACCAAAGAAGGATATTTGTAATGAATGTCATGTTTACGATACAAATAAAATTAATATGACAGAAGAAGAAATAAATAAACAAAAAATACATATGTTATGAAAAGAATTAGCAAGAGATTTGAAGGAAAAATAATTTTGTTAAAGGTACGCTTTGTTTGCTACAGAATTTTGTTATTGTCATAAGAAATAAGTTTTATTAATTTAGTTTTTTAATCTTAATTTGTAGACCACTAAGTGCAAATAAAGCTGAAAGCATAGTAAATATTGGCTGATTAAATAAGAGATAAAAATAAAAGAATATTTTAAGACAGATTATATTTTTAAGCAAAAGTGTTTTTTTGTTATGGAAAATAGCTTAAAGTTGTTATCCAAATTGTTTTCTTTAATAATAATTATGTAACGATTGATTCATTGCCTATTATTACTTAGGATACCTTACGTTGTTATTTTATCCAAAGTTTAATAAAGTTTATCTAGCTCAAATTACGATGTAGGGTTAAAACTGTTTGTTTTTAATTTTAGGTTGGCAAATGTGAGCTAAATTAATAATAAAGTTGATTTGAAAGAAAAAATGTTTGTATTCTTTTAAAAGTGTGTATAATTTTTTATCCTTAAATATTTATCTACCAATAATAACGTCGTAACAATTTGCAACTTGATGGTATGTAAATTTCTAGCCACGCATAAGGTAGTAACCCGGCGTAACTTGAAGGTAAGCCAAGTTTGCTCTACGCATATCGTCGTAACTCGTCGTAACTCAATGATATAGCACTAGTATCCCTACGCATAAGGTCGTAAGTATGTAATTTCAGTATTTTTCTTTAAATTACAATTTATTTTCTATCAATGGTGTTTGTATAAAGATGACATATGGGCACCACTAATTATAAGCTTGATTTAAATTCAGATTTCCTTCACATTTTTGAGTAATGCCAAAAGTAAACTTTAAATGCTCATACTGTAAACTTGTCAAATTCTTCATACGACTATATGCGATGTAGGTGTCGAAATACAGTATTTAAACATCTAAAATATGTTACGATTACGTAACAAAATCAGCTGACGGCTGGGTGTAGGTATTATCGATCGATACGGCGCGGCGGGTCATTGAACTGACGCGTGCGCCCGCGTGTATTACGTAATCTGCGATGCGCTCAGAGCGGAGGTAACATTCAAGACGGAAATTAAATTCATAATTATTTTTGTATGAGAATAAAATCTAACAAATTATGAAAAGTCGTAGAACAAAAGTAGTAGCAAATGACCTTAGGAATCTACTCCTACGAGGTTGTCAGTGTTTTAAAAATAACCCTGTATACATTTTATGTATATTCACACATCACTTTTTAGGAGCGCTTCAGCCTATGAAGCATGCAATCTTACTTTTGCCGGACCATTAAGCTGTGGAATAGTTTGCCGTGCCCACGTGTTCCCTCCTTCCTATAATATAGGGTTCTTTAAACGGAGTCTAAAGAAGCAGTAAGGTAAGCCGGCATGATCTTGCCGACCTACGATGGACGCATTGTTTGTCGGTGATCGACACTATTCTTGGATTGCGCTGCGCTTACCATCAGGTGTAAGCGTAGTCAGTTTGCCGAGCCAGGATAAAGAAAAAAAAAGTGGGTCACCTGATGGTAAGTGATCTCCATGAGCCATGAACGCTCACAATACCAGAAATATCGTGGATGCATTGCCAACCTTAAAGAAAAGGGATATTTATAGGATTGGAAAGGGGAAGTGAATTAGTACTCGCCGTCGAGGACCTCGCCGCGTTCCACTGTTCTCCACCCTAGTACCGGCCCGCGAGCCGATGACGATGACTAGTTTTAAAATTCCCCAAAATCATTAATTGCAGATGTTTTTGTCCTCTTTTCCAACAACCGAGAGGTTTGTACCCCACAGTGGGTGCCATCAGCATGGTTGCTTAAAAGTAAGGATTGATTGCGCCTAAAGACCGGTGAAGCTTAAAACAGCCGACTCGAATCGAGCTATCAGCATAAACGTCCAAACAAAAAACAAAAAAGGCAATTCAGCCCGCCGGATACCTAACTCACCGTACAAACAGCATACCCCTACTTTACGTCGGTTTCCATACAGTGGTAACGACTAACGACCCGGTCTTGCATTCATGCTGTAGAGAAAACTGTGTACAGTGTGCCTCTACTATTCATAAATGTTGACCTCCCATCAAATGTGGACTGATTTTTTATATTTACCTAAGCTTTACTCCAATAATTGGTCCCATATAGATTTTTTTGTTACCCGATAAAGGAATACAAAAGAAATGGCTCCTCAATGATATGAAATGCTCAAATCAAATGATTCGGGTTTTGAAGTTGCTTTTTGATGATGTTGACTAATAATAAATAGAGTGTTCGTATATTTTAAAAGGTTATCATTGTTTTATAACGAGAAACTGATCTTGATAATAGTATGCCCACTAATTGTAACGTCACAGCAAATACACCTAATACGGCTACTGTATGCTATTGTTGTAAATACTAAAACTTTTTTTTATATAAAAACTTGTCTACGTGGATATCTGCATTTCAAAAGGCTTTTTTATATTTTGAATTATGACATTTATAAAAAATAAAACGTTTAATTTTTGGAACGAAGTTCCTTACGGCAGGCTTGGAGGGGATAGGGATTTTGCTGCGTGACCGAACTGAAAAAAATGTGATAGTAAAAGCGTAAGAAAAAAGCGTTAAAAGCGCTGCATAACCAGCCAGCGTTAGTTCCTTTTTGCCTGCACCAAAATTGTGTGCGAATTTCAGCTGAATCAGTTTTTAAAATTAAATTGATTCAGCCAGTTATACTTGAAGTATTTTTATATCTTCTTCGATTTTTAAAAGAATTTAACATAAGTTGATAAAAAATGCTATACAATAGCTTTACCGCGGCAGTCTCCGAGTGCTACACGTCTTTTTTTATTTTGTTATTTTAGTTGATAATTTGTATTTTTTACAATTTGTGTCGATTCTACATTAGCCGAAGGAACTTCGTTCCTACCTGGTGTCCCACGACACAAACCAATTTTTTTTTTTAAATCCCCTGTAGTGTCAAAAACCCAAGGCTACCGGTAGTTAAGACCCCAGAGTGAGGAACCTCCTCACAATACGCGCCGTGTCTAATAACACTGCTTTATGAATCTGGCTCTTGACCCAAAGACCAATCGAGAGCCTCTAAAGGTATTGGTTTAGACTCTTTGGTTTTATCAACCAACCAACCCATTTACAGAAACGATTATCGGGACAATGATTGTAGAGTCCACACCCCAGATATCAGTAACTTCGTGCCAGGTTATTTTCCTTCTTCTTCGTCTTTTTGGCTTTGACGAGGTTTTCTCATACGGAGTGACATCGACAAGTATTGCCCGTTGCACTAATCGATCTACTACCATAGTATAAGGCTTATTGGCAAACAATAGTCCTGTTCGTGTTAATAAATCGATCCCAATACAGCATTTAATGTCCAATTCGAGAACCGGTTGGGACATATTGATAATACGGCACCTCAGTGGTCATAAGGCGATGTTGAAGTTAAGAGATTAGTGTATAATCTTGGCTACTAGGTTATGTCTATGCAAGTACTCGCCTATAGTAAAATACTAACAACCCAAAATAACATGCCTGATTGACTCTCCGAGACAAGACCCGGAAGCAAGTTGGTCCACATCGATCCAACTTAAAGCTCGATAGAATCGACCGTGTAGTTTCTTGCTCCTCCATATCTCCCTACGATCACTAGTACCCATTACCACAGGTACCATTATTAGTTTTTTATAGCATAATAAGGATACACCGTAGCAGGAAGTTCATTCCAGAGCTTCCACGTTCATGTCGGATCGAATTTTTTCCAGGTAGTATGGATGAAGACCAAAGTCTCTCCGCATTTCTAAAGGTTCCAGGTTTTATAATTAAATTGTACATAGTAGGTGAGTGAGTGTGAGTACATGAGCTGCGTACGTTAGACGATTTTGTTCCGCTAAATGAAAAAAAATAAAATTAAATATGCCAGATAAATTCTGAAGTCCCGGTCTACTATTCATCCATACAAGCAAGAGTGTTTCTGCATAGCTGATTAGTAACATACTGACGTAACACATACACATAGTCTAACAATCATACAATATATCAATACGTTTGACGTTGACTAAAAAGACGAACCATAGGAAAGGTATCTGGATAGGCAAAGTGACTCGACCGCCCGCGTCCCTCTCTGCAAGGCACCTCCAAATTGTTCCGTCAAGACGCCTTTGATATCAGACTGTTTAATTGTTTGACGTTATCTATCGCTACATACATATTTATATAAATGAATTTATAATAATATAAAAAACTACATATTAAATAATATTTTTGTAATATTTCCATTATAAACATTTCAATAGAATATTATATCAAAATAATCTATTTGTTTTCCACTAATAAAATTTAAACATAGTGAATTTTCAAAAATAGAATCAGACTTTGTAAATTACCTCTCGTAATTATTCAGAAAATCAAGTTTTCGTATTTAAATGAAAAGATAAATGTTGTATTGACAGCTTCTTTCATTTTTATATCCTGTTTTGTCGAATATAAGATTATGATATTGATTATATAGTAAAACTAGCTGTCCCTCGCGGTTTCACCTGCATGTTACTGCCCTGCTCTCATAGATCATAGCATGATAAACATATAAACCTTCCTCATGAATCACTCTATCTATTGATGGAAACTAGATTAAAATCCGTTGAATAGTTTAAAAGATCTAAGCGAACAGACAGCGGAAGCAACTTTATTTTATACTTTGTATAGATGATGTCATGTTTGTCGTAAATTTTATTGCACGGGTTGTATGAATGTTGTTTGGAATAAATATCTTAAAAAACAGTCAAGATGGACAATTTACTAGGTGTTAGGTTCCTCCTATGTTAGAGGCCGTCTGGGTTGGTACCACCGCTTTGTCTATTTCTGTCGCCAAGCAAAAGTTTGTAAATACTGTTGTGTTGAGACCGTAAAAAAATCCATTAAAATGACATAGCATAAGGGTATTTTTCACACATTTTCGTTGAGGAAGCCTTATTCAAAAAAAATTTCACTTTTCGCATTTTTTCTGATGCTGCAACTACGACACTCTCCAGGCACTTGTGGTATTTATCCGACGAGTTAGTTGGCTTAGCTTTGTTCGATGACAGTGTTCCCTTACAAATTAAATAATAAAACCTAAAAGAAACTGCAGCTGTATGTATCTACAAAGGGGTAGACAGTTTTAAAAGTAAAACCACTCTGTAGATAGTTTTATCTAATGATGAATGAATTAAAAAGCTAAATTATATCTTTATCGATTATAGGTGTCGATAAAGTTATTGGTGCCTAATAATATAAGTCTTTGACAAATTTCAAATTGCTGATGGCCGTTCCTTATATTCTATTAATAGATACATTTATGTAAGTAGATATTGCATAATCGTCGAATTAACTAAGTTAAAAAATATAATGGTTACAATACATTATATCGAATGCTGGTGGGAGGATACTTGTATCCGACCGGATAGCGACCACCATACACTGGTGCTAAAACCTGCCATAGTGGCCTACCTTGTGTGGGTCGCGTTCCAGGGTCAGCCAGTGTATATCCGGTTCTCCCCAGGGGGCTTGCCCTCTGATCCTAAACCTTTTCCCATCCCTTTTTCCTTCCCTCCCCCTTGGCCCTTTGGCAGGCCGGCATGATCTTGCCGACCTACGATGGACACATTGTTTATCGTTGGTCGACACTATTCTTGGATTGCGCTACACTTACCATCAGGTGTAGCGTAGTCACTTTGCCGAGCCAGGATAAAAAAAAATCAAGTCAAGTTATTATTCTTTCCTATATCGAATAATGAGTACCATTCGATATAGAATGGAATAATAGTGCTAATGTGACCAATAAAAGCGTGAAGCGAGCGTGCCACGACGACGTCACGGCGGATGACGAGAGCCACAATCAAATGGGTACAGGAAAAACTAGTCAAGAGGTTTGGTTATGTATATTGAACTTTATGGGTAGATATTGAATTTCCACATTTGGAGCATAAGATTATTCGATTTGCAATTTATGAAGGTTACGAATTCTAAACTGATGTACCTATAATGAATGATTTTAAGCACTTGAACAATTTGAATAAAGAACTTTATGTTTTTTTAAATAATATACGTTTAAGCTTAAAGTATTTTAAATGATGTATGTTGTTTTTATATATTTTAAAGGTATGTATTTTCCTTTATATATTCTATTATGTACCTATATTTATGTATGTAATTGTAAGTGTCGGTTATGTACGATGTCTGTACACTGTAGATATGAAAGGAAATGTATGCGGTACTGGCTCCGTATTATAGCGGTAAATGTATGCAGTTATGGAAAAATCGGTCTGTATTTAATAAAAAAAGTGTGCGTTCGGGACGCTCGACAGAAGTGATAATTTAAACTAATGTGGGTTAAAGTGAGAGCGGAAGGGAAGGAGCCTGCCTACCGTATGCGTGAGAGAAAGGTAAGCCAGACAGAGTGGCGCCTTAACGCGTTACGTTACGAAGTCCGGTCAAAGTGTCAAAGTCGTGTCAAAGTCGTGTCAAAGTCGTGTCAAAGTCGAGTCAAAGTCGTGTCAAAGTCGTGTCAAAGTTGTGTTAAAGTCGTGTCAAAGTCGTGTCAAAGTCGAGTCAAAGTCGTGTCAAAGTCGTGTCAAAGTCGTGTCAAAGTCGTGTCAAGGTCGTGTCAAAGTCGTGTCAAAGTCCTGTCAAAGTCGTGTCAAAATCCGGTCCAAGCCGACTGGTCACTGTGTGACTCCACCTGCGGGCCAATTCTCGTTTTTAACATTAACTGAGACTGAACTTTAACCAAACTGAGATTAGACTACGAATTGAATAAAATGTGGCATTCTGCTCCGCTTAAAGTTCCAATATCATTCCAGTAGCATTATGATGTCAATTTGATATAATTTTAATTCCAAACTAATGTCAGCCACCACAGACTAAATTATAGAAAATGTAAAGCGAATGTTATAATAATGGATAGATAGAAAAAACTGTTATTGGGGGTTTTGGTAATATGTAATGTACATATCAATTTTAACTTAAAAGGGTTTTATTTCAAACCCAAAATACTCAAATGTTATTTATTTGTACCAGTACAAAATAATATATATTTGATATCAAACTCAATCCAATTTATAAAAGTAGTAATAATCTATACTAATATTATAAAGCTGTAGAGTTTGTTTGTTTGTTTGTTTGAACGCGCTAATCTCAGGAACTACTGGTTCGAATTGAAAAATTCTTTTTGTGTTGGATAGTCCATTTATCGAGGAAGGCTTTAGGATAACATTACGCTGCGACCATTAGAAGCGAAGCATCAGTGAAAAATGTTGCAAAAACGGGGAAATTTATTCATATTTGAAGGCTTCCGTTGCTAAGCTACCCAAATAATATTATTTGAAGGCTTCCGTTGCTAAGCTACCCAAATCTATACTAATATTATAAAGCTGTAGAGTTTGATTGTTTGTTTGTTTGTTTGATCACGCGGGCGGAGCCGCGAGCAAAAGCTAGTTAGATATAAAATTATTTATAATTACACAGCACAATTGACACCGTGACCTGCAAAATCCTATATTAAAGGCAATGCCGACTCCCCAAAAACCCATATGCAACAAATATAATATAATTACGAATTATTAAAAACATAAGTTATTATTTTAACAAGCTATAAACCACCTTTTTAATTGAATAATAATGCTGACTACCGAAAATCTTTGAGGCACAATCACCTGATTCATTAGACGGATGAGTTCTATGGAGGTCAACGACTAATTTCACAGTTCACGCCCTCTTCGGCTCAAGCAAATTGTTTCAAATACATTTACATATTAGTCTGTAATAATTTAATTCTATGAATGCGCATAAATTAAATTTATTTATAAACTATACGTAAACATAATCACAGGTTCATTTTTAACCGACGTAAAAAAAGGTGGTCTCGATTCGACGTGTATAATAAATATGTGACCAAGCATATATATTGACTAATTATTTTTGTGTTAAATACATAATCGAATACCTTAAACCCCTTTTTTCATTTAAAGAATCGAAGATGCCAATAAGTATGAAAGACAAAAAATCAGGCATAAATGCATTGATTTTTATGATTTATAAGTTTTGACTACTTTTTTATAGCAGAGAGGGCAAACGAGTATATCGCTTGATGATAAGTGACGTCCACCGTTCATGGAAACCTTAATATCAGAATCATGGATGAGTTGCTGACCTTCAAGGAAAGGTATAAAAGATTGAGATTGATTGATTGATCTACAGGGATTAAGAAATGGAGAGGGAAGAGTGTGTAAAAATAAAACAGAATCACAAAAAAAAAACCAAATTATATTATTAACTCAGAACCCAGCCAATTTAAGTCGATAATTTAATCCAAGCTAAAATTATTATTTTTATGCTTTTCAATTTTTCGGGCAAATTTTATTTTATAAATAAACCGTTTAACCTTTTGAACATATTTCAAGCTTGTTATCAATAAATGTATTTATTATGCAATTATGTAGTGTCTACTATTGTTTCAAGATTAAAGAATTTTAAACAAGGCCAAAGCTTGTAAAAATTAAAATCTAAAAGTGAAATATAAATAAAATAATAACGATTCATTCGATTCTAAAAAGCTGTCTTACCAAATGTAGACTATCGCACACAATTTATTATATAATAAGTAATAAAATGCATTACATAAGCATTCTATAATTTGTGTATCCAGAAAAAAGTTATTATTTTATTCTGGCACGACACAGTCAATAAACTGGACCAGTGGGCCAATTCTCAATAGTTTCAGCACAATCCAAATATAAATGTCGACCATTAAAAGTCATCGCGTTCATCGACGGTCCACAGATTATGCCAGTCTGAAGTTACTTGATAAATATTGGGTGACTCAGGAACGCGACTCGCTGACTGAGCAAGCTACTACGGCGGGGTTTTCACTATGCGTACGGTAGTCGTTATCCAGCAGGGTACAAAAGTGATTAGGCTAACTCTCACCGGTATGAGCAGTAGTTGGTCATTGATATTTTGAATTCTGAATAGCCAGATATATCTAAATAATGGTATTGATATACTTCATAAAATTCTAGTGTAGTCACTACAATAGTAAGGCCCGAATTCATAAACATTACTAAGGGGTCTTGAACTGTTTTTGACGCTGAACAAATGAAATGAAATAATTTATTAATTATGTAGGCAGTTGAAATGGCATACATAACATCATCAAAATACACTCGGCAATTATAGTTAATCTATTTATTTATCTATTATATTTTTTTCCATTATTATTATTTTTTTCCATATTTTTATTATGGAATAGTCTAGAATCGTTATATATTTTCAAAGACGAGTCAGTGACGCATACAGAAATCTATACTTAGCTAATATTTTACTTGAGTGTTGTTCTTGAATACTAGCATTAAACACCCGTATTAACAAAGCATACTATGAAGTTTCATTAGTGTCATAGTGCGCACGACCGCATAGTGGCGATTTATTTATTGATACGTGATTAGTCTGGTTAAGCGCGAAATAAGAATGGAACAACCCCGTACATAGAAAATAACTCATAGCCAAGAGCTTACTTAAGTGTTGTTGTTCTTGAATTCGTGCGTAAGTCATAATAACTGAATTAGGATTATTAAATTCAATACTTCGATCGGATGTAACACCCGAGACTATATCAAGCTTCTTACAATGTTATACATAATTGAAGGCTATTAGGTGTAATAATTAACTGGTGGAGCCATACTGTATACAGTTTTGTTTACAGCAAAATGAGTAGTGTCACACAAGGTAGCACCACTGTATTACAAAAAACCGATGTAAGATGGCAGCCTGCTGTTGCGTTTTATACGTTGGGTGAGATTTCCAGAGGCTCAAATCGCCCCTTCCCAATATTAAATTCCTTTCTTTCGGCAATGCCCCCATATTTATTCCGACGTCCATGAGCAGTGGTGATAACTTTCCATCCAATCAGGAGACCAACTTGCTTTATATAAAATAATAATATATTTTTTTATATCTTTAATCTCAGCATCATCAAAAGGTTAACAAGTAGATAATGGCTCAAGCACTATGTCGGGCTTTATACGATATTGTATAAAACGTGTAGCAAATATTTAATATAATAGCTCATTAGCATCCTCAGAAGGGCCGACGTCAGGTAGGCGGACGATGTTAAAAATTACAACCCAAATCATTCTATAACATGTGTGCGCCGACCCTACTACGGGTGGAATAAGAAGAATAGCTATGCAGAGATAGCTCAGTGGGAAACAGTACGGACTACCAAGATGAAAGTCGCAGGTTCATAAAAAGGCTCCCAGGGCATGCACCTATGAATTATATGTGTATTCATTATAAGTTATCGCTTGCTTTCACGGTGAAGGAAAAATCGTAAGGCAACCTGCGTACCTGAGAATTTCTCCAATAGAATTTCAAAGGTATGTGATGTCTGCCAACCCGCATTAGGCCAGCGTAGTGAATTAAGGCCTATCCCCTCTCATTCGTAAAGGAGGCCCATGTCTAACAGTTGGACAGAAAAATACAAGACTAATATTATTATAACAGCGAAATTATAGACATATGTATATTTCCGAAGGAATAGGAGTAAGTATAATATACAGAGAAACACATGATATGTACGGCCAGACAGACAGTTGGAACGATAGATGGCACAGGATTATTAATATGGTTCCGTTAGTATTATTTTTGCTATCGAATCAATCGTCTAGGCGATTTGTGTAAAACAAAACGAAGGATGACCACTTTTGTCAGTTTAACTTAATAATATAACAATATTTTTGGTGACACATCAGATGCACGCCAGACACTGCAGTTCAATAGATTAATAAAATGCTGAAGGAATAAAGTAATATTCAATTTTGGGCCCTGTCATACCACAATGGCACTGGATCGTATCAGCTGGTTTTCCATTTTCAAACTTTTTGTGGAAAATTATTGCTTCCTTTCTGTCGTAGTTTGGACATTTGTCTTCTTCGAGCATTTTGGTGTCGAGGATTGTCTTAGTTCCTATCTACTATTACTGTCCTATATTACTTCTTAATGTTGTACTTCCTACTAATATAAATATGAAACTTTAAATTGTTTGCAAGTTTGGACTTTTCTGAGTATGAACATTTGTGAGTTCGTGGATTTTGATGTCAGTTAATCAACCATGCCTTAAAGCTGACATGATTTGTATGAAATTTGTTAAACAGGTAAACCACAAACCATAACGCGGCGTAGCCGCGAGCGAAAGCTAGTTTTGAATATTTGAATGTTGCCTTGTTTTGTCTTTAAAACTGTATCATTTAAGTCCCATTAGATTTATTAAGCGGTCAAGCTAAATTTAAAATGTCTACATATTATTGTTCAAAAAACATCATAAATATTCATATATGTATCTATGTATTTCAAATCTTTACGGACTTATGTATATGTACAATTCAGACATTTACAACATAAATATATTCGTAATTCTTTAATCAAGGAAACCGTCTTGATCATCTTGTTTTTATAATATTTTATATATCTATACCGATGAATGGATGGATATTAATTATCGATATCCTGGATACATTAGAACCAGTTCAAAGAGTTAAATAATAATACAAAGATTCACATGTTTCAAATATATTTAAATATAATATAGGTTGGTGTATGTACATTTGCAGTCCTAAGATTAACCAAATATTTTTTTATTAGCTATGACAATTTCTTTTTCTACATTTACTTCTTCTGTGGCGCAGGAGGGTTCCTAGCGATGAACTCAAGTGATCTTAAGATGGCTTCTGGGATTGGGGGAGGAGTGGGGAGTGCATTACCCTGAAAAATAAGTAGAAAGTGGATTAAAACAATCGTCATATCCAATGTGGGGGTTCCTTACTATCATGTCCAATGGTTTAAAAAATTAAACAAAATAAATAATTAATTATTTTGCATCATAAGCAATCGAAAATTGGGCAAGGAAATCGACTTTGTAATGCCGATTAATTGATGCATATAAGATGCAAGAAATTATATTTTGTTGACTCATAGCATATTTTAGTACTAGGCTGGCCTTATACAGCCGGAATATCTAAATTTTAAATTTTAAGAATTACAATTTAAGAATTAAACACATTTAAATTTTTTAGATCACTTTGTTGGTATACGTACGTACTGACGAGAGTTTAGAATTCTAACCGAGACTATTAAGTATACATAACGTAAATATGTTCATACATTTTGTGCGAGCGAGCTTACATAAACAGTAATGAGATTTAGAATCCTTTCAATTGATATTATTGTGATGTTATGCAGTGAAAACTCAATGCAGAGGAAGTTAAGTTGATCAAATTATAAATAACCATCATATCCTCCTGATTGTCATTGAGTCGAATAGTATTCATTGAATTTGTTACAGCTAACTCCCGTGTTAAGATTTCTTAAGAGTTAGCGTTTAGAGGCAGTTAGCGTTGAGTGCTACGATAGACAATTCCTTGTGGTTAAGAAGATAGTCGGGGAATTTTCCTTCTGTACTAAGAAGCAAGAGACTACTGACTCATCTATTTTTTTAAATATATTATGCTGTATATGATGCCGGATTATGAGTTCCATCAGAGATTCCGGATCTATGAGGGCAGCCTTAGACGGGAGTTACAATACTATATATTTTTAGCCAATTCTATTAAGTGGTCCAGTAAGGTCAACTCAAATGAATTTTGGCTGCAGCAATGTATTATAATATTATATTTACCGAAGGCTGGTAACCGTTTTCGTCGGCGATATAGCTTATCGCGATGGGTTGTCCCTCGGGAGAAGTCCAGGAGAAAGAGCCCTGAGCAACGACGGGCCTGAGTGGTGGGTTACCACCGAAATCACGAGGTGTTCCTTGTTCTTGTGCTGCGATGCCATTGTCAGTCTCGTACCTAAAGGTATTGCGTATTTGATGATATAATGTTTTACGTCAATATTGAAGAAGAATCAGCGATAGTTAGACATTTATGTTTTCTTTTCCTATTTTTAATTAATGTTCAAATTAGCTATGTTCAAATAACATATTGCTATGTTTGCAATATTATGTTCCAGTTTAGAGGACATCGTAGCTGGGCACTATACGACTTACTAAACTATACGTCGATGTTTTTTTTTTTATCGCATAGGCCGTCAATGTCTTGGTATGATGAGCTCAGTCCAGTGCCATTATGTATTTTACAGGGTTCGAGGATATATATCAATTGTTTTTTTACATACGTACATACATACTAAAATACGTCTGAAGCTAATAAAAGCGTGTTAAAAATATATTTCCTTGACATATATTATTTATGGTGTCAATTTATGATCAAGACTCCATTAGCTTCAAACGTACTTGCGTCAGTCGTCACATTCCAATGTAGGTAGTCATTAACTTCCAATAGAGCAGTCCAATTTTTTATAGATTTAATTCCATTTATGGATCGATGGACGAGCTAGCAAACTAATTAATATTTACTCGACTGTATAAATTATGCTTTAATATATTTTATTGAAGTAAGATACTCACGCATAGCTGTAGCTACCATCTGGATAGACCTCGTTGTCATAACGTAAGATGTTAGCGTCCCGATCGTTGCTGGAAATACGGTTAACGATGACGGGGGCATCCGAGGGGCGTGCGATAAATTGCGGCGGGATAGTGGGTCGGACTATTGGCTGAACAACAGGAGGAATAAACCCAGGGAATTGCGCTGCTGCCCCAACCACCACGACGGCAAGTACAATCTACAACCAAAAATAACACTTATTTGCAGATATTTTTCCAACAAATACCAATTTCCAATGGATTATTTGTTAAAGTTTCACTCACGATAAACTTCATTATTGCTAGAGAAGACGAGTTCGTTGACTGATGTTGTTTGATGAGAATTTTTTCACTTTTATACGGTTTCATCGAGTAATTTTACGCAAGATGGCATTGATATTGTCATACTAAGTTTGCATATGTATATTAATTATAGCTGCCGACAACGGGTCAGAATTATTATAATTAGAGAATGTGGCATAGGTGAATTGCAACAAAATATGCTTGGCGATCTAAATAAGAATAGGAGTATCGACGCGTCATACGTCTCTTGAAAAGTTCGGCAAGCAAGGATTTTTGTATATATTTTACTCAGTATTAATATTACAAGATCTATTTAAGGTTTAATTGTTTTAAAAGATATTGATAAAAAAGTTGTTACTGTTTAGATCGCATAATATTCATAATACCCTAAATCGACGTGCCCATGTGAAGAATGAATGAGGCTAAAGAGATGTATAAAGATTGTAGCAAGTATAGTTCTATTCGTTCATCCCCTATAGGAAATTGAAGAAGAATGTGGTAGAGATAAGTTGTAGGCAGTTTTATTTACAGGATGAACAAGCCTACTTATCCGAGTTGCTACCACTGTCTTACAGATATGCGACGTAAACTAGCGGCTTACTGCTGCGTTCCGTACAGTGAAAAGATATCCGGAGGCCCATACCCCTCTCCCATTCCTAATAACTTAAACATTACTATTTTCTCCTGTCTCGGCAAAATGAATACGCTACTCTTGATGGTAGATACAGCGCAATCTAAAAATAATGTTGACCAACGACAGTTAATGTAACATCGTAGGATTACAAAATTATGTCGGTCTGCCTAATTGCTTATTCACACTCCGTTCAAAGGGTTTCATGTTGTACGAAGGAGGAACATCTATGCCGATAAACTGTTTCACAGCGTAATGGTCCAGCAGACGTAAGATTTTGCGTAGGGGAGACCGGGGCAAGATGGGATACTTAAGAGAAAAAACGTCATAATATGAAAATCAAACTGTTTATTAAAAATCTCTTACAACAAAATAAACTTTTAAAGTTTATATAACATAATTATAATCTTTTATGTCGCTAAATCACATATTTTTTTGGCAAATAATAACTAAATGGCACATGTCAAATATCCCGTCTTGCCCCATGACTGGGGCAAAACGGGAAACGCTATGGGGCATAATGAGTACAAATTTTAAACTGGTTGGCAACGTTCACATATATGTGCCTCTTCATCATCATCGTCTACACCTGCGCAAGAATTATGGGCCCAGCCATGGCACACGCTACAAATAATCTATTCTTCAGTGTAAATAGCCCTCGCAGCAGAAGATGGTTCTGGTCGTCTAAATGAAAGTTCAGGGTGCCTCTTTAGATATCCACTGAGCCAGTCTTCCAGCCATTCCAGTCTCTGCGTTGAATGGGTTCTTAATATGTATTCTTTCAGCTAACTGGAAAGCTAAAGTTCGAAGCTATATACGGGATACTATCCCATTATGCCCCGATCATTTTGCCCCAACAGATACATTCTGCAAAACTTACAACGGCTCTAATCTACAAAATTATTTTGCGAAAAAGCAATCTAAATTCGTTAGTTTTATACTATTATAACAAGTATACGGGAAAATGTTACAATAGCATTGATACCTACCTTGGTGCCCATGGATTCAAAACAGAAAACTATGTAAAAATCCGTCAACAAACTGTCTTTTCTCGCTGTGCAGCAAAAACACATAGCGACATGCTCGCACCCCTCGGACTCGTGTGACGCCACTGAACATCGTGCGAATGGAGCTGTGTTAGGCTCTGTTGTGTTTACAAGTCACTCACATAAGCAGATTTCCCGTCCTGCCCCGAGCTTCGTCTTGCCCCGGTCTCCCCTACTTCTTATTTCTATCCGATATGGAAGAGACCACGAAGTTGTAGTTGCACGCAAGCCAGCACGCGTGGTTCTATTAAATAAAAGTGAAAATGGTATAAGGCCAATCATTACTTCAGAGCATTCACCGTGATACATACGATAAAAACGGTAAGCCAGGCAATGTCTCTACACAGCTGGAACGGCTCTAAATTGGTTCCAACGACTGCATCAGTCGCTGCAATCCGTCCAAGGCATCGAACAAGTATTTAGCGGAACCATCCCATAGGTGCGAACAGAATTCCACACCCGCACGTCGAAAACGCGCCCATGATTCTTCTGGTTTTATTGATATTTATGGGCGGTGGAGATCACTTACTATGAGATGATCGACTAGCTCGTTTACCAGCTTAATCTATTAAATATGACGTGGGTCTACAAATATATGTGTAGTATTTAGAGTTTCAAAAATAAACGGTAGAAGGGACCAGAATCAAGTCACAATACAATACTATAAGATTCATGGCTGTGTTATCGATCTGAAAGGAAAAGGATTGAGAAGGGAAGGGGAGAGGGATTTAGGCCTCCGGATATGTCACTCACCGTACGAAATCGCTTCTTTGTCAGAGCCTAATAATTGATGAATGATAATATTTGATGAGCCTAATAATGGTCAGACGCATAAGTTGGTAAACTTCGTAGTAAAGTAAAAGTTATAATAAATATATTATAATAAATACACCCAACAGTTTTTGCATTGACATTGCATTTTTGTATTACATTAATTAACGACATTATCCTAGAAATTGAAAGGAATGCCTATAATAAATTAACTATCAAATACATGTGGTTGTATTTAAAAACCGCTAATTTTTCCACCTATTTTCGATATTCAGTACACTGCGGTGTTAGAACAAACACAAAAAAACATTCAATACTCAATATCGTGAAACATCTGCCAAAAAAAATCTTATTTTAAATAATTTTAGAATTAATTCTACTCTTTTGGCATCATTATCTCATTAGTACACATGCTGTTGCGGGATCCCGAACGCTTGCAAATGATGCGCGACGCCACAGGATTGCGATATCCCACTCTGCGGGAATGTAATACCTAGTTACAATCTATACACCCTTAAAATTTACTATTTGTATTTATTATTATAAGAAAGTCATGCAAATGCCTACGCCAGATCGTTTCAGGAATTCAATCCCGAGGACGGCTAGAAAACGCTAGCTTGACGCATTAGAGGGAGACGTGAGAGTCAATAGTCTCACCACCACCAAGATCGGGCGAAGTGGAGGTGTCCTAATAGAAAGGTGGACCCTGGCATTAGCAAGGATAACGGTAGGTAGAAAGAAAGAATCACTTGTTAGTTTAGCCATTGTTGTGCCTAAATGCAAATGCATATTCTATGAAAACTTCCGCCGCCTACCTACAATTAAAATGCATAGAATCTTTTAAAGGTCGTAACGGCAGACAAGCAGATGGAGCAGGCGCAGTGATAGGTTTCCGTTGACAGCCTTTGCCTTGTAAAATAATAATAATATAATAATAGTAATAAAAAAATACGCTTCGAATTTAGAACATCTTTATTTTTGTGAAGTCGTTCATAAATTCAAATTAACAACAACTTTTCAGTACACTTAGGTTAGGTATAATTTAATTTTAAAACCAAAAAACGAACCAATGTTGCGAGAAAGACTACTTATTGAAAATAAATGCTTTATCAGAGTTTTTGTAACTAAATAATTATTAATTTTTTATAGAAAAAATATAATAACGATAGACTCAGTAGTAGAATCTATTGGACAGTATTAGAGACACTATTACAAGTAAAAACTTTTGTCAGCCAGGAATAATTATTGCCCTTTTGGAGATATTTTTTACTAATTTTTTTTTTCAAGTTTTGACCACATAGATGTGAACATCATAATTTGACCGTGTACAGAGACAACGTCAGTTTTCTATTTGTTCATACTATATAATTTTAGTAAACGAATAGCATTTACTCGGATAGGCAAAATCAGGCGCTTAAAGATTGCTAGTAAACGTGCTAATGAATTTCTTTTATAAGTATTTTACATTGCTCCAATGAATAACAGAACTTTGAATACTTTTGAAGGCATGGCCAAAGGTAGTAAATGTTATTCTAATTCTGTTGCAAAAATACTAACTACAACTAAAGACGAAATAATGAATCTTTCATTTACGAATTAATGGTTTATATTTCTGCCGTACCTTTAAGCTGTGGAATAGTTAGCCGGCACACGTGTTCCCTCCTTCCTATAATATAGGGTCCTTTAAACGGAGTGTGAAGAAGCAGTTAGGCAGGCCAGCATGATCTTGCCGACCAACGATAGACTTATTGTTTGTCGTTGGTCGACGCGATTCCTGGATTGCGCTACACTTACCATCAGGTGTAGCGTAGTCATTTTGCCGAGCTAGGAAGAAAAAAAATTACAGATTTAAATGAACACTCTACACTATAAAAACTAGATTTTATGGTCTTACTCTAATTTCCCCCAAAACGATTTTTTTAAAGAAACAATTTTAAGCACGTGGGTAACGTGTGCTTCTTATAAAACAATAGTTCTGACTTATTTTATAACGCAAACAAATACGTTTTCTTTTAACTTATTTAATAATTTTCCATATTTTTTAAATTAGCTTTTTCCTTTTGATTTGTAATTAGTTTGAGTGGTAGAGCCACGCTGTAGATAGATTTGTGTACCATTGTCTTTATAAAACCGATGTAAAGTAGCGGGTTGCTGCATTTCGTACGATGAGTGAGATATTTGGAGGCCCAAATCCCCCCTCCCTTCTTAATCCCTTAATTACCCCTTCTATTAAGGTCGACAACGCGCCTATGATTCTTCCAGTACTGTGGGCGTACATGGGCGGTGGAGATCACTTACCATCCACCCACCTGCTCACCTGCAGTTTGCCGGTCTATGCTATAAAAAAGTTTATAATTTGGTACATAGTCTAGTAATTTTGACATTATATTGCACTGTTCATATTATATTATATCGTTATAGCTGCAATATTACGGCATGATAAAAGTAATCATTTTCACTGGTTTTTTTTCGAAGCACAATGAGGATGATATATAATAGTATTAATATTTGTAATGACTAACTCAGTTTTTTCATCGACGTAGACGATTTTGCGGCTCCTTTTTTAATTTATTTGATAAGTCAATTCAAATTTAGTCCCTTTTCAATTTGAAAAGAATATTCTAGCTGAAGAAGTGAAAGTTAAATTTGGTAAAAACACTAAAAAGTAGAGGTAAACTTAGACTTAGGAATTTATGTATCTATTTTGATGATTCTTTTAATCTATTGTAAAATAAAAATGTCTTAACAGAAATATAACCAGTTCAAAATCTACAGAGTAAATAACAATTTGTTTTTATTAAATTTGATAACACAGGGTGCGGCTCTTATGGCACTTTGAGTATACATTCTTCTAAATTGTTGTGGTTTTTATAAGGGGACTTTAATAAGAATACACAGGTCAATTTACAAATTTAATGCTTTACATTGTTAATAATTTTAATTATACTCGTGAAATTTAATTTCGATATAAAATTGTGTGCTTTAATGGGATAGGGATTGAAACATTTTCATTTACAATCAGCTTGTTGAATGCTTCATTTCTTATATGACATATGATTTGTTAACAAAAAGGATGGAAATATACTGGAAATAATAAATTAATACAATCACACAAGACGTTGGTTACAAAATTCCGATTTCATTGTCTGTCTAGAATATTGAATAATAAACGGGATAAAAACGTTTTTATATCCAATCTTGTACTCAAGAGAATCTTTCGACATCATAAATGATTCATGCTGTTTGTATGCAGGCACAAATTTAAGTGCCTTAATTTTTTTTTAGTAACAAAAAACGAAAGATTTTTCGGCACCTTCCTGTCCACAATACTTTCGTAAATCGTTTTATATATTTGAGTATATTATCGTTTCTCGAATTTAAAATACAAGATTCGTTTTCAATCAACGGCATACTGACTTAGTATACCATATTTACAACTTCAACACTGTCAGTAATAATATTACAGTTGTTAACTCCATATTCAATACATTATTTGGCGTCACGTTGTTTGTTGTAGTATTCAGTTCTGTGGCAAATGAGCCCCAGTAGCTCTGAACCCGTTCTCATCTGCAGTGTAGTCAACCCTGTATTTCAAGCCATCATCGCCAACATATTCGTAAAAACCCGCAACTCTTGTGCCTGCACCTTTTACCGAAGAGTCTACACTTCCTGATTCAGCAGCAGCTATGCCATTGTCAGTTTCGTAAGAGTAATGGTACGCATTAGCATCTATATCATTTTCTTGCTTTACAATGTTTGCTGAACGATCAGCGACGTATTGAACTCTGTAAGACTGAGGCAAAGATGTGGCTGTGGTTGAATAAACCTGAGGTCGGTACGTTGACACCACCGGGGTGTACGGGGTCGAATAAATCACGGATCTCAATGTCGTCGCTAAGGCAGCTGGGTCCTCACTAAAAAAGGAAACATAATCGTTTTGTATTAATTTTTAAACATGACGGCCTTCGTGGCGTAGTGGGCGCGAATCTGGATGTGAAGCGAGAGGCCGTGGATCCGACTCCCGCTCTGAGAGAAATGGTTGTGTGATCAATAAATACTTTTTTCGGGTCTGGGTGTGCTTTCTCCCCAGAGGAGTTGACGTTAAGCAGCGACCGGTTGTAAAAACTATAATCTTTTTGTAACATGTGTTGCCCCGACCCCACTGCGAATGGGCAGGTGGAAGAAGAAGACTAATTTCTAAGATATTTGTCCATATTGCTATGGGATAAGCATTAATCCACGTAGGGGTAGGCCCTCTACCTAACCCTACGTGGATAAATACTTAGAACTATTGCCGTAACATAAAAATAATAATGCGGGAAATGTATGTTTTTCTAATATAAAAAAAATCAACAAATATCTTGACAGCTCGGCCTGAGAATCAAACCCAGAACCACGTTGATTTCGTTTATATACACACATAGACACGCTTACACACTGAGTATTTCGTAATAAAAAAAACCCAATATAACCAACCCAGGGATCGAACCGCGTACACATTACAACTACACCACCGGTGCAGTATGAATTAAAACGTAATACCTAATTATTTCAGCGACTATAATATTCTTCAAACCGAAACACAACAGCGCTTATACACGGCTGCTGGTAGCTGAAAGAGACAAAGCTGTAGTAACCCAGGCGGCCTCTCGTGTACATAGGACCTTCCACTTTATAAAAAGTCCGATTTACTAAAACTTTAACAAATCATTTGGTTCGATCCCTGCACTAAGACATATGTTTTTAAGATCCACAAACATTTGTTTTGGGTCTGGGTGTTGTAGGAACGGAAGGCTCATCTCATCGTTCCTCATACCCACGACACAAGTTCACCTATTATGGCAAGGACTGTGTGTGACTGTTTTGTGTATTTATTTATTCTTACCCGTCTCCATATTTGACGAACGGCGCCAATAGTTCTTGATTTAGTGCCTTAGCTTGGAACGGTTTATATGCGTTATAGATAGAGCCAAATTTGCCATTCCTTTCGCTCAGGCTCTTATATTGTCCGTTTAAAGGACTATAGTAATTAGGTTGATAGAGTGCCTGGTATTTTCTATCATTATATTCTTCTCCTCGATACCTTCCATCATCACCTATAGCACTACCGATGCCGATAGCTAAGGCTATAATAGTTACCTGGATAAACAAAAATGCGATAAGTATTGAATATATAAACAGCTTTATATTCAAATTTGGATTGGAACCCGAAATATGAAAATGGAATATATTATATTATGTCATAAGACAGAAATAAGCTCGGCGAACAATAGGAGCACTAGTTGCACCTCCACCTGCCCCTTCGAGAATCCATGCGTGAGAGTTTATATATTAAGTATGGAATATTTGTCTTCATTCATTTAACACAATAATAATACATAGTAAAATATAAAATTTATGGGTCTTACTTAAAAACTTTACTTAGGTAAACACTGTTATATGAATATAAAATATGAATTGAACCGCCTACTAGGAATTAATATTAAAAATTGCTTAGTGACTAAGCAGTCTCAATATTGGTCCAATTGGGTACTTATTTTTTCAACAACATAAAAACAAGTAGTTGATAAGTTTTGATAATTGAGTTGAGTACTTTCTATGGAATAGACACTTTTTACTTACCAGGATCACTCTCATTTCAAGTTCAACCTACTAGACTAAACAAAGCAATGATAGGCTAAAGCGCCTACCTATTCTTTATATACAATCATCAAATTCCTAAATGGAGTATTTATTGCAACAATACATCGATCTTAATAGCGAAAAATGTTAATTTGGTTCTTACACTGGCATTCAAGACGACTTATTTGGGAAGCGCCGTAATATATTGGACAACTGGTCGCGCCCATACAAACCAATCCGTTTTTATGCCGCCTACTTAACATTATTTATAAAAGATAATAAATTTTGTATTGTTTTCGTAAGAAGAGAAGGCTTATTTTTGTGAGTTTTGCAATCTTTAAAGTAATGTACGCAAAATGGCAAAGGCGTATCGTTATTTTATCGAAATACGTCGTCAACGACGCACCAACATTCTCAAAATGCATCGACTCCGTCTTTGTATATTTTTATGTGTGGGTAATTCATGCATATCATATGTCTTATTACAATATACGTAAGCATAAATGTAGTAAATTTAACAAAAACGTCTGCGTTTTGTCATTTAACTTTTTTCTCTTTTATTTTGTATTTTTTTTTTATTTCGTGTATCAGATCAGTTTTAGTTTTACTTTTAATTGCTTTTTGCAGGTTTTCTAGTTTTAAATATTTTAAATATTATTTATGTATCGAATAAAAAATATAATATCTTATTATTATACAATATACAGTACCTTTAGTACTGAAGTGGCATAATCCAAAATTCATGTTTTTGATAAATTCATAAAATATAATCAGAGTTTTGGTCTCTACTCAGTCTTTGGGTTGTAATATTTTAATCTTAATTTATTATGTCAGGTTATTTCGTCAGATCAGATGAGCTTGATGATACAATTTATAGTTAACGATATGATAAGCTAGCGCGCAGCCCTTGATGGCTTATTGCGAACTAAAATTATAAAATGAATTTACTGTAAAGTGAAGTAATTGTGCGCACGCCCCGCGTGTAAATACTGATCTAAGACAATTTACGGTTGCACCATACACATAAAATTCAAATAGTATATAAATCAAAAAAACAATAAAATGCTTCTAAACTAACTAAACACTACATCATAAAATGGTAAATATAATTGCAAATATAATTAAGCACTCACTTACATAATTGTATGCACGGAAAAATATCCTCGAAAATTTTGTTTTACGCCAAGATTTTTTTTATTCTCATGAATGTTGTTTCATAAAAAAATATATGCTTGAACTAACAATATTATCTCAGCTTAACATAAATGATATTTTTCAAGAAAAACATTATTAGTACCAACACAATAAAATGCTGAATCCAAGCATATATTGTTTTCCCCATATATAAAACAATATTATTCTTGGCCAATAAATATAGTTTTAATCTAAGACTTTTTTCTTTCCGTGCAAGAAAAGCCATTTATGTTTTTTTTGTGTGTGGTATATGTGCTAGGAATAGCATTTGTTCTTATAAGATAACGCATATCTTTCTTTTTATTTTCTGTGAGCTTAATTTTGTTATTATATGCCTTTGATAGTATAATTTCTTCTATTCTTTTCATTATATTTATCTTATTACTCATATTTATTTTCTTATAACCTTTATCAGTGTATGTATTTTATAATACAGTGCAATTGAAACCTTAACTTCAGTCTCTGAATCTCTCCAAGCTACTGGTATGGGTACTGGGTATAAATTTAATCAGATATGTCAATAAAAGTTCGGTAATTTTTATCATTATTGTGACGTGCAAATCAAGCAATCAGAAAGTACCGGAAAAAGTACGTGCATCCTTTACTGGCCAAAAAGTGTCAGTTCTTGTGTGATGAATCGAAAGAATACTACTTTTTGGACCTTTCTATTGGATAAAATTAAATTTAGCAAAATTTTGTATTAGGTCACTCTAATTCTAAAGGTGCGGTATGTCTTATCATGTATCGGGACTATACTCGTAGAGGCTCTATAGAGACCTTTGGTAGGAGTGCGTAGGGCTTTGGGCTTTGGCCAACACGTAGATGACCGTTGACAAATTTAATCTAATATTGTAATGTATCTTATGTATATCACTGGCCCTGTGAGTTCTTTGTATTTCACTTGATAATTTATATTCCCAATTTCTCCCAGACTTTCTAGTTAATAAATTTTGTTGCCTGATAAAGACAATTTAGCATTTCCAGAGACATGCCGAGCTTCACTGCTCAGTGTTAACAAATACGTATCACTGTTTATCCCCGTTTACACGAGATACTGTGGCGGATGTGTGGGCGGGACAGTCTTTGTACCGTTGAGTTGTATGTTGTTACGTTGTAATGAGATCCCTTCATTTTAATTTCATATAATTCTATATTTAAAATAATTTCTGACCATCAACCAACCAATAAGCATTAATGCAGGCAGCATGCAGAATGAGTAATGAATTTATGAATTAATCGTTGGTTCATTGAACTTTTTACTCATAGTTAAGACGTAATAAATGACTCTATTCCATTAGCCTGTCATATGGTACATGGTACGACCATAATTTTTATTACAGTTTCAATTTATCACTATAAACAAGATTTGAATGAGTTGTCAATATACCTGCCTGCAAATAATTTAGAATCATAAATTATAAATTCTTTTAAACACTAAAGGAAAGGAAAGGGAAAACCACAGAGATGTGTCGACAATGGGCTGAGTCAGTACACCCAACCAGCGGTCATTTGGATTTTTTAATAAAAGATTTTATTACCACATTTATTATAATTGACAAACATTTTTATTAAAAAAACTCCTTAAAATATATAATTTAGCCATTACGATATACCGAAATTATAAACAAAAAATTTATTTATATTTACAAATGAATCATTTTTTAATCATTAAGCTTTATTCATTTAGAATGCAATTAGCCGATATCTTATTACGTTCTAGAACACTTTAAAACTGATCGAATCATTCCGCTACTTCTTCCACAACTCTGACAAAAACTTCGTATTCTAATTTTAATTTATTCTTCAGCGAATTAGTGACGGTGTTAAGAATCTTCGTACCTCTAAAACTGTAGTAAGAGCCAAATTTCTCGCCATCAGGAACATTTAAAGTTGGAGGATACCTGGAACATGAAGAATGTTATATTAGCTATCTACATAAAGCGACTTATACGTAGGTATAAATTAATCGAACACATTATTTAAACTAATATATCAACTAGGGATTGCAGTCCTGCAGTGTTTTCAATACCGTGGCAGTGTAAGTATTTTTTGTAAAAGTATATTCTAAATAATTGGAGGTTGTCAAAACTACTATACATCAAAAACGTGTTGTAACGTGAAATGCTATGTTTAAATAGACTATATAAGTTACGAAAATAGCATATTCTACTTCAGCATAAAAAATATACAACGCGTCCGAGCGAATGTTATGTTATAAATCGTAACCTGTGCTTATAACCACCGCATGTAATACATAAGCAGTCATTATGTAATTTCGCGTTTTTTTAAGAAAGGGAGTCTTTTGCTTTTGAGTTATTTTGAGAAAGATTTATTAATAATTAATACAAAGTACAATATTACCCAAGCGCAGATAACAGTCAATTAAATAGCAACGTGTTTGTGTTATATTATTTAAAATATTTCTTTAATCTGCTATCTAATATATCGTTAAAATTGATGCTCACATTTCAAATTAATTCATTAATAGCGGATATGGACTCGTATTTTACTTTAAATTTAATCAATTTTATGATGATGATATTCTTGTGTTGACAACAGCTAATTAAGAATTCGTAGATCATGTAATAAATGTTGCGTTAGAGACGAGCTCAAAATATTTCGTACCTCCTTTTGTCGTCGTGATATTTACCCGAACCAGTCTATTTGATCTATATGCATATATTAAATGGCTCATAAAAAGATGTTGCATTTACGTAATATAACAAAGTTACTTATTAATCTTCTTTATCTGTTTTTATACATCTATTAGATTGGTGATATAAAATTAAGTTAAAATTTTCATTTTTTGTATTTCGAAAATTCTCACTATATCGTACGGTTTTATGAGTTTTATATTAATTTTAGCCATACAAACAATTGCCTAGATACGGGAGCCTATCCCGTGACCTCTAGCTTCACAGCCGCCTATTCGCCTGCTACGCTACGGAGGCTGAGGCTGGAGGCGCCACAAATAAATAAATAAATAAATATATAGGTAAATACACCCAACTAAAATATTTAATCGTGACACACATAGTCCTGACACGACTGTAAGGTACGAGTCTTATGTCGTGGGACTACGAGAGACTTTCGGTCTCAAAACACCCAGACCCGAAACCAAACATTGTGAATCACACAAACATTTGTCTCAGTGTGGGATCGAACCCACAACCTCTCGCTTCACAGAGGCTGCGGAAAAATCTAAATTTGAAAATAAATAAAAAAGAAATATACGTACTGGGTTACAAACTCGCTCGTTTCGTTCACTTTGAAATTGGGAGTCAAATACTTGCACTTAACAGCGATTTCCTTGTCTGCGTATACTTTTCTGAAATGATTAGCACTGCCTTCGTATTCATCACCAAAGTGGAGACCGTCGCTTGATACATACTTTTCAATTAAACCTTTGATAACTTTATAGATGTAAGGATATCTACTGGCATATATTCTTACACCAGTGTAACTATTAGGCCTACTGAAGAAGGCACCGTCAGGTCCGAATCCTCCAGGGCCTCCAGGGCCGTTTGGTCCACCAGGACCGCCGGGTCCACCGGGTCCGCCGGGGCCGCCAGGTCCACCGGGTCCGCCGGGGCCATTGGGTCCGAATCCTCCATTTCCTCCATTGCCACCGTATCCTCCATTACCACCGAAACCACCATTCCCTCCAAACCCGCCATCAGGACCCACTTGATGTACGTATCTGTAATCGCCGTCATCATCCGGGTAAAGTCCTTGTTGATAAATGTAAGTGTACCGTCCCTCATCTCCTGGTATGTATTTTCCCTCATCTAAAGGCCTATAATATTTTCCATCATCGTATATATTGTATGTGTTTTGGTGTATTTCAGGTTTATATCTTCCATCGTCCCAAGGTGAACATTGGATTACGACCCATAAGGATAACACCAATATCTGAAAAAATACTTTTATTATTATGCGTATGTTGCCTCTTACTGCACATTATCAGCCTATCTTTTTTAATATTTTTTCTACCTGACGCTATCCTGGCTTGGTACCAAGATCCACCTTCCTACCTCGGTACTGCCACTTCACCTAGTCTTAAGCATCCTCTGTAAATCACTACGGAAGTTGTGAAAGCCAATTTTTTAAACAAATCTTTTTCTAATACATCAAGCAAGAACACATTTTAAGCTATCCGCATAAGAGCACCTCTGTTTCGATCTGACACATGTATGTTCGGCCAACGTATTGCGGTTTCTTGAAAACGTGACAAAACCATCAAATGACATTACAAAATAATATAAAACAAATGAAGCAACATTAAATTTAAAAAATATGTGGCAGGATATGAACTATCACAAATCAATAAGTCAATATAATTTTATAATAGACATCAGCATATTTTCAAATGTGTCACGAGGAAAACCGCATATCCTTGGAATAATCATTTCTAATGCATTAGAATAGTAATGTTTCTAAATAATTTGCATTTGACTCGACATTGTACCTAATAAGTATTAAAAGCAGCAAATCACACATCAAACACAGTTCAATGTGTATCTTTGTACATGTTTGAACATAAAAATTCTTACATAATGTCAGGACAGTACAACCCTATTGCTACTAGTAGGTAGCTTTGGTACAAGAAAAAATATACTATCAATTACTCAAAGGGCCTAATTCCCAACTATATATTATTTATAATGAATATATAAATTATTGTATCTAGTAAGTTATATATAATTGTCACATAGTTTTCAAATGGAAGTATATAATTGATCATAATTAAGTTGCTATCAATTGCTTCCACATAAATGGTAATCTAAACCAAAACTGTCACTATTTTAAAATAATCACGAGCTTAGCAGATGTTTGAAGAAAATCTAAACCTGAAACAGATACCTGATCAAGTTTTGTATATTAAATAGGAGTTGATTAGCATACTAATTCAATTTAATAAAACGAGTACTCACCAATTTAGAAGCGCGAATCATTTTGATTGATGGACACCTCCGCTGCAATTATTGTATTAACCACTCGGCCGTACAAGCTGTTAACGCCACAAATTATGCCCGATGTCTGAAACTAGATCACATAATGTTGTCATACGTATAGCAGTTTTTAGGAAATCCATAGACACTGGCAAATCATCTCATTCTTCATTGACATTTAATTAGCATTTATATGAATAATAAATTTTGTTTAAACATACCAAAATGTGGAACAGAATCCTTAAATCAAGGTGTGACAAGGTCAGGCAGATGATATAAAATAAATTACAATAGTTCCGTTGCGACTATATTACGTGTTATTAATCACTCACATATGCACTTTAGCGTTATTGTATAATATATTTCACTCGATGCAATACTGCAGTATTTACGAGACGACCGACTTGTAAGAGAGCCGTAATTTTCTTATGGAATGTTTGAGGATCCACTTCACACATCGATTTGCATAAAACAAAAATTATTAAAATACAACAATATAGCCCACTGCATACTGAAGATCTTAATCCGTTTACATGGTGACTGTTGACTCAGTTGACTTAGTTGACTCAGTTGACATACAGAATCTAGTCCTCCGCTTCTAGGTAGGTGTTATTATACCTATTTGTGGCTTAATAAAATTATCATCATCTACTAAATATGCAATGAATGTCGATAGATGCTGATGTTTCGAGATTTTTATTTTATAAACATCAATGTGTTACCTAAATAAAGCTGCGTTGGATTTACCAACATCTGTATTAGTTTTCGTCAACAGCCATATTGATATTAATAAAGATTCTAATATACATATGACTACTTTAATCGTTACAGTGACATTTATATGATACAACTATTGTGAATTTGTATGAGAATAATATTTTATAAGTAGATATTAATATCAAGTTTTGAATAAATTTCTTATAAATGTAGCAAGATAAATTACATAAAACGTTACCCGAGAAGCAATCTACACTAAAAAAATTCAAATAGCAATATTATCATATTATGTGATTTAGTTGATACTCTATTATTATAATTATATGTATAATTTTATATGTAGCCATAACAGCTACATGAACTTCGTGTCAGTAATTTCATGCGCTGCTGTGTAATGACACCGCATATTACGCATTGCTTAGAGGCTTTTAGCCGAGAAATAGGATGTAAAAAAATATATATATTACAGACCACTCATCTAAATTTATATAGTACTCATTTCATAACAGCTTCAATATTAGGTTATACTACGTCATACCTACATATAAAAACTTTTGATGAAAACTTGTGTGTATTGAATAATTTAGCCGGATTTGACCTTAGAATCTTTCGGACAATGAATCACCAAGGTAAGAGCGAACTAGATTACTATTTTTGATATACCACCGCAGTTTTTAAACCTAAAAACGATGACCACTTGCGGTGTTTCTAACGAACTGATCGAGCTTTCGACCGTCGACAAGCTCGTCATCTCCCCTACCTCACGAGTGTCCTCGATGTATCATCACTGATACACTTTATAGCACTTCGTTTATGTGGCTGACCTAACTGACGTCTGAAGGCTATTTTGAATGTCAATAGAGTTCAAGAACAAATTAATCATGCCTCAAATATTCGCAAAAGATGATACGATCAATACTCTATATAATCAAACGGATATGGTTAGATCACTAATTATAAACCTGCTTAAAACATTATGGTTATCTATACTTATAAAATAACATGTCCTGACTGACTGACTGATTCATCATCGCCGAGCGCAAACTATCAAGGCTACAAGCATGAAATTCGGACTGTATATTCATTTTGTTATGTAGGCACCCACTAAGAAAGGATTTTAGACAATTCCACCCAAAGGGGTCAAAATAGGGGATGATAATATGTATGAAAGCCAGTCATTTTGAAAGTTACATAAACAAAATTTTGTATTTCGGTTATTAACGTAAAACAAATAAATACGTGTTTCAGGAATTTTGGAAATGTTATTTAATAAGGGATGAAAAAGGGGGTGAAAGTAAATGCGAAAGTGAATTTGTTTGTTACGCTTTCACACCTGAATCACTGAACCGATTTTGATGAATTCATCTACAGAGACAGATGGGACCCTGGAGACAGCTACAGGCTACTTTTATCCCGAAACATGCTGTTCACGCGGGCGGAGCCGCGAGCAAAAGCTAGTATTAACCCTAATACCTTGTCATGTATTTCAGTGTCGATGGCATGACACAGTATGAATGGCAGCGGTATAACAGATGAACACAAAATATAATATCCTATAAATATATTCCTAATTTTTAGCGCTTACATTTTCTATTTATTAAAGTATGTAGTCATAAAATATTTACTTTAGCTGTCTCATATTATAATATTTTTGGTTGAATACGATCAAAATATTTTTCATAAATACATTAAATTAGGTATAAAACATGATATTTCCATACACTAATATATTTAAATGCTATCTTTATATTCGTATTTTTTTATTAAACTAAACAAAATTAGTTATACAGCGTCGCATTTTGTGCACACGCGTAGATTTACCGGAATGGCTTGGCTACCTTAAAATTAATAATTCATTACGGCCTTAGATTTTATGATCTTGAAATAGAAATATCAACAGGTTAAATGATATCACATTATGCAGAGGTAGCTCAATTCTTAACTTAGATAAGTCGTTATGCCATTATAATGAGAAATAACACACTTCAGGAACAAAATCTTTATTTATTTTATTTACATTATAAGGTACAGGTCAAAGATCGGTGACATATTTTTATTCATGAGTAATTTAATTGATTATTATCACTTATAAATTACTAAGACGAGACTAGATTTACTGAGGGATATGAGCACCTTGAGGAATGAAGCCGTTTTCGTCAGCGGTGTAGTCTACTCTGTATTTGATGCCGTTTGGAGCTATGTACTCGAAAAATCCTTTAACCCTCAGTCCCTCAGTTTGGCTGTCAACTTTCTCAATTTTTCCAGATTCTTCGTGAAGGATTGTATTCTTGGTTTCATATAAATAATGGTATCCATCCTCAGGATCGATTTTGTTGTCGTAACGAATGAGACCGTGTTCATAAACGTAGTTGCCTTCAGTCACTTTGTTGGCATAGACAGGCGCAGCGGTGACAGCAGGCTTGTACTTGAGAATCGGAGATGCAGTGCTGGGTTCAGGCCGGTAACCAGAGCTGCGAAAACAATTTATTTTATATTAATCATTTTAAAATCATTATATATTTTACCAGTACATCAAAACTTGCTTTACACTTTATATAAAGTTCAATGATCAAAAGCAGACCTTAGAAATGTTTAGAGCTTAGAATAGTTTATATATAGCGAGACTCACCCGGGTCCGCCGCTGTTGTCGGGCTTGTATTTGGGAATTTTGTCACGATTGCCGATGTAACCATCACCGGGTCCGCCTGGACCACCGGGTCCGCCGGGGCCGCCGGCGTCACTGGAGCCGGTGTAGAATCCTCCGGGACCGCCAGCGTCACTGGAGCCGGTGTAGAATCCGCCCGCTAAACCACGGTCACCACGGTCTCCACTGTTACATAACATTGTTTTTATTATTTCTGGTTAAAAATAGTAGCACTACAAAACGAACTGAACATACAAGAAATTTAAATTATTTTATTCACATGATCATTTGGTTTTGCGCGAATACACTTGGTGAAATATGGGTGTACTAGTTACACCTCTGCCTACCCCTCCATGTATATATTTACGTCGTTGGAGTCGACCGTAACATAACAATAAAGTAGCACAGGTCGATATTAATAAACGCCTAAATTATTTTAATTGTCGTAATAATTGTCTTAAACCCGTGATTGTCTTAATATCGAGGGTGTTAAGACGGGCATAGTCTGATCTGCATTAACTATATATACACTTAGCTTAACTCTAAATTCAACGCGACTGAATGTTTTTTTAATCCAAGTATCTACCAACGACAGACGAAGCATGCATTAAATGTGAAATATAAAAAGCCTATAACTAGTTAACGATATTTAAAACAGCTTAAATGATTAATATTAAATTATAGTATTTGAGTGTCAGATACCAGTGATTAATAGATCTGTAATATCCAAGAGATCGATATTCTACCACATTGCGTTTCGCAATTTATTTCAGGTCAGTTAAATGTTTCCGAATATATCGTAATTCAATGACAAAAACGACGTCGGGGTTTGTAATACAAAGATTTATGACGTGTGTTACAATATAACTTGTTTTCTCTTCTCCTCAGCTATTAGGATGTAATAATGAGCCCAAAAAGTCACATTGCTCTCGTAATAATCTCTAGATTGCGTGACATTGGGGTCGTAACAATTTTACTTTAAAATGCTCGGCTAAACTGAACGTTAAATTCGGTTCTAATCTTTAAGACGGTTCAAACACAGTATATACATAATCAATGCGCTAGACATGCTACGTTATGGCTATTTGCACTGTGATTCTAAATAATAAATATAGTTTTACTATAAATGTAGATCAATACAGATGCTCTAGCCGCTTTAAAGAACCTTCGTAGAATTATTGTCTAATAAAAAGAACAATTTATTTTTGGTCGCTTGAATGATGAGACGAGCAGACCTGATAGTAGGTGCCACGCTACCCAAAGAATCAAAAACTTTTACCAACATCTCCAGAGGCTCTGAATTGATGGTCAACAAAATCCATAATTATATAGGAGGCGATATTGTTAGACATTGTAGATACGGTACAGTAGCTTCCTCGCCCTAAAGTCCTAACGTATGCATTATCATCGAAGAGTGATATTTTGTAATATTTGTAATTGTGATAAAAGAAAAATATAATTTCCTAATTGGCGTTGTTAATTGGCTCTCTATCAACCTTTTTCCTATCTTCTATCTGTCTACGCACATCAAATTTATTTGTCTTGACTGACTGACTCACTTAAACATCAAAGCCCATTTTCTTTTATTTTGTATCATAGTTTCCTATAAATCAACCATAGTAGCATTTCAGTCCAGCTGACGTTACAGGTGTAACTAATACGAATGAATACCTACATCCACTATTCACAAATAAGTATATTTTATACATCATAAGTATCAAGAACTAACTGATATGTTTCTACGCACGAGAAAAATTCAAAGAAGAAATTTAATTTAATAAAAAAATATATATATACGGATATCCCACAGTCACGCACATATTTGTCAAATCCCACTTGGGGTTGATATTTTCACAGCCGACTGTGACATGGCTAAGTGCCACACGACGCTACGAAATTTGTGAAATCGACTAATTCATTAATACTGGGTTGCACCAACTTACTTTACCAATGACAACCATGTTAAAGTACCGGTTAAGCAAAAAAATTGTTGCACCATTTGACAAATGTTTGATGATGTCATAACTTTAGCTGTTAACCGTAACCGCCCAAGCTTTTATCAGTGAATCATGAGCGGTTATATTTATATATTTAACTGAAACAATAGTTTAAGTGAAATATATCTCCTAAAATATATATCCTAAAGCGTCTGTGCTCCAAAATAATATAATGTCTCTGCTTTAAGAGTTAATCATGGAATCTAGTAATAGTTTTGAAGACGAACGTAATAATGTTATATATAACCAATATCAGGTCTAGAAAAAAAAGTGTATTCATCTAGATCCGATCGTTTTTCTACATGGGACGAAGTATCATTCTTGGCGAGGTTTCTAGTCTTTAAAAATGTAGCTATGGCTAGCGCAACGATGGTAAAAACCTCCAACAATTAAATAAGTTTATACCTGTCCTGCTATACCTGTTTAATTTAATTTAAATTACTGGCGCAAAATAATGTATTATTTATTTATGTTTTTATCTAGTATTGCCATATTTAAAAATATTTCTTGTCACTGATTCGGGGTAAATAAGATCTCATTTGAATTGCAACCCTGATAACTGTAACTATGCCAAGGAATACGATGGTGCAATACATTCCGCAGTCAACGTTAAAGTCAGCGTTACTGTCATCGTCAACTTTTACATAAACCTTAACTATAACTGCTATTATGATGCAATCCAGCCTAAGTTTCGTCACTTTTAATAAGCCCCTGATAGAATGCTGAGAGCAAATTAACGCGTCACACGCCTTACCACTTTTTTGTATCACACTCAGTGTTGGCTACATACCATTAATAATATAATATTTCCAAGCAATATAACAATCATGACGCCACGATGTATTTTTGCTATGTACTTATCTTAAGGTACGCAAATAATATTTTTTTTATCAGCATTGAATCAATTTAATTGGTCTATTTGCAGATTAAGTCAATGTTTATTACTATTATGATGAATACACATCTAGACTACAACATATCGTACCAGGGGTAGCCCTAGCGGGTAACATGGTAATCGTATAATTCTAATTATGCGATTTGATTATTAAATAATTCCCTGCATTCCTATTTATCCCGTTTTACTATACTGAATGGTTACGTGCTTTAAGCATTAAAATTTATAAAATATTTACTGTTATTTATACGTTGTGGCATTTTATTTCGAAACTTATTCAAAGTTTTTAATGCATAACGTAAAATAAAGTCAATTATTTTTTCGACGAAGAGAGCGGTAATAGATTATTATTACGTAAATTGAAGTTTTAACAGAAGGCATAAAAAATTGTCGCGACAAATCTCGCTTTGTCTGTTGTCTTTATTTCAAAATAAACTTTTTTAGTGACTGTTACATTGATGTTTTATAGATAAAATTGAAATCGTTTTAAATAGTCCTGGAGAAAATAATGCAAAAAAGGCATTTTACGGCTTTATTCGCTGATGACAGCGACATGTTGATGCAACAAGATTTCCCTGTATTACCAAACAATTATATCATAGTTACTATATAAAGCAGTTTATACAGTTTCAGAATAATATCTTTGAAGGGGTATGCAGAGATGTGACTAGTGGACCCACCTATCGCAAGGGGAATTAATTTAGGTCAATGATTTCGTAAATGCCGAATTCACGGAGACTATCAAAAGTGCACCTATAATGTTCATAATACTAATATCATCACTATTCTAAATTGCATTTATTATATTGAAGGCAACATGGATCCAAACGTAAAATATGTCACGTTAACCGTTCTAAGCTCAGTATTTGTGCTATTTTTTTTAATTGGGGCGACGAGAATTTCGCTCGCCTGATGGTAAGCGCCTGCACATAAACAACAGCAACATCACACAGAACTTTGAATTATAATATAAAGCACTGCATGACACTGAACTGCGCTTGTTACCCCGATCCATAAGATGTTAAGTCTCATAATTCCCAGTAATTTCACTGGCTTCAATGTCTTTCAGACCGAAACAGTGCTTACGTACTACTACATGAGGGAAGAAATAGACAAAGCGGTGGTACCAACCTACGGTGGTGTCGACCTGCCACCCAGTAAAAGGATGGAAATAATCAACAGAAGACTTTAGGAAGCTGTTTATAAAGACAGAGTACAAAATACATAGGGAATGTATATATATGTAGAGATTCAAACAGACCATATCAATAGAAGAATAGGTCATCGTTGGAGTAAACAGGTTTTTGAATGGAGACTGCATTAAGGTTTGCTTAAAAGTGGTTAGTCAGCTATCTACTAAGCGGATGTCCCACGCTATGCAAATATCAACCGATTAGGTGAAGTGACGACTCGCTGAAGGCATTCTGCAAGTTGGGCGAGGCTAGACGAAAACGGTGCTTATTGGCACATTTAGACGAAATTTAAACATGTAACCATGAACATTAAATAACTTAACACCACACCTTTATCTTCATGTGACGGCGTAATCAATTACTACATTAATGTGACAGGGACCGAGCCTATCATCAAATTGGGTACACACCCATTCAGAGAGAAACTATACTTTCCAGTTCCAGAATGAGGCAAAGAATGCCTGACGTAGACTTTGAATTGCATGTCGCGGCCCACAGCTTACGAATGCTGTTTTTTTTTTTTATTAACCCTATATATTATATTCGTCCCACTGCTGGGCACGGGCCTCCTCTACTGAATGAGAGGAATCAGGCCTTAGTCCAGCTTACGAATGCTGTTAGTGACCACTAATGGCCGTTCCTAATATTCTGTTTACCGATAGACTTGCTTACTGGTAGTAAATTTTTGTCACGTTTTTATGGAAGATATGTCAAAACACCATTACAGTAAGCAAAGCTGTCTGTCAATAGAATATAAGGTACAGCCATAAGAAGACCTATGTACTGGGAACTATAAGTATCAAAGCTTCAACAGTCAGCTACTCACTTGTATTTACCGGAGTCATCTGGGATGTACCGGCCCTGGTTGTTGTACTTGTCAGGGTCGTAACGGCCGGGGTCGTAGCGGCCGGGGTCGTAGCGGCCGGGGTCGTAGCGACCAGGGTCGTAGCGGCCGGGATTATATTGACTCGGTGATACCGTGGTGCTCTTTGTATAATATCCAAAATATTTAAGAGGATCGTACCTGTCAAAAGAATATTAATTGCTATATCATCTATACTAATAATCAAGCTGTAGAGTTTGATTGTTTGTTTGTTTGTTTGTTTGTTTGTTTGAACGCGCTAATCTCAGGAACTACTGTTAGGAATTGAAAAATTCTTTTTGTGTTGGATAGTCCATTCATCGAGGAAGGCTTTAGGATATATAACATTACGCTGCGACCATTAGAAGCGAAGCATCAGTGAAAAATGTTGCAAAAACGGGGAAAATTATTCATATTTGAAGGCTTCCGTTGCTAAGCTACCCAAATAATATTATTTGAAGGCTTCCGTTGCTAAACTACCCAAATCTATACTAATATTATAAAGCTGTAGAGTTTGATTGTTTGTTTGTTTGTTTGATCACGTGGGCGGAGCCGCGAGCAAAAGCTAGTTATTTATATGATTAAAATATAATCCTTATCTCCTTCGTTTACCTTCACATTCTACGTGACATTGGCCGAATCGCTACATATTAAGATCGTCGCCATTAACCAAGAGAAGAATATAATGACATTATTTCTGAATAAATTGATAAACCCCATAATTCTTTTAGTATTTTGGTTGATCATGGACGGTGGAGATCATTCACAATCAGGTGACCCACTTGCTCATTTACTGACCTCTACTGAAGGATAAATATATTTCGTAATGTAGTGTGGGTGAAATTAAGTATAATACAAAAATCATGATTAGTGCTAGTTGGTTATGTGGAGGTTATGTGACATGTTTCATCTATAAGTTTCTCTTTCCTATTATTCCCTGATTTTTCATATTTTCCGAAGGTATTAGGCAGAAATACAATTATTACGCCCACGTTCATTTTTTTGAGCAGAGGTCAGCAATCGAGTTAGTGGATCACATTATGGTAAGTCATCTCCACCGACTATAAATACACGTAATACCGGAAGAACAATTAAATCAATATTAACGTTTAAGGGCTGAAAAAGCAATTGGGTATTTTTATTTGGGGCTCCGAAAATCTTTCTCACCACACGAAATGAATCAGTAAGCTGCCACTTGACGTCGTGTTTCTGTATGACAGTTGTCATACGTCAAACTAGTACAATTACTAATTACATATTATGTAAACCCTTACCGTATCAAGGATTTCTCCTAATTTATGTGCCGTGGGGGCTGTGGCAGTATTCCACCATAGTGACCTAATACCGATTGGTGTAGTTTACTGGACAAAATGCAAATCAAGCGTAATTATAACTAACTACTAATTTCCCACCATTTCCTATGAAGATCTTGCCATTTAAGACCAGATAGCTTCTGCTCAGCGTTCTCCTAGTGGCATGATGAAATCCTGACCGACTAAGCATTATCGTTCGCCGCTATTTAACCGTAGCGAATACGAACATAGTAGTGAATAATTGTTTCAAAGATAATACTTAAATCATATAACACCTAACGATAAGATATTTTTCATTTCACATTATCTTGTGCTGTGTGTCTCACAACACTCAAACCCAAAACAATTATTTGTGACTAACAGAAATATTTGCCTTGGTGCGGGCATCAAACCCAAAGAGATGGGAGATAAGAGTCCTCACACTAAGAAATTCTTGAATTTTGCCATCTCTAATTTCGCAGTCGAGCAAATAGCCGCAACCCAAAATTCCATTGCTCCAAAATATTTTATGGACCTACCATTGGCAATAAAGTTAGTGCCTCGTATTACCGACAGGACTACAAAACCTTAAACCCGATGGATTTTTAAAATCGATACAAGAAAAAAGTCAACAGAAATTATAAAACTCTTCCTTTTGTGAATAAAACATTTATCTTATTATTACAGACGTCTCTTTGTCGATAGTTTATATGTTTGTTTATTTATATTATTTTTAATATTTATTTTAATTCAGTAAATCTCTATTTAGCCTAATTTATCATATTCACCTCGGTGGAAACAAAATATTTATTGCAGTCTTTATTAAGAATTATTTAATTGATGTGTCTAATGTAATCAGATCACTAATCAAACTGGACAGAATACCTTCGAATCGAATGTGTTCTTATCGATAAGTATTACTAATAATTATAAACATATTTTCTTATCAAACAAATTTATATAATTAAACTTTTGGACCCCAAAGCAATCCTTTGGTCTATGATATAACCTGCGGGCCAATACCCGAAGCAAAAGACGACCCACCAACCCAGATCGTATTAACATGACTGGTTTATGATATTTTTAATGAAGGGTTGAGGCACTCAGAAAGTGAGAACCTTTCCAGCATTACGGCAGCGAGATTGACTGTGATTAGATATTACACTTACAGATTTTATTTTACCCTACGGGACCAAGGCCATTTTTTCAAAATAGTATACGGGTTTTAGTGACACAGGTAAATATTTACTATATCTACATATACCAAATTATATTTAAACTAATTTTATTCGACAGTTCTATTTAAAATGAGTTATCACAGAAATATTATTAGCACCCTATATTTATATTATTAAAGAACACATGTTTTCCTTACCTTGCGGGCTCGGCCGCTAGGGCCGCTCCCAATGTAACACATAGCGCCTGAAATAAATAATTGAAAACATAAGTATATCAGATAGTTCGAAGATAACAAGATATTTTTATTATTAAGGGTATTGATAATAACATTTGAGCCACTCAAACTGTTATGTGGTAGCGGAAATATCGAATAATACCAAAATACATTTTAGTATTCACCATTTAAAAACTTGACTACTTAAAATTATTTCTGTTATTGTATAAATAAAAAAATACAAGAAAATTATAATATCGATCACAATATTATTAATTACCTACATTATTAATTAATTAATTACAAAATTAGTTTACACTGTCACTTAAAGTTATATTTTTATTTAATTATACGTAGCACTGCACAGCAGCGCGCACTGAACAACATTTACGACTTACCAAAAAGACGCGCATTTCCGTTCTCATCAAGCAAACTTAACTACTTGAATGTGATCTACAGAAGACCTGGCCTATTTATACCTTTCTTTATCTAATTGTGTTATGTCCGTCAGTCCGGTTCATCTCATATATTATAATGTGTTGTTTTATGCTAATTCACTGATGCACAGCTTCTCAATCTTACGGAAATGTTATTTTTATTCCTAGTGACCATTTATTTTTATTGGTGAGCCATGGTTCTATCGTGAGACGCTTATTATTTCTTCTCATGATCAATGTATCAGATGTCCCCAAATATTGAGTGTGTGTGTGTGTCTTCTTTGTACTGACGACCTGAAGTTTTTCGAAAGAATTAGCACCATAACAGATAGTGAAATTATCCAAAGCGACATTGATGTGGTATTTTAAATGAGCAAGTACTCACAAATTGGAGTTCAGTCCTTTAGAACTACTTCTGGTCCAATGCGGCACCCAAGTGACTATAAAGCAAACGGAACACCAAAACACAGGTCCATGAATATGAAAGACTTAAGGTCATATTCGATCAGGCTCACGTTTCATGACTATTAATATTACCGCTGTTGCTTAGGAATCCTATCAAAAGTTGGGTGACGCTTTAAGAAATGCAAGAGATTTCCGGAATCTTAATGTAATATACTTACTAATATATGGAACGCTCTTCTAAAGTAAATTCAAAGCGAATGCGTGCGTTTGGTACCCGGATAAGGCAAACTATATACATACATTAGAATAAGTGCAAAAAACCCTTGTGTATTTTTTGTATAAACGTACATACGTATTTAAACGTATAAACGTATTTCATTTTGTATCTCAGCCTGTTTCTTGTAGTATAGATACAATAGATTAGAAACCAAAAATCCGTATCATCAAATGCGTACCATACTTAAGTTATGGAGTGGCATACCAGAAGGCCCGGGCTTGTTCAATAAACTGTACGTCTCTAATTATTATATCTGGAATAGACGGCATATATTGCCGTGCACGCGTGCCGCTCAGTAGCTCGTGCAGCCTCACTGATCCCTTGTACTCTGTCCGTGCTTGATGTGCTCATGGAGTCTATTCTGGACTAGCACTTGTTCGCTATAGAGGCAGCTGATGCCTGTGTTCCTTCGATTTTGTAAAATTTCGGGATAAACGTAAGAAATACTGGCATTATTTTTTATTTTTTATGAATAGCAGCTTTGCTCATAACTCCGCCCTGTGATTGGCATTTTCCGGAATAAAAATTAGCCTATGCCCTACTCTATGTGATGGTCTGCATGTGTGCTAAATTGCATCTAAACTTTCACATTTATAATAGTATAAATAAATATAATATAAAAAAGGGTGCGTCTCGGGACGCTCGACAGAAGTGATAACTTAAACTAATGTGGGTTAAAGTGAGAGAGGAGGAGCCTGCCTACTGCTGCTGTATACGTGAGAGTAAGGGAAGCCAGACAGAGTTACGTTACGAAGCGGTATACCCTCCCATAAGAAGTTATCACTTCATTGGATTGTTCTGCACTGCACTCCAGCAGAGGCATCTCTAGCCCATGTAGCGCCCGTGTGCAATCATAACCCTAGCGCGATCTTTTAAACAGAACATATCACCACGGGCGCAGGTGCATTTGAAAATGCCCGGCCACTGTGTGAGTGGAGCTCGGTCGGCGCCCCCTAGAATGCTGCGCCCGTGTGCACCCACCGGTAAAGACGCCTCTGCACTCCAGTCCGGTCAAAGTCCTGTCAAAGTCCGGTCAAAGTCATGTCAAAGTTCGGTCTCAGTCCGGTCACAGTCCGGTTAAAGTCCGGTCACAGTCCTGTCAAAGTCCGGTCAAAGTCCTGGCAAGGTCCGGTCAAAGTCCTGTTAAGATCCGGTTAAAGACCGGTGAAATTCCCGTTGAAACCCGGTCAAAGTCCTGTCAAGGTCAGGTCAAACCTCTGTCAAAGTCCGATCAAAGTCCTGTCAAGGTTCGGTCAATGCCCGGACAAAATCCAGTCAAAGTCCTGTCAAAATCCGGTCAAAGTCCGGTCAAAGTCCGGTCAAAGTCCGGTCAAAGTCCGGTCAAAGTCCGGTCAAAGTCCGGTCAAAGTCCGGTCAAAGACCGGTCAAAGCCCAGTCAAAGCCCGGTCAAAGTCCTGTCAAGGTCCGGTCAAAGTCCGGTCGAAGTCCGGTCAAAGTCCTATCAAGGTCCTGTCAAAGTCCGGTCAAAGTCCGGGCACAGTGCTGTCAAAGTCCTGTTAAGTCAAAATCCAGTCAAAGCCTTGTCACAGTCCGATGAAAGTCCTGTCAAGGTCCGGTCAATTTCCTATCAAAGCCCGGTCATAGTCTTGTCAAGGCCCGGTCGAAGTCCGGTCAAAATTCAGTCAAAGTCCTGTCAAAGTCCGGTCAAAGTCCGGCCACAGTCCTGTCAAAGTCCTGTTAAGGTCCGGTCAAAGTCCGGTCGAAGTCCGGTCAAAAACCAGTCAAAGTCCTGTATAAGTCCGGTCACAGCCCAGTCACGAACAAAGTTCAGATGACCACATTGGCAAACCGCTCCTAGGATATTTTCCTTTCAGACAGAAGTTTTGATCGTCTTTTCTCCGATTTGCTCCAAGATACATAACGGCTGGTATATAGAGCATCATTCATTATAGATATCATCCGCATGGCAGTGCATGTTCCCGGTTGACTACACAACATTTATAAGCAGGATCGATTGTGAAGAGCACTAAACCTAGAGGGACATCTACATTTAATATAATAGTATCAACAGACGTCTTTGATACTGCTGCAATCCAGAAAGATGGCGATCTACTTACAGAGCCCCTTGGGGATTCCGAACGATAGAAGTTTTGATAGAAGGGCTCTATATCAGACCCTATCGAAGACCTTTACGATGTCAAGTCTCGCTAAACATCATTGCCCTTACTCTCAACAAAGTCAGACCAGGTGTGAGTGAACATAAGAAGATCTTCACCTGAAATAGGGTAATGACAGTCGCTAATCACTTGTTCTCCTCAAGGTCCTCTAAAAGTTGGGCGTTAATAACTCATTACCTTCTTCATTACCTAGGGGAGCAAGGACGTGATCGCTTTAGGTCTGTAGTTAGAATAGTCAGATTGGTCACACTTTTTTGAGGATTAGGCGGACGTGAGCCATCTTCCTTAAAGATGGAACCCTATTGGAACTGTTGGAGAGACGATATGAACATTTTATACAAACTATTATAGCATTTTTATACACATTTTTATAGCTCTATCATCGTAGACCTACGTAACCTAAATGAATGGACCGATTTAAATGTAGATTTTTGTCTGAAAGTTGGTTTGGTTATTCATGGGTTGAAATTATATATGTTTTTCTTACTAACTACCTAACTAACTTCTCTATTATTTTATTATCCCTATAATTAATATTCATGTTTTCTCAAAGGTCGTATCAAAGGAAAAATGCACGATGTAATGTTACACGCGAAAAACTATGTATTTCGTATTATCGATACTACGCCGTACATTGCAAATAGTTGAAATGTAACCAGCTGATCGTATTAAGTAAAATGTATATTTGTTATTGTGCTTCGAAATCAATTCACAAAGATTTGGAAGCGCTGCGCGCATATATTTTGTGACGGTGTTTTTTAAAAAATGGCATTGAATCTCTACAATCGTATAAAAGTGAGGATAGAACGAACTAGATCATCAAAAATTATATTCATGGATATACTCGTATGACCATATATAGATATTATACCATTTTTATTGCGAACACTATACGCAGCTGACAGTCTATAAAAACCCGTGCGGTGGTAAGTTGTTTAAAAATACTTATGAAACACAATATTCGATAACAAATTTGTTATTAAATTATATGATCTAAATAATAGTTTCATAATTGTTTTAAATAAACATATATGTTATTAGTGACAGAGGTCCGAAGTGTTTGTTTACCGAGTACGGTCTCGCAAAAGGAGGCTATAGTTTCTAATTTAAAAAAATCCTTATAGAGATATTTATTAATGAAATCCCTCGGATTGGCTTCAATTGTCGTGGGATATATAGCAATAAAGTAGTACATTATTACATTAAAATCTATGGCTGTGAAACATGTTAATACCTGGTGTATACTTAATCCTTAAAATCCTTATTACAAAACGTATTCTAAATTTAAACTAAGTTTATATTGGCCAATCTATATGAATTACCATGGTTACTAGTTGTTAGAAACCTAGTTTAAAGTTAGAATACGTTTTGTAATAAGACCGTAAAGGTTTTTGCTGAAATGCATAGATTAATAAGTGTCGGATTTATTGATTCTCAGATTAAGTATACTGTTGTTCTTCAATTTAATGAGATCTTTAACATCTCAACAAATCCTTAATTATTATTTTAGAAAAACCGTTATCAGTAGCGTAATATGTAAGAAAAGGTGCGCATTGCATAAAAGACTCATATTAAATTAATATTTACTGTCATAGATCTATCATCGCGATGGGTATCGCAGCTATTAATTAAAACAACATGTTACGAATCATAAAATATTATAGTAGTTAATGTCGTTCATCATAGTAGTATGACCACGTGACAATTTTATAACATATTATAAAAGCAAACAATATTATACTTAAAACTTCCTGACTTGATTACTTAAACGGTTGCTGGCTCGCGGTTTCTACTTATACCAATAGGTAGAACGTCCAAAACATTATAGATACACTTTCGACTAATTCATCTCAGCTTATTGCCGTCCACTGTTGGACGTAAGCCTCCCCAAGTAAGCGCCAACCATCCCGGTCTTGGGCAACCCGCATTCATCCGCTACCTGCCATCTTTTTCAAGTCGTCGGTCCACCGTGTAGCCGGACGCCCTACACTACGTTTGCCTAAGCGTGGTCTCCACTCTAGCACCTGTCTTCTCCACCGACCATCTGTCCGTCTGCAGACATGACCGGCCCACTTCCACTTCAGCGTGCTAATTTTGCGAGCAATATCGATGATTTTGGTTCTCTGGCGGATAACATCATTTCGGATCCTATCCACCAGAGAAATTCCAAGCATTGCTCGCACCATAGCACGCTAAGCGACTTTGAACTTATGGACCAGTCCGCTAGTCAGTGTCCACGTTTCAGCTCCATAGGTCATTACAGTTAGGATGCACTGGTTAAAAACTCTCGTTTTTAAACACTGGTGGATCGACGACTCGAAAATGTTACGTAGCTTCCCGAATGCCGCCCAGCCCAACCGAATTCTTCTGTCCCCCTCCTTCTCGAAGTGGTGTCTTTCGACTAATTAGCTGGAGTTAATTAAATTATACTTTGACATTTGAATCTGTGATTTATGTTGCTATAAACATTTGCGCCGTCTGCAGTCGGACATAAATTCAACTTGTTCACACATTGATTACTTTTTATTCCCCAAAATATGTATTATAGTTATTTTTGTATTTGATGTATCACATTTGATCATTTTATTTTAATTTTTGATCATTTAGTAAAATACAAAACTATTACATAAGTATCACTACTACATAATATTATGTGTATATACATAGATAAGCACACGACTGTGTCCCAGAAGGGACATGCAGAAGTGCAACTTGTTACTACTAGTGCACCCAAAGATCGTCAATATATATCCACCCCATAGTTTTATAGGTGGCGATCTTATCAGCATATCGGATACAAAGTCCAGTCCGTGGGAACTACTGTTGATTTGTCGAATCCAAAAACTCAAATTCAATGTAATGCTTGACCTGCGATTGGATTTCAGACTAAGTAACACAGACACTAGATGTGGAGTGAGACGCTGTATGTATATATTTCTAGGTACGAAAACCACCACATCCGTATTCGAGCAACCTATTTATTCTATAGGTACACAAGGTTCCAGGAAAAAGACGAATTTTAAATATCAAGCCTTTGGGAAGTCCATTGACGCATTATCCTAAAAATCGCTGTAGGTAGAAGTTGATATTGTTTGGTCGAATTTTTTTATATGTGGCAACAAGGTGTGGCAAATGACCTCAAACCACATTGACGAAATGGGAGTTAAAATTCAAATTTAAGTATGATGGAGACATACTATATTGGTTCATCTTTACGACTTTGTTAACTGTTTGTCGTCATTTTTACAATAACATATTTTTAGGCTGGGAATTTCGTTCTCGGTATCATACACGCATTTAAAAAACATTTTATGAACTGATATAAGTAGTAAATTCTTGATGAAAATAATTGAAAAATTTCGTGTTGCCGATGAAATTCTACAAAATACGTAATACTCAAAAGACGAGGAAATTATTATAAGATCTCAAATAAGGATAAAAATAAAATAGATAATGGCTGTTTTTAATGAAATACAACAAAAATTATACAATAAAATATGACCTCGAATATTAATAAAACATATTAAGCTAATTTAATTACTGAATAACTTAAATACGAGGCGCTTAGAATAGGTAGTAGTTGACAAGAAATATTTGTTTTCGTACAAGAACACGCATAAAAGTATCCAAAGGCGTGTACACATTGGAGAACGTGCCTAGAACACATGGTATGTTCATTAACACATTATCACTGCACAGTTGCTTATGGGTACCCTTAACAGTCTTAAGATACTATTAGAGATATGCTTGTCAAGAAACCGCATAAGTGCGCTACGAAACGTGGGAAAGATATTTGATCACTGTGTTGTGATTTTAATGAGTATAAATTCTTAAACGTTGCGACAAGCCCCATCAAGCATGCTTGTTGCTTATATACTTGCTTGACAAGCCATTTTGTCGTGAAATTTCTTTAGTCAGCGTAGACATTACGACAGATGGCCCTCTTTCATGAAAAAAACAAAACAGAAAACTACTACGAATAGAAATCAACCTAATTGGAAATTCATTAAAGTTAAAAAGTGTAATGGTGCTGCCACACCGGTGTTATAAAATGTTATATAACATTTTCTAACATTAAACATTTATTAACATTATCTAACATTGTGATAAAATGTTAGAAAATGTTTGTTAACAAATGTTGTATAACATTTTATAACATCGGTGTGGCAGCACCATTTAGTAAACATTGCTTAACAATTTGTAACATTTTTGAACATTCTTTAACCGCGGGTGGCGGTACTTTTGAGAGCGGCGCCGTCAAAGAAGCCGTCAAAGAAGGGCCGATGTCATGTTTTCAAATGTTATAAAATGTTAAAAAATGTTAGAAAATGTTTGCAAACATTTTCCGTCGGTGTGGGAGCACTTAAAACATCTAACAATTCTTAACAAAATGTAACAATTTCAATGTTAGAAAATGTTTGTTAACATTTTATAACATCGGTGTGGCAGCACCATAAGAGACAATAGCATGGAAACATGCTGTTGACCGCGAAGAATATTCACTTGCATACTATTTCCAATTATATTTGAATATCATAAGGTTGAATTTTGTGAGGTCATGCCTGTATTCAAGTGGGTGTTTATATGTGGTATGAATACAAGAGGCCGTCTGGGTTGGCACTACTGCTTTGTCTATTTCTGCCGTGTAAGAACCATTATTACCTACGTACCTACATAAAGTACAGCTGAATTAAGGATCTCCTGCTTTTTTCAAGTAATTGAAAATTTGACTATTTAGTAATAATGGGTTACCAAAATATACCACAAAAATACTTATAAAATACTGCGTAAATCAACATTTCAAAAACGTCATTGGATTCTAAAAATATACCATTCAATTTCACAACTGTTTTATTAGGAAGAAGACATTGGCATTAAATAAAAACCTTCGAGGATATAACATTAGGTGCTGTTTTTAATATTAATTTAACGGTATTTTATTCACACAAACCCGTCAAATTACGAATTCATTGTTAAACTGTGATATATTTAATATATATTCATAAAGTTATTTATGCATCTGATCAAAATCAATCAACTGTGTGGAGATATACATCACTATACATCCACATTTGTAGGTATATAGATTTAGTGTTTTTTTAGAAATTCGTGCCACAAAAGGAAAAATCCGGCCAAGTGCGGCTTGAACTACGTATAGTAAAGGATTCCGTAGTCAAAATGAATGTTCACGCTTTTAAACAAGTACAAAATTTCTAAAAAAAGCGACCATAAAAATAAGTTTGTATTTCTCAAAGACACTGAAAAGCAAACTTTTGCGGTCGCTAAACTACAATATTTTATTAAAAATACTAGCTTTTGCTCGCAGCTCCGCCCGCGTGATATGCTTTTTCCGGGATAAAAAGTTTCATTAAAATCCATTCAGTAGTTTTTACGTGAAAGAGTAACAAACATACATCCATCCATCCATACTTACAAACTTTCGCGTTTATAATATTAGTAGGATTTAATTTCTTATATTAAAAAAACTATACAACCTGGCTTGAAACTAATTTCCATTGAAAGTAAAAAAAAACAGAATTTTCCTAGTTGAAAAATTAGAGCGAGGACACATTTTTCCCCATTTTGGACTAGCATATCTCATAAACTAAGTAGTTATGCATCCTGCACCTGTTCATGATACGATAAAAATTTGTTGACCATTCAAATATCCGTTGAAAAATGATAATTTTTCGCTGACCAATGAATTTTGCAGGTGTTCTTGTTTAGATTAAAGTTCTTGGAACTAAATGAAAACGTGTTGACTATAATTGTGCTGACCACTGCCTGGAAGGTGGCCTTGTTATGATCAAAATTCCTAGAACTGAATACGCCTTGTAAATAAGTTAAGAGTATAAATAAGGATTATTGTTAATTTTAATTCAGTCTCAAATAAATCTTCATCATGAAGAATTGGACTCTACACTTTTGGTTTAAAAAACTCCTTTTTGGTTTAAAAAACGAAACTTTTGTCTAAGTACTTATATAAAATGTAATTTAGCAAACTTTGAGAAATAAAAATTTATTTTTGAATACATGTATGTATAATAAAAAAAAATATTAAGTTACAAGTATGGAAATTCAACCTAATTGTTTTGTTAATTGCACTACACTTTTGTGTAGCGGTTCATAGACACAATATGACTATGAAGATATCATTCGTATGCCAATTGTCTCCAAATAAAGTGGCTGTGACATACGGATGGACAGGCGGTTATGACAAAATTATAAAGTTTATATATAAGGTACCATTAAGTAAAAATATAATGTGCATCATTTTATATTACCCTCCCAGGACGCGCATTTTACTAGCTCTTGAGTGTTTTTTTTTTAACTTTGACGGTTTAAAGAACTATTTAATCATAGTAAACTTTTGACGATACAGGAGCAGGATTCTTTAGAGAACCATTTACTCGTTTTACAAAATTGAATCTCACTCACCGTACGAAACGCAGCAGCAAGCCGCTATTTTACGTCGGTTTTCTGTGAGACAGTGGTAATGACCCGGTTGAGCCAGCCCATTCATGCTGTAGACAAAACTGTCTACAGCGTTGCTCTACCACTCAGAAGTCAGTGTATCCGAAGGCCCATATAATTCACCCTCCCCTTTCCAATCCTTTTATTATCCCTTTCCTTTAAGGTCGTCAACGCATCGATGATTAATTTGGTAATGTAAACGGTCATGGACAGTGAAGACCACTTACCATCAGGTGAACTAATTGCTCGTTTGCCAGACTCTGCTATAAAAATATCACAATTAGTGTTTGAGTTTTTCAATTTAAAAAATCACACATAAGTTTGCACAGTATTGGAGTTTGAGCTTTATATTATTAATTATATCTAACACTTGTTTATGCTCTCGACTCCGCCAGCGTCAATGGCCTTTACCGGGATAAAAAGCAGGCTATATGTACCTACCAGTCTTGATTTACCCGTGTGTCAGATTTCATCTTATTACTTTTTACCGTTAAGGCATGATTAGCTAATACACATTCAATACATATATGCGGTATAATAGTACGACGTAGAAAGAAGAATAGTCATACATTCTAGAATTCATCTTTTCGTAGACGATCTGAGGTAATATAATAATCACTGATGTAATAATAAATCCCTACTCTTTAAAAATAATTAACTTAAATGCATCATTCTTGACTCGCCTAGTATATTGCGCTCTACGAAGAGTCGAGTTATCGGAATTGTAATTTACAATCAATGTCTCTTTTTGGTTTTGTTTTATCATAATATATTGTGAAATACTGACACTTCTCTGTTTGGCCTTTGGAAACTAATGCACCATTATTGATGTGCTAACATTTTATTAGTAGTACCTATATCATACAAACAATTTGATTTTGAAAAGGTCATACATATTGAACAACGATTCATAGAGATGCGTGGAGAGATCCAATGACGTCCTCTTTTTACAATTTTTTCTTTAAATTCATTTAATAGTCATAATGGGTTTTCAAATCTCGCAACTGAATTTTAAACCAGTGATCAGTGCCACTGATTGAACTGAAATCGTACAAATACCTGGTACTGAAGACAATACAATCTAGCATACTAATGGCCTATGCCACAATGTTTGCGTAAGATTTCACTACTAAATAACGTAAAACAGCTACTACTACTAAAAAAGAAGCCCTAAATTGAGCAGCTTTTATTGTTATGTAATGGTGGGCCGATTTTGTTGGAGAAATATTAATTTCATAAAGATTAGTTGCAATGTGGTCTACTGCTGGGTATAAATTTGGTTAAACTCTGATGACGGAGTACGGAACAAAAAAAGGAATCTCAACATATAACAGCACACCTCTCGCGATTGCGTTATTGTATTGGAATTTAAACGTCATAGCTTTGCATGCCCCGGGGAAGGCGTGACGGTTATGTTGGGCTCTGCCGGCTTTACGACCCAGCGTTGAGCCACCCTGGAGAGATGGAAAACATCCGGGCGACCGCTGGGCCAAGTCCCTACACTATATACACCCTAAGCCGACAAATACCAACTAAAAACCCCGCGGTGGTCATCTTCGGCGCATGTGGGGCGGCCCCGGTGCCACTTTGCAGCGGCCCGTCTCCTTGTGGGGGGATTCAGAAGCCCGCGCGCACCAAAGGACGCCCTCGGCGTCAACGACAGCATGAGGTCTACCACCCATGCTGCCGTCCATCCCGGGGTCGCATGTACCAGAGTACATTTGGGCGCTACGACAGCCCCCGCTGCGCGCCAGCCCCCTGATGGCCCGTATTAGTCGCCTGTTACGACAGGCAGGAGATACCGTGGTGAAGTTCTCCAAACGCCCCCATCCCAGGGCGGTACACATGGTCCTGACCCCACACTAGGTTAACCCAGTTAACCTAACAGGTTTAACCTGTATCATAGGTGTTTGTTTTATTTTATTCGAATACGGTAAAGTTACTACACTACACCTGATGGTAAGCTTAGTGCAATTCAAAAAATGAGTGATCACCAACAAAATGAGTTTATTAGTGGTCACCAGAGTCATGCCGGCCTGTATAAATGCTTCTTCCTTCTTCGGAGAGGGAAGAAGCAAGTCGAGGGGTCTGCGACAGGACAGGCGGATGACCGATGTAGGCATAGTGATACAAGATTGTACCCGCCCCAACCAACCATCAAGTCATGTCGCAAGCCCCTCGGAAGAGGCGGACATACACTGGCTGATCCTGGAACGCGATCCACACAAGGGGTGCTGATCACTATGGCAGGTTTTAACGATTCATATCCGCTATCCGGATATTCATATATCCTACCACCACCAGGGTATCAGGAACTACGAGGAACTTGAAATATATACACCCAGACTTGAAACCAATATTCATAAACCACACGAACATTTGTGTCGGTGCTGGAATCGAAGTCATGGCCTCTCACTTCTCGATCTTTTAAAGTCTGTGTAATTTCAGTTGGCCAAAAGCGGCATCGCCACCGACTCCAAAAAACCTCTAGAATTTGTTATTTTTCACTAATTATTGGGCCCAAAAAATGCCTGATAGATATATTTCCTCTAGTGTGTATGAATGTAGGTATATGTGTCAGAGTGTGATATGATTTTATGTGTGAACCTATGATATTTTATTTGGTGACTCAGAGGTGATGAAACAAACGCTAAGTGTTTTTTTTATCAAAATAGCCGCCGCTTCAATGTGGGAGCTATACTTTCCATTCTTTACAACTCCCTTGAATATCGAATTATGAGTTTTTTATGAGAAAATCAATAAATATAATAAGGCGGCCAATAAATGCTTGTCTTAAAAAAAGTTTTTAATTTATTTAGCCTTTATAACATATATTTGACAGGGGGTTGATATCAAGCAACTCTTTCTGTAACATGTGATAAAAGGCATTTTGTGTCGACTCCACTAGGAGCCTCCATAAGAGCAAGTGGAATAAAAAGACCTATTATAACATATAGAACAATCGCTCTAAACTAAAATAAACTAATTTCTTGTATTCGTTGGTTATACAACCATTTGTCTAAAATTAAAGAAACATACCTAAATTTAACCGCATTATTTTCGTATACCGGAAAAAATAATGTGCTTTAATCTACGATCAACATCATGCTAAATAATATTCTAATGTTACATTCCAATGTAGGTGTCTCCTTTTTTGTCGCCTCACCTTTGCAACTAAGATAAGATTCTCACCAATAATAATATATAGGCACACAATTTCTGTGGTAGAATATGAAAAAAAAGTTATAGAAAAAGTCAAATTTGTTAAAACCTAGTTAATAGCGAGCGGAAAGTAATAGCTATGCGGATCGATTCCAAAAAAATGGCTCAGCTTATAATTTTGTATTTTAACATTTAGCGACACTATCCAAAGAAAATATGTTTTGAACGCAATAGAACCCACGAATTCACCAGTTTCATCATATTTTTCCCACGAATATTAACTATGTGCCGAATGGAATATTTATTATGTTTCCTCAATTAAAATCGTCGTATGATTTATTTTTGAAATCTAATGTATTATTTAAAATCGTCGCTGTTTACTTCTTCACGTAGCTGCGTAGCAACAATTCGATTTAAGTGTCTAATAACAATATCAATGGTCTCATTTTAGCACTCAATGTAAATTATTATTGCGTGGAATGCTGTTATTTCGTCTCCTTTGTTAAAAGCTATAAACTGGAAATTCTGCTTTTCTATGCCGTAAACTTATTAATATCATATAAATAGTATAGAACCAAATATCAAACCTGTGGATCACACAATTAATATTGATATAAATACAGTTAATAGTGTTGCTCTTTACACATAGCGTTTATTACCTGTAGGTAAATCGAACAATTTTAATGAGTAGCAGAATTTAGTCCCCTAAATGTCATGATTGTGATTTTATGTTATTGGATGTGATTTTATTTTATTATAGAAGAACAACATATTATACCATTTGATTTTGCAAAGGTCATGAACATCGACTTCTACAGAAGCGTGGAGAGATTCGACATTCCATTTATTATATAATTTTGTGTTAAATATTTTTCCCATTCGCCGGCAAACGAGCAAGTGAGTGACCTGATCATATGTGATCAGTGATTCCACCACTCACGAACTCACATAATACCAGAAGTATCATGGACGCGTTGCAGACTTTAAAGAAAGAGATTAAGAAAGGATGGAGGACTTTGGCCCACCCGGGTATTTCTCTCAGCATATGAAGAGCATCAGACGGCTACTTCACTTTTATTTTCTGTAACACACCCGATCAAGCCTACAAATTCGTGCGTTAGAAAAAAAAGGCCTATAGCGTATTAATCTTTGTATGTGAAAATACTTGTCCATATAATAATATTAAATTAATCATACTGTATCACATTTTATTTACATACTTAAAATTACCGGAACGATTAAGCTTCTTTAACATTAATAATTCATGACGACTGCAGATTTTATGATCTTGAAATATAAATATAAAGGTTAAATGGCACCAGATACTCATGTGCCTTCATCTTGAACTTAAATAGGTCAATCTACAAGTATTCTTAAACATGTATGCATTATAATAATAATAACAATATTGTGAGGAGGTCCCTCACGCTGGGGTCCTAACCGCCAGTGGCTTGGGTCCTAGGCCTCGCCATTAGTTCTTTATATTTTTAAATGCTATTTTTTTTTATTTAAATATGTAAAAAAACTTTTCAAATAAAGAGTACTGTATAGTATAATAATATAATATTACTAGCCCTGTATTATACACGTCCCACTGCTGGGAACGACGTCACGGGCACCCTCCTCTACTGAATGAGAGGGGTTAGGCCTTAGTCTACCACGCTGGCCTAATGCGGATTGGCAGACTTCACGCACCTTTTAAAAACCTTATCCAGTTCTTAGGTATGCAGGTTTTCTCACGATGTTTCCTTCACCGTTAAGGCAAGCGATAACTAGTCAGAAAAGTCAGAGGTTTATGCTTTTGGTGCTAGTTTCGAACCTCCGACTTTCGTCTCGACAGTCCATATCACTCCCCGCTGAGCTATCGCTGCTCGTGTGCACTGTATAAACCTGAAACATATATTATTTTAACATTGACAGCCAAAACGATAAGATAATAACCAATATTCACAAAACAACATATTACTCAAGGAATACGTTAGAAGATTTTAATATCTTGATTAAGTAATAAAACGTGTGTTCTTATTGTGCTATAAGCATTTTACTACCCCGTTTTATCAACGTTTTCATAATGCAAATGTTTTAAACGCTTTAATTACTACGCTTATATTTTAATACTCTCTTAAGTGTCATCGATAAGTGATAACTATATAACGCGAATGTTCGTAATCTTCACTCCTACATTATTTCTAATGTCAAAGTCTTAGTAAAGCTTCATAATTTTTGATATTTTATATCGCAGGCGTCACATCAAATTCTTTATTTATTGATGCTCTTACTAAGTTGTATTATTGTGCCACAACATACCATAGAGTAGCGCCGTGGTTCTTGCAATGTGGGTGCAGTTGCAGAAGATTAATATGTGTTACGAAGGTGTAGCGACCCTATTGACCCCATAGCAGACATCAGTGTGATAGAACGTAGCGAACGATTCTTCGATTTTCTATCGAAATCGCAATAATAGTGATGAGTGACGTAATGTAAATCTTGGATTTCTGTACTTAGCAGTTAGAATTGTGGCAACTTGGTTCGTACCAGCCTTTATCAATTGGTTATTACCCTATAGTATTAAATACGGAGATGTTGAGTGTAGAGGATATGATTATTGCTAAGAGGGTAATTGCTACTAATTTAATGGCAGGCGTATATGTTAACACAAATTCAAATTATGACTTGATTTTGTATATTTTAAAATGACTGTTTTAAATTAATACATTTTAGTTATGAAAGCAGCTATAATAATTTGGTATGCCTTAAACAGACTGCCAAGACGAGAGTCGCATATTCAAAACCAGCCTCAAGAATATGCATAATAAACCACAGTATTAAGTAACATGTTTATTTACTGTTTATCTGATTTAACAGTGAAAGTGGTATTTAAAGTTTGTCACTCGAATTCGGCCAGCGTGGTAGACTAAAACCTAACCCCTCTCATTCGTAGAAGAGGTCAGTGACCAGTATAATATAGGGTAGTATATAATAGAATTTAATACGTTTCTAACATTTTCTTAAAGGTTGCTTAGTCCAAATACGACAATAGCTTCTTCTTTTTCTTCCACCTGCACTTTTCTCAGTCGTAATGGTGTCGGCGTAACATGTTTTTGAACATAATATGTAATAGAAAGTTTTGGCTCGTAGTTTTATATCCCAGGGTCCCTAGCATGAGCTGGCGAGATATCTCGCGCGCGACTATGAACAAATAACTCAGATAAAAGTGTAAACATTCGATAGTTGTACTTCGTCATGTTAGATTTCGTAGACAAAACATCACGGAGAAGTAATTTATACTATGTTCTCTATTTTATAAATCTCTATTTTATAAACGAATCGACAAAATTTTCTAAAGGCGCATATGTTAAGCCTGGACCGGATTTCTGACCCAGTTGGGTAGGTCTCTTATGCCGTAGTAATAATTAGACCTCTAACATGTAGGAAATATACGACCTTTGAACTTTAAATTATTTATATTTATGATAGACACATTTAGATAAAATCTCCCACGCATACCCATAAATACATATTCAAAATTGGTTGTGATGGACCGAATATTTGTCATGTTTTTATTAATGTTTATAAATAATATTATGTCTTTGAGGCTTTGGCGGAATTGAGCAACAAAGAGGCTGAATGTGAAACAAAATAAAGAAATAATAATGTTAAGTTCTAACTAAGTAGGTAATAACTGATTAAAACAAACCAAATTCTTTTACACACATTGAAGTATATACTCATGTAGAGTATGTCGATAACACTTTACTTATATACGTACATACGCACTCACGCCTGTAATCCCCGAAGGGGTAGGCAGGGGTGTAGCCAGTACACCCACATTTCACCGATCGTATTTCCGCCCCATGATGTGATAGGGGGCAAACCTATCGCCATACCAGGCACAATTACAGACTTCGGTTTGAGAGCATTTCGTGATAGAAAAACCCAATATTACTTTACCCAACCTAGGGATCTAACCCGAGACCTCCGCACTACAATCGTATCGCGTACGCAATGCAACTGCGCCAGCGAAGCAGTCTAACGTCAGTCAGTCCGATAACACTTTAATATTCATAAAAGTCTTATTTTAGTAGCTATTTCAAAATCCCTGTAAATTTTTTGGAAATTTTATTCTCAATAAGGGTTGACAATGTCGATATTTTTCCTTGTTAATCGATTTCAGAAAAAGAAAAATTCATATACTCGACTTTTTGTTAATTGAGTTTAAAAATGTCGGATAACCGACTATTTTTTTTGCTATTTGTCTAAAAAAAGCAAGCATAACACGCTGAACCGCCTCTTTTTTAGAATTCAGTATGTCAAATTGGTATTATCGGTAGTTACCGAAATCGCCTGTTTTTTTTTCGTTTTCTGGCGAATAAAATAGAAATGAACACTGTCAAACAGACTTTATTGATAATGTTTTTCTAAATATTAACGTTGTATCGTGTATTATTAATTGTAAATTTATATAATAACTAAATGACCCGGTGAACTTCGTATCACCTACATATATTTGTTTAAAATGTGGTCAAAACTTGATACAAATGTTTCATTTACATTAAATGCAATTAAGTAAGGTACTGCACCATAGCACGTGAGGTAGCCCGTCGCATATTTAATTGACTTCGACGACCTAAGTCAGGTCGTCTTCCCCCTCCCCCCGGTGGGACAGTCCTGTCCCTGTCCCTGTCCTGTCCTGTCCCTGTCCTGTCCTGTCCTGTCCTGTCCCTGTCCTGTCCCTGTCCTGTCCCTGTCCCTGTCCCTGTCCCTGTCCCTGTCCCTGTCGCTGTCGCTGTCGCTGTCGCTGTCGCTGTCGCTGTCGCTGTCGCTGTCGCTGTCGCTGTCGCTGTCGCTGTCGCTGTCGCTGTCGCTGTCGCTGTCGCTGTCGCTGTCGCTGTCGCTGTCGCTGTCGCTGTCGCTGTCGCTGTCGCTGTCGCTGTCGCTGTCGCTGTCGCTGTCGCTGTCGCTGTCGCTGTCGCTGTCGCTGTCGCTGTCGCTGTCGCTGTCGCTGTCGCTGTCGCTGTCGCTGTCGCTGTCGCTGTCGCTGTCGCTGTCGCTGTCGCTGTCGCTGTCGCTGTCGCTGTCGCTGTCGCTGTCGCTGTCGCTGTCGCTGTCGCTGTCGCTGTCGCTGTCGCTGTCGCTGTCGCTGTCGCTGTCGCTGTCGCTGTCGCTGTCGCTGTCGCTGTCGCTGTCGCTGTCGCTGTCGCTGTCGCTGTCGCTGTCGCTGTCGCTGTCGCTGTCCCTGTCGCTGTCCCTGTCGCTGTCCCTGTCCCTGTCCCTGTCCCTGTCCCTGTCCCTGTCCCTGTCCCTGTCCCTGTCCCTGTCCCTGTCCCTGTCCCTGTCCCTGTCCCTGTCCCTGTCCCTGTCCCTGTCCCTGTCCCTGTCCCTGTCCCTGTCCCTGTCCCTGTCCCTGTCCCTGTCCCTGTCCCTGTCCTGTCCCAGTCCTGTCCTGCCTGTCCTGTCCTGTCCTGTCCTGTCCTGTCCTGTCCTGTCTTGCCCTGTCCTGTCCTGTCCTGTCCTGTCCTGTCCTGTCCTGTCCCGTCCCTGTCCCGTCCCTGTCCCGGCCTGTCCCGTCCTGTCCAAATCGGTACAGCCAGTCTCGAGTTTTGGCGAGACACACGCACAGAGCGATTCAATGTAAAACATTCCAAAATCAACAACTACTAATAAATCAAAAATTAATTAAAAAAACATTGTCCAGCGGACAAAATTGTTAATCTAAACCATTCTCAGATCCCCTTGAACACACACAAAAAATTTCATCAAAATCGGTCCAGTCGTTTAAGAGAAGTTCAGGAACATACACACTCACAGAAGAATTATATATATAAAGATAAGATAGCTGTTTTCGTTGAAATACATAAACAAACGATGACTTTTAAGGTTCTATCTAACAAAGTAATAATTCATCATATTGGCTAATATACCAAGACATGAAAGAAGAACTTGTCCTCATTGAATTAGCATCACTTTGCATCGTTAATAAATTAAAATTTATTCCAATACGAATACGACATTTACCTTATCACTAATTATATTTTACCGCTTAAATGACATCATTAATCCTCAACAAAAAAAGGGTGTTATAAAAGTTTGACTTCTTTATCTCTCTCCCCCTTCCCTTCCGCCCTATCTTTCCCTATCTCTCACGTTGTGTGTGTGTGTGTGTGTGTGTAGCGCTTAAAGGAATGCACCGATATTAACGCGGTTTTATTTGAAAACTGTTTTAGTACAGGAGATTCTTAGCAATATTTTCTTCTGATTGACGTTGCATATGAGGCTTATATAAGGTGTACTATTCACACTGAAACTACGACTAACAAGATATAATAAGCTATCACCAATTAAATACAATTGTAATCGTCATGCAGACATATCCCCTTATTCAACTTACTTATGCTCGCGACTCCATCTGCCCGAATATCTTTTTTAACCAACGATAAAAACGGAAAGGGATTTCGATTCGACGCGTTTATTTTTTTCCCATGACAAAAAGTAGCCCAGGTCCCAAACCGCGGTCTATATGTGTTCCAAATTACATCCAAACCCGTTTAGCTATTAATTTATTGATTAACAATTGCTGGTGGGAGGATACTTGTATCCGACCGAATAGCAACCACCGTACACTGGTGCTAAAACCTGCCATATTGCCCCACCTTGCGTGGGTCGCGTTCTAGGGTCAGCCAGTGTATATCCGGTTCTCCCCAGGGGGCTTGCCTCCTGATCCTAACCCTTTTCTCATACCTTTTTCCTTCCCCTTTCCCTTGGCCCTGGGATGAGATACCGCAGGGTCTTTATATAGTCGGCAACGCGCCCATGATTCTTCTGGTGGTGGGCGTACATGGGCGGTGGAGATCACTTACCATCAGGTGACCCACTTGCTCGTTTGCCGGCTTTTGCCATAAAAAAAAATCCAGATTTACAAGCTCACAAACATCCAAATTAACATTAATCCAAATTAATAGAAAAATAGGATAATAGAAAATAGTAAGTAGAATGAGCAGGATGTTTTCTCAACATTGTGTTTATTTTCAAGTATTTTAATTGTAAAATTACTGATTAATTTGTCTTTTATTACTTGGATACAAATGTAATGTAATTTGTAGCAAATTATGCGAAAAATAATTTGAAAATAAATAAATAAAATAAGACAAATTAATTGTAATTTTACTTATATCATTGTGGCTTCACACCTAACTACGCATTACTCATTCGTAGATGACCATTAGTCATACAGTCATATAAATGTATTTCCATAATTCACAGACGTTTAATCTTCACGGCTTAGCTGCCTAAACATAAAGTATTTATTAATTATCTGATTATCTATTTTATGATCTTGAAACAGTGTGTCAACTGGTTCATTGGTAATTTTATGCATTAATAGCTTCTTCATAAAGTTCAGTAAGATATTAAACAGGCACTGTCATAATTAAAAACAAGATACATCAGGAACAAATTATTTATTTATCTTATATACACAGTAATGTTCAATTTTAGCATCGTTAATACGTTATAAGTACCATCACATAAACAACAATCAACTTATATTTACTTGGGGATGTGAGCTCCTTCAGGGAAGAAGCCGTTTTCGTTGGCAACGTAGTCTACTCTGTACGTGACGCCGTCAGGTCCCACGTATTCGAAAAATCCTTTCACTCTCATGCCGTCGTTCTCGTTGTCAATTTTCTCAATTTTACCAGCTTCTTCGGCGAGAATTTTGTTCTCGGTTTCATACAAGTAATGGTATCCCTCTGGTACAACATCGTTATCGTAGCGGATGATACCATATTTGTAATAGTAGTCGTTGTTCACGGGCACGCGAGAAACAGGAGCAACATAAGGCGCGCTAGTGGTAGGAGCGAAGTAGGTAGTTACAGGGGCAGCAGTGACAGGGGCGGCAGTGGACACAACCTCGAAGGTGCCCTTGTTGCCGGAGCCGCTGCTAGCATCAGGAGAGTAGGCACCACCGGCAGAACCGCGGTCACCGCTGAAAAATGATGATGATATAATAAAAAACTCAAAAAATCTGTCTGTCCAATTTTCTATATGAAAAAATAGATTTTATGGATGCACCATAAGATGCCTGTATATTATTTTTGGACTGTTTATACCGCTAGTAAAAACTACTATTTAACTAGCATAGTAGCTAGTAGCTTAGTAGGATTATATGCCGATAATTCTCGACTTATTCAAGAACATCCGGCTCACAAGCTAAGTTTTTATCGCAATAGTACTACCTCATAAAACAGTCCAATCCTTTAATAAACCAATCATTTTTAAATTTCGATCATCTTATTTCAGGAACAACAACAACCACTTTTAAGTTCATCTGAATATTTGCTGTAATACGAATAAAAGGTACCTATTCGAACATTGCAATGAAATACTAACTTGAAGGCACCACTGTTGTCGGGATTGTACTTTCCGGAGTTGTCAGCAGAGCCGGTGTAGCCATCGCCGGAGCCGCCAGGACCTCCAGGACCGCCAGCGTCACCAGAGCCAGTGTAGAAGCCGCCAGCCGCACCGCGATCACCACGGTCTCCACTGTAACCAATTGTTCCTTCGTTATTACTTGCGTATAGTAAGTATTAAGTGATATTTATGTTTATTCTAAATTAACTAAAATATAAAAGTTAACTTTCAACTTAAACCAGACTTAAGTAAATATTCCATTATTTAGTTTTAATTTGTTTTTAATTCAACCGGGCTTATTAAAATAGCTAACACTATGTCACATTCAGACCAAAAATAATCAAAATTTAATATTGACAGACTGAATGAATATTATCAATAATACTGAATCAAGAATAACTTAATTAACTCTTTATATTTTTTACTCTATTTGTCAGCATTAATGACAATTTCGAAATCATCATCAATATAATTGCCTATAAATTACGCAACAATATAACATGAACACAGTCAGCGGTTATTGATAATAAGTAACATCTTATAATTTTATCGTTTAACGATCTCCTTTTATGTCATCTTTTGTAGAGCTCCATGCTTATATTCTAGCGTATGCTATTTTATTTAAAAATGTTGAAGGCGAATAAATGTACGCCTACAAAGCAAGATTAAGTAACCTATAAGTTTCGAATGCAAATTCAATTAAATATTTTGCTATTACGGCTCATAGTGGCTTTAAAGAAGTTGCTGAGTTACGCTAATACTTTAAAAGTATCTATTACTTCGGAGCAGCTAATGTAGTCGTAAAGTTCCTTATTAATGATATCTTGTGACAATAAAGATATTCAACATTGGTGGAGTACTATTCATGTCAATGTCACAGCGTAAGTTAGTAATATTTTGATATTTACATACACCAATCAAATAGTTCAAATTCATCACTCACTTGTATGCGCCAGTGTTGTCGGGGACGTAGCGACCAGAGTTGTCACGGCCGGGGTTGTAGCGACCAGAGTTGTCGTAACTACCGGAAGTGTAGCGACCGGGGTCGTAACGACCAGGTTCGTACCGTCCAGGGTTGGATACTGACGCAGATGCGCTGGCTACATTACCGAAACCGCGGAACTGGAATGGTTTGTACCTGGTGAAACAAATATGAACGCATTTAATATAGTAAAGCAGTACACAGAACCTATTCTTAATACAATTTTAAAGTGGTAAAGCAATGCTATTAACAGTATTGTCTACAGCCCGAATAGGCCGGCTCGACGAAGTGGTACCACTGTCTCATACAAAAGCAACGTGGAGTTTTCAGTTGTATTTCGTACGGTGAATGAGATTTCCAGAGGCCCAAATCTCCGCCCCTAAATCTTTTACACTTTCTTTATGATCGGCAATGCACTCATGACTATTTTGCTATTATGAGTGTTTATAGGCGGTCATGATCCCTTACTATGACGTAACTCAATATGTTGCTCGTTTTTTGACCTCTGCTATATAAAAACGTCCTCAATAAATCGTATACACAACGCAGGAATATTGTCTTTATTAAGAATATATCTCATCTCATTAGTTATTTTGTAATATTTGACAAGGTTCACAAAGTTGCCATGACATCACATCACATCATCATAGTTTGTTCGTGTAACGCAATGCTGGATGAGTCCCTTTCACGTCACAGGAAAAGAAAGGGATCACAGTTACTTGGGTTTGCAGAGGGATTGATATTTATTCTGATTGGTCTGGTATAGGCGTACTTAGGTTGAGAATTTGCGAGGTCCTGGGTTAAAATCCCAGATCGAGAAATCATGAATTTTGTTTGAGTTCACGTTTTGATTCACCACGAATAAGATGCACGGGATTGGAATTCATCCAAAAAGACCCCGATCACATAATAGGATGGGAATAAACTCCACAATCCGCGAGTGTTTTACCTACTCCTTTAGCATGAAGATATAAGTATTAGTTACGAAGTTATCTTATGAATATTTGAGGCCAATCAAACGATATCATTTGAATTTATATTACTTTTAATGATATAATGATTTAAATTAAGATAATTTAAATTAGGCAATAAACCAACAAGCATATTATGACCTATCAAAGACACAGCAACATAATTCTTGATCATCAAAGTTACGCGTCACCTCTCTGGATTATTAGTCCTTATAACAGGACATTTCATAATCTACAAGTGCGCTCATACTACACATGAATAAAGTGGGTTCCGCTAAAGTACTTGCAGTCATTAAACTTTAATAGATATCATCGATTTCACGGAATCTATATTCTATGGTGTTAACAATGAGTAAAATAATTTACGAAAATGTGTAATTGCGTGAATACATAACATTTTTACGATTTCAATTCCTAATAATCGTAATGACGTATTACAGATTAAACTCCTACATAAACGAACTCATTATAAAAGCTACTCTGGTTATATTTTAAAGCTAACGATTTGATTTTATCACAATACACAATCCATAGTGGTATCTATTTGCACAAATTATTGCGTCTTCGGATTAAAAATAAGAAACATTCAAATTCAAACATAGACATTGATTAAACAAAAACATTATTGAAGAAATCTTTACAGATAACTAACTATTAAATTTAATTACAGATTATTAGTTACAACTTTTTTCAGGCTTAATAAGATGTTTATAACATGATGAAATAATTACTATAAGATGAAATAAATTAAAATCCACTTACTCTCCAGTTTCGGCCGCAAGGGCCACTGTCACAGACAGACAAATTGCCTGAAACAATCAATAAACCAATTATTGCGTGCACTTATATTCTCAAGTATATATTCAACATATATGATTAAGTACCTTGTCACTTTTGATGTTCTTATTTAATGAAATAAGTTTTAATAATTTATTATTCACTTATAATTTAATATTTAATTACCGCAAAATTCAATTAAATTATGATCATTATTTAAAAACTGCACACCACTGTACAGCGACGCACATAAACAACATCTGTGACTTACCAAAAACACGCGCATTTCTGTTGTCATCAAGCAAACTTAACTGCCTGAATGTGATATATTGAAAACCAAAGCCTATTTATACCTTTTTTATCTAATTTTATAATGTTCTTCGGTCCTGTTCGTCTCATTTATAATGTGCTCTTCGACGTTAATTCATCGGCACACAGCTTCTCAATCTTAAGGACACTGGCCGTTTTGATTAATTTCTACGTGTGATTTGTGATAGCAATCAATTTAGCCCCAAGCGGTATTTCGAATTTTTACTGTTGGCACGTAAATGTTAATTAATTAACAATAAATGTATATTTTTCATAATATTAAATTATTTGTGCAATAATTCTTAAAATAAATATATGACAGGATTTGTCATCATTTAATTCTTTTCAACGATTGAATAAGTTATCCAGTTATATTACCTCTGGAATTAATAATATATGAATTTTTACCCAACTATGGCATTGTATCCTCTAATTAAATGAATAGCAAATCTTTTCGGAGGAGTAATCATCATCTCAGATTATTGCCGTCCACTGTTGGACTTAAGCCTCCCCAAGTGAGCGCAAACCATCCTGCTATCTTTTTCAAGTCGTCGCGTCGGTCCACCATGTAGCCGGGCGCCTTTCACTACGTTTGCCTAAGCGTGATCTCCACTCCAGCACCTGTCTGCTCCACCAACCATCTGTCCGTCTGCAGATATGACCAGCCCACTGACCCACTTCAGCGTGCTAATTTTGCGAGCAATATCGATGACTTTGGTTATCTGGCGGATGACTTCCTTTCGGACTCTATCCGCCAAAGAAATTCCAAGCATTGCTCGCTCCATAGCACGCTGAGCGACTTTAAACTTATGGACCAGTCCGCTAGTCAGTGTCCACGTTTCAGCTCCGTAGGTCATTACGGGTAGGACGCACTGGTTAAAAACTCTTGTTTTTATTCTAATCTCGCCCGCATCAATATAGGGAAGCTCATATGTGTGGTGGCGAGTTAGTCTGGCTCGCGGATCACTCGCGCTGTGGGCCTCAGGGGGAGATATTTTTTGAGTCTATACGTCTCCGTAATACCTTTCGACCTCTGCGAGTATCTCTGGCATTGAAGTAACGGTGGTGTCCTGTGGTGTTTTGAGCTTTGTCAGGTGGCAACTGGAGGTGTGTGGTTTGGCGAATACCCTAGTACCTTTATTTTGTTTCGGAGGAGTATTACCTTAAAAATGGTGTACGTAAGTGTGTAAGATGAAAATAGCATCACGAATCATTTTGATGGTGTAAGGCTTTACTGGAACCTGTACAACTCTGTTAGATTCAGCGGCAAGACCCACTATGGAGCGGAGGAATGATAACTCAATATGCGCTGTACTGTTTAACACCCAACTAAAGAAATGTGTGTTAAAAGTTTCACCCCTTTGACCTGTCAGTGTGTGTGCGTATGTCTGCGTGTGTGACTATTGCGACATGATGCCTTGGGCCGATTTGTATAAGTCAAATTGAGATAGTTCTTAATTATATTTTAAGAAAGTCTACATATTAAAATAAGTAATAAATACACCTAACAGTCACTCATATAATCCAGACCCCATAATAAGATAGGAGTCTTGTGTCGTGAGTATTAGGAACTACGTGAGATTTTCGGCCTCACAACACCCAGACCCGAATATTTTATCTGGGGATCACACAAATATTTGTCTCGGTGCGAGGATCGAACTCGCTGCCTCTCATTTCACATTCGACTTCTCGACCATTGCGCCACGTAGTCTATCTGAGACCATGCAAGAACTAATATGGATAATGTCTAATACAAAAATAAAAAGTCACTTACAATGCTTAAAAAGTGTTGTGACAAAAAAAGAGTGATGTTATAAGTTTGATCTGTTTGTCTGTGTCTATCCGTTTGTCTGCCTATGACGTCTTAGAGCCTAATCGAATAGACCTATTTGAATGCGGTTTTATTTTCTTTGAAAGCTAGTTTAATCGAAATAGCTCATAGCCATATTCAGTTCATTTATGCAACAATTTAGAAATAACAGGTATTTTCTTATTCATGTCGGGGTTTTGAAGGATTAGAAAAACTATAAGATATGTATATAGCAGCATTATAGCAGTTCCAATGCAACGTCTTTCGATAAAAAGCTGGAACTAACTGACGACCGACTGATGACCGATAGCACCTTTCTTAATGATTTTCTTAACGCTAAATTAGACGTTACAAAGAAAGTATATATGTGACCTGTTTGTCTCATCATATAGTTGTATCAAAATGTGAGTGTAGCTTTGTCCACCGCTAGTGATAGTAAAAAATGCAATCATTGTAGATTCCGATCACGCTCTGATGATAATGTAACTGCGTTTTCACGCGGCGTAATCGCGACGACTTTTTGACGATCTGCTTTCGGTAAAAAGTCTCATTTTTTTATTCCATAGTTGATTATGTTAACCAAATTTATATGGGACCACATCGCAGCCAAACTCTATAGAATGAAATTTTTACATCAAAATCGGTCCAAATTATTGGCGGAGAAATCGATGTGCATACATAAAAACAGCAAACAAAACTCGCCAAATTGGGAACCTCCTTTTTGGAAGTCGGTTATAAAATACGCTAATGTGCGAGTCGAACTCACGCACCGAGAGTTCCGTATCATTGCCTTATTTTTTATTCTTTCATTATTTGACGATATCCACCGTAATATCTCATATTCTTTGAAAATGTTAACAAGATACATATTACGGTTCTTTAAATGTAAGAGAGAAAGGCGGTGTACACTTAACAATAAAATACTGTTGCCACCATTTGGGTGCGGAAATCAACAAACACGCATCAGACTGTGACTGACTCCATAAACATCCACAATACCTAGGGAATCATGCATGCGTTGTCAGCCAGGAGGTTATTAAGGGATTCGAAAAGGCAGGAGGATGCGGGCCTCCAAATATCTAACTCACCGTACGAAACGCAACAGCAAATAACCCGGTCGAGCCAGCTCAGTCATGCTGTAGACAAAACAGTCCACAGCATGGGTCTACCACTTAGATTATTATAGTGTTATATGGTAACATAGGTTTGACCACTTTGTTTGTCTGTGAGTGTGTGTATAGTTGTAAAATGGTCTATAACTATGTGTAAAGAAAACCTCTACAGATGTTGAATAGTGACAAATGGTTTTATAATTGAGGACGGAACGTTTTTAACAGTGAAATATTCACAGTAGCTTTTCTTAATTTAAATAGTACATGATACAATGTTTCAGAAACAGCACTTAAATAGAATTACCATCTGCACTAGTAGAGGATAACTTTTGCAGGCTTCGTTAATGATTACCTAATTGAGTTTGCAAAGGTAATCCAGTAATCATAAGCATTATTTACATTGACTGACATACCTCTATGCATAAACATTTAATTTGGGCTAATATACGCTTAATAATTATCTTGCTCCAATTTAATTATTAAGTTTGAGAAACGTGTTAGTTTATTAATTAATTTTATAGTCTTCATAGAATCGATCATCAATGTTGTCTAACATATGAAACAGTGATGCGTCTACAGTCGACTACGTTATAGTATTGTCGTCAAGGCCAATTACATGTATTCAATCAATATGAATATATCAAAATAAATGTCAAAAGTTAAAAACATCCCAAATGACAGATTTATGAGAACAGGCGTATCATCTTCATTATAATATTGAAGTTGAAGACGCTTCGGTCGTATTAATCTTTTGCCCTTTAAATTTTATATGTATAGTGTAAGAAAATTATTAATTAATGCCGTAAAAATAATATATTCCATACGGTATATTTAACAATTATAATATTTTTGCATTACAAAGAAAAGTGATATCAGTGGCAATTTATCTTTAAGCATAAACATTACATTATATTATTTCCGTGAGTATGATTTATTAATAGGATAAATAATTGTGAAATTCAATTTGTCAAAGCATTGACATAAAATTAAATCTTTCAATATTTATTACATACTATTAATTTATTTTACGGTAATTTACGATTATACATAATCCTCGAAAATTTTAGTTTATTAAAAACTAAATTATTATTTTTATCGTAATATTTGCATATAAATTAAGAAAATAACAAGGTAGATACTATAACATGTTGAAAGAATAGTATTATTCATATTGATGTCACTGTAGGATCGCAAAAGCAATACTATGTATATTTTCACATTCCATGATTGGTGGTCCCGAGTTCAATTCCCAAGTCGGAAGATCACATAAGTGTTTGAGTTTTCGATTCTAATAATCACTTATGAGTTGCGGTATGGCGATAGGTTCGGCCCCTACCACATTATGGGAGAAATAATCTCAATGAAACGTCGTCGGTGCAACATTAGTTGCATCTCTACCCACGCTTTCGGGATAAAGGCGTTATTTATTTATTATATAAGTTTTGTTAGTAATGTAAGTTTTATTAGTTTTATTTATTTATTTCTTATATAAGTTTCGCGCAAACTCGGATTATCGCATAACAAAGATCCCATTAAGCGATATTACTGAAAACGAATACAATATTTTCGAAAAATAACAAATAAGTTTAGTACGATAAAAATATAATACAATACTGCGCCAGGTTCAATTAGTGTAAAATTATTAAAGCTACCCTGTAGGCATTTTGTCCCACTATATAATTTGGCCGACTTGGTCTGGGTTGTACGACTGTCTTACAGAAAACCATCATGAAGTACCAGCTATAGCAGCGACACGTTAGCGCCACAATCAAATAACTGTAGATTAATCTTTAATAACATAAAACCTCTATAAACACAACAGATTTAAACGTAACTGAAAACAGAGTGAAAAATCTATAGACTGTTTAGGTGTTTATTTAATAGAATCATTCGTTATAAAAGACCACACTTCGAGATAATCACGCAGGACCAGCTAGGTTATAGGTAGAATTTGTCAAAATGTAGTAGCAAAATAATAATGTTCCCAATTCCAGTTTTTTTATAATTTTACGAAAACATTTGATGTCTCGAAATTGCAACATTTTTCGATAAGAATGTGTTATATGATAATCCAAGGTAATACGAATTTATGTGTGTTGACATGTATATCAAGTATCGGATCATATTATGTATGTCAGATTATTAAACTTTTAAACATAAATAACCTTCTACTTTTTCTTCTACTTGCCCTTAGGGCGCGTTTATATGACAAGGAATCCCACCGCGTTGCGGCCGCGCGGGCGCCTCGCTCGAAACACTCGAAAAACTAATGTAAACTCTATTGACTAAGCCATAATGTTTAATTCTTCGCAACGCTCCAACCACGCGGCGACTGCGCGCTCGTGTAAACGCGACCGCGCGGTTAGTTACTCACAAACATACATTTGCTATGACTGAAAAATTTCGTGCGCGCGCCGGCGGCCGCACAAAATTTTTCGCGTCGTCTAACCGCAGCCTTATGTCACTCGCAGTGGGTCGGCGCAAAACGCTTTTTAACAAATGTTTAAGAGATTGGGTTATAAGCCCAATCTTTCTTAACTTAATGGCCTATTGATGTAGCGATTTCGTGTAGGTCACTGGGCCCACCCAACATCATCATTTACCATTTACGTAATCTTAGTTAGGTATAATTTAAGGTGTAATATTAATAACAATAATAAATGTTTCTTAAAAAATCTATTTTTGGGTCGTGATTTTAAGTTTTATAATTTGACAGATGTTTCGTAACTAATTGCCCGTACCACCTATTACCTACTGGGCTTTTTTATTACACTTTTTATGCTAAACCTAGATTGAAATTGTTGTTATTAACCATATAATGTATGTATATTCAAAATATAGTCTATACAGGGTTAATTTTAAAACACCAGCAACCTCGCAGGACCAGATAGCTGACCCCATACGGAACAACTTTTGTTCTACGAGTTTGGATATAACTCAATATATTAAAAAAAATGATTTTACAAGTTTTTGTTGTGTCGTGTTTTTCTTCGTAGACAGCGGCGCGGCGCGGCGTGTGCCCGCACGACATCAGCTGCTCAGCGGTTAAGGTCAAATGCGCTAGCCCGGTTCCCCACGCTTCGCGTGTTTGTTTACGTAATCTGCGATGCGCGTTGTAAAATTCAAGACGGAAATTAAATGAATGCTTATTTTTGTATGAAAATAAAATCTAACAAATTATCAAATGTCGTAGAACAAAAGTAGTAGCTTATAACCTTAGGAATCTACCCCTGCGAGGTTGCTGGTATTTTAAAAATAACCCTGTATATTCATAAATGGTTGATTTTTATTAGAGATGTGCCGACTAGTCGGCAACCATTCGGTAAAGCCGACTATCCGGTCACTATTGTAGTCGGCGACTAGTCGGCGACTATTCGGCAAAGAGCGCCGACTATTCAACTTCTTACACTTCTTAAAAAATCCATACACGAAACTTTCTTTTTGACATGATAAAATTTTAATTGAGCTCTTTCACTTTAATAAACAATACCGATGTTATAAAGACACAAAAATATTTTTTTAAACAATAACACCGCTCTGACCATACAGAAGCAAAAATCAAGAAACAATGCGACGTAAACAAAATAGATTCCGACACGCTCGCAGGCGGCGGCGGTTGCAACTTGCGCGCGGATCAGCTATAAACGAAACGTCACGGATATCCCCGAAACGGTGATCGGTTCAGCCGACTAGTCGGCCGATTAGTCGGCCTCTTTACAACCGACTAATCGGCTAGTCGGCTAGTCGGCCAAAGTCATAATCGGCACATCTCTAATTTTTATTCAAAATGGAAACCTTTTACAATAATAATAATAACAACCCAAATCCCCTCCCCTTCCCTATCCCTAATTATCCCTTACCTTTAAGGTCGGCAACACGCCCATGATTCATTCTTCTGGTGGTGGGCATACATGGGCGGTGGAGATCACTTACCATCAGGTGACACACTTGCTCGTTTGCCGGCCTATGCTATAAAAACAAAAAATTCTGACCATTTACAATTTACTTCATCCTATATAATAATGCTATTTTTGTTTAATAAAATATAAATGTGACCAACCCATCACTATATCAGCGATAATTATATCATCGTATGATAAAGTTCCTATTCATAATGTTTATTTTTAGGATAGACTACTTTTCACTTTATCTATGAAGAAGTGTAGTGTTAAAATCTGTAGATGTCGTCACGCCGCCGTTATTATATATACAATTGTTCGAAGAAATATACGTAATAGTGGGTTTATACGTTTCGATTTTTTATGACCAACTAACTTGAATCGACAAAATCTCTAGATTTTGTTGATTAATTCGAATGAAGGTCTGTTCATGCTATTCAACGCGATGCAAACCTTTTGTGATTTATAATTTTGCTTTCATAAGACTACAACTTGTAGCCACTACAAACACTGACGGTAGGCGTAGAAAGGGTTTGAATTTGTAATATTTAATTTAACAGTTAAAAAGCATGTATCTGATTAAGGAATTAGTCACCAATGACCTTAATATTTCACGCATAATAAGTCCTATTCGGAAGCGTGGGAACTGTATAAGAAAAAAATATTACATAAGTGACATCAACTTAGTTGAGTAAAACGACATAAGAAAACCAGCTGTCGCTACTACCTTACGCAGTTGAACGTTTCTTTTTTGGCCTGCCATTAATTTTTTTGTATTCGTACTTAAATCAAATATTTATGTGCATCGCAAGAATATAAATAAAATGGCCACAATATTTTTAAACCGCTTCAAAATTATTAAAATTAAAGTAATCTTTTTGAATATTCCATCTATCGGTACGGGTTTGACATACATTTGTATCACTTCCATAGAATGAAAAACTTGTCATAGCTATTTTTTTTCGCTGATGGTAGGATATTCATATCCGTCCGAATAGCGAACACAGTACACATGGTGTTCTTCTTCTTTTTTATTTATGGTTTTCGCACTATTATGCATTGTGCCAGTGTCAAGTATAATTTATTCTCAGGTTATTTTTACAACGACGATGAAACACGGGTGCGGTCGATTTCAAGGTCTTGTCGGAGTTTTGGTGTTAACTCCTTTCAGTACGATTCTTAATTCACTCATTTCAATGTTTCCATACACTGTTCATCACCGTCACTCTTTATTGAAAATAAACCACACCACTTTCATACAACAAACACAACTCTAAACTAAAATAAATTAAAATAAGCGATGAACTGCACTGTCAGAATTCCCGCCAAAACTCTACACGTGGTGTTAAAACCTGCCATAGTGACCCACACACCATATGTGGATCGCATTCCAGGATCATCCAGTGTATATTCGATCCTCTCAAAGGGCTAGCGACATGGCATATGTTTGGTGGGGGCGGGTATAGGAATACATCTTTGTATCCCTATACCTGCATCGGTTATCCACCTGTCCAGTCGCAGGCCCCATGATGCAAATCAATTCAACAATTCTTCCCTGTTCGGAGTGTGAAGTAGCATTTATATAAACCGGCATGATTTCGGTGACCATCCATAATATCATTGTTTGCCGGTGGTCGCTGGTTTTTTTGATTGCACTCCGCTTACCATCAGATGTACTGCAGTAACTTTGCCGTGTTCGGATAAAAAAAAATGTTTATGATGCACTTGTTATCTCTGGTTCACTAACAACAGTTTTTAAAACTATGGCAAGCTTTTATAAAACCCTCCCCGGGATGGACGGCAGCACGGTTGGTTGGCCTCGTCGCTGTCGTTGACGCCGAAGGCGTCCTTCGTTATGCGGGGGCTTCTGAGCAATTTGGAGACGGGCCGCTAGTCGGCTCCGCGCAGGTGCGGTTCCGGCTGAAGCCGGGGTGATTTTCGCCTCGGAAACACGGAACCGTCCCTAATGCGCCGAAGATGGCCACCGTGAGGGTAGTTGCCGGCATATGTAGGCCGGTGGAACCCAACATACCTGTTCCACCTCCCCTCCGGTGGGGCGGTAGCGATAATACGCTTCTCCGCGAAAACAAAAAATAATGGTATGAAACCCTAAAAACGGCGAAACTGCCCATAGGGCCAGGAGAGCGTCAGTCAGTCATGAGTTCTGGGTCTTAACCGCAATAATATACGCAACCGAATTTTTACACTGAAAATTACGCTTATCGGGCCTTATCCTTATAGAGACGGAATATTTTGTCTGAATAATACACAGAATTTATAATATGCATACGGAAACCCCAGAAACGCATACAGTTTGAGACTTTAGTTGAAAATCGATGAAGCCATAATTTAAAATTAGAATAGAAAAAACAGACTTCAGATTATTAATTCAGATAGATATTCCGGATATATAAGTTTACATTTAATTTACAATCTGGTTTGGTATGTACTATTTTTAACTTATAAGTTGTAGACAGGAGACAATCAATCTCATTTATTTTTTAAACGATGCGATGCATAAAAACTCAGTTTGACGCGCATATTTGTTGTTCCTTTTCTGACATTACACATACGAGTATATCTTTTTCTAAAATACCCTTAATTTGATTTAATTAATATATCGTCGATATACAGGTCATGCCCTAAATCAATCTCTACAGTCAAAGAGAGTGAATCGATCAAAATGCCTTCTATTCCGATACGCAGGTGAAAAAGACAGATAGATCCTCTTTACTGATGACCAAAAATTCACGATTGACACTAGAGTACTACAACAAACAAAATGAGAAAGTGTACGCTCACAGTTCTAAAGAAGCCTACCAAGTGGTCGGAAAGGTACAACGTGGTCATCACTCTGTGTCATTAATGGTTTGGTGGGGGGTGTCTTATCAAGGAATCACAAAGCTTTATTTATGTGTAAAGGAGTGAAGACTTCAGCCAAAGTGTATCAAGAGACTGTCTGGAACCGTATTGTGAAATCTATTAGCAATACTTACACTTTTTAAAAACGTACCGTAGACTTTCCAGTAGGACTCTGCCCCTGGTCTTAGAGCTGAAAACAGGCCCTCGTCTAGCCCAGATCGGAACCCTTAGACTACAAATTATGGTCAGTTTTAGAGGACATGGCCTGCTCTAAACGACACGCCGATATTGTGTCTCTTAAGAACTCTAGAGCAAGTTGTGGCTAAATTTTCCATCGAACAGTGCGTAAATCTATAAAGTTCGTGCCCAGACAGATTAAAGGCCTGTATCAAAGCCAAATTCGGCCATTTCGAATAGAATTACTTTGTTATTTTTTGTTGAGACTTCAATAAATATGTACATATAAGTTTTTTTTTATACCATAGGCCGGCAAACGAGCATGTGGGTCACCTGATGGTAAGTGATCTCCACCGCCCATGTACGCCCACCACCAGAAGAGTCATGGGCGCGTTGCCGACCTTAAAGGAAAGGGATAATTAGGGATAAAAATCTTAATAAGTTAAGATTACATTATTTCATAAAAAAATAAATGTTTTTTCATTTTAAGAACTTATGGCCGGACTAGGTATATACATGTTTACGCATTTTCGCGCCTAATATGGACTGAATTGCATAATTCTTTCGGTGATAGTGATTCTTTCGATGTGGTTTACTGCTATGGTGGTGCCATTTAAAGTAATAATAAATAAATATTTATTAATAAATTGAACCTCTTAATATAGAGTCCTATCACATATGATTATTATAAAATACCAATTTGTTATACCATGAAGATGTGATTGTAACATAGTGTCGCAAACATAAGCAACTCAGTGAGGATAGCAAATTGATTTAATGACATCCGTGTTAAAAATGTAAATGACTCATTTTTCATTAAAACTTGTTTTCTGATCCATTTGGTCAAAAAAGTGTTATATAACTATTTTATTTTTATATTCGACAATCAAGTTTCGTCTTGACGATTATTAATAAAATCAGATTTCAAGACCCTAATCGCGGTGATATCCGGCATTATCCATTGGGAATTTTCCATATCTCTTCGTATTTCTTTACCAGATCTTAATAAAATTTATATAGAAACACCGTCAGAGTAAACCCTAGCGATTAAAAAAATAATTACCGTTATCGGTCTAGATTTGGTGAAATTAACGTCTGTGTGTTATATAATATCTATATCTATACTAATAATAAAGCTGTAGAGTTTGATTGTTTGTTTGTTTGAACGCGCTAATCTCAGGAACTACTGGTTCGAATTGAAAAAATCTTTTTGTGTTGGATAGTCCATTTATCGAGGAAGGCTTTAGGATATATAACATTACGCTGCGACCATTACAAGCGAAGCATCAGTGAAAAATGTTGCAAAATCGGGGAAAATTATTCATATTTGAAGGCTTCCGTTGCTAAGCTACCCAAATAATATTATTTGAAGGCTTCCGTTGCTAAGCTACCCAAATCTATACTAATATTATAAAGCTGTAGAGTTTGATTGTTTGTTTGTTTGTTTAATCACGTGGGCGGAGCCGCGAGCAAAAGCTAGTAATAAATATAAAAATACAGACGAATTCAAATTTCCTTGTTTTTTAAGATTAAGAAAATTAAGAAATTTTCAATGTAGATTTTTCGCCACCTTATTCATACAACTTGGTTTCCCTTCACATTTGTATATAATATATACGATTAGATCATTGTAGTTATAATTAGATACAGAATACCAAATCAGATTGGGTCAGAGAATCAAATGCAGCCACTGCATATGCGCAATACAATAATCTCACAAGAATCGTAGACGCATGACTACTGAGACTTGTCCTATTCATTATGACTAAATTAGCAATTGAATATAAACCAAGAACGTTATCAATACAACCACAACATGTAACATGCTAATTTTCAGATGAAACACATAAGTGCCGTGAATTTATTGCTTATGATTGCAAAGATTCTCAAGTGTACCATCTTAATTGTAATGATATGCCAACTAAATGCATGTTTAATGCAACCACTAAGCATTTGCATACCGAGGACCTAAACAGTTATTTCCACTCATTTTACAAGCCAAGTGCTACCAATTTTGCTGAAAATTAGGCAAATTCTGTGGCCATCACAATCTTTTCAAGTTTAAATAATTCATTTAATTCATCAAATAATTCTAATCAAATAATTCCATTAAAACACATCAATTATTAACATTGCAGACAAAATCGTATACATTTATTATAATACACAAAATAAGTTTTTATGTGCATATATTTGATAACTAATATATTTGAAACAATAAATTATGAGGTAAAAATAATAGTTCAATACTTAAAATAAAATAATGGCGTAGTGGGCGACTATTCGGCTGCGAAGTAAGAGGCTGTGGGTTCGATTCCCGCACCGATCCAACTGTTTGTACGATCTACGAATATTTTCTTCAGGTCTGGGTGTTGTGGAAATGCAACGCCCTCGTGGCACACACAATAAACTTGGAATCCTCAGGTGAATTACCGCAACGGTTCGCGGTTTTTCACTGTGGGTTCCTTTGCACGGTTAGTAAACTGTGTTAATAGCCAATTTCAGGCAAGGACATCATTAGAGGTGGAGGCCCTCGCAGGGAGAGAGAGAGAAATATATTTGCCGCTGATTGACCGGGGCTGCAAATACGAGCAGCGGGTCAGGGTCGGCGATTTAAGCGGCGCGAACCGGAAAACCCAATCACGTTGTTTCTTTTTATAGCATAGACCGGCAAACGAGCAAGTGGGTCACTTGATAGTAAGTGTTCTCCACCGCCCATGTACGTCTACAATACTAGAAGACTCATAGGCGCGTTGGCGACCTTAAAGGGAAGGGAATAATTAAGGGATTAGAAAATGAGGGGGGGGGATTTGGGCCTCCGGATAACTAACTCACCGTACGAAACACAGCAGCAAGTCCCTACTTTACGTCGAACCTCTGTGAGACAGTGGCAACAGCCCGGTCGAGCCGGCCTATTCATGCTGACAAACCTGTCTACAGCTTGGCTTTATCACTAAATCCTTTTTTTCTTACTCCTTGAAATGCATTTTTACTGTCTGTAAAAGAATACTTATCAGACTTTTTTTAAATTTATATAAACAATGGTAATAATAGTTTATTTCTAATATTTACTAGGTGGTAGATGCTTGATAAGTAACAGGCCGGCTGTGTAGGTACCACCGTTTCGTATATTTCTGCTACCAAGCAACAGTTTGTAGGCGCTGTAGTGTACCGGTTTGGAAGACATTGAAGGTAGTGAAACTAATAAGCTTTATGAGAATTATTATTATTAACATCTTATGTCTCGGGGTAACTAGTGCAGTCTAGTGCCATACTTAATATTAAGTTCTGATTGATGTTGCTGCTGTTTATGGGCAGGCGTGACGCTTATCATCAGGCGAGTCAGTCAGGCGAACAGCTCGTCTCCTCATATAAAGCTAATAAAAAAAAGAAATTCAAATACCAATAAATTATAGCACCATTATTAACAATGTGAACGTTTTGGTTGATACTGTTTACATTGTATATACGTAAATCTATAAATAAATAAAAAGCCGAGGTTTGCAAAACGCCTGATAAAATTATGTGATCTAAACACACTTCACCACTATAGCATTTAAAGAATCGTAAGGTATTAACATTTGTAAAAAGCCGCTAATTATAACATTTTATAGATAAACGAAACTATAAATACATTGTATTTTTAGTTATAATTTTTCTTTATTAAAAATATTTCTTAATCAAATATTAAACTTAAATAATAAAATCAAATTATAATAATAGATAGATACTCTTTGAAATAGGATGTCAATAGTTCTAATAATATTATTGCTGCTTTCAATATTGAAATATTCATTTGTATCGGATGTAGATTTTCAACTAAACTTGTATTTTAACATAATTTGAATATTGTGTACAGTCAAATCAAAATTATAGACCGGTGATTATCCATTTTGAAACATAAATAAATTATAGTAGAATTATACCCATTGTAAAAGGAAGAGAATACAACAAAATTGATAGGAAAAATAAATTAACGGCGATCTGAGGTCGGGAAGTGGGAAGGGCTTTTAAGGGTAAAAAACGGTTTATCTCGATTTCCGGAAAAACTACAAGTCCTATGGAAAAAATTTAAATCGCAAAGTTGTAGGTAATAAAAAGATCTACAACTTTTGTATACACACTCTCTTCACATAACCTCAAAATATATGTGAAAAATTCAAATAACCAAGTTTTTTGTTTTTATTTTTATCTATTATAATAAATCATTTTTTTTCACGAAATTTGGTGAAAACTTACCTTTTTGTATCCCAAATACACTGTAATTTTTTTGATTCAAAATATTTATTTTTGCACCTTATTTTGACTTAATATCGAAAAAGCAACCTAATTTTCAAACGAAAATTCACACGTCAAAATATGAGCTTTTTTAAAAAAGTCTGTTGGTTTCTTGTTCATTGAATTCTCTACTTTCTGATGGTGTAAAAAAATATATGCATTACTATGGTAAATGTGCTCAGAAAATGCAAAGAAACGAACTACTAAATAACAGGTAGTAAGGCCCAGACCCACCTAGCCCCTTCCCCACTTCTTTATGATGGGCTAAAATTTTCCGTAGATCACTCAGGTATATAAGTTATATTAAAATAACAATAAAGAGGAATCTACGCATATAATTTAAAGAAGATTCTACAACTTTCTCAAAATATTGTAGATATGTCTTATTAAATATTAACTTATAAATTTACATTTTCTGAGCACATTTACCATAATAATGTATATATTTTTTTACACCATCAGAAAGTAGAGAATTCAATGAACAAGAAAACAACAGACTTTTTTTAAAAAAGCTCATATTTTGACGTGAGAATTTTCGTTTGAAAATTAGGCTGCTTTTTCGATATTAAGTCAAAATAAGGTGCAAAAATAAATATTTTAAATCAAAAAAATTCTAGTGTATTTGGGATACAAAAAGGTAAGTTTTCACCAAATTTCGTGAAAAAAAATGATTTATTATAATAGATAAAAATAAAAACAAAAAACTTGGTTATTTGAATTTTTCACATATATTTTGAGGTTATGTGAAGAGAGTGTGTATACAGAAGTTGTAGATCTTTTTATTACCTACAACTTTGCGATTTAATTTTTTTCCATAGGACTTGTAGTTTTTCCGGAAATCGAGATAAATCGTTTTTTACCCTTAAAAGCCCCCCCTTTCCCACTTCCCGACCTCAGATCGCCGTTAATTTATTTTTTCTATCAATTTTGTTGTATTCTCTTCCTTTTACAATGGGTTTGATTCTACTATAAATTTGTTTCTATTATTACCATTTTCAACCGGATAATCACCGGTCTAATAAATCAAAATCTTTATTCATCATGTAGGCTAAGAAAGCGCTATGACAGGTCAAGTACAGAATGTTTCTCATTAATTAGACTAAGTTAAGATTATGGGAACTTTGGAATAACCACCGCCTACCTATATTGACTGGATTTTTATAACTGTCTCACTTTTCTAACCGACGCGACGTGAAGTAAGTTTACTATCGCATTTAGATAGACAGACATCCCCCTCCCCTTCCTAAGCCTGTAATTATCCTTTCCCTTAAGTTTCCGGCCTATGCTTATAACAAAAAATAAAACATTTCTAGGTTCAATGTTTTCCCCACATTTGTTCGGGGTAACGTTGAATTTCTATGTTTAAGTGGCATTTCCTCAATATTATGTAAATCGGTTGCGGGCTGACCTTTGCACATCGGTGTAAACTATTTCATCATAGTTCGTTAGTCAGTACGCGACACATACGGGTGAGGCTGCTATTATTGTACTAAAAGTCATATTACTCATTGCAAAATATTGTGTAACCTTTTGCAACGGAATTTCTCTGAAGAAATAAATGAAGCATCAGTTTAATGGGCACATCAATCATGCTCTCAAAAGCTGATAGCAGATACAATACCGTATAACCATCATGTATAATAGATGCAAACCTAAATGTAGTGTGACCTCATTACATAACATAATTACGAAAGTACCTATGTAATGCTTTCATTAACCATATAAAGTCTTTGTTTCTCACGAGTACCTTCATTGTTGGCGGTATTAGAAAGCATAATCGGAATAATAATTATAATCGGAACATAAGTAGCAATAGCTCAGCGGGGAGTAGTACGGACTGCTGCACTGAAAGAAAAGTCATAGATTCGTAGCTAGCCCCAAGCACATGCATATCCGACTTTTCTAAGTTACGGGTAAGTTAATGCAAGCCATAATTTGCAATAGTACCTAATTGCAAATTATGGCTTGCATTAACGGTGAAGGAAAAATCGTGAGGAAACCTTCATACCTGAGTATTTCTCCATAAGAATATCGAAGTATGCCAATCCGTATTAGGGCAGCGTGGTGGACTAAGGCCTAGCCCCTCTTATTCAGTAGAGGAGGTCCGTGCCAGTACAGCATAATACAAGGCTAGTATTATTATTAAACTTTTTTTATTATCAAACTTTTGGTGATATGCACAGCTATTAGATATCAATTCCAATACAATAACACAATTGCGACAAGTGTACGAGTTGGAGAGTTTATTTTTTTTACTCCGTACTCTTTGATCTAACCATATTTATATAGGACCATATAGCAGCTAGACTATATCAAATGTTTTTTTTTCTAACGGTCTACAGTTGGCGTAGAAATCGATGTAACATCGACAAAATGTAATCGTGACTGTAACTGTTATGTAACTGTTGGTTCAAAGTATTGAACCATCAAACCCTAAACATTTTCGATTGGGTTTAATTTAAATCAAGGTCCTAGATGGAATGAAAGTAATTTCTGGATGTTGAGGAAACCAAGACAAGTCTGGTCGTATGCAGTTATCGTGAGCGTAAGAAAAGATTGGATTACATACCTACTTATATAAGAAATCATAAAGGTGGATGATAATATTCCTATCGCATACATTACTCTATTAAAAACGAAATTTCAAGGAAAATGAATACGTAAACATCATCGTAAGCCCTTAATTATTTGGTACATAAAATTTAACCGTCTGTTATACCAAAGTATTATAATTTTAGTAAAGTGTATACGCAACCAAGCCTATAATCACCGAAGGTGTAGGCAGAGATAAGTAATGTTTAGACGATTGTGTTTCTGTTTTACAGACTTACAAAAAGAGATTCCAAGTCCGTTGCATCTTTGTGACTTGTACATTTCCGTACCTCAAAAGGAGAAGCACTTTAGAACAACTACTTGTCTATTCGTCTGTCTGTTTATCTGTCCATCTGTCACGAGCTTTTATTTTCAGGAACGAGCAAAGGTATAAAGTTGAAATTAATAACAGATATTACAATCTGTATTATTCTACCTTTTGTTTTTTTTGTAAACTATTTAGTAAACAATAGTTAACAAACTATTTAAGTTATTTTTTAAGTCATTTTTTTTATTTGATAATAATAACCAAGTAGAGCTTAAGCGAAATCGAAAGAAAAATATGAAGGAAATAAAAATACGTAAATATGGCACAATTGAAATGATTTTCATTTTTTATTTGTTTTTATAATTCATAAAAGATGTTGCTCGTCTTAGATGTCGAAGTCCATTGGCAGCGGTCGTTGTGGAGGAGTTACAAGACGGATTCCTTAGGCGGGTGGGCTAGCACGTACTCTAATGCGCGGCGGATGGCTTCCGGCATCGGTGGCCCAACGGGAAGGATGTCACTCTGTAATATTACAACACAATTGGTTGTTTCCTTCATGTGTAAAAGGCCGTCTGGGTACGTTTGGCTATCTGGTGCAGCAGTGTATAAACACTGTTGTGTTCTGGAAACCAGTGATGTTTCTGGGAATTATGAGATGTGACATCTAACGTCTCGGATTGAAAGGCGCAGTGCAATACCATGCAGTGCTTCGTGGGGGGGGTATGGGTAGAGCTGTATGCAACACCCTGCAGTGCTTTGTGGGGTGGTATGGGTAGAACTGTAAAAGTAATGAGAACGTGTTTACCCGTATGTTATAGGACCCAATCCACTCGCGGTTAGGACCCCAGAGTGGGAAACCTCCTTCAATGCGTGCCGTATCCAATAGCACCGCCTCCTGAACCTGACTTTTGACCCAACGCCCAATTGAGAGGCTCAGGCCTAGTACTATTATTATTATTTATAAAAAAAACTATAACAGTAGATCTTACCTGGGGTTGGTAACCATTCTCGTCAGCTATGTAGGAGAGCTGAACGGAGACGCCCTCTGGAGTTTTATACTGGTAACTACCTTGGACAGCCTGTTAACAAGTCATAAACATTAGTCACAACTGACAAGGTGGTAGGTCCCTCGTATGTGAGAGGCCGTCTGGGTTGGTACCACCGCTATGTCTATTTCTACCGCCAAGCAACAGTGTGTAGACACTGTTGTGTTTCGGTTTGAAGGACATTGAAGCCAGTGAAATTACTGGGCATTATGACACTTAATATCTTATGTCTCGGGGTGACAAGCGCAGGTCAGTGCCATGCATTGTAATTCAAAGTTCTATGTGGTTTTGCTTATGTTTATGGGAAGGCGCTTACCATCAAGCGAGCGCCTTGCTCGTCTCGTCATTCAATCAAATAAATAAAAAAAAATGTGTTTGGATAATGCGTAAAATGTATCATGCCACGCCACAGTAACTAAAATGCAACTTTCGTTATTCTTTTACAAGAATTGACCAGCATGAAAAATATTTTTTATTAGCTTGAGTGAAACGAGCATGTCGCTCGCCTGATGATAAGCGCAACACCTCCCCATAAACAGATAACACCACACTTTGAATTACAAAGCACTACACAGACTACACTCATCATCCCGAGACATAAGCAGTTAGGTCGATTATGAAATCCCCAGTAATTTTACAATAATTATCTTTTTACCGATAGGATACAACAGTGTTACAAACTGTTTCTTGTCAGCAGATATAGGTAAAACGGTGGTACCAACCTAAACGGCATCTCGCATATGAAGGACTAACTACCTAATAAGAGAAGTAGAGAGAAACTATTGATATTATATAAATTAACACATAACAAATTAAACAACGAGGTTCGTCACTCTTTTTTAATCTTACGGCATACAACATTGAATGGTTATTAGTGACGCGCTTCATTAAAGGTAAGAAGAGCCCCATCTTTTTGACCAAGTTAAAAATTATGGTCTTTATTCGACCTGAGTGTATGTTAATTCGCGATTTTCTCAAATTGATCAATTTTGATGATGGTTTTATATGCAAGAAAAATATAAAAAATATTTATATTTTAATTTTATTCTATTTTCTGATAATGACATATTTTTCTAAGTGGTAGAGCTACGCTGCGGACAGTTTGTCTACAGCATGAATGGGCCAGCTGAGCGGATTGTTACTACTGTCTTACAGAAAACCGACCTAAAGTAGCGGCTTGCTGCTGTGTTATGTACGGTGAGCCAATCCCTTTATTACCCCTTTCCTTTAATGTCGGCAATGTGTCTATGATTCTTTTGGGCGTTCGCGGGCGATGGAAATCAGTTACAATCAGATGACTAACTTGCTCCTACCCCGGACTATGGTATAAAAAATAAATTATTTAAAAATTGCAAGAAGCAAACTTACCAGGACATCTACGTCATCAACCTTCTTCAGGATGCCGCTAGATTGACCGCTGATACCATTTCCGGTTTCATAACTGAAAACATAAAATGCATTGCACTTTGAAATAGGTAATCATTAATTTCAACCTCGGCAGGTTACATTTTCTTTATCCGTGTCCTACTCTTTATCCGTGTTTTGCTGGTGGGAGGATACTTGTATCCGACCGGATAGCGACCACCGTACACTGGTGCTAAAACCTGCCATAGTGGCCTACCTTGTGTGAGTCGCGTTCCAGGGTCAGTGTATATCCGGTTCTCCCCAGGGGGCTTGCCCCCTGATCCTAACTTGCCGACCTACGATGGACACATTGTTTATCGTTGGTCGACACTATTCTTGGATTGCGCTACACTTACCATCAGGTATAGCGTAGTCACTTTACCGAGCCAGGATAAAAAAAAACTCGATAAAACCTGATTGGGGATACGCTAGATCCCATGAAAAAAAAAATATTTTGTGTATGTATTTTATCTATAACGTTGCTGTGGCTTTATTACTAATACATTTATCCTACTTGAATTACATATAGCTTACGCGTAGCTAAAACCGTCAGGATTGACTTCAGAGTCAGCGCGAAGGACGACAGCTTCAGCGTCGCTGCCAGGCACGGAGACAGATTTAACAGCAACCTGGGCAGGCTGCACCACCGCCTGAACAGCGGGTTGCGCGACCACGGACGCTTGAGCTACGGCTTGGACCGCCGGCTTCACTTGCCAAGGCTGGTACCGTGCCGTCGCAGCATTGGCGGCGTACACGCAGAGAGCAAGAATCTAAAATTAGAAAAAACTGTACGTTAATTTAATTCGTAAAATATTAAACTCAAATTAATTGCAACTAATTCCTCACCAAGAATTTCATTTTTGAGGAGATCTGTATCTTACAAATGCCAGACACGACAGGTACCATGGAATATAAATCGGATCCTTTTATATCAAATAAAAATAACAGTTAATAAAAAATATCACGTAAAATTGTAAGGGCATTGACATGCGAGAGTAACCTTGTAGAGATTTTTTATTAATTTTTCGTCGCTACGAGGGCTACGGCCACGGTCTAGATGTATTATATCATTCTAATAATGAACTGGTAAAATATTTGTTTTACATAGAACGAAATGGTTTTCTAAGGAAAGGTTCCGCAGATGTATCATGTGCCTTATATGGTAGCCAATTACGTGTGTAAAATATTGAATAGTATCCATATGCACAAAAAGTTATTTTTTGCGCTGAGATCAATACCTGCTAACCGCCCAGTGCTACAACGGATGCGTCTGCGATGTCTATCCGTCCGCTTAAATTAACAATTTAAATTGTAGAGTTCGGGACTTGCATTAAAAATGCTCTACATCCGAATATTTAAATTAACAGTGACATCAACGTATTTAGTAACAGGTCCATAAACAATAATTACATATGTAGGTAATGAACAAAGTTCTAAGATTTTAACGACAACAAACACTTCAACATTAAAATTATTGAATTATTTTTATTTATGCAGGCACCAAAAACAAGAATTTTTTTATTTATATTTTTGCATATAAAATACATTTTTTTTATAAAATATCTTATTATCCTTTAATGTTAACGTTTAAACACGACATACGTTGTACATCTAAGATAACTCAAAGCATACCGGTATTATGTATATTTTTAAAGTAAACGGCATCTAAAATTACATAATATTTTTTTCAAAAATCTTGTAGAGATATTATATAAATATGCCGATTCGTATAACGCCCCTAGCGGATCGTAATGAAAACATATTAACTTAATATAAATTACTTTTGGCATATATGAAAGCCTAAGGCATTAAAGTCCGACTGTATACCATGTGTACCAAGTTTAATAAATAAATAAATAAATGAATGATGCGACATCTATCGACCAATGGATATGTAATATAGAACAGTAATAATATAATAATTATAGTGCCAAAGTGTCAGGTTTAATTCATTATATGTCTGAACATAATTTGTAAATACGAAAATTTCGGAGATGCCACCTTTTTTTCGTTCGACTTTACTGAGCCTGCATTTACTGTCAAAGTGCCAAATTATAATATAATTTTCGATTTACTCACTTATTCTACAAACTATTTTAAGCTGTGATTATTTCTGTCCTAATTAATTAAAACAATACAAAGTAAGAATGTGTGACATGAACCTTTGTAATCTTGTGAAAAATCATCACTTTAATACTAGCAAAAATATACTTTTATACATGATAATAAACACCAGCTCTATTTTCATACCATAGAACGTACTACAATACTATACACATTACTATACACCGTGAATGTTTAAGCACCGAATCTTATCAACATCTAGAACATTCTAAAAGTTAGTTATTCTATTTTTTATCACTTCTTGATTACTGTCTATAATATCGATCACATCCGTATCAATTAAGTAATAACAATGCTAAAGTGAGATTGAGCTTTTTATCCTTTAGTGTTATCCAAAATTTACAAGTCAAATATCAACTGAGTGAGTGGTAGAGCCACGCTATAGACAGTTTTGTCTACAGCATGATTGGGCCGGCTCAACCGGGTCATTACCACTGTCTCACAGAAAACCGACGTAAAGTAGCGGTTTGCTGCTGCGTTTCGTACGGTGAGTGAGATATCCGGAGGCCTAAATACCCCTCCCCTTCCCAATCCCTAATTATCCCTTTCCTTTAAGGTCGGCAACGCGCCCATAATTCTTCTGATATTGTGGGCATACATGGGCGGTGGAGATCACTTACCATCAGGTGACCCACTTGCTCGTTTGCCGATTTATGCTGTAAAAAAAAAAAAAAATCAACAATATACTCATTTCACAGAAAGGAAAATGTTCTAATTCGTTCCTGGCAATGCAATCGGATTGGATATTATGGAGGGTAAATGGCTATATTATAACTAAACATACAAGGCATTCATTATAAACGTTACTGAAGTATTAAGTTTTTCTCTGCCAACCCGATTTATAAAGTGAGTAGAAAGAAACACAAATAGTGTTTTAACTAAGAGTGCTAAGAAAGTTAATAAGTAAGGCCGACAATGTTTAAAAGTGACCACACCTTTTTGTAACACGTTGTAGAGTGTTTTAACAAAGCTCGACTTATGCACTTGGCTTCTTATTAATTTTACTGAGTCAATTTTTTCTTTTTTTTTTTTAATTCATCATATTAAGTTGCCAAATCCAATACTAAGAATAAACTTATTTGAATATACTCTATAAAAATTAATTTAGGTATGTTAATATAAAATTTAAGATATGTAAATTGGGTGTTATTTATAATTTCAAACATCACATTGTTGATCTTTAAAAATAATTATTCTCAGGATGCATAAATTGTGTGCATCTACCGTCAAACCAGTTCCACTTGTCTTATAGATAAAGCTACGCCCACTGTAATTTATTTAAGTAGTTTGATATATTATATGTAATTTAATTAAATTAAATAAATTTAGGATACTAAAATTGTCAAATAATCTACTACGATGATTTTTACTCTAAATGTAATTAAGTCATTTCTTACAATTAGATTATTTCGATACTCAGAGCCAAATAATGCTTTATTCTCTGTTACTAGGTTCAGAAATAACCTCATTGACGTCCCTAAGTGCGGCTGTCAGAATTATTATATTCCTTCATTAGCTGCCACTTAATTATAATGACTTTGTTTACGTTCTCGATATTTCTTTCTATTAATATCTTACCATGTTTTGATATTAATATAATATACTAGTGAACTGACGCTGCTTCGCACGGGTAGTAGAGCATATTATGCCTACATGATCGCATCAAGCGAGTCCCGTCATCGGTGTGAGAAACGCGCTTAAATTTATTTTCGAGCGCGTTATTTTCTGCAATAACTCGTAAGACATTAATTTAAATTATATGGTGTAAAAGATTATAATAACGTGCATGAAATTTTTAAGGTAACTAACGTATTTAACTTGATGAATGTATATATAGAATAAATCCAGCAATGATACTTTACAATATCCAATCCTTTCAATTTCCGTTGCCATGCTTAAAGGATATAAAATATTTTTTTACAGTATTTAAGAGATTTTCAAATTAGCTTGTAATTTATATGAATATACTCCTAGTAATAATGAAGCATAGCAGTCACCACACACGATAGTTTAATACTATATGGTAATAGTATTCCATAAAATTGTATAACAATAAAATTATAAAATCTCCCACGGATCCCTATTAATATGGCATAAAATAATGAACTATAATATAATACGATTATAACATTAACAAAGATAACCTTGACTGTAAACACGCCACCACCACCAATCTGGAAAACAAGCCATAAAACTAACACATAACACAAATATAGAAGACGATCTCAGGCCTTCACAAAACTAGTTTTGTTGCTTTAAATGTCAACAACTATTATTACCAGTGCTCCTCCGGTCACCAGGGTCAAACGTAATACCATCTGCAGCCGCCAAACAGACAATATTTTTACAAACATATATTTGCATATATTTTGTATAAAAATAAATCACGTCCTCATTATTATTAACACATGTGCAGTAAAACTACCCAACAATAAACATGTAAGAAAGAAATTAAAAATGCTGCAATCATGAAAATGTTTGACTTAAGTTTTAACCGACTTCAACAAAGGAAGAGGATCTCAATTCAGTTGTATATTAATTTACTTATGTACGTTACGCGATATCTCCACTAACACTGAAACCTTATTTGTTTTGTGTAACATTTGTATAATAGCTTAAGATCCGGCAGTAGAATCTCTACGTTCATGACGTAGATGCTCAAGCTCAAATTTCTACATTCATTTTCGAATAGGACAATACATTGATCATAGGGTGCCAGTCAAAAAGTGCCCGCATATATTTTTAATAAAAAAAAATATAATTAAATTTTGGGAAAAAATTTCGTTCATGGTGTAGTTATATAAAACATTGTTCCTATTACACAGCTATGTATGTAGAGAATTCAAAAAACCATGGTTGCCGTACAAAAAAGTATTACCTGTTTACACCTGGCTGCCAAGTAGTTGCGGCCGAGTAGGCAACGGCACCCATGGTTTTTTTTCTTTTTGACTGGCACCCTATGATCAATGTATTGTCCTATTCTACGTCTATGTTGACAATATGATATGAATTAATGAATAATAATAATACTAGCCTTGTATTATACACTTCCCACGGCTGGGTACGGGCCTCCTGTACTGAATAAGAGGTGGCCTAATGAGGATTGGTAGACTTCATATGCCTTCAAAATTCATAGACCGTTAAAACATAATACAGTTATGTACTTATATTTAACCTAACACAGACCTATAACAACGTTAGATAATGTACTTATTTTAACCCGGATGGCCGGAGCTTCATTGTATATTCATATTTATTGTGTGTGTTAGTGATGCATAAAGTGAAAAGTTTCATATCGCTTGTATGTATTTTTCTGAAATTAAATGTTATTTAACATCGCTTATTAAGTCCAAATATAAGAAACTATTCCAGATTTATACAACTGATGGTATTGGGTACAACTTTCAATTTTCTACAAGCTGAGGTTTAAACGATATAATTTATGTAGGTATGGATAAAGATACGATAAGAAATTTACATAATATACATTAAGTTAGCAATGACCGCAAAACTACAACTTAAAATAAAAACAATATTGTAACCAATCGATGACATCATTGGATTTTACTTAGCGCAGAATTTTAAAGTTCGTTAGCATGATGTAATCCCATAAAAGTCTAATAAATTTATTAAAGAAGTTACATGTGTGGAGACTCTATCAATAACCTATTTATTATTTATAATATAATTTTTCTATATAATTCTATTTTAGTATACATATTTTGTAAAAAATATACAATTTTACTGACAATAAGGGCTGAAACATTAAATAGGATATTAAATATTTGAATAGCGTACTCGGTATCTCAAGAAACATAAGTCATGTTTAACACCTATAAAGCTCTTAAAATCTTATTTTAAAATAATACACATACGATACAGATGGGCACTAGAAATCCACCAGTAGCCATTAATGACCTTGGGATAGACAAAGTAGATAATAATATCTCTGCTATATTTACGGAAATACTGATTCAATATATGTACAACCAAGGCTTTTTATTTTTAACATTTTTTTTTTTTTTTTTTTTTTATCCTGGCTCGGCAAAGTGACTACACTACACCTGATGGTAAGTGTAGCGCAATCCAAGAATAGTGTCGACCAACGATAAACAACGTGTCCATCGTAGGTCGGCAATATCATGCCGGCCTGTCAAAGGGCCAAGGGGGAGGGGAAGGAAAAGGGATGGGAAAAGGGTTAGGATCAGGGGGCAAGCCCCCTGGGGAGAACCGGATATACACTGGCTGACCCTGGAACGCGACCCACACAAGGCGGGCCACTATGGCAGGTTTTAGCACCAGTGTACGGTGGTCGCTATCCGGTCGGATACAAGTATCCTCCCACCAGCATCCAGCAGCAGCACCATATTTTTAGCTTTGATGCGTTCCGGTATTTACGACGTTGTAGCCAGTGAAATTACGTGCATTCTCATAATCCGGGATGAGAAGCGTAGTCCACTACGCTTGTAATGCATACGGTAATTTTTAATTCAAAATTCTGCATAGTTTTGCCATTTTTTATGTTCATGTGTAGTATTTGCCATCGTGCGACCGACCAGGGTCATTAAGTTATATAAAAAACTAGCTTTTGCTCGCGGCTCCGCCCGCGTGAACTGCATTTTCCGGAATAAAAATAGCCTGTAACCGTCTCCAGGGTCCCATCTATCCCTGTAGATAAATTCATCAAAATCGGTTCAGTGATTTAGGCGTGAAAGCGTAACAAACAAACTCACTGTCGCACTAACTTTCACCCCCCCTTTTCATCTCTTATTAACTAAAATTTCCAAAATTCCTGAAACACGTGTTTATTTGTTTTACGTCAGTAACCGAAATACAAAATTTTGTTTATGTAACTTTCAAAATGACGAACATTCATACATATTATCATCCCCTATTTTGACCCCTTTGGGGTGGAATTTTCTAAAATCCTTTTTTAGTGGGTGCCTACATAACAAAATGAATATACAGTCCGAATTTCATGCTTGTAGCCTTGATAGTTTGCGCTTGGTGATGATGAATCAGTCAGTCAGTCAGTCAGGACATGTTATTTTATAAGTATAGATAAGTTATATAAAAATAAGCTTGTTAAAACATTATGGCAGATGAGTTGAGTTATAGTTTACTAAACTATTGTAACTAGTGAAGTATTGTGGATAGATCAATCAATTATAGTACTACAAACTTTCACCTTATACAGCTTTACCTACCTACTAGTCATCATACTTCAACACCAAAGTTCTATTAGGTACTTCTAGCCATATAAATAAAAGTACATAGTCGTCGTCGTACACGTTATAACGAACAGCGACTGAAATTATACTGTTACTTTTTAAAGCTACACTAGTTACTTTTTAGAAATAGTTACTACCGTTGTAAAGTCTATTAACGTTTTACCGCTGACCAGAGCATAAAGATTGTTATCTATGGAAATTTGCTGACACTAATATGATTATTTTCAGCAAATTTATCATAGTGACATTTGTAATATTACCGGGGAATAAAACATGTTGGTAAGTATATAACTTTTATTTTTATTATTTCATCACTAAATAAAATAGTGTTAGTTGTAGCTGAGTAGCATGGCATTATTATTTAAGTATTTTATTATTATGTATCGACCACTGCACTGGCGAGTCATTATCAAATAAATAATAAGTAAAAGTATATACTGAAAAAGTAAACGTGGAAAATGTCACAAAAGCGCCATCTCTTGTTTAGTATATAAAATGCATTGTAAAATGGAAGCTCATCTTTATTACAAAATAAATTTTATTTGCTGCCTCCAACAGCCAATAAAAAACTGATATACTTCACAAACCTACCACTAGATGGTGGCAAATACGTTTATCAAACTCGTGAAAAACTTGTGCTCGCTTTAAAAATTAAGTAATAAGAGCTGCTTTAAAAATAATATTCATAAAACTGTTCGGAGGCTTCATTAATAAATTTATTGTTTATATTTGATTCTTCGTAATCGTTTTATAAACTCTGATATCCATATATTAGCTACATTATGACATAATAACATAATTTATGTTTTTGGAGGAACACAATTCTTAGTAGCTATTTAGCTACGTTAGACAATCAGAATACAGATCTAAGTGACTCGTACAGTACTGTAAGCTTGAAAGTTGAATATAATTAATTGTTAGATATCTATTAATTACTCTCAGAATATCTTTTTTAGTTTTAAAAATCATTTATAGATGGCTAACAAGATAAGCTGTCCCGGGTGAAAACTAAGTTAGATATTCTGAGAGCTAAGTGAGAGTGTAAGTGAATTACTCAAAACGTTGCATGACCGAACACGCCCGATGTAGTAATATATTAAGTTTTCAACCCAATACGATCAGCTTTAAAAGTAACGCGAAGTTAGCATACGTCAGTAGCTATATCATTCTAATGTATGTAAAATATGATTTATTGGTTTTACAGACTAGTGTATTAAAAATATAAAAATTACACGCAATTGTGCAAACGTACACGCACATCTGACATTTCACGTTTACCACATTTACTTGTGGAACATACAATTTAATGTGAATTGAGGAATTTTCAAATCGTAATTATTTATCTAATTAGATTTTGCAATTAAAAACACGTCCGCATATTTCTTACCGGTATCGGGGTACTATGAGTTAAATTCTGAAACCATTATTTTACTACTTAAGCTTAAGAGAAACGACAAACAGAGTGTAATGTTTACTGCATTGATGTAGTTTAAAACAAATATATGGTTTACTGTAATCCAAATGGATTACTCACACAATAGTAAGCGAGTGAGAAATACATTTTTTTTTCAAATCTAATTAAAGTATTCATTTAATCCATAAAAGTATATAGATTCCGTCAGTTTTTACTCTAGCGCCAGTCTCTAATCCATCATAATATTATAATGTGGTAACTTCCATCGGGCACACCTTTGTTAATTACCTCATGAATAAATTATATTAATATTTAATCACAGCGATGCCATCATCGAGAATTTTCTGTTTATGGGAAGATGTGGCGCTTACCATCAAGCGAGCGACCTAGTCACAATGGTAATGAAATGGTAGGGTTATACAAAACTCATGTAAATTAGCAGACTCGGGTCCCTGCACGTTTCGTCATTCAAGCAAATACAAATAGATCAGGGAGATAAGTACCTAATCGAAAAAGACACAATCACCGTGTCGGTCCGGTAAATAGGTCATATCTGGAGCGAGAAATAAGTTGAAGACCATAATTAAGTGTTCGACGCAAACAATGTTCCATTTTCAAACATAGTAAGGATGTTTTAAAACAATTAAATAAATCATCAACAACTTTTAATACGTCATAGTATGGCTTGAGTCTAAAGGTTAAGCCGCAATAAGACGTAACAGTTACATGTAATTTGTTTAAAATTTTGTGATAAGTACATTAAAGTATTTACCATGTTATGATGTTGAGCCTTTATAATATAATATTTTCACTTGGTTAGTATGTATATATGCTGTAAATATTAAGGTCCTGGATTCGGCAATCCATTGCTTAAATGGAGTTAGGTACAATTTTTTGAATATATAATAAAATATTTGAGAACAATATATTTAAAGATATTCAACATTTTGAAGGGAACGAAGAATAAAAAGCTTGTAATAAAATAAATAAACAACTGGACTAACTAAACGCAATCGCTTCTAAATGTCACATTGTTACAAGGACGTTATACTAGACACATCATTAGTATGTTACAAACTAAATCAACAGATCATTGAGTCAGTATTTCCCGGTATATCTAATGCAAATCACTTTTATTAGACTAGAAAATATATTAGTCTACAAAGCTTTATGAATCTTAATCTTTGACGCGCAGCTGTTTATGATGCTAATCACAATATGTTTTTTATGATTTTAACCATTTCTGTAGCACGTTGTTTACATTGATTAATGTTCTAGTACTATCTCACAAATACACTATATATATTATTTCATATCTATTGAATTGTGTTTTTCAGTTGAGGTCATAAGGGATAACGATTGATAGTTTTCCTAAAAAAATATAAATCGTTAATGAAAAAAAAATCAAATATCGTATAATAATATAATTGTTCAAAGTATGAAAATATAGATATATAAATATATAGAACCCTTTATTACTTCCATTTTTTTGTCATAAATACGGCGGACTACATCAGTAAAATTACTAATTATAGATACTTGAAAAGTGATATGGTAACGATAGTGGTATTTTTTTATAATATATAAGTATTTATTCCTAAAATAAAAATCAATTTAATAAAGTAAAATAAACCGTATTAGATAACATTGCTTCCAGGCAGTTTCGGCGCGACGCGATGGGCCCATCAACAGTCATGTCATCAACAAAGATTTAAATTTTTATGTTTTTTTTCGGTATACTCTTCATGAGTTGACCCAAAATGATACACTGCCTTTTCCTTAAAATTACATCACAGTCGAGTATATTTATGACTAAACCTTAAAAAGTATGTTTTACCTCAATGACTTACAAGGAAATAATGTAAATGTTGTCAAATTCACAATTATAGAAAGGCGTATAAATAGCTTTCATAAGAGTAGGTTAGTTCTACCATATGGGTGAATCATGTCCTTGCTATATCATCAATCGTTATACACTATGGTCCGCTGGTAATGTTCAAATACATGAATTTTTATTACCAATAAATTTTCCACCGCTGCGGTGTCTGGCCTTCAAGCAATGTGTTTGATAGCTAAGTTAACTTTAGCTGAACGAATTTAGATGCGGTTTGCAACGTTAGTAAAATTGTTTACTGAAGAAGGTTACAAAAACAGTGAACGTTTTAAAAAAATGATTTAGCAATCTTTATTCTCATGTGATGTAGAAATAGACGACTAATGCTTATTATTTAAATCTGTTTTTGTTCTATTTATGCAGTTTATATGACCGCTCTGTAACCTCCCACCGATCTCAAAGTCATCTTTGGGACGAACTCATAAGGCAGCTGGGAGCATTAAGAATGAGTTTGCATTAATATGCCATTATTGCAACCACGATAGGATAAACTTTATTGCCTTTTTTTATCCGAATACGCCAAAGAGACTGCCCTACACCTAATGTTAAGCACAATGCTGTCCAAAAAAAACCAGCGACCACCGATAAACAATTACTCTATCGGTGGTGACCAGAATTATGCCGCCCTGTATAAATTCTTTTTCACACTCCGAAGAGGGAAGAAGCAACTCAAGGGGCCTGCGATAGGACAGACGGATGACAGATGCAGGTAGAGGTACCTTATGAGAACCGAATATATACTGGCTGATCCTGTAAAGCGATCCACACAAGGTTGGTGGGTCACTATAGCAGGTTTTAATACCATGTGTACGGTGGTCGCTATCCGGGCGCATATGAATCCTACCATTTACCATTTTAGTCATGGCGCCCAATAACTATATCTACTCATAAGGACAGGGTCGGCAAACATTAATTTACAGTGTGAGACATATTCCCGCATATACCGAGATTAATTACTCTGACTAGAGAGCGATAAAGGAACGCAAATCATGAAAATTCTTTGATTATTATAAAAAACTAAAATACATCAGTTCTGAACTTGATGTCTTATGATAAAAAGATGATCTAGGTACTTTTTAAGGAAGGGTGATCCGAAATACCAGGTAATTTTATATAAAACATGTCTCTATGGATTTTACTATATTAAATAAGCTAGAGGAGATACATGTTGACAAGCATGTAGTACAACAAAACGGAACTTTTATGAAAATAAATATTCATACCGTACTGTACGAATACAAACAATATGATGCTCATCATGTTATATAATTTTATAACTTTTTATGCTTATAATTAACATTTTATGCAACGAAAAGAATGGAAGAGATTCTCAATTCGTCGCGTATATTCGTGTCATACCACGCATATCTTTTCACAGAGCGGTCCAATTTTGTTTTTTTTTTTAATAAAGCTCTTATGAGAAAAAAACGTAATCAACATTCTCTAATAAAATTATTTGTATTCCCAATAAATTCTGAATAATTACAATAATAATTTATTTATTTATTTCACTATAAGAACTTTATTCAATATTTGTATAGATAATATTACTAAGTTCTGGACGAAACATGAGATACTTATTGTTTTCAAAATAAATGAAGAAAAATGTGTCTCATGATAACGACCCATTCCAGAGGGCGCCAATGATAGGTTCTCTATCAGATACAAAAATAGCTGATTTCCCAAAATCTAGGGACAAATCCAAAACCTCTCAATATTACCGGATTACGTGTTGAAGTTCAATTGTTGCCTACTATATGTATATTCGGCTTTGCTCTTCAACAAAATATGTATCCATTGATATTTTGATTACAAATACATATGGACCTTATTTGGATTTATGCAAGCCCTATTTATTTCTATGAAAGATTGCAAATGCACAAGCCAGGGCAATGTAGGAGCATCTATATAGGGTGGCAGGCCTAAGCCATAATAATTCCAGACAGGACAGAATGAAATGTGCCCAGTAATGGAACATAAAAACGAACTTTATGTCATAATTCATATGATGGTTATTACAGAAACTAGCCAAAATTGACGAGTAAATAATTAAATTTTCAAAAACCTTCCTTAAATTTAATTATTATTTCTGTTTTTGAACGGCAAATAAAAGTTCAAGTAAGTTTCCATATCAGTATTTATTTACAATAAAATGGTATAAAAATGAGTTATGTACAAATTTATAAAACTACAGGTATACAACTAATTATCCTTTAGAAACAATATTAAAAAGAATAAAAAGTTGTGTTAGTTACATACACAAAGTAGTTTTTGTTTCGATTATATACTTAAGAGTAAATAAGGATTTAGGACTGAGGTGGGGCGGTTGCGAGATAGGCGAGAGCCCGCTGTATGGCTTCGGGGATTGGGGGAGGGGTGGGGAGGTGAGCTCCTTGAGGTTGGAAACCGTTCTCGTTAGCAATGTAAGATAGCTGAATGTTGCCACCGTCTTCACTTGGGTACTGGAACTGGCCTTCTACTTGCATGGCTGGTTCTTCGGCACCAATGTTCTTCAGGGCTCCCCTCTCGTCAGCTGAGATACCATTGCCAGTTTCATAAGAGTACTGGTATGAGCCATCGGGGTTGATCTGACTATCCTGCCTAACAATCGGGATGGGCTCTGACGGTGATTGAGGAGCGGCAGCGGCGAGTGCCACAAGACCGAAGAAAGCCTGAAAAAAGAACTAGTATTAATACAAGGAGGTTAAATATTATACTTTTCCACGTATTTCGAATTGAGACACTTTTTTCACACAACGAACACAAAGATTTTCACTATAAAATGTTCACTAAATTTAATTTTATTTTTATAAACACGATCACTGGCACTTACAACAATGGTCTTCATGTTTGTATACGAATTGTCGGCTAAGGCAGTAGACAATGATAATCTAACACTGCCATATCGGTATATATACTGGCGGGTCTCAACCGCCTACCACCTCTGGATGTTATTGCAGCATCATTTGGCACGTCAGAATAAATTCGACAAAACATATGCCGACCTGCCGTAGTTGCGTGATGACCAACAATATTATATTTAATTAACAACTATTCAGTCAAATTCTGAACTCCGCGCCAAGCTTTTGTGACTGTGGTTGATTAATTAAATTATCATATGTTTGACGGTCCATTATAATGAAAATTTCGCAATCGACAGCGTTAAAGTGACATTACATATTACTGAATTTCTCAACTTGACCCATACATTGTACTTTTGTAATTTCTTACTGTACTATTATTTACATGTGTCAATACTAGGAAACTAGTTTAACTTTCATTATAAGATTTTTATACTGTAATATTATATTATAATGAATATTAATTTTCATTAGGCATAAATATTTTGATAACATTCTCAGCAACATCCGTGATTGCAACATACCATTAGACCAACATATTGGTAATTCATGTCACAGAACAATTTATACTCAGCATGCATGGTCAAGTCCATTTTAATTTCGGTCGCAAGTAACATCAACAATAAAACCTAAGGCAGTTATAATGTTTATAAAATATTGTTATTATTAATTATATTATAATTTGTGGAAAATATTGACATCAATTAAAGTAGCACTAGGAGAATTGTTGCCGATGTTGATGCAGGAGCCTGTGCTGTCCAATAAAATTTCAAGGACTCTAAAAATAAATCTCCTCATTAGTCTAGGGGCAGTTATACTTAGGCTGAGAGGCCGTGAAGACCTGGGTTCAAATTGCAGCTAGGGCTTTGTGTTCGAATGATTAGATGTGATAAGATAAGAGTTGCCCGGGATTGCAATTAGTGACCATAAGATCGCACTCCATCACATCATGGAACGAATATAAGCTCAGGGAACCGCGAGTGGTAGAACTAGAACCTTTGCATACCCCTTCGGGAATACAGGAGTGAACTTGTGTTATGATTAAAGTTTTGTCGCTGTCTCCATCCATCCATCCATCCATCCCGGGTGCCATTCAGGTATTTAGTATCAAGATAACCAAAGACATATAAAACGACGTACATAGTGAGTATGTTATCCTTTCCTACTTCCTACTATTCTACTACTATGTTAAATGTTTGGATATTTGTGAGTTTGGGAATTTGGATGTTTGTTAACGGCTGAATGATTTTGGGTGAAATTTAGCACACAGGTAAACCATGACCTAACTAAGTCATGGTCTACCTGTGTGCCAAATTTAACATGTAGCCTATGTCTTAACATAGATTACTAATTATCTTAGAAAAGGCCATTCACGCGGGCGAAGCGACGAGCAAAAGGTAGTACATAATAATAAACCGAACCATCGGGATTCAACAGAAAAATAGTAATACTGTGAAACGAGAGGCTGCAGGTTCGATTCCCACGATCTGGATGTGTTTCCTTCCCAGAGGGGTTCCCGACAGACAGATAGCCGTTCGTAAAGACTACAAACCAAATCTTTCTGTAGTATACGTAAAAAGTACGTTGAACCGATCCCACTGGTTAATGGAATTAGAAGAGGAAGAAAATTAATAAAACCAGTCCTGTATTATACACGTCCAAACTGGGACGTTTGCCCAGCATTGGGGTCTCCCAATGAGAGGGGTTAGGTCTTAATCCACTACCCTGGCACAGTGCGGGTTGACTTCATATACCTTCAAGTTTTTAAGGATTATGCAGGTTTCTTCACAATGTTTCCTTCACCGTTAAAGCAAGCTTTACCGTTTAAGATTTTTTAATCATATTTCTTTTCTTTTACCCACATTGTGTGTGTGTGTGTGTGGATCAACCACTCTGTGAAAGTACTTATCTAAATTAAGTGTTTGATTTTTTCTATTCTTTGGACTCAGGAATTCCCGAAAACCATGTGACGTTTCCCGGGTTTCCGGAAATTGAAAAATGCGAAAGAACAAATTCAATAGTTGTTACATAAATGTACACAAATAGTTATTAAAATTATATTATTGTTTTATGATATTATATTATTGTTTATTTCCATACAGTGAAATTCAATATCACATATCTGTGTTAAAAATTCGATCCGTGCAACGCGTCATAGGCTTCTAATTTTTTTATGATAGACAACGCAATATATCGTCGAAAAGTAAACGTTCTCGTTAGAATATATTTTGTAACGACACGCTGACATTATCCTTCCCTGTTAGACTGTAACCTATAACGTATGCTAAAGATTTCACAACTTATTAGTACTTCACAGAATGAAGCCCTTCCCTCCGACCTTGAACAAGTACCAACAAGTCGAATATGAGTATGTCCAACACTGCAAATAAAGATGTTGTTTCTTTCTTTCTACCTGGCATTATCCGGACTTAATGCCACGGTCTGCCTTCCTTCATAATGATTTGACGGTGGATTTGGTATCATGTGTGACTATGCACCGTCTGACCCCCACAACCCGCTACGGGAACCAAGTTGCGGCATTGCCTCGTCAATTAATCAGCAGAACCTACCACCTGCAGACGAGGTGGGCTCTGGGCTTCGGATATTAATGGCCCCATTACACTCCAATGTCAATATTGGTGTACAAATAATATAATAATCGTTTAAAGTTTAGTCAACCAATTTTGCACTAATGAAATAATTATACAACTCTTAACAAGAGACCGATTTTATTGCTCTTTAATTTATTCATGTCGAAAACATCGCGTACATTACATATTTGACTCGTCCATAACTATATATTTAACAATCGTATGGAGTACAATATAATATTTACATAATTTATTGGGAGACGGGATACATGTTTTGCAAGAATTAATGTATCTTTTTTTATTTTTACGATAATATTATGCATAAATTAAGATGAAAAAGAATCCACATCTTTTAATAACCTATAAAACACAATGGCTTTCCAGTTTTGCTTGCAAACCAGTCAGTCGAGGTCATAATGATTATAAGATAGGTAAGGTATTCATAACTATTAGGATACGTTTTGTTAATTGCTTTGAATATATTTATAATATTAACCGCTAACGAGGTACGCTAGGAAGTATGAAGTTTCATGCATATTTTGCAATTGTTTGTCTCTTTGACATATACAAACCACTCACTGACCTCCAGTATCAGATACACCTAGAACGTACAAAACCATGCATCAATACAATATAACTAAAATCTATTAAGCAAATTGCTTTAGGTACGGATTTCACTCGGTGCATCTGGGATGCCAGAATAACCAGCTTATTATCGTTATTTATTTTAGAGTTATCCATAAAGTTTTCATTACGATTTAAACCTAAACATTATTAAAGTTACTACGTAAAATTGTTTAATAACTTAAAATCATTGTACAAATTGAGAATTAATTACAGTATTCAAATATCATTTATTTGGAAGGTTAGATACATAGTCCTTCACGGTAACATACAATTATCTTATGTCGTGAGAATCAACAACTTGGAGAAATTCAGTCTTACAAGATGTAGGACCCGACACAAATATTTACGGTTTACATCATCATTTTCTTCGGGGTGGATATAGGACGCATGGCTTACCGCTTCACATCTTATTTAATTTTTTTAACTAATAAAGTTCATTTGATTATTAATTAGAATTTTTAAAAAAAACTTTACTTCATGCACGTTTTGGAATATCTAAGCAGTATATTAAGACGTCATGTCTGGATATTTTATCATTTGCCCAGTTCAAAGTTATATTAAAAACATGTTACTTTGTAAATAATTGAAACTTATTTTAAAATGGTAGATATAGTTGAACTTAGTCCTGCTAATCTGTACAAGACGTTACGTAGTACAGTTGAGGTTTTAAACTATTAATAACACCTGTATTACCTCGTGGACAAATCGTACATAGTCTACAAGTAGTATTTTTAATAAATGCGTATCATCATCATCATCATCAGCCACAGGACGTCCACTGCTGAACATAGGCCTCCCCCAAAGATTTCCAGACCGACCTGTTGGAAGCGACCTGCATCCAGCGACTTCCTGCGACCTTTATCAGGTCGTCTGTCCACCATTTAGGCGGACGTCCATCGCTGCGCTTGACAGTACGTGGCCTCCATTCCAAAACCTTTCTGCCCCATCGGTTATCGGTTCTGCGAGCTAAATCCGTATATTACGTCGAATTCACTGTGGCTGAAAATACAATGTAAACGGCACGTTTTATTTAGTAACTCAACTTTCTGATGTCGCTTTGAGATGAAACATTTCTCAGATGTTGAGATGGAATCCAGATAATAAATACAAACATAAAAACGTTATTGAATTCGTAACTCATTTCACATAGTCATGTCTGCTATCACAGGTTTAAACAATTTGTATATGAGAGATCGTGGTAATTATAATGCTTTAATACAACTTTACTTTATTAGGTGGTAGGTCCCTCATATGCGAGAGGCCGTCTGGGTTGGTACCGCCGCTTTGTCTATTTCTGCCACCATGCAAAAGTGTGTAAGTAATGTTGTGTTTCGGTTTGAAGGACATTGAAGCCAGTGAAATTACTGGGCATTATGAGACATAACATCTTTGTCTCGGGCTGACGAGCGCAGTTCAGTGCCATGCAGTGATTTGTAATTCAAAGCTCTGTGTGATGTTGCTTCTGTTTATGGGCAGGCGTGGCGCTTACCATCAGGTGAGCGCCTTGCTCGTCTCGTCATTCAATCAAATAAAAAAACTACTGGCAACACATATCCTGCAGTAATTCCCTCTAGATTCTCATATATCATTTTAAAAATCATAAACAGTAATTGTACCTCCTGGGAATCAAATCTAGGAGCATAATAAAAAATAAATAATAATAAATAAATAATAAATATTAAATTTTTGCTTGTTATATCAAAAATAATAAGCATTGAAATAACAGCAACCGGAATAGACAGGCATAAGAAATCGTTGCTAATGCCGGTTCGTCTAATCTTCGATATCCTAAATTTGATTATGACTTATAATACTGTGCTTGAGTTCTAAATTATTTTGATTCTCTAGATTCTCATCGGCATTGCCGATGTCCATGAGCGGCGGTGACCGCTTATCATCAGGCGGAACCGCTTGCTCGTCTGCCTACTATGGCAATAAAAAAAGAGAGATTTATATATATATAGATTTATACAATTATCGACAAGGATGATCTTTCCCTAAACCTAAATTGATCTGTTCTCGGATGCAGCACAGAAAAGCGTTCAAGTATAGTAAATAGAAACTAGAGTCTCAATCATGTATGTCGATGCCGGAATATCACCGAGACTCTACTGTGGCTCAGACCGGAATCGCACGTATCATAATCTCTTCTGTTGGTTGATAAATCTTAAAACGATAACACCAGCTCTATGTAGATCACAGTTTTATATTAAGATTAATGCTTGTTATGTATCCTCCATCGAAATATTTTCCAAACTGCTAGTAGCATAAAATTCTTGACATAAAGATAGGAAAAAAAATTGCAGCAATAATTAAGTTATCGTACGAATAAGCTCATTATATAAATAAAAAAGACGTTTTTTAACCCGGCAAACAATAAAATTAACATTGGTATGTATGTACCTAGAAATATTTTGGTTATCTCACGTTTTATGCAAGTTTTTTATAGACTCATTAGCATATTTTAATAGGCATGTAACTTAAGTTATTTTTTGTTATCGCAAAGAAATACGACATGCATAAATTTATAGCTAAATACGTTCAAGTGTTTTTTTTTTCGACGATTTCCTTTACCTACCATTAAATTTTTCAGCAAATGCTGCCAATTTAGAGTTTGATACAATGCACAACTGCCACAAGCATTGAGTATTTAGCTCATACTGATTTGGATCCTTCTGGCACGGTTATAGTGGGATATATACCATGTACAGTGAGTGGGTATATATAATATACCCGCTTACTGCTTATCTGTTCCACATAAATTGTATATGCACCAACTAATACCTTGATAATACGACTAATACGTAATAGGACCCACTTAATGACATCCGTGGTGTTTTACTTTGCTTCTCCAGTTGTAAATGTCCTTACACTTGAGGGTAATACCTCCTCAATTCGCTATTTAGTCTCTCGCTTTGCTATGAAGGGATGTGGACAATTAATATTTCCAACTCCTCCCTAGTCTTCTATCTGATTAATTTCGTTCCGTTACAAAGACATTTAGGCATTCTCAGAGAATATATCCAGAGCGTTCCAGGAACAAAGATTAACCAGTACGCTTTAGTTTGATTGGTACATTTTATACATCGATATGGTGACTTATGTCAGTATATTTCTAATTCACAATTTTTATTTTTTAATCGTTTAAACTAAAATAGGTGTAACGCGTTGAAGTCTTTTGATTGGGGAAAGGCCTGCGACACTACATTATATTACAAAAACGTTTTTTTTATAATGTAATGAACAAACTTATCAAACCTACATCATTAAAAAATATTAAAGCTTATTGTATATATAAAAAAATATATATATTTACTATAAAAAAGTGTCTTAATTCAACCTCATTTTCAGTTACTATTCATACTAGTTTTCAATAAATAGACAGTTAATTATTAAACTATAAAAACAATTGTATCGGTTGTAATCTATTTCAACCAGCTTATACTGCAACAAGTATGTTTAAAACTAATCGCACATTGCGAATTTGAAGCGGAGACAATTGACGAGAATGTGTGCACTGAAATAAAAGTTATACGCAGATAGAATAAGTTTTTAGTACCTAGAATTAGTTTTCCACGGTTTCAATTCGAACACATATCAACTTTAGATCTAATAGCACAGTTACAATTAAAGCCCACAAAAAAGAGGTGCGCCTCTTTATCGCCATACGTCGTATTTTATCGATAAATGGAGGCTTAAGTTATTTTATTAGTATCCAAAATATAATTTTATTTATCAAATAAACTAGTAGGAAGGCCAAATTATATTTATCGTTGCGTTGCCACTGTAGCGTCATGACAATAAAAATATCATTGCTCATACAAAAGAACTAAGACGTAATTGCAATGAAATTGCAATGCCACATACGTCGTTGTTCTTTTGTATGAGTAATATGTCATTCAGTGCTTGCATGTGGCTTTCAGTATATACAACGTGTTACAAAAAGTTGTGATCATGACTAAAATGTTGATAAATGTTAAAAAGTAAATGAATAGTTGTTTACTATCGATCGCAATTTCAATTAACATGACAATCAGGGGTATATTTGTTTTTTTATTTGATTGAATGACGACACGAGCAAGGCGCTCGCCTGATGGTAAGTCTGCCCATAAACAGCAGCAACACCACAACGAACTTTAAATTACAAAGCACTGCATGACACTAAACAGCGCTGCTCACCCTGAGGCATAACATGTTAGGTCTCATAATACCCAGTAATTTCACTGGCTTCAATGTCTTTCAAAACGAAACACAACAGTGCTCACATAATGTTGCTTGGCGGCATAAATAGACAAAGCACCACCAACCAACCCAAACGGCCTCTCGCATACTAGGGACCTACCACTTTGTAATATGTAATATTCCTTGTTATATTCATATATTCAAAACGTTGCATGTGTTGAACTAATAAAATATTGATTCAATGCCATTTATGTTTTACGATTCAGCAAATCAGTACATCATTATTTAGAAGATATTTGTATAAGTTATCATCATAATATTTAATATATTATATTTTATTATTATTTATATTTTATGAACATTTATATAAGCATATCTGTTAATTACTATATGTCAATATGCAGGTATATACACGCGTTAAGCTAATTAAGTTCAGTTGGATTAATATGCGTGTACAGTTAACCTTAACATTTTGTATAGAAACATATAATTACAATTACCAACGCAAACCTTTTATAAAATCATTTACTCATATAAAAATTACGACGCTATATCCAAAGCCGCACGTCAAAAACAAATAACCGGTGAAATCTAACAAAAGCCAATTGTTTATCTAGACACAGGGTAGCTTTACAAGGTGGTGGTGATTCTACGTATGCGAGAGGTAGATCCCTCGTATGTCTTGGTTGGGTTGACCGCTTTGTATATTTCTGCCGCCAAGCAACAGTGTGTGTGTTTGGGTGTGTAGGACATGGAATCCAGTGAAATTACTGAGCATTATGAGACTTAACATCTTATGTCTCGGGGTGACGAGCGCAGTTAAGTGCCATGCAGGGCTTTATAATTCAGATTTCTGTGTGGTGTTGCTTTTGTTTATGGGCAGGCGGGGCGCCATACCATCAGGCGACCGACTTGCTCGTCTTATCATTCAATTATATAGAAAAAAGCTTGTAACCCAAAAAGAAAAGAAAATGGCAATGTCTAAAATGCCTCATTTCGAACTTCTTTGAACTCTCTTATGACTAAAAAACTATTTAATACATCCTTGTAAATCTTACATGTCTAATAAAACACCTTTACTGTCCTAGAATTCCAAATTGTATAAAAAGAATCGTTCTTAAGATGGCCTCTGGGGATTTTTGCGTAAATATTTCTGGAGTGTACATACTTTTTTCAACTACATTACATTACAATTACATTACAAAATAAGTTTTAGGCTAAGACTACAACGAGGATTTTATTATCAATTTATTTAATCTTCTGATACAAAATATGAACATGAAACTTCGGGGCACCGAATATGTAGTCTATGTAGAATACCGAATATAGAGTAGAATATGTAGTGAGGATGTTGGTATCTGACCGGATAATGACCACCGTACACTGCTATTAAAAATACCTTAGAGACCCACCTTCTATGGGTCGCGTTCCAGGGTCAGCCAGTGTATATCCAGTTCTCCCGATGGGGCAAGCCCCCTCCTATCCCTTTCCCTTCCCTGATTCTTTCCCCCCCCCCATTGCCTTACCCTGTTTGTGGTAGGATATTCGTGCCCTCCCGGATAGCTACCATCATACATGGTGTTAAGACCCACCTTGTGTGGGTCGTGTTCCGGAGTCAGCCAGTGTATATCCGGTTCTCCCCAGGGGGCTTGTCCCGTCTTCTTATACCTGTCTCATTCCTTATTGCTTCCCCTCCCCTTTGGCTCTGGGATGAGATACCGCAGGGGTCGTCAGTATTCCGTCAGCAGGAACCCCGTAGTTCATCCCAAGGGTAAAAAAAGACGTGGTAGTCTGCCGCGAGCCTTAGGCGTCTAGATAATCCGCCCATTTTGAGTAAAGTATACATTCTGATCTCTTATGTTTACACAAATATTACACATTGAAATAAAAGGGATTTAATCGCGGTTTTTTATATTAATTTTGCTCTCGACGTTTCGAAAGCTTTTCAGCCTACATTCAATATTTACATGTGTAATATTTCATCACAAGCACTACTATTTCATGAATTTAAGTCTATTTAACCGTAGACAAAAAAGAAGTGTTTTATAAGTTTGACCACTTTGTCTATCTGTGGGTGTATATGTGTAATAATCAGACTTACGGTACCCCGACTTATGCAAATCCGGAGCTACCTGATACTTCTTTTTGAGAACCGCATTCAAGAATTGTTGGATTCACACAATCAGGCGCTGACCATTTATGATCTTATAGAAATGCATAAACAAGAGCAAAACATTGAACAGCCTGAGTCTTTAGACCCAGGTCAATCGGAAGATCAAATATTAGCGGACTATACTTGGAAATTTTGCGTGGGAAGAAAAAAAACTATGTCGTAGCACGACATTGTTAGATTATGTAAAGCCTTCTACATCAACCACTTCGGTTTACATTTTTACAAAGCATAATTATATAATTTGTTGTTATATAATATCATATTTTATGAATCATTTATCTTGTAAATTATTTGTGGTGCTAATATTCTTTGTATTTATTTATATTCAGAATTGGACTCAGACTTACGCGAATTCGACTTACATGGTTATTGCTTAGTCCGACCTATCACGTAAGTTCGGGATATCGCGTATTGTTATAATCAATTTGATTCATATGTAAACACTGTCATGATATCTGTTTTCACCGACCATCGATTTACTTTATCTGATCGTTAACGCTCAACATTGGTTATTATATAATTATTCATTAGTTTATTTTTTATCCTTCTTAAACCAAATCGCTTTGATGGTAAGCGCCGCGTCGTAGCATAAACAGTACCATAACCACCAACAACTTTGAATTACAAACTACTGCATGGTAATGCATTCAGCTTCATTTTAAAGTCTCATAATGCTCTGTTATGTTACTATCTTCAATATCCTTCAAATCGGAATACAAGAGTGCTACACTTACACTTTTGCTTTGCGAGAAAAATTAACTAAGTCGTATTGTCTACGCAGATGACCTCTGGCATATGAGGGACCATAATGCATTTTTACAAGGCAATATAATTCTATGTTTATGGCACTGAGTCGTCTATATTATAATTATATAATGTTTATTAATTTGCAATATTTTAGTATTCTGAATTATAGTGTTTTAGAATGCAAATTAGCTAAATCCATCTGCGGTGGCGCCGATTTTAGCGACTCATATAAAATATAATCAGATACAACTTTTAATGTACTCTAACTAAGACGGTTATTACATCGTTTATATGACTTACTTTTATGCCATATTATCATTTTTAGCATTTTACTGTATCCACATGTTTAAAATAAAATTGATGAAATACATTTTCAAACAGAATATAATTACGGTTGCTTTGTAGGACTGTTACATAATAAATATATACATACAATAGGTATCAACAGAATAAAAGGAATAAATCTGAATTAGTTACTGTATTAATTATATCTGTGGTACAAAATTATAAAATATACTAATCATATAACAGTGACTATGAGTATTATTGTTTGACTAGATGAATCTATTGGCCTTGGGGCGCAGCGGGTTGTGCAGGAGGAGCGGTGGCGAGGTAAGCTAGGGAGCGCTGGATGGCTTCAGGTACCGGGGGAGCGGTGGGCAAATGGGCGCCTTGTGGGTGGAATCCGTTTTCGTCAGCGGTATACGTGAGGGAGATCTGCTCGCCATTCTCGCCGGGATACTTGAATTCACCCTGCACTTCCAGAGCCTCAACATCTCCGACCTTCTTCAGTTCACCCTTCTGGTCAGCGCTGATGCCATTGCCGGTCTCGTAGGCGTACTGATATGATCCGTCGCCATTGATCTGGCTGTCGTCGCGGACTATCGGGATGGGTTCGTGGTCGGGATGACCCTGGGGAGCGGCGAACGCCACAGCGACCAGCATGGAAACCAACACCTGTAAAATTAAAATGAATGATAATCGAGTCACCATAACCACTTATCTAACAAGACATTTTCGATTCAAACTTATGCGGCGCGTCACATTAAGCAGCTCATTTGAATATTTTGTAGATCAATATCTTGTCTCAGTTGTTCCACGTCACCATTTATGGTAAGATACATGTAGATTTGCATAGTTATCAAATCACAACACTTAACCATGATGTTGATATGTCACTGAACTTGCAACGTCACTTTGAAATCAGACGAATGGGCGGATGATCCGACAGGTGATCCTTATTATGCACTTGTACCGATGAATACTTACAATAGATTTCATCTTGTCTTGCTTGGTATTTTGTTGGACAGCTGAAGACAACTGTTGTCGAATGATGCTTTTCATCCTGAAAATTTGGGTATTTATAGTTAGATCTATTTGACCACCTCTACAATGGCAATTTCACAATTCATTGCGATGTCGCAAAATCTATGAAATAAGTAAACATTAGATGCATTACCTCGACGCATGTATGCTAAGTTGGCGGAGCGACGTAATGGTTGTCAACAAACCTAACGGATTTTCCATTTGTTCAGTATTGGCCTTACCGCTGTGTTTGGTTAGCGCTAAATATTTTTACTCATTCAAGTTTAAACAGCGGAACGAGACCCACGCACGCTGAAACTGAGAAAAGTGTCACATACCAAAACTATTACCGTTACATTACATTCATTGGAACTGAACAATCAGTGATATAAAGCGGGCTTAGACTCGAAGACATAGATCTGGGAGGGTAAAATCTTTTCAATAATCATTCAGTTGCGTTTCATATGGTTATAGCTGGTGGTAGGATATTCATATCCGCCCGGATAGCGACCACCTCACACATAGTGTTAAAATCCATCATAGTGAACCACACGCCTTGTGTGGATCGCGTTCCAGGATCAGCCAGTGTATATTCAGTTCTCCCAAGGGGCTTGCGGCATCACTTGATGGTTGGTTGGGACGGGTATAGGGGTACACCATTGTATTACTGTGCCTGAATCGTTCATCCGCGTGTCCTGTCGCAAACTCCTCGATTTGCTTCGTCCTTCTCCGAAGAGGGAAGAAGCACTTATACAGACTGGTATAATTCTGAGAACCTCCGATAAACTCATTGTTTGTTGGTGGTCACTGGTTTCTTGGACTGCACTACGCTTACTATCAGGTGTAGTGTAGTAGTCACTTTGCCATGCTCAGATAAAAAAAAATATCAATTATACAAACTTATTTTGGCAGTCTGATATCTTTCATCTCAAATATAAGAAATATCTTAATCACAACAAGGCAATTATATCGCAATGAAGCTCATTGTGATATCGTGTTTATCTCCTCTTGTTTCGCAGTCGGCTACTCGTCCACTGCACCATGGTGGCTGTTTAATCAATAACAACCCCTATCGGGTAATAATTGACAATCATACCAGCTTTTCCGGCTTTAAACAAAGTATTTGTTACTTACTTATTGTAACTGTCCTATTATTGTACACAAAACTAAAACATCCTTGCAACTACTGACTTTGAACTACAATCTAAAACGTTGGGTATTCATTATAGCCATGTTTCATCACACAGGCATTTACAATGCGCATTTGTGGTGAAGGACAAGTTCGCGTGGAACATACATGACAGTATAATTTCTTCAATTACATGCGCCGCCGTACACATCTCACGAACAGCGCACGTTAAGCTGGAATTAAGTGAATCTCTCACAATAACTGCTTAAAATAGCATTAACACTGTATAACAAATGACTATTCCTCTTGTACGCATTTTTATTTAGATTATATTATTAACGGTACATTAGTTAACCTAAATTCTGACTTACAATATGGCTGCAACATTATCGTAAACATATTTCAACGTCCGCGCTAATTCCTCAACTATTGAGCCAGTAATGTATCATGATAAGCTTGGGCTAAAATAGGGAGTACTATTTTTGATAGCGGGTTTATTTCTCGTGCCGGTGAAAATACTTTTTATGGTAGAAAATATTAGATGTATTTATTAATTATGTAATGCACAGTCTCCTGGGGCAGTCGTTGATCGACAAACTCATTAGGTAAAAGAGCCAAATATCAATAGTATATCGGTTGAAAGCTTATTGAGAGCCAAACTTAATTTCACTATTCCTCCTAGTTTCAAATTTGGCCCAATGCACTTTTGCAAAACGGATAATTTTTGACAGATCTCAAAACCACACTACGGAGGCCAAAGAGTCACATGCGTTTTGCGTGCTAGTGGTTGCCCATAGGGTCTCGATAAATCTAATCACGCAATCGGAACTTCGGGCCAAAGCTTGTCGAAAATATAATTATGAGGTATGACTAGTTTTGACATTAATAACAATAACAGATATTATTGTTTTGATAATCAGTAACCAATTCACTACCCATATAGAAATGTAGAGTTCTAACTATATCCTGGTTACGATTACTTTAAACGTCAAGGAATATTTTAGAATATATTTCGCAGTGTTATGATCCAAAGCATAAATCAATTACCAAAAGATTATATTCACAAGAATTTTTATACACAAACCAAGTTTTGCTCGCGGCTCCACCTGCATGAATACCTCCGGGACAAAGAGTAATTCTATCTTTCCCAAAGATATAATGTATCTCCTTAACAAATTTAATTAAATCCATTCAACCGTTTAGGTGTGGAAATGTATCAGACAGACCGACAGAGTTAATTTCGTATTTATAATATTATTATGGGTAACAAAATATCTTAATAGCACATAACAAAATTCGCAAACACACGTTGATTAAAAAAAATCTAAGACGTGACTAAAATTAGTTTACCGAAGCAACTACGTGATTCTATTTCTAAATGATGTTCTCATTGATTCAATATAATTCGGTTTCAAATCATGTCGTACGTATGTACAGACATGTACAAATATTAAATATAGGGATATTTAAAAAAGGCAACCTTTTGAACTGGTCAAGGTATTAAATAACAGCATTATTATTATTATTTTTATTCACTTATTTAAAAGATGATTTTATTTTTTTAGTATAAAGTATCAAAACTTAATACGAAATCGAGAGTTATGGCTTTGCGTTGGCGATTACTTTTGCTGTATATCTCCAGTCTCCACCGCACCGCTCGAACGTTCCAGTGACATTAACTACATGCTACTATCCACAGATATATACAATCAGAATTTTCACGACAAAAACAATAAATACTTTCACCGTAAAAGATAAATTTCTTTATGGTTGTGCTTCTCGTTAGTGTAAAGATTTCTAGTGATTTTATCCACCCGTTTCCTTATAAATACAACATACTATGTCTATGTGCGAAAGCCTTGACAGGCCGTCTTACGCAAAATTTAAATATAATATGTGGTAAAACAAAATTATACTTGTCTAATCACACGTATTTAGCTTTACTTTTGTAAGCAAAGTACAAAACAATCGCAATTACAAAATTATCTCAACTGTATCTGAATCCAATTGTTATAAGAATTCAGCGTATAATACAAAATATCTACTCGTTAATAAACGAGTTACGTTCCTTAATTCTCCAATTAAGCATTGTAAAGGCCTTAGCCTATTCTGTAAGGCAAAGCGTCAAATAAATTCTTCAATTATATATTACATTATGCTGGTGTCGAGTGACATATCGATGGCTATCATGACATTATGCAATTTGTTGTAATAATCGTCTTTATGAATACGTATTCAGACAACAAAGGATTTCACTCATGTCTGTTATGTAAACCACATCGGAGTCAGTTTTGTTCAATAGAATGTCTTAGGGCACATTATGGTATTGCTGTATTGTCATCTTATCATTGGGAGTGGTGTATCGAGGAATGATGTATGATTGTGACGTGTGATGTCATACATTACAAAACATCTATTAAACTATACTACCATAAAACATGCAAAGCTGTATTTAATAATGATTATTCAAGGTCTATAAACTTCGGCGTTTATTCATTATATATTCCATGTTCGCCGTTTATCTCACGGTTCATAAAAAAATAATGTAAACTGCAATAAAATAATGTAATAAAAAGCTCTTGCAATTCCTTTCGTTTGAATGCAGTGGGGCTTCCAAAAGAGAAGTCAAAGTATTTAGAAGACATATATTTAGTGCATTACAGTCTTCTTTTGTTTCATTAAAATTGATATATTTACAAAATAAAGACTAAACAACCAGTGGTTCCTATCCGGATTCCACGTTTAATATCACAAGCAAATGCTCCATCGGCACAGTGATAATAAAACCAAAAATGGAACCTAAGTTCTATTAACTACATAGGTCACCGAGTCGCAAAAATAGCTACATTAACCTTCGCAATAAGGTACAAAGGCAGACGATTATATTTTTTAATTTTCGTTGAATTCCTATAACACTGGAGTTTGCGAGATGATTGTGCGACCTTGACACGTGTTGCGGGGAAAGTGAACAGACCGGTTGTGAGGCAAGCCGCGGTCAGGAGCCGATCCGTCAACCATCTTTAGCACACAGATGCCGCCAACTTCTTTCACACACGTACCATTTGCCTTTGAATTTGAATTCACCATAGTGCACATTAACCTTGAGCATTGGAAAAGTCGTTTATTTATATAATCGAAATGGAATAAATTTTACGCTTTTCAGAAGTCACAACTTTATATGCAAAGCTAGACATTTTTAAAAAGGTTGAATAATAATTTTAATTTATAAAGAACGTATTTAAAATAAATCAAATAATACTTGAAATCATATTGCAAGAAAGCTCTGATGCAAGTAACTTCATGAACTCGGTTTATAAGAAAAATACAAAAAAATAATAAATAAATAAATAAATAAATACACCCAACAGTCACATACATAGTCCTGACCCCACACTAAGATACGAGTCTTGTGTCGTGGGTATCAGGAACTACGAGAGACTTTCGGTCTCACAAAACACCCAGACCCCGAGACAAATATCTGTGGATCACACAAATTTTTGTCTCGGTGCGGGGATCGAACCCGCGGCCTCTCGTTTCACAGCCGGCTACTCGCCCGCTGCGCCACGGAGGCTGTCTAAATTTCTATAAGATCAGCAAAAAATTAAACGTACGTGTCAAGAACAGTCAACAGGTCTTGAATTCGACTCATATATTTTATTGGTTGGTTAAAAGTAGCAGCAAATGAATCCTCCATACGATTTATGTATTTTGTTCCAACTCGAGTTTAAAGGTTAACAATATATTTTAAGCACACTACTGAATATAACATGTAGAATGGGTTCTTGTAAAAATCATACTACCTATACTTGATAATTTACATATACAAGCTTCTACATTATTATGTCAGTTATTTATAAAACACAAGTTTGTCTAAAGTTCTTTTAAATATATTTATCAATCGCTTTAATACTTAAATAGATTATGGTTATAGGTTTATAAGCGTTTATACTTATTGGTTTTAAAGATAATATATGATATGTTAACTCTGGCCTCTAAATATTCTAACAATAAACACGAAAACATAAAAAGTTATAGTATGCATTTAATAATTTAATAACAATTTACATAAAACATTATAACGAGTAAACATTAGTTATTTTTTTTTTTTTTTTATTATATTATAACATCATTACTAACTAGCCTTCTTGATTTGAATGTGATGTCAACTGGTCTGTTGTTATAGTTTTGTCTATCTAGTGCCGGATGTATTCCTTGACATCTGGAGTAGCTGGTGGAATCGTTGCAAGGTATTCTAGCGCCTTCTGAATCTCTTCGGGAATGGGGGGAGGAGTCGGCAAATGAGCGCCTTGTGGTTGGAAGCCATTCTCATCAGCTAAATACTGAAGCTGGATCAGCTGGAAATCACAATAAATTTGTTAATCGATTTTAGTATGTAAATTATTTTTTTTTTTATAGCATAGGCCGGCAAACGAGCAAGTGGGTCACCTGATGGTAAGTGATCTCCACCACCCGTGTACGCCCACCACCAGAAGAATCATGGGCGCGTTGCCGACCTTAAAGGAAAGGGATAATTAGGGATTGGGAAGGGAGGGGATTTGGGCTTCCGGATATCTCACTCACCGTACGAAACGCAGCAGCAAGCCGCTACTTTACGTCGGTTTTCTGCGAGACAGTGGTAACGACCCGGTTGAGCCAGCCCATTCATGCTATAGACAAAACTGTTTACAGCGTGGCTCTACCACTCAAATGTAATTATAAATGAAAATGAGTTGCCCTGTATTGAAATTTGTCACCCAATTTAGGCTTTATCACGGCATAGGACTGATACAAGCTCGGTAACTTGTAGGTGCACTAGTTATACCACTGCCTACCCCTTCAGGGTTACAGGCGTGCGATTACCATGCATGGATGTTAACCGGCTCTTAGTATATCTCTCGTAATATAAGGTCTTAAAGTATTGTGGCTATTTTTTGTGTACATATTTATAAATAGATTACACGTACGGTTTTATAAAGATATTCACAATTCAAATAGAGACACAAGGTCATATGATTATAACAGTTGTATTGTTTAGCTATCTCGCCAATTGTTTGTCGAAAGGACATTGTCAAAAATGGCCTATGAATCAACACGCATGAAACATTTACTATAATTATTATTATTATTTATAATGTACATTATAATTATTTTAATAGAACGGACACTTTTTAATTTCGAAAACAGTTTAAAAAGTATTCACTTCCGTCATAGTCCTCGGTATTATAATTTTTGGTTCAAAGTCGGGTTTTTAATAGGCAAAGGTGTTGTAGCTCATACAGCCAAGTCTTTGTAACAGCACTCTTAATAAGAGTTTGACACAGACAAACGTCAGTATTCTCAAAACTCAAGTGTTGAGAATACTGACGCTTTTCTGTGTAATTAAAAACCATTATTTTATTAACCATGATTATGGTTTTAAGTCACAAACAGTCCGATATGATGTCGCGGAACCATAATACGGCTTGTCAAAATGTTTTTTTTTAAATTTATTTATGGCTTCGCATTGTTATGCATTTCGCCAATGACAAGTGTAATTTATTCTCAAGTCTTCACAAGAACGATGAAATATTGGCATAATGTTTAATTACAATTGCCATAAAAAAAAAACGATGAAATATCGGTGTGGAAGTTTTCAAGGACTTGTTGGAGTTTTGTTGTGCATTCTTTCCAGTACGATACTTAATTCACTTATTTCAATATTTCCATACACTGTTCATCGCCGTAAATGTTTATTGCACAAATCCACACCACTTTTATACAACAAACACAACATTAAACTAGTTTTTGAAATAAATTAAAACCGGCGATGAACCGCACTGTCAGAATTCCCGCCAAAACTCCGTCAAAATGATTTAACGGATGACAACATTTGACATTTATTGGCCTAATTATAACCTCAAAATCCGAAAGTATTTTATTTATTTTTCGGAATTCTCAAGTGTCCGTAGTTTTAATTTAGTTTCAATCAAATATATATATTATCTAAAACCCAAAAAGTAAATTCACCTCCCTGTTGGTTCTTAGGCCAACTATGTATGGACGACGAACAATGTCCTTTGTGAATCAAATTATCACTTGTTCTCAGAAATGTACTTTCACGAACTTACGAATTCTAATATGAACTAAGTATGTAGCTAATGTAAAAAATGTAGATGATGCTTCCACGACATTTACCTGTTTTTAGCACTTTATTGATTGATTGATTGATAACTCTTTATTGTACCAAGCATTGATTTCTTTAATAATAAATTATGATTAAAATAGTGTCAAGAGATGGAACAAAAGCAGGTCGCGGATCTAATGGTAAGCGCCACGCTTGCACATAATCAGAAGCAATACCCCACAAAACCTTGAACTCCAAGGAACGGCATCGCATTGGACTGCCCTCGTCACCCTGAGACATAAGATGCTATATCTTATAATGCCCATTAACTTCACTGGCTTCATTTTCCTTCTAACCGAAACACAATAGTGCGTAGACTTTGCTGTTTTGCGTCTAAATTAACATTAATAAAGCGGTTATACCAATCCAGACGGCCTCTCGCAGTTAACCTAACCTACCACGAACTTTCGACTTTACATTCAGAATAATATCAACCTCTCGATCTAAGATCTAAGAGTGTATTTCACCCTAATCGCTTGGATATTACAAGTGACATCACCTAAGAGAGAGATTGTATTCTGGACTACCGGATGGGTAGCCTCGGTTTATGGTTATTTTACAAACATGACATACTTGCTGCTAGCCCAGTTATTTTTGTGGTTCTGCCGAAGTTCTACCTACTTATTAAATTATCTCACGTAGCATTAGTTTTTTTTTCTCTAACTGATGCCAAGTTTTTTGTTAGATTTCACATCAACATGAAGTATAAAGGTCACCCAAAGTTCAACCTTATCATACTTATAAATAATGTGGTTTACACGTGCAAATGTTGTTTCAGAATTCGAGTAATAAAGTATTACGCACAAAATTATCTAATGTAATTTATAACCTAATAACTCTAGACAAAGGATAATAACAATACCAGCAGTAGGTAAGCTATTCCCATATTAATTAGATAACCAATCATGGATTAAAACAGCAATTAATGTCTATTCATTGTTATTTGATACATATAATTAAGTAATAAATAAAAACCAGACAGAAGGAGTGACCTATGATAATTAATAATATAATAAATACAAGTGACTTTTGATACAACCTCATAAATAGCCAATAAAATATCATATAAGTACCTACTCATTTTAAAACGATGAGCAAAGTTTTGGATGGCACTAGAGACTATCGTAAAACGCCATGCAATTTCAACGGTGTATTATTTGTAGTAGTTACCTGTCCATCAGGCGCTGTATATTGGAATTGACCCTGGACTGACTGCGCCTCGTTTTCACCTGCTCCTTGGTGCTTCACAAAACCTTGCGCTTCTGCAGCGATCCCATTACCAGCCTCATAACTAAAACAAGTTAAATAAAAATAGTACAATATTTAACTTCAGATATCCATAAACTCTAATTAAAAGTAAAATATGAACAGACATACAGCGACGGCTCATGGTTGTGTTAATATTTGAAGACACCTTATTCGCTACTACAAAATACATGAAGGAGCAATAACAATTGAAGAAGCACATTTTTTTTGTGTAGGTACTATTCTCACATACTACGCTTATTTTGATTATTTTGTCCGTATTAAAAGTTCAACTAATTGTTTTATTGTTATGGACAGGTTCGTAGTTAAAACGGTTTGATGACTAAACTAAGCGATTTCGTCAACTTTGTTCACACTCAAATTCACAAAATGCGTAAATTTGTTGGAACTAAGTAAATAAGTAGTATCATTTTACGAACCAGGACGGTCAATAATACCTTCTGAAAACATGTTAATAACTTAATTATGTTCTTGACGCTTTAGAAAATAAATATTACGAAAATCTCTTGTACCCGTACCTACCTACATTTTCAAATATTGTCTCATAAACACAGTCACAGAGCTCAATTCTTTGTGAAGTAGCAATGTTTGCGAAGACTGTTGAGAATTACGACAAATTAATAACTGCGCAATAGTCTGACCTCCATTTGTACGATCCATCAGGGTTGATGACATCGTCTTGATTGATGATAGGGATGTTGTTGTCCGACGGGTAAGCTTGGGGTTGTTGCTGCGGCGGTACTTGCTGCTGTTGTTGGAAATGTTTTTGGTTGTATGGTTGGATGCTGATGACGTCAGCGTACACAACGCCCATCGCCACAATTATGATTGCCTTAAAAAAATATTTATTACACTACATAGATAAAATACATAATAAGTACACGCGCACTTAATGCCTAAGTATTATTTACTAGTTAACCTACAGAGGTGTAGAGATTAAACAAAGCATATGAGAAAGACAACAAGAGAAAAAAGGCTAGGGGCTCACTGTCGCTATTCAGTTTTATAGCTATCACTATTTGCCAGTGGCGGATTTACCAGTAGGCTGAGTAGGCTGGAGCCTAGGGCGGCAAATTTTAAGGGGCGGCAAATTTAGTTCATAAATTTTTTATTTCGGTTTACAAATTTAAAAAAAATATATTATACACACACATAATATCTACGAATTTCGAAAATTGGAGAGAAATTAAAATATTTAACAAAAATCGAAATATTCTCATATACATACAGTGGTAATTAATAAATATTTCAATATCTCTTTTTTTTTGTATCCTGGCTCGGCAAAGTGACTACGCTACACCTGATGGTAAGTGTAGCGCAATCCAAGAATAGTGTCGACCAACGATAAACAATGTGTCCATCGTAGGTCGGCAAGACCATGCCGGCCTGCCAAAAGACCAAGGGGGAGGGGAAGGAAAAAGGGATGGGAAAAGGGTTAGGATCAGGGGGCAAGCCCCCTGGGGAGAACCGGATATACACTGGCTGACCCTGGAACGCGACCCACGCAAGGTGGGCCACTATGGCAGGCTTTAGCACCAATGTACGGTGGTCGCTATCCGGTCGGATACAAGTATCCTTCCACTAGCAAAAATTCTGCATGAACAATTCCTAAACGCTTTACTAATTATACATTAATGATTATGAACTTTTAGAATATCGCAATAGCGATTCGATGTTATGATCGAAATTTAGTAATTTTTACATATCGTCGATGGAGTACCAATACCTCCTAACTGACAATTTAGTCCAAAATTACTTTTTGATTACAATAGACGTAAACATAAACCACATCCCTTAGTAACTAATAAGAAGGTAATGTATCGGAAACTATTTACTGTCAATAGTTGATCAAAATAAATAAAACCTTATTTTAAACAGTTTTTGTAAAATAAAACCTTATTTTAAACAGTCTGGTGTAAAATTAGATTCTCAACACTTAGGACCTGTATTGGTACTTCATCGACGATATATTATTCACTGATAACTGCTATAATTTTTTCTCCGTGTACCTAATAATTATGAGATCTGTTTACCCAATTCAATCTTAATATAATATCGATGGTCTAATCATGATTGCTGCAGCAAGTTTGCAACTTGTCAAATTCAATTTCAGAAAGTAATTTCTTATGCGTAAAAAATACTGACTAAAATTGACAAATTTTTAGTTTTTAATAGGTAATGGTTGTTGTAAGGGATGTTTTTTTGGAGAGAATAAACAAAGTGAATGTTCAAATTCAGACTTCTAACATAGATTTGATTACCGTTGCTGATCTTTACGAATCACTTCGTAAGTATTTCATAGCTGAACGAGAGAATTTCAAGTACTTCGAAGAAAAGGCGATCGAGTTAAGTGTATCGAAATAATATACAAGAGAGATGAAAAAAAGACAACCAAAAAGAAAAAAAAAGATTTGATGAGACACCAGATGAAAATATTGGAATAGCTGCGAGTGATTACTTCAGGGTTAATACGTTTCTCGTTGTCATAGATAGACTCATATCCGAGTTAGCAAAACGGCAAGAGGCTTATCAAGGATTTAACGAAAGATTTTCATTTCTTACCAAAATTAATGAGTTGTTACCATCAGTTCTGACGGAAAAAGCCAGTTTTTTAGAAAAAAAATATCCTAATGATTTAGAAACAGACTTAGTTCAGGAATTACTACACTTTCAAAGCTACCTTTCGTCTGAAAGAATTTCAATAAAACCAATTTCTGGATCATTCATAAGTCTGTCTTCATTCCTGTGAGAACAGAATCTAGGAAACATTTATCCAAACTGGATATAGCACTTCATATGGCTCTTTGTACACCAGGGGCAAATTGTTCAGGTGAAAGAAGCTTCTCTTGCTTGAAGAGAGTAAAGAACTACCTACGATCGACTTTAAGTCAAGAAAAGCTATACGCTTTAGCTCTCTTGTGCATAGAGTCAGAACTAATGAACAAGATTTCGTACGACGATATAATAAATGATTTTGCGAATTCAAAGTCTCGCAAAAAAGTATTGTAATGCTTTTATAATTTAACTTAAATCATAATGCTAACAAATAATTAAGAAAAGATATATTTATTGTATTGTTTTTAAACTGTGAGTGTAATAATAAATGTTAATCAACGTTCGCCAAATGTATGTTTTTTACGTAAGCTTAATTCATATTATGTAAGTATTGTATAGTTTTAAGACATACCTTACCTTACTTTAAAAGTGGTATATGATTGAGATATTTTTTCCTTAAAATAATTTTGTTTCTTTGCTGTAAAAATAATTAATCAAGGATCTAACACGGTACCATAGTTCTCAATAATAATAACTATATGGGAAAAGTTGATGTAACGAGGATGATGGAGCACAAATTATAAAGTTGGACTTTTATTGATAGAAAATTGATATGATTGTGTACTACGATATCAAAATTTAGAGGCGGCAAAAATTGAATAGCCTACGGGCGGCAAATCTATAAATCCGCCACTGCTATTTGCTATAATGTCGAGTATTAAATATTTAATAGCCAAAATAAAGATGAAAACGAAGATTTAATTCTGCTTTTTAAAAAAATATTTCGTATTATATTTAAAGTCATTTTATAAATCCCATTCAATATTTTCAGTCAATGAATAGTTTGAAGCTTCCATAGCATAAACAGACAATGTGGTAATAATTACTTTTTAATTTGTAAATCAAAGACTTTCGAGAAGGAATATCGCTAAACACAGATGTGATTTATGAACTGGTGTCTTTCTGAAGGGTGACTTTCTTTACAAAATAAACATTATAAGTACACAAGATTCGGATCTGTACTGTGATTTCAGATCTGTCCTAACATTATCTCTTGATACTGTCATCACTAACCTAACCTAACCCCACACTAGGTTTAACTTGTATCATGGATATCTGGAACTACGAAGAACTTATGACTCCACAACGCTCAAACCAATCCGAAACCAATATTTATGGATCACACAATCATTTGTCTCGATCCGCGCTCTCTCATTTCACAACCGGGTTCTCGCCCGTTGCGCCAAGAAAGCTGTCACAAACTCTATAAACTACAAGTAAAATTTATTTAGATCACTGCACTATTGTTGTAAACCTATACCTACATATATTTAAAAAGAAGATTATGTTTCTATTTATTAATTTGCTCGCGCATTGCGTAAAAACGATTAACTGTATTTTGATGCAGGTTTTCCCATAAAATTAAGCGAAATATTAACAACCACATAAGCTAGTAGATAAAAGAAGAACATTATGACCTACTGTTTTTTATCTTTTAAAGGACACAGATCTTGTAACATAAAGGGTATATTTACCATTACTCATCTTCGCTCAATTCGCTTAAAACTATCACGTAAATGTATTTATTTTATATCAACTTCAACAAAAATCAAATGATTACATCAAACTTGTTTTTCGCAAGATGTTTATTATGAATTCAAATAAGGTGTAACTTACAATGCACTTCATGGTGAAACAACTGCGGTCGCAAGAAGGTCCCTGTGTATACAATGATGCGTTCTGGATTCACCCCCGCTATTTATACGAAATTTTTTGTGGCGAATTACACATCGTTGCAGTTTCTGCACATATTTTATGAGTATGTACTCATCCAAGAACCGTGTGGGGTGTCCCTTATTGAGCATTGTACTTCTGTAGCAGGACTACAGTTTTCAAAGAAATAAGAGCCTTAAATCTATTAGCCTAAGATCGAAGTACTTCAAAACCAAGTTACAAACGAAATTGGGAATTATTACAAATGAATTTTACATGACTTCTGTCACACTTACTTTTACTGAGCATTTATTCGAATCAAGACTTTCCAAAAGCGGCTCCTAGCAGTTACGTATAGTTTGAAATGTTATACCTATAGTTATTATAGCTACCTAATTTAATAGTGTCCTAAGAAATTATCAACATTATACATCGGTATATATAAAATATAGAATTCATTAATGGTTAAAAATAATAAAGCATATTGCAATTAAATATTCATACTTTTCTAATATTCGTATGTTTTGCGACTATCTTAAACATGTATTTCTCAAATTAAACTTAAATGTTGCATCGATGTCCATAAATTACGTCGTCGAAAAAGAAATAAAATCTTTAAATAAATACATATAGATATTAGTAGATTGAAGCAATCTGCAATACAAATTAATCGCGTGAAGACACGACCAATAATAAAAATCACCAATGGCACATATTATGCAATGTATTTAACAGACCATAAAGTTAACCTTGATTCGCGCGCAGGAACATCCGTGCACGCAAATATGCACAAACCAGTCGCAAGAATGCGCTTGTGACATACTTCAGCAAGGTTTTTTAAGATAAAATATTGAAATTGCTCATCAAGGTTCCACAAAATAATATTTCGCAGTTGATTTTATAGCTTGAAAGCTACAAAACATGACTGTCGCTCATTTGTTAGTCACTACATTGTACAACTCAAAGGATTGTCTGAGGAAAATTTTATTTAGAATAAAATCAATTTAAAAAAACAAGCTTGACTTATCAACTTTCGTGTATCGATTTATTTTTTGTTTTATTAGATAAACATCATAACAGAGAATACAATCAATTACAATTATTAATACTTAAATATTATAATTATATGTTCTAAATAGTCAATTTTACATTAACAATTGTCATGAAAAAGTACAACATAAGAACAGCTTGCTATTTAACCTCTGACAAAAAAGTGTTATAAACTTGTAAGTTTGACTATTTTATCTGTCTGTGAGTGAGATTGTGTATGTTTGTGAGTATGTTTGTGACATCATAGCGCCTAATCGAATGGACCATATAAATGTGGTTTTATTTTTTATTAGAAAGATGGCTTGATCGAGATGGTTCTTATCTACGAGTATATTTATAAAGAAAATCTGTTCAGCCGTTTAATAGTTACATTTTTTTTAATATTCGAGGGTTTTTCTACGGGTAAGGTAATTAATGTAATGAATCTCATGATATTATAATAGCATACACTAGCCAGTTAAAATAAACATCATGTAGACACGAAAAATGCGTATAAACATGTTCAATTTAATTACAGTTTTATTGATTTAAAGGCAATAAAAACAATTTGAAATAATAGTGTTTTAACATAGTGGATTTTATTACATATTATGTTTTGAGGAACAAAATTTTATTTCTATAACTGGTCTACACGATGATAATAATAATATTATGTCCTAATATTATATAATAATAAGATTATATAATAATAAGAATAATAAGATTATTCCACCAGTAAGTAAAGGAAAATCCTGCTAAGAGACATTTAAATATTCGTATTGTGTCCCAATATTTGGTATTGACATTTTGTAGGCGTCTAGACAGACAAAGCGATCCTCAAGTTAAAAATAGATTGAGAATCATCATAACTACCTACCTACAAATACAAGTATTTCAATACGAAGGTGACATTTAAGACGTTAAAAACTTAGCAACTTTTAAATTCGTATACAGAACTCGATGCACAAAACAAACGCCTGTTATAACCCTAACAACTTGATAAGCAAATAAATGTACATATATCCCCACGAGGTGGTAGTAGGGAGTTCATCGCTATACTTATAGGGGAGCGATAATTATTAGCAGAAAAAAATAGAAAAACGGTTTATTTATCACTAGCTTTTGCTCACATCATCACTGTCCGCGTGAACATATATTTTTATTCTATCGATGAACACGATGTTAAACAATTATTTTCGTTAATCTTTCATCCGTGCCATTCGTATATTTTGACGCTATTCTAATCAAATTTTTCGGTCGATTATCTCCAGTTCATGACATATTGATAAATAGATGGCCTGAGGCTGTAGGACACTGTTATTTGCACAATATGTGCGCAGTGTCAGAGACACAATTTGAACTTTAAAACTTTTGTACTCGTACATTGTTGAATTCACGCAACGATGTGATAAGCTGATTTGGAGAGATGATGATTTGGCAAACACGTATTGGTACCTATTGGTAATAATTCGATACAGAAATGGAATTTTAAGCTTCTCAAGCGTACGGACGTAATGCTCTTAAATTAGGTCAAAATCATTCATAATTCATAATCATCATTATTTTTAACAACTTCATTATTATAAACTAGATTATCTAGATAATAAAAAATATGATGCATTTTTAAACACTGAATTTTAATGGGACAAGTTTCAATAGTCAATGTAAAACGTTTCATATGTTAACAATAAATATAACCTCAAATCTAGTTTAAATACATTAATTAATGATTTAATTAATAATTTATGATTTAAGGAAGTGCTACGGAACTTGGTACCCAGGCGAAACCCACAACCCCAAACATCGTTTGCACTTAGCGTTCGAACTTGGCCACCTGTTCATATTTAAGTATTTCGTAGGATTCAATACTTCTGTGAATATTAAATATTCAGTAATAGGTTTCTATTATATATTCAAGTCATATTACTGTGTATATACACCATATACACACCCAGATACAGGATATTAGTAGTTTGAAAAATACACAACTAAACTTAATGAATCCAGCTAATATTAGAAATACATATCTATTTCTATGATATTTCAGATTTCTTAATATTTTTAATAAATATACAAATAAATACACTCAACAGCCACACCCATAAAACACACACACTAGGCTAACCTGTATCGTGGCTATCTGGAACTATGAGGTCAGATCCCGCAACACCCAGACCCAAAACATATATTTGTGTATCACAGAATTATTTAACTCGGTGCGGGAATCGATCTCACGGCCTCTCGCAGCCGGCTACTCGCCTATTGCATCAGGGAGAATGTCTGCTAATAATACTTCATATGAACAATAGGTATATAATAGTTTTGATAAAATTGTCTTGTCATCAATCCGGCAGTTTTAGAAATAAATACACCCAACAGTCATATACATAGTCCTGACCCCAAAGTAAGATACGAGTCTTGTGTCGTGGGTATCAGGAACTACGAGAGACTTTCGTTCTCACAAAACCCAGACCCCGAAACAAATAAATGTGGATCACACAAATATCTGTCTCGGTGCGGGGATCGAACCCGCGACCTCTCGCTTCACAGCCGGCTACTCGCCCGCTGTGCCAAGGCGGCTGTCAGTTTTAGAAGAAGATAATATAGTTATCCATTACCCAGAACTTTACGTAACTGCATGACACTTCACCTCACTCCTTTTTTTTTTTTTTTTTTTGATAGTGCTGTAAGCCTGACGAGAGTCGGCTGTATACAGCTTCACCGGACTTTCGGGCGAGCGCTTTCAGGCGCTCTCAGCCCTTGACTAGGTGACCACCGCTGAGGGCACCCCCTTTGGGGTACGAACCTCGGCTCAGGACGGTCACCGGAGAGGGCAGAGACATCTGCGATTGGGGTTTAGGGGACTATATTTTAGGACTCTACTTGATGATTATCATCATTATTAACATCGGCTCGCGGGCCGGTACTAGGGTCGGGGGCGTTGTGGGGAACGCGGCGCGGTCCTCGGCGGCGAGGACGGTAAGTCGGTTGTGTGAAGTGTTTTTTCATGAATTCCTCTCTCCTTCGGATGGCCAGAGTGGTCGCATCGTCGGGGTCAGTGAGGACGCTACGCGGACGTCTCCACTTTGCATGGTCAAAGGGAGTGTATATTGAGGCTCGTCGGACGAGCGGATCACCTCACTCCGAGGTGTAAGATGTTATAAACCACAATACCCGGTAGTTTAGTACCCGATAGTTATCCCAGTCGCTGTACTGAAGTACACCGACATTGAAATGTCGTTCAAATCAGAACACAACATGATACACGCTATTGCTTGATGACAGAAATAAATAAATCAGTAGTACTTGCCCAGACGCATCGAAGAGACTTAAAACCTATTAAATTAATTTTATTCATTAAAACGATTCTAAGCATACTCTCATTATTTTATTTGCATATTGATATTTGTTAAATGATACAAATTTTATAAAATAGCTTTACATAATATTCACATGCGTATTCATCCCATAAGACATTATGTGAATGTATTAACAGAAGTGTAAGTGGCCAACATCTTATTCACGAAGCGAAAGCTTACCTGTACGGAAATTCCTGAATCCAGGAATCCAATCGGCTTTTTGAGGAATTAATCCTGAGTATACCCAACATACATACTACTCGCACTCATATATAAAAAAATAACAAATTTAAAATTAATATTTTTCTTACCGTCACCGTCACCGTCAAATCATAATGGGAATGGACATCCTGACGTTAAGCTGGGATAACGCTAGGCAGAAATAAAAAATATTTACAGATTTTTTGTCAGAAACCTTCGCGTAAGTGCTAACATCAACTGAATCGGTTGAATTATACGCACTAAAAAGACTGACAGATAATAAAACTTTCCACCTTACCTTATTCCACTTGTTGTGGGTTTGGTGCAACATGATTTTTAACACATGTTTCAGATAGATTTTTATAGATTGTACTTCGGAGAGTGTGCACGAGAGCTACATGGGCTCATCCCGCCTTCCCCCTTCTACCATCGGAGCACCAGACACACTGCAGGATATCATCCCTACTTGGTTGACATTCCACATATTCGTACCCAGCGCTATAAGTCATGTTTTTAAATGCGCACAGCCAAGCAGTGGAATTCCCTGCCTGCGTCTGTCTCTCCGAGTGCGTACAACCCGAAGCTCTTTAAGAGTAGTGTAAATCGGCACCTTCTGGATAAGCTCGCTCCATCGTCAACCTCATCTTTATCCATGCGGCTAGATTGAGGTCAAGAGCAAACCCATATCAAATAAAAAAAAAATTATTTGTCTCATAGTTTGTACGATCGGCTGACCGCCTGCCCAAAGTCAATACCTCTAAGGAGAAACACCCAGACCCGAAACAAATATATGGGGATCACACAAATATTTTTTCTCGATGCGAGATTCGAACCAGTGGCCTCTCGCTTCACAGCCGACTTCTCGCCCACTGTGCCACTGAACCTATCGCCACAAAAAACTAAACAAATATAATATAATATATTTTTTATACATACAGAAGATGAATTATAAAAGGTTAATTAAATTTAGAACTCTATCAAACTTTCAAAGTTCAGCTTTAAAAGCGACCCGACCCGGCCTGACTACGTACCAATACAATTATTTTTAGAGTTCCGTAGCCAAAGGTTTCCAAAATAAACTTATTACAAAGCCTATACCGTCTGTCTATCAGTTTATCTGTTTTACCTCTACCTTATAATCGTAATAGGTAGGTGGCTGAATTTTTCACAGAATATGTATCATGGCGGCTTCCTCGATAAATACAAAAAAATGCAATAAGTAAAAATTTAAGCGTATGGGTACGCCACAGGAGCACTTCGGTCGCCAGTGCCAGATCGTTACAGGAGCACGATCCGGCGAAAGGCGCAAAATGCGCTAGTTTGGCATATTGGAAATAGCCATAAGAACGAATTAGACCATTGGCTAGAAGGAAACTCAACATTGGACGAAGTAGAGGCGTCTTAGTAGAATGGTAGACCCTCGCACTAAGCTGGGATAACGTCAGGCAGATAGAAATATTATTGCATCAGAATAGTACATAGACTACTTAAGAAAACGGCAACCTACACTTATCAAACTTGTGTGCCAATTTTAACAATACAGACATCAATGAAAATGAACATAAAATAATATGCAGGATTTGAAATCCGATGACGTAAAGTGAAACAAAGTAGCGATATTGAAATAAAACTAATTTAAACGGATTTTATCGCGGTTTTTTGTTAATTTTGATCCCGACGTTTCGAAGAACGAACGTGTCCCTGTTGTATTACCATATGTTAGAGGAGTCACCGACAAGATTGGCTATGTGTTGAAGCGTGCTTCTATTAAAACTTATTTCAAGCCGCCCAAGAAGATTAGTCAATTTTTACCACCGGTCAAGTGTCATATACCTCTACAGGAACAGGGCATATATAAAATCGATTGTGACTGTGGACTCTCTTACATAGGTCAAACAAAAAGAAGTATAGGGACCCGCGTAAAAGAACATATAGCTGATGTTAAACACCGACGCTCTACGAAGTCTGCAGTTGCTGAACATTCAGAGGAAGGCTCCAAACATTATCTTCGATTTGACAGACCACAAATCCTTGCCAAAGAACACCGATTCCTACAAGGGATGATTCGCGAGGCTATTTAAATTAAAAAACATCCGAATTTCAATAGAGAAGATGGTTGGAAGCTAGCACAAGCCTGGGATCCGATTATACATTTAATTAAATCGGATCCCAAAAGACCAACTGCCAGACCTCAAGACACTGTGAGCTCCTTCTGCGTAGATCGGACCAAACCATAAAGATCTTATAATTGTAAATTGAAGGTAGATACTGTAACATTAACATTTTTGGACAACCTACACCTCAGTCCTCCCCGTGACCACGAAGGCTGAAAAGTCTTCGAAACGTCGGGATCAAAATTAACAAAAAACCGCGATAAAATCCGTTTAAATTAGTTTTATTTCAATGAGTAACATTCGCGTAAACGTAAGAAATCATAAAGTAGCGATATTTCAGCCAAGGTGGGAAGGACTGACGAGAGACGCAGATTTGAAACCAGCCTTAAGAGTATCTCTGATGTTCATGAGCTACATGTGTATGTGAAGTCTACCAACTCGGCCCGTACCCACCCGGACGATCTCGGGATGTTATAGTTGACCCCTTTGTGTGTCTCGGCAAAGTGACTGCACTACACCTGGTGGTTAGCGGAGGGTTCAATCTAGATGGCGGTGTACTCTACCTCCGTCTTACGAATTTTCGATCAGGTCATGTGTCCGGACGTGAGTTTAACATTTTATTCCCATCCTAAGAAAAGTGTTTATCGCCGCTAAAGAAGTTTTCACTTCAAAAAAACTAGCGACCACAGACAAACAATGAGTTGGTCGGTGGTCACCAGAATCATATCATAAGGAAGAAGCAAATCGAAGCGCCTGCAACAGGATAGGCGGATAGCCGTTGCAGGTACAGGATGTACATCTATACTCGCCCCAACCAACCAAGTGTGGGAGGTTTTAACATCTTGTGAACGGTGGTCCCTCTCCGGGCGGATATGAATAACTTTAGTTACTTTATTTATTTCTCTTACCAAAAAATACACGTATACTAAACGCTACCATATTATACATTGGACTAAATACTCCTTTTGTAAGGGACTGGTATCTATACTAGGATAACATCCTTTCGAACAGATTACCAGGCCCCGGACAGATTACTCTTAATAAATTCATACAATATTGATGGTGCAACACATGTGTTGAGATGAAAATAACAGAGAAGTGTATATATATGTGCACTATGTATGTTTGTGTTTAGAATACATTTTATTTTGAAATGTGGTTTAATTGAGATAATTCTAATCTATGTTTGAAAGACATCAGTTCAGCCAATTAAGAGGAACTGCGAGTAATAGCTAGTATTGAATAATAATAGAATTTGTTGGACTATATGGTAGGTCGTCGTATGCGAGAGGCCTCTTGAGTTGCGCAGTGTGAATCGAACCTAAGTGTAAATAGTAAATATTATGTAACAGATAGCAAAAGACAGCTGTCATTGAAAAATCAAAATTTACATAAGACGGCTATTTTACACTACACAACTTTTCGAGTCTAATCACTGCGCCCTGTTCCCTGGCTGCTGGTAGTGCGTATTTATTGCATAACGCTTTCGATCCTTTCCTATCAGAAAGTCTAAAGGCAAAGGTGGATGGGCTGATGGGAGTCCGCTTGCTATGGCACTTATTATATGATAGTATTAATAAATTAAAAACTACTAGGAGCTCAAAGCTTCTGGTCTCCCTGTTTCTTATTATTACCCTATTGACAGTGGCAGGCAACTAAAGAGATTGGGGCCACTTGGTCGCCATAGTTAGGGATCCTTACTCCTAGCTTCTTATCACACCACCCCAACTACGGCGACGTGGTCCGAGAAATCGTGTAGTGTAATTACCGCTTTATAACTAGACGGGCGGATATTAATAATATGTTAATTGTATTCTGTTTTTGGCATTAAGTTACAGAATCTTCGATAAGCACATCACAAAACAAGTTTCTGAAAATCACCACGCTGTATAATATGGAATTAATTCAATAAAATTACATTGATGTTCTGTCTCTATGCAACATATGAGCTTTTCGGTTGAATTTAATCGTGACATAAGGTCAAACGTAGAAACATTCTTATGATAATATTATATATTATAACCACTGTTATATAATGCAATCATACAACAGACAAAAAAGGAATTTAAATATACGAGTAATTTGAACTTAATTGATGATTTAATTCAAAAGCACCACCAATTTCACCAACTCCCGATTCACATAGGCACTAGGACCTTGGTCGATAAATCACGACCCGCGGACAAATTGCTGCCTGAATATTCTCGCAGCTCCCTAAACTGCATTGTCGGACTTAAACAGGGTACCGTTTACATCTACTCGTTTGCCTTACTCTGCTATGAAAGATGTCTTATAAAAAGGGAAACCGAAAGGCTCAAAACAAGAAATAAAATAGATACCAATTTGTTAATTATGCATTTAATTTGCAATATATCCCCGAAAGCAACTAATTCAGCTCAGTTATATAAAATCCTAGGATACAACAGGATTTTTGGTTTCATACTTAATTATATTTCACAATAAAAACATCGCTTCCTGATAATAAGCCCCTTTCGAGAAATCTGATACACAGTAAAAAGCACCCATTTACAAAGTGAACACGAAGTAATTAGAACACGAGATAATTAAAATAACACAGATAAAGGTTACACTGATTCTTTTTTGGTATCTTTATTCAGAGGGGCCACTACATATGGATTATATCGATTATAATATGGGTTGTACTTCGTCGGGTCGTAAGGATATCTCGGGTCATACGGCCGGTTGTATTGACCATACGGGTTTCGGTATGGATTGTATCTATTGTACAGCGGATCAAACGGTCTATCTTTACCATCTCCAATAGGTAATGGTAGAATAGTCTTCCCGTCAGCTGGAATGTGGACGCCTGAAGGCCTGAATCCTGTGGAATAGTATTGTGTCAAAATAATATATATACACCGTCTCATTAGTGTAGTGGCTAGCTTAGCTTTATACTAGATCATACAATACTAAAGTAAGTTATTTCAGTTTGTGAATGAAGATAATCGTAATTTAAAATGTACCTGATAAGGTTCGATATATACTCGCCAATTGTAGTGTAATGAGGAGGATAATTGCCGCATTTAATTGTACAATTTTCTTTAAATGAATTATAATAAACTGTGAATACTCGAAATTAATGCTCTTACCATTTTCATCAGCCACATAACTGACTTGAATGGGCGTGCCTTCAGGTGAAACATATGCAAAACTCCCTTGAACAACCTGAAATAACAAATTCATAGCAAACTTTAGAGGTTTATACATATGAATGTCATAACCGCGCCATTGTGCCCTATTGGGCATTATTTTGATGTTAAATAAAAATAATGTTTGTCTATAAAAAATCTACAAAGTTGTCTGTGAATGTTATTATAGGAGTTTGTAGAGGAACACAAACCGTGTAAGCATAAGCATATATTATTATAAGCATAGCTCATATTTGGGACCGATCCTACATGTAAATTATTTTATTTTGTCCTTTTAGGCTATGACTTAAAATGTTGCAAATTAATATATTTTGTAGTCACACAATGTTTTTCTTGCTATATCTGATATAAAATGTTTCTCGAAGTAACCAGACAAATCTGTATAACTATTCTATATACAGCCTCCATGGCATAACGGGCGAATAGCCAGCTGTGAAACCAGAGGCCACAGGTTCGAACCCCGCACCGAAACAAAAGTTTGTGTGATCCACAAATATTTGTTTGCGACCTAAAATCTATCGTCGTTCCTGATACCCACGACTCAAGACTCATATCTTACTTTGGGCTCTGCGCTATGTATGTGACTGCTAGGTGTTTTTATTTACTTGCTCGCTTTTAGTTAGTTGTAGCTCGTATATTGCGTTTATTAGTAAAACCCCTGTTGATTAACATGTTATTTTAGAAAACAGTAGAGCGACGCTGAAGATATACTTTTCTCTACAGCATGAATGCGCCAGCTGAACTGAGTGTCTCACAGAAAACCACCATGAAGTGGGAACTTGTTATTGCGTATCGTACGCTGAGTGAAAATTCCGGAGGTCCAAATTCCCCCCTCTTCTCGATGTCCAATTCTTTCCTTTAAACTCGACAACGCACCCATTATTCTTCTGGTATAAGGGTGATAGTGATTACTTAACATAAAGTAGCCAACCTAGCGTGTGACGTTTGCTGTAAGACCAGCGTTCAATGGCTGATAACCAGGCACAATCTCGAGTAGAACAAATAGATCAGACTCCTTTTGCCTTATCAGATATTTGAAACATACATGTATTGTTTTATGCTTGCTTTATTCTTATAATAGGCATACGTAGTAAATCATATATAATGAAATTAAGGCAATAAATTGTAATCATATTTTATTTCAAAACATGATTTGGATTGGATAGGATTAAAAGCTCACCTGCGTCCCTTGTGGATTTCCGGTGTTATCAATATAAGCGTCTTTTATAAATCCATTTTCCTGCGCTTGCTTGCCATCGCCAGTGGCGAAGCTGAAAAAAATATTGATATTATTATGTACTTGTATCACAATTTGATTAAATAAAATAGAATAAAATCAGCGATAGCTCAGCGGGGAGTGGTACGGAGTTTCGAAACCAATTCAAGAGAATGCACCTCTGCCTTTTCTAAGTTACGTGGATATTTTTTGTTATTAATATAGCTTGCCTTAACGGTAAAGGAAACATCGTGAGGATACCTATACACCTGAGAATTCTCCATAAGAATTTCATAGGTATCTGAAGTCTACCAACGTGCATTACGCCAGTATGATGGATTAAAGCCTAAGCCCTTCACAGTAGAAAAGACCAGTGCACAGCTGGGATATTATAAAATATGGCTGATAATATTCTTTAAGGTTAAATGGTGGCATATCTATTATGATTATAAAATAAATTATCAGTAAATTTTTATGAATTCACTTCTCCACTAACCTGAAAGCGTAAGTACCATCTCCAATGTGTTCACTTGAGTAGGATAGTATAGGCACAACAGGTCCTGCACGGTTTTGATTGTAATATTGATTATTATAATATGGATTATTGTTGTAATATGGATTATTGTTGTAATATGGATTATTGTAATACGGATTATTTAGCTTAGACAAAGCCAAGGGATTGGGAGGAAGAACTGAAGGTGCCACAGTAGAAGTCTCTGCAGCAGCCGTGGTTGGAAAATAATAAGCAGAGGATATAATACCCCACAGCGTTAACGTTGAAGCTAACACGCCAGCCATCCTGCAACTGTAACCATCTTGTTTAAATACTTAATATAGATACATTCAAGCTTTTGGTCGCAGCTCCACTCACGTGAATGCCATTTTCCGAGGTGAAAAAGAAGCTTACAGCAGTAGCTTTAATCCAGGGATTAGGTTAGGATTGAGAAAAGGTGCCTTTTTTTTCTCTGACCTGTCAGGGTATACCTATGTGCCAAATTTCATCCAAATTTACAAAAATCTAAACTTTCAGATTTATAATAATAGTCGTATTATTAAAAGCTATGATACCCTGGCCGGGAGAGGAACGAACTACTGCGATAACGGTCGCAGGATCTATTCCAACTTTCAGAGCACACACTTTTCACCTTTCAAAGTTACCGGTATTCTGGTTTCTTATCATTCGCTCTAAGGGTGCAGGGAACATATCAAAACAACTGAAAACATAAGTACCCTCCTATCAATGTTTTAAGCAGCAAATGCGTATAAAAATATTGTAACTCGGATAATCTTATAACAAACAAAAATCACATTATAAAGAACTATACACATAGTTTAAAAACAAATGCACATTTCAAAACAGTTTACCTCATTTCAACAAATCCGACTACACCCGATGTCCAACTATTACTGCTACCGTGTGATCCAAGTAATCCATTTATAGCCAGTAGGGTTGCTTAGTGCTGTTATTTTTTGTAATGTCATCACTCAAACGTGAGGTTTACACACGTCTTTTACCCACCGACAGTCATTACCGTGCTGTAGTTTAAATTGTTCACAAAACGATGTTAGTGGAATTCATTTAGCAATTAATGTAACCTAAAATTATGTTAAGTGCTAGCTTCAATAAATTTAAACATGGTCTGATCTACTCAATTATATTCCAGATTTGTTTAGGGGTAAGTGGATGATGTAATGTTAATAAAGCACAATCAACTACATTACTAATACGTTTACGTTTAGATAAATAAATAGCCTAGGATATTTTAATTTTATATATTTCAATCATCTTCCTTCACGCGTTAAATGTTACATATTGAAATAAAACTAATTTAAACAGATTTTATCATGGATTTTTATTTTAATTTTAGTCCCGACGTTTTGAAAACTTTTCAGCAGTCACGGGGTGGACGGCCGAAAAGCTTGTAGTCCGCACGCGACTATAATGGTTCTGCCATATTGCAACGTATCAAACACCGACGACGTTCCGTTTTGATTTCTTTTGTAATTTTCCATAAGTAAAAGTAAGACTAAATCGTTAAAATGACCCAACGGCATTTTTCCGAGCAAAATCTAAGGAAATCTGCAGAAGAAATACATATGTAAAATAGCTTAATTACAGAACTTTCTGTTTAAGCTAAACTAGTATTGAAGATTTCAATTCATGTAAAAAAAGTTTCAATTACTATTACAATATTGAATATTCAAATGAAATTTTCTAATTGTTACACTAATCCATCTATATGAACGATAAACTAAAAAATCTGGTGACCTAATAACCAAAAATAACCAATGTATTACTTTAACAAAACTCAAAACGAAATTGTAAAGTAATAAATAATAATCATTTAAAACTCCGCTATAACGCCCTGATGATGAGATGTTTACCTGTTTTTCTATTGATTAATTTCCTTTTTTACATCAGTGTGTGTCTCATAAATGCGCTGAGAGTATTACAATGTGTCTCAGAAATGTGTCGATAAATATTTTTCTTTCTTTCTCTCCTTTAGTACAAACATTTGAAATCGAAATAATAAAATGCCATAGAGTGAGGGGTTTCCTATTTTTGTTTCGTTAAGTATTCCCATAAAGTGTTTCCAATGGTGTTTTCTATTAATAGATCGTTCTTATTACGCTTTAGGACGGTAATATGGCTTTAGCATGTTCCGAAAATGTGACACGCTTTTTTTCACACACATCTGAAGTACTTACGATGGTTATTAATGATGTATGAAATGTATTTGGGCTATGGTCCGAAATTAATCAATGACATTGATGACATCATTTTATTTCATTTTCGGATGAAATCCGACATAAAGTACTACGTAATTCATTAAAATAAGGTCAAATGTTTTGTTACTATTATACATTACACGAGATATAAATCTCATCAACGAATTAATTACCACAGTTACATCAAAGTTAACGAACTAAATTACACACCATATACTATTATTGCGTTTTTTCGGTATCAAGTTAATAAATACTAATAATAATTATATTAAACTAGCATACTTTTATTCCTTTTAATGGCTGCTTTATGTATGCGGAAGTTTTAAAACATTTTAACTGTTTTAATTTATAAATAATTGCCTTTTGTATGCCTAGTTACTGCTAAGGTGTTTAATTATTATTATGATAATGAATTATTATGCATTGCCACGATTAGTTTACTAAAATCAATAATGCATATGAGGGAATACTTTTATCCAAAAATATATTACAATACCATGTCTTGACTGACTGATCATCGTCCAGCCCAAACTGTTAAGGATGTAAGTTTTACCGTTTTTTTACAATTTCCAAGTAAATATTACTTATCAAATAAATTATAAGACAGCAAAATACATTATCATCATGCTGTAATATAATATACATCATGATATAAACGAAAAGCGTATGTCTAATTGCTACTTCCTAAATTGGCTACCTTAAGGCCTGGTTAGGGGTGCGCGACCAAGACAGAAAGACCGCAGATCGTGACGCGATTCAGGCGATAGTCACATGTACCCTTTGTAAGAAGTTGTATACAAAAGATGCCGATAAAAGATAAAAGGGTCATTCCATATAAAATCGTCTGATACAAAAATAAATTTTCCCGACTAATTTTAGATTTTGGTGTAACTTTGAGAAACTACTCTAGGGTCCCAAAGAACAAAATTTACACGAGTTTGATTTTTACAAGCGCTTGTTTCCGCCTATTTAAATATAGACTTTTAAAAGAGATATTTATGATCCAATATGCAGGATAAATGATTTGAATTTGAATTTGAATTCAAACGGTCATCCGTCGCGAGTTCCAGTCTCGGTGGTATAGCCAGGTGAGTTTTTATTATAACGAAAGGTGTACTCAGTTTAGAGGTCATTTCCGTCGGAGAAATGTATAAAAGACCTCGAGATAAGCGAAAATTCATCAGTAGCTCAACAGTTGCCCACTGTCACTAAACAAAATCATTTAAAATGAAATCGGTACGTCAATCTAATCTACATACATACAATTATTAATATTCCTTTAATGTTAAATGATTTTTATTTTTGAATCTATAATGTTAACTATTGCTCTATCCTTCAAAATAACATTATTATTTAGATACATATTTTCTTTGTAATTTACTTTATAGTTGTATTAATTCATAAATATGTTATAATTTATCAATAATAAATGTCCTATCCAGATCATCCTCGTCACTCTTGCCCTGGCTGCCATCGCCATCGCTGCTCCCCTTGAGCCATTCAAGATCCTCCGGTCATCCAGTGACGTGTTCCCCGAGGGCAACTATGTCTTCAGGTACTTTAACATTCCCGGACTTGTAACATTTTTAAGTCTCTTTTCTATTTTCCACCGACTAAGGAAAATAAAAGGTTCTGAATTCGTGGGTACTTATTAATTTTGCATATACAGGGTGTCCAGTAATTAATGGATAACCTTGAAATGTCTTATAGCAGAACGAATGGCCGTTCAGAGAAAAATACGAAAAAAAATATAACATAAGTAGTACCTGAGATACGTATTTTTTTTTAAAAAGTCGTAATTTTTTTGGTTTATTTTACTTTCTTGGACACTACGACCAGAAATGAAGGAAATCCATCGGTTTTTTGTTGTTTTATTATTATACACTAACTATACTAATAGATAGATAGTCAATAGTATGACAAACTATTGCACTTTTAAAAAAAAATAAACATTCAAAACCATTTCTTTAGAAAAATTAGCAAAATTTTATTTTTAAACAAAGTTTAAACCTCTTGTGTATAAAAAAATGTATGAATACATGAGTGACCAAAATTTTTTAAATAATGTCGGTTTTAAGTAGATTTTATAATGGTATAATTCATTATTGTATCTACTGTAAATAGCGTTTTATTGCTATTAATGTAAGAAAGGAGCTAATTTGACCAAATAACAAAAACAATATAATATGAGATACTTTTTAAAATAAAATTGTACTTGTCTAATGAGGTTTATTAAAACTAAGATTTGATGTTGATAAAATATAAAAATGGCTTATTTAAACAAATTGAAACCAAATTATCAGAAATAAATTAACTTAAATTTAATACTCATAATGTTTAAAATGGTTATTTCATAAGCGTAAATTGTGTCATATGATCTCCATATTTGCTTCCTGCGCGCACGCCATTCCCCCGGTTTTTTGTGTAATGTTAGACAAGAAGGGTCTGAGTTGGCTATGTGCGAGTGAAAGGAACTTAAAGTAAAAAAATCCAACCCTGTCAACCAACCAACCCAACCAATCCAACCCTGTATTTAAATATTCCCGAACAGACACAGCATAATGCGCAGGGCAGCCGTAATTTTGCAACCAATGCGATTCCCTCAGCTCCTCGGATACTCCTTCTCTAATAAAGTCGGCAGATCATTTTGAAGAAATTCCAAATAACTTTGCCCAGTTAGAGTCCCGGTAATTAAAATGGGCCAATTATTTGTCCATTGGGTTGGATGGACAGGGTTGGATTTTTTTACTTTAAGTTCCTTTCACTCACACATAGCCAACTCAGACCCTACTTGTCTAACATAACACAAAAAACGGGGGGAATGGCGTGCGCGCAGGAAGCAAATATGGAGATCATATGACACATTTTACGCTTATGAAGTAACCATTTTAAACATTATAAGTATCAAAATTTAAGTTAATTTATTTCTGATAATTTGGTTTCAATTTGTTTAAATAAGCCATTTTTATCTTTTATCAACATCAAATCTTAGTTTTAATAAACCTCATTAGACAAGTACAATTTTATTTTAAAAAGTATCTCATATTATATTGTTTTTGTTATTTTGGTCAAATTAGCTCCTTTCTTACATTAATAGCAATAAATCGCTATTTACAGTAGATACAATAATGAATTATACCATTATAAAATCTACTTAAAACCGACATTATTTAAAAAATTTTGGTCACTCATGTATTCATACATTTTTTTTATACCCAAGAGGTTTAAACTTTGTTTAAAAATAAAATTTTGCTAATTTTTCTAAAGAAATGGTTTTGAATGTTTATTTTTTTTTAAAAGTGCAATAGTTTGTCATACTATTGACTATCTATCTATTAGTATAGTTAGTGTATAATAATAAAACAACAAAAAACCGATGGATTTCCTTCATTTCTGGTCGTAGTGTCCAAGAAAGTAAAATAAACCAAAAAAATTACGACTTTTTTAAAAAAAATACGTACTTCAGGTACTACTTATGTTATATTTTTTTTCGTATTTTTCTCTGAACGGTCATTTGTTCTGCTGTAAGACATTTCAAGGTTATCCATTAATTACTGGACACCCTGTATATTCACGAATAACTCCGCTAATTGTCGACCAATTTAGACGATTATTTTTTCTTATTACTTCGTTTTTTTTTCGTTTTACTTCCGCTCTGGTTTTTAAGACATATCAAGGTATAAGTCATGGATCCGAACCAAATACATCCCATCAGCTTGTGACACGTGAAATTGCGTTTCTACTTTTTTTTTTATCCTGGCTCGGCAAAGTGACTACGCTACACCTGATGGTAAGTGTAGCGCAATCCAAGAATGGTGTCGACCAACGATAAACAATGTGTCCATCGTAGGTCGGCAAGATCATGCCGGCCTACCAAAGGGCGAAGGGGGAGGGGAAAAGGGTCAGGGTCAGGGGGCAAGCCCCCTGGGGAGAACCGGATATACACTGGCTGACCCTGGAACGCGACCCACACAAGGTGTGCCACTATGGCAGGTTTTAGCACCAGTGTACGGTGGTCGCTAGGTCGGATACAAGTATCCTCCCACCAGCAAATATTTCGCCTTGTGATATTTCGCCGTACCAAAAGGCGTGATTGTGGCAAACACGTGTGACAAAGTGAGGGCGGCTTTCAATTATTACGACCTAACACCTCAGAGCGATCCGATCTGAAAACCCGTAGGTATAATTTCACCGTGACATGTTATTATTTTGTCATTTATTATTTAAAGTCACGATAAGATAACACAATGCAGTTACGAAACCCTTCCACATTAACCTAACAAGTATGTACTTGTGTACATGTGTGACAAGTGTCAGTATGTGACAGCCACACCTATTGGTGCGGCGATATATCACAGTAATTTTGACTCAAAGAAGGGTGTCTACTGGCGAGTAAAATCACTGGTATGGCGCGCCATGTGCCAGCCAGCCAGTGAGCCAGATATATACACTGTTAATGGAGCACCTGCATATCCACAACAAAATGATACATCGAAGTGTTTCTATTTTGTTATAAAATTACATCTGTTATAGCATCTACATATTCAAATATTAGAATTTTTATTTCATTTACCCTAACCAGTTCCACTAAGGTCAAACATTGCCATTTAAAGATGCACACTAGATTTAGCGCATAAAAATGTATTAAATATTATCTTTGTATAATAATGTATATGCATCATCGAAACGAATTTTTTTGAAATATTATTCATATTTTTTTTAAAACTGAATGACGTGTCGGCGAGCTCGTTTGCCTGATGTTAAGCGCCACGGCTGCCCATAAACAGTTGCAACCAAACAAAACCACTTGGAACTTTATGTTATAAAGTACTGCATTGATACAGCATACAGTGTACTGCGCTCGTCGTCCCAAAAATTGTTGCATAGGATAAGTAGCATACCACATCTCAGAACGTATAATACGAATTAAGCATACCATGCAGACTTACCAATAACTAACCGCCTTTTTTCTGCTTTAATAGCTTCGAAACTGAAAACGGAATCGCCCGCGTTGAAAATGGAGAACTGAAACAAACTGTCGACGCTGAAAACAAACCCCACAGCGTTGTCGTGATGCGCGGATCTTACTCTTACACCGACCCCGAAGGCAAACCCCAGGTTATCAACTACTACGCCGATGAGAACGGTTTCCACCCAGAAGGAGACTCCATCCCTAAGGTTATTGCCAGGAGATAAGCGCCCAAAACGAACAGCCTTCCCAGTATAAGCTGCCTTATTGTTGTTATTTGATGCTCACTGCCATATTTCGTGCGTTATAATGTTATATGTTATGTTTTTAATGTAATTCATTAAAGTCAAAACAAAATAATTTACTTTTAGAATTTTTATTTTATTTGCAACATTATTAAATAAAAATAAATAAATAAATAATAATAAATGCACCCAATAGTCACATACATAGCCCTGACCCCACACTGTAATGTAATGTAAAGTAATGTAATGTAATGTGGATCACACAAATGTTTGTCTCGGTGCGGGGATCGAACCCGCGGCCTCTCGTTTCACAGCCGGCTACTCGCCCGCTGCGACACGGAGGCTGTCAAATGTTGTACTATTTTTTTTTATCCTGTCTCGTCAAACTACGCCACACCTGATGGTAAGTGTAGCGCAATCCTGGAATAGTGTCGACCAACGACAAACAGTGTGTCTATCGTAGGTCGGCAGGATCATGCTTCTTCACACTCCGTTTAAAGGACCATATATTATAGGAAGCAGGAAACACATGTGCCGGCAAACTATTCCACAGCTTAATGGTCCAGTAGAAGTACGATTTCGCGAACTTTATAACTTTCACAAAGAATAAAAAGAAGAAACGTTTTGAATACGATGTGCCTTTGAATAAAGAGGACTTAGTCCGCGACGTGGAAGTAACGCTAGACTCGTGTTTGCACTTCGACAAACATTTTGATAATATTGTCAACAAACCTCTACTCTTATATTATTATATAAAACACTAATCAGATCCCAACTGGAATACGCCATTCTGATCTGGAATTGTGTCTATACCAAATACAACGACAGATTAGAATTAAATAAAAAAAAATCTTGCGTAGTGTTTGTTTTAAACGCTATCATTCAAATGTATCTTATGGACAGTTATTAAACAAATTCAATATTCAATCTATACGGTCGAGGTGTTTACTTATTATTGCTATGATGCTACATGGCTTATTTAATAACAGATTTGACTGCATAGACATCACAAATTAACTATGTTAGAACTGTTATGCGACAAGGGGTGCGCGCACCACGGCTGTGCCACACGAATATGTGCCAGGGTGCATGCACCATGCACCTATTCGTCGCCTTGTGGATGGTATGATATTGATATTTGCAATGATATGATATTTACAATACACATTTCGTAAATGTTGATATTTTTAGTATTCTAAATTTAAAAGCAGGATATTTGAAATCCTCTCTTCGAACAAGGTTTTGTAGAGTACAGCTAATCAAATCTTTTAACTCTTTTATTCCAGATGCATATTGATGTCTGTTTTTCTTTTATAATTCTTTATGTTAATTCATTGACAGTGGTGTAGGGTACATAATACATATGTACAAATTAGAATGTAAGCATTTATTATAATGATTCATTTTCAGTGTGTCAGTTGTAATTATACTTTAAAGAGCTATACCTTAGTATTGCGTTAAACAAGAATATAGATTATTTTACAGCAGTATGAGGTATAGATCATTATATTTCATATGCATTCCTAAAAACACTTCATTAACTGTGGGGAATGAGGCCTACTAACGTGTACTGTTCAGTCCATAACAAACACCGGAGCTTTTACTGGGTTCTTAAGCTGTATAGGATTGTATAGAAAATTAGGCTACGTTATATTGTCTAGGAAGAATCTGCGCATGAGTAGCGAAAACTATTCCACCTCAATTTTTTTATGCGATCCTCTTCAAATTACCCTACTGATGATATAAATGCATGTTGCCATAAGGCAACCCCAGGCCATATTGTTTAAACCGAAATTGTTTAAACAATTGCAAGGAACTGTTATTTTTCAACCGGATTTTTTTTATATTCTTTATTGAAATACAAATAAAAAAGGTGCTATGACTTTTCACGACAAAGGTAATATTTTTAGAGATATGAATTTTTAAAGGTTCGAAAAATCTAAAATTTGGGTATTTTAGACCCATGAAAAATATATATAAAAAAACTATAAATAATATATATTTTTTAAATTCTTTATACACTAGTTAATATATTATTATATTCTTAATAGAGATATAAAAAAAAAAACATTGTTTATACCTTTTAATTTCGCGCTTTTAATTTTTAATTTCGCGCGCTCACAGAGATTTATTTATTATTATCAAGAGAATAATTAAACAAATTTGTTAAATTAAATACTACTTAATTAAATTATCAATATTATTAACATATATTTCAATATTTTTTTTATTTATTTCAATAATGTGAATACAATCTATCAGGTATATAAGAATGAAACTCACTACTCAAATACTCACTGATTAACCACGATATTTCGAAAAATACTAGAGTTACGATCATGAAATTTGACAGATGATAGTTTCAAGTGTAATGTAAGGTTTCGCTAAGAAAGGATTTTTGATAAACTATATTTTTAAAGTGAAAACGGATGTTTACGTGGGGTTCCACCCGTAAGCAACATCTAGTGGTTAATATGGGTACATTGACAAACTTTAACGGTGTTATATTTTTATGAAAAAAGATATACAAATGCTTGAAGTCGACTTTATTTTCAAAACATTATTAAATAATAAAAATACAAAATACACTAAAATATGGCAGTTTATCTGTCTTAGGTTGAATTAGTCGATGGTGTCGGTGTGATTCGTGCGAGTGGTTTATCTTCTGGCGGGAGCCTTAGGGATGGAGTTTCCCTCAGCGTGGTAGCCGTTTTCATCGGCGAAGTAAGTGATGACCTGGGGGTTACCATCGGGGTCGGTGTAGGAGTAGGATCCGCTCACAACAACGACGTTGCGTGGTTTGTTCTCCTCGTCCAAAGTTTCTTTTAATTCACCTTTCTCGGAACGTACAATACCATCTTCGGTCTCGTATCTAAAAATGTAAATGTGATCATAAAACATATTGTAATATAGAAATAAATCACAACGTTTACTCTATGTATTCATTGTTAATTATTGCTCGCTTTAACAGTGAAGAAAATACCGTGAGGAACTCTATATACCTGAGAAGTTCTTCATTAGAATTTCGAGGATATATAAAGTCTGCCAACCTGCATTAGGCCAGTGTGGTGAACTAAGACCTAACCCCTCTTATTAGTAGAGGAGGTCCGGGACCAGTAGTGGGATATCTATTTTGTCTTTAGATGCAGATATTTTCTCGTATGACGTAAGCAAGAAAATCACAACAAATGTCATAAATATGTCACAATGGGAACACCCAAATACTCCGAAATATTTTATTCCGAATTTCGATGTTCCGATGTTCAAAAGTCCGAATTTCATAATACCTAAAAATTATAATGTCTATTATTCAAATTATCGAAAATTATTTTACCGAAAGTTGTAAATACGATCTGTTTGTTTTCCGAATTTTATATGTTCGACGAGTCAAATGCTCGATGGGTTCTCGGTCCGAAAAACGACATTCCGATTTTCAATCTTCCGAATAAATTGCTAAAAATCAGGATTTTGATTCAGTTATAATCATTACATACATTTGGGTTAGGTTAGGTTAGAACTGTGACCATTAAAGCGCGAAGGCGAGCGAGCGCAGCGAGCGTGCCGCGGCAGCGGCCGCCGAGCGCCAGATCCTCTCTATTGTTGGTGAATCATTTGGGTTAGGTTAGAATTATGACCAGCGAAAAAATATTTTTATTGGAAAGAAAATATTTTTAAAACGCATTTGACATTAGTTTTTTAATTCTACATCCTCATACTATTATATTTCTCTTTGACAAGAAATTATTTGTTGATTTGTCTTTCTATTCAGTTGTACAAGGCGTTTTTATTACGGAATTTTAATTAATAGGTATTTTAATAATCTGAATTCGTATTTTTGATGTTTCGAATTATCATTAATTCGGACTTTTTGCTATTCGATCTATTGAAACTCAGTATTTTGAGAATCGTAATTATATACGTTAGGAATATTGAAATTTCAGAATTATAAAAATAGGATAAATGATTCATCGGAGTTGTTAAATTCGGAATTTTAAACCATTCGGAATTATGAAATTCAGTATTTTGAAATTCGTATTTGTGACTATCGGAATAAAGTTTGTCGTATTATTGTAGTGTACCCATGTCACAATATACATCATAACTAAGACGCGTGATAATATTCTTATTTTCAAATTGCATGACGTGGTCTCGTGACTGAAAAATAACACTCGTCATCTAAATGGGGCCGTAAGCTTTGCCATTGATGTTTATGTGATGAAATTGCAATAGAACAGAAGGAAAAAAGTACCCAAACACGTAGCTGCCTTCCGGCGTCAGGTCATATTCTGACTTAAGGATCTTGGGCGGCTCTGGCGGAGCGGCGACAGCGACGGCTGCGAGAGCAACAGCGATGAGGATAATCTACGCAATAAACGTAACCCATTTATTTCTGCGCTGATGATATGAGTGGAAATAATAATAAAAACAAAATATTCATCTCAAATTTCATCCACACCACCTCGATGTCCAGCGTTCCACAACAGCGAGATTTTTAAGGCACTTGCCCCTTGTGAGAACCGGATATGCACTGGCTGATCCTGGAATGCGATCCACACAAGGTGTGTGGGTCACCATGGCAAGTATTAATACCATGTGTACAGTGGTCGTTGTCTGGGCGGATATGAAGACCCTTCCATCAGGTCGGACTATGGAGTGGTGACCGCTTACCAGTAAATCAACTAAGCGTATCCGTGCTTTGGAGGGTACATAAAAAGTCAGGCCCGGTTATTATCAACTAACACCAGTCGCTAAGCCAAGGCGGAGTCCTTCGGACGGCTTGAAAACTTTGACTCTACGTTGGCCACTGACCATTCGAATGAGGTATCAAAACACTCTCCTTCGTAAATAAGGTACTAACATTGTATATAGGTAACAATATATCATATTTTTCTGTCATTTCTATAATCATATAAATAAATTTGAATATTATTATTGAACAGTGTTCAATTACTACAATTTATCATCATAAACAATAATATGGTCTAAGAGAAAGCTAAATATTTTACCACACGTACCGATTTCATTTTGATGATGGTTGATTATGCCCGTTGACACCTGATGAACAACTGATGCCTGTACACTTGTGACAAAATCTTTTATACATTTCTTTTGACCGAACGGCCTCTAGAGTGACAAATTTTGTTGTACTATTTGCCCATTATTAGTGTCCTAACTATTAAGTAGTTTCTTTTTATATAACTACGAAAAACAATTATCTATTTGTTCTGTTTTATCTATTTAATGACACTCATCGGATATTATTTTAACCAAATAATATAGTGACTGACCGCTGCAACTTGTCAATTAATTTTTGCCATGAGTCCTTTTGTTTCATGATGTGATAGAATATGAAACTATGTCGCAAATATTATAAGCTGTTATGAATAATTAAAGAAATCCATGATATCCCGACTCACAGTCTAAGCACGACGACAAAGATTGCACAAGAAAGCGATTTATGGACAATTGATATTGTTTTTAATTAACTTTAAATATTATAAATAAAAACTATTGAAACTACTACCGCCACGCTGCGATACCTCGAAATCAGTTAGCTATGTTGTATGGGCACATGCACATTCATTGTGAAGAGGTTCATCAACGTTCTAACATAAACAATGTGCCGTTGCATTAAAAATAAAGGTTAGAGAATAAATTATTATCCAAAATGCACCTATAATCGTCATCATGATCATTCCCTTGCTCTATTCCAAGATTATTTTAAAAAGCAGAGCGCTATCTACGAGCAAATGGGTCACCTGATGGTAAGTGATCTTCATGGCCCATGCACAACACAAAAAGATTTGTGCATAAACTTCCGGCCTTAAAGGAAACAAACCGGGATTGGGAGGGTATGACTGGATTTGGGCCTCCGGACATCTCACTTACGTTATGACTCGCAGCAGCAAGATGCCACTTCACATCGGTTTACTGTAAGACTGTGCTGCTCCGATCGCAAAGGCATGTTGCACGCCATTCATGCTGTAGACAAAGCTGTTTAGTGGCATAATAACTTTACTGGGAATGTAACGGTAAATTTAATTACTCCGAGGAATTTTTGGTATCGGTAGTTTTAAACTGAGTCAAGTCTATTTTGTTTAAAACTACAGATATATATCTACTCATTTGTAGAGGTCGATAAAATGTAGATGTGTCGATACTTTATAATTGCGTCGTATGTTATTTTTATTTTGTTAACATATGAACAGGTTAAGCTCACTTTATTTAATACATATTGCCAAATTTTTTACACATGTCAGCTTTGGTCAACTTTTAAAAAAAGATCTTATAATATTTTCAGAGTGTAATACAATAATGCCTTTCGAATTTTGATGAAAAAAACCACGATTTTGTAGTGCCTCGAATATGTTCTCTGCGGCCAGAGTTTCAGATTTCTATGCTATAATGATCTTGCATAGTGTCGTTTTGGTCCAGATTACGGGCTTCAAATAATACAATTTTGAGAGGTATTGCTGACTGCCCAAATAATTAATTTTTCATACATTGGTTGCATGTTCACATTAGTTGGATTCAGAAATAGTTTTTTTTATATGTATTATTTAAATTTTATATTATTTTTATAATTTGTATTGTTTTTATAATTTATAAACATAACATGGACATAGTCCGTATGGTCCGTATGGTCTGAAATAAATGATTATTATTATTATTATCTCATATTTGGCCGTTTCATCCCATCCATCCTTCCACAGACTTTTAGGTCTACCTCTGGTTTTCCGTTTGTGTATGGTATGTCATGCACAAGCCGAACTATATAATATAATACAGGTATATATACCAGTACTTATTATAAAAAGTTTTTTTTTCCGGATTTCTCGTAATCCTAGGGATAAAACCAAAATGTGAGCGATTTGAGCATTGTCATAAGCGTAATTTTTATTTTAATTGCCGTGAAGCAATCACCTAAATTATTTTTGTATTATAAATGACTGGTGATCTTCGCCTTATCTTCAAAATAGGATATTTTTAATAACATAATACAGCATAAAACAGGTATCCTTCTATTCAAAAATGAAACTAGTTTATTATAAATAATAACGATCAGTTAGTAATGTCATTTTAGAGGTCGCGTGGTATGGAGAAATGTATAAAAGGAATTGTCGCAAGTAATTTAGTATCACTTACGTATCAGATACCAACTGACGCAAATCAAACTCAATCAAAATGAAATTGGTACGTGTAATAAATATCATTTTATTGTGCAGAGGAAAATAACTTGTTTTTAAAGCAGTGCATATTAGAACATATAAAATTACTGCAAAGTGACCTATCCATAATAATAATGGTTTTTATATTTTTATGAGTAAAAAATTGATAAAATTATGTTGGGATGATATAGGCGATTTAAATTTGTTGTGTTTGTACAGATCATCCTCGTCGCTATAGCCCTCGTGGCCGTCGCCGTCGCCGCTCCTCCAGAGCCACTCAGAATCATCCGCTCGGCATACGAAGTGCAGCCAGAAGAGAACCACGTCTATGCGTAAGTTGTTCTTCGTTACATGAACTAAGCATTAATAAACTAAGCAGTAATTAAGCGTTACTGTAGTTTTAGCTGGTTTGCATATATTTTAATTTATTTGCAACGAAACGTAGTCAAACGCATTTATTAGTGATTTTTAGTATGAAAGTTGTAGTGTGCCTTATTTATATTATATTTTTATTTTGGTTCAGTAATTTAATAATGCAATATTTTCTTATCTTTTAGTTCCAAGATTGAGAATGTAGCTGTCGCTTCTGTACGTCCCCCTGGCTGCGAATCTGCTTCTATTTGTGGCTAGCTAGTTTTGTGTTATATTCATTTCCTTATATGTTACAATAAAAGTCTATGATTGTTCTATCCCCTTTATTGTTAAATTTTATAAATATTACCCAAATATTTATTACATGAGAATAAGTAGTAAATTATTATATACCTATGTAATTTAGTTGAAGCATTTAGTGCAATAGTGGAAGGTTGCCATAAGGGAGGAGGCGATGGGTCTCCCGACATTGCTATGTCGGATTCACATTTTGAAGACAGTTCTGCTAGGTCTGACCCAGACAATCCTGACCATGTAAAAAAAGTCCCCTGCTGCATCCATACAACACATAATATATATTACCGACCATGATATGAACCGAATTGTACAATTAAGTATTCTGATGGAGATAAGGGACCATTTACAGTCCACATGACCAACTCGATTCCTCATGTTTCCTCGATATCTATTTTGTCTTTAGATGCAGATATTTTCTCTTACGACGTAAGCAAGAAAATCACAACAAATGTCATAAATATGTCACAATATACATCATAACTAAGACGCGTGATAATATTCTTATTTTCAAATTTCAAATGACGTGGCCTCGTGACTGAAAAATGCAACTCGTCATCTAAATGGGGCTTTAAGCTTTGCCATTGATGTTTATGTGATAAAGTTGTAGTGTGCCTTATTTATATTATATTTTTATTTTGGTTCAGTAATTTAATAATGCAATATTTTCTTATCTTTTAGTTCTAAGATTGAGAATGTAGCTGGCTCCTTTGGTCGTGACTGCAGTGGTGTTATTTGTGGCTAGCTAGTTTTGTGTTATATTCATTTCCTTATATGTTACAATAAAAGTCTATGATTGTTCTATCCCCTTTATTGTAAAATTTTATAAATATTACCCAAATATTTATTACATGAGAATAAGTCGTAAATTATTATATACCTATGTAATTTAGTTTAAGCATTTAGTGCAATAGTGGAAGGTTGCCATGAGGAGGAGGCGATGGGTCTCCCGACATTGCTATGTCGGATTCACATTTTGAAGACAGTTCTGCTAGGTCTGACCCAGTCAATCCTGACCATGTAAAAAAAGTCCCCTGCTGCATCCATACAACACATAATATATATTACCGACCATGATATGAACCGAATTGTACAATTAAGTATTCTGATGGAGATAAGGGAGCATTTACAGTCCACATGACCAACTCGATTCCTCATGTTTCCTCGATATCTATTTTGTCTTTAGATGCAGATATTTTCTCTTACGACGTAAGCAAGAAAATCACAACAAATGTCATAAATATGTCACAATATACATCATAACTAAGACGCGTGATAATATTCTTATTTTCAAATTGCATGACGTGGCCTCGTGACTGAAAAATAAAACGCGTCATCTAAATGGGGCTTTAAGCTTTGCCATTGATGTTTATGTGATAAAGTTGTAGTGTGCCTTATTTATATTATATTTTTATTTTGGTTCAGTAATTTAATAATGCAATATTTTCTTATCTTTTAGTTCCAAGATTGAGAATGTAGCTGACTCCTTTGATCGTCCCGTCTGCACTCTTAGTTTTTGTGGCTAGCTAGTTTTGTGTTATATTCATTTCCTTATATGTTACAATAAAAGTCTATGATTGTTCTATGCCCTTTATTGTTAGATTTTATAAATATTACCCAAATATTTATTACATGAGAATAAGTAGTAAATTATTATATACCTATGTAATTTAGTTTAAGCATTTAGTGCAATAGTGGAAGGTTGCCATGAGGAGGAGGCGATGGGTCTCCCGACATTGCTATGTCGGATTCACATTTTGAAGACAGTTCTGCTAGGTCTGACCCAGTCAATCCTGACCATGTAAAAAAAGTCCCCTGCTGCATCCATACAACACATAATATATGTTACCGACCATGATATGAACCGAATTGTACAATTAAGTATTCTGATGGAGATAAGGGGCCATTTACAGTCCACATGACCAACTCGATTCCTCATGTTTCCTCGATATCTATTTTGTCTTTAGATGCAGATATTTTCTCTTACGACGTAAGCAAGAAAATCACAACAAATGTCATAAATATGTCACAATATACATCATAACTAAGACGCGTGATAATATTCTTATTTTCAAATTGCATGACGTGGCCTCGTGACTGAAAAATGCAACTCGTCATCTAAATGGGGCTTTAAGCTTTGCCATTGATGTTTATGTGATAAAGTTGTAGTGTGCCTTATTTATATTATATTTTTATTTTGGTTCAGTAATTTAATAATGCAATATTTTCTTATCTTTTAGTTCCAAGATTGAAAATGTAGCTGACCCTTCTGTACGTGTCCCTGGCTGCGAATCTGTTTCTATTTGTGGCTAGCTAGTTTTGTGTTATATTCATTTCCTTATATGTTACAATAAAAGTCCAAGATTGTTCTATCCCCTTTATTGTAAAATTTTATAAATATTACCCAAATATTTATTACATGAGAATAAGTAGTAAATTATTATATACCTATGTAATTTAGTTTAAGCATTTAGTGCAATAGTGGAAGGTTGCCATGAGGAGGAGGCGATGGGTCTCCCGACATTGCTATGTCGGATTCACATTTTGAAGACAGTTCTGCTAGGTCTGACCCAGTCAATCCTGACCATGTAAAAAAAGTCCCCTGCTGCATCCATACAACACATAATATATGTTACCGACCATGATATGAACCGAATTGTACAATTAAGTATTCTGATGGAGATAAGGGGCCATTTACAGTCCACATGACCAACTCGATTCCTCATGTTTCCTCGATATCTATTTTGTCTTTAGATGCAGATATTTTCTCTTACGACGTAAGCAAGAAAATCACAACAAATGTCATAAATATGTCACAATATACATCATAACTAAGACGCGTGATAATATTCTTATTTTCAAATTGCATGACGTGGCCTCGTGACTGAAAAATGTAACTCGTCATCTAAATGGGGCTTTAAGCTTTGCCATTGATGTTTATGTGATAAAGTTGTAGTGTGCCTTATTTATATTATATTTTTATTTTGGTTCAGTAATTTAATAATGCAATATTTTCTTATGTTTTAGTTCCAAGATTGAGAATGTAGCTGATGGTTATCCCCCTGACTGCCCTGCTGTTCTTTGTGGCTAGCTAGTTTTGTGTTATATACATTTCCTTATATGTTACAATAAAAGTCTATGATTGTTCTATCCCCTTTATTGTTAAATTTTATAAATATTACCCAAATATTTATTACATGAGAATAAGTAGTAAATTATTATATACCTATGTAATTTAGTTTAAGCATTTAGTGCAATAGTGGAAGGTTGCCATGAGGAGGAGGCGATGGGTCTCCCGACATTGCTATGTCGGATTCACATTTTAAAGACAGTTCTGCTAGGTCTGACCCAGTCAATCCTGACCATGTAAAAAAAGTCCCCTGCTGCATCCATACAACACATAATATATGTTACCGACCATGATATGAACCGAATTGTACAATTAAGTATTCTGATGTAGATAAGGGGCCATTTACAGTCCACATGACCAACTCGATTCCTCATGTTTCCTCGGGCTATTCAATAAATCTACTCAAATTCGCCCGTCTCCTTCATAAAAAAATATTAATTAAAAATAATATTAAAATTAGCTGGTCGTAACAAAATTAAAATAGAATTGAATACTGCAGTATCAGCCTATTCATTTCTTGAATGCTCCCTTAAATGAGAACAAATACTCTGCTGCAACCCCAAAATACCAAGTGTTCCGCATGGGGGTATCTCGGAGAGGAATATCTCGGTGGACTAGACACTTGAGGAACTCGTCTAGGGTATTTCCTGCCCTGCTAATTGTGGTTTAGTCATTAAAGTAAGAAAACTGAACATAAAAAAACAATGATGGTACTGTCACATGGGACCTCAGCACGTCAGTAGTTATTACATTCTTAGGATAAACTTTACCTGATAAAATATATTGATTTCAATCATCACTTCCTGTGCTGTCCAAGAGCTCGACTGTATCGGTCGGGATTACAAACGAGATTTCATAAGTAAGCGCGTAAAAATCATTCGTGTTTTTCGGTGCGCGGCATTGCGCTGACTGACTAGCTCTTCAGCTTCAGTGAGTGTAAGTGGGCCACCAAACTAACCTCTTATAGTGGCTACACCCGTACGTACATGCTCGATAAATTTGCTCGATCTCGAGCAAGTACGAACGTGTGTACCATGTAACTCTCAAGACAAATGCTCGAAGCCAACCAAAATGTTCGACTGGAACAAGATTCAAATGTCCATAATTCTTGCTCGATGCTCGAAGCAAACATGTTTGTACGTGTAGCTGTGACGTCGCGCATTTTAGTCGTGATTGATATTTTTGTGAAGACGGTGTGCGTGCGCAGCCAAAATGTCGGCCTTTCGTTAATTTCCTCGGGATTTTGTAGAACAATTTATAAATATATATCGGGAGGAAGAGTGCTTGTGTCATTTGCCTAATCCAACGACGACGACGCCTTCTTCGCGAAGATTTTCCTCGACGGTAAACGTAGCAGACGATGCCAACCAAACACAACAATGAATCGTCCATTGCTCGAAGAGTTTAAATGTACACTAAGCATGTTCTTCGAGCAAGCTTTTTAGGTGAAGATACAAGGTGGATCATGTATGGAGAACAGCGTTGTTCGATGATGAGCATGTATGTACGTGTGTACCCACCATTAGGCCGACAGTCAACGTCACCTACACATGGTACACTCTACTGATTAACGGGCGAATTAATGGCGAAACTTGATTCCCGTTACGGGTTATAGGGGTCAAACGGCGGGATCCCGCCCGTAATACAAAATCCGATGGGAAAGCGGCACTTAGCATTAAGCCATGCTTACGCCAGGCAGAAAGGAAAGAAGATTTCTACCAATAATAGAACTTTAAATTTTAACAGCACCGATTTAAAATTAGTTAATTCTACTTTTAGCTTTTATTTTTGAGTCAGTTTTATTTTCGTTACAAAGTTATTTGTATTATGTATTGTACATTTTTCATAATAATTATACAGTGTGTTGATCGATAATGTTTAAATTACTTATCCATAATAAAACAGATAGTTATATTTAGAATTGACTTTATTTTCTATTTTCATCACATTATTAAAACATAACAAATAATATAAAAACGCATATCTATGGCAGTCAGCATCAATCACTAAGAAAGTACGGCTGATGCCGCGCCGTACATCCTCAACATAACAATATGGCAGTTCATTTGTTTTCAACTTAAATTAGTAGACGTCAATGTGGTTCGTTGTGCGGCTCTTATCTCCTAGCGGAGACCTTAGGGATGGAATCTCCCTCCGCGTGGAAACCATTCTCGTCAGCGTAGTAAGTGATGACCTGCGGCTTGCCTTCAGGGTCGGTGTAGGAGAAAGCTCCGCGCTGGATGACGACGACATGGGGTTTCTTCTCATCGTCTAAAATTTCCTTTACTTCGCCGGTTTCAGATCTGGCAATACCATCCTCAGTCTCGAAACTAAAAGGAAAGAAATTATGGAATTGTTTAATGTTATATAACTTAAAAAATTATATTAAACTAGCTTTTGCTCGCGGCTCCGCCCCCGTGAACAGCATTTAAATATTATCATCCCCTATTTTGACCCCTTTTTGGGGTAAATAAATAAATGCACCCAACAGTCACACACATAGTCCTGACCACACAGTAAGATACGAGTCTTGTGTCGGTATCAGGAACTACGAGAGACTTTCGGTCTCACAACAACCAGACCCCGAAACAAATATTTGTGGATCACACAAACATTTGTCTCGGTGCGGGAATCGAACCCGCGTGCTCTCATATCACAGCCGGCTGTTCGCCCGCTGCGCCACGGAAGTGCGCCACGCTAGAATTCATCAAAACCCTTTCTTAGCGGATGCCTACGTCATAACATCTTCCTGCATGCCAAATTTCAGCCCGATCCCTCCAGTGGTTTGGGCTATGCGTTGATAGATCACTATGACAGTCAGTCACCTTTGAGTTTTATATATTTAGATTTGAAAATCCAATATAAATAAGCAACACTTCAATTTTCATACTAAAAATCACAAATTAATGCTCCTACGTTTAGTTACAAATAAATATATATGCAAACCAACTAAAACTACAGTAACGCCTATATACTGTTTAGTTTATTAATGCTTAGTTTATGTAATGAAGAACAAATTTTGCTGGTGGGAGGATACTTGTATCCGACCGGATAGCGACCACCGTACACTGGTGCTAAAACCTGCCATAGTGGCCCACCTTGTGTGGGTCGCGTTCCAGGGTCAGCCAGTGTATATCCGGTTCTCCCCAGGGGGCTTGCCCCCTGATCCTAACCCTTTTCCCATCCCTTTTCCTTCCCCTCCCCCTTGGCCCTTTTGCAGGCCGGCATGATCTTGCCGACCTACGATGGAGACATTGTTTATCGTTGATCGACACTATTCTTGGATTGCGCTACATTTACCATCAGGTGTAGCGTAGTCACTTTGCCGAGCCAGGATAAAAAAAAAACTTACGCATAGACGTAGTTCCCTTCGGGCTTCACTTCATATTCCGAGCGGATGATTTTGGGTGGCTCTGGAGGAGCGGCGACGACGACGGCCACGAGGGCAATAGCGACGAGGATGATCTGTACAAACACAACAAATTTAAATCGCCTATATCATCCCAACAAAATTTTATCAGTTTTGTAACATCAAAAAATATAAAAACCGTTATTATGGATCAGGTCACTTTGCAGTAATTTTACATGTTCTAATATGTATTGCTTTAAAAACAAGAAGGATTTTTTTTTTCTTTTCCACAATTTAATTATATTTATCACACGTACCAATTTAATTTTTATTGAGTTTATTTTGCGTCGGTTGGTATCTGATACACAACTGATGCTAAATTTCTTGCGACAATTCCTTTTATACATTTCTCCATACCACGCGGCCTCTAACATAATCTGGTCGTTTTTTTTTTAAATCTAAAGTACACTTATTATAAACTAGTTTCTTTTCTGAATAGAAGGATACCTATTTTATGCCTTTTTACAGGGGTCGCCAAATGGCGGACCGCCGAATCATTTTTTGCGGAGCGTGAGAACACAGCAACTTGCACTACAAAGTACATAATTTCATAAAAATAATAGTTAAAAAAAACTAAAAAAACATGGCAAACATGGGTGCATGGTGTCAATAGTTATAATTATTGTATTGGCAGATATGAGTAGAAGGATTATCATTTAGATAATATGTTAAAAAGCACCCCACGCTTTTTTTTACAATAAAATACATTGTTTTCTTCAAATTTATTTTCAATTTTTTAGTTAGTCTTTCTATAAAAGCGTGTTTTTTAGTTTTTTTTAACTAATATTTATTTTCATTTTTAAGCTATTGTATAGATTTTATCGCGGGCCTTGCGGCGAGACCGAATCCAGAAATTTCGTAACGAAAAACCTAATACCCCTCTCCGACCAGCCAGCGTTAGCTGACCTCCCTGGAACATCGATAATTTCGAGTCCCAGGTGGCGTGGCGTCACAGTGACCAGTCAGCTTTGACCGGATTTTCACAAGACTTTGAACTTGATCCCGACCTTAACCTTGACCCCGACCTTAACCCACAAAATTAAAATTAAAAACAAAGGAAAAAAATACTGCATAAATAAAATAAATAAATAGTTATAATTACATAAGTTGATAAAAAATATATATTAGCTATACAATAGCTTTACCGCGGCAGTCTCCGAGTACCACACGTCTTTTTTTAGTTAAAATATAAATATATTGTAGTCGGTTGAGGTTCTTCACAAATAAGACATATATTTATGCAATGTTCAGAACGCAAAGATGATGTTATGAGAACCACGCTGACAATACGAAGTTCGGAATAAATCTTAGATACTACGATATTCCCTATAATTAGCGATGATCACGAGAGTATAATTTTAATTCCTAACCCGAATATCAAAAAAGCGCCATCTATTGACGATCTTAGATACTACGAAAGATCCACAGAGTAAAATGTTAATTGACGCAAATTAACAATCTATTGACGCATTCTTATGCGTCGTGTAGATGGCGCTAAACTAAACTACACAACACAATTATTTATAATTATTAATAATAATTTGCAATACTTTTTATGTCATCGGTCCTTGATAAGTATGCCAAATTTCATTTAATCCGACGTTTTGAAGGAGGTCAAAATCACGTTCAAAGATTCCGTTACAGACAAACCTACAAACCTACCAATATACATACGTCTGAAGCTAATAAAAGCGTGTTAAAAATATATCCCCCGCATTATCTTTGTTGACATCAATTCGAAAACGGCCGGGCGAAGTCCTGATAAATATCTCCAGGATTTAATGTCAATAGTACAAACAGTCCGCAACAAAAAAATAATTTTTAATGTAAAAAAAAATACCTTTGTTATTTCCGTACTAATTGCATTGGTATAGTAAATATTTTTTTGTTTAAAATGTTGTGCGGACCGCGATGTTCATTTCATTGATTAAAACGGATTCCGAGCGAAACTAAATGGTGACCCCTGCTTTATTATGTTAATAGAAACATCCTTTTTTGTAAGGTTAGGCGAAGATCACCAGCAATTTATAATACAAATAATTTAGGTGATTGCTTCACGGCAATAAAAATAAAAATTACGCATATGATAATGCCCAAATCTCTCTCATTTTTGTTTTATCCCTGGCATTACGAGAAATTCGAGAAAATAAAATCTTTTTATAATAAGTAGGTACTGGTATATAGGGTATTTTTCTTAGTGTATCCAAATTTTTATATGAGATTCTAAATAGATTTAAAAAATGTTATATAAAAAATGACAAATAATTAAACTCACTCGTATTTTGTTAATGACTTTCATTTGAAAATATTTATAAAAGACCGTAATTTACGGGCAACTTTTTCATACTACACGCGGTCATTGATAACAAAACTCACTGACGCCGCACACAAGCTTGTGTTACAAGTATGTATGCCTAAAATACTATTTTATTGTTTTAAAATCACCACTAATGTTTATTATGGCATATTTAAAAAGTGGAATTAACGATTTACAACATTTAAACTTATCCTATTAATTTAGTCCCATGAAAAACCACTATTACCTTAAAGAAAAGGGATAATTAAGGAATTAGGAAGGGGGGGGGGAGATCTGGGCCTCCAGATATCTCACTTACCGAAAATAAAGCAGCAGCAAGCTGTTACTTTACGTCGGTTTTCTGTGGGGCAGTGGTAACAACCCGGTCGACCCAGCACATTCGTGCTGTAGACAAAACTGTCTACGCGCTTTACCGCTGAGGATATTTTTTAATTATTTAATTATATAACTAGTGATTCGAAATTCAAAGATCCTTTCATGTGAATACGCAACTGCATAAGTTAAAATAATAAATAAAAGCCATTAGCATGACAGCCTCCGTGGCGCAGCGGGCGAGTAGCCGGCTGTGAAGCGAGAGGCTGCGGGTTGGATCCCCGCACCGAGACAAATGTTTGTGTGATCCACATTGATTTGTTTCGGGGTCTGGGTGTTGTGAGACCGAAAGTCTCTCGTAGTTCCTGATACCCACGACACAAGACTCGTATCTTACTGTGGGGTTGGGACTATGTATGTGACTGTTGGGTGTATTTATTATTAATTACTACAGGCCACGATTTCACATCACGTCGATTACTGTTGTATATATGTTGTATGGGGACACAGAGCTCAAACCGACGACCTACCATAATATTGCTCATAGTTTTCAATTATTTCGTCCCCTGTCGCCTATTGGCCGGTAGACTGTAAAGCCATGGACATGCTGACAATGACATCTGACTTTGAAAATTTGTTAATAATATTTTTGTGAACTTATTAATATAGCGAAAACAACACTCCATTGATGACGTAATTCAGTTAGGTTAGTTAACTGGGTCCATGGGAAAGATTATGGCACCTGCCTAACCCATATTAAAACACGCATAAAATAGGGCGGTGGTGACTCATCAACTGAGGTGGATGGGCTCCGTAAAATAGACGTTAGGAAAATTGCCAAGAAAGCACCACCAGTTGAGCGGCTAAAGGGTGGCTAGGCTTTAAACAACGACCTTTAGGGTCCCATCATTTTACCCACTAGCTACTTACGTTTCACATCCATCCTTAGGTTATAAAACTCGTCACTCTAACTGGTGGATGAAGAAAAGCCAGATATGAGGAATCTGTTCCTCATCCGGCCGGTGAAGGTGGGCCAATACACCAGCCAGCCACGGGTACATAGTATCGCTAACAGCGTGCCGCAAGCTATCCTGCGAGCATATCATTATTATCATATTTTTCTATTTGTTTTTGGAAGTTAAATAAAAAAATAATAATTTTTGTGCTACAAAAAAACTAAAAAGCTAATGAAACAGTGCTAGTTTAATAGTAAATTATTTATTCAAAAATGTTTATTTTATTGTAACACTTTTAGTTTTTTGTTATTCGGTTTTAGTGTTTTATTTACTATTTTTGTGAAAGAAAAATAAATAAAAATCGGTACATAAATTTCAAAGCTTTTGTCTCTCGTCTCTGATTTCATTTCTATGATAGTTTTTTTTAACAGGGTTTTATAAGCTTCATACGTATGTTAGTATGTAACGGAAACTTTGAACATGATTTTGACCTCCTTCAAAACGTCGGATTAAATCGAAATTTCGCATACTTATCAAGAACCGATGACAATTACATATTTAAAAGAAATAGATTTTCTAAAAAATAAAATATAAATAATAGTTAAAAAAAACTAAAAAAAACACGCTTTTATAGAAAATCCAGCTAAAAAATATAAGATATTTTTTTATAAATTTGAAGAAAAACATGTATTTTATTGTAAAAAAATCATGGGGTGCATGGTGTCAATAGTTATAAATATTGTATTGACAGATATGAGTAGAAGGATTATCATTTTGATAATATCTTAAAAAGCACCCGACGCTTTTTTTACAATGAAATACGTTTTTTTCTTCAAATTTATTTTCTACTTTTTAGTTGGATTTTCTATAAAAGCGTGTTTTTAAGTTTTTTTTTTTTTACTAGCCCTATATTCTATACTTCCCACTGCTGGGCACGGGCCTCCTCTACTGAATGAGAGGGGTTAGGCCTTAGTCCACCACGCTGGCCTAATGCGGGTTGGCAGACTTCACATACCTTCGAAACATCTTATCGAGTTCTCAGATCAGTTCTCGATGCAGGTTTCCTCACGATGATTTCCTTCACCGTTAAAGCAAGCGATAATTAACAATTAATATACACGTAACTTAGATAAGTCAGTGGTGTATGCTCTCGGGGCTGGTTTCGAACCTGCAACTTTCGTCTCGACAGTCCGTACCACTACCCGCTGAGCTATCGCTGCTTATTTATTTAATGTAATCAGCCTAAAAGCAAATCTTATAGAATACAATAAAAATCATCGAAATTGGTCCATATTCGGCGGAGTAAGGCGTGGACATACATTAAAATATATTTATGGATGTATATAGACATCATATAAATGTCAATATATGGATAATACGATTTGAGGACCACCTCCGGATTTTTCGTCGGTTAAAAAACAACATAGAATCATTTGAAGTTGACTTTATTTCCTATTTTACAGCGTTATTAAAACATAACAAATAATATAAAAACGCATATCTATGGCAGTCAGCATCAATCACGAAGAAAGTACGGCTGATGCCGCGCCGTACATCCTCAACATAACGATATGGCAGTTCATTTGTTTTCAACTTAAATTAGTAGACGTCAATGTGGTTCGTTGTGTGGCTCTTATCTCCTAGCGGGGACCTGAGGGATGGAGGATCCTTCCGCGCGGAAACCGTTCTCATCAGCAATGTAAGTGATGACCTGGGGATTGCCTTCAGGGTCGGTGTAGGAGTAAGTTCCGCTCTGGATAACAACAACATGGGGTTTTTTCTCCTCGTCCAAAACTTCCTTTACTTTGCCGTTTTCAGACCGCGAAATACCATTCTCCGTCTCGAAACTAAAATAAAAGATATTATTAAATTATAAAATTACTACATCAAATTGGTATCTCTCTAAGATGTTTTTATTTTTTGAAGCTCTTAATAAAATATCTATGAATAAAAATAATATGTTTTTATTAGCTTCAATGAGAAGATGACAAAATCGCTTGCTTGTTCGTAAGTGGTAACGCCTGAAACTGGCACACGTAAACTAAATACTGAAATCACTAACTAATACTCTTACATTTAGTTTAAACTAAATAATAAAAATACTTTTATGGAAACGAACGAACATTACTATAATGCTAGTTAATGTCATTCTCAGTCTCGAAACTAAAAATAAAGAAATTATTGCATTATTTAATTACTAAAACAGGTGTAATAGTATCTAGTATACAAAGTATTATATAACATGAAGGTACACTTGAACTCTCAAATTGAAATCCCAATTATATGCTCCTGCTTTAAATTTAATTTTATTAAAACATCTTATGCTAATTTTCAATACGCAACCCAGTTAAATCTTGTCATGAATAACCACTTACCCAAAGACGTAGTTGCCTTCGGGCTGCACTTCAAATTCCGAGCGAAGGATCTTAGGCGGCTCTGGAGGAGCGGCGACGGCGACGGCTACGAGAGCAACAGCGACAAGGATTATCTAAACAAAAAGCAACAAATACATAAAATAATATGATTTATTTCATAACTAATTCATTAATAAGGTGTCATCATTATATCACCATTTAACTTAATAAAGACATGATTCTTTCCAAAAACGCATGTTATTCAAATAGACATTTAACGCAACGTGTAATTTCAAATTGAATCTTAAAAATAAACAATGTTTTGGATCTTCACAATGATAATGATAATTTTTATACACTATTTCGCTACATACTAATTTTATTTTATTTGTATTGCACGTGTCAAAATATATGAGATATTTTTTAAAATATATTTTCAGTTTGAACCATTTTTGGCAATTAAAATTTAAATGTTTCAAACACTGCTAAAAATATTTACTTCACTAAATTTGAGAACACTTAACTCTTTTAATATCACAATATATTCTAACGTTAAAATTGTTAGCGTACGTACCAATTTCATGGTGATCGTGTTTGGTTTGTGTCGGTTGGCACCTGATGAGCAACTGATGTCTTAACGCCTATTCCAAAATCTTTTATACATTTCTCCGCGCTAACGGCCTTTACTATGACATCACATTTTGCTGTAATATTTTCCCATGATATATGTGCTTACTCTAAACTTGTTTTTATTCTAGAATGACAATGACTCTTGCTTACCTAATTCTACGTCCATGTTTACATATTTTTATAATAAATGATTTCAGGACATACGAATAATTAATCAAAAACCCGCAAAAAGATAAATACGAATATTTTTTTAGAAATGCATAAATCAGTGGTTAAGATTTCTGTTGGTAAGACACAACGATCGTTTTTTATATATATATATATATATATATATATATATATATATATATATATATATATATATATTTTGTAGTATTTGAAAGCATATTATTATCTAGAGACATGTTGGCTACACTCGCGGAAGTACTACTGCTGGGTCTTCAAAAGCGACGATTGCCTTTCCACGGAATACCAAGGGAGTGTCTCTATTTTGATTTCGATTTCTTATGTGGTAGCTTAAACACATTACAAGTTAAAATCATTTTTTTTTTCACTCTCGAAAATATCGTACAAAATACATCGAAACAAACGGTCTCTCAAAAGCGCAGCTCAAAATTTTAATTTCAAAAGGTGCTCCATGGACCGACTTTTTTCCATCTACATTTTTTACATATTTTCGTTCCGCAAGCTCGGTTATTTTTTTTTCATCAAATTAGTGAAGAAGTCTTTTTCAACATTATATTCTCAACAAAAATTCTAATATGTCAGGTTTCTGTCATCGATAATTTGTTTTCTTCAAAGCTTTAAAATTTTAATATTTAAAATTTGTCGGTTTTTCGCATTTTTCTTATGCTGCAACTACAGGTACTTTTGGCATTTATTCGAAGAGTTAGTTGGCTTGGCTTTGTTCGATGACAGTGTTCCATTACAAATTAAATAGAAAAGAAACCGTAGCTGCTATAAGAACTCGAGAACGTATATCGATATAGAATATGAAACTTAAAGATTATTGTTAACGAACAAACCTCGTTTATGTCAAAATATATTTATATTATATTACATATTATCTTTATATATAAAAATTACGTGTCACGTTGTTTGTCCGCGATTGACTCCTAAACTACTGAACCGATTTTGATCAAATTTTGCAATCTCTGTGTTGTTTGATCCAACTTGGTTTAATGGATAGTTTATATCTCAATTTATAATCGCATTTTTTTTTTTCAAATTATTAGTTATTCTAACAGAGTAAGTTCGCAATTTTTTTTGAAGTGAAAACATCTTTAGCAGCGTTGAGCACTTTTTGATAGAGGGTAAACCAATTCATGATAAATAATCCAAAATAGACCAGTCCACATAAACAGCACTCATTCACTAGTATGACGCACGGGCTAACCATCAGCCTCCTCAACCATATTTCAAGGAACTGACCGATCGACCGACCAACCGATACATGACGCCACGCCAGACACAGACTTTTAATGCTGAACAGACATTGCATGCTTGTGGAGCTGGTTTCAAACCCACGAATTTCGTCTTAGAAGCCTGTACCACCACCCCCACTGAGTTTTACGCTGCATTATGAATAAGATATTTCAATCGCATATCGACGTTTCAAATAACGATTCGGTGTGGTATCTTAGCAGTCGAGACTTGTATTAGACATAAACATCGCTAAGGCTAAACTTATTTTCGTGAATATGTAAGCATCTGTAGTTTGCTATGTGGTAGGTTCTTCGTACGCGAAAAGCCGTCTAGGTTGGTACCGCCGCTTTGTCCAAATCTGCTACCAAGCAGCAGCGTGTAAGCACTGATGTGTTTCGGGTGAAGGACTCAATGTCCCAGTGAAATTACTGGGCATTATGAAACTTCATAACTCATGTTACGCGTTGATGAGCGCAGCTCAAGCTAATAAAAAACTTACTAAAAATAAACTAGCAAAAAATATTTTACGGCGAAATATTTAAATTATAAGTTTTAAAAATATTGTTTTGGCTTTAATTTGGTTGTTGAATTTTAACACATTGTATACAAATCGTAATTATTACGTGATTTATTTACGCCTCGTATACGAAAGGCCGTCTGGGTTGGAACCACCATTTATTTCTGCACCCAAGCAGCAGTGTTATAAGCACCGTTGTGTTATAGTTTGAAAGATATTGAAGCCAGTGACTTTACTGGCCTTGGCATTGTGAGATTTAACAACTTGTGTCTCGGAGTGACGAGTGCACTCCAATATCGTGCAGTTCTTTGAATTTGAAGTCAATGATAAATTGTGTTTTCAACGGTATATATGGTGAAGCTTCGATTTATGGACGAGCTTTGCATTTACAATAAAAAAGCGACCTGCTCTTTTCATCATTATCAGACTCAAAACTTTCCACCTAAATTGAATTTAATTTTATAGTGAGTAACTATTGCAACTAAAAAAAACAAACACTGCATAATATGTACATGTCGTACATGTGTATAAAAATATAATACTCTCGAACCCCGAATAATTAACAGATGGTTAAGACAGTTACATTAAATTATTCCAAACTTTTAAGAATCTCTGTATTTGCTCAACGGCTAAAAACTGTATTTACATACTACGCAATCACTAGACCATGGAAGTATCGCTTTTTAATCTAATTAAAAACATAATTATATACGATTATAAATTAGTAAGCATTTGGATTAATTCGGTTACATTACTAAAAGGGTAACTTGAATATTATTTTACGATACAGCGCAGCGTTTAAAGACTTCGTCTTCAAATAGTGTCTATTAATGATGATGACCAACGGCATCGAAACGCGGCCGCTAACTGTGGGCCTCATAAGAAATATCAAGGCCACTGATGAACCACACAATGTACTCTACCTGGCATATATATACTATTTAACTAACCTTACCATAACTATATATCTGCTAGACATAACAACTTATGTCTAGAGATTATAAACGTACAGCATTGGATTGCATTGCCGTACTTTTTTATTAAAAGCTATTACTGATGTGACTATACTATAGTTTATGATCAGGCGAGGCGCTTACCATCCGGTTAGCTGGTATCATACAAAAATAATAGTTTACTAATTACAATATTTTAAACCATTATTTCTGCTGCATCTTATCTATCTGAATGCTGCATTTGAAACATAAAGGGATTGTATAGACAGGTCGTGTTGTTTGAATGAGACGTTAAAAAAATAATTCAAAGAACACAATAAGGTTAAATAGTTTTTATAGATATAACATATTATTTTGTAAAAGAATTGGAATGCACATAAGCCGAAGAAGTATTGTAAGAAAAAAACATAAATAAATGTGCACACACGCATGAGGCTGTTGGGGCTGGAGAAATGTATAAAAGATTTGGTCACAAGCGCTGACGCATCAGTCGCTCATCAGGTGCCAACTGAATCAAACCAAATTATAAAAATGAATTGGGTACGCACGTTTTTTACTTGAACGGAGGAATTATTCTAAAACAGTGACAATTAAATTTTAATCCTAATGCATTAGAGATTCAAAAATTGTGGTTTTTGCCTATAATAAATCTTATACTACTTAAAGTGTAAAATTACAAATGTATTCTGTTTATTCAGATCATCCTCGTCGCTGTTGCTCTCGTGGCCGTCGCCGCCGCCGCTCCACCAGAGCCGGTCAAGATCCTCAAATCGGAATTCAACCAGGATCCCGAGGGCAGCTATGTTTTTGCGTATGTACCTTATTTTGTTATTTATCTAGACATATATAAAAAAAAACATTTTTAAGGAACAAGAACTAGACCTAACTCAATATCACATTCAGAAGAGGAGGATTGTGCCCAGTAGTGGGACGTATATATAATACAGGGCTGGTGTTATAAGTTATTACTATATCTTACTTGGTCAAATGTAATATTGAATTTTATGCATGCCTCCGATTGGTTGATTACATAAATAGAACACAGTAGTCAAAAACATACAACCAATAGTTTAATTGATATGTCCTTTGAAGGTTGTTATAGTATAAGATCCCGGGGAACATTGACCTTCACCCATCCGCTTACCGGATGAAAATAATATTTTAGGATATAAAATGTGTTACTGAACACATACCAATAGGGTTGCCTAAAAAAATATGATACAGATAGATAGATACCCCTATACCTGCCCCAACCAACCATCAAGTCATGTAGCAAGCCCCTCGGGAAAACCGTATATATACTGACTGATCCTGGAACGCAATCCACATAAGGTATGATGATAGCTATGGCAGGTTTTAACACCATCGGTACGGTGATCGCTAATCGGGGCGGATATAAATCCTACCACCAGCACTGTAATAAAATCAGGTTCAGTGTATACAAATGTATCTCAGACAGATAAATTCATCAGGAATCAAATATTCGAGTCCTGTTACGACTTTAAGTACTAACTTACTAGTAACTATGTCTACCATATTTTTATATTTATACGACTTAAACAATAAGATATCATAATATGTCTTATCCATAATAATGAACTATGTATTAGAACCTGACGCTCTCAGACATTTAAAACCTTTATATAAATGTGAAAACGTATCGTTTATCATGATTTTCTACATTTTCAGCTATGAAACGGAGGATGGAATTTCCCGTTCTGAAAACGGTGAACTAAAGCAAGCTGTAGACGAGGAAAACAAGCCCCACAACGTTGTAGTGATGCGCGGAACTTACTCCTACACCGACCCCGACGGCAACCCCCAGACCATCACGTACTACGCTGACGAGAACGGTTTCCACGCGGAAGGAAACTCAATCCCCAAGGTCCCGGCCAGGAGATAAGAGCTCTTTAATGAAACGGCTCTATACCATCGACTACTTAATGTAAATAAATGGACTGTTCACCACATAAAGTAAGGAAGTCTGGCTGATATAGCATCAACCATACTTTTTTATTGTAGCTCGTTATATTTACTGCCATATCTTTATATGAATTAATGTTATTTGTTATATTTTGAATTGCATAATGCACATCGCAAATAAAATGATTTTTCATGATTTCTATAGTTTGTTGAATTTTAAGTATACTATTTCTTGAGTATACTTATTAATTTATTTTTCATCAACACGAAACCTTTAAACATCTATTCATCTATTAAACTAAGTCTGTAACATAACATAAGCTCATGCCTTTATCCACTCAAGGGGTAGGCAGAGGTGCAACTAGTCCTGCACCTACATTTCGCTGAGCTTATTTCCGTACCATGATGTGATGGGGGGCGAGCCTTTCACCATACCGGGCAAAAATACCAATCGCGGGTAAATAATGTGTGATTTTTAAAATCTCATACTCAAAAACAATCAAAACCTCTTAGACAAATTGTGATTGCCTGACCTAGGAACTGAACTCAAGAAACACCTCACAGTTCTCAGTCTTAGTACTCGGCCACGAAACTAATGAGACGATTATTTATTTAACATAGATGTAAACTTACTCTAGATCTTAAAATATGATATACGTAGCTAACCTCATGCCTATATCACCAAAGGAGTAGGGCAGATAGCTTTGAATATTGTTAATGTAAAAGGTTTGGATGTTCCTACATCAATCACGCTTTAACGGCTAAACAGATTTAAAAAAACATTTAAAATATATTACACAGGTAGACCAAGACATGAATTAGAACATAGACTACATTTTATCCCAGAAAATACATTTACGCGGGCGAAGCCCCGAGTAACAGCTCGTATAAAAAAACTTCAGACTATGTTAACAATAATTATTTTATTCAATATTTTACTATTAGTTTTAATAGGTTATCAACAATAGTTTCCTTACTAAAAAGTATAGACTGTGCAAGTGACGCTAATAGTTTAAATAATTTAATACGATTAAAAAAATCTTGCAAGTATATGTTTTTATTATGTTATGATATAAAAACCATTTTAATTATGTGCCTTTAATATTTACTTAAAACATTATAGTATTCATTCCTCGTTGTCCCTACAAAAAAAAGACCTCTTCAAATAGTTATAATTCGTAACATGACCAGTTAATAAAGTTATATGCCTTTTATACAATCCTTAATAAATAATAATAAAAACACTCAATCTCACTTACCTCACACAAGGTTAAATTCTATCATAAGTATCAGGGATTACAAAGAGCCTGCGGTCCCACAACACCCAGACCCGAAATAAATATTGGTGGATCACAAAAATATTTGTCTCAGTGCGGTAATTGAACCCTAGGCCTCTAGTTTCACAACCATTACCCAGTGCATAACGGTTGATGCCTTGTAACCCCTAATAGTTGAATTACGAAGAATTAAACGATGCCCACAACATAAAATCAGTTTCCTCTCGTGATGACAACTCAGTCAAGATTTTTCCTTTTATATACCTATAGTTATGCCAATAGTAAAAATAGGTAACAAAAACTTAAAAACTAACTTTTTTCTACCGACTCCGACACCGGCATATAATAGCCTCAAAATAATAGTTGATCCAATGGCCAATATGGCTCATATACCTACTCCATACCTACAGAACTTCTAAATTTTCTGTAAATAAAAGAAACAGTTGTAATTACGACGAATATATCCAGTTTTTGTATATTGCTTTATCTAATTTTTATCCACTCTGCACTACCGATGATTGGAAAAATTGGTGTAGTGATTATAATTTACAAATTAAAACAATTGCAATGGGTCAAGCAATTGTTTTTTATTACTATAAATAATATTCTCCCCAGAGGGCTTTATGTCAAGCAGGCGGCCGGTTGTAAAGCCAAATCTTTCTGTAACACGTGTTAAACAGCATGTTGCGCCGACCCCACTGCGAATGAAATATTTGCAGAAGATGGAAGAAGACTTTAAACAATATTATAACATGATTTAATATAAATCAGAACATTGGTCAATAGGTAAGTTTCCAGTACCTATATTCCATTAGTAACATTCAAATAAGAGAAGTCATTTCTCTGCAGCTTATGAAGAAGGAAAGGGGTAATAGGTGGTGTCTTTAATAACAGTGATCTTTGACCCGATCGACTGTAACGGAACACAACAGATTTTACCGATTATTATCGTGTCCAACATAAAATAAATTCTTGTTTCTAACATATTACAACATATACAATCACGTACATAACTCAATCATGTTAAACCTATTGTAATCGATCCTCTATACAATGATTCGCAATGAAGCAACGAAGTTCGAAAACGTAGACAGTGTGTAGTGGGTATAGAATAGCCATTGCAATATATCGTATAGAAATTAGTACCGTTAATAAAAATTCATATAAATTTACAGGGAAATGGTTGATATTTCCTATTTATTGCTGTAACTCAGAATTTTATGTACTGATACACTGATCACTTTCACTGTTCACAAAATTCTAACACACCACATTACAATAATTACAAATATTCCCAACTTTTATACACGTATTTATCCACGGCTTTATCGTAGTCATAGTATGTTATATTCGGAATATAATTATAGTGATGGCTAAACTATAATATTACAGGAGGTCTATTTTTCCAAACTTTGTTGCTTTGTATTGTCTTATAACATTCATGCCCAGTTACTAATTGTGAACAAACAAATTACGTGTTTTCTTATACTAAGACTACTCTGTATGATTTCACATAGACACATAAAGAGATAGGATGAGAGTCCTAATTAAAATCGTATTATTTTAGAAATCCATTACTATTACATCACCGCTTGAGACGTATTAGTAATTTTTTTGGGTGTTTTTCACATGAAAAACTAAGCATTCATTGCATCCTTAGCCTACAGAGACGCCCATATTTGAAATAAAATGATTCATTATTACTATTTAGCTTTATTTTCTTTAAGCAGATATCACGTTATGAAAACCTAACAAATAGTACAAAATCGTATAAAATATAGTTATGCTATGGCAGTGAGTATTAAACAATAAAAACCAATAATACAAAAAAAGGTGACCTACAACTGACGTTATACGGTATGCTCTTTTTCTCTTTACGGTGCGTACAGGTCACCAATGTATATGTCAACTTTAATCGGATAACAAGCGTGTGTCAGCGGTATATAAATTATGTATAATTTTAGTATCAATCGATCAGTTTAGATGACTTTGGGGATGGAATCACCTTCAGGGTGGAATCCAGTTTCGTCAGCGTAGTAAGAGATGGATTCGGGTTTGCCGTCCACATTCTTGTAGGTGTAAGATCCACGGGTAACAACGACTCTGTGAGGCTTGTTTTCTTCATCAACAACATCCTTCAATTCACCAGTTTCAGCGCGGGAAATTCCATCCTCAGTCTCAAAACTGTAATTTATCAAAAATGTTGTCAATTATAATTATTCGAGTTACAGAATAAATCCTACAAGAACTTATAAGTGTGGGAATAAAGATTAGCTAAAACGAGGAACGTATCAAAATTGTTTTTATACATCTATGCATTAAAACGCTAACTGCTCTAACACTCTACAAGGGATGAATCATTCATTAATTCAATCATATGCTTATCTGTATTCACACAGACGGATGTATTACAAATCAATAAACATTTATATATTTTTTCAATAATATTTTTCTTACTCTTTTGTAAATAAACTTTAGAGACTTACCTGAAAACATAGCCACCCTCGGGTGTCTGATCGAATTCCGATTTGAGGATCTTGGGCGGCTCTGGTGGAGCGGCGGCGGCGACGGCCGCAAGGGCGACAGCGACAAGGATGATCTGAACAAACGCAAATTAACTAATTAATATTTTTAAAACGCCCAAATAATATAGGAACTAAAATAAAAATAATGTATAGTTAAATAATAAATTAATAAAGCACTGTAGATTAATCAGATTGTAACGCGCTTATGATTTAAAAAAAAATATTTCCCTCGAATTGTACAATAAGTACAAGTAAACGTACCAATTTCATTTTGTCAATTTTTGGTTTGTTTCGGTTGGTACGTGATGAGTGACTGATAAATTGTCATTCGTGACAAAATCTTATATACATTTCTCAGACAATGCCATGTAATGTCACACAATAGCAAATATACGATGTCGATATACCGGATCCGGTCATTCGATGATCACAACATTACACATGTGTATGTCTACATACAACACATGCCAAGTGTCTATGCCGTCCATATTATGTTTGCAGAGTAGGTGCCGAGTAACCGCACCCACAGTGTCATCATTCCAAGGACAAAAATTACTCACCGCAGTTCGTTATTTACTTTTTAACATTGTCCAACATCTTATAATGTCACGTATCGTCAAACAACAATTTGACATGTAGTTTTTTTGAAACTCCTATTTAATCGAACTCAAATTTAATCGTTAAACTTAATTTACTGCAATTTGTATACCTCCGTATGAACATGGTACCAAAAACAATTGAGGACAGTTAAGGGAGAGGCTACTCGTGATAAATGCGCGATCCACACAAGGTATGAGGATCACTATGGCAGGTTTTAACACCATGTGTTTAGCATAACGACGCATAAAGTGTGTTTGACCAATTCATATCCTTTTTGGGGTAATTTTTTTACTTTGTTTCTTAAGTTTTAACTACTTAGATATTCCGATCAGAAGCAAACGCTGCTAAAGTGATAACACTACTTTTTCATTAAATCTAGAGACAGATGGAGCCCTCGAATGCAACATACACAACGCATTGTGAGATCTGGATGCTTGTTTTTATACGAAAATATAAAGACTCAAAGAATATCGGAACCTTTTAAGATCATTTTGTTGTCCGTCTAGAATGCCCTCTGATCATCAAAACCCTTTTTTTTCGAGAACAAGTAGATATTCAATTAAAATTCATATCAGGTACTAACGTCTACAATCGCTTGGAGGTGTAACAAATTCAATCTTCTAAGTCAACGCAATGAAAAGGTATGCTCATTTTTAGCCGACTTCATAAAAGGAGATTTTCAATTTCACTTTTTCTCTTTCTGCCGCCAAGCAGCAGTATGTAAGCATTGTTGTATTTTGATTTGAAGGATATTGAAGCCATCAAATTACAGGCCATTATGAGAATTGCTATGTCTCGGGGTGACGATCACAGTCCGATGCTTACTTCCTACTACTACTTGACCTGCATATAATGGCACACTACGGATGCCTTATGGCATGTGCGAAGGAAATAATATAAGAATCTTTAATTTCTAATACCGTATGAAATTATTAAAAATCGGCAAAATATTATTTCATCTCCAACACACATACCTACACATAAGTGTAGATACGATGTTTAAACATTTTTTTAACATGTAATACGGTTTAGGGCACAAGTAACTAGCAGTTGTCTACATTTTACTTGTATGTGAATTATCATGACGGTGTGATGATAAGACCATTATAGCAAATTGTAGCAAACTACAAAGGTGGGCAACAGAAACGTTGCTTTTTGTATGCATCACCTGTGAAGATCGCCATAGCAGATGTAGCATGAAATGTGATTAGATCGATTAGAAAGACATTATTAAGCGTATAATTTTGTAACGGCATTTATAGAGTGACACTACTAATATGCATTTGGAGGAGACTTTTTGTATATGAATAACCGCCTGCCAGTTAAATATATATTTGTGAATGTACCCAGTTTGAATACGGCAATATAAAGAAATCCCACTGGTTGTATAGAATTACGTTATGTTTATATAAATAAAATAAAAAATTCTACTGAACAAAGCACGTCCCATCAAAAGTAAAGTTTTGACAATGGATTGAAACGTTGTCGATGAGCACAATAGCAGTTGATAAAACGTCGTATAACGATCATAAGGCCTACTATGCAACTACAACAGTTGTGTAACGTAATATTAAATAGCAAACCTCGTGGCGACGACTTGTGCATATATGTCGACATAACGTAATTTATATGATTATAATATTATCTATAACTATGAACTTTTGATTCCCCGGATTAAAATAGACGAGAATGAGCCTTTGATTTAAATAATATTAACATATTGTGTACATTTGTGTAAGAGAATTGTACTAATTAATTTAAGAATCATACATTTAAATTTCGAATATATGTCAAATGAGAAGTCTAATAACCAGCATTAGGCCAGCGTAGACTTGCCTAATCCCTTATATTCATAGAGGAAGGCCATGCCTAACAGTGGAACAGTATAACACATGGTTCATATTTATTTAATAATAATTTTATATTTAAAGCAATAGCTTAATTATACATATTGTCTAATCTATATAAACAAGTATAAGCCTTATAGTGTGTAAAAATAAAAAAATATGCATATACTAATACTAATACAGGCCCTATATTATACACATCCAACAGCTGGGCACGCACCTCCTCTGTTCAAGAACGGGGAGAGAGAAAATTATGCATATATTATATGTGTACATTAATTTTATTCATACTAGCATTACCTGGCGGCTCCGTCGGCATGATTGTCTTTTTCCGCGATGAATATTCGCCTATATCGTAAGCCATACCATGGTCTACTTAAAATAATAATAATAATCTACCTTTCATCCAAATCCGTGCAGCCGTTAAGGCATGTGTACATTTTATTAGCGCTAATTACGAGACAAGCAGATCGCTCGCTTGATGATATAATGGATTTAACTACTTTATTAACTGATAATGCGACGCATGTCCTTTTAGTTCTTATCTTTTAGTGTTCCGTAGCCAAAAGTTACCAGCCGAACACTAGCAGAGTCTATATCATATGTTTATCTGTCTGACTGTATGTCCTGCTTTTAAACGTCCTTTGGAACTGTAATAGCCGCCTGAAAATATCATAATTATATGACTTTCGTTTTTTATATTAATGATTCATTTACGCGCTTTACTAAATACAGCAGAAACTTTAACCTTTGACTATATGTTATAATAAAGTAATAAAATAAACATGTTTTAATTTTTTTTTGGCAATTCTAAAAAAAATCCTAGACGTGATGAAACTGGTATAATTGATAAAAATATGAACAAAAAGATGGCAACAAACTGTTCTGTGCACCTCGAAGATGGCTACTATATTAATGAAGATTTAAAAGGTCAGGTAATAAAAATGGGCGCCTCAGATCTCAAGCCATCTTATAAGTATATATACGCACCCAAGCCTGTAATCCCCGAAGGGGTAGGCCGAGGTGTAACCAGTATAAGTATATAATATGTATAAGTGTACTTCAAAAAAACGGCGTAGATAAGCTAGATCTTGTCCCACGTCGGTATGCAAGACACAAATAAAAGTGATGCTCTTAACCTTTGTAGAGGTCACCTCTGCACTTTATATCGTGAAATTATCACTTAAGGTCAATATGTTTTTTTAAATATAAACACCAAGTGACTGCGTGTAATATTGGACGTGTTATTAACTACTAATTAGACATCAGAACCTCCGGTTCTGCTCATCACAGCCGGATACCTGTACAATGATTGTCTTATTAAACAAATGAAACTGGAACTTTAAGTACGTCTCAAATCACATTCAATAAAAATGTGATGTAATATAACTTGTGTATTTTAATTTTAATTTTAGACAGCTTCGTAGTTCGTACCAGTCATCTTAACTGACTTTATTCATATGCGGACATTTTTTTCTAAGAAAAGACATCAACGATATATTCTTAGTACAGAATATATTGTAATATTGTTAGTAGGTAATGTTAATTTGTAAGCCAAATGTAATACACGTATGATCAGAATAAAAACTTCCTCATTGAATACCAAATGTATGGAATTTATTGTGAATAGTTGTGATCACCAGTCGCCCGGCACACGTAACATCGTTTAACCTTGTCTAGTCTACTCAACTCTTCAAATATCACAAAGGCTGAATTATCGAAAAAATCTATGAATCTCATTATTTTTTACTAATGCTTATGTTAATACAATCAGTCTTCCTGCCATTTTGCGTACATAGCATGTATTGAACAGCGCTCAACTACTAAACAACAATGTGACGCTATTACTCTTAAAGAATATGCAAAAAACATTTTTAATAAATATCATATTAATTATTTGCTGGTGGTAGGATATTCATATCCGCTCAGATAGCGACCACAGTACATATGGTGTTAAAACCTACCATAGTAATCCTTATGTGGATCGCGTTCCCGGATCAACCAGTGTATATCCGGTTCTCCCGAGAGGCATGCGAAATAACTTGATGGTTGTTTGGGGCGATTTAGATATATAGTGCATATATGGGGTATATCCTTATATCTCTGTACCTGTATCGATCATTCGCCTGTGCAGTCGCAGGTCCTTCGATTTCCTTCTTTCCTCTTCGGAGTGCGAAGTAGTATTTATACAGGCCGGCATGATTCTAGTGACCACCGACAAACTCATTGCTTATCAGACGTAGCTGGTTTTTTTGGACTGCACTGCGGTTACCATCAGATGTGGTAAAGTCACGTTGCTGTGCTCGGATAAAAAAATGCACATATAAAAATACATATATATATATATATATACAATATACAAGATAACAATATATACAAGAGTACTAAATATATTATATATTCGTATTTGATTTTATAAACATCTAATGTAATCTGTATTTAGTCAAAGTAACCACCTCGATTAAATACGAGTATAAACAAAAGGCAGATTTTCCACACAGTTTTCTTTTATCCTTATTTCCTAGAAAAATCATAACAACTCGGTTATAAGGACACATTAGGTGCTATTTTTATAGGGACAATTACAATACTTTGTGAGAAGTCTGAGTTAAATAAATAAATGTCCTGTGTTAATCGGATGTATAATAACCATCAATAATAAGTATCATCAGTCGTCTGCGTTCGCAGTTAAACCGTATTTAACAGAAACATCCGTGTTTCATACACTGTCCATTTTATTATCCTTTTACGCAATTATATCTATATATCACTTTTAATTTAGCATGGTAATATAACTGGACTGTACCTTACACGACCTTGGACGATTACAGTGTATTATGTGTGTCCAAGTATTATAATGTCATCAAATCGAAGAGACTTTTGGTCCCTCAACGGTCGCCAAAACCATGCTGGCTCGAGCAACTGGATGTACACCTTCTGACTCCAGAACGCGGCTGGCTGGAACCTACCACTATGTTTTGTTTTGCATCATGTCTACCATCGTCGCTATCCAGTCAGATACAAATATGTATCAAGTACCTTCCTACCAACAATTAACGGAGATAAGCTTATGTGGAAGAATTGACTTAAACCAGACCAGTTATAACACACCGACAGACAACCTACATGGCGAATAGCCAGCTGAAACGAGACGCCGCAAGTTCCATTCTGACATAGAGACAAATGAATGTATGCTCCACAAACATTTATTTCGGGTATGGGTGTTATAGAACCGTAAATCCTTTTTAGTTCCTGATATCATGATACAGGTTCACTTAGTGTGGAGACTATGTGTGGGACTGTTGGATGTATTTATTTTATTATAACTCTAAAAACCGGTTATAGATTCAAGTGATATAGCCACGCTGTCGACTGCTGCTGTTCGTTGTTACGTTTAGTACCGTCATGCCATTGGCGGAGGCCTAAAAATATATTCTCAAATTTTATTAATGAAAGATCGGCACTACACTCGCGATACTTCTAGTGTTATAAGTGTTTATAGGCGCTGGATGACCATCAGATGACCCACTTGCTTGTTTACCGACCTTCTGCCACGTAAAATAGCCATGGGTAAACAAGGTTACTGCAATATTTATAGTCTCATAAACGGGCGCTACCGATAGATTTTTTAAATTATTTTGCAATATTTCTCAAATTACACGAAATAGATTCACGTTAAAAACCATACATCTCTTGAAGCATGGTGATGTGACATTTGCAAAAAAAGCATGCTTTTTATTTAAAAAATCATTCAAGGTTTTTTATTCTACAATACAATTAACTACTCGATTGCCATAGTTATATGAATAACTAAACAATCTGGCAACCCTGCTCACAAATTATGTTACCCTTACTTCACGTGGAAAAAGACATTTTTAAACTCATAGGTAATATATTCCGTAAATTCGATTTGCGGTGCCTATCTTATAAGGAACTAATACCGGGAATATTTGCCTTTTCTTAAACTATGCACTGAATCATGCGATTTTAATTAAAAACATAATAAAACAACTAACAACAAAAACAAATAAACATTCAATCAGACGAGTGTAAAAATAAAATATTGGCATTTATGCAAATGCCAATATTTTATAGATGTAAAACTCGTCTGCCTGCACGAAAAACCTATAGTCCATTATAAGGGTCAGTACACACTGAGTAATGAGTGAAAAATCTGCGTGGCGCAAAATAAATACTGAAATTAAGCTAAACCCACAAACATTATTAGGTACGATCTACCAACCGGATATAATGATAAACAACGTTTTTCAGGATATCATGGAAGTTAAATCTGTCATAAGACGATGAAGAAGGCGACAGAAAGAGATAATGATAGCACGCTGATGCCTGCTCTCTCTTGCGAAAAAAAAAATACATTTAAGAGGACGTTTACATACGAAGCATTTAATTGTATTGAAACTTTCGTTTATTTTTATTACAAAATACTATGACTCTTGGTCGTTTTATGTTTTGATATTAACTTGCAATGGTCTTATAGAAATGAATTATGATAAATGTTTATTTAGTGTATGAAGTTTTTTTTTTTATATGGCGTAATAACTAACGTCTGTTTTACATTAGGTCTACGTTTTCGAACTTTGTATCCGCCAATGCACGTGCGTTCATTGCGGATTCGAGTGTACGTGATACAAGTAAAGTCAATATAAAATTTTAAGCTTCTCATACAAACTATTTTAACGGGCTGAACGAACTGGCTGTAGAGTAAAAAATCAAAATCCAATGTATTTAACACTGTATGGATGAAATAAACATTTCTGTTTTAATTCCGATTTCGAATAAAAGCTAAAAAATAATGTTCCTAAGTGCATACAATAATTATATCAGCCCTGTATTATATACGTCTCTCTGCTAGGCACGCGTTCTTCAACTAATGGGCGTTGAGCCTTATGGCTCACTCTGGTTACCAACAACATTTGAAATTGTGGAGAATCCTCAGGTACGCTGATTTCCTCACGACGTTTACCTTCAACGTAAAGCGACAGATGATAATTAACAATGAATATACACGTAATTACCATTTCTAATCCATGATTTTTGCCTCGACAGTGCATCGCCGTTCATATATTAAATGTTACCAAAATCATTTCACAAATTATTTTATGGAGTGATAGAGCTAAGCCGTTGACAGTTTTATCTACAGCATGAATGGGCCAGGTCGGCCGAGTCAATACCACTGACTCACGGTAAACCAACGTAAAGTAGCGGCGCGGCGTGCTGCCGATTTACTTATGGTGAGCGAGCTTCCAACAGGTCGGTCTGGAAATCTTTGGGAGAGGCCTATGTTCAGCAGTGGACGTCTTGTGGCTGATGATGATGATGAGCGAGCTACCCGAAGGCCCAAATCCTTCCCAATCTCTTAATTATCCCTTTCCTTTAAGGTCGGCAACGCGCCCATGGTTCTTCTGATATTATGAACGTACTTGAGCGATGGGGATAGCTTACCATTAAGTGACTCACTTACTCATTTGCCGCCCTACATGAACGGTGGAGATCACTTACCATCAGGTACCAACTAACCTGCTAGTTTGCTGGTCTACGCTATAAAAAAACTGAATTTATAACATTACCTACTAGCTGTCCCTCGCGGTTTCATCCGCGTGCATGCTACTGCTCCTCACCCTTGGGTCATAGCATATTGTATCTATGAACCAACAATACAAATACTTGGTGTGAATACGATCTCAATAAGTTCCCAATTGATTACATCGTAACAAAAATTTCAGTCAGTTCAAAAATTCAGATTCAGTTGTTTAATTTCAGTTGAACTGTGTTGTTCCGAATTTAATTTACCTTGTTTCTTTTCCAGAACCATACCGAACTTAACAAGATAATTGCGCATATCCATCGTTCGAATGTAATTAAATGGATATTGGACATAGATCTTTGGTGAGTGACATGCCTTCCTAACAGGTATAAAATAAAAATTATATAAATGCCAATGTAAAAATGTTTAATTAAAATTCAATAAATTAAATAAAACAGAAAGACACGACGTTGATCACCAAGTCAACCGCATCACGTGATCGGTTTTCCGTTTGGATGATTTTATGAAACCGAGGAATTGAAGTTCTGCTACTGCTCGTGTAAAACGCGACCTGTAACGTCAAAATCAACTTAAATATTATAATACATCTATTATTACATGCATAGAAAACTTTGTATTCATTTTATGCTTATTGCGTGCGATATACGAATAATTGTGATATTTGACATATTTACAGTTTATATGAAGAAAGAGTGCAAAAAACTAAAATATATTTCTAGAAACTCAACCAGGTTCTCCTTTCGAACGGACTTTACATCTTATAACACTCAAACCCGTGTGGATTACAAGTGCTCGATACGGGTCGATCTTGCGACCTTTCGTTTATTAGTCGGCTACTCGCCTACCGCACCACAGAGACTCATCTCAACAAGGAACAACTATTTGTTTTCTGTTAAATACCGAATCGACGATTCATTGCAGGTTCATTGACAGTCTACCACACACAGCAGGATCCTCCCTGTACTTTTCTCTCTGTGGCTATGCCCTGGCATTGCAAGTCCATGGGCGGCGGTGACCACTTACCATCGGACGAGCCGCATGTACATCTGTCCACTTGGGCAATAATAAAAAATATATGCGGCCACTAGATCAAGGAGGACCAGGCCGATCGAAAAAATCTAATCATACAAACAATTATTTAAGTTAATTTATTAAAATTCTTATTTATCTAATAATTTTAAAACAAATGCATTAATACGACCAATATCAACGACGCGACGCTCTCGATTCCTAAAATAAAACATAAAAGTCAATATGCGCATAATAAACCTTATAATGTTTGGTTTAAAATGTCTTACTGTATAAGAGGATCTTGATGGCTGTCCTCGACTTGTTCGTCTGATCTCAGGACGGCGGCGAACGCTTGTAACCAGTCGTACAAGTTGATGTGCTTGCCACACTCGCGGTGCAACTTGTACGCGAGGCACAGGTCCGGCAGAGTGCCCAACACGCTTTCACACGACGTTAACTGGCAACACTTACACTGCACACAAGACAAACAAATAACCTCAATAGAAAAACCTACGGATAGTTAGTGCCTGCCAAGCACACTTTATCTTGGCATAAAAGGGAAATGGCCTTGCGAAATATTGCACTCTATAATAACTATCTACACATAAAAAACATTAAAATAAAACAATAATACCTATCTACACATAAAAAACATTAAAATGGTCACATTTAGAAAAAAAAATTATAGCAAACCATAACATACAACATTAATAGGAATATATGTGTAATGATTATCAGTTAGTACACCTGGGTAATCAAGATGACTTTTTTTCGAAGGTCATATTTAAACTTGTCCAGGATTAGAAAATGGACCTTAATCATATTGGGCTCAATTTTCAAAATAATACCAACATATAAGAAAGGAAGGTAGCTTTCAAAAAATATTATTTTTCCTGCCTTTAGTTTTTATATTTTTGGAATAATAATAGGTACTAGCCCTGTATTATATACGTCCTACTGCTGGACACGGTCCTCCTCTACCGAGATGGGTTAGCCCTTAATCCACCACACTGGCCTAGTGCGGATTGGCAGACTTCATATACCTTCTAAATGTATATGGAGAAATTCTCATGTATGCAGGTTTGATCACGTTGTTTCCTTTACTGTTAAAGCATGCAATACTTAACATTTAATACACATATTATAACTTATAAATATCATAGGAGCATGCTCTTAGCGCTGGTTTAGAACCTGCGACTTTCGTCACGACAGTCTGTACCACTCCCCGCTGAGTTATCGATTCGTTGTCGCTGGTTGTAGGATATTCATATCCGGATAGAGACCACCGTACACATGGTGTCAAAACCTGCCATAGTGATCCACACGCCTTGTGTGGGTCACGTTCCAGGATCAGCCAGTGTATAACCGGTTCACCCGAGGGGCTTGCGACATGATTAAATGGTTGGTTGGGACGTGTATATCATACATCCTTGTATCCCTGTGCATGCATCGGTCATCCGCCTGTCCTGTCGCAAGACCCTCGATTTTCTTCTTCCCTCTCCGAACCGATACAAACCACCAAATGATTATTATGATAGATTTGAAAATACTTATCTAAGCAGAATGATATACATAAACAACTTATTATCCCAGGAATTAAAAGCGCTGGAATTACTTATTATTAACTGTAAACGTGTACCTGTAAATAATGCGCAGGATTGCTCAGAGCAGTGTGTAGGGCTCCTCGAGGCGACCCAACAATCTGTTTCTTCACATTCGATATATCATTGAAGAATATTATTTCATAAAACGTCTGCATATGAGGCGGATGTAACCCTTTAGCAAACACCTCTTCTAAATAACTTATGAACCTTGATCGGACCATCTCGAATTCAGATTGTACTTTGTCGACCCGTGTCGCTTTTAGCAGTTTCTGAAAATAATTATATAAAATAATAATAAAACATTGTATTATTTTTTATCTTAGCAAAATAAACTGGCTGTGACTTCTCTATTATACCTGATGGTAAGTACAATGCAATCTAAATATAATTTTGACTATGGAGAGACATTGCATCCTTCGAAGACTAAAACCGACCTGACCTGACCAAAAAAAATGGGGTTCACAAATCGTAAGCAGGGGACCACGAAAATGTATCTGCTTTCGATAGTGAAGAACTAAAATGTTAGCTTGACTTCACCTATAAATGTAGGCAGATAATATTTTAAGAAGCTCAGCGACTGTTACTTGTAACAACTTGCATATTCCATATTCAGTACAACTACAACTGCAGAAATGTAGCTGCCACTGTAGGGGTCCACCGGAACCAGCTAAATTTTGCAATTAGTCTATGAGAAAACAAAGTCTGGGAACCTCTGATCTAACCTCTTTAAGTTTATATCTATTCCCAGGAACATTCTTTTCGTTATTATTGTTTTCTGTGCTATTTATAACAACAGTAGCTTCGATATTGGCTTTTTCAATTTGCCTCAGAAACATGAGCAAGTGAACTCGAATGTTTTTGACAAACCCTTCTCCCGGGTGATCGTTTATAACCACATTGTCTACGTTGTTCTTCTTTGGCGTCGCCTGGAGGGGTATTTTTGGCGAAGTGACTTGCAAGTAAGCGTTGACCAGTTTTAAAGCATTTTTGATTGTGTCGACAAGCTTCACTTGCGATTGGAATGTTAGTAATAGCATACACTCTTTGAATGCCGATGTGTCCACTATATATTCCACAGCACACTTTGTATATATTTCACGGACCTGAAAATATTATTTATTTTATTTTAACTTCATATACAAAACATGTATAAAGGCGGACTTAATGCTAGAGGCATTCTCTAATAGTCAATCTACGGATGCAGAGATGATCTCAGAGTGACGAGCGAATTACCGTGACACGAAGTACTTTATAAATCAAAGTTCTGAAGGGCAAGTCGCTCACCTGATGGTAAGCTACACGCCCACCCATAACAGAAGCAACACCATACAGAACCTTGAGTTACAAAGCACTACATGGCACTGGACTGCGCTCGTCGCCCCGAAACAATGTTAAGTGTCATAATACCCAGTAATTTCACTATGTTCAATATCCTTCAAAACGAAACACAAATTTCTACTTGGCGGCAGAAATAGACAAGGCGGTGGTGCGAATCCGGACGGCCTCACGCATTCGACGGACCCACCGCCTGTCGTCTTGTCATTAAAATTAAAAAAATGTGAACTGAAATTATTACGACACAGTTAAAAACAAATGCAACTATTCAGGTGCCAATAATAAAGATTATGTGGTAAAGTTCAAAAGAATAGTTATTATGTGTGTTGTATTTTTGGGTGTATTATTATTGCTGTCCCTCGCGGTTTCACCTGCATGTTACTGCCCTGCTCCCATGGGTCATAGCGTGATATACATATACCTAAACCTTACTCATGAATCTCTCTATCTATTGCTGAAAACTACATTAAAATCCGTTGAATAGTTTAAAAGATCTAAGCGAACAGACAGCGGAAGCGACTTCTTTTCATACTATGTAAAGATGTATAGTTTGCGCGTGCCAGTTAGTCACGCCTTACGTCATATACTAACCGTCTTTCCAAGTAAATTCTTAGGGATATCTTGCACAAACGCATACAAGAGCCTGACACACAGATAAAAACTGTACAAGTAATCATACAGCCTGTTCATTTCTTTGTACAAAGCGTCTCTGAAGTAATTATCATCCTCGAAGAAACTTATTTTGGTTCGACAATCTTGCTTTTCTAAAAATGGCCTAAAGGACATTAACTGCCGTATGCTTTCAAGATCTTCTGCGCTGAGATTTAAAATTGCTTTTTCTAACATTTCTGGCTGGCAACACAATGATTTCATATTATCGCCGTAATAATGATCCATCATACAATACTGCAAACAAACAAAAGCCTACTTATAAACAATAAACGATAATATACGAAATATATTTACAGGTACTTACATATTTACAAATAATTCACAAAAAAAGTATAAAGTTTTCACCTCAAAAAAGGTATAGAAGGATTTTTGGTGTGGCAAAGGTATAAACTACGTAACTGTGTACTAGGTTGTTGGTCTTTCGTATACGAGGCCGTTTGTGTTGGTACCAACGCTTTTCTTTTTCTGCCGCCAAGCAACAGTGTGTAAACACTGTTGTGTTTTGATTTGAAGGATATTGAAACCAGTGATATTACGTTGAGACTCAACGAGTTACGTCTCGGTGCGACGAACGCAGTCCAATGCCATGAAGTGCTATGTAATTCAAAGTACTGTGTGGTGTTGTGTCTATTTATGGGCAGGCGTGGCTCTTACTATCAGGGGAACAACCTATTCGTTTGGTCATACAAGCTAATAACAAAAACGAAAGCCGAACTTTAAAATCTGAATACTTATAAATATTTTATTAATTATTTTTATAGGTGTATTTACCTTTATACTCTGTATAAGCCCAGTAACAGAAAAATCATAAAATAAAAACACATCAGTTAACAATTCAAATGCTTTCCCAGATAAATGAAAAGGGCTTGTGTGAGTCAAGAAAATTTCATCCAGCACCTGAAAGCAGACATATTTTTAGGTGCGAGAAGATTACAAAATATGAGACACATAAAGAAAGACCTAATTGTAATATTGATACTACCCTGCAGATTTCAATACAGTGAGGTTGAAATATATCTACTTAATAAAACTGATAGACAAAGCATGAAATGTTGCACACTTTCATTAATATCTAGGTGAGCACTAATGTTGAGAGTGCATTATTTTTGTAATTAGAAACATGTAAACTGGTATATATAAGGTTCTGAAGAACTTGAAAACCCAATAAAAATATGATTTGACTGATTAAAGGGTTAACTTGTCTGCGGCTTATATTTCTTGTTTTAATTGTAAATAGTTGACAACAAATAATCTTAAATCTTACAAACACGGTTACTATAAATTTATTGTTGTAGAATACAATTATAGCCTCAAAATAATTACCTGATTAAACAATATAATTACCTGATTCATATAAACCGGTGAGGAGTGTGAATGAAATACCTTAATTAATAGTTTTGATGAGACATGATATGGGAAGGATTTGTGCAATGCAGATACTGATGTTGCTACTCCGAATATAAATACTATTGGCAAGCATGATGTGTAGGAACTAGAAAAAAAATTTAAATATATCAGCCTATATAAAAGGCCCCAATTACATTTGTTAATTTTACTTATGTAGGGCTGCATAAGTCGCTCAAATATATACCTGGACAAAATTCTAGGTCTGACATATTATTATACCTTACATTGCTTAATAAAGACATAATATAAAGTAGCAACTTACAATGCTGTTTACAATAGTAATTTCTTCATAAATCCACTTACATGTTATGAGGCCTAAGGCCTACTTATGGGTTTTTATATCACATGCTGTATTTACAATGTGATAAATTTTACAACATGGAGCACTATAACCATTAAAAATGAATACTCTTTATTAAAGAATTCTTAACAGAGGAAATATAACAAATGGGAAAGTCTTTATTGTTTGGTATACATAATTGAATAATATAGTGATTTGACACAGGTGCTTGACCCCATATAAACAGAGCAGTGGTCCCTAGCCAGAGAAAAAGAAATTATAAATACAAGAATAATGTAAGGAAATATTATAAATACATTTTAATACCTTACAATCATCACAAAATCTTGTAAAACACTGCAATTAAAGCTCTCAAAATCAGGTATAATTATGACTAAAGTGTTTGGTGGTACTTTATGTTTATTCTTCTTTGGTGAGATATTAATGTATTTAGAACAATACCAGTTTTTAAGAGTCCTCATTGAACACTGACTCTTTTTTAATTTTCTTTTAGTTTTTATTAAATTTAATTCTTCTTCATCTGTAGACCCCTGAAACAAAATATTATACACATAGATATTTTAATTTTTACTTCAACAATGTGATTGTAATGTTGATTTTACTTTATGAAGTATGCATTTATGAAAACACCCAAGATTTAGGCCGTATTGTTTCAAATGTAATCCAATTTAACTATCAACTAATGTTGTCAAATTATTTCAACACACAAATAAGTAAATCTTCTTTAATTCTTCTTTAAAGAAATTGGCTTCCATCAACACAATGATGGTTCTGCCAATAAAGAAAATGTGACAAGAAGCTTTTGAAGTGCATATACAAATAGGATGACAAGATATTATACTCAATATTATAAATGTGAATGTAACCTACTTTCTCCACAGAGCAGCCAGCGAGTAGAAGGATCAGAAACAAGAGACTGCATGTTCAATCCTCGCACCGAGACAACATTTGTGTGATTTAGAAATATTAGTTCCAAGTGCACTGACTTGAAACAAATATTTAGCTGCGGCACCGAAAATCTCTTGTACATGTATCTTGAAAGTAACAACTCAAGATATTGTATCTTACCATTGGGTTATTATGTGCAATCCTTTGCTTACACCTTTGGATAGGGGATAAAGGAGTGCGCCTATGTATATTTATATATGTAAACTAAAAAACAAACCATTTGTGATTGTTCATTAATAAGCTGCCAAACTGAATTTTCTACTAGATGCTTTACAGAAGGTGCATCTTGAGCACTCACTACAGCAACATGAGGTGTCACTTCATCTCTGAAAACAAATAACACCATCATTAATAAAATATACTAAAGTAGTTAATTGAAAACATTTTGTATTCAACGGCAGATTGCCAGATATGGAAATTGTAATAAAAATTTAATCAATTACATATCAAACATAGGATTAAAACTAGAAAACTCTACAGTGCACCTAGTTCATTAAGGTGGAATTACATTTGTATGTTTTGCTTACATATTACTATGTCTTATATTAATATGTATTAGTTTAATATTTATATTTTATTTAAGTATTAGGATTTTATTTATAAGTATGTTTGTTCGTGCTGTTTCTTTTTCCATGTTTTATTGTACACCGCTGTCTACTTCTCTTCTTGTTATTTTTTCCATATTACGGTTGTCTGGAAGAGATTGCTTCTAGCAATAAGACCGCCCATTGTCTTCCATATTTAGCACCAGCTTTTTTAGTTTTAATTACTTGCATTGTAAATGGTTGTCAATAAAGAGTTTTGTATTGTATTTGTATTGTATTATGTACACCTGGATGAATTTCTAAATCTATCTTACAAATATCTTTTATCTAACATAATTTTATGGCAGTTGCAGTAAGCAACTTACAGTATATGTATATATGTATATGTTATTTAAGATATACCTTCTCAAGCCTACTTATAATGAACATATTTGAGTAGTAGTATAGTAGGTTACATAATTTACCTTATTATATTATGTAAGGCTGTGAATTGTGATGCATGATCTGGTTGACTAACACCAGTTAGAAGAGTGGCACTTGGAATTATACCATCTGAGAAAGAATTGGTACTCTCTGAGAATTCCTTTATATAATCCACTATATCGTTTAGCAAAACACTGTAAGTTCTGTAGTGGAGATCCTGAAATATATAGAAAATAGTTTTCAATAGTATTTTATGATAACATTTCAGTAAGTATGTCATTGTTTTAAATCTAAATAAAAAAAATGCAATGCATAAGTCGTGATAGCATAAATAATACCATATAATTACTTGACAAGTTGTGTATATAATAATAGTAATAGAATATGTTTCACCACCTTGGATTAAATGCTACTTCTAAATAAAACATGACATGTCCAAATACAATATTCACAATTTCTGACCTATACATACACCAAATGAATCTTTCATTTGGTGTATGTATCTATCAGGGTTCGAGGATATATATCAATGGATATATATCAAGATATATATCCGATATATATCAAGCTGGGTTTGACGATATATATCAATTTTTTTTTATAATATATTGCAATACAAAATTATTATTTTTTTTGTTTTTTTTAATAGCCCTGTATTATACATGTCCCACTGCTGGGCACGGGCCTCCTCTACTGAATGAGAGGGATTAGGCCTTAGTCCACCACGCTGACCTAATGCGGGTTGGCAGACTTCACATACCTTCGAAAATCTTATAGTGCTGCCACACCGGTGTTAGAAAATGTTATATAACATTTTATAACACCGGTGTGGCAGCATAATTTAGTAAACATTTCTTAACAATTTGTAACATTTTGTAACATTTTGTAACATTATTTAACATTTTTTAACCGCGGGCGGCGGTACTTTTGAGAGCGGCGCCGTCAAAGAAACCGTCAAAGAAGCCGTCAAAGAAGGGCCGATGTCATGTTTTCAAATGTTATAAAATGTTAGAAAATGTTAGAAAATGTTAAAAAATGTTAGAAAATGTTAGAAAATATTAGAAAATGTTTTTGTTAACATTTTATAACATCGGTGTGGCAGCACTATTAGAGTTCTCAGGTATGCAGGTTTCCTCACGATGTTTCCTTCACCGTTAAAGCAAGCGATAATTAACAATTAATATACACGTAACTTAGTAAAGTAAAGTCAGTGGTGTATGCTCTTGGGGCTGGTTTCGAACCTGCGACTTTCGTCTCGACAGTCCATACCACTCTCCTCTGAGCTATCGCTGCTTCATTTATAATTAATGTTATTAATTAATTTTTAGAGTTTGTTACTGTATTTCTACTTCCCAAATATAGATGGCGTGGGAGTAGTGTTAAAACATACTCCCTAATGGTAAGTTCTAATCCATAAATGGCAACACTTCTGCCCTAAAAGAAGAGTTTATGGTTTTTAGTTGATTTTGCCTTATCCAAAAACGAGTTTTTTATTTTATAATTTTAGTATGTGTATGTAACACATATGGAAACAGTATTCATAAATAATACAATAAAAGAATAATATGGGCTTCATACAAAATGGATATATATCAAACTTGATATATATCGGATATATATCATAAATATCCGATATTTTGATATTTATAATAAATATCGGATATTTTCGAACCCTGGTATCTATTAGGAATTTTCAATAAAAGATTATACTTTAACTGGTAATTTAGTAAAGAAGCATTTATACAGGCTGGCATGATTCTGATCACCACCAATAAACTCATTGTTTGTCGGTGGTTGCTGGTTTTAATTGGACTGCACTATTCTTACCATCAGGTGTAATGCAGTCATTTTGCCATGCTTAGATAAAAAAGTTATAGCCTAGTCAAATATTATGAAACAGGCCATTAATCAGCTATAAAGAACAATTATATCCTGAAAAGGAAAAAGCACTTGTAGGAAAATGCCAAGCAAGTGTACAACAAGAGATAAACAATATTTTTAAGGGATATTTATAATTGCAACTATAATTTTACATTTTATTTATTGATAATATTGATATGTTTTGTGAAGACAAGTTGATGATAAGCCTTTGGTTTATTTCACAGTTTGAACAGCTCAATTTGTTGTGCACTACAATTTAGGAATAATTCGATCTGATAGCCCTATTTTGGAGATACCCCAGAATGGCCTTTAAAACAATTTGAATGGATTAAAACTAAACATGGTTATTTGTTTAAAATGTGGGATTGAAACCAATTTGTAAACTATGGTGGATCTATTCCAGTTACTTTCTATAAAGAAATATTTGCAAATTTTTGCTAACATCTGATAATAAAAAGTTAATAAACAGGTTTACAAAAATCTTTCTATTTCAGTTACAATTTAATGTGACATAAGGTTAAAAATAATAATTGTGTTGTGATGATGTTAAAAATAATAATACTCACCTTCAACTCATTTTCAATCAAAGTCCAATTTCTTTTAAAAGCAGTGTACCAAGTTTCCTCTTCAAATAGTTTATCAAATAATTGTGAGTCTGAGTTCCTTTTGTTAATTTTAGACTTTTTAAATCCATTAGGAAATAAAAATACTCCCTGTGGAATAAATCGTCTTTTTTGTCAGACTGTTATAAAGCAAAAGTTATATTCAAATATTAGAGTCTAATAGGACAGAATAGCATATGTACATTGTTAGTGAATTTCTAGCTTTCCTTCATAAATTCTTACTTTTATTGAAGTGATAACTTCTTATGGGAGGGTGAACCGAAACGTTCCGTAACGCGAGCGGCGCCACTCTGTCTGGCTTCCTTTTCTCTCAGAGCGGGGGCCCACGTTGCGTTGCGGCGGCGGTGCGGCGCCGGAGCGATGTCGCTGCGTCGTTTTACATAGAAATAATTGTGGCATGTCACACGATGCGCCCCGGCGCCGCACCGGACTTGCAACCACCGAGACGAGGCGGGGAGGGGTGAATGCGCTGCGACGTCGGAGCGGCACCGCACAGTTGTCCATTTTATTAACAGACTGTACAACGCTGCTGAGGCGCCGGCGATGCTGCGACATAACAACGTTGCGGCGCCGCACCGCTCGTGTGCCCGCTGATACGGTGAAATCTTTGCGGTGCGGCGCTGCAACGCATTGTGTGCTCCCACTCTTAGGCAGGTTCCTCTGCTCCCACTTTAACCCACATTAGTTTAAGTTATCACTTCTGTCGAGCGTCCCGAGACGCACACTTTTTATAAAGGATTTATCAATTTGAAATTAGTAAATAAATTATTTTTATATTTGAAAAACAAAAAGCTTAAATTTATCTTATACGCTGTTTTATAGAGTAGAAAATTTCTTCTTTCCCTCTGTTAAACAACAAACAATATCATCATTAATCCGAATCAACTTTTAACCAAGATGTTAGTCAATAATGCAATAGATTATGATTAATGAACACTATTTATCAAACCTTTGAAACAGACGCAGTAGACTCCATCGTTAATGTTAGCGGAACAAATATTACCAAACAGAGTTTAACAAATTCATTCAGTGTTGGTATACATATATTTTATATGTTTCTAATCTCTTTTTGTGTAAATTATAAAACTCATAACTAAGCTATGCTTTAAAAATTTTAAAAATCACATAGCACGCTGCTCTATTAGTACAGCAGCTGTTAAATTTGACATTTTGAGAATTTCAAATTAGGGTTTCCGAAATCCGTTCAAGAATTAAGAATCGATTTTTGTGTATTTTGTGAATGAAATTTAACGAGAGATAAAGTGTATCGCCATGAAATAAACAGGTCGTATATCTTAACAACCTATTCCATGTATTTTTTATTATTTAACATAAATTTAACTTATTTGTAGTAACTAGATCGAGAATCAATCACTTAGGCTTCTTGAAAAAGTATCGATATATCGATGTTTTTAATTTAATATATCGATATTTTTGCGGATATATTTTGATCCGATATATTTATACAAAATATCTAATATGGAAAATTGTATAAAATACGATACATTTTTTATTTATCTAACTAAATTCACTAGAATCCAAAATCGTAAAGGATAGGAACGAACAGAAAAAAGTAACTGTATTGCGAACTGACCAACTGGGTCATAACATATTGTGGCGGTTGAAATGTTAACTATTAATAGCTTACAAATCTATCGTATCGTCTATCATCTTTGCATTAGTATTTGTGATCACTAATACTATCTCATAATAGGAGCCGGCTAACAGAAGCATGTAAAGAGCAGAGTTTTTTTTACTTTCGCTGTCGGACAAATACTGCTTTTCCTGATACAATAAAATATTAGTTAGAAGATGGCTTTTTATTTTTAGATATTTGTGTAATTATGGCATAATAAAAAGGAATAATGATATACATACCTCCATTTAAAATTTACTATTAGTATTATTTATTGAGCTAAATAGACTATTATTTTAAAAACCGCAAAATCTGTTGAAAATTACCGATAGATCGATATTTTTTCCTCGATATATTGAAGTCGATATTGATATTTTAATAAACATCGATACATAAATATATCGATATTTTTTTGTCACTTCCGACATCCCTACAATCATTATTCGTTTGATATATACTAGCTGTTGCCCGCGGCTACACCCGCGCAAATATATTTAAAAACCAATTTGATGTCTTATTTTACCTGTATGCTAAATGTTATCCAAATCCTTTCAGCCATTGTCACGCTCGTAGCTACCGCAATAGAACAAAATCCAAAAAGTATCTAATTAAAGAGGTTGCAATTTGACAATTAAGGATCACTAGTTTAATTAAATAAAATAAAATTTACTCGTGTCAAAATATGTCAGGAGGATTATTGACATAAAATTTATTCTATTTACTAGTAAGTTAGTCACTAGTTCTGCTGCTGATTAGCCACTTTTCAACGCACAAAACAATAATATTAAGAGGTATTTTCTCTTCTAAATTGTAATATGAAACCACAGTAATAACGTTACGTTTAACTACGTGAAACCCCTTGTGAACTCATTTCACCTTGCTTTATTCTACAATGTTAAAGCGTAATAAATAAATAGTGGCAATTGCGAAATTCGGAACGCATTACTAACGTAACATCATCAAACTGCTCCAGTGACGCTTGTTTTGGTCAGACAGTGTCTCCAACTATTCTGGAATTACTGTAGACACACCGTAATTTTGCTGTATTTACAACCTACTATCTAAGTTACGGTGTCCGACACTACCGTAATTTACGGTTTTGTTATTTTCTACAGATTATTTTTTTTTTTGAACATCTTTGAGTTATGTATAGCAATACTTGTTTGAATTAAATGGGGAACCCCCTTAGATTAGTTCATTCATCACCTATGTGTGTATATATACCCGACCAAATAGCATTGTATCTGGTTGTAATTAAATTGTTCGTAATAGACCACGGGCAACAGCTAGTTATATATCAAACTAGCTTTTCCTCGCGGCTCCGCACGCGTGATCTGCTTTTTCCGGCATAAAAAGTAGCCTATGTTTATTAGGGATAATGTAGGATTCTAATGGTGGAAGAATTTTTCAAATCGGTCCAGTAGTTTTTTAGTTAATTCGTTACATACAAAAATACAAATATTTCTTCTTTAGAAATTATTGTTTATTTGGGTAGCTTAGCAACGGAAGCCTTCAAATAATATTATTTGGGTAGCTTAGCAACGGAAGCCTTCAAATATGAATAATTTTCCCCGTTTTTGCAACATTTTTCACTGATGCTTCGCTTCTAATGGTCGCAGCGTAATGTTATATAGCCTAAAGCCTTCCTCGATAAATGGACTATCCAACACAAAAAGAATTTTTCAATTTGAACCAGTAGTTCCTGAGATTAGCGCCTTCAAACAAACAAACAAACAAACAAACAATCAAACTCTACAGCTTTATAATATTAGTATAGATGAATAATGATTGTAGGAATGTCGGAAGTATAAATAAAAATAACAATATATCGATACATCGATATATTATATTAAAATATCAAGACTTCTTTTAACATGTCGCCTGGCATATAAGGCGACTATCTCAACCTTGAATACTTTATTATGTAAATTTCGCACAAAATTGATGTTAGTTCTGTTGTGAAAATAGTGTTCTGCGAAATGTCATACTATAACCAAGATAATTTTAATATTGTAAAGTTTTCTCAATGTCGCTTAGATACTTTAAGGCTGCGGACTCGAAGTCAGCAGCAAGCGGCGGCGGCGCGAGAGCGGCGCGTTTCTATGCATAGATTTAAATGGACCTGGCCTCGAAGGCAGCGGCGCGGCGCGGCCTGGGCGCGAGGAGCGACGTACGAGCGGCGCTCGTCAGTCGAGCGGTGCCTGCGCGTCTGCATTGACGTAGTGTTGTATATTTTTAAAAATGCCCGCCGACGTGGTGGAGCAAATTATTTAAATGATTTTTTATATGGAACATCATATTCACATCAATTTTGTTCGCAAACAGACACTAATATCTCATAGTACAACACTACGCCGCTCTAGCGCCGCGCGATCTGCCCGCTGGCTCCGAGACCGGGTCTCCGCCGCTCGCGCGTCTCCACGCCGCCGCCGCCGCCCGCCCCGCACCCGCTGACTTCGAGTCCGCAGCCTAATAGCGTCGATATGTTAATGTGTCTGGGTAGGAGTGATTGTAATTAATCAGTGGCTCGTAGAGATTATGAGATGTCCTTCGCGGTTCCGCAAGGTACCCCGGTACCGTCATGGTATGTAATCATTGAAGAACGGATTCTAGAATTACTTACCGAGGACCCCACCTGAAGTACTCGGTCTGTGGCGCAACAGCTAGATAAAAATCTAATACGGGCGTGAATACCTTGACGAGCAGTATGAAAAACGGTGGATTGGTCGGGGTGGACCTACTTGGCGGCCAATACGGGCTCAGACTTCACTCATTGCAAACAAATAGTTTTCCGTTTTCCGAATGAGTGTGAAACTGAAGCCGAAATAAGTTAGTGGATTGTAGCAGTGTTTAATGAAGTAAATCGGATACAAATGAGTTTTATGAGTAGTACAGCCATGCTGTAGACAGTTTTGTCTACAGCATGCATGGCCCGGTTCGATCGGGTCGTTACCACTGTCTCACAGAAAATCGACTTAAAGCGGCTTGCTGCTGCGTTTCGTACGGCGACTGATTTCCGGAGGCCCAAATCCCATCTCCTTCCCAATCCCTTAATTGTCCCTTCCCTTTAAGGTCGGCAACGCGCCTATGATTCTTCTGGTATTGTGGGTGTGCAAAGGCGGTGGAGACTGCGGCATTAAGCTTATGTGCCACACCATGAAGCTTTTCGAACGCGTCCTCGAATCTAGGCTCCGCCAAGAGTGTACTGTCTCCGAGTGTCAGTATGGCTTCACACCCGGAAGTAGCACCATGGACCCCGTGTTCGCGATTTGGTCGCTTGCCGAGGCATACAGGACGAAGAAGAAGCCTCTACATCTTGCCTTTTTGGATTTGCAGAAGGCCTTCGACTGTGTGCCCCGGCGGGCGATCTGGTAGGCGTTAAGGGTCATGGGTGTACCAGAGACGTATATTGGCATTATCGGTGATATGTACCTCCGATCCGAATCTCTGGTTCGGACTGCTGTTGGCGATACCAACTCCTTCCCAATTACCGTAGGTGTCCACCGGGGCTCGGCGCCGAGTCCTTTTCTATTTAGTGTGGTGATTGATGCTACGACGGCGGATATACAGGATCAGCCACCATGGGTGCTCATGTATTCCGATAGCATTGCACTGGTAGATGAGGACAAACAGCGCCTAGAGCAAAGGGTGAACCTGTGGAAGGGGACGCTTGAAAACGGTGGTCTGAAACTAAATGTGGCGAAGACCGAGTACATGGCTTGCTGGAGTGCAGACCCGGATAGTATCCGAATAGGGGGTGAACTTGCCGTGAAAACGGACAAGTTCAAATACCTGGGGTCTGTACTGCATGAGTCCGGTGACATCGACCTCGACGTCAGGGCCCGTATTGGCGCTGCTTGGTCTAAGTGGCGGGAGCTCACAGGCGTTACTTGCGACCGAAAGATGCCGATGAGACTTAAAGGTCTCATCTACAAGACCATCATTCGGCCTGTACTCCTGTATGGGTGTGAGACGTGGCCGGCCCTTAAGCGCCATGTCGGAAAAATCCATGTCGCGGGGATCGTATTTGTAACGAGTACATCCGCGGCAGCCTTGGATGCTCAAGATCGGTGGAGGCGTTTAAGTAGGAAGGCGGACCCTGGCACTGAGCCGGGATAACACAAGGTAGAAAGAAATAGTCGCAATAACAATAAGTACCTCTCCAAACATACAATCCCGACGTCGGACTCATGAACGAACCATGTTTCGTGACCTGCTAGTATATCATAAACTTTTTTCTCGCCATAGGCGAATTTCACATTTTCACGTATCACATTAGTAATAAGCACCATTTATACATAAAATAAATGAGAGTAAACATAGAAGACTATCGACGCAGAACTCAACGTTATTATAATCGTCAACATTCCCCAGGTCAAGTTCAAGAGCAAGCACTTGGGAAAGAAGACACATTTGTTTCTACGATGATAAGTACAGAAAATATGCAATAAAATGTGTCCAGCTATGTGAGTGGAAACAGGGAATTAACTAAAGGGATCAAGAAAGCTAATTAAAGCACAGATTACGAAGGAACTCTGTGCTATTCACCCGTCCAACCGCCTTTCTATTACCGACCGTAATAGTGGTTTGACATTTTTGATTGATACAGGAGCGAAAATTTGAGTTATTGGTAACTCCCAGACATTAATTGATACAAAATGAACAATATACACTTTATGCCGCTAATGATACAAAAACCAAGAGATATGGTGAAAAAACACTTAGTATGAACTTGGGGCTACGGAGAAGTCTTATATGGAACTTCGTCATCGCCGATGTAACGCAATCTTTTATTAGGGCGGATTTCTTATGAGCATTATAAGTTATTAGTTGATATAGCTGGTCAGCAACTTATGGACAGGGTAACTGAGCTGACGACGCCTGCAACACTAATCAAATCGACGCAGCAAACTATTCGCACTATTAACATTGGAACGAATCCACGTATTATTCAACTATTTAAAAATGGTGAATGGAGACCATATGATTATCGAATGCGCAATGACGCGACTGTACCTGATAAATATCCACTTCAACGTATAACTGATTTCACTTACATATTAGAAATTGTTAATTTTATTAAGGGATGGAGTATATGTAGCGACAACGTCGCACATAATATCACGTACGTACTTAGACATTACGTCACGTAACATATTAGTACATAAGCACCATTTGTACAAAGAATAAATGAGACCAAGCATCATCTCGTGTTTCACTACATCCCATGCCATAAAGAAATATGGCATATCTATCATAAAATCGCACCAATCAACATAAAGTAATCTGCCTATCGTTAAGTTATCGCCGAAACTTAAGATGCGGCCTCGCAAACCGTATATATCGCACGAGGATCTCTCTCCGTAATCCTGTTTTAATTGCAATAACAAATAATAAGTCATGTGTAACAGAAACATGATTTTATTATTAATATACCTACAAGGCAATGAAAGCTTAATATTTACTACACAGAACTTATACAATGTGCTGGATACCCCTGATAAAAACATGCAAGTCGTGTGTGATCGTATCGTCGTAAATAGTACCAATCTCTACAATAATTATTCCCTGTTTTCCAATTACAGAGCATAATGCGACTCAGTGGCGCACAATGCCGAAGTGTGCTTAATGCTAATTGAAACGTGAATTAGTTTTCTAGTGCACCAGCAGAGTGCGCTAAGTTCAGTGTTGAGAATAAAAATATAAATAGTTCAATGTTTATACCTTTATCCATCCTTACATTTACTTTTTAACAGGGTCTGAATTAACTTTTGAATATTTTGAAAACACTACGATAAGACGAAAGCTTTAAAAAATTTCGCAACAATAAACAATGCTAATGACTAACGATAATATAAATAAAATTTCGATCAATGCCAACTTAAAGAAAAAACACTTGTTAATTTTCTGTTACTGAGTTGGTATCGATTGCATGTATCACCCGAAAGCAGTACTTTTGAGAATGCTTGATTGTGCGAAGCGTTGCTGTAGTTGAAACATTCAACGTTGAGCATTATGCCGCATAATGCGCTCTAGTGCTGTAATTGGAAAACAGGGATTGTCTTCAAATGTATCTTTATCAAATACTCATACAAAACGTAATGTTTACATAATAAGCATTGTTTTCATCTCTACTACTTACAAAAACATAATTTTATTAATTTTGTTCATTAACTATTTTAAACATTTGATTGCCACCATTGCCTATCTGTTAAAACATGTGGAACGATTGTCTAAAAATAAGGACATAGGTACATTGCCTACCCAGTGCTGACATTATACAAGCGAATACAATAATTTGATAATAATTCTAAAGAATCATAATTTATTTACCTACGTTTACCATACCTCATGTTAAGTTGGCAATTAACAAAATATTTTATCTAGTATTAACTTATTATTGTCGTTTCACATGACTGATATATTTACAAGCATATTTGAATGCATCATTATTAAATGAATCCATTTAGTGACCAATGTTCGTCGTCTATTTTGTATTTTGGACTATTTAACCACATCGTCACTGTGTTGGCGACCGAGGTGGCAACGCGGTTTCTTCACAAGGCGAGTGGCGATCTTCTTCTGCACTAAATTTATATTCTCTTTCGGCTGAAGGGTGTTCCTGGCCGGGCGGTGTGGCGCGACTCTCTCCGCCGGTCCCGGAAGCTTCAAGCGCTGGGCCCGCCGGACCCACCGATCCAAACGGCATACCTTCAGTTGCATAGGCGACATCACCGGTGCCAACGTACTCCGATGGTTGATACCCGTAGCTGTTTAAACTGAAACAATAAATAATTTCTGAATTACTAATTAGGTCTTTCCAGCGACTATCAACGACTATACAACAGTAAATAACTTGATCTGGAATTTTCAGCTGCAGGATAAAAACGGATTAAGTAAAAATAGGTGTTAGAAATAGAATATAGGTAGAATAGGAGTTAGAAAGCGCGTTTGTTAACTTTTGTATTGTATATAATTACATTATACAAGCTGTCCTTTCAAGGGACAGCGGCTTTCAACATATAATTAAAAGTTTTGCAGCGCCACCTACAGAGTGAATCTAAACCATTTCCATTTGTGAATCTAAACCAACCCGGGTTCCACTGAAACACAAAAAACATCATCGAAATCGGTCTAACTTTCAACGTTTTGGATTTTTGCGAGATTAACAACGGTAATTGATTTTTATAATATAAATGTATGATGTATGTGTGCCGTTCATAAAATACGCCTGTTCAAAATAATATAACGTATCAATTCTAGAATCAATTATTTGAACATAATATTACCTATTTGGCCAGTAAGAAATGTCTTCAATCGCGTGATGTGCGTAGGGCGCATACGCATGTTGGTAGTATGGAGAATGGTGCTGCGATGACGCTTCATATTGTAGAGGGTAGAGTGTAGCCGGAGCTGACGCCGGGGCCGAGGTGCTGCTTGGTGGCGCCGGCGAGTACTCCAAGGAAGCTGGGTATGCGTGCGGCGGGGTACGGTACGGCGCGGGAGAGGTGTTCGGCTGGGGAGAACTACTGCCCTGCGCCGAGCTCCAGTACCCACTACTGCTCGGCCATGTGTAACTGCCGCTGCCGTTCGGCGCTGTCGACGTCCGTTCCGTGTTGTTGTATGTAGCTAAAAATAATAATTTACTGAAGATAAAAAATATTAAGATAAACTTATAAATTAAGACCTTAGACCATTCAAACAACTGGTCTAAGAGTAAAAATCGTCCGGGCGCAATTGTAACACAATATTGTTTCAGGTACAATATATCGGTAGTAATAGAGGAAATTCAATGCGCTAGTATGCACCTACATAATGTATTGAATCATATGCTCGATATAAGTCACGAAACAGGTACCCTACCTATTTGTGCCTTAGTTCGAACAAGCCTTTAGAACAAGGTACGTCTAAACAAACCTACCACTGTAACCACAAAACTCCTCTTTGGCTAATATATTCGTACAGTGCGACATTTATCCCCTTTTTATGCATTTAAAGTTCAATCAATTAATTAAACTATATTGTACTAGCATATGCTCGCGGCTCCGCCCGCGTGAAAGGCTTACTTTTATACAACCTTTTATCCCTTATTTCATGTGTCCATCTATAAAATTGACGAAGTTTCATACAAACTTGCGACCCCTATTTTGAAATAGGGGTCGCAAGTAGGGGGTGACCCCTTAGAAATGGAGTTTCCTAAAATCCTCTCTTAGTGCTCCCCTACACTCCCTGAGAAACCTTCATACCAAATTTCATCTTTCCACGCTCAGTAGTATCGGCTATGCGTATTGCGTGGTCCGTCAGTCAGTCACTCAGTAACGGAAGAGTTTTATAATTATTATATTGATTGATTATCAACAGCATCAAAACTGTGTGCAAAATGTCAGCTCAATCGGCTGGGTAAAATAGTATCAAAATTCACACATACTAACAGGTGAAGTTGTTTAAAGCTTATTACTTACAAGGCGGCGATAAAGTGCGCGGTCGAGAGGGCGGCCGCGGTGGGTAGGGTGCCGGCCTCCGAGATGCCGCGTTACTGCTGCCATACAAAGACTGAGATGTCACGAACCAACCTCCGACTGTAAAACAAACAGTTTCTCCGTTTAATATTGATTATGCGCGTTTCCCAATTCAAATGATTGTGTACAATGTATCGATGGATAGATTGTTGACGAAGTGTTATGCAATGTGGATACAAGAATGTTTGTATGTGTAGACTGCTGGTGGCCTTAATAGCTTAAAGGTTCAAACATTTTTTTGTAAGTATGCAAGCAATCTGTACATAAATACCAATTTTTTAAATATACAACGATCGAGCAAATAATAATAATCAAAGACAAGGGTTACATGATCTTTGTTGGTCTAATCACTAATAGGAATTTATTTATATTAGCAATCAATCAGTCGTTAACTCTCAGTTTAACCCTGAGGTAGAATAGAAAGATAATAACAAATCTCTTTTTCTGCCTGTCTCTATCCCGGCTTGGTGTCAGAGTTCACCTTCGTACTAAGATACCTTCACTTCATCCGATCTTATGTCTTTCTCTAATACGTGAAGCCAGTGCATTTTGCGCCGTCCACGGGATTAAACTCTTGGTACTATCTGGCACAGGCAATTGCGACCAACATGCTTATGTGGTTTCCTCAAATAAGTTAGAATTACAGACAGCAATTTCTTCAGAAAGAAATGAATGAATGTGTATGACCACAGTCAGTTTGTCTCACAGAAACCCGATGTGAAGTAGCAGCTTGCTATTGAGTTTCGTATGGTGAGTGAGATACCCGGAGGCCCAAATCACCTTCCCAAAGGAATGGATAAGAAAACATGCCTTTCATTTAAGGTCAGCATAACTTACATGATTGTTCAGGTATTGTCATGGGCGGTGGAGATCACTTACCATTAGTTGACCCACTTGCTCGTTTGTTGTTTGCTTCATTCCTGAAGTTTATCTACCATATTACAGACAACGAGCCTGCCGCGGATGTAGGTACCCGTTATAACATCAAACAAATCATCAAATCAAATATAAAAATACCTCTGTCAAACTGAAAAGCCGTTGAGTTAAGCAGGTCACCAATATGACTTTATTATCTATTGTTCCATACGTTGTTATACGCGGAAATATATTCTCTTCACCAATTCACACACCATGTTTGGCCATTCTCACAAATTAACGCGACGAAATAATAGGTACACAAACAACGTTACAACAAACAACACTTACATTGTGGATACTGATGTGGTGAAGAACTTTGTTGCGGGTAATGAGTCCCGACGAAATCACGCTGATAGTAGCCTTCGGGCCTTTCCTTCGCGTCAAGGAACGCTTTTGCAAATGGGTTGTATTTGATCTTCAATGACGTCACCTCTTCATTTTGATACGCTGTGACTGCGATAAACTGCGTCTCCGGGAACGGATACGTCATTATACGTCGGAGATCCGTCCCGACTTTCACCAGGTGTACGCGAGGTTCGTATTTGTGCAAACTATTCAGCATTATCTGCAACAATTATTGTAATATATTAGCAAAATCTATTTGAACGAACTTATAACTTGAGTGGTAGAGCCACGCTGTAGACAGTTTTGTCTACAGCATGAATGGGCTGGCTCGACTGGATCGTTACCACTGTCTCACAGAAAACCGACGTAAAGTAGTGGCTTACTGCTGCGTTTCGTACGGTGAGTGAGATAACCGGAAGACCAAATCCCCTCCCCTTCCCAATCCCTAATTATCCCTTTCCTTTAAGGTCGGCAACGCGCCCATGACTGTTCTGGTGGTGGGCGTACATGGGCGGTGGAGATAATTTACCATCAGGTGACCCACTTACTCGGTTGAAGGCCTATGCAATAAAAAAAAAACTCGTATTCTCTCAAAATTGCATATGGAAACCGCTTAACAGCCTACTAAGGCAACTATTTGCGCAAAAATCAATTTTCACGCTGCAGTTAACGCTAGGTATTGAAGTAATGAATCATGGTCTAACACGCTTAAAATTAACGCTACATTAATATGTGAAAGCAATATTAACGCGTCGTCTAGGGGGCAACTAACTTGTCTATGCATAAAATATGTGTAATGTAAACATAGCGCAGAGACAATAATTATTACAAATGATAGTGCGTACGGGCACCCGCTAAACAGATGGTAAAGCTACAGATTTCACACCGAGACGTCAACATATGGATCTGGATGTATCAGATGTTTACTTTCGTATTCATTCGCACCACATTCAACCGTGAGAACTGGCTTCCATGAAGTAGCGGTAGCCCGAAATTATAGCATCATAACACCTATAGAAGCTTTACGTCGTAAAAAATTATACTCCGAATCGGAACCGTAAACTAATTACTATGCACGGTCAGGAACTTAAATGAAATCTAACAAGTCATTAATGCGATTGGTTATAACATGGTACAAATTAGTAAATTTGTAGATATATTATATCTTTTATATTTTATTCATCCTTTCTTAATAAAACGCATACATTGATAACCTAACCGGCACCTAACAAAACTAATCGGTAAAAAAGCTAATATTAATTATATTTAGAAAAAATATCTGTAATTTCTAATTGACTGAACAGATTCCATTCAAACGTAGCTAAGATATTAACAAAAAAGACACATTCTAATCAGTCCATTTATTTAGGCGCTACGATGATAGCTAATAAACAGACAGACAAATTCAACCCAGTCAAATTTATGACCCCTTTTTTAACGTGGGTTAGAATAGATTTAGATGTGCTTGTCACAAAAATAAATAAAAAAAATACATACCTGGCCGTTTCCATTAGTTTTATTGGTAAGTTTAACTTTTGCGAATGATATTGGTTCCTTCATCCAATGTGCCCCAAAGTTAGGACTTTCCGGGTGTATGTAAATAGCATTAGAAGGTGGCACTTCCGCTTTACCGCCGGGTACCTTAACGCAAAAAAGTACTATAAATACTAGGACATTCCAAATACTAATATCTGCATTTTAAAAGATTACAGAATGTTAAAAAATATTTTACTTTAACAGAGTTTGAGTATAACACTTTTGTTAAGTTGTTTTTTAATAGTAAGGAAAGTGCTCATGAATTAAAAGCAAGAAAAAACTATAACATTATGACGTAAATACATACCCATTCTCCATTTACATATTTCCATCGATGCGAGTCAACTTGCACAAATTCTAGTAGAACAGTGTACATCGCGGTGGGATCTAACCCGCTCGCAGTGACTTTTACCACAGGAAACATACGCCTAAAACAAAAACATTGTTACACTACAATATAACTGTAAACCGTGATCCAATATCTACTAATTTTAGTCTAGGACAAGATCAAAAATGGCGCTACTTGCCCATAGTTTGGTACATGAAAAGCTTGAACTAAGACAATGTACATGTGGAGGCGCCACTAAGCTAAAGTCGGCGCTTAAACCCCAAGTCGACGCTTGATCCTGTCTGCTGGTCCTGGATATTTACGGCGGACATAGTTTGTCTTTTTTTTTTTTATTGCCTTGATAGGCACACGAGCAAGCGGCCCGCCTGATGGTAAGCGTCACCGCCGCTCATGGACATCGGCAATGCCAGGGGCACAGCCAAGCCGCTGCCTACCACTGTACATCTCGTCTATGCTTATGCATGGGGCAATTATTCTGTGTCTATGATAGTCAGAGGTCTCTTACCATTTATAGGATGGCAGCTAGCTCTACACATCATGTTTATCATATTTTCATGTAGTTTTATACAGCCTTATCCACTAGGTAATAGGGTTTTTTAATTTGTTTAAATGTTGCAACGAGCCTGTCGATCGCCTGCTGGTAAGCAACACGCCTGCCCATAAACAGAAGCAACTTCACACAGAGATTTGAATTACAAAGCACTGGATGGCAATAGCTCTATTCACCCCGAAAAATAAGTTGTTCAATCTTATAATTATAATGTCACTGGCTTCGATCTCCTTGAAACAGAAACACAACAGTGCTGTAAGCACTGCTTGCTTGCTGCTTACTTAGCGGTAGAAATAAACAAAGAGGTTTATTTTTTATAGCATAGGTCGGTAAACGAGCAAGTGGGTCACCAGATGGTAAGTGATCTCCACCGCCCATGTACCCCATAATACCAGTAGAATTATGGGCGCGTTGCTGACCTTAAAGGAAAGGGCTTATTAGGGATTGGGAAGGGGAGGGGATTTGGGCTTCCGGATATCTCACTCACCGTACGAAACGCAGCAGCAAGCCACAACTTTACGTCGGTTTTCTGTGAGACAGTGGTAACAACCCGGTCGAGCCAGCCCAATCATGCTGTAGACAAAACTATCTACAGCGTGGCTCTACCACTCTTAAACCAACCCAGAGAAACTTTCGCATACGATGGACCTACTACTGAGTGAAATAAATATCATGATAGCCTCACGTACCTACAAGCTACTTAAAATGCTTATTCTTATTTTTCTTTGGTTTTTGAGAAGTAGGTACCATGTAGACATCACAACAATATCACATAACGCTGTATTCATCAAATAAGAACCACTAATGAACGACAAAGTAAGCAATTTATGGTAAATTGATTTATATTATTTATACTTATCGCCTCATTAGTCAGGCAGGCAGGGTACTAAGGCCTAAATCATACATGAATTGAATTGTTCAGGACTAGTATACTACTATTTGTGCCTGGCATAAAGCGGCGATCACATGATGGGACAAAGATAAGCTCGACGAAACGTGAGTCCACTGTTTGCACCAATGTCCAGTACTGTCCACCCCTTGAGGATATAAGCTTATATTATGCAATTATTATTCTTAATCCCTCTTTTAGCTTACCCAAGATAATAGGTAGGTAAGATAACATTCTCATATAAACCTCGTAAAAACCAAACCAAAAAGGCTTTTCATAATTTCATCATAGGAAAGTATTGTTTATGAAAAGTCCGAACTAGTATAACAATACAGTTCAGTTCGCCAAAGGTACAGCACTGTCGTGGCTGATCGAGCACCGGGCGGCATCGTTTAGCTGCCCTACGCGTTAATGAGTAAGACCTACCGCGCTAATAGCTGAAAACTAGCCGACGGCCGGCAAGCGGTTAGCACTAAAAATGTGTCCGTGTACGTATTTTCTTGTACATCCTACACTGTTAGCAGTGAATCAAATCACTAAGTTAGTGTGTCATCTCTGGATGTTATCGTATTTTTTTTATAAATACATCCAATATATTCCTGACCCCCACAGTAGGTTAACCTGTATCATGGGTATCAACGACTACGAGGGACTTGCGGTCCCACAACACCAAGACCCGATAAAATATTCGTGGATCACGCAAACATTTGTCTCGGTTCGGGTATCGAATGCACCACTTCTCGCTTCACAGCCGGCTACACGCCTGCTGCGCCATGGAGGCTGTCATTATATTCAATTGTAATGATTTACATTTCTTTCAACATAAAATTATATGCTTTAGCTTGTAAAACCATAATTATTTCAAGACCTTTGTTATTCGTCTTACTCGCCACTGAGTCAAGGTATAATGTATTACTTAATGTATTAATCACGGCTAACATTGTTGAGACCAGTAAACAAATTTTATTTGAATGCATTAGGTATAGTCAACTTAGGAAGTACAATGTTAACGTATTTTTTTTTATTTTTTATTAACTATACATGTATAAAATGAAGTCGCTCCCGCTGTCTGTTCGCTTAGATCTTTTAAACTATTCAACGGATATTAATGCAGCTTTCAGCAATAGATAGAGTGATTCATGAGGAAAATTTTTATGTATATCCGCTATGACCCATGGAGCACGGCAGTAACATGTAGGTGAAACCCCGAGGAACAGCTATATATTGACACTATATAATTTTCATTTTGCTGTTACAGGCCATAAGTAAATTGATTACCTACACTTGAGGAAGCAGAGCCAAAAATGCAGTAACTTTAACTTCAATTAAATATCTATATAAAGATCTATGAAATATTGTTCTATAAAATCCTAAACATTGTAATCGCAGATATTCAAAGTAACATAAACATCACTAAATAATTATATCGTAATAAAATACCTACCATATCAACGCTTAAGTCGAGTAAAGTTCATCCTCGTCATAAAATACTGCACACTTAAACAAAATTACTGTCCGAGGGAATAAAATGACTATTGACCTACACACAACATTAATGCGTTTTAATTGAAACTTAGTATTTTTCTTATTTATCTACATTGCATTATCCTGACCTAGTGCCAGGGCTGCTTTCCTGCTTGTACGTCTTCACTTCGCCCGTTCTTTAGTATACTCCGTTGTGAAACCATTGACCTTCATGTATTCTTTTAGGAGATTTCCGTCGGAGAGATAAAGATGTTGTGTTGGATATACGTTATCCGTAATGACTTCACCCGCGGCAGCCCTAGTGTTCGTGGCGCGATACATAAACTCCAGAAATGTCTTATAAGGTTTTATGGTCACCTTCTAAGGAGATCACCCCAGAGGTGTGCTCACAAATGTCTATGCCATATTGTACCTATTGTATTTATTTTGCTGGTGGTATACAGCAAAATAAATTGATTTGGATCAGATACCACGCGTTAACACTTTGACGCGAATACAATCAGTTTGCTGCGATTCTTTGAGCACAGTTCATAAAAGGTCTTTATTAGCAAGCTGCATCGAGTTGTAGTTAGTAAAGTTGTTTATTTAGTAAACATTTATTTTTGTTCTAAGCGGGAATAAATCGACGCGCTCCCAAAAGATGTTAAACCAACAGTGCGATGTACAACGTAGGCGCGGAAGGCTTAGAAAGCAGCGCTTGCATATTTGAAGCCGACCTATTATAAAATATTTTAATTTTTGTAAAGGAAAAATATGGAATAATAGTCGTAGAACTAAAGTAGTTAGATATTTTTTTTATTTAATTCAATGACGAGACGAGCAAGGCGCCTGATGGTAAGTGCCACGGCTGCACATAAACAGAAGCAACGCCACACAGAACTTTGAATTACAAAACACTGCATGGCACTGAACTGCGCTCGTCAGCCCGAGATATAAGATGTTAAGTCTCATAATGCCCAGTAATTTCGACAACTTAATTTCACTGGCTTCAATGCCCTTCAAACCGAAACACAATAGTGCTTACACACTGTTGCTTAGCGGCAGAAATAGACAAAGCGGTGGTACCAACCCAGACGGCCTTTCGCATACGACGGACCTACCACCTTGTTGTACCTTGTAGATATAATGGAAAGAAGTTACCTGCCAAAGGTTAATTAACATTTCATATTACCTCCGGATTTTAGATGAAATAAATAGATGAACTAAACACTATTTAGAACGCTAGACTCTATTTATGATTTTTTTTATTTATTTATTTATTCTTTAAACACACACAGTCATAACAGTAAATAACTCACCGTCCATTTTTGGTGACTATCATCTCGTTGGTAAGCGTCTGGAAACGCACCCAAAGTTCCCGGTCATCCAAGGCAACGGAGACTTCGCGCTCGCGACCGCTCCGGGTCCCCGCGCCACCAACTGTCGGCTCCACCGCGCTCAGGATGTGCGACGCTGCCATGCTGGATAAAAAACGGTTTACTTTACTTATAGGTCTCACAAGATGAATGAAGCGACTCGACTAGGTACTATAATCTCGCAGAAAACCGATGTGATTTTTTTTTACATGCACCCACGCGTGTAATCTCTGAAGGGGTTAGCAGAGGTGTGACAAGGACAGCCACATTTCGCCAATTTCAGACTCCCAGTTGATACTGAGCATTTCGCTATAGAAAAACCCAATATCGCTTTTACCAGGCCCGGGGATCGAACCTGAGACCTCATCACAGAAATCGTACCGCGTACGCAATTAAACTGCGCCACTAAGGCAGTATTTTTAATTTAGGATGTTATTAAATATATCGCTGGAGGTAGGATATTCATATCCGCCCGGATAGCAACCACCATACATATGGCGTTAAAACCTGCCATAGGGATCCACACGCCTTATGTGGATCGCGTTCCAGGGTCGGCCAGTGTATATCCGATTCTCCTGAGGGGTTTGCGACATGACTTGATGGTTGATTGGGGTGGGTATAGGGGTATATTCTTGTATTACTGTACCTGCATCGGTCATCCGCTTGTCCTGTCGCAGGCCCCTCTGTTTGCTTCTTCCCTCTCCGAAGATGGAAGAAGCATTTATACAGGCCGGTAATGACTCTGGTGACCACCGATAAACTCATTGTTTTTCGGTGGTCGCTGGTGTTTTAGACTGCACTACGCTTACCATCAGGTGTAGTGCAGTCACTTTGCCGTGCTCGGTTAATAAAAAATCTCCTTATGGTGTTTGTAAGATGTCCATTAAAAGTAAATGATGGGTTTTTAAGATGAGGTGATTGTATTACATATTAAATTTAATGTAATACTTAAGTTTAAAATATACACGAGGAAGTATGTATATTATTTTATGCACAGTTATTATTTTATAACAATTATCACTTAGGAAACTACTAAGATTTGTATAAACATGTTTATGCTGTCGGCAAACCCTTTGCGGTTAGATTTCACAATCTTCCTTCATAACGTGAATACGAGTATTATTCAGATGCTAGCGCTTATATGTGAGATGCTAACATGAGCATAATATCATTGAGTTCTGTAATAAAATTACAGTGTATTTTCATTAACTTATTCTCCATAAATTTTGTCGAATGAAAACTCTTTTAAATAAGTAATATAAAGATATCAAAAATACACATAACATAATATATAATAGACTAATAGAAAATCCATAAAAATTACATAACATTGTTTCAGTTTTCTCATAACTTAAAGTGTAATACATTATATACATACATTCCTAGTCAACTGTTTATACCATAAATATTTTTTTTAATATTTACTAATTATCAATCAGTGCTAAACATCACCAAATCGTTGTAGAATATTTATAACATACATATACAGTTTTTGTCGGATTCGGTATCAAACATACATAAAGCCTAAATTGGTCATTTGGGCCTCCGAAAATCCCAGTACGAAACGCTACAGCGAGCTGCCACTTCACATCGGCTTTCAACGATAACGAGTAATAACTCGGTCGTGCCGGGCCATAAGGCCGCGGACTCGAAGTCAGCGGCAAGCGGCGGCGGCGCGGGAGCGGCGGAGACCCGGTCTCGAAGTCAGCGGGCAGATCGCGCGGCGCTAGAGCGGCGTTATGTTGTGCTATGAGAAATTAGTATTTGTTCGCGAACGAAATTGATGTGAATATGATGTTCCATATAAAAAATCATTGAAATAATTTGCTCCACCACGTTGGCGGGCATTTTTGAAAATACACAACACTACGTCAATGCAGACGCGCAGGCGCCGCTCGTACGTTTTTTTTTTTTATAGCATAGGCCGGCAAACGAGTAAGTAGGTCACCTGATGGTAAGTGATCTCCACCGCCCATGTACGCCCACAATACCAGAAGAATCATGGATGCGTTGCCGACCTTAAAGGAAAGGGATAATTAGGGATTGGGAAGAGGAGGGGATTTGGGCCTCCGGATATCTCACTCACCGTACGAAACGCAGCAGCAAGCCGCTACTTTACGCCGGTTTTCTGTGAGACAGTGGTAACGACCCGGTCGAGCCGGCCCTTTCATGCTGTAGACAAAACTGTCTGCAGCGTGGCTCTACCACTCGTTAAACTCGCTCCTCGCGCCCGCACCGCGCCGCTGCTTTCGAGGCCAGATCCATTTAAATCTATGCATTGAAACGCGCCGCCCCCGCACCGCCGCCGCTTGCCGCTGACTTCGAGTCCGCGGCCTTGGTGCTTCATATAAAACTATCTACAGCATGGCTCTACCAATTATAATTTTTCACAGATTTATCAGATTTTCATGATCTCGTAAAAGTCAGAAAATAAAAACAAAACAAAAGCGACACAAAAATGAAATAAAAAAAACAATTTAACAAGGTTAATATTTATTATATACCTTGTTAACACAAATTACAATCGTTAATTCAATCGACACAATATTAATTATCCTTATGTAAGATAAATTTACCGTAGACTAATTGAACCTTCATACTTATATGATAGCGACGCGACGTCTGAGATATGTGCGTGATTGAGTCCGTGCGTGTGTGCATGCGAGTTTGAAGTATAGATCTGTTTTGTTTGAAAGATGTCGAGTTTGTTCTTAGCTATGATTGAAGGATTTTTTCAGCCATATAGAAATAAGAGGTCTTTTCTTTTCAATATCAAGGGTTTTTAACGGTACATCCACGGCGTAGACAGCTTCATTTACTACAATTAGCATCAAATAAAACTGACGTAAAGCTTCACTGAACATAACTCCATGAGTTCATCAAGATTGACACAAAAAAACTCTCGCAAGAACTCTTGGACCGCCTAGTAATTACTTAAAAATTTTGCGATTTTTGTTTATATATAAGTATATTTATCTGTCCGCCGCTTACAATATTTTTATGTTATTAAATAGTCTTCTGAGTTACATAATGAGTAGAATTTACTTTAACTTGATACTCTAGCCTTATAGTTTTACTTACTTTAACTTCAAATTTTAATTAATATGTAACTGTTATCAAGCCCTATGGACTCAAGCTATCAATTACCCAAACGTAACCACGGATGTAACATCCTATAAAATTTTAAAATGCATAGTATATATTTTGTGACATTCTGACGTACCGAGACTCCGTGACGCTGTCAGATACCCGTCACAAAGACACAAGTATAGATAATTGTCAAATAGTACGATCTAATATCACGAAGCGATCCATTCCGAGACCTAACAACATTTTACCATATCATGTCACAACTCTCATTCAAATAAGGAGTACGAAGTATATGAAATAGCTGCAGCCTCTCGGTGAATCAGAAATATAAATATTGCCGCATATTTAGTTTTAATACTTTAACGTAGATCTGGCCGCTTTTGGATCTCCTAAGGCCTACTATTACTTCCTTCATTAAAGACACCTACTTAAAAGAAAAGAAAGATACAAATAAATTAAAGAAACCAATATAGAATAAAATAAATATAGAGGTTTGGTGTTAATGATGGTGTTAATTCGTCTCACAATCATTAAAGTTTGTAAAATTACTTAAGAAGGTTATCTTTCCGCGTGGTATTTTATTATAACCGATTAAAATTTAGCAGAAAAAAATGAGTTGGCAGTGTCTGAGTGACACATGAGTGTGATTATAATATTTATAGGTGACAACGATTGACATAATTTTGTTTAATGCCGAAAGAATCTGCAACCTAAAGGTACAAGTTGGAAGCGGACGACATGACGCAGCAGCAGACGACGTGTAGTCGCTTCATGTCGTCACGACACGTCGTTACGACGTGTCGCTGCAGTCATGATTTCGAACCCGACTGCAGACGGCAACAGCAGATGGAATCCAGTTGGTACCGAGTGTTCCGTGAAACAAGATGCATTTTTTTATATCTTTTATTAGAAGAGGAAGAAGACTATGATGACTTGTTTTTGTTGTACTTGTACAGAAAAAGACGAGAAGCCATACGCCCTATGCTTAAATGCAGAACAAGTGAGGGAACCTATTCAATATTGATTAAAAACCATTTAGAAAGCGATATTAAAGAATTCAGACAGTATTGTCGTTTGAATCTTGAAATTCATTTTGAAAAGATACTCGCTGGACGTGTCGTCAGCGGCACTACTGATCCGCGGTCGGACGACACTGGCGTCTGCCGCTCGACGACGCGTCGCTAGCTTCGTGTCGCTGACTACGGAGGTAATTTCATAGAAATACATAGAAACCAGTAGTGTCGCTGCGACACGTCGTCTGCTGCTGCGTCATGTCGTCCGCTTCCAACTTGTACCTTAAATAACACGCATTAAAACGTGTCTCAAATACCGTAAAAATACAGACATGGAAATATTTATGATAGAGTTGTATAGATTGTTTGGTGATTTCTAAAAAAACGCGGAAAAGGTTTATAGGCAAGAATTAAATACAAAAATAGACTATCTCGCGCATTATAGCGATCTACCACCTATTAGACGAATGAAAAAGAAATATCTTTTACAGACGGTACACCAAATCACAAAAATCACAAGAATCCATTCCGAATTATCTCTTTCCACCAAGCTGATATAAACAACTAAAATTATACTGACGTTCCACAAGCTTGGATTATAATCCCAATAAAAAAAATCCGTGAACTTAGATTTCATTATCTTTATTTCCTTCCCGATTTTGTTAATTAAAAGACAGATACTGTACATTGGAGGATATCTATATTTAGCAATGGATAAATGTAGGCTGATGATGATGATGTCATAATACACAAAAGTCTTTAATGACGCTGTGACAGCCCAAACGGCTTATGCAAATTATTAAGTTCTGCCTATTTCTAAACTATTTAAACGTAAATACTGCATCGTTTTACCAGGTAATAGGTCCCTCGTAAGCGAGAGGCCGTTTGGGTAGGTACCACTGCTTTGTTTATTTTTGCCGTCAAGCAAAGCTAAAGCGTAAGCTTAGTAGTAGTAGTAGCTCAGTAAGCGTAGTGCAGTCCAAAAAAACCAGCGACCACCGACAAACAATGAGTTTATTGGTGGTCACCAGAGTCATGCCGGCCTGTATAAATGCTTCTTCCCTCGGAGCAGGACGAAGCAAATCGAAGGGCCTGCGACAGGACAGGCGGATGACCGATGCAGGCACAGTAATACAAGATGTACCCCTATACTTGCCCAGACCAACCATCAAGTCATGTCGCAAGCCCCTCGGGAGAATCGGATATACACTGACTGATCCTGGAACGCAATTCATGATGATGATTTCAGAAAATACCAAATATGTTCCTGATACCCACAAGCCCACCCACACACACAAGCGTGTGTGTGGGGTCAGGACTATGTGTGTGACCGTTGGGTGTATTTATTTAAATAAGCAATAAGTAGATCGAGGTGTATAATGAAATATTATTGAGTATTAATACATATTCATAAATAAATACCAATAGTAGAAATTCCAATGCTGGGTAACTCATGCGTGATTTTGAATCGAAAAATCGAATTGCTTTTTTTATATTTTTGATTAGCCTTAATAACGAAACGAGCATGGTGATAAATGTCAAACCTACCCTTAAATAGAAGCAACACCACACACAACGTTGAATTACAAAGCATTGCATGGCACTAAACTGCGCTCGTCACTCCTAGACGTAAGATGAATAAAAAATTAGCCTTAATAATTCCCAGTAATATTACTGGCCTCAATGGCCTACAATACACACAGTCGTTACACAAAATATAAATAAAGTGATGGTACCAATCTAGACGGCTTCGCGCATACGAGGAACCTATCGCGTCGTAATATATTTTTTTAACTTAAAAACTAACTTAATAAAATAACCTCATCCAAGTTTATATTTACATGGCATCTAGAGTACCTATTTTTTAGTCTACAATCCAAAAATTCCTCTAAAATCTTTTATCATGGAAAATATTTAATACTACTTACAATAAGTTTGTTTTTGCTATCTAGAATATTTTTTTAAGATGTTAACATACTTTAATTTATAATGATTACTGTGATGTTACTTTACTACTTGTTTTCCTCATATGTATATTTAAGCTTTCTTGATTAATGAATAATTAATTTACTAAGATTTATTAGCAATAAGAATAGATAATTAATTAAACAAGAATCAGTTTATATACGAGATGTGGTTTCTTTACGAACGAAACGAAACAAATTAGACAATATGGATAGTGTAACTTATCTTTTGACGTTTTATTGATTAAAGTTTTATTATATTATGATATAATACAAAGTATTACACTTAAATCTTGCTCAGTTGTAAAGTAGACAAATTTATAAAACACTTATACATATAACTAAATCATTAAAACAAAAATACTTTTAAATACATATAAGCATATTACAAGGCAATCTCTTACAGGCAACTATGGGATGAAGATAAGAGTAGGAACAAGAGGGGGGGAGAGTCTACATTCAAATAAAATACTAACTAGGAGGTAGAATAAGTAAATACAATATAATATACATACCAAATCCACTATTTTCCTAATGCTAGGTATTAAATGCAACATTTATACTTACTACTATACAAGCATACTTATTAACACGGTGGCAGATAAACTTGATTTATTTTCGTATTCACTGACCGAATTCTTACGGGTAATGATAATATATGTATAGGCTATAATTATAAACAATTGTAATTACTCTAACGCATGAGGTTAAAGCTGTAAGTTGTAAATAAATAGAACATAAATCGAACACTTAAAATCATAATGTGTCATTCGCTTTTATTTTGATTTCTATGTGAATAATTCTAAGCTACCCATGCGCTATATTTTAAAATATTCTAAATATAAATATCATTGATTGTGTTAGCTTAAGTCGTCTTCTCTGTAATGCTCTCTTAGTTACTACCAAAAAGCAATAAAATGGCGGATTTTGAAATCCAGTTATTAAACTTGTTAATGATCAAATAAATAATAAAATATCATTCATATACATATATTTGGACAACATGATTTATAACACGCTATTTAATCATTGAGATTCTCGCGCAGTTTCCTATTACGTTCGCATTCGTCATCGCGTTTAGCCTAATTTTATTTTATCATAAATTCATACTTATTTTTTAATATGGACTATTACAAACGTATGTACTTAACAAACGGAAAGAATCACGAAATCCAATGGTTATGGCAAATAAGCCGGATATTTTATTGTAAGTTGGGCTCGGACACGATCTTCTCGTTCACTGTTTATTGTACCCATTAACGCCGGCTACGTTGGTTCAACGGCCCATCACTCCTTCTGACACGGTACATTTTTGTCAATTTTAAATTTTATATTGTCTTTTGTATTGATACATAATATTTTTGGTGATTTTATAAGTAATTAATAATTTAATTTAATAATAAACAAGGTACAACTAGTACACCCATGGGTCACCAGACAAATTACTTTTGCCAATGAATTAATTACTAAAGATAAAAAAAATTACCATAAGCAAGTTCAATAGAAATAAGAAAACCTCACGCTTGTATTCCCAAAGGAATATGTAAAGTTACAAATAGTGCTGTACCCATCGTTCGCAGAGCTTATTTCTATTCCATAAGGTGAGGTTGATGAATGTCGCATTTACTATAAAGTACGTTTACTAACATCTAATATTTATTACTAAAATATCTTCACACCATTGACCATAAAAAGAAATGAGATTCCTCATACGTATATCAAAATATCAAGGAAATGTTGCATTTCAATATTTAACAAATTAGCTATGTACTTATATTTAATATGTCTTTATTTGCTATTGGAATTCAGGTGGAAAATGAATAGGTGACCTTTATTTTAATCTATGATGACAAGTAGTGTGTAAATCTCACCTTAACGTAAAAACAAGTAAGAAGATATAATTTTACAGCAGGAATAAAAAAACTGCGCCTTGCAAAATTTGATTACCACAGCATATTTGAATAAGTGTATTTTTACGAAGTTCTCATTAATCGTCATAAACACTTAGCTTTACTTCTTACTACTATTCTATTTTTACGTCTGTTATGTATATTTGCCGGGCGGATATAAATATCTTACCACCAGGTACCTCGAGGACTACCTATCCACTAGGATATTATCAATTTGAGTTTCCGCTGGTGGTAGAATATTCATATCCCGGATAACGACCACCGTACACATGATGTTTAAACCTGCCATAGTGACCCACACACCTTGCGTGGATCGCGTTCCAGGATCAGTCAGTGTACCTATATCCGGTTCTCCCGAGGGGCTTGCGACATTACTTGATCGTTGGTTAGGGCGGGTATAGGGGTACATCCTTGTATTCCTGTGCCTGCATCGGTCATCCGCCTGTCCTGGCGCAGGCCCCTCGTTTTGCATCTTCCCTCTCCGAAGAAGAAAGAAGGATTTATACAGTCCGGCATGATTCTGGTGACCACCGATGAACTCCTTGTTTGTCGCTTACCGTTTGCCGTGCTCGGGTAAAAAAATACTTATTACACTCGAATGTAGAGAAACTATTCGGCGTTACGAATATATGGTGGTATAAATAAATATATTTTGTGTTTATAAAGTAACAATTAATCATTTATATTTTAAATTATTTATGTGCCAAATAAAGAAAATAATTAAGTAACGTAAATTATACACAAGTCTTGTTCAACAATGTTCGTTGCCTTCCTCCAGTCAAAGACTTCAACGCGTATTCAACATTTTATGGATTAGTTATAACCAATCAAGTTTTAAGCTTTATACTCCGCAGGCATTATCTATATATTTTATATATTTTTTTGTTATTATAGCACATTCCAAATTAATAACAATAATGTAATTGAAGGTAACGTATTTCATTTTCCGATCTTTTTAATGGTCGTGGTGACGTTTTATTTAACTTTTAAAATCAAAAGGCCGGTAAAACGCCAGGCACAGAAGAATACTTGTTATTTATTGTAATTATAATACTACCAATATAGTACTTTCAAAATGAATAAATCGAGTAAAATAAAGTAAAAATCACCATTGGTGGATAAAAACCTAGTAATGTTTTTACTATCCTTAATACAAATGTCACATTATTCATACGTTCTTTTCTCTACATTTGATCCACTTGTCTCATATATGTATATATCACAAAATTTACATTGCTAGGCCGTTATCATATATTTTTCACAAACCTATTAAGATAAATAAAGGGGACACATAGTGTAATTGAAAAACACAAGAGCTATTTTCCAGTTCTCACTCAAAAGGCTCTCTCGAAGTTACGTTAGCTAGCCATTTAGGATAAATGGCTATCGTACGTAATATACAAATAATAATTTTGATTTACGTAAGAAATCAATTAGCGTTACAACACGGTCTAAGTATTTTATATGAACAGATACACACGTCTCATATCGACGATGTATATTTACCTTATTTCGTCATAAGTACTTAGCAGCTATTGTACACAAATATACTTATCATGCGAAAACCTACCTATACTCTAAAATTGAGCACGGGTGTTATATTCCTATTCGATTTATGATTAGTTTCAAACTCTCATTAATCTGTGAGGCTAAAAAGAACGGGTAATCTGTATGTTGAATTATAACTCAAACAAAACTATCAATATCTATGTGTTAATCGAGATTGCAGTAGAGATATATCCTTAAATACATAAAATAGCTCTATCACTTTATTGTACCAGATACCGAGGTATATGTTCTTTGAGTACGTTCGTATATTTTTTATGTTACGTACTTAAACAGAATATGCTGTTGATTCTTTAAAGGATTGTTTTTTCAAAAATTGTTATGATTTATGAATCATGTTTGCGAATAAAGACGGCACCCCGACGCGCACGCTTTATTGAATCCTCTGCCATGAACTGGCGACTATAGTTCAGTGCTCGTAATTTGGTTTTATGTCCGGCTCGGAGAAACTATGAAGGTGCCTATCGTATTCGTACAACATTTAAGTATTAAATAACAAGAAAGCAAGCAACATGTATGTATAAAGGTCCAGTAATTACAGCGCTAGCCCACTCGTCTGCAGCGTCATTATTCATCGTTTTACGACTGCATGAGGTATAAATATTAAACTTAAGTCGTATAGATGAATTGCTAACATTTCCTTTTTAATGGCGAGGTTAAATATGATGTGCGAGTGATGGCCTTAGTTTGGGATCTTACTCTGTATCGAAGACGCTGAATACAAAATATTTAATGCATACTGAACAATGTCCGTAATTCATTACGGTCTTTTAATTATGTGCAATAACATTTTTTATCAAATGCCACATGGCACTAACGTCAATCCCGAGCGACACATCAATCGCTTCGGAATGTTGATAAATAGCTTTGCAGTGCCGGCGTTTTACTGATCTCTATAAAATATCAAAGATAACAACGAGTGACTCTGAGAGCTATTTCGTTGCCTCGGCCCAGTGATTGGAGGTTTATGGCAATGCTTCGATAAATAGAAACGTTATGTGCGGCAATATCGAGTTGGAGGCGCAATTGTCCCGGGCAGCCGAGGTGGGGTAGGGCGGTGGGGCGGTGCGGCGCGTCATCAGCGCACTACAGCGTCGATGTGAGCAATGAGCTGAGAGGTGCTAATTATCAAATGCAAGACCGACCAAACCGATATTGAAACCATTGAAACAATACGGCCCGTGTTGTCTTTTCCAATTTCAAAGTTTGCGGAATGGCTGCGTAACGAAGGCCGAGAAGGCTGTGCAAATGAAACGATGCCGAAAACTCAAGTATTTTTAATGGTCTTGCGTCATCGCCGTTTCAAACTTGAATTTTCATTATCACTTGGCATGTATACAACCACCAGCCTTGATATGTTATTCAAACAATAGACTAAAATCAAATAACCGCAAGACATGATCAATAAGATTTGACCTTACAAATAAAAATATATTTTTCAACTATTGGTCAATTGTTTACACAATATTCGATTGCCTAAATTTGCTTTGAGTAGGTTTTGATGGCGATCTCTGTCAGCATCACTTTGTATCCATGGGTATTTAACCTGACAATAGTATCCGTACATTTCGTCAATTACCTACATATTTTTTCAAGAATAGGGAAAACAAACAAATTATTAAAAGCATAGACAGATGGCCATTGAGTATGTAAATAAAACATATGCAAAATACGTACATACGAGCGTAGGTAATAAAATTAGAATTATTGATACGATAAATTAGACTTAATGGTTTATTGATGGTCTTCTTTTCCGCGCTTTAAATTTATAATACATATATATAATACCAATAAAAATTATTTGTTTTAGATACAAACAGGATTTACATTGCCGAATTACTACGGTTTTTCATGATTTCCCATAACCCAAGTGCATTTATTTGCTATCAATCCACAAGTGGCTAACTACGTGTAAACATACACATGTAAATATATAAAATGTTCTAATAATGATAATAGCAGCAAAACTATTTTGACGTGATAATAAAACGTATGTATGGTTACAATTAGGCTTCACGACGTACACCATCAAATTGGTGTCGATTTTATTTTCTTTAATACGCGTTCAGTGTAAATATTCAAATTCGGAAGCTGATAACCACAATCAAACTTTTTTGAAGCTACATTTCAATTAAATTTTATTCCTCAATTCTGTGGTTGTCATAAAACTTTAAAGTTTGACGAGTAAAGCCCATTGAGGAACTCCGAATTGATATTAATTCAAATAACTCGGGTTAAAAAGTCAGGGTTTTATGTGTGCTGTAAAAATTTATTGCAGGGCTTTGTGGCGAGCCGGACGCGCCGATAGGCGTTCGAGCCGATGACGGAACCTACGTGGACAACGCCGCGCTTTACTCCGCGCGCTTGCGTCGCGTCACCCGGGGCTTCTGCGCTCAGCTCATAAGCTTTATGCCAAAGTTGTGTGCTTTGTGATGTATAATATGCCGCGCGCACCTTCTCCGTTTATATAATTATTGCATTTGCTGACAATGCACAACCAGTTACATTTAAAACCACCGAGTATAGTTTCATTTAAAATATACGACGTTTTAGATAAATGTGGGTGCTCATGGGAATTCACTTATCATCAGTTGGCCCCCTTGCTAGTTTGTCGGCTTCTGCTATAAAAATCGGTTCACAGGTGACTTCTAACTACAAATTTAATAATATTGAAATAAAAATTAAACCCGTATAATTTTTTTAGCCTATACCTAATAAGTCGTTATCCAATAATGATGACGAGGATATAGAGTTTGATATTAAGAAAATTAAAAAAGTGTTATGTTAATAGCAAATTATTAAATTCAATATTTATAAGGTTTTTACGGCATTTAGTTAGTTCATAGTTAGTAGTACAGTATAGTTACTATGATTAGCTGTATTGTGATGTATACTTACATGTGTTCTGAAATAGAAGGCGAATACAAGATTTGCTCGTATTTGTGAGAAATACTGAATTGTCTCGCAGCATCTTAGTTACAATCATATAACTTTTATATGTTCAATGAAGTAATTACAATAATAACGCGTTACATTGTAATGTTGGTACATAGTTAAGTTATTGTTCAAATTAGTTATAAACAATTATGTCATAATTTCATATTATTGTTGCTTTACGATCACATACTTTAAATACTTAAATCTATGAAAACGCTTTTTATGGCTACATACTAAAACATATTTATTTTACAATTATATGAATATAATAATTTTGGTATACACCAAAATTAATACATAATATTATTATTTAATTGACTACGACTTACATAATCACATATATAAATTCACGTTTGTCTCCTATTGGGATAGACAGAGACCATGTAATACCACGTACTAGGTATGGTCAAACATTTTGATACACGGTCTTTCGACCGTCTCGAAACTGCTCATGCACGCTTGTCGGTTACAAGATTTTATTTTGTGCTCAAAAGGTCGCTAATTTGGCCCATAAAAGAATGTTTATTCCATTCGCGATCGAAACTATAACTCCCTTTCGCAACATAAATTTTATTATCTCGTTCTGTACTGTACACTAGTTGTACCTATGTCTAGCCGTTCGTGGACTAAGCAGGGCTTACGTAGGTTACATTGTACTCCCTTCATGTGGCCAAACCACCAAAGCATTATAATGTATTATATCAAGTAAACCCGTATAGAATATATAACTCGTACCTAATAAGCCATTATCAGCACATGATGACGAGGATATAAAGTTTGATAAGAAGATTAAGAAAATTCACAAATTATTGTCAATAGTAAAATTAATTTTAAATTATTAATTTGGTGTCATTGTCAAGAAGGTATGTGTAATTTTATTTTATTGAGATCTCAAAATATGAAAATGTTTCTAGAATACAGTTTGACAGCTAAAGACGCGGTTAAATTTTAAATACAAAAATGTAGAGTTGCGGAATATGCCGCTAATGATAAATTATTGTTAATATACTCTACTTCTTCCTACCCTTGTCCCGATTTCCATATTCTGCACCCTAGTCCGCGAATCCCTACATTTAAGGATCCCCTCCTTGTCCCCATGCTGGGCTGGGAAGAGTTGTATGGTTTTTAATATAAACATTATATTATTTAGATAATAATACAGTAGATTCTGCGCTATCTGTCTATCTTACTTCACACATTTCGTAAAAACTGCTGAACTGATTTCAATGCAGGTTCCACTACCATTCTAAGCAAACCTCCACTAAACATAAGTATAGACTATAAACAACTACATTTTACACCAGAATAAGACATTCGGGTTAACGGAGCCACAAACAAAAGCTAGTTACAAAATAAATACGAGCTTAATTACGTTTGTTTCGTATTGTTGTGTTGTGTATATGTTTGTTTTTGAGTGGTAGAGCCACGCTGTAGACAGTTTTGTCTACAGCATGAATGGGCTGGCTCGACCGGGTCGTTACCACTGTCTCACAAAAAACCGACGTAAAGTAGCGGATTGCTGCTGCGTTTCGTACGGTGAGTGAGATATCCGGAAGCCCAAATCCCCTCCCCTTCCCAATCCCTAATTATCCCTTTCCTTTAAGGTCGGCAACGCGCCCATGATTCTTCTGGTGGTCTAGTTCTTTATGAGATCACTTACCATCAGGAGACCCACTTGCTCGTTTGCCGGCCTATGCTATATAAAAAAAAGATATTTTTTGATAACTACTAACATAATACGTAGACTAATCCGCCTATTTTTGGTAGTCAAAAAGTGCGTCATAAATATATAGACAAAATTTTATTTTATAACTGCTCACCTATTTTCTCTGCTGATTTCGTCCTCAATTTCGACAATTTATTTTCATGCACATTTAAAAATGTAATAACTTTTAACAGCACAACAGTTCACAACACGTACACTAAACTATTTAATGGAATCCATATAATCATTGTCAACGCTATTTGTTAGAAATAAATAAAATATAAGTATAAATGAACGATAGTATACAGATTAGATTCACCTATTTATCACATATCACAAATCAGTGGTTGCGTGCCAACTCCGTGAGCAACTACCGCAAACTCGACCACTATACTTCATCAACGTTCACACAAAATAACATAGACACCACCCACGGCAGGCCCTGTCAGATATTCACTCATATCCACAAGCTATAGAACATAATTTCCCACAAAATATTTCGAACTGCGCCATTTAAAAGAATAATCATTTTGAACTTTGTAGCTTTAGCGGTAGAGTTCAGTTTATTCTTCGGGTAAGTAAACAGGCAAAGTATACAAGACTCCGCCTCTAATGTATTGACAAACAAACTGATTGGTGGCTCATTCCGTGCATAGTTGGGACAATCCTGCGCAACTTAAAGGCGGTCACTCCGATGACAACTGTATTTCTATCATTTTTGGCTTCAGTTAAGCTTGTGTTACGTAAACTTTAACTTAATCGGTTCCGTTAGATCTTCTTAGCAGTTAATATTAAGAATCCAATAATTGTAATACAAATGTTGTAGGTATATCTTATTGAGTATTTCCTACATAATAATATATTAATTTAATCTGAAAATCTGTAATAAGTAATTTAGATTTATATGAAATTAAACATTTACACCACACAACCAATATTTTAATAGATACTATCATGCATTAACTACTGACCAGCTGACATCTTCAAAAATGTCAATTGAGTTTAAGTTTGCACTAGCCATTTCTTAGAATTCTATTATTTCTTAGAGTTGTTAATTAAGATTATTTCCATACTCAGTAATTGAGCATAGAGTATTAACTAAATGATCTGAACTAGAAAATGTTGATACTTAGTTATTTTTTTATAGATTTGCATCAGCTTATTTAGTTAACAAGGATAAGATCTCTATTTGTCTGTCTCAGTAGTAAATAGATTGTACAAACAACTCCATCCAACCACACAGCAAAAATGCAACTCATTTAAAAACATGCTTATCACTTGAACTTTCTAGCCACTGCATATTTTATTTTATAACAAACATGTCATAAACTTGTTTTTAGTATTTTGACACCTGCTGTGAATATTAAGTCATAGACATAAACAGAAAGTATCAGGATATGAATTTAGTATTAAAGACTATAAGATGGTCAATTACAATTGGTTTATAAGTACCCAGTAGTTGTATAGAAGTGTGTCGGTACATGGCGAGGGGCTGCTGTAGACACCTAGTCAGCATTCCAATGCATCGAGCCCGCCTCACCCAGTTACGGTCTGCCGGCCGACCAAGTGTTAATTGGAAAAGGAAACTTCAAACAACGACCGAGCTCAATGCTCTCCACAGAAATGTTTCATTTTTAAACATCTCCGTGACCGTTATAGTCGATACTTACACGCATACATTGCAGTTCTTGAAAGTGGAGGTGACTCGCGTTCATATTTTGTGAATCTAGGTTAAAAACTTGGGAATATTCCACACATCAACCGACATACACACGTAACTAATTTCGAAGTTACTCGGGTTACCCATCTGCTCATAGAACAAACTAGTAGTTACATGTATGATATTGTACATGATGTGTACTTAGATTTTACTTAAAGTCTTTCAAATATAAGAACATCTTCGCGAAAATTGCCTAGGATGGATAAAATTCTATTCAAATTTAATTCTATCGCCAAAATGTCTCATATTGTCTCATTGGTATAGTGGCCACGTACTAAGGCTGAGAACCGTGAGGTCCTCGGTTCGATTCCCAGGTCGGGTGACCACAATTTATTAAAGTTTTCGATTCGAGAAATTAAACATGAATTACCCGGGTCTGCCATAGTATCGGTATGTCCTATAATAGTATCGGCGACAGGCTCGCCCCTTATCACATCATGGGACGGAAATAAGCTTGGCGAAACGTGATTCCAATATGTTACGTATTAATCTTTTAATTCTTTAATCTACTATCTTACACCCCGGTATAAAAGTAATACGAGTCGAGTATAGTCGACTTAAGTGCTTTGCCACAAATACTACCTCCTAGATGAATTTCGATAACTTAAAACCTGACCCGTCTGTGCATGGTTAAACTTTAAACATACACCCGGCCTTTCTCAGAAACTACTGAACCGAAATTCTCTTTATCCGTTTGTTTGCATAGATAATTCTTTTTAAAATGGGTTCAACTCAGGAAACAGAATCTTTAGAAATGTAGAGCAAATAAAACAAAACCTATGTAGGTAACTTTACGAACAATAACCTCTTGTGCAATTACTTACTTTTCAAAAGTAGGTAATATGATAACGTATGAATGTATAAATAGTATTGTACTGTCTGTGGTTTCGAAATAGAAGCTTATTGAAAAGCTCATATGGTTATATAAGATTATTTACCTGCACGTTGTCAAAACGGAAATCAAATCAAATCTTTGGGGGAGGCCTATGTTCAGCAGTGGACGTCTTGTAGCTGATGATGATGATGATGATGTCAAAACCCGCTTGCCTTTTTCAACATATTATGTATTTGTCCGAGCTTATCTGGGTAACGGCTAAACCAATTTTTACGTAATTTTAACAGATTCAGGAGTTTCCCGCGAGTAATCTAGGCTACATTTAATTCGGAAATATTTTAAGCTCTTATGAAAGAGCAGCAGTAATATGTAGATACGTAGGTGAAACTTCGTGGGATAGCATTTTTTATTATTATATTATTGACGAAAATGTATATAAATATTACCAACAAAGAACTTATCTGATCTATTGGAATGTAGAACCCTTTCTAGCTCCTTAGCTAGTACGTTCTTTAGTCCTATTTTATATTTAAATTTTTCATCAGAAGTAGGTCCTATTTAACAATATTCCAGTAAAATTAAACCACCAATTAAGGTATAAGATAGCTATTTTAGAAAGTATCTAGTAGTAAGTAGTCGACGTCTTTTTTTTCATATATATACGTCAGAGAGTGACTTTTGTTTTTCAACGTCTTACGTTTTATTAGGAAAAGTAACTCAAGGGTACATACGCTTAGTAATTTATTGAATAATATTAAAAATATTCACATTGTTTAAAGTTATCGGTAAATTAAATGTCCGCACACAGTAGGCAGACGCGCCGCGCCGCTCGCATACATGCGAGCTCTACGCCGACGCTTATACTCCGTCACAGTGTTTATTCGGAGCCCCGTGCTAACTCCTCCGTTTAAACACTACGTGCTAGCAGGGCATGAATTAACTTTTCATATAAATAAAATTCACGCTACTCTAACCTCCTGAAATTAACACTTCGGCGTAAATACTATTTAGTACCGTGACATTGCTGCCATATATACGTCTTCCGCAGTTATTTGAATTGATTTCGTTTAGATTATTACTTTAGAGTACATGAATCTTTCTAATTAACATAGATTTAAGTATTAATAATACGTATCAGGAATACACTCGTTCGATAGATAGACATATCCTCCTAGTCCGTGAATCCCTACATTTAAGGATGCCCTCCCTCTTCCCATGCTTGTTGGTGTGCTTTTTCCTGCCAGCCTATAGCGCGGCGGTTATTCCAAAGTCCCCTTAATTAAGTTAGTCTTATTAATTACTTATTAATGTTCTGTACTTGTCATAAGTGTTTTCTTAGCCTACATGATGAATAAAGATTTTGATTTAGGTTTTTTGAGACAAGCATACATAGTATAAATTAATTTTAGCAAACATAGCTTTACCATAGCAATCAAATCAATCACTATTTAACATAGCAAATCAAAAACCGCAAGGGAAATACTCACCTACGTCATTCTTATGTGATTTATCAAACTATACCTCCGTCATTGGCCTCAGATGAGGAAATATCCATTGAGTTTTAAGTTCTGGAGCCACGCTGCAGGTAGCCTTGTCTACATGTCATGAAAGGACCAGCTTGACTACTGTCTCACAGAAAATAGATGCGAAATAGAATCTGTTGCGTTATGAGTAAATTTCTAAAGCCCAAATCTCCCTCCTCTTCTCGATACCAATTCTTTAATTATTCTGGGATTGTTTATCATGAGCGTAGTTATAGCTTTCATATGCGGGAGTCCGTGGATCTAAAATGTACTAGATAATCCTATTCGCCCGTGACATGATGCAGAAAGTGGGAAAATACTAAACGCCAATTAAAATTTACAAATATTAAAGTACACGCAAGTTAATCAAACTATACTATAGTAGTTAGTATGTAGGTAACAAGAGATTTTTGCCGCGTGTACTGTAAGGGGGTGCTTCTGGACCCCAGGACCCTTAGCTTTTAAGACCAGTAGCTTTAAGCCTATAAAACTCAAATATAATATAAACACATACTATATGTATGTACTCAATACGTTTAATTTGAATTGTCATCAAATCAGCCACACATATTACAAAACAATGACTAACTTTACATAATACCGGGATTAAACATTCAGAACCTTTTTACAAAACGTATTCTAACTTTAAACTAGGTTTATATTGGCCAGTTTGTATGGGTTACCATAACTAGGTTTCTAACATCTAGTAGTTACTAGATGTTAGAAACCTAGTTTAAATTTAGAATAATATAATATATAGAATAACTAGCTTTTGCTCGCGGCTCCGCCCGCGTGAATAGCATTTTCCGGGATAAAAGTAGCCTGTAACCGTCTCTAGGGTCCCATCTGTCTCTGTAGATAAATTCATCAAAAGCGGTTCAGTGATTTAGGCGTGAAAGCGTAACAAACAAACTCACTTTCGCATTTACTTTCACCCCGTTTCTCATCCTTTAATAAATAAAATTTCCAAAATTCCTGAAACACGTATTTATTTGTTTTACGTCAATAACCGAAATACAAAATTTTGTTTATGTAACTTTCAAAATGACGGACTTTCATACATATTATCATCCCGTATTTTGACCCCATTGGGGTGGAATTTTCTAAAATCCTTTCTTAGTGAGTGCCTACATAACAAAATGAATATACAGTCCGAATTTCATGCTTGTAGCCTTGATAGTTTGCGCTCGGCGATGATGAATCAGTCAGTCAGTCAGTCAGGACATGTTATTTTATAAGTATAGATAATACCTTATGTGGAGATAGCAGTTTTACAAACGTATTTATAACTAGCTTTTGCTCGCGGCTCCGCCCGTGTGAACAGCATTTAAATATTATCATCCCCTATTTTGACTCCTTTGGGGTAGAATTTATCAAAATCCTTTCTTAGCGGATGCCTACGTCATAACATCTACCTGCATGCCAAATTTCAGCCCGATCCCTCCAGTGGTTTTGGGCTGTGCGTTGATAGATCACTATGTCAGTCAGTCACCTTTGAGTTTTATTTATTTAGATAAAGTAAGTTTTGCAGACAAACTATAGGTATTAACTACATTTAATAAGTAACCGCACTCAATTTGCGTGTTTATTTAAGTTAAAAATGTTGCACCAAATATTTTAGTGCCATTTAAAGCGTTAACAAAACGCTAAAGATAGCTGTTCGAAAATTGACTTGATAGAAAATCAACATTTACTTACCTCCATTTTGAATTCTTAACTTCCCAGATGTGACTACATGTGTAACTACAGTGTGAAGTTAGGGTTCCCTTGACGCTAGCATAAACCGCTTGGAAAAATACTTTTTTATTTCAGATAATAAACAATATCTTACAATAGATTTAGGCAGTACCTATATTTCGAGTCTCATAATTAAAATAACTTAATTTTGCATAACTTGTAAGTCATAATTAAAAAATAAATAATCAGAATAATATTTCTTGCGTTATTGATTATTATTGTCGTAAGCGCGTAATATCTTGAATGAATAATAATAAATGGCAGAGTAGATGTCGATTTTTGTAATCGCAAAATATAGCAGCTTAGCTGGCGAGATTAGATTAATGTCTTGGCCTTAGGCACATAGTGTATCTATACGCTGAAATATTCATTAATCTTCATCTTGTCGCACAGTTAACCACAGTCACTACGACACGGATGTTTTCTTTACATTACTTATATATTTAACATACGGATCCCCATATACTACACATTTCCGCTCAAACAGAATGTTACCGATCGTTGCTCTCACTGTCTCTAGTTTTCTGTTAGCTCTACCTACTGCTTCATGCTCGCCTCCACTTTATGATTCCGTGCGTAAACTAAAGACGGACAGCGTCGCTGTGTATCCCCCATACTCGTACACTTTTGTGTTTAAACATGTGCTTAAACATGGTGACATGAAACGTGTTCGATAATTATTGGAAGGATCAATAACGCTATGCCAACTATTCGTCTCTCTGTAGGTAAACATGTTTTACGAGTGTCGCCCATCCGACTGCGCGCTGCGTTTCTATTTGAATGTTAATTTCCAACTAAGTTTACTTTAACTAAGTTAATAATCTGATGACGTGACCGAATGTTCAAGACTTACGTTTCAATTTTGCTATTTGTTAAATATTTTATTACATTCGTTCAACAAGTAGAGTAGTATCATCCTACTAATATTATAAATGTGAAAGCTTGGATTTTTGTTAATCTATCACGAGTGTAGGTGGGTCACCAATATCACAGGCCCAAAGTCAACCTCACCTGCACGTGGTTACACTCTGCTAATTAACGGACGAGGCAGTGGCGAAACTTGATTCCCTTTTGCGGGTTGTGGGGGTGAGACGGCGGGTCAGCCCACATACCAAATCCACTGTCAGATCATGATGGGAGGGCTTACCTTGGCATTAAACCGGGATAACGCCAGGCGGAAAGAAGGTTAATCTATCAAGACACTTGTTGGTTGAGTGACCTCAAGTAGAAATTGTCCTCAAAAACTATTGAAATAAATCTTTTTATCTCAGCATACTTACTGTTTACCGCTAGTTTCATTATCTTATTTCATTCACTAGATTCAAATAAGTTGAATATTTCCGTGATCATCTGTGAAATTTGACATCAGTTTGGTGAATAACATAAAATGAAAAAATTACTGATCAGATTTGAATGAGGTACACAGGTAGAACAAGAAAGGGATTATTCGGGAAAGAGACATTTATGCGGGCGAAGTCGCGAGCAATAGCTGATAATAAATATATGGAAACATTAACCGTAACTAAAATTACATACATTGACCCAATAAAACCTATTAGATGAGTAGATACCTCGCCTACCTACAAAGGAATATTTCGGTGAAGATAATTAGTAGACAATGTTGGTATGAGATAACGCAAAGAGGTTTGATTGGCGGTGATTTACTTCTCTCCAGAAAATTGAAGAAATGTTAGATTCGAATCCGGTTATTTGAACACTTTTTTAACGGAACTCTAACATTTAAGTAGGTATTTATAAACTAAATAAAGTTATTGTTTTCGTAAATAATTAGTTACTTGCGTTAATAATTTCGTTAATTCTGTGCATACTATTTTGTATTACATTTGTAATAAAAAACTGGATGTCATAGATCTAGGATTCAATATGTTTAAATATTTTCAAGATTATGTCCTTTGATGTTCGCGCGGTAAAAACAAATACCCAATTTGAGGTATGCCGCACACATATTGGCGGTTCAGTCTCTTGAAAGGGAAAAATAATGTTTGTTTACACATAATAAAATATTTACAAAATCACTGTGGGAGGTATTATGCAAATCGCTTTACCTGCAGCCCAGGAGCGTACAAGACAAATAAAAATAAACCTTATCCTGGATAAAAAGACGTTTGCTTAGGTTTATGATACGAGTGTAAAAATGAGATTATATCTTGAAACATTGAAAAGGCCGGCGGCAAAACAACTGAAACACACATAGCGAATGCCTGACCTGAGAATTTACCCCGAACCTCAACAGTTTCTCAGCCTAAGTTACTAAGTTGAGGTTCTGGTTACTAGATCAATGAGGCCGATAATATTATAAATATTATGTGTAGATAATATTAGACACGGCACTCATTGTGTGGAGGTTCCTCACTTCGGGGTCCTAACCGCCAGTGGCTTGGGGCTTAGGCCTCACCATTAGAGGCCGATAGTTCTTTATATTTATAATGTTGTTTTTAGTATTTAAAAATTAAAAAAAAACTTGTTAAAACAAAAAGTACCTACTGTATTAATTTGTCTATCGCCGTAACGGTCGTTCCGGTTACAATCACAGCAAAAATCATTATGATTTGTCACATCACGCCAAGTTACAAATACAATCACTACATACTTTTTTTCACACAAATTTATGAGATTTTAAAACGCTGTTCCTTCATACTAAGTTTCGTTTGTTGAGTATTTGGGCGCTTTGGAAAATGCTTTATTTTGGAACGTTGTCTCGATAAAATCACTGTGATATTCTCAAGCGGCGATCACTGCGATATTGTCTCCGTGATGTTATTTATCACCCAGCACAGTAATTGGTAGTTTTGAGAAGCGATAAAATATATCATTAGAAACCATGCACATCAGGCTGGCCCAACGCCGCGCCGAGCCGTGCCTATTAGTGAGATTTGTATCAATCGAAGGTACCTACTCCAAACAGACGTACTGCCTTCAATTAAATGTAGCGCTTTTATCAAGAACTCAAAAACATGTAAAGGAAACGACACAAATAATTTGGCATTATCACTTGTAGTACCTACCTACCTATGTGGTAGAACCACGGTGTAGAGTTGTAGATAATTTAGTCTACAATATGAATGGGCCACCTCGATGGAATTAGTGTCTAACACAGTCTTACAGAAAACCGGCCGGTTGTAGCTGTTTCGTGAATGATATTTCCGCAGGCCCAATCCCCATTCCTTTTCTTATATCGGTCAGGAACGCACCCATAATTCATATACAAATTAAATATAGTCACACCAGTATCTCCGAACAATTCCAAAGTAGTCAGAGGTGCAACTAGTAATCACGGTTCGGAAAGTGGCAACTAGGCATTACCCTCTCGGTAGAGAGTATTATATTCCTTGGCATTACCTATCGATAGGCACGTGACGCAACACTAAGAGCGAGCGAGAGCGCAATAGCATCGACAGTTGGGGAAACGATGTGAGGGAAGGACGGTAATTAATAAAACAACTTTTAATATTAATGCGTATATTATTTCGTTTTATTATAACATGAAAAAAAATGTTTATGTGAAAACTTGCGTAATTGATTTGAGTCTGAAGGTAGACACTACTCCTACAAATGTACATCGAATACAACAACCCGCCCTTGAGAGCACAATATATCATTCATAACATAATTATTATCATAATTCCTCCACAACATCGTAGGAGTAGTACGACAGACTCGAATTATTATATGGATATTGCACACCATAGCTTACAAATATTTATTAACAACCTTTCTGCGTTTAATAATGTACACACAAAGTAATACAACATGTAGTTCTAAACATAATGCTCGATACATACGATAAGATTAAACAATAATTTAAGTATATGTATAAGCTACAAATGGACATCGTTATGATGAATATTACATAACACATCATATTATTATGTTCTTTACTATAGCTCACTCCTTTGAGGAACGTTTAAGTTTGAACAACCCTGATTTATTTGACCCACTGCTCTTTTTTGTTCATAAACTTTTGCAAGCAACAGTGACAAGCCATACATTATAATCAAAAACATTCACAATCTTATCTCCATCTATATATACTCACAAGTAATTTAATACACAGCCTTATGAAAAAATAAAACCCACTGCCGCGAATTTTAAAGCCCGGATATACTTTTTAAAAGTTTTATTCAGTAACTAGCTATGACTATACTAATAGATCGTTACAAATGTCGTCCGCATCCCCCATGGAATGACTCAACAATTATTTTTCTCAATGACTGAACAACATCAGCTGGGATTGTGCAAAGTTGTGAATACGTAATACCTCTGCCTGATACATTTGGAATTATATGTAGCATCTATGGAGAGATGGATCAGCTGTTTCAAACATAGAATGTGACTTTACGAATAAGAAGCTTTGGATGTTGTGCGTGAGAAATTTATCTCTGTTTCAATAATAATAATAATCCAAACCATAGACAGATCTAAATTTACGACGCAAGTACTTCAATTTGTTTGAAACCTAACCTTGCTATATTATTTGTACCTGTTATATCGTCACAATTACGTAATGTGAAACAACTGTATCACTTACCACACTTTACGGCACAAGGAAGCATATTTCGTATTCAGCTGACGTCTTCTTGAGTTTGGTTTAACGTTAAGAGCATTTTAATCAGAGTATGTATTTATGATTTTGCCCTGGACTTTGTTTGAATATCGACACGCGGATTAGGCACACTTGCGGCATCTATTAAATCTATGTCTATAATGCAGACATACTACAAGTTGCTCGCATTTTTAGTTTTGTCTCAATTTACTCTTTTGAGCCTAGCCTGAATGACGAAACGAGCTGGTCCCTCGCCTGACGGTAAGCGCCACACCTGCCGATAAACTGGCCAAACCTTACAAAACTTTGAGTTACAAAACCCTGCATGGCACTGGACTGAACTGAACTCGTCCCCCGAGATCGATCGAGTCGATTTTAACAAGCTATATTGTTAAAATGCCCAATAATTTCACTGGCATCAATACCCTTCACTTACACACTGCTTGGCAGCAGAACTAGACGAAGCGGTGGTACCAACGCAGCCGCCCTCTCGCTTGCGATGGACCTACTACTTCTTTACATTTATGGTATAATTTTAATTAGGCACGCTGCGCCGAAGTTAATGAGAGTGCCAGATAACCTAAGTGGAATATAATTTCAAACATATCTCTAAATTGTTAGTGATTGGCTTAATTGTATACATCTTATGTGAAGTATTGTTAGGCTTGAGGCATGAAATGAATGAGGTGTTACTGTTGATATGAGTCAATGCTAGGCAAATTCCTAGGAGCATGCAGAGTTGACAGGGCAGTGAGTGATGTGCACAGAGTTGAGATTAGATAATAACTTCCAGAACTTCCAACAAACAGCTAAACATTGTACCATCATGTATCGTCCGTAAATTACTAGAAATTTAATATTAAATCAACTGATCATAATATTTTCTTTCCATGGTGGACAATCTGCATAAAACGAAAACAATAGCTAGACGCAGTTTGTGCATTTCACGATGATGCTTAGACTCTTAATTCTGAACTGGGCCTGCTTGCGTGTTATTTTTTTTATAATTTATAATACTACTAATTAGTATGTACATGTATTAAAAAAAACATGCGTTTAGAATCACGCGCGTGTACATTGTTTGCGATACGATAGAGAGTTTCAAGCGTTTCGTCACGCGTTTCGTGAAATGCACAGACTATACAAGTATAGACACTTTCAATGCACCGCCCGATCGGACTCAGCTTTTTTTAAATAAAACTAATCAAATGCAGAAACGAAGAAATTTACAAACGATAAAGATGCCGTTAACGATTTGCACCAAGTGCCAGCCTGTATGCCGCCGGGTGACATCTGCGCAGTTATTATATATTCTCGCGCGGTGGACGATCTCTGTGCGTGTGTTTAGTCCTTGGAGGATGTGTCCATCGGACTGGCGGGCTGCAGCAGCGAGGGCGAAGGCACATGCGGTGCGGTCGCGGAGGAGGGGGCGGCGGCGGCGGTGGGGGGGAGAGGCGCGCGCCCCACCAGCGTACCACCCGCGCCCGCACCTGCACCCGCACCCGCACTTGCACCCGCGCCCGCACCCACGCCCGCACCCGCACCCGCACCCGCACCCATCGCACCACCCGCCGGTAGAGCAGGCTTCACGAACCGATCGCCCGTGCGCCATGCCTATTATAAATGCACACATTACATAACGGTCTACAGTCGGCAAAGCTCGCAGTTTAAGCTTTTCTAAAATGTTACAAAATATCATAAACCGAATTTATTACAGACTGATTTTTGATTTGATTTGATTTGAATCAAACTACGATTGTTTGTTACGGCAGTTACTTGTATGCGTTATGTACCGTCATTCTAAAAAAGCCTCATATTATTTGCAAACTAACGTACATATAGCACCGCATTGGGGTGGTAGTGGGAGTTCATTCTCATAAATCGATCAGGTACTCGTCTAAATCCTCTTATTAATTTACAATCAACCTCAATAGGATTTTTTTTTATCCTGGTTCGGCAGAGTGACTACACCTGATGGTAAGGGTAGCGCAATCCAAGAATAGTGTCGATCAGCGACAATGTGTCCTTCGTAGGTTGGCAAGATCATTCCGGCCTGCCTAACTGCTTCTTCACACTCCGTTTAGAGGACCCTATATTATAGGAAGGAGGTATCACGTGTGCCGGCAAACTATTCCTAACTATTAGCATAATGGTCCGGCAGAAGTAAGATTTCACGAACTATTTAGCTATCGCGATACATCATATTAACCGTAATGGTATTCACAATTTATATGTAAACTAGATGACCCGGTGAACTTCGTATCACCTACATAATATATTTGTGTAAAATGTGGTCAAAACTTAATACAAATGTTTTATTTACATTAAATGCAATTAAGTGAGGTACTGCGCCACTGCACGTGAGGTAGCCCGTCGCACATTTAATTGACTTCGACGACCTAAGTCAGGTCGTCTCCCACCTCCCTCCGGTTGGACAGTCCTGTCCCCGTCCCGTCCCCGTCCTGTCCCCGTCCTGTCCGCGTCCCGTCCCCGTCCTGTCCCCGTCCCGTCCTGTCCCCGTCCCGTCCCCGTCCTGTCCCCGTCCTGTCCGCGTCCCGTCCCCGTCCTGTCCCCGTCCCGTCCCGTCCCCGTCCCGTCCCCGTCCTGTCCCCGTCCCGTCCCGTCCCGTCCCGTCCCCGTCCCGTCCCCGTCCTGTCCCCGTCTTGTCCTGTCCCTGTCCTGTCCTGTCTCACTGTCCTGTCTCACTGTCCTGTCTCTCTGTCATGTCTCACTGTCCTGTCTCACTGTCCTGTCTCTCTGTCCTGTCTCACTGTCCTGTCTCACTGTCCTGTCTCTCTGTCCTGTCTCACTGTCCTGTCTCACTGTCCTGTCTCACTGTCCTGTCTCACTATCCTGTCTCACTGGCCTGTCTCACTGTCCTGTCTCACTGTCCTGTCTCACTGTCCTGTCTCTCTGTCATGTCTCTCTGTCCTGTCTCGCTGTCCTGTCTCACTGTCCTGTCTCACTGTCCTGTCTCACTGTCCTGTCTCACTGTCCTGTCTCACTGTCCTGTCTCAATGTCCTGTCTCACTGTCCTGTCTCACTGTCCTGTCTCACTGTCCGGTCTCACTGTCCTGTCTCACTGTCCGGTCTCACTGTCCTGTCTCACTGTCCTGTCTCACTGTCCTGTCTCTCTGTCCTGTCTCACTGTCCTGTCTCACTGTCCTGTCTCACTGTCCTGTCTCACTGTCCTGTCTCACTGTCCTGTCTCACTGTCCTGTCTCACTGTCATGTCTCTCTGTCCTGTCTCACTGTCCTGTCTCACTGACCTGTCTCACTATCCTGTCTCACTGTCCTGTCTCACTGTCCTGTCTCACTGTCCTGTCTCAATGTCCCGTCTCACTTTCCTGTCTCACTGTCCGGTCTCACTGTCCTGTCTCACTGTCCGGTCTCACTGTCCTGTCTCACTGTCCTGTCTCACTGTCCTGTCTCACTGTCCTGTCTCACTGTCCTGTCTCACTGTCCTGTCTCACTGTCCTGTCTCACTGTCCTGTCTCTCTGTCCTGTCTCACTGTCCTGTCTCACTGTCCTGTCTCACTGTCCTGTCTCTCTGTCCGGTCTCACTGTCCTGTCTCACTGTCCTGTCTCACTATCCTGTCTCACTGTCCTGTCTCACTGTCCTGTCTCAATGACCCGTCTCACTTTCCTGTCTCACTGTCCGGTCTCACTGTCCTGTCTCACTGTCCTGTCTCACTGTCCTGTCTCACTGTCCTGTCTCACTGTCCTGTCTCACTGTCCTGTCTCACTGTCCTGTCTCACTGTCCTGTCTCACTGTCCTGTCTCACTGTCCTGTCTCACTGTCCTGTCTCACTGTCCTGTCTCACTGGCCTGTCTCACTGTCCTGTCTCTCTGTCCTGTCTCACTGTCCTGTCTCTCTGTCCTGTCTCACTGTCCTGTCCCTGTCCAGTCTAGACGCTATACGACCCGTCATCACGGCAAGCTTCGCAACGACAACCATCCGGTTTATACTAAAACATTCCAAAATCAACAACTACTAATAAATTAAAAATTAATTAAAAAAACATTGTCCAGCGGACAAAATTGTGAATCTAAACCATTCTCAGATCCCCTTGAACACACACAAAAAATTTCATCAAAATCGGTCCAGTCGTTTAAGAGAAGTTCAGTGACATACACACTCACAGAAGAATTATATACAGGGTTATTTTTAAAACACCAGCAACCTCGCAAGGGTAGATACCTAAGGTTATAAGCTACTACTTTTGTTCTACGACTTTTGATAATTTGTTAGATTTTATTTTCATACAAAAATAAGTATTCATTTAATTTCCGTCTTGAATGTTACCTACACGCATCGCAGATTACGTAAGCAAACACGCGAAGCGTGGGGAACCGAGCTAGCGTTGAAGGTCATCGCCCGAGCCAGCTGAGCGGCTTCTTTGAGTCGCGCGCGCACGCCGAACGCTACGAAGAAAAATACGACACAACAAAAACTTGTAAAATCATTTTTTTTTAAATATATTGAGTTATATACAAACTCGTAGAACAAAAGTTGTTCCGTATGGGGTCAGCTATCTGGTCCTGCGAGGTTGCTGGTGTTTTAAAATTAACCCTGTATATAAAGATAATACTGACCTGAGAATTGAGATGCAAAGGGGGTCGGGACATTGGCATACCCGAAGCATTCGGCAGTAGAGGCGAGGCGTACGGAGAGAGAGGACGCGAACCGCCCGGCGATGACACGCTGCGTGACCGAGCCTACACGTATTAACATACAATTACAATATTATTAACAGGTTCCCTGTCCCCATACAAACCACTTTTTTCCATCATATATCGTCGGGGATAGTGCAAATCCGCGTATCTAGCATTGGATAATTCCGCGTATCTGCATTAGATCAAATGTTACATGGGAAGGTTAAAATTTTTTATATTTTCTTATTTTAAGGGCAATTGGACTCATTTTTACATAGAGAGTAATAATTGATGGGTTCTATGTATTCTTAATGTAGATTATCCGTTAAATTAATTAAATAAATGTGAATTGCCCGCAAAATTCAAAATTGGCTACATTTGTCAGATACGCGGAATTATCCAATGCTAGATACGCGGATTTGCACTATCCCCGACGATATGTCCCACTCTTTTTATTAAGTAAATTGTTCAAATGTATTTTTGGAGAGTAAGAGTTTTCAAATAAAGGCATGAATTTGACTCTAAATTTTAATCATATATGATTCATGATTCACGAAATATATCCAATGAATCATATATGATTCATGGGACAGGGAACCTGTTAATATTATAGAATGGCTTGTCTTTGAGGCTCTGCTTGCGTTAATGTCTTTTGTCCTAATCCAGGTGATTTATGTGCCAAATTTCATATAAAATGGTACTTAAATTTTGTTATTTTTTTCATATATCAATACACAGTTTTTAGATTATGATATAACTTACGCTGAGAGCTTCATTGAACTGCCTCTCCTCCTCCATTTCTAGCGAGGACTCGCTTTCAGAGAGGTGTCTGCATAAAGCCTCACGTCGCTCTACCTCTTGCTGCAACTTCCTTTGCAGACGTACATTCTCTTCTCTAATATGCTTCTCTTCCAATGCGAAACGATGCATTTTCTCCTTATTTTCATTCTGAGAGACTGCCAACTGATTCCTATATGAAAGTGTGTTGTTACTATATATGCAAAAAACAGAAGAACGATAAATTTGAGTTTTGCTTTTTTTGATTATTGCCATTAAACAAATTAAATTATTAATTCCGTATATCATGGTAACAAATCATTTATTTTTATCTTCAGACATAAGCTTTTCATTTTAATCATCAAGATAAATAGATATGTCAAATTGATGAATAACATGTTAATTGCAAATATTGTTAAGTATCAAGTAGGTCATTGAAAAATAAATATACATTTATAGATAAATACGCTTTTGGGTATAATATAAATATCATCATTCATACCAATACCTTAATTTAACAACCTCAGAACGAAGTGTCTGGATGTGATTGCTTAAATTAGATGCCGTGTCACCATTACTGATGTCCCTAGCAGAAATAAACATCATTAATCGTAGAATATGTATATTACATTACAAATATCCATGCTTAACAAAATAAAATATGTAATAAATAATATAAAGTTATCTAACAACATTCATATCATTGTATCGTCACCTAGGACTGGCTGGATCAGACACTGGTTGGTCCAGTCTTATTTGAAGTGATCTTTTCTCTGCCTCTAATTTGTCCATACGCTTCCAAAGTCTGTTAACCAGAGCTTCCTGCTCCTGCTCTAAAGTGTTCTCTAGTTCAACCTGTAAATAAAAATTGTTGCACATTTAAATTTTTAAGGATATGGATAGGATTTGTATTTAATATTATTAAACCCTCTTCAGTGGCAGCCACATTTATTTTGGATATCACCATAATTAAGTATAGTAAAGCAATTGTATTTACTATGGTTTTAAGAACTCATTATTAGATAAAAATTTACGAAACTTTTTTTTATCCTGGCCTGGCAAAATGACTACGCCACACCTGATGGTAAGTGTAGCGCAATCCAAGAATAGTGTCGACCAACGATAAACAGTGTCTATCGTTGGTCGGCACGATCAAGCCGGCCTGCAAAGGGTCAAAGGGGAGGGGAAGGAAAAAGGAATGGGAAAAGGGTTAGGATCAGGGAGCAAGCCCCCTGGGGAGAACCGGATATACACTGGCTGACCCTGGAACGCGACCCACACAAGGTGGGCCACTATGGCAGGTTTTAGCACCAGTGTACGGTGGTCGCTATCCGGTCGGATACAAGTATCCTCCCACCACCATATTACATCCCAGTTTGCCTTCAACTAGGCATTCAAATCAAAATAATCAAAAGATAAACTTTTATTTGTTGTCATAATATTTTGAAATATCTATCTAATGTCGAAACACATACCTTTTCTCTGCGCAGCCTTTCCAAGTTGGTTTGTTTTGCAAGTGTTTCAGCCTCAAGTTTCTCTATTTTTCTCATCAATTTATTGACCAAACATTCTTGTTCCTGTTCTAGGGTTTGTTCCAGACGACATTTCTCTTGACGGAGCTACAACAATGTCATAAATAGAGATAGAGGAAGACCCATAATAAAAGGAGGCAAGGCTTTTTTTATTAAACTTTTCAAATGGTGGCACATTGATTTATTATGTCATTGCTGCATTCCACTGGAATGCATCACTACAAGGGTTAGTGTTCATATACCACCAAATACTTGTTTATCAAGCATCTGCCACAACTCACAAGCAAAATAAGATGTATACAATATAAACAAGATTATTATTGATCAAAGAATAAATTAAAATTGTGATTACCTAATATTATCACAAAATAAAAGCTGGAAAAATTATAGTGTATAATACCTGATTAAGTTTCCTAGACAAGTCATTTGTAAGACATTCCTCTTCACGTTCATAATGATGAGCCAATGTTTCCTTCTCCTTTTTTAATGCTTGAATTTTCTTCAACAATGTATTTGATATATATTCTTCCTCCTGTTCAGCTTTTGCTTGCTGTGGATTTCATAGGAATAAACATTAAGCTATTATTAATATTATGATTACAAGCAATTAGTTAAATTATCTGTTAATCAATGGTCTCTATGTATTATATATCTCTATGTAAAATTTTACAGTAGTGATTTGAAAATTCACAAATACCAAAAAATTTATGAATTTTGTAGTTATAGACTTAGATTGGACTTCAGTTTCAGCTGAATTTTATAACTTAATTTTGCTTATTCCTGTTGATTGAGTATAATCACACAAAGGCCACAAAGAAAGACACATCTTAATCTAATAAGAAGTGTATGATAGTGAAGATATTATTCTATTCTAGTGCAATTATAGCAGTGGTGTGAAATATATTATATATAGTTGATTTCTTATGTAAAGAGTCTACTATACATGCAGCACAGTCTGGTGCATGCTTTACCTAATCCTATGAAACATTATTTTACTCACAATAGAAACTGATGCTTGTCTTAAGGCACGATTCTCCTCTTGGAGAGCTTTTACGCGAAGTTTATAAGTGTCCAATTCAACCTTCAACACTCTGTAAGTAGAGTTATAGATAATTATTAATTAAATCTAGACTGCTAACAACAACTGTTATACAAAAATCTAATAATGCGATATATGAATTAACTGCATAAATTAGTACCGAGGATTACCTATTTTGCTGCTGTAACGATTCGATTCTTTTCTGTAGTTGATCACGGGAGACAGTACTAGGAGGCAACATAGCTCCGCCATCAAGTGAGCTGGAGTCACTTTCAGATGCTGAATCTGCCATTTTGTTGCCTGAAATAAGTTTAAAAAATTTAAGCAAATGAAATATGTACATAATAAAATAGTTAATCAAGTTTTTACAACAACGTACTTGGCGAAGTCACTGTATCATCCATTTGCACGAGTTAAATATTAAGACGGCAACAAAATGTCATACAGCTTGAGTGTGCTTTTTGTTCCTAATTTTAAAAAAATATCTCAACAAATTAATTTGGTTTAACTTGCAACAACCGAACACTTCTACACAAAACTGTTTCGAATAAAATGGAATTTATTTTACTAAAAATTAAAATCCTTATTGCAGTCAGAACTAGAGTCGTCCTTCATTCAAGCAATAAATAAACATGGCCAAATAGCATTAAGATTAAAATAAAGAATGTCACATGAATCGATTACATATTATTAGTGAAAGTCGATGTTGTTGGTAAAGAAACGAGAATGTCATAATTAATTCAATCGGAAATAGTATTATTTTTTCATTACATTTTTGTATGTAGCAACATAGGCAAAAAAAAATATTTAGAAAAAAGTGACACACACGCCATAATGTAAATTGCTTCTACATTTTGGCGTTTTAGTTAAAAATTTACATTTTGATGTAAAAAATTCGTTTATAATGTATACTTAGTACATTTAAAATGTCCCTAGTAAATATTGGTAAGACTCAAACTAGTACCCCTATAGTAAATAACGTAAAATGAATCCCTTCAAAAGTATTTAGGTTGGATCTTACGAATCGAAGCCATTTAATTCTCTTCATTTAAACGACATTGAAGAAGTTCTTTTCGCATTCATGGTGCCAAAATTACAGTGGTGATGTGTACAACATTTTATGAAAGTAGTGTCTGAATGGCAGTGGTCGTGTCGTCGCCATAGTTGAAGTGTTCGTACGAACTAAGTAATTACTGGCTGTTGTTGCCCTTATGTAGTTGTTCAGGTTGTATGGGCATAAAGCTGTCATATCAGAGGAAAACGCTTCTATCGTAACGTTATTTTTTATATTATACCATATAAACAATCATTTGGAACTAAACATACATGAGAGTTCACTGCCTCATCAAACCGAAATCCTTGCCCTGAAGTTGTAAATTTGTAAACAAACAGGCTGGTAATCGTATGGCTAGCAAAGTAAGATTTTAAGTATTATTTTTATGAATTAAATCATATCAATGCAATCATATAAAAATATGCCTAAATTTTTTCAGAAACAAGGCTGTTTGCTTTCTTACAATAAGTTGAACATTCCTGTTTTTATACCAATACATTAGTTACATACATTTATTTTTGTGGTGCTTATTTAAACTGGGTTATGTTTCAGAATAATTTCTTTAAAATGTGAATTGATTTTTTATGCAATAATTTTGATGATCATAATGAGACAATTTTAACCAAAATTTGCTCTTCAACAACTATATTTTAATCATGGTGTCCTAAGTTACTAAGTACATATAATTATTTATTTTTGTAATTTATGTACCCCATATATGTTATTGTATTTGAGGTATGTTTCTAATAGTATTCAACTTGATAATAATCAACATAATGTGTTAGGTGTCCACTTTTTTTACTAGCTCTATTATATATGTCCCACTGCTGGGCACGGGCCTCCTCTACTCAATGAGAGGGATTAAGCCTTAGTCCATACTTGGTGTCCATACATAAATAAATTCGAACCAACTATGTAAAAGTTATTTCCTTTATTCCAAGTCTTATATTATAATACCTCTATTTCCATTCATTATGGTAGTTGACAAATGTATGATCATTTAATAAATTAACATTTATAACAAGCTTCTTTTGGTTATCAAAAAGTCAAATATAATTTTATCTTTTTATCTGACCTAAAGTAAGTATAAATGTAATAGGTTATTGACTCTCAATAATATACTTTTTTAATTTAATGAGTTTAGCAAGAAGTCATAACTATAGCCCACACAGATTTAATTAGGAACTATGTTAGAATGTTTGTGTTTTAAATAGAATCAAGATATTGATTCAATTATATTCTTTATTGTTGGTGTACTGGTAACACCTATGTCTATTTCATCTGGGTTTAAAGGTGTTAGTGTGTATGTGTGTATATTGTTTAAAAAATATCTATATCTAACTTTCTATATAAATACCTCAATTTTCCTAAAAAAAACTCTTTAAAATCCATAATAATCAGATACATAATTTCCATCCAATGTATCCAATTCAGGAATTGTGAAACAATGTTTCATTTATTAAATTACTCATGTATACAGCTATTTTATTGTTTTTACCTACTTTTGTTGACAAGGTTTGTTCTATAAATTTTTAATCACAAAATTATACAAAAAATATTATGTATTTTGTTAACTTTTAGATTAGCATATACCACAAAACAATTAGCTTCTAATAAAATAGGCATCAGTTGATATATTTGTGTGATGCAAAAATATTTGTTGAGGGTCTGTGTGTTGTGAGATCTTTCGGTCTAACCTAGTCCCTGCTACCCACAATACTAAATACAATACTTGTATCTTACTGTGGGGTCAGGACTATGTAGGTGACTTTTGGATATATTATTTATGTTTGCTTCTTTTATTATTTTGGTCATTATGCACAAAGTGTTATGTTAATTGTTATATATATTTAAAATTGTGTGTTTTATTATAATTTAAATAAGTACATAAGAGAGGTTAGGTTTCACTTTTTGAGATATTTGTTTCAAATATCCAATTTGCAATATTTCCATAATATATTCAATAATAGAATAGTATGCACTCAGGCCTGTAATCCCCAAAGGGGTAGGCAGAGGAGTAACCAGTACACCCACATTTCTTCGAACGTATTTCCGTCCCATGATGTCATGAGGGGCGAGCCTATCGCCATACCCGGCACAATTCCAGATTTTTTAGGCTGATACTGACCATTTCTTGATAGCAAAACCCAATATCACTTCATGTGACCCGGGGATCGAATCCAAGACCTCGGCTCAGCAATGGTCAACACGTACGCAATACATCTGCGCCATATAGACAGATATGATATAATTTTTTTTAAGCTTGGTTTTACATAAATATATTATTACAACCATACAATTAATTCAGGCATTTACATATAGAAATAAACATTTTTAAAGAAAAATTAAAATGTTATTTGGTGAAAAATAATTTGCCTCATTTGTCTGGCAACCCCCAAATACTGGATTTCAATTATTGTCTGATAATATCAAACCCAGCATATGATTACATTATCTGACTATTTCATTCTGTCCAGATGTGAAATAGCTTGAGTTTAATCCCTAGGTCAGGTAGTGAAACAATAGACTTTTCTAATTAAAAAGCACCTAATATGCCCAGAATTTAACAGATATGGGTACAAGTCCACTCCTTTTATTGCAGTAATATCATCACTGGAAAGGCAAGAGTATTAAAGCACCGTGGAGCATTTTAAAGTTGTTTTTTTACTATATAACATTCATAATAATTATATTTAAAAAAAATATGATTCAACAAAATATAAGTTTTACTGAAAATTATCCAGTAATTTATATAATTTTTAAAATGCTCTACCATAAAATTCACGTATGAGTATTTTGCCTTTCCAGTGACAATATTGTGGGCATCATTCAATAGAGGCACAGCCATAAAACATCATTTTGCAAAACTTTTGGCTTAACTAAAATTTTGAAAAATAAACTATATTATGATCATACTGTGTCTAATTATGGTGGAATATGAAAACATAGAAGCTGGATGAAGTGACTATTTTCAAAGTAATCATTGTTGCGCTATGAAGGCATATACTACATAATAATATCTACACATGAGTTTTCTCTCTTCAACTTGCTTTTCCCCATGATTTTCTGGTCGACGTTTGACACGAATGCAAAGCATAAAGTACTTATAAAAGCATACAAAAGAAGAAGATGCAACTTCCAAGTTTTAATCACATTATGTAGGGATACAGCGGGACATCGCTTATATTTATGTAACACACTGTACACCACATTGTTGTGATCTTTAAAAAAAATAGACAAATGCTTAGAGACTATAATTTACACTGCTATAAATTACTTGTAAATTTTCCAAAAGTTCTGCTATGTTTAATAATACAAAATAAATTCAATAATTTTGTTGGTAACAGTACATTTATAACTACTCAATGAAGATTTTTCACTCTCATAATATTACTGACTATAAAAAATATTTCTTGTTCCTAAATCAATTTAATATTGTTGTAAATTGAATATCTAGAAAATATGACAGATTAGTGTTATAAATATAAGCTTTACTAACTACTTGTGTAATACACACATAATAAGCAAGCAATTAGTAGCAACATGGTAGGTCCCTCATATGCGAGATTCTGTCTGGTTTGGTACCACCGCTTTGTCTATTTCTGCCGCCAAGCAACAGTATGTTAGGACTGTTGTGTTTCGGTTTGAAGGACATTGAAGCCAATGAATCACTAGGCATTATGAGACTTAACATCTTATGTCAAGCATAGCTCAGTATCATGCAGTGCTTTGTAATTCAAAGTTCTGTGTGGCATTGCTTCTATTTATGAGTAGGCGTGGCGCTTACCATCAGGCGAGCGCCTTGGTCGTCTCGTCATTCAATCAAATAAAGAAAAAAATAATATGACTAAATACTTGAAATTTAACATTAACATTTGTATAACGTCTTACTCGTCTTATAACGTAATCAAGCACTATAAACACAATAATCAAAATTGATTGTTTAAAATTCAGTTATTATATAAGTACCCTTATTTTTTTACTACTAAAATTATTATGAATTTATCTGTACTGTATGTAAGACAGGGGTTGTGTAGCATCGGAATGTTTAGGTCACCATTCTTCTTTAAGGAATTCTGATTAATTTAACAATCAATTATAATAAACAAAAACCATTACCACTGGAACATTAGGCATAGTCATAGAAATGCGAATATTAAAATAAATATTGTGACAATACTAAAATATTTATTAATTTATTGATTTGTAGTTACTTTTACATGGTAATAAATAATTAATCTAATAATTTTATTTTAGGCTAAGCACTAGCGATGGCACAATATTTCCAGATTGTTGGACAAGGGCATTCACTGACAATAGAAGATCTACAAAGATACTGTCCTAATATATGCTTGGATGGAATAATTGTGAATCAAGACGAACAGCAGTATGCTCAACAACAGGTAACTCTTTGTGTAAATTGGATTTTAAATAAATAGAAAACTTGTTCAAAATGTGCATTACTGTCTTTATAAAGATTGTTTGTGGTTCTATAAGAGTGAAAGTCCCAGTACAGTGTTAAGTTAGATTTCATTAAAATTCTTTTTTAGAGGATGCCTATACACAATGAGGAATCTGTCAGTTTGCAGGTTTTTTATTTGCTTAGAAGACATTATAGTTACACTTCGCATTTATAACATTTTAAAACAATTAGCTATAGCATAGTGTTTATGTCGATTGACTACAAAGTCGATATCCAGGCTGTGATTATAAATGGCCATGAAATAGGCTATGTTACCTATGGATAGTGTAGCTTTCTATCAGTGGAAAGAAAGAAGAAAAAAGAAAAGGTATAGGGGCACATTCTTGTATTACTGTGCCTGCATCGGTCATAGATGCAGTGTGTTAACACTCTGCAAAGTCCGAACACAATCAACTTCATCAGCTGGTGGTAGGATATTCATATCCGCTCGGATAGCGACCACCATACACATAGTGTTAAACCTGTCACACACCTTGTGTGGATCGCGTTCTAGGATCAGCCAGTGTATATCCGGTTCACCCGAGGGGATTGCGTCATGACTTGATGGTTGTTTGGGGGTGCATCCTTGTATCCCTGTACCTGCATCAGTCATCCGCCTGTTCTGTCGCAGGCCCCTCGATTTGCTTCTTCCCTCTTCGAAGAGGGAAGAAGCATTTATACAGGCCGGCATGACTCTGGTGACCACCGATAAACTCATTGTTTATCGGTGGTCGCTGTTTTTTGGACGGCACTACCCATACCATCAGATGTAGTGCAGTCACTTTGCCGTGCTCAGATAAAAAAAAACATTTCCTCTTTATATAATAGGGTCACTAGTAACGCACCAGGCGCACGGTGTGCGACAGAGTGTTATCGTACATTGAGGCAAAATGTTCGTATATAAATGTTGCCAAAGGCATTACAGGTTTTCTCTGATGTCCTTTATTGTTGTGCACTGTGCAGTAAGAGTTCCACCAGTAATGAGTACTAAGTCCAACTGGCCATGGTCGGCCGCGGGTGATCCCAAAAATGTGTAATTTCTTACCAAAAATACAATAGGTATCTGACAAAATAAAAAATGTATTTTTGTTTCTTGTTCCAATTATTTTGGTGATGTATTTATTTTTTAGATTTCATTATTTGTAGTACCTAAATGGTATGCTTTTAGTAATAAAAGTATATGAAGTTTTTAAATATTCTGTTATTGCTTGAAAAGTTCTAATTTATCTATTGATATGTTGATGAAAATCATACGAAAAGAGTTACAGTGAAATGATTTGCCTTCTAAGCTTTAGGCCTTGAAATCAGCAACAGAGTATGAATATAAATGTTATTGGCTAAATACATTATATTTTATGTGGTGATAGGCCTATCCTATGCGAGAGTCAGTCTGGGTTGGTATCACCGCATTGTCTGTCTTTGCCGCCAAGTATTAGTGTGTAGGCCCTGTTATGTTTGAATTTGTAGTACTTGAATAGTACAGGACTATGGCGTTTTGAGAAAATGAGCTATTTTAGAGAATATGAAATACTACTATGGAATAGAAATGAAATTATTTGATTTGCTTCAAATTTTCCAACAGCTAAAGTATGTCAATTAGGTCTTTTCAAATAATTAATTTTGTGTCACAAGCAATAGATGAAAGAAACACTTCATTTAGAAAGTCATTGAAATAAAATTTGAGTGTTATATTTTGTGAAAACTATAAATTTTGATGATAACACAATAATCTCCTCTAAGGTGGTTGTTCAACAAGCTGATCAGCCAAACGACATCATTGTTAGTGATGGTGTTCCTCAACAGCTGGTTGTCAGTGATGGCTTACAATATCAACAGCAATATATTATACGTCATGATCCACCTCCGCCACCGCCACCGCCACGTCCTGATTTCCAACAACAACCTCAACAGCAACAGCAGCCACAACAACAACAACAACAACAGCAGCAGCAACAGCAACAACAACAGCAACAACAGCAGCAGCAACCACAAGCATTACATAGACATCAGGTAATATACAATAATATACCAATATACAACAAAAATATATTTCGATGTAATATTATGCAGTGATATAAATAACACATTTGATATGCACACCCAAATCAATATAAATTACAATAACTCTCAACATTTAACACTTTTTACAATGATTGTCTCGTACATTGTCTTGCTGTGTTGACTTCAATGATGTGTAATGTGGGATAGTACAGATGACAAATGTAATGATGACAGAGCGATTGTGTAGGATAAAGTTTGACAAATGGTTTATTTGTAGGTTTACTACACCTCTGATTTACCAGTGGATGCTCAGGTTGTGTTGCAACAGGCACAGCACATACTTGATGCGTCTCTGATGCAACAGCAAGCTCCACAACGTCCACAACATGTATGTCTGATGACTAAATTGTGTATTACATTACTATGCACTATTTAGGAGAATGTATTATATGGTTGTAGATTCTATTAAAAAATATGCTTAGCATGATGTCACTCTTAACTTGGTTTCTTTATACTTGATCATTTTAATTTAGCACTCGGGTTTCTCTATTTATAATAGAGCAAAAATGTAAATTTGCAAATTCTAACTAATATAATCCCCATTAATTTAACACACATTTGTGTATAATTTGGGTAGCTTGGTTACAAGCACTGTCAATGATATAATCATTGATGTACATATCTAATTCCATCATAAGTATTATATTTTCAATATGTCATTGTCAAGAAAGTTTGTATTTACAAACATACAATACATATCAATTTCATATCAGAAATATACATTGAACATAGTATTTTAGTATAACAAAATTATTTTTTAATAATGAAAATAGTTATGAGACAGATGTATGTAATTTTTGTCTATTTTTCGTGGATGTGGTTGTTTCGTTATAGCGCCTGTAAATAATTTGTTAATATTAATTCCCCACAGTAATGAAATGGAATGCTTTGCTTCTTGTCTTATGGTGCCTAGCCTTATATTAATTTGAATATCTGTAGTCATTCAGTAGGCCTAACACATTTGACATATATAATATCACTTTAAGGATTATTGGTATCATAAATGGGTTTAACTCAAACACTTAATTACACTCAGTGACAACATTTTAAATATACATTATTACTGGGTACATATAGCCAGTTAATAAAAATATTATCATTAATAAGTAATTTCTTCATCAAATGATTATTTGCCAGCAGCTAGTGAGTCCAGCGCATGTACTATCTCAGCCTACCGTAATACATCCTGCGCAACAACCGCCGCCGCAGCCGCCACCCATTCCGCCTCCTTCGCAACACGCTCCCCAGCCACCTGTAAGTATAAATGAAAAAATCACGATCTACGATCGTACACTATTAATGTGTAATTGCACTCGAATTAATCGTTACAGCAACCCCAACAACAACAACCGCTATCGAGAGCATCGCCACAACTAATCCAGCATCTGCAACAACAGCACCACCAACAACAAATCCATCTGCAACAACAGCTGCAACAACACTTGCAACAACAACATCATCAACATATGCAACCGCAACAGATACAGCATCAACAAGTCGTGATGCACGCCGCCTATATCAATCAAACTGTGAGTTTGAAAATTGCTCACTGTTTGCAAGTTGAGCCAATTACCTCAACAAAGTGTAGTTGCAACAGCTATGTGAACTGACAATCAAACTGAAATGAATAAAGTCGGTTATTATAATATGATTCGTTTCAGGGTACTCCAAATAGGGCAGCAACCCCGCGTTTATTGAACCAGGCGTTGAGCGCGGGCGGCGGTATGACGCTGGTGCGCGGCCCCGTGCGCAGCGTGCGGCCGCGCCGTCTGGCGCCGCGCTCGCCGCTGCCCGGCGCAAGGCTGCTCAACTCACACGCGCAGCAGGTGAATCACTGATAGCGCCTAGAGCCTAGACCGGCTCTATCTTCGTTACTAACTTCAGCCTAGCCAACTTATTTTGCATGTATTGTACATTACATTACTGTAATTTTTTTCGTTACAAGGAAAACTTAACCAAAATTTAATTAACTCTTATCAAATGAGAAGTATGAATTAAACAAGACAAGTAATTTAGTTTATGGCATACATTGTGTATTGATACACGCATAACAAATGTATAAAGTTTTTGAACTAAACTACATAGGATTAAAATTAATCTATTTTAAGCGTAGCAGGTGCCAATAGAACTGACAGTAATGTTTGGTAGGTCCCCGCTCCTCCTGGTGGTGTGGGTGGTGCGGGAGGTGCGGGTGGTTCTTCGGGCGGGGCGGGTGCGGGTGCGGGTGCGTCGGGGCCGCGTGCGACGCCTCCTCGCGTGTTGAACCCGCACGCTGCACACGCTACACACGCCCCACACGCCTCACACGCCTCACACGCTTCACACGCCTCACTCGCCTCACACGCCTCACACGCTACTCACGCGATACACCGACCACCCAGACCGCGCACGCCGCTGCTCCAACAAGTTCAGGTGAACAATAAATTCACACATTTGTACATATACAGGCCAAATATAATGTCGACCGTCGAGAGCTAATGCGACTATTTGAGAGGTGCAGGTGCATCTCACAACGGCCAGCAGTATTATGCTTGCCTGAACGTGCCAATATGACTGTTTTTGCCAAGTAATACGGTAGTGCCACTATATGGTGCCACTGTCCTATTGTGTAGGAATATGTCTGAGGAACCCTGCCACCAGCAGTATAAATTGAATAAATGTAGCTATAATAATTAGCTTTGTTGTGTCTATTATATGATATTGTTGAGTTAAATGTGTTGTGTTTGTGTCAGCACCCGCACGCGCAACAACTTCAGCAGCACCAGTTGGCACAACATGTGATCACACAACAACCTCATCAACAACAGTTGAACCAACATAAACACAACCAGCACCAGGTAGGACATCAGATTTAACATTTAATATTACCCACAAAATAGATTAATATAATAATAATTTCGTTAAATATATTGTGAGTCACATTCATCCATTTCATAAATTTATTTTCATATTACCCATTGTTACTTTCATATGCTCTTGATTAGATTTTTAAAAATCATATTTTTTTTTATATACAGGCAAAATCGACGGAAATGCCTAAATGTATGTCAGCATAAAAATGTAAAACACCAAAAAAAAAAATATCTACCTTATTAGTATGTACTTCAATAACTTTAAATTCTACAGATAACTAAGTGGATGTTTTATTTCTTTACTCAGCATATTATCTACGATCCCACTTTAAATCCCATATATGACACTTATGTGATTTTAACGTTTTTGTTTTATGGTCTTCAGAGGATGATACTCTATCGTCTGGTAAAAGAAAAATGGGCTATATATGAAAATTTTCTGAATATTGAAGGTTAATAACTACGAAATTCATACAATTTTTCATCATAAACTTTGAAATTAAAATTAAGTAAAATTTGCCTTTTTCACTTATGGGATTTATAGGGGCCATCAAGTTGTTTTACATCAGGATCCATAAATGTATTAATATTGATTGTAATTATTTTGCAGATTGTTAACCAACAGAACCCGACCCATTCACAAGCTACACGAATAATCACGCCACAGGGCACGATCGTAACCCAAAGCTTACAGTCCCAAATACCCCAACACACGGTTGTGCAGCCAAACCAAAATAACGGACCTCTACCTCAACAGAACGCAATCACCGCCATTCCGCAAAGGGCTTCTCCTCACCCTCAACAAGTGCAACAAATAAAGAAGGTTGTCGTGCAGCCTAACAATGCCAACGAAATGGATGATTTAGAAGAGAGCATAACAGCGGCAATAGTTCAGAAGCACCCGGTGAGCGAGAATATGAGTGTTCAACCACCGCAGCAGTACCACACGCCGCCGCCGACAATACGGCAGAACCATCCCGCACCCTCTCAACATCAACAGATGGCCTTCACACAACAACACTTTCAACAACAACAGATAGCGTATGAACAACCGCATGTGCCACATGTACCACAGGTGCCTCAAACACTCACGCAACTCCTAATGGAATCTGACAATGCTGAAGAGGAACGACAAGTGTTAACACTCACAAACGGACAGAGAATAACGCTAGCTGAATATAAAAGACTGCACCAGCCACCACGGACGCCTTTACAACAACAACAACAACAACAGCAATCTAGGTAATTTTTAACAATATAATAATGTATATTGTATATTTTACCATATGGCCAATTCTAATAAACAATCTCAATTCGAAACTCCACATTGACATTGAAAAATCAACTGGACAATCTAGGTATAAGTAAGATGTAGGATCCAGGGACTCAAAATCAAGATTGTATATTGTAGTCAAGAATTTGTCGACATTATTTATAAGGATCGAACAACTATGTTTGGGGTAGTATGACCAACTACTAATGCAAACATCGCCGGGATAATTTTTGTCACCAGCGGCGCCGCAGCTATTGTTCTCAGACACTAAAAGATGGTGCCTGGCATAGAGGACCAGTGAAATGACTAACTTAGTCTGGCCAATTTATTCGCACGTATTGCGGTACATGCACTACTCTGTAATAATTAAATTTTCCTGTGTGGTATTGCTTCTGTTTATGTTTAGGTGTGGTGCTTACCATCAAGCGAGATTTTTTTTATAGCATAGGCCGGCAAACGAGCAAGTGGGTCACCTGATGGTAAGTGATCTCCACCGCCCATGTACGCCCACCACCAGAAGAATCATGGGCGCGTTGCCGACCTTAAAGGAAAGGGATAATTAGGGACTGGGAAGGGAAGGGGATTTGGGTTGCCGGATATCTCACTCACCGTACGAAACGCAGCAGCAAGTCGCTACTTTACGTCGGTTTTCTGTGAGACAGTGGCAACGACCCGGTCGAGCCAGCCCATTCATGCTGTAGACAAAACTGTCTACAGCGTGGCTCTACCACTCGAAAATGAGCTATCTGCCTGTATCTTCATTCATGTAAATAATTATCAAAATGTTATTATGTCATTCCCCAACCACAAATAGTTGATAGTGGGTATGCTAAAATATGTATAACGTTAAATTACAGAGATAGTGGCCGACAGACGCTACTTAGAAGTAAAGAACAGCAAAGGCCTGTACAAAGAGTACCGCCCATGCAAACACAACAACAGGTTACTCAGCATGGTGAGTTCATCAGCCTTACAATAACATTTAGATAATGGATCAGATTAGGTTTGTTTATATTTGATGGTCTTTTTCAGAAAACAACGATGCGACAAGTGGACCTTCAGAGCAGGCTTCAGAGCCGCAATCTGCCAAAATGTTAATATTCTTACAGAATGGTGAACAGAGATTAATTACATTTACACTGCCAAAAGAAAGTTGTACCCTTCAAGAAGTTCTTGAACAAGTAAATATTTTTCTTATAATTTCACAATCGACTCCTTTTATGACTTGGATTATGTAAGTTTGAAAAGGAGGGTTTGTCTACAGGTTAGTTACGAGATATCTCTGCCTAATGTGGACCTATTTTTTTGGTGATTTCTTTTTATAAAATAAGATTTACCGTGTGTTTGGACCCATATAAATTTTATTAAAATCGAACGATAAAGTACGAAAAGATATATGCAAGTCCTGAATAGAGTTGTTTGGAGCTTTTTTAATATTGTTTGTTTTATTTTGTCAACAGGTTAACGTACCATTTTCAGAGGAGACTCATATCCAGTGTATGCAGAATACAAGCAGTGAGATTGACTATTTTGTATCAGTTGGCACAACAACTAGGATAGAAGAAATGCTGGAAAACCACCCGGTTGGTGCTTGTTCATGTTTTTTTTTAAAGCAAATGACTCCATAAAATAGTTTTTAGGGGTCCATATCTAATAAGGGTTATACCTTTGGATAGTCATAATATTTATGGTTTACTTTCAGATGTTAGTGGGAGATATAAACAGTAGAAGTTCGCCAAACGTATCACAGCCTCAAAGTAGTGAAATGTCAACTCCAGAAAAAATGCAGTGTCCTGAAAGTGGTTTGTAGTTTGACTTTACGAGAATTAAGAATACTAGATACTTTGTTATACAAATTAAAATTTTATGCCAGTATACTAAAACGCTATTTAATGAGTCTAAGGGCTACTTATGTTCATACAATTTTGAAAAATAGGATTGTCTTGATCATGTTTAATACAATCTTGAATGATTGAGTTGCGTTTCAGCATTTGTGCGTTAGAGAATTTTGTCACAACGATTGTTATTGAATATACAATGTGTAACTAATAATAATAAATATAATTATCGTATTGATATTTTGAATTTTAATTAATTTATTGTTTGTAAAGCATATTTAGATTAACTACCAGTGCACGAGCGATGACGCGGAGACAGATGAAAGATAGCAAGTTGCAGTGCGACGTGGCGACCGCGTAGTCCCATAGTCCCCATAGTCCCCGTAGGAGTCCGCATAGCCTGAACGCTATTTGTCATGAGTTTTCATAGTAAAGGTTTATTTTTGTTGGCAGTTACTAATAGTCCCGAGTCTCCTGGCCAGCGTTCCCCACCGCCGCGGCACGTGGACGGCATGCTGGCTGTATGTAAATCTTGTGGCTACACAGGATATAACTTCAACCGATGTGAAAGGTTTGAATATGCAATTATATAAATAGTATTTAGATTGCTTAAGAGACTATAATAGTTTTATATCATACCTCAACAAATATGAATAAAAATATTTTTACAGGTGTAAAAGAGTTTTTACTGAAGAGCCTAAAAGTGTACCCATACCTAGTAAAAAAGTTGAACAAAAGAAAAAGGAACCTGAAAAAACTATATTAGAAAAACAGAAGTAAGTCTAATATATTCTTTTGCCAGTAGCTATATGTATAATACATAATTTATTTCGTAAAAAACGAATGAATAATTCATACAATAGGTAGAATTAAAGCTTATTTATTTAACATTATTTATTAATATGTTTTTTATATTGCAGTGCATGCAGTGAAGGTATAAAACTAAATTTATTAAAGAATACAATGAAGACATATAATAAGACAGTAAGTTCAATGTGTTTTTTATGAATAGCTTAGCACACTACTTTTTTTGCTTGAAGAGACGAGCGAGTTGCTCGCCTGATGGTAAGCGCCACATCTGTCCATAAACAGTATAACAACGCGATCATCTAGAACAGAGGTTCTCAGACTTTTTTCTCATAGACTATTTTCAAAATTTAGCTGGTTTTGGTGGCCCTCTGCAGGTACATTTCTATCATATTCTCCCCCATCTACCATAAACCCCCATTTGTTGCCACGCCAACATGGACCCCCGTTGAGTCTCCCGTGGACCCCTGGGGGTCCACCTGGACCACTTTGCGAATTAATGATCTAGAACTTTGAATTACAAAGTACTGCATGGCACTGCACTGCGCTCGTCTTCCCAAGGCATAAAATGTTGAGTCTCATAATGCCTAGTACATCCTTAACTAGAATTCAGCAGTATTTACACACTGCTTCTTGGCGACAAATATACCATACATACCATGTGAGAAATCTACCACTTAGTACATTTATGATCTATTGTTAGGACTCTTTTCTAAAGAACAAAAAGGTAATCATTAATAAAAAAAAGTATAGTAATATGCTTGTTTTAGAAACATTATTAGGGACTTGCTATTAAGTTTTAATTGTTAGAAAACAGCCTATTTATAAGTAGCAATTTGACATACACTTCTCCATATACATTGACAGACAGAAAATAAATAAGTTTTGTTAATTTAAACTAAAAGAAGCGATAGCTCAACAGAGTGTTACAGACTGTCAAGACGAAAGTCGCAGGTTCGAAACCTGCCCCACGAGTATACTCCTCAGAATGTTTCATGTTGTGTGTATTCATTATTAATTAATACTGAAGGAAACTTCCTCAGGAAGCCCATGTCAAGCAGTGGGACAGGACTGGTGGTATTATTACAATGACCAGATTAGTATTTCTGAATTTATTATTAAAAATATTTTGCATGTCTAGCCAGTGCAAGAGAAGAAGCCGACAAGAGTGAGAAAGCCTAGAGGGAAACAACCAGATCCAGAGCCTGTAATATTGACTCTCAGTTCTGATGAAGAAGATTCAAACAGTTCACTAATGAGTAATCAGGTACATCACATATATTATAGTATAATATATAAAAAATCAACCAAAATGAACTCAAAAATAAACCATGTTTTGTGTATAATAATTATACACAAAACATGGTTTATTTTTGGACATTTTAAATAAATCTATGTAACTGTAAAATCCTCCTAATTCAATATTAAATAAAAATTTTTATTTTTAGCATGAACAGTCAATTAATATGAAAGAGCCCTCACTGAGTGAGATTGAAGGAGGAACACCAAACAGCGGTGTTGGGCTAGATGAAATGGATGGTAAGTTGTTTTTCATGTAATTACAATATAATGTCCAAGAGCATATTATACGTCACTATTGAAATAATAAATTAATATTGGAACGGTTTGCTGACTGACATGTTACCTCTAATTTTCGGCCTTATGACCGGAGCATGAAGAAGCAATTAAGCGAGCTGGCGTAATTATGTAACTGTGAAAAATACATCATCTATTGTTAATGGACATTATTCGTGAATTGCACTGTACTTGCCATCAATTGTAGTGTAGTCACTGCCTGCAGGATAAAAACATGTAAACTAAAAGTTTTAATCTTGTGATTAATATAAGCCGTAAGGGTGAAATGGTTCCACTAAAGTGCACTGATCACCCATCTGTCGAACTCAATAAAAATAATGAGACATGAGGATAATTGTAATTAACATCTATTTTTCATTTAGCTTGGCAAGCATATATTTTTTGGTATTGCAGTAAAAGTTACTCCATATTTAGCATGCCATTCATTTTATGGTGAACACTTGGACCGAATTCACATATTTGGGTGCATAGCATGAATTGAAATATTTTTGTGCTGGGGAAGTCCCGACTAAAAAGAATTTTATCAGTGTGACCAATTATAGAATTTAGGTCGCTTAACTTGTTTCTTTGTGACATGGCGGCAACTTTAAAAATAATCGGCTGACCACACTGAAAATAGTTGGGAAAACTCGTACGTCTTGATACTTTTGTTTAATTACTCGCTTTATCCCACAACATTGTGACTGGAGAATGAACGCTTTTGAATAGTTTTGTGTTCTGTAAGAAAATGGTTATAATAGGTAAGTGAAAAAAAATAGGTTTATAAAATAAAATAGGTACACTTGCGCTTACATTTTATTTTTAATTACTATTCTTAAATACTCTCTATATTGTTAAATGTCAATGTCACATTCATCACCATAAACAATTATCAAGCCTTAACATTTTTATCTTTTCCCTTGTTTATATTTTCAAAATGAATTACATATTTAATATTTTTTCGTACAGTTCGTGAATAATGCAGTTACACTACAAAAAAATGCTCTGCGGCCCATGCACTTCTAGATTTTTACGTATTTTCGAGACTTTGTTTAGTCCTGCATTACTTAAATGCCACCTAAAATGCTATTTAAAATAAATAATAAACTTAAAATTAAAAGCTTAAAATCACTGTTCAACACTGAAAAAGTATCAATAATGTTATGGAATACCTATGATACCATTAAAGTGTTGCCATGTACAGGTTCGGAAAAATTGCTTGTAAGACAACTCGCGAGTCACTCTATTTTTTTTCGATGGATTATAACCATAGACTAAGGGTACAATAGAACATACATGTTAACGAAAAATTTACCCCGTTTTTTCAACGTTACTTAGACGTAAAATGGCATTTCTTATTTAAAAATCGAGTGGGCCACCTCAAAATTTCGAGTATATTTTTTTTCTCTTGAAAAAAATATTTTTATAATGTACAAGTCTTGCCCCATGCTAAGGCGAAAATAATTTTTTTTTTTCGTCGCACCCTACTAAAAAATAACAAAAGTAATAATAAAGATCTTCTTTCATTGAAATTGAGGTGTCACTTTTAATAATAAAAAAATGACTGGCATAATGTCTTAACAGATGCCATTAACAAAAAAAACATTGTTGCCAAATGTTAAAATTCATTTGACGCAGTCAGTTCGGTATTTTCTGAGTTTATGAAGTAAGGTTACAAATATAGATTAATATTACGAGTTATAAAATATGTTGTATTTGACTAAAAGAGAGTATTATTAATTAAGTGTTAGTGCGGCTGATGTGAGGCTCGTCGGCTGTAAACCACCTTCATAGACGGAAAAGCAAGCATTCAAGACCCGAAAAGCCTTACAGCACTCAGGCTCTTTCCGAGTTAATGTCATTTATAATTAATAGTGATGTGAAAGTTAACGTGAATTTTTAAGATATCTAAATTTTGAAAAGACCCGGTACATAAACTTACTGTAAGGAGTATTTACGGCCTTTAAATATGACCTCTCCTTTCTGTAACACGTTCTATACAGAACATCCAAAAAAAATATGGAAAGATTATGCAAAGGTAAAGGTTCATTTGTTATTAATTTTGATTATTCATTTTGCTTTTGGTTAATTATAAACGAGATTCCAGTATAGAGCATACCATCGAAAACACACCGAATTATTATATTTTTTTTGTAAAATACCACAATTCCATCCCGCTATTAATATTATCGTGATACTAAGATGAGCGCGTCCCCATAAACAAAAAACATGTCTTTCGATTTTTGATGTCCGATAAAATCGTTGCAGGCGTGCAGGTAGAGGCACATAATCCAATCCTCGCATCTTATAAAGTCCATAATTACTGTGATTTTTGTATTGTACAGTGTTACTCACATTGAGTCGATTTTTAGGGTTACGAAATCGATTATCGTTAATATGGGTGAAAATGTCAACCCGGCTCTATGGCAGTATGCCTTGGGACAGTAGTGTAACGCAAAAAAAAAACATTTTCTGTAACCAAAAATGTGTTGCTCGAATATCTTTGTTTATCGCTTGTATTAATCTACAAATTGAAAAATACATAATGAAAATGTCTACGAATCGTTTTCAATCTGAGAAAGGTACGGTAAATATGATTTCTACAAAATTATATAATTTTGTTAGGTTTAAACTCGAAACCTAATTCCACTACAATCATTACTCGTGCCATTAACATTTTTACTAATTTATTTCAAATGTGTTACGTTCAGGGATTTGTCGTCTAATTTTTTAATATAACAATAACATGTTAAACTGACGAGGAAATACAACGGCGTGTGATTGTCGTCGGTAGTATAATTTACATATATCGTTTTTAAACCAACTGACACAAGACTTTTACCACTTAATCATGGTCTAACTAGAAATATAATGCACGGAATAAGCTGATAGTGTAGATAATTAGTACATTAAGACATGGGTTTTAAACCCATAATGTTCCAAGTCAACAGACATTCCTAGAAAGCATTGTATTATAATGCAGAATGACATAGAAACATTAACATTTTCGAAGTTAAGGATGGAAAACTTTGTTTAGTAATGATTGTGTCAAAATTTAATCAACATTGTTATTTACTTTTAAGTAAACATGATTTAAAGTTTCAAATTGAAAAGAAAATGACTGAACTGATTTGAAGAATTTTCTTTATAAATTGTTCGTAATAATCTGATAAAATTATGTGAAGAAAAATTGAATAAATTGGCCTGAAAATGTTTTAATTTTTTAAAACTGAAAATTTTTGAAGTCCCATGTGGCATCACACAGTAACCAGTAGGCTTTGACCGGACTTTGACAGGGCTTTGACCGGAGTTTGATCAGACTTTGACCGGACAAGTTATCACTTTTGTTGAGTGTCCCGAGACACACTTTTTTTGTTTTCTTTGTTATGGCTCTGGAAAAGTTTTCAAGTAAAATAAATTGGGTCAATCACAATTCATCTGAAAATAAACAACTGAATAAATTCTGCACTATGCAGCCGTTTGGAACTCTTTGAACCTCTGGAATGAAAAAAAATGAGGTCATAATATTCACACTAAATATTTGTTTTTTCGACAATATGGTTCATAGTTATATAACATCATGCAAAGTTCCACAGGAACGGAGTAGGAGCATGTGGACGAAACCATGTGGGACAGCTAGTATTAAATATAGAAATTAACACATTTTAACTGTAATGTCCTTTGCAACATGTTGGCTGATGTGCAAAGAATTAAGAATATTATTTCATTTCATTAGAATAAAATTGTGGAAAAAAGCCATAGTATTTTCTTTCATTTAATTTTTTTTATATATTTAATTTATTTTGATGTGATTAAATTGTTTGTCACACATATTAAACTGATTTATTTTGTTCTGTTCCATAAGCTCCAATTGCAAATTATATTTGTGGTGTACAGCAAACCATCTGTTAAACATGGGGGACTTAACATTTAATTTTTGGGCTGGTACTCTGTTTATGGTGTTGGACTTTTTGAAAAATTTACGGTATGCCAAATGAATATAGCACATATAATATTGCACAAGAAAAAAAAGTTTTTACAAATTAATTTCTTTTTTTAAACTATCAATCGTCCACTGCGACCCAGTTGGGACATTTACATGTAGTTTTTGTGTTGAACGTAATAAACAAACTTATTTACTATACAAAAATCGCATAAACAAATAAATTTCAGACACAAAACACAAAATAAAGAAGAGAATAGGCAAAGAATCGGTATTTTTTTACAAAAATCTTCAAAGTCGAATATTTTTAGAACGTTAGGTTTGGGATAGGGTATTTCATAGTAAAATTAGTCAGGAATGATGGAAACTATAATCTCTTAACGGATCTAGGTCGACTTAACCTGTAAGCCAGTATATAACTTTCTATGTAGTTGCAAAAAAAATTGTGAGTTATCTTAATAAACATTTTATATATTGTGTGTTTATATTATAATGTAATATTGTTTTTAAAAATAGGTTTATTCCACATAATCATGCAAAACATATTTCAAATTTTGCTCTGAGTACTAATTGTTATTAATTATATACATATAACATAACTTTACTATCACCTGTATGTAGTAGTGGTTAATATAGTGCTTAGGGCCATATTCTTCTTGCAGCACCTCTCGCAACTAGTGAAAGTTGGCATTCAGCTCACCTTACTGTCTTATCCCTCGCGGGACGAAATAGTTCTGAGACGCTCGCTATCCCTGTCGACTCTCGGATGTTCCACAGTCATGAGTCAGTCAGCATGCTATCTTTATCCAACGCATAAAGCGCGCTAAATCGATTTCCCATTCATGCTACAAATAGCGCGCCACACTATTCAAGTAGTGTAGTTATAGGTAGAGTGGAGTGCTGTAAAGCTGTAGCGCCACAGCGCGCGACGACGCGACGTGTGACGGTTAGTTGCACTGCGCTATCGCACTCTGTATGATATATGCGTTACACCGACTATAATGAATTGTGCACGCGTGACCCGCTATAACATGCGCATTAGAAAACTACAGCTTGTAGTCCGTAGCATGCTATTATAATATAGTTGATTTGAACAGTATGTATACATACTGTATCCCTACATATCCATATCTGTATGTAATTTGTTACAGATTGTAGCAGGGAAGAAATCAATCCAAGTTCTTTACAAGGAATCATGACCTCACTGAATTGTCGAACTATCAGAATTGGTTCATATAGATATACACCTACAGAAAAGGTACAATACACAGTTATTTCGTTTTGCAAACTATTATTTCATAATATGTACATATTGTCAACCAAAGACTGCTTTGTTAATAAAGCATATTATAAAATTCAACTAAACAATGCATACAAACTTAAGCCTATTAACTGATTATAGAAGAATTATATATTGTAGTAATAATAGGCCGGCATGATTGTGCCGACCAACGATAGACACACTGTTTGTCTTTGGTCGACACTATTCCTGGATTGCGTTACACTTACCATCAGGTGTGGCGTAGTCATTTTGCCGAGCCAGGATAAAAAAAAAAAAAAAGTTTTGCATTATAATTTACACTACCCAAACAAAAATGAGGGTTCTTTACTAAAATCTCTAATTATGAAGTTTATGCATTATATAATTATGCACACCTAGTTAACCAAAATACTACTAAACCTTATGAAATAAGTATCAACTCATGATCGTAGAAATAAATACATCTGGGAAGGATTTTTTTTAAACATGCCAGCAAACAAATTGACAGCCTCAGTGGTCCAATATGCGAGTAACCGACTATGAAGCGAGAGCCCGTGGGTTCATTTCCTGTCCCAGGACAAATGTTTGTGTGGTGCGCAAGTATTTGTTTTGTGGTCTGGGTGTGTTTTCTCCCCAGAGGCGTTGACGTCAGGTAGGCCGGTCGTAATAACAACAAGCTAAATCTTTCTGTGTTAAAAATCATGTTGCGATCCCACTGCGTGACAAAAGTGAGTGACGTAAGTGATCTCCACCGCCCATGTACACCCACCACTAGAAGAATCATGGGCGCGTTGCCGACTATAAAGGAAAGGGTTAATTAGGGATAGGGAAGTGCAGGGGATTCGGGCTTCCGGATATCTCACTCACCGTACGAAACGCAGCAGCAAGCCGCTACTTTACGTCGGTTTTCTGTTAGACAGTGGTAATGACCCGGTCGAGCCAGTCAGTAAAAATATTGAAGTATCATTTCTCTTTCAAGTGCCATTATAACAACTTATATGCAATATTCTTGTGTAATCAAATTTGTAGGTATACATATCATCAAGAGGCATAAAAATAGTTGCACCCTCATTGAAAAATGAGTCCAAAGAGGTTGCGCTCCAGATACAGTTGAAAGAAGTTGTTAAGCTATTGGTTCATTTTGGCAAAGGGTTACCAGTGATATTTTTGTATACAATGAGCAAATGCAGTGCCTACATAAGGAAAGCACTTGACATGGCGGAAGATGGAGGTAAATAATATTCTTCTTTATTTTTGTCTCTAATTATATCAATATATTGTTCATTCTTAAGATTTTTTATTTTTAAAATATATTTCTCTTTATTCAGGTCCATACTACAACCCAATGTCAAAAATCGATCCGTACAAAAGGATTACTTTATTACCAGATTTAATACCTGATGACGCTAAATTGACGCTAAAAACATTATTTGGAAAATTAATGGACGAGTTAACTTCGCGAGAAGCAAATGAACTTTTAGTCAGAACATGTCCTAAGGAAAGCAATAATGTCACAAAAATGACTACTAGGTCATTAAGTGCTTCCACTACATCTGCTAAGAGGTAATTTGATCAAGTTCCTTTGTGAATATTCAATAATATTCAATGTTATTAATCTTTAATATTTTTCATTGTTACATTTCAGCTCGAATCCTGCTGAAATAAGACAAATATTAATTTATCCACCTGGTAAAGGTGGAATTCCTATTAACACAGAAGACTATATGTGCCTAGCTCAAGATCAGTTTTTAAATGATGTCATTATAGACTTTTATTTAAAACATTTAGTACATGAAGTGTTGACAAATAGTCAGAGAGAAAAGACTCATATATTTAGTACGTTTTTCTATAAAAGGCTCACAACCAAACCTAGCAAAGTGAATAGAAGTTCCAATCCTCATGAGTGGGATAGCACTTTAACTCCAGCTCAAAAAAGGCATGCTCGAGTGAAAACATGGACAAAGAATGTTAACATATTCGAAAAAGATTATATTGTAGTTCCTATTAATGAAAACTGCCATTGGTTTGTGGCTATTATTTGCTTTCCCAGTTTAGATGGATGCAGAAGTATGATTGACAATCGCACTGTTACACCACAAGAAATTAAAAAGAAAGGTAAAATATAAATACATAATGTTGACAACTGACACACACACACCTGCACTCCTCACAAATATTCACAATCACAAAGAAACCCAACACTGCACAAAACAGGCAGGGAGTGGACTTCGTATCAAATAGCAAAGTCTTGCTCTCCTCGCTGGGTCCCACCCATTTTACGCCACCTTGCTCCACAGCGACTCATTACCTCGACATCTCATCATTTACAGACAAAAAGAGACAATGTTAGTTAAACATTGTTTTAATACCTTACGGTGTTATTTAAATTTTTTGTAACTTTAAACTAGGTGTCTAACAACTAGAAACTACGGTGACCCATACAAACTCGCCAATATAAACATAGCTTAAAATTAGAATATTTTTTGTAATAAGACCATAAATTTTTATTAAGTGTATTATATTATAGTCACAATAATACCATCTTTAATATATTCTTATTATTTTTCAGAACGAAGATCATCTATGCAAATAGGAAATACAACAATAACACCACTAACTAAACAGGAACAACTGACTCTTAGCTGTGATTCTGATAATTTAAGTGAACGTGATGAAGCTGAGGCAGAGGTATATTTTCAACATATTTATATTTTGTGCATCATGATCATTAGAAGTTTGTGGGTATACTTCATAAAAATTAAAAAAATATTTTTGATTTCAGGAGAGTGATTTAGACATGCAATGTGACTCTGATGATGAGGACTTTGAAAAGAGTCCTGTTGAGAAGAAAGTAGAACAAAATATTGTTAGAAAAAATGAACCCATCAAGCAGTAAATTTCATTACTACATCTACAAATTTGTTATCAACATAACCCATTCATAAAATAAAAATATCATTTATTTTGTTTCAGGCCATGTATATTAATTTTCGACTCTCTGGCAGGGGCATCGAGGTCGCGCGTAGTAGCCACTTTACGTGACTATCTTACTTGTGAATATCAAGCGAAGGCAAGTTATCTATTGCAAAGAGACATGTTAAATTAAAGTTGAACTAATGACAAATTAATTTATACCAATAATCAAACAAATTATCTCTACAGATGTCCCAGGCTAAAATCTTCAATAAGGATAATATCAAAGGCAGCTGTCCAAAAATACCACAACAAAATAATTTTACAGATTGTGGCTTGTATCTATTGCAATATGTTGAACAATTTTTTAAGGTATACAAAAATATATCATGCATTTGATGTTCTAAACTATATTTTCTAAAAGTATATATTTTTATTAGTATACCTTTTCTTTCAGGACCCAGTAGTTGACTACAGTCTACCAATCAAACAGTTAGCAAATTGGTTTGACGAAATAGTGGTTACACGCAAAAGGGAAGAAATCTCAAACTTATTAAAAATCCTTATGCACAAATACAATCCAGATTCGCATTTAACATTACCGGATATAACATTCCCTACATTAAATGGTAAGCTTAATTTTGGATTTTTATATGTATGAAAATGCATCTGAAATGCATTGCTGAAAATGCATCTGAAATGCATTGCTGAAAATGCATTAATTGCTGGTGGGAGAATACTTGTATCCGACCGGATAGCGACCACCGTATACTGGTGCTAAAACCTGCCATAGTGGCCCACCTTGTGTGGGTCGCGTTCCAGGGTCAGCCAGGTTGCCCCCTGATCCTAACCCTTCTCCCATCCCTTTTTCCTTCCCCTCCCCTTTAGCCCTGGGATGAAATACTGCGGGGTCGCCAGTATTCCGTTAGCGGGGACCCCGTAGTTCATCCCAGGAACTTTGGCAAGCCGGCATGATCTTGCCGACCTACGATGGACACATTGTTTATCGTTGGACGACACTATTCTTGGATTATGCTACACCATCAGGTGTAGCGTAGTCACTTTGCCGAGCCAGGATAAAAAAAATATATCTGAACATCGACATCACGGGTGTGAGAAAAATGCTTCCGCAAACTCGTTTTTGGGACCGTTTTTCTTACACTCTTCTCTTCTTACCCGGAGGTACAATTGGGGCATCTAGTTGGCGTGCCGAAGTCGAAACAAACTTTCAGACCCATGTATCTCATTTAGTATGCAGTCGAGGTTACCTATATAGTATCTAAGGGCCGTAGGTGTTGCTTGTCACTAAATTGCCATGTGACGTCATAATATCACGTACAACAAAATTTGCATGGTTGGTTTCATACACATTGGAAGGACATGAGGCGTCTATCTGTTCAATAATAAATAAATGTTTAAAAATAACTTAATTCCTATGTCACATAAAAATAATTTGTCCCCAGACCATATATCCTAAAGTCACGACGAAAATACAAAATGCGTGGGTCTGCATTACGATAGCGACAAACAAGCTAATCATTATCACATCGCGAAAAGGCTGGCCGCAATTCTTAACCATAGCTATGCTGAAAAGCTATCGATATATTATTAGGTCATTGCGATAATAATATAGTTATATAATATAATATATAATACAGTAATACCCCGACTTACGCGAATTCAGAGATACGCGGTTTTTATTTTTGATTGCCGCGCGCGTCAGCTCTCCTATTCCGCCATGTTAGTGGTCCATTTACGACAGTTTCGAACGTGTTCCGCGTTGAATTGTTTTACGTACGTTGTGTTTTATTGATAACCTCAAATTATGTCACTCAAAAGTGCATGCAAACTTGCACCCCGACTTACGCGAATTCGACTTACACGGTTATAGCTCGGTCCCACCTATCGCGTAAGTCCGGGGTATTACTGTATAATATAATATTATATTATATATAATAATATATTAATACTGTTAATAACACAGGCCCACAAATTTCAATTTTTGGAACGTTGTTTTTATATGAGTGTTAAATATCGCTAATTTTAAGTGTTCTGAACACGGAAACACCACTGATTTTTTTCTATCACATCAGGTTTTTTTTTAAAAGGGTAAAAGCTTTTATCTTAAAATGTTAAGAAAAATCGATTATTATGTTACAAATACGTATATTTCGACGTTTATAAATGAAATGATATGGTGCTGCCACACCGATGTTATAAAATGTTTACAAACATTTTCTAACATTAAATCTAACATTTTATAACATTTCTTAACATTTTATAACATTTCTTAACATTTTCTAACATTTCTGAACATTCTTCTTTGACGGCTTCTTTGACGGCGCCGCTCTCAAAAGTACCGCCGCCTGCGGTTATAAAATGTTAAGAAATGTTACAAAATGTTACAAATTGTTAAGAAATGTTTACTAAATGATGCTGCCACACCGGTGTTATAAAATGTTATATAACATTTTCTAACACCGGTGTGGCAGCACCATTAATTACAATTATTACTATAGGATTATTTAGAGTGACTTCTTTTTCGTTTTCCTATAAAATTACTCCTGGGTGTGACTTTTTTGTGAATATTATACTTCTGTGAATTGCTGTGGCTGATTAGAAAACGGTTTGAAAATTTCCATTGACTCTTGACGCTGTATATTTGGTTCTGACGATGTTGAACTAAGATCAGAAGTTTAATTTGGAAGTACAGGGTATCATCCCTAGTACAGGGTAGTGCAGGGGCGTGTTGCACCGTACGATGACGGGGTGACGATTGACCCGTCTTCACCAGCTGCGCAGTTACCTATTTAATTTCTAATGCTGTTACACTAATTGTTTTTTTATGTAATAAAGTATTTTGAATTTTGATTTGAATTAATTTGGAAGTGATATTGGAATTTCTGGACCGTGTGGGAATGGACGAGTAACTGAGGTAACATTTGCATAGGCTATTTAATTTTTATTCTTCGGACTAAAACCTTTCACATCCGTACAGCATAAATAGCAATCATTGATATGATTAGTTGGCTCTCTCATATAATAGGCACACCAATAGGTAACGATTTTTTTACGATTTGTCCATTGCCTTAATTGCTCGACACAAATCGAACAAACTAACTCCGGAGTCCACAATTTCAGTTGTATTTTGAAGCCACAATAAGCATTATATGAATATTGCACAAAATCATTAATATTTTGTTTTTTCTACGATGTTATAAAATGGCCACAAACGTAACAAAAGGTATTTACATTATTTTTACACTGCCTTCGAGCCATTTTCAACCACAAATCATTGATAAGATTCAATAAAGTCAAAAGTAAAATTGTAACACTCTTTTTTTTTATTAAATACTCTAATTTTAGTATAAATTTTATAAACAACATTACTGTAACAGCTTATTTTCAAGTAGCGTCTTGTCACTGGGTGTGTCGCTGTTACAACTAATAAGTTTTGTCACGAGAAGTCGCACAGTTTCAAAAATGAGCGTCCAAACTTAATAATTCAATTCACTTTTACTAAAAACAAAAAAGATTCTGAAAAATTATTTATTTTTTAAATTTGATGTGATATGATAAAATGAGGTTCGGTCTCGCCATCAGTACTATAAAACTGTTAAAAAAAATCAATATTATTTGAAACAACGAAAATCATGTCGGCCAGTGTAATTATTGTAACACAAAACTATTTGCCAAATGTGGCGTATTGTGTTTTCCCCGATATTACGCAATTACTGTGTTGCGCCATATGCTTGTACCGTCAAAATTTACTCACCCTGCCGCTTATGTGTTCGTGTTCGCTACGTGAGTGCGGAATACACGCAGTTAATCTGTTCTTTCATACGTCATCAAGTTGATGTAATGATGCAGATATTTCCCCTAATTGTAAATTTTTAACTATACCAACATCTGTGTCACTTACATATTTAGTAACAAATCATAGATACATACATTACACAACATATCATAAACAGTCTAGAAAAACATCTTATTCGTTTAACTAGTGTTCGAAAATAGTTGTACACAGTTGTGTATACAGTTGGTATATGAGTTGTAACCCATGTTACATTTATGAACTGCTTCCAAACCATTTTTAAAGATGTAATTTACCAACGTAATTCGTTAATATAGATTTTAATGTTGTATTATTCATGTTTGCAGGTAAATTAATAGAATCAGATGATCAGCAAGAAGAGAGTTCAGAAGGTGATAAGAGTAATTCAAGTTCAAGTAAAACACTGAAACCTGAGGGAAAAGAATCAGATGTGCAAACAGTGACATTTGTAAAACAGATTCCTGGTGCCGATATACTGGTGAAACGCAATTTTACTGATCCGTCTGAAACAATACACGTGCGAAAGACTATCAGACTCTCAAGTGATGCAGATAATAGATCTATGGTTCAAATCAAACAAGAATTATTCAAGAAGAATGACAGTGAAAATCAAATTTTGATAAAGTTGCAAACAAGTGATTTAGCTAAAGACATTCAGAACACTCTAATAGTTAATAAGAATAATAAAAATATAGGTGACAAAAAACATGGTGTACATAATCAGAATGTATCCAGTATAAACTGTATTCGACAAAATGTGGGTGAAAGTGACAGTAATTCATTCCTTAAATCAAGAAGGGTAAATAAACTTGATGACTTAATGAATGAATCTAGTAAAAAGTTCAAGAGGAATGAATGTTGAAATTGGTTGCCTGTCCACATACAGTGTCTATTAAATTATTTTTATTTTATGTATAGTTGTTTCATGGACTTGTAAATATTAGGAGGTAAATACTATTAACATTGTGTATTTAATACTGTAACTATTTTATAAAGATAATTGTAAAGATTTTAAATTTTACTTGTGTATCATACTAGCTTCCACGAAATACAAAAATGAAAGTAAAGGAAATACTTGACTCATTTTTTATTGTGTAATTTTATTTAACTCAGTTGTATGTTGTAAATGAAGCAGCGACAGCTCGGCGGGGAGTGGTACTAACTACCGAGACGAAAGTCGCAGGTTGGAAACCAGCCTCAACAGCATGCACCTCATGCCTTTCTATGTTACGTGTAATCGATCATTACTGTTAATTATCGATCGCTTCAACAATGAAAGACGCATCGTGAGGAAATCTCCATAGCTGAGAAATTCTCCATAATAATTTCGTAGGTATGTGAAGTCTGCCAACCTGCATTAGGCCAGTGTTGTGGACTAAGGCCTAACCTCTCGATTAGTAGATTTCCATGTCATGTAGTGGGACAGTATAAATATTTTTTTAGGGCAGTTTCTCAGCAGGCGCAGTGGACAAGTAGCCGCCTGTGAAGCGAGAGGCCGCGGGTTCGATTCCCGCATCGAGATAAATGTGTGGATGTGTTCGCCCCAGTGGCGTATCGTAGCGGAGGCGGGGGGTGTGGCCCGCCCCGGACTTTTTGAGGGCGGCAAAATTTTACAATAAATCATAACAATACATTGTAATCTATAATAAAAAAACGGTTTGCACTCCGAAAGTGCCGGCAGAAGTGAAAACTTGAACATTAACGTGCACTTTTGAATATTTTGGAATGGTTAGGGAATAATTTCGAACGAATTGCTTTATTTAACAGTATAAAAGTACTATCATTATGTGGTTAAATACAATATTCATCTCCCTTCGTCTTACGAAGTTTCGATCAGGTCACGAAAATTTTATACCCATCCAAAAAAAAGTGCTAAAGTTTTCACTTCAATAAGAGCCACTATTTCATACTTACATCATCATCATATTTACATTTACAATTCGGGCAAGATTAAAATGAGCACGGATGTTTTATTATTTATTATGTGATGGAATATCCCTTTTCTGTGTAGACAGAGGTCACTTTTCTGTAATTTAATGCCTGTTATCTTTTATCTTTTTATTTATGGCTTTCGTAGTATTATGCATTTAGCCAGTGTCAAGTATAATATATTCTCAAGTAATTTTTACAAGAACAATGAAACACGGGTGCGGTCGATTTCAAGGTCTTGTCGGAGTTTTGGTGTTAACTCCTTTCAGTACGATTCTTAATTCACTTATTTCAATGTTTCCATACACTGTTCATCACCGTCAATGTTTATTGAACAAATCCACACCACTTTTATACAACAAACACAACTCTAAACTAGTTTATGAAATAAATTAAAATAAGCGATGAACTGCACTGTCAGAATTCCCGCCAAAACTCCTTAATGCCTGTTGGCTGTTGTTATCTTGTTCGCGCTCTAGCGACTGGCAACACCATCTGTACCAGCCAGTTGCCTTGCAGTGTTGTTATATTAATTTATGCTCGGATTTTTCACGACGACTATTCAGCGAAAACCAGTTCTGAAATAAATAGTGTTGAATATTGCTACAATAACAACAATTGTAACTAATGATTTAGAACATGTACAATCACAGAGTACATTATTATATGTGTACAATACTTTCTTTCTGCTTGGCGTTATTCTGATTTGATGCCAGGGTCCGCCTTCTTCATAATGATTTGAAGAAGGATTTAGTTTTGTATAGGACGACCCGCAGTGTAACCCTAATGAGAAGTTGCGCCATTGCCTCGTCCATTAAAGTGTAGCAAAATGTACTACGTGTAAGGGTGGCTCAAATAGACTATAACCAGGCTAGCTTTGAGCCTAACATATTTCATTTATTATTGAATGACGGAACGAGCAGGTCGCTCATCTGATAGTAAGCGCCACGCCTGCCCATAAACAGAAGCAACACCACACAGAACTTTGAATTATAAAGCACTGAACTGCCCTCCTCACCCCGAGAAATGATGTGAAGTCTCATAATGGCCAGTAATTTCACTGGCTTCAATGTCATTCAAACCGAACACAACAGTGCTTACATATTGTTGCTTGGCGAATGCTTCACGCATATGAGGGACCTACCACCTTGTAAGATATTGATGATCCACTCACACTCTAAACTTAAGTTGTAAAATACACAGCTATTTTATTATTTGGAAAGTTTCATCTTTCATAATGCGCACAGCCAAGGAGTGGAATTCCCTGCCTGCGTCTGTCTTTCCGAGTGCGTACAACCTGAAGCTCTTTAAGAGTAGTGTAAATCGGCACCTTCTGGGTAAGCTCGCTCCATCGTCGACCTCATCTTTGTCCATTCGGCTAGATTGAGGTCGAGAGTAAACCCATTTCTAATAAAAACAAAAAAAAGTCTTTTATTACATTTTGGAGGCGTTTGAATTTAAATAAATAAAGGGGTCGGCGAATTTTGCTTACGCCCCTGGGCCTGATACGCTAATCCGTCCGCACATCACATCCTTTGATTGTGTAGTTTCTGGCATGTTGAGCATAGTACTGAAAATAATTATCATCTAAACTCCGTCAAGATCTTGAAATTCATCGGACCTGTGTTTCATCGTTCTTGTAAAATAAAAGGAATAAAAAATATCTAAGACGGGCACAAAGGAAAAATAACCAAAACCAGACGGGCATAAAAAACATATCCAGAACCGTCAATTAATTTATAAAAAAATATATTCAGTAGACCCTTCACCCTAGTAGACCTGTTGACCAGAAAAAAATAAACTCTGTTGACAGTCCAAAAAAGTATCGATAGAAATCGTATTTATATTTATTAAAAATATCGATTTCAAAATATCGAGATAAAAATACATCATAATTTATCGTAACTCCATGTTTCATGGAACCCTATTTTTAAAAATACATTTTTCTAGATATGATTTCTACACATTAAAAAATATCGAAGAAAAAAAATATTAGTTTTCAAAACCCTAAAATAAAAAAATATATTTAAATTTGGTCACACTAGATCAATGGTTGTCATGTCTATCACTGATTTTTATTGACTAAGTTTTGTGAGTTTTGGCGGGAATTCTGACAGTGCAGTTCATCGCTTATTTTAATTTATTTCATAAGCTTGTTTAGAGTTGTGTTTGTTGTATAAAAGTGGTGTGGATTTGTTCAATAAACATTGACGGTGATGAACAGCGTATGGAAACATTGAAATAAGTGAATTAAGCATCGTACTGAAAGGAGTTAACACCAAAACTCTGACAAGACCTTGAAATCGACCGCACCCGTGTTTCATCGTTCTTGTAAAAATAACTTGAGAATAATTTATACTTGACACTGGCTAAATGCATAATACTGCGAAAGCCATAAATAAAAATAAAAAGAAGACCAAGTTTTGTGATTGAGTTTTGGCGGGAATTCTGACAGTGCAGTTCATCGCTTATTTTAATTTATTTTATAAACTAGTTTAGAGTTGTGTTTGTTGTATAAAAGTGGTGTGGATTTGTTCAATAAACATTGACGGCGATGAACAGTGTATAGAAACATTGAAATAAGTGAATTAAGAATCGTACTGAAAGGAGTTAACAACAAAACTCCGACAAGACCTTGAAATCGACCGCACCCGTGTTTCTTCGTTCTTGTAAAAATAACTTGAGAATATATTATACTTGACACTGGCTAAATACTAGAGATGTGCCGACTAGTCGGCGACTATTCGGTAAAGCCGACTATCCGGTCACTATTGTAGTCGGCGACTAGTCGGCGACTATTCGGCAAAGAGCGCCGACTATCCAACTTTTTACACTTCTTAAAAAATCCATACACGAGACTTTCTTTTTGACATGATAAAATGTTAATTGAGCTCTTTTACTTTAATAAACAATAACAGTATTCTTTACACAAATATATCTTTACACAAAAATATTTTTTTTACACAATAACACCGCTCTGACAATACAGAAGCAAAAATCAAGAAACAATGCGACGTAAACAAAATAGGTTCCGACACGCTCGCAGGCGGCGGTTGCAACTTGCGCGCGGATCAGCTGTAAGGCCGCGGACTCTGCGTCAGCGGGTGCGGGGCGGCGGCGGCGGCGGCGCGGGTGCGGCGGACACCCGGTCTCGAAGTCAGCGGCGCGGCGCTAGAGCGGCGTAGTTTTGTACTATGAGAAATTAGTGTCTGTTCGCGAACGAAATTGATGTGAATATGATGTTTCATATAAAAAGATCATTGAAATAATTTGCTCCACCACGTCGGCGGGCATTTTTGAAAATACACAGCACTACGTCAATGCAGACGCGCAGTTGCCGCTCATTTGGCGCGCGCCGCTCGACTCGTACGTCGCTCCTCGCGCCCGCGCCGCGCCGCTGACTTCGAGACCGGGTCCATTTAAATCTATGCATTTGAACGCGCCGCACCCGCGCCGCCGCTGCTTCCCGCTGACTTCGAGTCCGCGGCCTAAACGAAGCGTCACGGATATCCCCGAAACGGTGATCGGCTCGGCCGACTAATCGGCCGACTAGTCGGCCTCTTTACAACCGACTAATCGGCTAGTCGGCTAGTCGGCCAAAGTCGTAATCGGCACATCTCTACTAAATACATAATACTCCGAGAGCCGTAAATAAAAAAGAAAGAAAGAAGTTTTGTGATTAGCATATTTGTCAATTGTCATAATTTGTCTTGGTGATTATAAAGTTTACCACGTGAAATGCGATAAACGGTAGCTTCCCTTAGTAATCTGTGAATGCGATAAATTATTAATATGTTCAGGTATTGTAGCTCTTTACAAAATAATTTAAATCGCTATTATGTACTACTTTAATATTATAGAATTTTTGATTTAGCTCATACGGTATACACCGTACATCATAAAATCTCTTTGCAAACCATCTTCGGACTAAATATTTAACTTGTTTACATCACCATAAAGGAATCATGCCTAATAAAGTAGACATCGGGATATTGGAAGAAAAACCAAATTGGCTTCTGCATCCAAGATTCTTTCCGAGTAAAATAGGAGGGAAACCAGCATGGTTAAATCTGAAAGATTTACCGAATCCAGAAGACTTATGTTGTAAGAAGTGTCAAGAACATCTGGTATTTTTATGTCAGGTTTGTATAAATATAAGTTTTAGTTCAGCTTTGCGTTTTTTTATTAGCATGAATGACGAAACGAGCTCGCCTGATCGTATGCTCCACGCCTGTCAGTCAAGTCAAGCAGCACCATACAGAACTTTGAATTACAAAGGACTGCAGGGTACTGAATTGCATTTGTTACTGTATAAGATGGCATAATACCCAGTAATTTTAAAACTCAAACAGAATGTTACATCATACACTTGGTGGTAGAAATAGAGAAAGCGATGGAAGTAGTACCAACCCAGATGGCCTTTTCATATGAAGGTGATCACATCAAGCGAGTCCTGTAATGGGTGTGAGAAACATGCTTGAATTTATTTTCGCATGTTTTAATGTAGCAGCTGTAGAAGCACCAAGTAAGCTGTCATCGGCCAATCTAACTTTCGTTTGGATACTCAGTAGTAATGAGAAGGATTCTAGGTCTAAGTCCACCACACTAGCCTTAATGTAGTTTGGAATACTTCACATAGGTAAGTTTGAAATTTTCCACTTTTGAAGATCTCAAGCATTCTACATGAATACAATAATTCATAGATAACCTGTTTGTGGGAGCTGGAATTAAATCCACAACTGTTATTGTAAATGTGCATACCACTCCCCACTGAGCAACACTGTTTTCCCGCCTTGGCTTAGCCTTCAATCATTAACACTTTTTTTACTTTTAGGTATATGCACCATATGAAGATGAAGGATCTGAAGATTGCTTTCATAGAACCTTATTTATATTTGTGTGTAGAAATAGTGTATGTTGTCAGCCTAATACTGCAGACAATTTTGTAATATTGCGTTGCCAACTGCCACGACAAAATGATTTTTATTTATATGAGCCATATGAGGAACGTGAGGATGAGGTATGATTGTTTATAATAACTAAATACCGAGGTATTGTTAAATTAAACAATATGTCCATTGTTCAGATTGTGTTAAGGTGTATCCAAAAGTCGTACAGCTGAGTTTCTTGGTGCTGGGTACACTTAAATATTACGACAAACTTTATTCAGACAGTCTCAAACACGATTTTCATAATTCCTATTGGTTCAAAATTCCTAATATAACAACTCCGATTTGTCATTCATCCTATTTTGTAATTCCTAAATTTCAATATTCCTAACGTTTATAATTACTATTCTCGAAATACCGAGTTTCAACAGATCGAATAACAAAAAAGTCCGACTTAATAATAATTTGGTCGGGTTCGTTACGTTCGAGATGTACGTAAGTGCGCACATTGCAACGATCCGGTATCGGCGGATAAAAAAGTTTGATGGGCATCACGATTGCCTTCAAACTAAACTATCGGCGAACTGTCGGCCGATCGCTTGATCAGTATGGCACTCTTTCCCGCCCGCACACTTGCCGATTGTTTCATCGGCCGACTCTGCCGATAGCTTCAGTTGACTCTGCGTTGGTTGCGAAAAAGGCACGTTCATGCGACTGATCTTTTCACCAACTCTAGCGAATTTAATCAATCGGCCGACAGTTGGTTAGCTGGTCTGCGCACTTACCACCAACCCGACTGTTTAGTTGGCCCAGTGTGCGCGCTAGCAGCCCGATCCGATCGAATTATCGGCCGATAGAAAGTCTGTGGTTTGCGGGGACTCTTATAGTCACAGTTCTAACCTAACCCAAATGATTCACCAACAATAGAGGGGATCTGGCGTTAATTGCCACTTTTCTAACATAACCCCAAATAATTCAATAACAGTAGATGGTACCCGACGCAAGAGGAAGGAAGGAAAAGAAGAAAACACAAAAAAAAATATTAAAACACAAATATTAATAACAAACTAGACGTTTTTAAATTACATTAAACGTTACTTATAGATTTTGAATTTATATGCGTAACTGAATATTATACTAACTGAATCAGAATCTTAATTTTAGCAGTTTATTCGGAATTTCGTTTTTCGGACCGAGAAACCATCGAGCATTTGAATCTTCGAACTTATAAAAATCGGAGAGCAAACAAATCGCATTTCAATCGCATGACTTTCGGTATAATAAATTTAATTAATGGACATTATAATCTTTATTACTAGACATTATATTCTTTGACAATGGAATTCGGAATAAATTATTTCGGAGTATTTGGGTGTTCCCCTTGCTTCTCAGACCGGTTGGCGTTTCCGAAGCACCAATAGACACCAATGTCATGTGTTTATTAATGGCATGTAGAAGATTTGATTTTTGAATGTAGAATTTTCTGGTCTATTCGCAATATAAACGTTTACATTTTTCTCTATTTCAAGTAGCAACAATGTACTCCATTTCACAGGTGTATTACATTCCATATAAAAGTTTCATACAACAATCAATCCCCCGTAAAATGTAAATGTCCAAAAATACTTTCTTAGCACACCTTGCATTACACAAACTATCATCTGACCAAAATTCATGATCCTAGTTAGTTTTCGAGATATCGTGATTAATGAGTGAGGTTAGTGGTATTTCGCTTTTATATCATGCTGTAAAAAACTGTAAAAATTTCAAATATTCATTATGGTGCTGCCACACCGATGTTATAAAATGTTTACAAACATTTTCTAACATTAAAATTGTTACATTTTGTTAGGAATTGTTAGATGTTTTAAGTGCTCCCACACCGACGGAAAATGTGTGCAAACATTTTATAACATTTGAAAACATGACATCGGCCCTTCTTCTTTGGCGGCTTCTTTGACGGCGCCGCTCTCAAAAGTACCGCCGCCCGCGGTTAAAAAATGTTACAAATTGTTAAGAAATGTTTACTAAATGGTGCTGCCACACCGCTGTTATAAAATGTTATATGACATTTTCTAACATTTGTTAACAAACATTTTCTAACATTTTATCACAATGTTAGATAATGTTAATAAATGTTTAATGTTAGAAAATGTTATATAACATTTTATAACACCGGTGTGGCAGCACCATTAGGTAGTTATTTTGCTATTCGGGGCGGAAACGAATCCAACAAATCAAAGATTATTAAAATCAGTTGAGCCGTTCTTGAGTTACAAATGGTGTAACTAAACCGACTTTTACTTTATGTATTAAGATAACTCAATTTTAAACATTTTATATGTGTATTTTAGTGTTAGGATATTCTACATTAAGCAAGAAAAATTTAACTTTGTGTTAAAAAATGGATTTCTGCAGGAATTCCCAATGGACAAATGGCCCAAATTATGTGAAGTATGTGGCGTTAGAGCGCCATCACACTGTTCAAAATGTAAAAAAAGTTATTATTGCGACCGAAAACATCAAATCCTTGATTGGCATAAATGTCACAAAGAAATATGTTCAAAGGTACAATTCCAATATGCATAATGTTATTTAATTTTCTTCATGAGGAGCCATTTTTACATGGATATAACTTTGATATACATTTTACTACAAATTCCGAAAGTCGTCCTACAAAATCAGCTGCTTAGCGCCTAAATAAGGGTGTAAGCTTCCTTTTAAAACCTAGAGTGGCTCCTCAATTCATATGGAAATCTGTTGTTATATCCAATTAATAAGTAATTGAATCCAAAAAAATTAACTGTTTACCATATTGCAGGCCTCGGCATTTACTAATAACAATTATTTTAAAGTTACTGAGTCTGGAAAATCTCTTCTCTTTAAAGAATGGGAGCTGATTGTGGATGAAGAAGATGAGGTATTAAATATTTTGTCGTCATTTAACTCCTTTGTAGAATAATATAGCATTCAACCTTAGCCACAAATATAATTAATTAACTTCCTTAAATGAATTAGTTTGATTGATTATGTTCTTCATCACATAAAAAATATTATTTAATAAATGAGGTATATTTTTTTGGCAATTATATTTTAATAATTAGATAAAAACTATTATGGATAATTTTTTCAGGAAGGTGATACAAATACTGATGTAAATGAAGAAATGGATAAATTGAGAAAACTGATGGAGGAAAAAAGAGCTGGTACTCTTAGTGATATAAGTGAACAAGAATTAGAACAGTATACAAAAGGACTGCCAGAGGACAAAGTATTTAGTAAGTTCAGTAAAAGAGTTGCACGTCACCCAGATCAAGTGCTAAGATATGACAGAGGTGGTCATCCACTGTGGATTACAAGCAATGAGCAAAGCATCATTCATGTTCCCAAATGCCAATACTGTAATGGAGACAGGCAATTTGAGTTTCAAGTAAGTATGAATTACCTATTATGATCATCTCTGTAGATGTTAAATTCTAATGATAAAATTGTTTGCAGATAATGCCACAACTACTGAACTTCATTGATGTTGGTATAGATTTTAACAGTATAGATTGGGGTGTGTTGGCCGTTTACACGTGCAAGACAAGCTGCAATCTGGGCCCTGCTTATAAGGAAGAATTTATAGTTAAACAAGATTTGTTGAAATAAAACTGTTACATATCCTAAAATGATTTTATTTACTTTACTACTTTTTGCCATATTCTTCTGATAAGTAAGTCAACAAGTCATTCATACCACTAAATTCCGTTCTTGATTGAGGTGGATCATTTTTAGGCAAAACCGGCAATAACTGTCCCATTTTCACTCTAAAATCTTTTAACTGGAACAAAATATAATAAAGATCGTAGTGAACTTTTTTCGTAAAAATATAAACTAGACAAAAACAAGCTTACATCTTTTGCACCAGATAACTTCCATATTCCATAACATAAACAAGTTGTGCCAGTTATTGCATACAGAGTGCCCCATCCAAGGGCTCTTAGTGCAAGTAAAGCACCAGTATCTGCTAGTTCTACACTATGTAAACCTGTTAAAAAAGAATAATGTAAGGGAAACTGATACTATTAACACACTACAAGATCTGTAATATGTTGTTTCCATAATACATTTGATGCTCGTGGCAATGATGTAATTCAATTAAATGTGTATATATATTTTGATTTTATGAGGTAAAAAGAAAATGTGTCGGCTTTTCCTCACAGTTTGCCACTCTACACTATTGGAGAAAATAAAATATATTTTCTCCCATAATATACTGGGGAGGAAAAATTGGATAGTATCAATTTGCAACTGATTAAGATAACATATAAAGATATAAAACTAGAGTCTATGCTGCTTCCAAATGTTGAATCCATTTTGATGGTAAATGATTCCAATGAATTCTAGTTTTCCAAGTGAATATTTAAGAATTATATTTATATAGGTAGCTGTAGCCTATCATATATTGTATTTTTATTATGTAACAGGTATATTGCATTTGCCATATAAATATTAGATTGATTACAACACAATACACTGAGCAGGAACTGAAATGGTTCACCCAGTTATTGAATTACTTCTAAATTCTTTAAGTTTCCATAAATTTTCTCTTACTTAAATTAAGTTTTATAGAAAATGATCAATTTTCCTGTTAAATAAATCTAAATTTGAAACAAGAGTAGAAATATACAAAATTGTTCCATGTGATGGCAGTTCTATGTGATGCTTGGCGCTAACTACTAAATTATATCAAAGTAATGTGTCACATAAAAATACTATAATGAGTTTTGATTGTTTTAGTAATGAATATGAATACATGTACACAATTTCTAATTACTTTTACAATAAAAATAAAATGTGAGTCAGCAAAATACAATGTTATGAAAGCTCATAATAAATTGTTACTTTCTAAATAGGTAATAGGTTTACTGTATTTAGGCCCACTTGCACAATAATTCTTTAATTGTATTTAGCCACTAACCATGGACCGAAAACCCCTTTAAATTACAGTATTTGTATCGAGAAATTGGGGTTAATTTTTATTAAGATTTTGATTACCTCTATCTGGATAACCAAGATAAATAAACATGTTGCCACTGTTTAAAGTTACCATTTTAATAATGGTAACTTAAAAATGACCTTAATACACACAGAGGACCTATTGCCTGTCTTTTATCTTATGCTGACAGGACATGTAAGATAGAGGTAATGACTATTTTGGTAACTGGTATTAGGTTAGGTTAAAGGTTAGTGGTGAGAAATTTATTAATAATAAATAAATTACAGCTACCTTTAAAAATCTGGTCAAATTATTATAGGTTGTAACCAATAAATACAGGTATTTGTCATACTGGTTTCGATCCCTGCTACTAACCATGTTTAACAGTTAAATACAAATAAGGATAGCTATGTATGTGGGCCTTAGTGTATAAAATAGGTCATTATTAACATGTTACCTTTATTAAAATATTTGGGGTCAGTTTTCTTGGCTGTTGATAGTGTAGCACTAAAGCCTATGAATGCAGATATGCCTGCAACTGTGGCTAAAAATGCACCAGCTGGAATATAAGTAATAGTTGAACATCAAATTCAATTCTTCATACAAGTAATACTTATTTTATGATAGATTAAAACAATAATTAAAGGAGTCTGGCTTGTTGCTATTCATCATAGGTTAAAACTACTTTTTGACCTGGAAAGACTCACGGAGAAGGAACTGCGAATTTCATCTAATTTATAATATTTACATAACTTTTATCCTCTGAATACGTTCTTCTTTTTCCATATTTGCTTCGCTGTAGACATGTAAACAAAGATAATATAACCACTATATTGAGGTAATGATTATTGATTAGTTTGAAATTTATTACTGTTTATAACACCAATATTAATTAAAATCCAAAGAGAAAATAAACTATCTTTAATTATTTTCATCAGCTGTGAGTACTAGAGATGTTGAATAAATATCGATATTTTATGTGTTGAATCGATAGTTTTGGAGATATTTGATGGATCGATATTATTTATTATATATATATAAATCGATATTTCTTATGATCAGTAAAAGTTGTTCCAATATCAGAACATAAATTATCGACATATCAATATTTTTCTTTGCAGTCATTCGTTGCAAATGATCCGGATCCCAACAATTGTTTGTTGTATGTATCGTCGATCGATATACCGTCTTGACGATGGACTGAGGGACACAATACAAATGAATGGTCATTCAAATGATATGAATATACGGTGAGCACAATCCAGACGGGTACAAAAAGAAGCCTCCTAATAGCTAGGTATATTTTTAGTAAATTAGTAGGATAATTTTCGGTTCTGAATAAATAATTCCACCTCTAAAAAATGCCATTGATTGGACAATTTGACCGGATATCGACCGGACTTTGACAGGACTTTGACCCGGATTTTGACCTGGCTTTGACCAGACTTTGACCGGATTGTGACCGAACTTTGACCGGACTTTGACAGGATAAAAAAATATCGATATATTGTGTAATAATTTTATAAAAGGTTTATTGAAATAATGTAGACTCTATAGAAAATTTAATACTGGCCGCAAAGTGTTCAAAAGTTTGAATATATTTAAATGTCGAAAAGAACTGTTCTGTAGTTCTCTGTTTTTTATATCATTGTGTTCGTTCGTTGTAAACCATCGAAGAGACAAGTTGTGAAGAGAATTTTAACTAGCTAATTGGTAAAAATTGTAAAACAGAAAATAAAGTAATTGCTGTACCTGGAACTGGAGTTTATTTCATGAAAGTTCAGAAGTGGGATCCAAGAACCCAGGTATTTACGCCCTCAGAATTTTGAATATTCTTACTCGAGTTAGAATTGCATTAAAATACAAAGTAACCATAACGCTTGTTAAAATTTATTTTATTTAATTTCAATATTGCACAAATACGACACTTACATTGCATTTGATCGGGGCTACTCTCCGGTAATGCACCAACACTCACGACAGTTTTACATAACACTGCATTTGATCGGAGCTATTCTCCGAAAATTATGGATATATTATTATGTTACATAAGACTTTTTATTGAGATCATCATTTACTGATGTATTTATAAAGTATTAAATGTGATTTTAACTCGTATTTTTAATTTACTTTATGTATATTAATTATACTACTTATTTTGAATTCTTTGGAATTTTAAACGTTTTACGTGATATCTCGAAATTGAATATGGGTAATGATTTCATAGTTATACAAGCGAGGACTCCCAACAGAGAGAAATATAGTAGAGCTTTTTATTTTATTAATTATGAGATTTTATTTTTTGTGCGAAACGATAGTTGGAATTACTCGCTTTGAACGATTAAACAGTGGGGAACTAACATGTTTGCGGGATAATGATTGAGTGAACAATGATGTTCGCTGGATAATGATTGAGTGGACAATGATGTCCGCTAGATAATGATTGAGCGAACAATGATGTTCGCTGGATAATGATTGAGTGGACAATGATGTCCGCTGGATAATGACTGAGCGAACAATGATGTTCGCTGGATAATGATTGAGTGGACAATGATGTCCGCTGGATAATGATGGAGCGAACAATGATGTCCGCTTGATTGAGTGAGCAATGATGCTCGCTGGACTATAGGTAACGGGTGAACTTTGATATAAATAAGGGAGATTTAGAGATGATTTTTGGGATTTAATACATTTTAATAAATGAAATACTTGAATAGAAACATTTTTGATCAAATTCTTTATCATTATTTTATATATATATAAGAGTTGAATGGATGGAAAGCTAGTCAGAGGAATTTTCGATTTTTCAGTTATGACGTCAGATGATGATCAAGTTGAAGGTATGCCACCTACGATTCCACCAAGGAAGCGTAAGCACGCAAAACGGAGGAAAGTAAAGAGGAAAAGAGCTCCTTCGACGTCGTCTACTTCAATGTCAAGTGGGGATTCTCCTTCGCCGCGGAGGATGCGTAAATCGTCAAAACGATTGACTACAGATGACGTTTTGAAACTGTTAGCTAACTTCAAAGGAGAGACCAGTAAAAATTTATTTAATAACAATAACTTGAATAATGTTGTGCCGGAATTTGACCCTGCAAACAGGTCTCAAACCATTGAATCTTGGGTAAAAAAAGTTAACGAATGTGCCACCATTTATGGGTGGGATGAAAAACAAATTGTCCATTTTTCTTTGCAAAAGCTCACTGGTTTGGCCAAGAAATGGTTTGAGGCTCTGCCTACAGTGGTTTTCTCATGGAGTGAATGGCAGGAAAAACTCTTGAAGGCTTTTCCGAGTGAGGAAAATTACGGACGCCTTCTGGAGGAAATGTTAAACAGAACTTCACGAAGTGACGAAAGTCTCCGTGAATATTTTTATGATAAGCTATGTCTATTAAGTAGGTGCGAAATAACTGGCAAAAAGGCTGTCGATTGCATAATTCAAGGTATTACTGACTTGGCTATTAAAAGTGGTGCACAAACCCTTCGATGTACAGAACCTGAGGGGTTGTTAAGCTTTTTAAGTACTCAACGCGTACAGCTACCTCCATCTAATCAAAATAGTAACCGAGAACGCAAAAATCCTGATACAGTTCCAAGCGATAGTTCCGCGATTACGTGTTTCAACTGCAATCAAAAAGGGCATCCATTTTACCAATGCCCTAGACCGATTGTAAAATGCAAATGTTGTCATAGGATTGGACATGATAATGACAATTGTAAGTTACGCCCTTATGTATCACAGTTAGCAGAAGCAACAACCTCGGTATCGACGCGTGTTGAACCCGCAGAAAGGAAAACTTTTAATTGACGTATCGAATAAAACTAATGAAACATTTTATAAGAATATCCTTGTTAATGACAGTCGGTTAAAGGCATACATAGACTTTGGGAGTGAATGCAGCCTTATCAAATAAAGCGACGCGGCTTTCTTAAAATTGTCTAGGATCTTTGATGAATTGTTTGTAGTGAGGTTTTGGGAAATCGGCAATACATCTGTTATACAAATCTCATATCACCGTCAGAATTGATGAGGTTGAGGCATCGATCACTGTGCTTGTAGTGAATGATGAATTTATGCCAACATCTTTGATCATAGGACAGAACTTTGCCAGTTGTTACGAATCAACATTCAATATGTTTGTTACAAATGGTATGATTGGTTTGCATCATAAGGTTTTGTTTTTAACTCATTTAATTGTGAATGTAATAATGTATGCATATCTAAAGGCATTGGTACAAAATACTGTATAATTTAAGTCACATGAAATCTTGTAAGATGTACAGAAGTTACCTTAGAGTATGTATTTTAATTTAGACTAAATACTTTAACTTTTACTTTTATGAGATTGTGCTTGTTTAAATCAAAATTAAATTTTGTTTAAAAAGATTTTGTTCTATTGGCTTCAAAATAATAATGAGTAATTTAAGGTAGTAATTTATTGTCAGAGTTCCTGATGTTTTTAGTGTACCAGGAGGTTACACAATTCGTAGGATGGCCGAATGTAATAATTTTATAAAAGGTTTATTGAAATAATGTAGACTCTATAGAAAATTTAATACTGGCCGCAAAGTGTTCAAAAGTTTGAATATATTTAAATGTCGAAAAGAACTGTTCTGTAGTTCTCTGTTTTTTATATCATTGTGTTCGTTCGTTGTAAACCATCGAAGAGACAAGTTGTGAAGAGAATTTTAACTAGCTAATTGGTAAAAATTGTAAAACAGAAAATAAAGTAATTGCTGTACCTGGAACTGGAGTTTATTTCATGAAAATTGAATCAAATATATCGCAAAAGAATATCGATGAATCGCAGTTCTATTGATTCATTAGCATTTTATGAGATTGTGTCCATAGTAACATTATTGATACCAATGATTCAAGAATATTAGATTAGGACTTGCTGTATTTACACACAGGATATTTGGTTATACATTTCGATATTGTGTATATAAACATATTGTGCTCTTTTAAGCTGATTTGTAATTATGTACGTAAAAAAGCAAAAATATATTTTACCATAATATTGTCCACATTATCTATACTCATATACATCAAAATTACTTTGTGGCCGGATTCGCGTGCGTCTGAATGGCTGGTTGTCTGTGGCGTTGGTCCATGAGAGTTGATTCGAAAATTGCTACATAATTGCTTCTATTTGCTACATATAATAGATAATTGCTACATAGGATATATATTTAGAAATTAAATATTTTTTTTGACCAGCCATCCAAACGTTTGAATGGCTGGTCAACTTCTAGTTTAAAGTCAAGCATGCAGAATTTCCCGAAACGTATTGCGCCAATAATTGCTACATATTTGCTTCATTTATCTAATTTAATTGTAACTTCAAACATATGTTAAATAAAGCATGTAGCAATTATTTAAATTATCCCAAGGAAAAGTGCCTGATAAAATAGTAAAGGCAAATAGTTGCAGTGTGTCTTCACTCAAATTTATTGCCATTTTAGGAGACAGGCGTTTTAAATTGTTGAATGGCATGTTATGTTATGAGTAGGTAAGCGGGTAATAAGCACATTAAAAGGGTACCTATCGTAAATAAAAACAAAATTTAGGTCGTTCATAAGATTCAGTTTAATATTATTCAAAAAAAGATAAATGTTTAAAAGATATGCACACCTTCTCATTTTCCCCATCTCACACATATGTAACCTCGCAATATCAAAAGGGGTCTTTCCTAAAACATTCAAAACAGCACTTATTAAACCTATCTACAAGGCTGGTGAAAAATGCTGTGTAAATAACTACCGACTCATCTCTCATCCTCCTCATCTTCAAAATAACGGACTTTCATACATATTATCATCCCCTATTTTGACCCCTTTGGTGTGGAATTTTCTAAAATCCTTTCATAGTGGGTGCCTACATAACAAAATGACTATACAGTCCAAATTTCATGCATGCAAACCAGCGTCTCATAAAATTCTTGGAGACTCATAAACTCCTATCTCCTGCACAATTTGGATTTGGAACTGGTAAAAGTACAAGCGATGCGGTCCATGATTTGGTAAACTCTATTGTTATTAGTTATTATGTTGTTATTATGTTATTAGTTATAGTCCGGTCAATTTAGACATAAAAATAGTGGTCAAATAACAAAAAATCTCCTAAAGCCAAATTTTGGTGGAGGGCTGGGGATTACCATTACAAATAAAGTTTTAAAAATCCCCATTGATGCCATGTGTGCTTCAAAAGTTATTTATTTATTTATTTATTTATTTATTTATTTGGACAACCAATGGTATACAGAAGAGGTTAAGTTACATAATAGATATAAAAAATCCAATTACAGGTTATCACGACTACACATTATATTAGAAACAGAGTTTTTGAGAGCATTACACACCACTACTGTATATGTGCAAATCAAAATAGTTAAATTTGTTAAACGTTAATATAAGCTAATGAAAAAGAGCTAAGCTACAGGAAAAAACTATCACTAAGCTGCTTCTTGACTGATGATACACTTGCACAATAAGGATCCAATAAGTACTTTTTGCATATATCATTAAAATCTCTAATTGATCGCACCATGTAAGAGTTTTGTCTATAATTAGAAAACGCGGAAGGGACATATAAAGGTAGGTTATATCTAATAGTTTTAGAAGGAACGTTAAATTTAAGTTTATGTAAGAGTTCAGGACAATCGATTTCGTTTCGCATAATCTTTACTAAAAATAAACTGTCAGCGATTCTACGGCGATTAATTAGTGGAAGAATATGTAACTTTTTACAAGTATCTATGTAGTTTTCAGATTTATAAGGTATTTTTATTTTATAGCATAAATATTTAACAAACTTCCTTTGAATTGCCTCAATTCGATCAACATATTTGTTGTAGCAAGGATTCCAAATTTGCGAAGCGTACTCCAGGTGACTCCGAACATTCGGGGTCAAAGGTTAAAATTTTGACTGACTGACTGATTCATCATCGCCGAGCGCAAACTATCAAGGCTACAAGCATGAAATTTGGACTGTATAGTCATTTTGTTATGTAGGCACCCACTATGAAAGGATTTTAGAAAATTCCACACCAAAGGGGTCAAAATAGAGGATGATAATATGTATGAAAGTCCGTTATTTTGAAGATGAGGAGGATGAGAGATGGGTCGGTAGTTATTTACACAGCATTTTTCACCAGCCTTGTAGATAGGTTTAATAAGTGCTGTTTTGAATGCTCTAGGAAAGACCCCTTTTGATATTGCGAGGTTACATATGTGTGAGATGGGGAAAATGAGAAGGTGTGCATATCTTTTAAACATTTATCTTTTTTTGAATAATATTAAACTGAATCTTATGAACGACCTAAATTTTGTTTTTATTTACGATAGGTACCCTTTTAATGTGCTTATTACCCGCTTACCTACTCATAACATAACATGCCATTCAACAATTTAAAACGCCTGTCTCCTAAAATGGCAATAAATTTGAGTGAAGACACACTGCAACTATTTGCCTTTACTATTTTATCAGGCACTTTTCCTTGGGATAATTTAAATAATTGCTACATGCTTTATTTAACATATGTTTGAAGTTACAATTAAATTAGATAAATGAAGCAAATATGTAGCAATTATTGGCGCAATACGTTTCGGGAAATTCTGCATGCTTGACTTTAAACTAGAAGTTGACCAGCCATTCAAACGTTTGGATGGCTGGTCAAAAAAAATATTTAATTTCTAAATATATATCCTATGTAGCAATTATCTATTATATGTAGCAAATAGAAGCAATTATGTAGCAATTTTCGAATCAACTCTCATGGACCAACGCCACAGACAACCAGCCATTCAGACGCACGCCCGGATTCGCCATTTTCTGTTATGGATTTGTTTATATGGAAACTGTCATTGTGTGGATAAACTTCGTTAATGTTAAAATATTTTTATGATTAAAACAGAAACACGGTGAAATACACAAATAAATTTGGATTGTGAAGAAGACGTCTAAATGTACTGTTATTTGGTGCGAAATAAAGAAAACTAGGAATCGACCAAATATGCACCGGCTCGTTATAGAACATAAAGTGGTGAAATTAAATTACTAATATAGATTAGTAATTTAATTTCACCAGTTTCTGCTTCACTTGAAAGAAATATGAAATATAAATAATATAACAGAGTTCATCGTCAATTTCTTATGGTTATTTTCATCAGATCTTTTGGTTTAAAATAAGTGTGAAAACAGTTGTTTACTGTTCGGAATTCCGGGGCTCCGAGCGCCCATCCTACTTTCAACAAAAGCGGTTATCTAAAGAGAACTACAATAGCTATACCAAAATAAATACATATAAAAAGCATAGACTTCACAGAAAAGTTTTTATATTAATTACAACTTTTAATACAAATTATTGAAATAAATGCTTAAACTCACTACATAATACCGTTTGAATTTGAATTATTATTTTGTTAATTTGTATCAATCAATTTGTATTTAGCTATATAATCGCATATCGATAAATATATCAAATAGGTCACGGGCAGCACTACACTAAGCTGGCATATCGATGGCTCCTTAGTAAACTATCGTATGTCTAAAAACCCAACTTTACAGGAGAGTCATTTAAAGGTTATTAAATTTGGAATTCCGTTAATTGCAAAGCCACGGACTGAATTTTTTCGTCATGTATAGATAGTGTTAGTAGTATTCTAATGATTTAACATTGAATCAGAAAATACTTCAAGTTTCAGAGATATTGCTGTTATAGTGTTTTACGGAGAGGTACTCAGGGTTGAAAATTTTTAACTGACATATATACAATTATTTTTGCTGTATTTACTATGATGTAACCTATCGTATGTGTTACATACATTACATAATATAGTAAAATTCTTAATTTATTAGACCGAGTAACATTTCGCAAGTATCATATAAAACATTTTTTCCTACCAAAAAGCAACGTACTTATGTAATCGTATGTATTTCTTACCATAGTTTTGATCAACCAAATTTTGCTGGTGGGAGGATACTTGTATCCGACCGGATAGCGACCACCGTACACTGGTGCTAAAACCTGCCATAGTGGCCCACCTTGTGTGGGTCGCGTTCCAGGGTCAATCATCAATTTATATCCGGTTCTCCCCAGGGGGCTTGCCCCCTGATTCTAACCCTTTTCCCATCCGTTTTTGAAGTGAAAACTTCTTATGGGAGGGTGAACCGAAACGTTCCGTAACGCGAGCGGTCCATCGACCAGCCAGCGTTAGCTGACCTCCCTTTAACATTGATAATTTCGAAGTCCCAGGTGGCGTCACACAGTGACCAATCGGCTTGGACCGGACTTTGACAGGTCTTTGGCTGGACTTTGACCGGACTTCAACTGGACTTTGACCAGACTTTAACCGGGCTTTGACCGGGCTATGACCGGAGTTCGACCGGACTTTGACTGGTCTTTGGCCGGACTTAGACCGGAGATTGACCGGACTTCGATCGGTATTTGACCGGATTTCGACCGGTATTTGACCGGACTTCAACCGGTATTTGACCGGACTTCGACCGGACTTTGACCGGACTTTAACCGGACTTTGGCCGGACCTTGACCGGACTTTAACCGGACTTCAACTGTGACCGGACTTTAACCGGGCTATGACCAGTGTTTGACCGGACTTTGACAGGTCTTTGGCCGGACTTTGACCGGACTTTAACCGGACTTCGACAGGACTTTGATAGGGCTTTGACCGGACGTAACGCGTTACGGACTTCGGATTTTGGCAAGACTTCGACCAGACTTTGACAGGACTTTGAGCGGGCTTTGACCGGATTGTCACAAGACTTTGACTGGACTTTTTTGAGTGGTAGAGCCACGCTATAAACAGTATTGTCTTCAGCATGATTGGGCTGGCTTGACCGGGTCGTTACCACTGTCTCACAGAAAACCGACGTAAAGTAGCGGCTTGCTGCTGCGTTTCGTAAGGTGAGTGAGATAACCGGAAGCCCAAATCCCCTCCCCTTCCCAATCCCTAATTATCCCTTTCCTTTAAGGTCGCGCCCACGATTCTTCTGGTGGTGGGCGTACATGGGCGGTGGAGATTACTTACCATCAGTTGACCCACTTGCTCGTTTGCCGGCCTATGCTATAAAAAAAAAACTTTAACCGGATTTTGGCAGGATTTAGACCGGTATTTGATCGCACTTTGACAGGACTTTAACCAGACTTTAACCGGACTTCGACCGGACTTTGACAGGACTTCAACCGGACTTTAACCGGGCTTTGACCGGGCTATGACCGGAGTTTGACCGGACTTTGACAGGTCTTTAGCCGGACCTAGACCGGACTTTGACCGGACTTCAACCGGACTTTAACCGGGGTTTGACCGGGCTATGACCGGAGTTTGACCGGACTTTGACAGGTCTTTGGCCGGACTTTGACCGAACTTTGACAGGACCTTGATCGGACTATGACAGGACTTTGACAGGACTTTGACCGAACTTTTACAGGACTGACCGGACGTTACGCGTTACGGCGCCACTCTGGTTTCCCTTTTGCGAACGCATATGGCAGCAGTAGGCAGGCTCCTCCGCTCTCGCTTTAACCCACATTAGTTTAAGTTATCACTTCTGTCGAGCGTCCCGAGACGCACACTTTTTTTTTTCCTTCCCCTTTTCCTTGGCCCTGGAATGAGATACCGCAGGGTCTTTATATAGTCGGCAACGCGCCCATGATTCTTCTGGTGGTGGGCGTACATGGGCGGTGGAGATCACTTACCATCAGGTGACCCACTTGCTCGTATGCCGGCTATGCCATAAAAAAAGAACCAGCAACAAAAACTAAAGATTTTTTAAAACACGCAGTTTATAAATTCGTAGTAATTTAAAATTATAATTCGCTCGGCAACCGGTAACGCACGAGCATTCCCTGCGTATAAAACCGTATATGACCGTTACGACGGGCTGTACCACCCCAAGCTTGCATACAACTACCCCGTAAATGATCATCTAGGTTAATATGTTAATAAACGGCGCGGCGCTTGCTCATCTATACTTATAAAATAACATGTCCTGACTGACTGACTGATTCATCATCGCCGAGCGCAAACTATCAAGGCTACAAGCATGAAATTCGGACTATAATATATTCATTTTGTTATGTAGGCACCCACTAAGAAAGGATTTTAGAAAATTCCACCCCGAAGGGGTCAAAATAGGGGATGATAATATGTATGAAAGTCCGTCATTTTGAAAGTTACATAAACAAAATTTTGTATTTCGGTTATTGACGTAAAACAAATAAATACGTGTTTCAGGAATTTTGGAAATTTTATGTAATAAGGGATGAAAGTAAATGCGAAAGTGAGTTTGTTTGTTACGATTTCAGGCCTAAATCACTGAACCGATTTTGATGAATTTATCTACAGAGACAGATGGGACCCTGGAGACGGTTAAAGGCTACTTTTATCCCGCAAAATGCTGTTCACGCGGGCGGAGCCGCGAGCAAAAGCTAGTATTATATACAATAGTATACGGGGAAAAAAACTTTGATTTTTATCGATATTTAATATCTTGTTAGTGGTTTTGGTAGTGAAAAATTAATTAATTATGAATCAGTTGAAACATGAAAATCGCTATTTTGTGGCATACGACACTGTACGTAGGAGCCATCGATATATAATAAGTTATAAGTAATACACGTTTTTTTCTATGGTTACGCCAAGTCCTTATCTAAGATTCTTTGGTCATTGGTCAGTACAGTACTCAGTGTAGTTTATTTGTCTCTGAGTTTTGGCGGGAATTCTGACAGTGAAGTTCATCGCTTATTTTAATTTATTTCATAAAATTGTTAAGAGTTGTGTGTTGTTGTATAAAAGTGGTGTGGATTTGTTCAATAAACATTGACGGTGATGAACAGTGTATGGAAACATTGAAATAAGTGAATTAAGTATCGTACTGAAAGGAGTTAACATCAAAACTCCGACAAGACTTTGAAATCGACCGCACCCGTGTTTCATCGTTCTTACATTAGATATAAGTTATGTACTTATGAAATTAAATGACTGAAGACTTGGCAGCATGGTCTACGACCTTAGCCGGTTCCAGTAAGGAACAAATAAAACAAAAAAAAAATATTTGTCTCTGGTGTAGTGTTGCTTAAATATCGATTGTTTGAGATTCCGATAGTATCGATTGTTTTGTTAAAAAACAATCGATCCATCGATGATTAATCGATTGTTTTTGAGACTTTTATAAGTATAAAATGAAACACAGCTTATTATACTCTTAACATATTTATTTAATTCTAAAACATATTATTTAAATTTTGATCGATAAAAATTAATATATTCTAATGATTTTCCTTCAGCCTGCTTCTTTTTTCATTCATAATGAGCCCTGCTTTGGAAAATATTCGTTCTGAAAGAACAGATGTCGCTGCACAGCACAAATATTGTTTTGCTTCCATCATACACAACACATTAGTTGATTTTTCCCAATATTTTAAAGGACAAGCATGTTTATCAATCGTTGTTTTTTCTAAATATTGACGAACATCAATTATCGATTCAACGACAGGTGTTGTATGATGTACCTGATTGGGCAAAAAAAGCAAATTATCGTATTTGAAATTGGTCTCTGTAGCAGACGTACATGGAAGAGTTTGAATTTCGGGTATTTCTGTTGGTATGGATGCAATAAGATTCGCATATTCACTTCACTTTGGACGATAAAAAGATCATAAACGATATATCGATACATTTCTCAGAAAATCGATTGTTTCGATAGTTGAAATACTATCGATTAATTGACTGACTATCGATTTTTAAGCAACACTACTCTGGTGTCCAATGATTGACTGTAATTGTCATCATTATTGTCACGGTGACAATGTCAATGTGACAATGTCACCCGTTTAATTATTGTGCTTTGTGTAGTTTATTTTAGTGATGTTCATGTACAAAAAATATCGATATTTTTTCCGATATAATATTTCGAAATATTGTATCGATATTTAGCGATATATCGGTCAAAAATATCGATATTTTCGATATATCGAATTGTAGGAACGAAAAGACTTTTTTAGAAAATTATTAACAAAAATTATATCGAATAGCTAAAAAAAAAAAACCAACAACGTTCAACACTTGTGATGTTGTTTTTTTTTTTTTGCTACATCCGATATATTTTTCCTAAATATAATAATACGATATCCTTATTTCGATATATCGGATAAAATATATCGATATTATATATAGACTTCAATGATTCGATATATCGGATAAAATATATCGATATTATATATCGACTTCAATGATTCGATAATATCGCATTGATTCGATATATTAAATAAATGTATCGATATTTTATCACATATCGATACATATCGAGCACCCCTAGTTTATTTGTCTCTGATTGTCCGAATGCACCGAACCAACAAGAAAACTGACAAATTCATTTTCTGAACTACACTAATATGAAAAATACGACTGATATTACGAGTTTGTTCGAAAGTGCCAAACTAGATGGACGCTATGTAAAAGTATGTGCGCCGATGGTTAGATACAGTAAAGTGCAGTTTAGGACGCTAGTTAAAAAGTGAGTACAATATGCGTGCACACTGTGTACGACCTATCTACATAATATACATATTTCCTTATCAGAAAGGGTTATGTTTACAAACAGAAAATACGATACTAGATGTACGTACACAACCGTCTTCTGCCACCTGTTCTGGACCCTTGTTCTGCCACCTGCTGTCCAGAACATAGCATGGCATCCTCATCAATAAGCTTAGTAATTATTAAAATATTTCTTTATTTTCAGTTATGGAGTTAACTTGTCTTTCACACCCATGGTGATGGCTGATTCTTTTTGCCAAAATTCAAAAGCACGACATTGTGAGTTTTTGACTACAACTAATGACACACCATTAATAGTTCAGTTTGCTGCCAACAATCAAAATGACTTTATTGATGCCGCAAAGTTGATATATCCTTATGCAGATGGAGTTGACTTGAATTGTGGATGTCCTCAAAAGTGGGCCATGAAGGATGGATATGGATGCTCATTGCTGTATAAGCCTGAAATTATTTGTGATTTAGTAAAAGGAATAAGAAATAATCTACCATCAAACTTTAGTGTGTCAGTGAAAATAAGAATCTTAAAAGAATTAAAAAAAACCATCACCATTTGCCAACAAATGGAAAAATGTGGTGTTACATTTTTAACTGTTCATGGAAGAAATCCTTCGCAGAAAAGCAGTGGTATGGTTGACACAGCAGCTCTAAAAGATGTATGTGCATCAATAAAAATACCCATGGTAGCTAACGGTGGAGTGAAGACATTAATAGAGGCTGACAGAATGCATGCTGAAGTTCAATGTAATGGTGTGATGGCTGCGAGTGGACTGTTGACAAATCCAGCAATGTTTAGTGGTGCTAACAGAACACCATTGAGCTGTGTCAAGCTATGGATGGATATGAAAGATTTAAGTAGAGATAATATAACATTTCAATGTTACCATCATCATTTGGTATTCATGCTTGAGAAAGTCTTAACTAGGGAGCAAAAACAGATTTTCAACCATCTTAGTACATTTTCAAGTGTTGATGACTATCTAGAAAACAATCTGTTAAAAAATTATGACGAAATGTATACACATGCATTTCACTTAGATAAATTTGTAAATTGTCAATTTCCAGATGAGATAATATTAAAACATAGCAGTAAATGCAGAGGTTGTGGAAAAAGCACACATTATTGTATTTGTAGTTTGTATAATAGCAATGAAACTGAAGGAAACTATTTTACAAGTTGTGTAAATAATTATGATGATCTTGATTACATGGATTGTAACTTGTTTGATGAACCTGCTTAGAAATATTCATGTATAAAGTTGCTTTATGTATTTATAGTTATGGTGATGTAAATAAAAAATGCATTTTACTAAAATTGATTTGATATTGAATGCCAGTACTTACAATGGGGCTAGCACCTTGGTAGCTATTTTTTTATTTTATTTTTATTGCATAGGCTGGCAAACGAGCGAGTGGGTCACCTGATGGTAGTGATCTCCACCGCCCATGTACGCCCACGACCAGAAGAATCATGGGCGCATTAGGGATTGAGAAGGGGAGGGGATTTGGGCTTCCGGATATCTCACTCACCGTACGAAACGCAGCAGCAAGCCGCTACTTCGGTTTTCTGTGAGACAGTGGTAACGACCCGGTCGAGCCAGCCCATTCATGCTGTAGACAAATGCTGTGGCTGTTTTTAGTTAGACTTTCTATAAAAGCGTGTTTTTTTTATTTCTTTTAAACTATTTTTTTTTAATAGCCCTGTATTATATACGTCCCACTGCTGGGCACGGGCCTCTACTGAATGAGAGGGATTAGGCCTTAGTCCACCACGCTGGCCTCATGAAGGTTGGTAGACTTCACATACCTTCGAAAAATCTTATCGAGTTCTCAGGTATGCAGGTTTCCTCACGATGTTGTTCACCGTTAAAGCAAGCGATAATTAACAATATACACGTAACTTAGAAAAGTCATTGGTGTATGCTCTTGGGGCTGGTTTCGAACTTGCAACATTCGTCTCGACAGTCCATACCACTCCTCGCTGAGCTATCGCCACTATAATTTATTTTTAAACTATTATTTATTTTTTTAGGCAAAATATAAATATATTGTATTTGGTTGAAGAGAAATATCAAAAAACGCCATCTATTGACGCATTTTTATACGTAGTGTAGATGACGCTAAACTAAACTTTACATACGGGTCATTCCATGTAAAATCGTCTAAAGGAAAAAAAAAAATCCCGACTCATTTTAGATTTTGGTGTAACTTTGAGAAACTCTACTCTAGGGTCCCAAAGAACAAAATTTACACGAGTTTGATTTTTACAAGCGCTTGTTTCCGCCTATTTAAACATAAAATTTTAAAAATCGATATTTTTAAACCTTATCAACATTTGCTGTGAAATTTTTCTGTTTGAAGCTATCTGCATGAACAAGACGGAATTCACAGTGGGAAAGATAGTAGTTTCAGTGTAAATGAGGAGAATTGGCTCGGACGATCCCTTTAAATAATAGCACCATGCTGAAAATGAGTGTTTTTTAGTCATTTTTCGTGAATTTTAATCGACTCTAGCGTCTTAACTGTTGAGAATTAAAAACTCATGCTCCGCGGGAATTAAGTATACATATCATAGACAAAATTCAGCCACAAGTTGACTTGAGCAGCCCACTCTTCATAGAAGAACTTTTACTTTTACTCATATTTTTTTTATATACCTAGTTTTTTTTTTTTTACTTTTTTTGTTTTTTATTTTTATTTTTCTTTTTTTAGTTTAATCCACTAGTAAAAACGTCCAGATGTTTGCTGTGAAAAAAAAAACTGCTCGTACATGCACTAAACATTAAAATAACAAAACAAGTAATGTAGTAATTTTAAGTTGAAGGTAAAAACAGTAGATTCTGTGAGTATCAGATTTTTATCTCGCAGTCAACACGTTCGTTTCATAACCTGAAAATTGGGATTTTTTAAAATTCCAAAATTTGAAGCAAAGTTTTTTTCTATGAAGAGTGGGCTGCTCAAGTCAACTTGTGGCTGAATTTTGTCTATGATATGTATACTTAATTCCCGCGGAGCATGAGTTTTTAATTCTCAACAGTTAAGACGCTAGAGTCGATTAAAATTCACGAAAAATGACTAAAAAACACTCATTTTCAGCATGGTGCTATTATTCAAAGGGATCGTCCGAGCCAATTCTCCTCATTTACACTTAAACTACTATCTTTCCCACTGTGAATTCCGTCTTGTTCATGCAGATAGCTTCAAACAGAAAAATTTCACAGCAAATGTTGATAAGGTTTAAAAATATCGATTTTTAAAATTTTATGTTTAAATAGGCGGAAACAAGCGCTTGTAAAAATCAAACTCGTGTAAATTTTGTTCTTTGGGACCCTAGAGTAGAGTTTCTCAAAGTTACACCAAAATCTAAAATGAGTCGGGAATTTTTTTTTCCTTTAGACGATTTTACATGGAATGACCCATACATCACAATTATTTATAATTAATCACAATTTAGAATTATTTTTTAATATATAATATTGCATTGTCAGCGGTCCTTGATAAGTATGCCAAATTTCGATTTAATCCGACGTTTTGAAGGTGGTCAAAATCACGTTCAAAGATTCCGTTACATAATAACACAAACATACTGACGTATGTACGTATGAAGCTAATAAAAGCGTGTTAATAAATAAAATTGGAGTGTCTTTAATATTACAATAACCGCTTTTTATTAAGTGCATTTGGATGTATACACGGTACATATACCAAAACAACTTTTTTTTACCATTTTTGTCTGTCTGTCTGTTTGTTTGTTTCAGCTAATCTCTGAAATGGCTGGACCGATTTTGACGGGACTTTCACTGGCAGATAGCTGATGAAACAAGGAGTAATTTAGGCTACTTTTATTTTAGAAAAAATAGGATCTCACGAAAAAAAAAATTAAAACCGATAAAAAAAATAATAATATTCGCTTCAAATATTTTTGTTAAATACCACGCGGACGAAGTCGCGGGTAACAGCTAGTACATAATAAACCTATAAATATATGAAATTGACAGGTATTGGGTTTATCTATCACGAAATGCTCAGTATCAGCCCGGAGTCTGGAATTTCATAATACGATATGATACCACACTACTTGGTAACATTATTTGCTATACAGATGACATCACATTGCAAGGGCGTTACTGGAGTAAGCCTCTTGGTAGCCAGGGAGTCATTGAGAGGAAGCGAGATAATCTCGTCATTGAGCTGAACCGGACATTGGATCTCATTTCGGAATGGGGTACTAAGAATCTGGTTGAGTTCAATGCCAAGAAAACTCAGGTGTGCGGGTTCACGTGTAAGAAATCCCCGTTCTCTCCCCTCCCCAATCTTCAGGGTATCCCGCTCGCAACGCGGAATAGCCAAGTATCCTGGGCATTGCTGCACTAGGAATCCAAGGAACCACTTCGAGGGCCACATCCAGATTACGCTGCGTAGGTTTTTTAATCGCGGGCAGCTTAATCGCTTATACAAAGCGCAAGCCCGGCCAGGTATGGAGTACTGTTCGCGCCTTTGGGACGGTTCTGCCAAATACTTACTCGATGCCTTGGACCGATTGTAGCGACGGGCTGTCCGCATTGTGAATGATGCAGACGTTACAAGGAACTTGGAACCGCTGCAATTGCGTTGTAACATTGCCGCGCTAAGCGTCTTTTACCGTCTGTATCACGGTGAATGCTCTGAAGAATTGTTTGACCTTATCCCATCCTCACCTTTCACCTTTCAGGCGTTGGTTTGCGGAGCCACAGCTTCGTGGTTTCATCCATCTCGGCTCGAACTAAAGCCTTCGGCATACATGTTCCCTCCTTCCTATAATATGGCATCCTTTAAAAGGAGTGTGAAGAAGCACTTAGGCAGGCCGGCGTGATCTAGAAACGTCGTCTATCGTTGGTCGACACTTCGTGGATTGCGGTACTCTTTCTATCAGGTGTGGCGTAGTCACTGTCGAGCTTCTGAAAAAGTTTTCAGATGAAAAAATCAGGACCGTCACAATTCAACTGAAAATAAAAAACAATCAATTTTTGGTCCAAATTGGGAAGTTTTGAACATCTTGAACGATTGAGGTCATATTCACATTTACATTTGTTTTATCAGCGGCAGCGGAGCAGTAACATACACGTTGGTGAAGCCGCGAGGGACAGCTAATTGAATAATAAAATTTCAATAATTTGTTAATAACATATGTATTAATTGACGATATAAAGCAATACAATCGTTATGCCTATCTAGTACTGCTTGAACCTGTCACAGTAGACATTAGAGATGGCTATCAACATACATTATGATTCCATATAAAAGTACTTAATATCGCTACTATTTCATATCAAAACACTACATAGTTTTATTTTGACTGTTGTATTTTTGTAAACTAGGTGTAAAACACATTATGAAATATTTTACTGTTACTGTGAAACATTAACGCGTAGTTTAGATATTATCTTAAGTTCAATTAAGGCGATATTACTTATTCTGAGAAGTTTGTTTGTCTAATTGCCGCATATTTAATTTTTAAATACTGACATTTTACAGTTATTTAGAAATTAATGATAATATTTAATGGTGACTAGGTTTAAAGAAAACATGATTTACACAGTCATAGTCTCTCTATTGAATTTAAGTATGTACTTACCCCATTTAAATAAGCGTATAATTGTCTGTTATTTCTGCTCTATTGAAAGTATTAGACAAAATATTCTGTGGTGAAAAGTAAGGGGCACTTGCCCCGGGCGACGAATGCCTGGAGGGGCAGCCACCAGACTCCGTTAGCCTCGCTGTTTGTACTACGTTGAACTCGATTTCTAGACCGATACTGCCCACTAACTCCGGAACGTGATTCGGTAAAAGAGTCACTATGGCACGTTTCTTACCATGTGTATGGTTATCGCTATCCAGTCCGGTACAAACATATTTGTATTTAGACTGATGATTCATCATAACATATTTTTATTTTGTAATTTTTAGATTATGATACGAAAACGAAAAGATACTCATCAAAGGTGTTTAATTACTATAACTAAACAGGTTTCAATATCTTACTGTTAAGTTTATTTGTAGTTATTTGCACTAATTTTAAAGTGAGCGTCAATTAACATTAAATCCACACGTAACTTCAAATAGTTAGAGCCCTAGAGAGTGGGACCGAACTCGTGACCTCTGTCTGTCGTGTTATTCAGTTTCATTCCTCGCTAGGCTATCACGTCTGGATTAGCAGTAAAAATTAAACGCTTATATGGGATGAGTGCGTAGAAATTGTTATGATAGATTTAAATGTATAAAACGTGTGCTACAAAAATATATTCATTAAATTTTGCTATTTTTAAAGAATTTGTATTATAACCAACATTGGAAAACTGTATGACTGACTTTTCTTTTGTTTGATAAATAAATGTATCATATTCCTAATAAATGTTTTTAAGGTATAGTTGGTACCCCTAAACGTAAAAAGAAGAGAAAGAGAGAGAGAAACTGGGCTGCTATTACCAAAAAAATACTGATTATACCGCGTGAGTTGGTTATTAGTAACTTTGTTGTGTCAGAAAGATGGAATCTGTAATTCAGGTTAGCTTTACACTGCATGAACGCTAAGCGTTGACTTGTAAAATATTAGGATTATATTGCGGCATACGACATTCACGGGCAGAATGTATAAGTGTGAATAAATAACACGCAGTTCGCTGTTTCAACGATTTGGTGGTGAGTCGTTAGTACTTGACATGGTCACTTGTGCGCTTTGCGTTGCCGTCAGTCCGGTGATCTCGCGCGCAGCTTTTGGTACACTCTGTGTCACTAATACTGAATTGGTCGATTTGACAACGATTCTGAAAAAGTGTACACGCATTGTAAACCCGCACTAAATAGAAAGTTAAATTTAAAATCGTAAGTTTTTGACTCTATCTTATTCTGTTTTAAATTGTAAATACCTAATAAAATAGCTATTTACTATGTTGTTTAAAATTAAAACAGATTTATTTAGTAAAAAGTATATGTATATACATTATATATTTTGGTATCTAATATTAAACAAGTATAAATACCTCTACAAATAATATATAACACCAAGTACCTTTTGCCCGTGGCTGCTATTGCTTAAAAGTTCCGTTTTTGATTGAAAATATTAAATTGTGGTAATTTTAATAAAAACATAGGACTTTCGAATATCCATTGAAACTTAGTGGTATATTTTCTTAAAATTCGTTTTGCATGGGTGCCTGCATTGTAAATTTAACAGTTCCCGAATTTTCATGAAAGTCAGTGAGTGATATTTGTGTTTTCGTTCGCATGAAAATTGACCGATTTGAATGCTACATACTTGCGGGTTTTTGGTTCAAATAATCTTAGTGGTTTATAATTACACCATGGGCAGAAACCTTTTGGATGTTTTTTTCTTTCTTTTTTATCTGAGCACGGTAAAGTGATCGCACTACACCTGATGGTAAACACTGTGCAGTCCAAAAAACCAGCGTACATCGACAAACAATGAGTTTATCGGTGGTCACCAGAATCATGCCTGTATAACTTCTTCAGAAGAGGGAAGAAGCAACTCTAGGGGCATGGGACAGGATAGGCGGATGTCCAATGTAGGCACAGAGGTACAAGGATGTACCCTTATACCCGCCCCAACCAACTAACAAATTATGTGGCAAGCCCCTCGGAGGAATTGGATATACACTCGCTGATCTTAGAATGTGATCCACTGAAGGTATGCAGGCCGCTATGACAGGTTTTAACACTAAGTGTACGGTGGTCGCTATTCGGGCGGATGTGTGTGTCTTACCACCAGCAAAGTTCAGTAGGAACTTGAAGTATGGTTGTGCGTGAGTTAATGTTAAGGACTCAGTATTTTGATAGGTTGTTTGTACGTACGTAGATATTAAATTGTGTGTATTGGGGGTAAGAGGTCTATCATGTAAATTGTCGTTAACAGTATGTTTATCATGTGTGATAACGGGTAGGTTGTGATGTACATTCTTGTCTGTCAATATAATCGTGTCCCAGTAAAATTTGTAGTCAGGTGCATTAAGAATTATTTGATATGTACCTATTTTCGCTTCTACCTGTGTCTGTACTCGTACTATGTGTGATGGATGAGCATGAGTCTGTGATGCGTTAAACGGTTTCAAGTCGTTTATGGAAGTGACGGCAACTGTCGCTAGTCAGAGTGCTGTTACGGAAGATATTCTTCCTATAGACATACACATACATAAGGCCACCCATGTATCTCAGAAGGAGTAGGCACAGGTGCAACTAGTGAATACACGTTCCGCTGAGCATTTCGTTCCATGATATAGGTGGCAAGGCTATCGCTATACCGGGCACAGATTACAATCCTAAGCAACTCACTTGCTTCCTATAGTTTTTTTTAAATTATTATTTCGGTTTCTTGGTGATGCGATCACAATGCTACCACTAGCTTGAATGACGAAACGAACCGGTCGCTCACCTGATGGTAAGCACTACGGCTGCCACAAGCAGTAACAGTAGCAATACCCCGCAGAAATTTGTATTACAAAAAACTGCATGGAACTCAACTGCGCTCATCACCCCTGAGACATAAGATAAAATAATTAATAAATGAAATTAGTCTTATAATGCCTAGTAACTTCAATTGCTTTTTATAGCGTACTTATTTGAATTTAATGATGAGCTCGGGGTTAGATTTGTACCCAAATTATTGCTATAGTCGCCCTTTTTAGAATGTTATGGATCGGAATAATCTGGGCGAAATTTTCGTGCACTCGCTACGCATCTTTACTTGTCTCTTGTGGTGTATACATGTTTGAATCTAATATAATTACATATTGGCTTGCGACAGGGGCCTGCCACAGGACAGGCGGATGACCGACGCAGGCACAGGGATACAAGGATGTACCCAACCAGCCCAACCATCAAGTCATGTCGCCAGCCCCTCGGGAGAACCGGATATACACTGGCTGTTCCTGAACCACGGTCCACACAAAGTGTTTGGGTCACTATGGCAGGTTTTAACACCATGTGTACGGTGGTCGCTATCCGGGCGGATATAAATATCCTACCACCAGCTTGAACCTCTGACTTTTACTTGTACATTAGTTATAATTTTTCTCTTGCTTTAATGGTAAAGCCAAAAATAAACGTGCGACCTGAGAGGTTTTCATAATAATTTCTATAGTATGTGAACGCTACCAACTTGCATTCGGCTTGCGTGGTTGACTAAGGCCTAACCTATTTCATTCGTAGAACAGATCCGTGGTCAGAAGTGGGACGTATATAATAGATGGCTGGTATTATTATTATAAAAAGTTTTATCTAGATATACACATTATGATTTCACAATTGTGTTTGGTGTGTCTACGTTTTCCATTAAATATAAAAAATAGTTTCATGGATGATAGAGCCTTTCAATCTAACACGCCTTCAAGTTTTAATTGAAATTGGCAAATCGGCAATTAGCGTTACGTTACTGCAATTCCAATAACATGTTTGTTCTGCACAAAGAATACGCTGTAAATAATCGATAATGTACAAACATTTTCATCCGACCCTAGCTTTCTATTGTCGTTACAAAAATAAGCTTACTTGTATGTATCTATATATGGATACAACTCGTGAAAGATGTCCAACACCATACATTTACTTCATTACAGTTTTACGCCGCGTGTATTTGTTAGTTCAATTGGGGTTTGACTGGTTATTGGAAATCTAAAAACATATTTTTTTTATTTTTGTATTTCTTTATTAAAGTGATGGTTCACTTTTTGAAGGGAATATAAAAATGATTATTTTTACTTTATTATTTTATTTTATACTTTATATATTTATTATATTCCATTAATTTAATTCTTTAAGAATGTTTTTGAAATAATTAATCTATAATATATGTGGTATGTTTCAAAAAGTGAATCTTGTTTTGTATTGCTTGAATGGGGAAATGAGCAGGCATCGCTTGCCTGGTAATCGTCACGCCTGCAAATAAACAGACAAAAAACCACACAGAATTTTGAATTATAAAGCACTTCATGACACTGGACTGCTTTCAACACCCCGATATATACGATAAGTCTCATAATGCTCGATAAGTTCACTGGCTTCAATGTACTTTAAACCCTACGGTATTTACCCACTGTTGCTTGGTGGCAGAAATAAACAAAACGATGGTGCCAACCCAGATGCCAATCTACTTTTTAAAATTAGAGCTAACAAAAATATCGTAGAGACAATGCAAGACAAGACAATTAAGGTATACTTGTAGATATTAGTCATGTTTTATTCAAGATAACAGAATATAATTACTATTATATTATTGAATATAACAATATCTGTATAATATGTGTAAGTGGAGCACTAAAAAGTTTTCCTCAAAAAGTAATTAGGGCGCGCATTGTAAAGATAAACAGAATAGGAAGAGGGCACGCCAGTAAGTTAGAGCTTCTAATTTTCATCTTGTTTGATTAGAAATATTTGTTCTGCACTTTCACAAGTGGCGCTACTTTAAAAGCGTTGACCTGCCTGTGTGTGTTTGGTCAATTTTGCGTTCGCTTCGAACCTTCGCTCGTCACGAAGGTATTTTACAAGTAACGGACATTGGAACTCATAGATACATTGAATGGAGTTTGTTGGAGATTTATTCTTGAAAATGTTTGAGGTGCGAAATTGTGTCTCTGTTTGCAAAAATACTTTATTTTTTAAATATTAGAAACCCGCGCGTGTAAATGTGCTATATAGCGTGTCAATAAACGTTTGGCTCAACTTGCTGTTTACCGGATCACTGCTGTTGGTTCTCACCAAATTATTTTAAATTACGTGGAACAAATTATGCTGTAATTGGTTTACATTGTTTGGTGTGCCACATAGTATAATTTATGAAAAAAGTATTGCCTTTTCGAGTGCAGAAATGAGCGCACATATTATGCGCGGAAAATAAATCTTTTCAATTACCTATATTATGTAATCTAAACTGTCTGGAATATCAACGAAATAATACATTGTTATTTTTAGGGGTGGCAATGAAGTTTCTAGGCCTGGCAGTACCCACTCTTACACCGACCTAGCTACGTCCGTGCCTTATATAATATTTTGAAGTTTTCGACAGTAAAGAATTTATCTAGTTTTAAATACAGTAACTAGCTTTTGCTCGTATATGTATAATGTATATGTTGCTTATGTGTATACATAGGCGGATGTTTTAACCTAGGTCATAGTAAAACTGTGTGCGTAATTTCATCCAAATCTGTTAAGGCGTAGTTTAGAAATCACCATCGTTATATACCTATTCCTTTTTTTCTTTCTTCTGTTCGACTGACTCTTACACCGCGAATTAGCATTAATTATAGACCATAATAAATTACAAACTACTTTTCGTATATTTTTTCTGAAAACTATAGTGATATCAACTGCCACACTATTGGGGCCGGTTTATTCGTACTGTAGCCAAAACTACAGTATGGTTCTGCTTTATATGTAAAGTGAAGGCCCATCTTACCAAATTCTATGTTATTGAAATTAGTGACATTATAATCAGCTTTATAGGTTAAGTATTTTTATACAATACAACATCTGAATTATCATTATTTGATCAGGGGATCAAAGTTTCTATGTAAAATTTTGCTGTAGCATGTGCCGTCATGTCTGTACATATTTCAAGCTAGTTAAAAAGCTAAACATATGTATTATTAAACTTTCAGTCAAAGCGTGACTGTCATACTGGTCCGGGTTCCTTAGGCCAGCTGATCCACTTGATTACTATCAAGCTAATTTTCAAGCTAATTTAAGTGGTAGCTAACAGAGGTAGCAAGAATAGAATATTTCGATTTGATGATACTCAAAAAATTATTATTTTATTTGTAGGACAATATGACTGTTAAATTATATAAATAAGTAAAAACAAAAAAATCAGCTGGTTAGTATTGTCCTACAAATAAAATAATAAATTTTTGAGTATCAGCAAATCGAAATATTCTATCCTTGCTACCTCTGTTAGCTACCACAATAAAGAATTTTCGCATAGGGAATTGTTGGGCGTCTCATCGAAACGAAGTTACTCACGGAACACTAGCTTGATAGTAATCAAGTGGATCAGCTGGCCCAGGAAACCCGGACCATACGGGCGGAGTCACGAAACAAAGCTAGTATAAGCTTTTTTCATTTATGTGGTAAATATTTTATAATTCACATTGAAAATCTGTAACTGTATTATAAAACAATACAATACCGTATTATAAACAATATTAAGATAACCATATACCTACTTCTAGGATTTACCTATTAAGAAACGAAACGAATCAAGAATGACGTTTTCTAGCCGGAAGGCATCTTGTTTTGAGTGTATATTTTTTAAAATATGTTTTTCACATAATTGTTGACAGATGTGTGAATGGCTTTCGTATAATGAGTGGTACGATGTGAAACTGCTGTGCGGTGGCCATGCCTTCAATGCACATCGAATAGTACTCGCGAGTGTTAGCACTTTTTTAAGGGTGGGTTTAAGCATCATTTTATTAAGATGTATTTATTTGCTTTGTGTTTACAAATCTAATCTACTATTGTTTTTCAGCAAATTCTTATCTCATGCGAAGCAGATGAGTCGCCGACGTTTATTGTCTTGCCCGATTTTGATCTCGAAGCTATGTCATCAGTTCTTTATTATATTTACAACGGAGAAGTAATCGTACAAAAGCAAAAACTAGATAGATTTCTAGATATAATTAAGGCAATGCAAATATTTGTCGATTTCAAATCCTTTAGTAAAGACTCATATGACGGATTTCAAAATACCAGATATGTAGTTCCATCTGAATCACCAAGAAATCAAGAAATTTTCACTTTGGGGTTTGCGGATTATGAACATCAAGCGTACATCAATATTAAAAGAGGTACTGAAACCAAGGAAATGATACAGTATTCTCTAAACAATGCCGATTCTTATGATAAGCAAGAATGTTACCAGAAACGGAGTGAACGGCGGAGATCTTTAGGAAATCTGAAATCGTCGTATAGAGACCGACAAAGGAACTCTTTCCTACGTGATTTATATATCGAGACATATCCTCGAAACGGTAATGTTAACGGTCAGACGGTAGGCGTGCTGGCAATATCAAATGAATGCTATCGCGCTCCGACATCTGTTCTCTTGACGAATGCAAATGACCAACATCTCAGCGGCAGCAACGCACTCTTAGAGACATACAAAAATGCTACTTGGTACCCCTTTCATTTATCTGGAGCACCTTGTCTCGACGAAGAAATACAATGCACGCAACATTTAAATAAAAATGTTAACAGCTCCCAATCTAGAGTTATTTCGAGTGGTGCTTCTACCAGCATTGGTTCCGACAATATTATTCAAATCCAAGACAACTGTAACACAAATATTGCTGACTTGAATACGTGGGAGCCTCAGCTCATGCCACGACCAGATTTATCTCTGATGCCAATTGCGTTCAAAGAAGATGAAATTATTTCTGAAATAAACATGTCATCAATGGATCTCACTATTAAAAAATTTAATCTCTCGAGGAATTCGTTATTGAATAATTTAATAGGTAAACAAAATCCTAAACCTAAACTAGTAAATGGTTTAAATTATTTAAAAATCGGCATCAATAATCAAGTATTAGAAAGTCCTTGGCGTTCACGAACACCTAACTTCTTCAGACCATGTCGTAGAAAACCGCATGATTTAAATGATAACAAACATCAAGATGAAAAGGTATATTTAATTATGATGATCTCGATCGCGACATTCGTTACTAAGTCTAGATTTTTTTTTAAATATTATTTTTGTAGGTGATGAAGAGCTTCGTAATTAGTGATGGTAACAATAACATTCAAAGTCCAATGCTTCCAGAAATACCAGTTTTAGACGAAGTTAAAGAGTTGCCTCCATTTTTAGAAATCTATGGTAAAGATAATCTAAAATGCCATATTTGTAACCAGGTAAGTTACTATTTAGTTGTACAAATAGTAGCGTTTAGATCATAGACCTAAACTCTAGGCAATTGTGTCTACAGCATTAATATGCCGCCCGAAGAGGGTGGTACCACTGACGATATCTTGTTGCCTTTCGTATGGTGACTGAGATTTTCAGGGGTCAAAAATATACCAGCTCTCACAATCCCCACTCTTTAGGATCGATAGTGCACCCATGGTTTTGTTGTATTGTGAATGTTCATGGGTGATGAAGACCACTTACTATCAGGTGATTTTAATAATTCTCAAGATTTGCCCTAGTTTTATGTAAATTTAAGTACCTTAATAGTAAACATTTTAGGTGTTCACGAGTAACGACATGCTGAGTGTACACATGAAGCGTCACACGACCAACGCTCGCTACTCGTGCAGCGAGTGCGCCAAGACATTCTCACAGTTGCGGAACTTCAAGTACCACATGTCGATACACAGAGGCACCAGAGAGTTCGCGGCCACCTGCACTGTCTGCGGGAAGTATTTCAACGACCGAGGCTATCTCAGCAGTCATATGAAGATTCACAGGTGGGTGTCGGTGTGGGTCAATATTCATTACTTCGCTCTTATTATCTACTTATATGTATACAGAGCAATTAGTTGTTAGTTATGTACCGATGCAGATATTTTTTTTACATATGATTATTCATTAAAATGTAGCGTATGGGTAAGTTCCATCGCTTTGTCTATTTCTGCAATAAAGAGTGTAAGCACGGTTGTGTTCTGGTTCGAAGGACATTGAAGCCAGTGAATTATTGGTAATATGGGTCACTTAACCTCCATTGTTTTGGGGTGGCGTGCACATTGCAAAGCCGAGCAGTATTTTGTACATTAAAGGTTTGGGTGGTGTTGCTGCAATCTATGGGTGGGCCTGGCATTTAGCTCAAGACGAGCAATCAGCTCATCTTATTCAACGGACTAGAAAACCACAATAAAAAATACTTTTAATTACAGGAATCGTAAAGAATACAAGTGCAATCAATGTCCCAAATCATTTAATCAACGAGTCGCATACAACATGCATATGAGGATTCATACAGGTAATAATATGATCAATGCTTGTCTTTAATACTTTGTCTTTTAGTACACATTGTGAATGCTGCATGTCCAAAGGATTTCTTATGATTTTTTATAGTGCAATATACGTGTCCAAAATAAATATTCAACAATTGCTAGATCAAGCAAGAAACATTAAACATGTACCTTTTCGTATGTCGTACCATAACTTTAGTCACGATATAAATCATAAACATTTGGATTAGTTTCACGAAAATAGAATCTTTATTTCCATAAATTAAGATATTATATGTTATGAAATTCATAAATACTACCATAAAGGGGTATTGTTGTGCTATAGTCAGTTTTGTGTACAGTATTAGTGGGACAATTCAATCGGGATGGTATTGCTGTATAACAGAAAAGCGTCAGCTTTGCTATTTAGTTTCATAATATAGTAAATTAGGTAGTCGGTGGTCCAAGAAATATTTCATCGCACTTGTCAAGTTTTTCGTTGAATTTAGATAACACTAGATTTTTAGATTATATCAGGATTGTAGATGACAAGAGCTATGGTGTTCACTTACGATCAGGTGACTCACTTGGTAGTATGCTGTCTTACTGCTTTATTAAAAAAATACTTGCAGGTGTGAAGCCTCACGTTTGCGAAGAATGTGGTAAAGCGTTCTCCCGCAAGATGCTATTGAAGCAGCACCAACGCACCCACTCCGGGGAGCGGCCCTACTCCTGTCCACACTGCGACAAACGATTTGCAGATCGGTCTAACATGACGTTGCATTTGAGGCTGCATACTGGTTTGTAAATTTTGTAAACATACAAACATTCTTTATAATAATAATCGTCGAGACAACCATTTTTGAATCGAAACATTCAAATGATGATTACCTGACTTGGGATATGAAATGATGTCCTCACAGGTGACTCAGCCTGAGTATGCTGAAATTACACCAATGAAGATTAGATATTATTTTTTAAATAAATAAGTGGTATAGAAAAATGCTAACGTAATAGGTACATGTTGAAACGTGCCTAGAATATCCTAAGAAAAACTAGTGTAAAATGACTAATTTGCTCGATAGTGCCTTTTGTGAAAGTACTCTTTAAAGTTGTGTGGTACGTTAAGGAACCCTGAGAAAGTTTAGTTTGCACAGCTGGAAGAATAAAACAGGAAAATAGGTAGGTAAATTGAAACCAGTGATTCATATAACACGCGATACAAAACCGATGGTAGTAGAAAGCATGACAATTGCAATGTTTATACGCATATTAATTCAGTCGAATTCTTGATCGACAACAGACATTTTATAATTATTATGTGTATGCGTAAGTCTATTACATATGAAAGTAGGTAATATTGAATATGCATTATTGTTAAATGACGCCCCATGTGTATTCGCTTCAATTCCACGAACCAAGAGTCCTTTATATGATTCAATCCGCCGTAAAATCCTACATTTTAAGAGATTGTATTTGTTCTTGATATCGAATTATTAAAGCAATGATGGCTGAGCGAAGGGACAGTCGAGACAAAAGTGTTTGGGTACAACCGCCACCTCTGACTTACTCAAAGTTACGTACGTAGTTAAATATTGCTCGCTTTTACGGCGAAGGAGAAAATTATCAGGAAATCTGTCTTCCGTCTTCTTCCTGAGAGTCTTACAATAAATATAAATGACAATATCGAAGGAAAATTTAATGCAGGGACAATATTATTATTGAAATATATTTAGTGAAGATACTACTACTACAAATTAGTAATGCCATTGTCGAAAATGTGCTCGTACGTGCACTTATTGCATATATTTTAGAAGTCTAGGCAAGGTCTAGTCGCCATACCTGTTGTAGAAAATATTTTAACACTGGATAGTTATTTGATTACACTTCTGGAAAAGCTTTGGCAATTTAATTTATATACAATACCTAAAGAGTGTCTTTTTAAATAGTTTATTTCTGACTTACATTTATAGTAGACGCTGCTATTAGTATAATTTAAGGCGTTGTGTGCATTTGGAGACCCACACACCTTGTGTGAATCGCGTTCTAGGATCAGCCAGTGTATATCCGGTTGTCCCGAGGGTCTTGCGACATGACTTGATCGTTAGTTGGGGCGAGTAAAGGGGTACATCTTTGTATCCCTATGCCTGCATCGGTCATCCGACTGTTCCGTTGCAGGCCCCTCGAATTGCTTCTTGACTCTTCGGAGTGTGAAAAAGCATTTATACTGACCGGCATGATTCTGGTGACCATCGATAAACTCATTGTTTGTTGGTTGTCGCTGGTTTTGAAATGCACTGGGTTTATCATCAGATGCAGTGCAGTCACTGCCGTGCTCGGATAAAAAAAAAAACTTACCTTTGTCTATTATATTATTACGTAAGTTTATTTTTAAAATTTTAACTTTATAACACAATATTTGTTTATGTTTCTAGGAGTAAAACCGTTTTCGTGCACACTATGCCCAAAGTCGTTCACGAAAAAACACCATCTCAAGTCTCACCTAAACTTCCATACGGGTTCGAAGCCGTACTCCTGCCCCCGCTGCAAGCTCGCCTTCACACAGTCTTCAAACATGAGAACGCATCTAAAGAAATGTAACGTCCCTGAGTCCCTTCCACACTTTTCAGCAGATTCCAATCCTTGATATATCATGATTTATGTGGAAAGTAATACTACTAAATCTGTTGCTAATTGCATATTCGGTTTATTCTTTTAAGTTATATATATATCGGCCCTTAAAATTTGTTAGACATAAGCGTTTGTGTAAACTTAAAATATAGACTTAGAATATGTTGTACTCTACCTTTGCTGACTCTACAACATGTTTGTACAATATTTAAAGACATGCTAAGACATGCTCCTCCCCTTCCCACTCCCTTATAAACCCTTTCCTTTAAGGTCGCCAACCCATTTATGCCACGTCCTTCAGGAGCATAAGCGTGAACATTTTAAATTATCGGATTAAAAGTTAGAAATATGTTATAAAACTGATCTTAATTCACCCTGTTTTCTTTTATTCCTAAATCTATTACTTGTTACAATATTTTACGAGTCAGTCGGAATGTTAGTTCATCACCAATATTGAGTAGGAATTAGAATCTATTTAAAAAACTGCTGATACTAATTAATTGATGCTTTGGTATTATTAGCACTATTTCCCAGCCATTGCCATTAAATAATGCTAATAACACAAAAACAACAATTAATCAGTATCAGAAATTTCTAAATAAAAGCGGCCTATGTTCTAATTCATATCATGGTCTAATTGTATTCGAAATTTTATTCAAATCTGTTCAGCGGTTGTGTTATGTATGTAGAGAATTCAAAAAACCATGGGTGCCGTTGCCTACTCGGCCGCAACTACTTGGCAGCCAGGTGTAAACAAGTAATACTTTTTTGTACGGCAGCCATGGTTTTTTGAATTCTCTACATACATAGCTGTGTAATAGGAACAATGTTTTATTTAACTACACCATGAACGATTTTTTTTCCCAAAATTTAATTGTATTTTTTTTTTATTAAAAATATATGCGGGCACCTTTTGACTGGCACCTTATGATCAATGTATTGTCCTATTCAAAATGAATGTAGAAATTTGAGCTTGAGCATCTACGTCATGAACGTAGAGATTCTACTGCCGGATCTCGTGCTATGTGAATCACATCGTGATTGATCTACAAACATCCAAATAATTGTATTCCAGTCCATAAATAAAATATACAAAGTGAGTGATAGAGCCGTGCTGTAGACATTTTTGTCTACAGCATGAATGGGCTAGCTCGACAGGGTCGTTACCACAGTCTCACGGAAAACCGACGTAAAGTAGCGGCTTGCTGCGTTTCGTACGATGAGTAAGATATCCAGAAGCATAAATCGCCCTTCCCTTCCCATTCTCTAAATTATCCTCTTTCTTTAAGGTCGGCAACGTACCCATGATTCTTTTGGTATTGTGGGCGTACATGGGCCATGGATATCATTTACCATTAGGTGACTTGCTCGTTTGCCGGCCTAAAATAAAAAAAAAGTTCAATCTTCCGCTTTACCCTCATAAAATTTTAATTTCCTAAAATCTTTTCTTAGTCGTTATCCACGTAACACAAATTATATATCATTTGACCAAATTTCATGATTCTAGCTTATGGCTTTTTGAAATTTCGTGTTTTAGTCAGTGAGTGAGTGGTATCGCTGCGAAATATAGATTATAAATTACTAATAATCTACTAAATTATTATGTATGTATTTGTGTTATGTACACAACTACTCTAATATTTTTAAATACATTTAATATGATAATAGGAGAAACATGTACATATCATTAAAATAATTTAATTTACTATTTATACCAATAAATTTATTTTTAAAAGTTATTCCGTTTTATTATCTCTTTCCAAATGGCTTTCCAAATGAATGATATAATCAATTTCTTGTTTGGAGATCTTTTCTTTCTAGATGATATAGATAGTGGTACACTTTAAAAAGCGTTTTATTCTACGGTAACTGTAAAAAAGTTAAGAGTCATAGAACAAGGAGGATTTGCATTTTTTATTCGAGCACGGCAAAGTAACTGCATTACACCTGATGGTAAGCGTAGTGCAAAACAAAAAACCAGAAACAAACAATGAGTTTATCGGTGGTCACCAGAGTCATGCCGGCCTGTATAAATGCTTCTTCCCTCTCCGAAGAAATCGATAGGCCTGCGACAAGAGAGGCGGATGACCGATGCAGGCACAGTGATACAAGGTTGTACCCCTATACCCGCCCCAATCAACCATCAAGTGATATCGCAAGCCCCTCGGAAGAACCGGATATACACTGGCTGATCTTGGAACGCGATCCACACATGGTGCGTGGGTTACTGTGGCAGGTTTTAACACCATATGTACGGTGGTCGCTATCCGGGCGGATATGAATATCGTACCACCGGCAAAAAATATTGATAATCTAATATATATTTTGAGCCTGAATTACAATATACAACTAAAATGCTATTTAACTTACTAATATTTTGACAAATCGTTTAATTAAACATAATTAAGTCACGTAAGTTAAACATACTATTTTAATTCAGGCTTTAGATGTGTAAAGAGGTATTAATAAAATTACAATATTATTTTTATTCCTGTTTAATGGTTTTGGTGTTGCAAAATAATCGATCATGGTGTAAAAATTTACATGCCTTTATAAAGAGTACGTATGTTTCTGGCGTGTTAAGTAAGTAGATATAATTTTATAGATGCTCATATTATGACGCGTCCATGAGTACATTAATATTCATATAAGATTGAAATTTGATACATATAACATTATGTTAATATTGCTTACATTGCAGAGTCGGTAAAGTATTGTACTTATGAATAGTATAGCCCCTAATTTTTAGGTGATGTAACTTTTTTACATGTATCATATTATATTATGTTTATGTAGGTAGGTACAAAATAGGTAGTATGTTATTTTATTATAAACAAATTTCAAGTATATCCAATAAAAGCGTCGTCCTTAAAGAACTATTTACAATGAATGAAGCTACGTAGGTACCTGTCAGCGCATCTTTTACAAAATTATGTTTTGTTTGGTTTTAGCAACCAAGAACAATGTTTAAAGTTTGAGTGTATCTCTACCTTTATATATTTATGAGCTACGTAGACTCGTTAAATTTTTTCGTGCAATTTTCACTACATCTTAACATTATACGTAAAGTTATTAAACGTAGTATAAATATAGAATGTAACAAAAATATATAAGATTTGGTTTCTATAAAGAATGGCGAGATTTTAAGATCTTATTACAATATATAATTTTTTATAAATAATAAAACATAAGTTATCACTCCAGTACCTACACTGTCTGTGTATTCTTCTTGTCGTTCCATATAAACATTATAGAAATTTATTCTATTTCCAACAAAAGTGAATATAATAATCAAAATTTTAAAAACATCTCAACGTTCCATACGACGAGTTTTGCAACGTTCTTTAATCTGATATATTAACTAAGTATTTGTTTTTTGCGGACATTGCATGTTTATAATTGAAGGCTCCATTCATTTTACTGTATTAACTGTTTAAAACAAGTAAAGCTCTGCCCATCATTAAATAGTTTCGAATATAAAAAATATAAATTAATTGAAGAACGTTAGCTCTCGCAATTCAATACCCTTCAGATCAGTATAAATCCATTGTTTAAAAGGTACACGTATTTGTAAACCCTGTGTTAATAATTATATATTTTATGTACAAAATAAGATGTCCAGATTTAATAAAGTATTTATCACGAGTTAATAATGGAAATACTATAATGTCCTGTAGTATGATTATAATCCCGGGTACTTTAGCTGAACTCGTATAAAATTTCGTGCGTAATGGAATTTATAGGAGTACTGTAAATACACATATATTTTTGAAACCACCTTGAATGTGTAAATCTTCAATTGAGTATAATAGATCGATCATAATTAATATGGAAATAAAGGCTCTCGTTATGAAAATTTTCACTTTCATGTTTTTAAAATATATAAATGTGACAGCCGATATAATATCATATTCTTCTACATATCTGCAATAGTACGCACTATTTATATCAGCATGCTAATGAGCAGCATGCAATTATTATTTATCATCATTTCTGATTTAAAACGATTTTCTAGTTGGTTGTAACAGCATTTACCATTTATTTTCTTTGTGTATCTTTATAAAATCCCATCATTAATTTCCGTACTTACAAAACATTTAGCCTTGTACAATATAAAATGTAACCACAAATCTACATGAGATTGTTTTAAAAATCGTACCGTGAACATTAAAAATATACAAAAGTTATTGTTTGGTTTACATTACGTATTTGCTGCATTTAAATAAGCGTTAACTCATATATTTGCTATTAGCAACGAAACCAAATTTCAGAGAGGCCGAAACTTATAAGTACACATCATGTAAACCAATACTTAGATTTAATGTTCGCCAAACATCACATTACATATAATTATTTCAGCCTTTTCGAATAGGAGAATAATAATTACTGGGGAATATAAAATAGTAATTAGTAGACTCGGTGAATTAATATAATTACAGTAAATAGTGGTGTAGAACCAACCACGCGACGCTACGCGGTACGCAGCTCAGGGCGAACCGTGCTCGTACCGTGCTCGTACCGTGCTCGTACCGTGCCCGTACCGTGCGTGCGCGGCCCGCGGCACTCCCGCGACACTCACTACTACTCTACGATGTGAAGCACCATTTGTTCTAGCGTAGGGATAATGTACACGATTTGTCAATTTAATCTAAATTACAATTAATTTTAAGTCATTGCACATAATATGCGCTTACCATCCGATTATTCTTTAGGAACAACGATTTAAAAATACTATTCAAATATAATATGTTAAATTAACTTAAAATACATATGAACGTGCTTTTGGCACTTGCCATTAATACATGTTAATCCAAGTTTCATTTTTGTTTCGGAGATAGCGAAAATCAACTTTTGTTGACACGTAAAACGGCTTCGTCATATTTTTGAAGTTTTTATGTACTATGTAGCTGTTCTCACATTCTTTGGTGAAAATAATAGTAAAGTTCATCTGTGTTGACATTCCATTGAATGCGTTAAGACGCCAAGCTAATGCAATGAATTACTCTTGAATATTTTCGTCTCGCATTTACAATGTTTTCACTTGAATTGATTTTTACTATATCGATGTAGGTAATAAAAGTCTATTTAAAGTTCTACTTTATGTATAAAAATTGAGCATTAATACCTAAAACAAAGGTAAGGTGAAACCTCGGGTATTTTAACGTATCAAAATGCTTAATATATTTAACAACTAATTATTTACACATTCTATGTAGTTTAGACTGATGCAAGTACTTAGTACTTAGTAATATCGCGTCGCGCTTAATACTAATATATTTTACAAATATACACCCTACTGTCTATCGTAATCTCATAGCCACTGGAAGGGGCGAGTGAAAACACTCGCTGACAGTTTATATATACATTATTTTCGCTTAATCACAAAACTGGAATCACATAATGCGGCGGGGAAACACACAGGCACACGGGTGCGCCACTGTGGCTCCAATAGTTCAGTTCAAGTGCATTCTATGATGAGTGGTTGGCTAGATTCAATGACGCTGGGCCGTGGCTCGGCGGCAGACGCAACGTAATGCTGCGGCGGCTCGTGGTCGGGTGGTGGCGGCGGCGGTGGCAGCGGTCGGTACTGCGCGTGCGTCGCGTGTACCGTGTGTGCCGCATGTGCCGCGTGCACCGGCGAGAGCTGCCCGTGCCCCGTCACCAGGTGCGGCGTAGTGGTGTGCGCGTGTGCGCCGACCAGAGTTTCGCTGTGAGGCAACGCGACACGCGCCCCACCGGCTCCCACCAGTCCTCCCTGCGATGGGGAGTGCACCTCGTAGGTCTCATGCCCCTCTCTTTCGTGACAGTCTTTGTCGACATTACCTGCAAAGTGCACGCGAAAATGAAAATCGGTCGCGTTCAGCGAGAGCGCAAGTGAAAGTGGCGGTTCACCTACGAGGAGAAAGTGCTGCGCACTGCAGTTGCTCTCGGGACTACGGTGCGATTATCTGTCCTCCGGTCTTATTGTGATACATTCGATTATTTAAATAAAAATATTATAATCCATAGTGTTATAAATTAAAAGTGAAAGTGAAACTCACCTATACATTCCGTGTTAGCGGCGTTGGTGATAGCCAAGACTTCCTCGATGTTGTTCGGTTTACAGCTAGTGGTTTTCCAGTGCGTGCGCAGTCCCGAAGCGCTAATGTATTTCTTATCGCAGCCTTGGCATACATACGGCCTGTCGTTGGTGTGGAGTCGCTTATGAAGTTTCAGGTGAACAAATTGCGTGAATTTTTGCATACATAAATCACACGCGTATGGTTTCTGTCCTGAATGCAGTCGCAGATGCGTTTTCAAGTTGGATGTGGAAGAAAATCGTTTTTTACATATATCACATTGGTGCGGTTTTTCTCCCGTGTGAACTAAATGATGTTTTTGTAAATGAGCCAGTTGTGTGAATGATTTATTGCACACGTTACATTTAAATGGACGTTCTCCAGAATGTGTCCTTAAATGAACTTTCAAATTAGATAATTGACCAAAAGTCTTACAACAAACATTGCATTCATAATGCATTTTACCATCTTTTTTCTTTAAAGGATATGGTAAACTCCTGTAACCCCGGGAAGATTGTGAGTTAGGACTGAGCGGTGACACCATAAGACTGCAACTGTCATCGGGACTCATGCTGCCGTGTTGAGTAACCAATTGACCATTTAGGTTGGCATTTTGAATTAAACTCAGCTGAGAACAGTTTTTGAGGGTAATAACACTGGTCGACGATGACGGGTAGTGATGGTTGTTTTGTCCATTTTGTGTCCTCTCATACTGATGCGATGAAGTTATCGTAGGAGAGTACGTGCTTGGTGGAGATCCTAACTGCGTTATGATAGTAGAATTTGGTGGGGAATACAAATTGTATGAATAATTTGGGTAATGACTTTCGTATCTTGTTTCTCGTATTTCCCTTATTTCTCGTATTTCACGGATCTCAGTAGTATGAGGGATAGTATGTGGAGGAGAGGCTGAATATACAGACGGGGCGCTAGGTGTTGGTAGTTGTTGAGGCAATGGTAGTAATGAAGGCAGAGGAGTCAAGTTTGAGCTAGAATCAGGGCTGCAAGCGTTGCCATACCTTTGACTTTTCTTGTAAGAATATGCCATTTCGGTTGGCGATGATGGTGGCGGCGTAGCATTAGGCTGACGTCGGTTTGGATCGTTGTTGTTAGTGTCTATTCTATTGCCCGTAAGGATAGTTTCTAATATTCTTGTGTCGGGTGGCGAATACCTCATGAATGCTGGTTGTGGTGAAGGAGACATTGTGCCATCTTCATAATACGGTTTGCTTATTGGCAGAACGGTATTTTGTGATGATTCCAGAACTATTACTGTAGATGTAGCTGGATCACGTCGTGGCGGAGATAAATTCTGCGGTAAAGTATTGGGAATTTCTTCTGCAATTACTAAACCGGTTTCATTTTCACACTCCATTTCTTTGATGGTTTGATATTGATACGCTCTGGGCATTTTTATTTTAACTTTTCTGTATTCATTGCGATGCATGTCTTGTTCCGACTTGTGAACTATTACCGTTTCTTTAGGTTCATTAGTTTTATTCGAGCAGTCCAGAACGTAGTTCGTATCTACGTCAGAGTCACTGGAATCTTCAGGCGGAGTAAATTCATCATGGTAGCCATTGCTGTGATAGCCTTCGTCCGACCGCACTGACCCGTCATTAGGTGTCAACTGATGTTCGTACGGAGGACCACCGCAGTGACTTAAACATGGCGATTTATTTCCAATTTTTTCTTGATGGCTTGTCATTGGTGAAAGTCCACGCATATCTCGTAAATGTTGATTCTGGGCAGGAGACCTACACCCTTGAACTCTAGGGTTCTCTAATTGATGTATAACTAATTGTGAAGTGCTTTCTTTGTGTTGATGAATGATAAGAGTTGGATTTTCTCTATGGTGTATCTTTACAGGTATTATATTATTTGGTGAAAGGGAAGGTGGTTCGTTTACTGGATTTTCGGTTTTATTGTGTATTATATTCGTAGAAATGTCTGTTCTGACAACAGTCCTCTCGTTTTTGCTGACACACCTAGGTTCATCGCGCATGCCTATATTCTGGCTATCATGAAAAGTTTTATCAGTTACTTCACGTTTTCGTCGACGACTGGGAATATCAACTTCTAACAATTCTTTGGCATTTGTCAAGCCAAGAACATACTTCATGTGATTGAAGGCAATTTCAGGGTGAACAGGTGCAGGTGGCAAGCCATATGCTTTCTTAATGGTTTCTTCTTTACCTGCAATAAAATGATGTTTGAATTTCTAATATTTTATGTTTTATTATTTTGTTTTTTCTTGCTTACAAAAGTTCCAAATACTTACAAATTGAATAAGTGGCTCTCTCAGGATCTATGTCATAGCCTAATCTTGTCGCAAAATCTTTACAATACCACACCATCAGCTCTTCATTTGGCATGATATCTCTGAAATGTTAATGTTTTGATCAAACTTTATGGTTCACATTAGAAATCAAATTGTGTTGTTTGTTGTATTGCAAAAATGGCGGTATACAGTGTTTGGTGTTGTGTGTTACCTGATAGTGTAGAAATAAATGTGCTCCTGGTGCTGACAAGCGACGAGGTTCATGACGGACAGCGAGTACGCGGATGCAACGTACCGCATCCAATTGGCGACGCTCGTGTCCGAACCGTCCAGGTAATAGTAATCACTGTCTTTAAATATCTGTAATAAAATACACAATCATTGTTATTTTATTCTGCTACATCTGCTTCTTAACAATTACAATTATGTCATAACATTTATTGTAGTGTAATCATATTACATTTTAATATTTGTAGTATTTGTAGAGTAACTATATTTACACAGTGTAACTATATTCTTATGTATTAGCACACAGTAAATAAAGGTGTTATATCTAGATGCATAATATGTCTCATGCGCTCGGCCTACGAAAAGTATACATAAAACATAATGTGTTAGAGGTAGCACGTGGCAGCGTGGCACGTGCAGGATATTTACAGTGCGCGTGGAGTTGATAACAACATGCTTAATGTAATGTAGTAGAGCGTCAAGGACGAGATATAGTGTCTCTCGAGAGGTAATATGGGATGCCGAACATTATGTTTGTTTAAACAATTAATTTGTTTATCGAGTTTTGCAAATACGAGATTTATATAATTGTGCTTTAGTAAAGCTATAATGCTCCACGTTTAAAAAGTATACATTCGTATAATAAATACATCATAACGAAACATTTACATAATATATTTTTTATATTATCATGCCACATAATAGCAGCATGTAAAATGTGTGTATACTCAATTATAAGAATATTAGTTACATGCAAAACGTTTGAATGACATAACGAAACTGACATAAATAAAATTTACTTTTTAAAATAGAGAATTGAATACTTAATGCTACTGTACTAAAATACACATATAGGTAGAAAAGGCATGTAAAATAATTATATCTACAAAGGTATGTACGTCTAGCATATACCCTCACCACAGAAGAGGAATATAAAGCCCAGTCTCACCTTAATGTTTCCATAAGTATGATGTCTGACTGTTTCTTGTACCTGCCCCAAAATAGAGATTAAATAGGTTAGTGGAAGAAGACTAATAATGCATATTGAGCTTGAGGTATCGTAAGCTCGATACGCACTATTCCTCTTTTATTTTATTTGGCAATAGACCGAATAGATGGAATTGTGATATCGAGTGTATTTACAAAAGGAAAGCCGCAACCACATTTATTAATATGTAGGTATTTAATAAGCAAAGAAAAGATAACTGTTCAACGTTTTGTTCGAGCTGAGCATCAGATCTAACGTGTATAATAATAATTGAACTGTTAAAATAAATAACTTACCCTCCAATAATATCGCCAAGATAGTTTGTCATTTGGCTTGTTTGGTGTTCGAGAACCTTCGAAAGGTCCGAAGCGAGTTCCGCGGGGGATCACGCCTATGCTCCATACACCTTCAGTCTGAAACAGCGGCTTTGTGGTTAGTGCAATCTATGTATTATGAAGAACATTGTGGGAATATGTTACGATTCTGTAAGACATACCGGTGTGTTGGGTGTGGATAATACTGCAGACGGTCGTAAAGCCAAGCTGCGTGGGAGAGTTTTCTCGGCTCTGCTGGGAGTGCCCTTGTCGCACGGGACGTCCGGGACTATGTACACTGTGAGCCTTTCAAACTCATCCTCGCGCATGCGCGTCACATCGTAGGCGCCCGAGTCGGCCACGTCCGGGCTATTGATGCGGCCCACCACTGTCGTACTTGGAACTTCTTCGCTGGTTGACTGATATAGATGCGTTTATTAGATTAGATATACACGTATAAAACTATATTCTACTATTATTTTAAATCACATATTGTTAATTTAATGACTTTGATAAGGAATTAGGTACATTATAGATTTTTTTGTGATAATAATTATTATTATTTCTTTTTTTTCACTGTAATGCGTAACGGGGATCGCAATAAACAAGTTAATCGTTATGATAGAAACCCCTAAATCTCGACGGCACGACACAATTAAATGTCATCGTTATGAATGCATTTTCCTACTTTACACCCTTTTGCATTTCCTTGAAGTGTTAAGTTTGAGTACTATTTTCATTAGGAAAGGGTTCATTTTCGCTAAGTAGGAAGTGAGTTGCGGCGTTCAATAAATGGGCGGTGCTACTACTGACCCAGTTTTGTGATAAGTGCGCACTTTCCACTGCGCACCGCTACTTCCCCTTTACCTATATATAATTTGAGAATTTTTTATAGGCCTTAAAATATGTCCTACAAAATTAGCTCATTTGATAATTGCTTTAAAATGTTAAACTAGTTGAATCATTGATTTTTATTTAAAAAAACTAGTAGCTATTAATATGATTTACTTACGAGTCTCATTTTGAACAATTTGTTTCTAATTAGATCTGAACTTTCATAATTCTCAGCTTGAGGTTAAGGTAGTTTGTACCTGAAAATAAAATAAAAATACTTTAGATTTGCATAACATTATGGTAATAGGACTTATATATTAATATAAATAATGCTACATAATACTAGTGCTCGCGTAAATAAACAATGAATGTTTTATTTAATTAAGACCAACTTGAACAACGATCCTTTAATCATATTTAACCAATGAAAACGACTTGAGAGACTTGAGAAACGACTGAAAATCGTATGAAGAATTGACATTTGTAAACATGTTTAGTAGTTTAAATCGATTAAAGATCGTCGTGCAAGTCGGCCTTAATGTATTTGTTACAGAGAATATTATATATAAATAGCTATCTGCACCCCACCTCCATATAAACTTTAACTATATCAAATCTCAGACTACTACGTGCGAGCAAAATTCAAAAATAAAAAGGGGTCCAAATTTTTTTGTTCGCACCAGCTTCACCAGCGTCACCAGATAACAATATTCGGACACTTTCTGTTGAAGAACGTCGGTATACATACGTGGCTAAAAAAAACATTTTTCGTCTGGAATGTCAATGGGATTTAGTATTATCATGAGCTGCAAATTTGTATTTAAATTATTTCTTACGTATTAGACGCTACATTGAAGATTTGCCAATTTGGCAGTATACTCTTGGAACACGGAACCAGGATTTGGTCACGTACTTCATTAAATTATTACACGCGATCTGTATTCCATCAACGGAATATGTATCATATACTGTAACTTAGTTATTATCGTAGGACACCATTGAATAAACCTGCTCGATTTGGCTCCAACCGGCTATAAACAATTTCTTTCTACCTGGCGTTATCCAGGCTTAATGCCAGGGTCCCCCTTACCATCCTGAATAGACTGTGGATTTGGTATTATGTCGGGTTAGCCGTATGACTCAACAACTCTCAACGGGAACCAAGTTAAAAGGTTGTGGGTGTTATAAACCATTTTGATTTAATTTACCAGAATGTATTTATACAAAAAAGATAACACGATAACTGTGATATGATAATAATCATAATATAAATCTTTTCTGCGACTAAATTACAATTTGTATTAATAATTATTTATTAAATAATTTTCATAGGCAGTTAAGGATTAGATGCAGCGTGTAAGTGATATTTATTTCAACGAGGTATTGCATAATTGCGGAAGCGCCACGATTCTTAAGTCACGGTCGAAGAACTCTTTCTATCAACAAGAAAACATTATTTTTCAAACCGGCTTATATTTGTCATTTAAATCGTCTCCCAAGCGCCGCGCGCGCCTTGGGCCTGTTTTTGTAAACATTATGCGTTGTATTTATAATGCTTGTTGTGGTCTAACTGTTTATAACATTGATTAATATTGCTCGTATACATAATAATTTCTCTTAAAAACTTTCTCGATCGTTTATTTTACAGGTTAATTTTATAAACATAATGTACAAATTTCCTTATAGTTCATGAAAGTAAATGTACTGATATTTGTTAAGGTAGAGACAGTTCCAGATTTGCATTATTCATTTAATATGACTCATTAAATTCAAACTGTAGTAAACATGCAGCTTTCATCTCATAAAAAAGATTTTTGTCACGGGGCTGGGAGATATTAATTATGTATACCTATTAACAAGTGTTTTCAGTCTTTCTGCCTAGCGTTATCCCGGCTTAATGCCAAATCCGCCTTTGATTATTCATTATGATTTGCCGGTGGATTTGGTATTTTCTGGGACGAGTCGCCTGATCTCTACAATCCGCAACAGGAACCAAGTTTCATCATTGCCTTGTCCATTAATCAGCAGCGTAGGCATACCACCTGCTGCGCACCGCCACCTTTCAGCCCGTCTCTTTGTGGGGAGGCTCAGAAACCCCCGAAGGACGTCCTCGGCGTCAACGGCAGTGACGAGACAGTTAGTCGCTTCTCATGACAGGCATGGGATACCGTGGTGGAATTCTCCAAACTACCCCGTTCTACAGGGCAGGAAATGTCGGGCAGTCCATCTGGCAACTTCTGCGTTTCCTTCTGCGAGATGAGGCACTCGCAAAAGGAGGACATCACCTTTATCGTTGTCGTCCTTTCGGGCAATGCAACACAGGTAAGAGTTGAAACAACCGTGACCGGTCAGCCTCTGTGTCAGCCGAAATGAAGGCGCACCATGGCGAGACTCTTTGAGAACAAGACGTACTGCCACAACAATCCTCAGGCAAGCACTCGGGCTCTCCAGCCTGGCTTGCCACTTATCCATGATGGCTCTGTAAAATCGAGCCGCAATCTTTCCTTGAAGCCATTCTTTGACCATGTTGGTATACTCTCTCTCGCCAGAATAATGCTGGCGAGAGGTTCCAAGGTCCAACTCCTAAAGGAGAGTACTTGCCAATAGGCAGAAAGGCAGACCACCTCGTAAGAAAGCGTGCGGTAGACTCTGATAATCGCCACTAAACTGTGAATTCCGCAATAGAGCGATGCAGCGGGCGTTCAGGTGCCCGACCCAGACGGGCCAACCGCATAGGACCATGGACCGCATGACACCGGCGTACAAGCTTCGGCATGGGTTGTCGGGAACTTATAGGTTTGGGAGTAGACCTCCGAGCGCACCTGTTGCCCGCTCAAGTTTTGGCAATAAAATCATAAAGTGGCTACGTAAGTTTTACCAGCTATCCAGCAACGGTCCTAGATATTAGGTCCTAGATAACCGATGGAAATCAGCTACTCCTCCACTGGTATGGGGGCCTCCGTGGGTGGCCCGATCCATGCCCATGAAAACAAGGAAAACATTGTGCTAACCCAACCTTAACTTTTAAAACACCCCGACATTAATCAAACAAAAATAGATGATTTCTAAATGGCTTGATCAATTTAAAGTAGAATGTGGCCACAGATATATATTAATGATGATGGCTTTAAGTAATCAAAAAACTACCATATCTTAAAAAATATAACAGTATATACAGTTCGAAGGGTTTTTTTTAACTGCGATAAATTAAATATTTTCAGAATTGTCCACTCCATATTTCAATAATTAGAAAGGAAGGGGGATATATCTAAAGTTCGTAGTTCAGTACATTCCTATAAAACGATTTATATAAAAAACACACATTCTATATTTCATCAGTATAGTATGTAACAAATAACGTAGTTTCTGTATAAAATGTCTATGAAAGGACGGATTTACACAGGATTCTATTTCCGCTATTTGGCAACGAGAACCCTCATAAAATCATGTATTTAAGATATTGCATAGTTTATAGTCCTCGTAATTATCACATCAGGACAGCACATTCGCATGAGGTACGATATAAAAATATAGTATAAGAAAAATTATGTAAGGGTAGGTTTCGAAGCGCGGGCGCCGCGCCGGTCGACGAATGAGGTTAAAAGAGCACGGAAGAGAGCGCGGGAGGGCGACTAGTGACAAAGCATTGCACGTGACCATGAGTGGTTACTGATTGCGCAATGTGTGCACCGCGTCACACGGCGCACGCGACTGTGACCTGTGTACAGAGCGGTGCGCCATCTGCATCCTCATTACTTTACAAATATTACATATCGGCAAGATAAAACAACATTTCCGTCAATATTCAAAATAAATTAAAACATTGAGACATGCATATTATTACCTATATGAATGATATTCATCAAACATTATTTTTGAATGGTTGATAGTGAGTAATGCGTTACGTAATATAATATAGTTATCGGTGAGCAGAAACAACGCGCGTGGGCGCCGCCGCTCCGCGTCGCGTACACGAGGAAGCAACCTTGGCGCATGATGCGCTTGCACTTGAACTTGCCCTTTAACCATACAATACATTATATTGCGCCCCGTATAACAGCTATTGACGTTCGATATATTATATGGCTCGTATTATTGTAACACTCTTAACACATTGATTGTAGTTTTTGGTAGTTTTAGGATTAGAATACTTTACAATCCGGGATAACATTAAATATTTGACCGTAATATATTTAAAATAAATGTATGCCTTAATAATGAAATGCCCAGTATTTAATATAAACTATATACTGTCCCACTGAACAATCCTCTGCGAACCACAGAGGGCCATAATGATTACTAGGCTTATTTAATATAAATATTAGAGAATAAGTTCATCAAAATATCACCTTTAACGGCTTTAAGAAATAAAAAAAAAAATAGAGTAATTAGGTCTACCTTCATATTATGCCCAATTCCTGTATTGATTAAAATAAAATAAATTGTTTAAAAAAAATCATTTTTCCATTGGTTTTATTGTTATAAACGTATTTTTGAAAAATCACAGACAAGTTAAAATTAAAATACTTAAGCAGTATACTTGTGTAATTCATGCAGAATCTAGTAATTAAAATATTCGATACATTTATAGAATATAGTCGCGCCTATAAAATAAATTACTTTTTGTGGAGAGCATTTCAAAATGAAAAATCAAAACGTTTACTTTTCAAATAGGCCACAAAGGACTCTTTTACAGGACAATAACAGTTATATTATATTTCTTTTAAACTAGATTTTTGATGTTAGTTGTTTTATTATATACTGTACGATATATTTAGTTATATTTATAAACAGATTGACCAGAACATACCTTTAGTGAAAAAATGCGAAAAAAAATATAACACTTTTATGTAACAGCTATATAATTGAATTTGTACGTATAAAAGTACAACGGGAACACTAACCTTGCAGTCTAATAATAATTGTAATACGTAGATATTTCCTCTACAAATAGATGTTTCTAGTACCTATGGACGAGATAAGGACTGCTATTAAAGAGCCCTGTTAGTGTTACATTTACAGAAATTCAAAATCCTTATTTTTGGTACAGAATTAAGAAGCGCACTTGTTAAAATGCTGAAAATTAAAAAGTAGGCATACTTTTTTACCATTTCAGGGAGCTGATTTGTTTTAGCATATTAAAGCGGATTATTATTGGATCAGCAATTTACTGATCTAGTATTAGGACGTAATGTAGCTAAAATACAGTTTTCCAATTAATGTTATTATTAGATAATTGTTTAGCATAAACGATAATAACCATGTAATATTATAATTTTAAACTGATTGTATACTATAATGTGATTCCCATAATTACTATCCATTTTCACTTGCATTTAAATTATGTTATTTGTAAGTGAAAACAACATTTGTCTTCATTTATAAAAAAACATATAAAAGGAAATTTATTGTCTTCTAGAAAGTGACTTTTGTATAAAATATTTGTTTCATATACACATCTATAAATTCATTAATGAGGCATAAAATTACAGTATACTTATCAATTTATTTGTATAGCTAATATGGTTTAGACATAACAAATAATATTCGCCGTTATACCATAGATATGTGAATGCTAAAATATCGCAAAAATTTGTAAATTTTATAAGTGGAGCAAAAGAAACAACTAGATATTAATTAGTAAATAAATAAATTAGTGTTTAAAATATTATTATAAAAGGAACAAAATGATTATTCCACTTGTTTTTACAATTTCGTGAATAATATGAAAAAAGTCATACTTACAACAATGGAATTCCATTGTTCATGGCTTTCTTGATGGACAAATTGTAAGCGTTTTATGTATACTGTTGATTAAACGGGGATGTATTGTCTATGGTAGTAAACTCAACAGTGACCGTACGAGAAAATTGTAACGTCGAGCGATTTGAGGTACTCAAGGAGTATCCGGAACGCCAGCAGCGGGACTAGAGGCCGGAGCCGGCGGGCTGCTCTCATGTCGGCGCGGCGGCCGAGCTCTGTTCCTCAACACAGCGCAGCACGAGCGTCGGACACGCCGGGCTCGTCGAGGCAGTTGGGCCGGCGGGGCCAGCGGGGCCAGCGGGCGCACGCACAACCACCACCACTCGCCGTGTTTGCCAGCAGAGCGCGATCCGCATTATGCAACGCAGAGGCCGCCGCGCTGCCGACCTGCCCCACGTCTAGCCGAAGAGCGCGTCGCACTAACCCGCCGACAACGACGCGCCGAGCCCGCCGCTATGCCCACCGACCTAGATGCACTTTTACGATGCCGACGGCGAGAATGCAATCGACACACATATTCGCGTCTCGTTTCGATAAACACATAGACGACGAAAGCGGCCTGTGACGGAGAATGCGGACGAATTTGACAGTAAACGCAGTGAGGATGTCACGTTCGCTCCTGCGGCACTCTTACGAGTGAAGAGCAGGACGACAAAGTGCACCGCGGCCGCGGGTTGCATTCAAGTTCATTACTTCCGTAGTGTGGCGAGCGCTCGCAGCGCGCGCCGTGACCGTGCTCCCGATCGCTCTTTCGACTGCCGGCTGCCGATTACCAACACGAGCGGAGCCGCGGGAAATTTGACCTCATAATAATATATATTTCAAATATTCACATTTACTTAAATGTTAAAATTAATTTTATTAGTTTGTTTGTCGACATAACCTAACGTCCATTAATTCCTAGTACAACATATTTCAGATTTATAATATTACTCGTACCTAAATTATTAACCGCACCGGTATTGGACAATCAGGAAAAAATTACTTCCACATTACGGAAGCTTTGATAAAAATAAGTTAAAAACAAAGTGCGGCCGAGTGGCGTGAGAACAGCAGCGAAAGCCATGCCAGGGCGGGCGGCGTTCGCCTGCGCGCCACCCCGGAACACGCTTTCACTCTCGCGGGTCGTCGACACAGCATGCATGCACCCTTACTCACTATTCTCGATAAAAACCCCAGATAACATTTTCAATTTTTAATTATTCTGACCTTCAGAGAAAGAATTAGTGTTATAAATTGATTTGGTGTCATTTTGACATACACTATTTAGGATGCAAGATAGGCGCCACGTTGATTGCATGTCCGATGGTAAGGGTGACGGCTGTGGGTGTCGGAGTCGGTGTTCTCTGTCGGCGTAGCCTCGCCGCACCCTGCCACCTACCATTATACAATATTGATTTCACTATTTACGGCTAGTAATCTGTTAACAGCTGCAAACTGCTCTTGCTGTAAAATACATTTCCCCAGCGTCTGGTGTAGTTCATCACTGAAGATCACTCAATATCTTTATGTTGAGATCTGTTAACTAGCTATTTAAAGCTAAGTAGTGCTAATAATAATAGCGCTTTCTGTATGTTAACAATGAATTTAAGTAGAATATTTTATGTACGGTTTTAGTAATGTGTGTGGACTAATAAATTAAAAAACCATATCGTCAACTTTTCCATTTCGGGTACTTGGTTTCTTAAGTTATACCAAGATTGGCAAGCAGGAAAATACACATAACATGAAAGAGATACTAAACTTGAATCACAATTTGTAAAACATTTATATAAAATGCATGATGGTCTTAAAATTATTAATACGCCATAGTGTTATAATATTTTAGGTAGTATAAACAAACAGTTCACGGAATGTTACAAAATTATCTTAGTACATGAATATTGATTTTAATCCTCGTGTACTATAATTCTGTTCAACGGTAACAGGACATTTATTTTAAAATGTTGATAATATCTCATTATTCATCATTATCATCAACATTCTCAAAATCATTGTTTCCTGTCTGCAAGTTCTACTTAAAAATACACTAAATATATATGACTCTAAAAACTGCGCCCGTTCCCATGATAACGACCTACCAAAACGTCTGGCGATTTGCAGCGGCCTCCGATCTACCCCAACGACGAGCGTATTTCAGACGCGTCTAACATGTACACGTACACATTACACTCTATTGATTTACGCAATTTTTACATAACTTTTCTAATCTCCCAATTACGGTATGGTTGTAATTTTTTGAATACTGTGGAAGTATGGTAAAGTGGGAATATTCGTATTAAAAACAGATTTAGTGCTAGTGATTTTAAAAATTTGGATTATTTTTGGGCTTTTTTTTTATTGAACATACTGGATTCCATTGTTTGAATGGCTAATACTTTAAATAGTAGGAGTGTGCAAATAAATCTGCATTTAAATATGTTGATAGAGTCATACATTTAATGATTATGTAATTATATTAAGATTTAGAATGGTTTTATTTATAGATAACACTGAAATATTAAATGAACGCCATAATACATTAGACAGACTGCCGTTAGATCACAATACTTTATTTTAATAAGCCCATTTGTACGGTTTAACAATGTGATTCGTCAGAAATTTTAAAAGTAAAGAGGTTATTGAAACAGATCTGTGATCCTACTATTCAGAAAAACTCATATGTGAAATGAAATTATTCGATTGCCGGTCAATTAGAGCATGAAAAGCGAAGCGCATCAAAGAAAATGCAGTTTTTCAGTGGCGTCGGAGGCTTGAGCGGTATCAAAACAGTGAATCTTCCGGGGTGAATGGCCTCCTCCGTCTCGTCCCACTGCGCTAGCCCCCCCCGCCTGACGTAGCGCGGTGTCTCGCTCCCGCGCCGCCGCCGACATCCGCGCGCGAATAAATCGCACGCTGCGCCCGTGTGCACCGCGCGCGCCCGTGTGCGCACACAGCTCTGTGTGCACTCGGATATGCGTTTACTGTACGAGTATTAGGAGTTGGGTCGTTGACATCCACCATCACCAATTTTCTTCAGCCTTATTATGAAACCTTCAGCTATTTGTAACAATAACTAATATAATGCAGAACTACTCCGCACCTAGGTTTTCATTATATTATGTAGGTATATCAAGTATGTAGGTATATTGATTGTACCCCAGATATTAGTGTCTTAATTTCTTTTTTTATTAGAGTATAAATTTCTGTTGCAATTAATTAATATTGGATACATTAGGTTTTGTTTCCGGTGTTGTCATGAACGTGGCGTATATCAGCGTATACAACTTATGAAATAATACCTGTATTATGAGAAACAATTTGTTTCAATACCCCATAACAAAGTAAAGAGAAAAAGCAGATAATATCAATAGAATTTGATTGTATTTTACCAAGGTACATTTTATGATGTTTTGGCAGAATAAGAACTATTGATCCTATTTTGTATAATACACATGGCTGATGTACATTTGTGGAAGTGCTGATACCCGCAGTACAAACTCAATTTCCCCCTTCTTAGGGTAGGCTTCAATACTCATTCACGTTTTTTTCCTGCTCCCACAGGGTGCGGGTGCATATTGCGCTCCCTGTCGCGGTACGTCCTTGTTGATACCGCTATATACGCGCATGTACTAGACCTAGCCCAATGCAGAGAATTTTGCGTAGGGTCGTTGTCCTCTCCTACATCTGAGCTTCTTCTATATTCGTAGGTGCACTTGCGATCATATGGATAAATCAAGCTTTACTTATATTTAATCACGAGACACGATGATACGTCTGACGGCTTCTTGTTGAGGGCAAGTTGTTTTGTAATTGTCTCTTTTTAGCAAAACGATGTGAAATTAAATTTTACTTCATTGTCCGTTACACTGATGAAGGACGTTTAACAAATTAAAAAAGGGCCTATTTGAAAAAGGGACAATCTTTTGGGGTTTATGGCCTATTAAAGAACAATGGATTGGATCGGCTAAAAAGCCATTTGCACAAATTGTGTTACTTTAGCAAATTCTTTTTTTTTGTAGAGTCTAAAAAAGTAACAATAGTTACAGCAACATTGAAAAAGTGCAAGTCTTGGAAGGACTGCAGAAATTACTGGCAAATAAAAAAATACTATTGTACGGTTTGAGGTGTTACGTTTTATTACTTAACATTTTAACTAATGTTTTAACTTTTTGCTTTTGGCTCTCCAGTAATTTGTTGTGCAAAACTATACAGTATTAAATGTCATTGTTGGTTTTTTCCTGACGTAATTGTTGCTTTTCGCAGAAATTTAAGTTGTCTGTATTATTCTCAACATGTAAGCAGATAGATAAATTGAGTGCACAGAGGTGTGAAGTACTAGTCTAGAATGTGCTAGGGTCAAAAGCCGCGTAGTATGTCAGCGTTTAGTATTCCGTGAGCCCGAGCTCGGGCCGGCTAACGGGATCGCCAGCCCGTCTACACAGGCCTTTACTTTCATCGATCGAACGAACCGAATTGACGGTTTACTTTCCTTTGTTAGTTTTTGGTACTGGCTATAAAATTTTATGCTTAATATTGTTACAATAAATTATATGCCCCGTTTTATCTAATAATGTGTTTATAACTAGCACAAGTTTGTTCAACTTAATTTTATAATTTCTTTATGCTCATATAATATTGACGACATAATAAAGGGTCTAGGATTGAATGCATGAGATAAAAGTGGCAAGTGTTCGGTAAAATCGCAGGTAGAGTGGCACAAAAAAACAGGGACGACGGATCCCTTGGAATACAATGTACCGTTACATTAATTTGAACCGATTATTGACAAGAAATATGATCTGACTGTTTGTGATTTCATTACGGGAATTTTGTAATGCACCTGTATCCATGTACCTCATGATATGTGCAGAATACACAGAAGCTAAATCCATATATATATAGTCAGTTACGTCGTCTGGAGAGCTGCGACAACGACACTATTAAGATAAACTAATTGAATTACAATACAAATAATAAATACAATTGAACAGTTTAAACACAAATATGATATTGAATCTATAAATTATTCTATCATAGAATAAGCGTTTGCTCGCGGTGTCGCTTATTATTATGTCTTCTTATCATATGATTAACGAATGTATTTCCAGAAAAATAAATCCATCCGTCTTTCTACTTTTTCAGAGCTGAATTTTTAACAACATCGAAATATGTGTTTTTAACTGGGCCAATAAGCATAAATATCAACTTAACAAAGAAAATTTATCAGAAAAATACTATAAACTTTCCTATATCCGTTTACCTTTAGGAATGGTATTACAAAAACCTTTTTATGTGATATTAAAATCTCAGCGTTTTAAGGCCAGAAGTTTGGTGCAGGCGTTGATGAATCTATCAGTCAGGACATGTTATTTCATATAAACAGTTTTAATTTATTTTTTCGGTTCTATGAATTAGTGTAGCAAAATCATAAATGAATTAATAAAAGAAAGAGAGTGAAGTTAGAGTTTGTAAGATATTGGTTTAATTTTAAATCGCGGCGAGAACTGACAATGAATGAACAGTATACGCTAATAGTGTTTGATATGAGTTATGGTGCGGTAACCGTTCGCTAGTACGATCACCGGAAGGATCACGACACACATTGTTCGTTTATGCATGTGGGCCACCAACCACACCGTCGTGTCATCGATACTTTTTAAAACATGTATTTATTGCATTTACTAGACATTTCCTTTTTTATCCTAATAAATTGTTATTGTTAATATTTTGATCCCTTCGCTGAGATATAAACGCGACGGCTAGAATTATATATGGGCTATGAACAGTTATGTAAGGGAGTTCATTCAGTTCAACATTGGTGACTCACAGATTTTTATTATACCTTTATAAGTCATAGACGCTTACAAGTATTAGCTTTCCTATTCAATAAGGCCGTCTAAAATGTAAATGAGTACTGTTAAGAGAGTACTTAAGCTAGTTTAATTTTTGTCATCTATCCTAGTTATGTATGTGTTTCAAATTTTAATCACTATAATGTACATAATTGTATATTTAAATATTATAGCTATATCATATTGAAATCACGAATAAAATAAAGTTTCACTATGATATAATTTTCATAAAGTGGACAATAAATCTGTCTCGGTAATGAGGTCACGTGCAGAGCAGCGGTCTAAACAAACTGCGCACATGAGCGCTCTATTTCAGCAAAGGTCACTTACGTCGTGGAGTTACTCAAGCAAGAAAAAGGTTATTACATAATGGGTGCGTGTGCGCCCGGGGCACGATACTGAGGTACCGTTGCTCGAACAGGTTCCACGCATTACTGCACCCCCGCCCATCCCGCGCACACACCGCGCGCCCTGCCGCCGCGTGCGCGTGCTCGCCCTGCACTCAACATTTACTTTCTACTCATCGAGGACCTTGCCCGGTCGCCCTCACACCCACAACGAATCGACAAATAAACATACCAAAGGAAACTCTTCACGTTTCTGTAATGTACTTTGGTTCATTTATATGACTACGTATATGTTATCATGAATCAGCCGTTTACCCAGTACTTGTGACTAACTATTGCTTATGGATTTACTTACTACTTAAAAGATTGGGGAAAACTATATTCATATGTGAATAAAACTATACAGGAAAAATATATGATGTTCTCTTATGAAATAATTTGACTGTAGACCCTGGGTTGTCCCACCTAATATTAAATCCACCGTCAAATCATGATGGGAAGGCGGTTCCTGGCATTAAATAATGCCAGGCATATAAAGATTAATATTTTATAACGCGCCCTACTACTAATTCCTCTTAAAAAATATTTTATCTTATCAAAATCCGTAAGCAGGAATCCTTAAATACAGGATTTATATTAACAAGTGGCTCAATAAAGTTGTAATCAAACTTTATGTGATAAAGTATATCACTATTCATTTATAAGTTACCATCGAAATTTTCGGTAAGAGAGCAGAAAAAGATTTTATTGTTATTTTTACTCATTATTGCTATTATTTTCATATAAAATATATAGACTAAAAAAATTAGTAATAAAAATTGTTTTGATTACTTAGTTATATATGACATAAATAGGCTATGTGTTTTTTCGAATTACTGAAGAGAACATGTCTCCTACATTATACATACGTCACGGACTTTTGTACAAATCTTAACTGTATAAATTTATTTTTCACGCTCACTTTATTTTGAACTCTATGCTGCTCGGCAGAAATGCAAAAGTCGCATAATCGAAAGCGTCTCGAAGTGGGGCCAAGTTGCGAGCGTGCGGTTCAATGACCGAGTTTTCACGGGTTTGACAGCCTTCTGTTATATCATCGGTCGTTGTCATTGTCATTGCCGAAACCACAACCGGCTGTGTGCGAGCTAATTTGCAACTTTTGCGATCACCACACGGTCTAGATTCATGTGCTGGTTTTTATATTTTAAATTTTTTTTTAGCTTTATCTACTATGTTTGCGCTTCATGAGATACGTGAGTATATAATTATGCACGTATGGACATGTGCTAATTCGTGTTCTTTGATTTAGAGCTCACGGACTTATTACTTAAATTACTCACGTTTATAGTTCCGCAATAAAATTTGTGTTAAATTTAATTTTTACCTTGGAGTATAAAATACTAAATATTTTACAAACATAATTTCGTAATTGTATCTAAATTATAGATATCGTGACTAAGTGAATATGTATGATCTATTTTTAAAATGTTTATTATCGTCAAAATTTAATTACCGACACAAATATACGAAAGCTTTTCAGTCGAAACAATGATAAGATAAAATGAGATATCGCGCGAATTATATGTAAATATTTTGTCTTATACTGACTTAACTTTGTTAAAAATATTTACTAGAAGTCATTTCAAGTAAGTTAATATTAGTCTAAAGAAATGTTTCACTGTATTTATTATGCCATAGACAAAATAAGATAGAGACATAATCTAGAGTCCATTGTTTTCATGATCATAATCTTTATTCACGTAATGCTGCAAACATAAGCTTGATATGGGTGACATGAGATGACATTCAACGTTCTGACGGTCAATTTTGTGTATGAGACTAACAAAGTTACAAATACAGGGGTGTATTACGTAAGCCCCGCATAGGTAGATCACGTGTGCTAAATGTTAGCCTTGATTTTGAACTCGAAAAAGTTCAAGGCTCTGTTTTTGCAGAGCTCAGGCCGGGCCAACAACAATAGGTACGTCTGTGTGCGTGTGTGCGATCATAGACTCGCATGGTTTGATTGCTGTAATTATAGCCCAAAAAACAGGACGATCCACATCCATGATGTAATGTTGCCGACTGCGTTGTATTACACGTCACATATTTCCACGTATTTCAGATTATTAGATATATTAAGGCAAAAAGGCGAGCATTTCTTAAACTATGTGTAATATTAAATCAATTATAGTTATTATAATCATTATGGGCTTTACTTTTTTAGCAGTGCTTAGTTAAAATACAATTTTCCTCTCTTACTAGCCACTTTATAAATATCGTTAACAGTGAATGACAAGAGAATGTTTAACTAAGCAATGCGTAAGTTATGATAATAAGTAAGATGCTATGTGATAACAATGGATAAAATATCTCCTTTTAAGATGCAATTAATTGTCTTGATATTTTAGCCATTACAATTACATAAGTCCTGAAATATAAATGAATCATAACGCGGACCCTGGCATTGAGCCGGCATAACGTCAGGCAGAAAGAAAGACAACCACATACGTCCTACTTAATATTTAATGCTATTAATATAGTATGGCTAGTTTTGTTATTTTTATACTGAATTAGTTCAAGCATAATAATATGAAATTATACAATTTTAATAAAAATGAACTAAATACCACAACCAAACCATATGAAGTCGTGTTAGGCACAGATAAGAGATATTACACTAAGTTGACAGTTTCAAAATTAAGCAATTAATATTTGAATTTTATGTTATATATAAATAAGTAAGTATTTTAATTTTCCTTAAAAATGATAGCACAATAAAATAATTCGTAATAATTTCTTAAGCAGGTTTATAAGAAGCGCGTTGATGTCTTTTGATTGAAAGACTTTAGACGTTTATATATACTTATTATTGTATACTTATACATATATACTGAATTGCTACTCATTAAGATAATCTATAAAATAAGAAAATAAATATACTGACCGCTCGACGTATATCTCGTAGTAGAAGAAATGTGTGATAGTAATCCAAATTGAAAAATCCTGAACGAATTGTTTTGTTTATGTTTTCACTAACACTTAAAATTAAATCCACACCTCACAAAAACCGTCACTTAAAAATAATAAAAATATAAAATAAGTCTTGTCTTGAGATCTAAGTTACTTTCAGTCTAGATAAATGCAAAACGTCACTTGAGTATCGTGTTTAGAGGGTCATGGTGATGGAGCGTAGAGCGACGCGGCGTGGCGCACCGACACCTCCGGATAACTGATAAAGTATAGCTCGGCTCATAGTTGGAGACGTCCTTCCTGCGCGACTACCATTTACAGCGTCCGCCCGCGCTCCGTCACTCCACCGCCGCGCCGGTACCTGCGCCCGCGCAACAGCGCTGCTCTTCCGTACTCGACGCGCGCGCGGGTGAATGAACTGCTGCGAGCGAGCGAGACGCAGCCATGCCTGGCTTCGCACGCTCTTCACTGCCCCTGTCCTCGGCACTAGTGTTCTTATCCAATGCCATGGTCCACGCTGACATTAAATTTTTCTTATATTATGCGGGGCAAATCTAGATCGAAAAATATAAACAATTTTCATATGCATTCAAAGAAGGTCATGCTTAATTTTATCCACTTATGGGATACACACACGAAAGGGCGATAAGATACAATCCCGCTAAAACTTTGCAACTGATAACGCTGTGAAGGCCATCTCAAATTGAAGTTGAGATAAACACGTGGGTTGGTTATAATATGTAGATGGAGGTTAGAAATCATTCTTGCGGATTAATTGCTATAATATAAATATATCTATGTACTTTACATCTTCTCATATGACTACATGAAGGTAAGATTTACAGCGGGCTGAAACATTAATAATTTGTCTTCTAAGTAATACTTTTTGTGTAAGTCGTTTGTTTTGCTTGAGATATTTTCATGAGCGTTGCCTATAGTTGAACCTGTGTAGCTTACATTTACAGCAATTAACACGAGCTGTCGTATAATTTTATGATAGGTCGTCAATAATTGAATGGCAACAAAGTCTGGCAGTCTCCGTGGCGCAGGCTGGCGCTGGCTGCGAAACGAGAGGCTGCAGGATCGATCCTCGTACTGGGATAAATGTTTGTGTGATCCACAAATAATTATTTCGGGCCTGGGTGTTATGAGACTGTAAGTGTACTTGTATCTTACTGCGGGGCCAGGAATATGTGTGTGTCTGTATTTGTCTATTTAAAAACCTTTGACGTTCAAGTATTCGGGCTTTTTTTTTATTGAAGTTATACTTCTTTAGGCGCGTTATGAAAAAATGATGAGAGTGAAATTTTAAGATGCGCGCGCACCTGTGACACAAAATTAACAGTATGAAGCCGTCTGTAGGGGTGCTCGATATATATCGATATGTGATAAAATATCGATACATTTGTTCGATATATCGAATCAATGCGATATTATCGCATCATTGAAGTCGATATATAATATCGATATTTTTTTTTTTTTTTTAGCTCTTCGATATTATTTTTGTTAATCATTTACTAAGAAAGTCTTTTCCTTCCTACAATTCGATATATCGAAAATATCGATATTTTTGACCGATATATCGCTATATATCGATACAATATTTCGATATATTATATCGGAAAAAATATCGATATTTTTTGTACACGATATATTATATCGGAAAAAATATCGATGTTTTTTGTACATGAACATCACTAGCCGTCTGCTTAACCGCTCATTAAGTCTCGAAAAAAAAAGCTACCAACAAAATAGGAATTGAACCTCGATATTAGTCGCGCATGTTGGTACGCTCGTCACCTCTGATCACTGTTTTCATATTTATAATATTTATCAACATGTCTCTAGTTTATATTTTAATGATGCCAAAGAAGTATAACTTCTCACGCGCGTACATAAGTACACGCACCCATTTTTTTTGGTTCGTGCTGATCAATATATAATTGTTCAAGGATTTTGTCATAGGGGTCGCGTCTATTATATTTAATAAGTCGCCCAGCGACGGCAATTTTTTTCAGTGACCGCTGTTGACGGACGTCGTTCACAAATTTCATTCTGACTGTGCTTAATTATAATCGGTAATCGTACAGAAAAAGAAGGCTTTTAAAAGCGTAATAACGTAACGTATCATTGCCCTGAAATCTTTGCAGGTTAAATTCATTTAAATGTGGAAGATGCAATTAAATTATTCATAAAAAATTGCGAGAACTTCCATTTAGTGCTAATGGCAGAGATACGCACAGACTAACAGACGGTCAGACGGATATAATGAGATTATAGTTTTTGCCATTTGGCTACGGAACCCTAAAACAATACGTTTGCCATATCTGAGACAAGGTCTAATGATGTGAGTAATGACATGCAGATGTTATGCAACAGCATTATAAAGTTTCTATTTTTACTAAATTCACAGCATAAAAAGCAATATTGGTTAAGATCTGATGATTGAGTATGAAGTAAAAACATGAAATTCCTCAACAGACAACAACTCACTCGTCGCGTTTGTGTTATTCTGTTGGAATTAACATGTCATAGTTTTAATAAAATTTGAAAACCGGCTTCAAAAATGCAATTTCAGTTGACCAACAGCGACCAGCGACCAGCGTTACACAAGTATCGAATACAAAGAGACCAATAGAAATTGTAATTTTGACTTTTAAGTGTTTTTTTTTATTTTAATTCGAATTTAACGCACTCATGTACTCACTCACGCCTGTAATCCTCGAAGGGGTAAGCAGAGGTATAACCAACACAACCACATTTCCGAGCTTATTTCTATCCCATGATGTGAAGGGGGCGAGCCTTCGCCATACCGGGCACAATTCCAAACTCCGGATTGATACTGAGTGTTCCACGATAGAAATACCCAATATTTATTTGGCCATATTTTACCCGACCGTAGCATCGAATCCAAGACCTTAGCACAGCAGTTTTATTGCGTACGCACTACACCTGCGCCACCGAGGTGGTTTTTAAGTTTTGTTAAATAAATTCAGAATTTAGAGAATATATTCGGTTTGTCCAGGTACGGTCTAGTTTTGCACTGTCACAATTTAATTTAATTCTCCTACGCCGTAAAGTTATAAAATTCGGCGACAGCATTCTATTAGTTGCGGTATAGCTCGGTCAAGACATTGCCACGGAGTACTACGCGAACTGAGCGAAATGTTATATTATGTAAAAGGAAATGTTGCACGAGAATTAATTATGACAAAATAAAGGCGGTAAGAGTAAAAGGATATTTATTTGATTACAATAAACATGTCTGTGTTTTAACGTCTGTATTTTTTAACGCGCAAATAACCGCCATACTAATCATCTGGGTTTATTCTATAAAGAATACAGTTCCATATTACAACATACACTATTCAATCTTATCTATGAAATCAAAGCGTCAATAAAGAAGCTCTCGAGATTAACTTTATTTTACAGTTACATAAACACATTACAGAAATGTGGAACATCTGAACAACAACAAAAAATGTATTATATAAGAGCATTCGCTACCTGAATCAATGAGTTTGATCAAAAGATTTGCCCTACCTGCCCAACCCTCTTTTTTTAAAGGGTAGCCGTTATAATGTTCATGTTAGAAAGGTAACGGTTCTTCATCCACCCAAACACACATTGTGGGGACAGAAATACAATGACATGGAAACTATTGCGTGCCCTGTTCTCGTAATGTACGAGATTTTCGATAAAATTGAGAAAACTTTGAACTTATGTTCATATAACAAAGATCTCATAGCCCACATGTAATATTACTTGAAACGTCTTTATTGTTATTAATTGTTGGTAGCATAAAGTAATAATTATATGTTTTATTATATATTCAAGTTAAAAAAGAAGGATCAATAAAGCAGTGTCGCTAAGACCCGCATACTTTCATTATTCATGTCTATTGTGAAGAATATTGGAAAGAAAGAGTTTTATTACGCAGTAGCTAAAAGTGTAAAAGAAGTGGGTTTGTCTATTGACTTTCTATGTATTGTTCATTGACTGACCACCCTTAGGGTGGAGAATTAGATTATAAATCGTCTTGCTACTCTTCATAATGATTTACAACAGCGGTGGCATTAATACTAAAGGGCGACTTTCGTCTCACAACGTTATATTCCATTGGTATTTAAAATAGCAAAAAACGTTATTAACATTTAAAATCCGGTTCTAAGATGTTTCAAACCGCCAAAAATATAAAATAGATATTAGAAACAGCTAACAGAGACTATGTGAGTATATAATAAGAAAAAAAGTAAATGTCCAAACTGGCCTGTTGGAGTCGCCCCTCCATCGGCAGGATGCGATCAGCGATTTGGGAGCAACGTCCTCGACCTTGAAACTAGATGAACTTACGTAACCGTCGCCGCTCGAGGGCACGAAGCCTTCTGCACCGAATTATTCCTTAAGTTTTTGCACGTCCCGCCAGATTTTACTGCCATACATACATCTAATAAGCGTGTATTTTGGATTGAATGTCTTCAAAAATAGCTTTTAAGAGTCAGAAATTCAGGATAGTCTGCATATTTTTTTGGTAATTCGGCGTAGAGTGAGCAAATATTTGTCCCAGGTGTAGGCTATGTGCTCGCCACGTGGGTGAGTGCGGCATCTGATTTAAATATGTAAACCGCTTAATTTTAAACTATTTGCTGTAACAACAGGTCGTATGAGGTAAACACAGCCTTATTTTGTTTGTAGAGTCAATGAAATTTAACTAAGCGTTTTTCACATTGTTAAAGTATGCGTTATTTGACGAATTAATTATACGACACAAATATACAAATCATCATGCTATCAATTTATGTAAGGAAAAAGGTATCACGTGTGTATTTCCTAAACGTTGTGGTGACAAATTGTTTCTTAAGGTTTTTAGTCGTTTTTCCTGATAAGTTACATTCAGTCATACGTCACTTTGTATACCTAACCAATTTCTTCAACTTGACTCAGTGTGTATTTCATTTCATTCCCAACTCGTCCGAAACAGTACATTTACCTACACAATTAGGTAAAAAAACGTACTACGATTTCGTCTATTTATTCATTGTCAATTTATCAAATTCCCACGTAGAATTATGTAAGTTTGGCTAATAAAAAACTAACTCCGATGTTTGTGTGTGTGGTGTGGGCGAATTTTCAATAATATACCTTAAGAAGGTCCCAGAATAATTTATTGGGTCTACACAATAGTTTATTTTGTATTAGTAATTTGTTAACAAAAATGACTGTACTTTCTTTTGTACTTAATTGTCGTCGGACGATTTGGAAATGTGATGAAATATAGCATGTGATGGATTGGGAAACTGACTAGTTACACAAAGTAACGTATTATTGAATGTGACCTATTAAGGAAAAACTACTACTACTGAATGTCGAGACGAGCATGCCACTCGTCTGGTAGATCGACAAGATTGCCCTTGAAGAGTTTCAACACAGCCCAGAACGTTGAATTACAAAGTATTGCGTGATACTGCACTGCGCTTATCATCCTGAGATATAAGATGTTAATAATTGTCATAATGCCTAGTAATTACACTAGCTAGAATGTCCTTCAAACCGGAATACAACAGTGTTTGCACACACATGCCTAGCGACAGAAATAGACAATGCGGTGGTACCTACCCAGGTAAATATATTTGTCGATTACTTTTAGAGAAAAAGTACTTTTACATGTTTAGCTTGTTTGCAATTAACTATAGTAAAAAAACAATGAATCATTTTCATTTCATTGATATAATTAGGCTTTTCGTGGATAAGTAACATGTTTCTATGAAAGTCCTAAGTAAGGCATTAAATAAGGTGCAATAATAATAATAATAATAATCCTTTAAAAATAAAGAGTACTATACATAATAATATCACACCTATATTATACAAACACCACTGTTCGGTACAGATATCCTACGCTAAGAGAGAGATTAGGCCTTAGTCCATCACGCTAGCCTAATGCAGATTGGTAGACTTCACACACCTTCGAAATTCTTATTCAAAATTCTCAGGTATGCAGTTTTCAACACGATGTTTTACTTTATTGTTAAATAGGGGGATAATTAACAATAAACACATATATAACTACGAACAGTCAAAGGTGTATGCCCTGTTTCGAGCCTGCGACTTGACAGTCCATAATACTCCCTGATAGGCCATCGCCGCTTTTAAGATATGACTAATACAATTATTTAATATGTGATGAACATAAACAGTATTTATTATTAGATGGTAGGATACAAGTAACAGGAATTAGTTAAAACATTTTTATATAACATTTACGGCTTAGATGTAAATTGCACCATACTTCAGTTTTAAGTGATCGTAACAAGCAATGGATCACGTTATATATCTATGTAAAGACTGTATGATTGTATGTATATTTTCAGTACTATCAAAATTTTTGGGCGAATTATCGGCCTATAATTATGTCAAAAGACACGAAAACAAACAATGAGAATGTTTTCAAATACGAAACCAAATACATACGTATATATTATATAGGTATTAAGTTATGGTAACATTACATAAATAACTAATAACAACAACTTAATCATTATGTTACATAGTTTAATAATGTTTTTGCAATGCTAACCATGACCGTGAGTTCAAGTACCTGGTTGTTAATGTTTCTGTGTAACTATATGTGTTATTATATACATCCTTGAGTGTAGTTATATCCTCAGATACTTAAATTTAGCATAGAATTGCTAGTCAGGATGATGTCATAACCGAAAGAAGGAATGCACAAAAAATCCATTGTGTAGAGTCGTGAGACTACCTAGCTGAAATCGACGAGCGTTGAACTCTTTTGAGTGTTGGAAGAGTCAATGGCTGCTATTAGCCATTTTGTGCGATTGGCTAACTACATTTAAATTGCTTTTATAAACAACATATTTGCACAAATGTTTCTTCAGTATTCTTCAGTTTGTAATTTTGCGAGACAATGTATGGTGTTAAAAGTTTATTTAATATTTTTACTAGGAGTTAACAAGTGTTTTAATAATAAAGAGTAATTAATAAGTCATTGCCTTTTCAGCTGTTACTTGAATATAACATATTTTGTACAGGACATTGACTTTATACTTCTTTATTCGATATACCATTCTATTTGTATGTTTTATTGATTATTCGCTTTTTTAAAAGTTAATTACATTTATTGTTATTATTCTCTGGCGCCGTATTTTAATTATAGAGAAAAAGAAGACAGACGCAAATTGATCGGATACAATGGGGAGGCAATTTAGTTATATGAATTACATGGTTGGTGATTTACCTTATAAATCGTTATAGCAAACCTGCTAGTCTTCGAAGTCTGCATATAGCAATGCTACGACCGTGATTAACAAAACTCACTCACTCACTCAAAACTATATTTACAAGGCATGGATGATTGGGTATCTAAGTTAATCTGGCGTACAACTACGACGACCTAATATAACTACGACAGCTGAAAATAAGGTTCTGCGACGGATGCATTCACGGAGTATTCCGCCTTAGAAGTAGAACAGCCGATTCTGGTCAGACATATTCTTCCCTCTAGACCCTCACGAATTCTTTGTCAGTATTCTTGTAGGCTATGGTGGAAAATGATCTTAATGGCAAGCTGACCTCTATTTCTATACAACCGTTAAGGATATTCACAGGTGATAGTGTGAAAGGAGGTTGGAATAAAGACCCTAGTCTGGATTCGTTTGTCTATAATGGTTTTTTCTAATATTTTATTTATGGACAAATTTGCTTACTGGTAGTAAAATTTTGACACATTTTGTATGGAAGATATGTCAAATCGCAAATAAAGATTAAAATATTAAGCAAATCTATCGGTAAATAGAATATAGCGAACGGCAATAAGTGTTAAACGAGAACTTACTATTGGTAGTACTGTTTTCTCCCCACAAGTTCTGCTATAAAAGCTGGGCACTGGCTTCGGTGTCTTTGTTTGAACATCCTAACTTTTTTCCAAATTGCTGATGGGAACCATGAGTTTTTACCTGGCTAAAAATTAACGCCAATTGTGCTCTCGCGGGCATTCAAAACAATTTTCCCCATGAAATAAGGCAGATGCAAAAAGCATTGTTAAACTCAGAAAACAAATTATTTTTGTACGTATGTGGTATATAGAGAATTAAAAGCAATAGCCCAACACATATGTACTATTAATAATATAAGTTTGTTGCGTTCATTATATGTTGTGAAAGGATAGCATGTACATATTACCCGCATTGGGAAGGTTCTTGACATCTGTTGAAAAAAACAAGGATATTGAATTGATTGAAAATACAAGTAAGAGTTCGTGTATGTCTAAAGTTATGTATACTTCTTATATTTTATACAGCAAAAATCGAAATAAAATATATTTTTAAAAGTGTGCTTTTTATAAGTTTCTTTTTAAAAACTTATTTTAATACGTAAGTTTGTTTCAAAAGATGAAAGTCGCATAATAACCGTCCCTGAGGCCGCGTATTAATGAAATCAAACCTAACATAAGGTTATTGCCCCTTAATAGTCAACTTATGAGTGCTGTTCAAATATTAATCAATAATATATCAAACAACGTTTAGCTTCATTTGAGTTGTAAATATTATAAGTTAATATGTCATACCTCTTAAGGGTGAGCCAGGGAGTTGTCATCAAAAAGGAATAGGAACATCAAATAAATCAATATTTCGAACAGATCCTTCATTCCATTATATCATCCATCGGTAAATATTATGAAATTTAATAATATAGCTTGCATATTATATGCACAATACTGGTTATTTTGAATATTTATTAACAGATGTGTTAAAGGATTGAAATGAAGTGACAACAAGTGGTCGTGGAAAATACGTGTGATTGTGTGAATTAATTGTGGGCGAAAATAATAATAGTAGCGACAATTCTCATCTTAACGTTAAAATAACTGTTATAGTTTAGATTAAATATGGTTACAAATAGAAAAATGAAGAAAATATGAAGTAATTGTGTGAGACTTGTATAAGTAAAGGTTTGAATGCTAAAACCATGTTCGATTCGAAAGAATAGAAGAGAAATTAATGTAACGTTCGCACTTGCTCAGAATAGGGTTTGTATTGATAATTGGGTCAATCCTCATAACAACTTAATGGATATATTAATTATATTATCTCAAAAGATGTAAAAAATATTTTATTTAATTGTGTTTACCCTGACGCTTGTCAATTAAACGCTATAGCATCTAAAGGTGATCATCATTATCAACATCTATGAGAAAATGTGTTGAATAATAGTCGATTATATACGAGTTTTTAATGGATATACAAGATAATCACGTAAAAATCAACACACGAGTTTTTGTTAGGGATATGTTACATATTTTATTTTGCATATTTTGTAGGGCGTATCCAGTTATTATGATTTTTATTCCTACTTAGATTGTTTTCTGCTTATCAATACCGCCTGAGCGTAGCAAAATGAAATGTTTTCTGAGAAATAACATGTACACCAGCGATTGTGTTACGCTTTCGATGACCTACCTAATTTGCAGTAGCAAAGATTTACAATTGTTAAGCATAAAGGCTTTGGGAGGGCCAGCAAATTTGGCCAGGTACTTATATATAAAAAGCAAATAGTTTGAAATCAAGTGGTGAAGCATTGCCTAGTTTTCTATGCATGGATGTTAAAACGCATGGGTTTGACGTCGGAGGTGGTGGCGACGGTTGCGGCGGTGACGGCAGTGGTGCGGTGTGCGTTGAGTCAAGGTAAGTGTGCCGATGGCCGGGTGTGACCTAGTGTGGCTCCCCCACCCTGCTGCTACGTTCTGCACTCACGAAAGTTCAACGAACCTCCAGCAGAATTCTTACAGACATACGCGACGGTTACATTACCGGAACGCAGTTGCAATCGCCGCCAAGACACCAGCATCGATGGCTATAACTTCGCATATTCTCCCGATGTATTCACGCAGATGTAACCCTTTTCCGTTTAACGTGAGTGTGTTTATCTTCATACATACATTAGAAACAGAGTACCTTCATTTGAAATAACATAATAATTATAAATATGAATTTGAAATATCTATGCCAAATAGGATTACAACAGCAAGACACATAGAGACAAGAGTCAAAATTTTAAAGCAAGTGTATGTTAATTATTAATACAGACAATGGTAACAAAACCAGAGAAATTGAAACTGCTACAAGTTATTCTATAATTGCATCAAATTCAATAAGACAAAAATTTTATTTAGGAAACTTAATCCATTCATATTTTTATCACAAACTAGATGACCCGGTGAACTTCGTATCACCTACATAATATATTTGTGTAAAATGTGGTCAAAACTTAATACAAATGTTTTATTTACATTAAATGCAATTAAGTGAGGTACTGCGCCATTGCACGTGAGGTAGCCCGTCGCACATTTAATTGACTTCGACGACCTAAGTCAGGTCGTATCCCACCTCCCTCCGGTTGGACAGTCCTGTCCCCGTCCCGTCCCCGTTCTGTCCCCGTCCTGTCCGCGTCCCGTCCCCGTCCCTTCCCGTCCCGTCCCCGTCCCATCCCCGTCATGTCCCTGTCCTGTCCTGTCCTGTCTCACTGTCCAGTCTCACTGTCCAGTCTCACTGTCCAGTCTCACTGTCCAGTCTCACTGTCCTGTCTCACTGTCCTGTCTCACTGTCCAGTCTCACTGTCCAGTCTCACTGTCCTGTCTCACTGTCCTGTCTCACTGTCCTGTCTCACAGTCCTGTCTCACTGTCCAGTCTCACTGTCCAGTCTCACTGTCCAGTCTCACTGTCCTGTCTCACTGTCCTGTCTCACTGTCCTGTCGCACTGTTCTGTCTCACTGTCCTGTCTCACTGTCCTGTCTCACTGTCCTGTCTCACAGTCCTGTCTCACAGTCCTGTCTCACTGTCCGGTCTCACTGTCCGGTCTCACTGTCCGGTCTCACTGTCCAGTCTCACTGTCCAGTCTCACTGTTCTGTCTCACTGTCCTGTCTCACTGTCCTGTCTCACTGTCCGGTCTCACTGTCCAGTCTCACTGTCCAGTCTCACTGTCCAGTCTCACTGTCCTGTCTCACTGTCCTGTCTCACAGTCCTGTCTCACTGTCCAGTCTCACTGTCCAGTCTCACTGTCCTGTCTCACTGTCCTGTCTCACTGTCCAGTCGCACTGTCCTGTCGCACTGTCCTGTCGCACTGTCCTGTCGCACTGTCCTGTCGCACTGTCCTGTCTCACTGTCCTGTCTCACAGTCCTGTCTCACTGTCCGGTCTCACTGTCCGGTCTCACTGTCCAGTCTCACTGTCCAGTCTCACTGTCCAGTCTCACTGTCCTGTCTCACTGTCCTGTCTCACTGTCCTGTCTCGCAGTCCTGTCTCACTGTCCAGACTCACTGTCCAGTCTCACTGTCCTGTCTCACTGTCCTGTCGCACTGTCCTGTCGCACTGTCCTGTCGCACTGTCCTGTCTCACTGTCCTGTCTCACTGTCCTGTCTCACTGTCCTGTCTCACAGTCCGGTCTCACTGTCCGGTCTCACTGTCCAGTCTCACTGTCCTGTCTCACTGTCCTGTCTCACTGTCCTGTCTCACTGTCCTGTCTCACAGTCCGGGCTCACTGTCCGGTCTCACTGTCCAGTCTCACTGTCCAGTCTCACTGTCCAGTCTCACTGTCCAGTCTCACTGTCCAGTCTCACTGTCCAGTCTCACTGTCCAGTCTCACTGTCCAGTCTCACTGTCCAGTCTCACTGTCCAGTCTCACTGTCCAGTCGCACTGTCCAGTCTCACTGTCCTGCCCTGTCCCTGTCCCTGTCCCTGTCCCTGTCCCTGTCCCTGTCCCTGTCCCTGTCCCTGTCCCTGTCCCTGTCCCTGTCCCTGTCCCTGTCCCTGTCCCTGTCCCTGTCCCTGTCCCTGTCCCTGTCCCTGTCCCTGTCCCTGTCCCTGTCCCTGTCCCTGTCCCTGTCCCTGTCCCTGTCCCTGTCCCTGTCCCTGTCCCTGTCCCTGTCCTGTCCTGTCCCTGTCCTGTCTAGTATAGCGTGGCGACCCGTCACCACTGCAAGCTTCGCAACGCCAACAATCCGGTTTATACCTGCGCTTATAGATGTTTCACATCAAAAAGATGTCAAATGTTTCATACCCAGGAACAGTTTGTATGGTAAAATTAAGTTGTCGTTTTTAGTGTTTTCCGTTACTTATTATTTATGTTACTCATTTTTTCTCACCGGGTAAACCTTCCCTGAACTTCCACAGATATTTCAAGATCAGAATTAGCCAAATCGGTACAGCCAGTCTCGAGTTTTTGCGAGACACACGCACAGCGATTCATTTTTATATATATAGATAACCCTAGCCTGGTTGTAAAATCCAATAGAAACAGTGTACCAACATCTGTACTTTTGCTATTTATCGTAAATACATGCATAGGTCTGCGTTTTTATATAATCATTTCGCTTAAATGTATGGGGTGTGCAGTATGTACCTCGTGTATATGTTTGACACATAAAATATAGACAGGGAGCCCTCGGGTAGCTGATCCACTTGACTACTATCAAGCCTATCTTATGACCTCGTTATCGATAACTATTGGAAGCCCCTCCTTCCAATAGGTATGATTACTAACCAGCTGATTTTTTTGTTTTTACTTAGTTAATATTTATATAATTTAACTGTCATATTGTCCTACAAATAAAATAATAATTTTTTGAGTATCATCAAATCGAAATATTCCATCCTTGCCACCTCTGTTAGCTACCACAATAGAGAATTTTCGCATAGGGAATAGTTGGTCGTCTCATCGAAACGAAGCTACTCACGGAAAATGAGCTTGATAGTAGTCAAGTGGATCAGCTACCCGAGGGCTCCCTGTCCAATAGCAATATGCGTAGATTAAGTTAATCGCGGACACAGATACATTTTAGTTGATGTGCAAACATGCGAGTGTAAGTTGTTGTCAAAAAAAAGTTTGTTTGTTCACTTAACTAATGGTTAGATTGTTCTCATAATGTTGCCAGCTATTGTTTATATCATTGTATACGTCACTGTAATACGAGTGAATTCAGATATTATCGCAACCACGAACAGTTATAACAAAACCTAATATTTTGCCTGAGATTTAAATAATACAGATATTTTTTGTGTAAACAAACAACTGTTGTTTCTTTCTACTCTCAATAAATTATGTTTTTTTTTTAATACGGCGTCCATCTTGAATGAGATTTTTTGATTTGCTTAGATTTTTTTTAACTATTAAAAAAATCCCGTAAATATAGGTCTAAATTTACTTTTAATATTTTCATTTACAACAGATTTCTTCTTGTTAGATAAAAAAAATCAACCTAAAATAATTTCAATATATTAAAGATAAAATGTACAATAAAAAAAAATACGAGTATTATTTTCAAGTCTAGTTGAAATTGTATGGCTCATTTTTATTATTATTACTGAAAAACGTACGGCGGCACTCAAGCAGTTCTGTTTCTAAACCAAACCAAATTATAGAAAAACAACATATTATGACTCAAGTAGATATCATACGATGAATATAACTCTTCAAAACAAATATATACAACAACACATTTAGCATAAGTCACTGTAATAGGTTTCCGTTGGTACAGTTTCGGTACGGAATCTAAAACACAGATATTATAAGAGATTCGGTGAGATATGGGCGAGTAGCCGGCTGTAAAATGAGAGGCCTTTGGTTCGATCCCTATACTGAGATAAATGAACAAGTGATCCGCAAATATATGTACGTATGAATGTTGTGACACGGAGAGTCTGCCATAGTTCATACCCATGATTCGACTCATGAACACAATGAAGTATACGCGTGCGCGTGCGTGTCTGTGTGTTTCTGTGTATGTATATCTCTTGGTCTTGGTCTTGGTTGGACCTCTTATTCTCCGCACTTAACCCTTAAAATCTTGGGCCACTATACGTGATGTGTATGCTCGCTAGAAGTATAGCCACCCTAACTTCGACCAGAAGAGCAGAATCCTCCTAATGTCTCCACAGGCTTTATAGAGTGGTTTCGGTATATTGAGGATTTCAGCCCGTTGTGTAGCTACACCTTCGCATTCCAGTAAGACTTCGGGAGCTGTTTCATCATCGGTCATATCTAGAACATATAAATATTTGTTACGTGGGAAATGTCCTGAGATGAGAGATGTCCTGTCAAAAAATAATAGAAGCTTTGTAATGGGTAAGCGGAGATTCTTTATAATCAGTTTTTTCGTGAATAATACTAGTTCGGTTTTTTGAGTTTACTGACAGTCCCTTTTCAGAACAAACGATGAGTCCGACGATTTTGAGTGCCTTTTGCATGACGTCGCATAGGATTGCCTCGAATGATCCCCTTATGAGGATTGCTACGTCATTTGCATAGCCGACAGTGTAGAAGCCCGCCTCTTTAAGTGACCTGATTAGGTCATCCACTACGAGGTTCCACAGAAATGGTGAAATGGTTGCTCTCGGGGAGGAACCCCGTGAGCAGCTTCTGGACACGATAGCTCGAGTGGTGCCCTGCACTGTTACATGTAATGCCCTTTGACTCGGCATTCCGTCAATCCAACCAGATGTGGCTCAATCAGCGCCGTGGTTGAGCTGGGCGTGGCTTATGCTATTAAATTACGTCTTGTCAAAAGCCCCCTTGTCATCGATGAAGGCTACAAGAGCTGATGATTGTGTTGATATTGCACTTTCGATCGGTGAGATAACACTGTAAAGCCGATTCCGTTAATGAGCCTAAACAGAAGCCATGTAGCTGATGGTGTGCGCGATCCGAATAGCAGAGTTTTTCTAGAGTCTTAAGGAGGAAGGAGGTGAGGCTTATCAGCCTATATGATTTGTGCTGCATATAATCACTCTTACCTGGTTTGGGTATAAGTACCACTTTAAGTTCTCTCCATTTTAAAAGAGCGTAGTGGTGCTCGAGTTATCCCTGATAAATCCTAGCCAGATGCGGTGCAATTATGCTCCTGCATCACTGAAGCAGTCCAGGACAGATGTCAACCAAGCCAGCAGCTTTGTATGTGGAGAAACTGTTGATTGCCTATCTGTGTATATATTCGTGCATGCTCGTGTATCTATGTGTTCCTATCCTTACAAAATGTGCGAGTCAAGAGTAAGATACTGCATACCAAACAAAAACCATCATTTGTCACAAGACCGCCAGCCTTAAACTGAACTGAGCTGGACACATCTATTGAATGTACAACAATTTATGTACCTACTACAAATAACTATAACACAATAGGTGTTACAGTGGGCAGACTATGACTTGGGTCTCCTAGGAAGCGTCGTCGAGACCGGCTAAATTCCAACCAAACAACTGTAAAACTAATTTAATTAAATGTCGGGTAAAGGGAATAATTATGGATTAAAACGAATGTTAATGTCAGAGCATTATGGAAGTTCATAAGGAATATTGCATAAAACGGCTAATCTATGATGTCAAGTTCTATTGTAAAATGTTTATGACATGTAATTTAATATTTTATTGTTTGTATTGGCTTTAGACATTTAAATCTTTACTACCAAACAGTTGTAAGATTCAAAGTATTAGAGACTAGCATATTATCTTATTTTAAGCAGCAACAGCTCATCGGGGCGTGGTACGGACTATCGAGACGAAAGTCGCAGGAAACCAGCCCAAAGCGCATGCATCTCTGAGTTTTCTTAGTTACATGTATATTAATTATAAATAATCTCTTGCTTTAACTGTGTAGGTAACATCGCAAGTAAAATTTCATACCTGAGATTTCTCAGGTTCTCACTTCCGTAAGAATTTCGAAGATATGTGAAGTCTGCCAACCCGCATAAGGCCAGCGTGGTGGACTAACGTTAAGCCCTCTCATTCAGTAGGGGAGGCCCGTGCCCAACAGTGGGATGTATATTAATACATGGCTAGAATTATAATTATATTATTAACCGACTTAAAAAAAGGAAGTCCTCAAGGTGGGAGGTCCCTCATATGCGAGAGGCCGTCTGGATTGGTAGCACCGCTTTGTCTATTAAAAGTTCTGTGTGGTGTTGCTTCTATTTATGGGCAGGCATGGCGTTTACGATCATGCGAGCGCCTTGCACGTCTCGTCATTCAATCAGATAAGAACGACGAGCATTTTTTTGTGTTTTACTTCCGCATGATTCTGTAGAAATGCACGGGTATGATTCAGAGAAAATATATTTATGTAATTTTGGTTAGTTTTGAATTGTTTTGCGTCACTGCACCTGCTGTAACTGAGATTAATAATTTTGTAGAAATTAAACTGGTGTCGACGTGTTTTCCAATATTTGTGTTCGCGTAGCAATGACATAGTTTTTCATCCAATTACTTCGGATTTATCAATATAATATAATAGCCAGGTACGAAATTATATGTCGCAGATTTTATTCCCGTACGTGGTTAATTTCGGGTCTGGGTGTTATGACACCGAAAGTCTCTCATAGTTGTTAATTCATAAAAGGTAGGTCCCGTACCTTAGTGTGGGGCCAGGGGTATGTATATCATTATTGGATGTATTTGTTGTTAATATAAAACAGGTACTTTAGACATGCCCCTTAATCGATAAAAAAAACTAATTTCAATTCGTCACGTATTTTTTTTATGTCCGTACATTCGATTCGACAAAATCACCCCCCAATCGTGGAATGATTTTGTTGGAAAAAAATCATTTAATAAAGTTTCCTGCGATGTGGACTCTTATAAAATATAGTTAACATAAGATGACGGAGTATGAAGTAAAAAATGTAATTCCTCAGCGGTCTACAGCACACTCGTCGTGATTATGTTGTTGTATTGGACTTTACATCCTGTACCACTAAATAAATATATAATAAAAATAACATTTTTAACAAATCATTCAATTTGTAATATATTATGATTTGAAAATGATATTTTTCAATTATTTAAGGTTTTACGGCAATTAATTGCCAAAATGTAAATAGAAAATACATTTAAAATTGCGCAGGTTAACATAAAATTACTAAAAAATGAAACAACTGTTTTAGGATTAAAAGAAACTACAATAATAAATGCTCTAGTAAGGTTTACTTTTATTTTTAAAACTCATATTTGTCATTACTTTATTTTATTTACTATCTCAATATGAACTAGCAACTATCATATTCATAAATAATCATTTACAATCATTAACTACTGTTTTTATGTGTTTTAATATTTTCAAAAGCTGGATATAATAAGTATAATGCAGCAGTAGGGTTTCTTGTAAATAATTGAATTGTCTTTGTTTTTCCTGTAACGGTAATACTGCAGGATATGTATGCCACCTGGCACATTGCATTGGACCGAGCTTCCAGCAACCACTTGACGTTCTTGGTTGAGTCATGATTCAGACGACAAACATCGTGAGTAAGAGTGACGGAAAGGAAAGGGGTTTAACCGAAACTCGCCGCGGAATTATGTTAATTTAGTTTATTATGTCACCAAGCGGCCGCGGCCGAAGAAGCTTCGTGAATCATGCGCTCACCTCATCATGTGAGTAGAGCTGCGCAAGCGCCGCCACCGTTATTACTTTCTATTACAAAGGTTTTTCCGTTGCTTAAATTCACATTCAGTACGAATTGCTTTGCATAATAATAAACAGTGGATGATATAAGCTAAAACTGGAGCCTTCGTAACAAATAATCTAAAAATGATTTAATTTCGGTATTTTTACTTATTTCTTTATAGTAATTAATTGTACATTAGACAAATTAGAGAGAAAAAGAAAAGAAACTTATACATTTAAGCATAGTACAACTGACGGCCTTATCGCTCAGGGCAGTCCCTTAGTGGCATCCATATTTTTGTACATGATATTAAGGCTATGTTTATAAATTCAATCAGGAACTTTAAAGGGTAAATTGAGCATCTCTAATAGTAGTTGTACATTAAGTTCTTCCTGGTGTGGGCGGGCGCAGCATGAAGCGCGTCTCGGTGTCGCACTGTGCCGCTTGTGCCCGCGCCGCGCTGTGCCGTGCCGCGCCGTGGTTCGGCCGCAGTGAGCGCTAACGGCGCGATCGAGGCCGATGAACGCTGCTGGCCTTATTCCGGCGAACTATCGCAAGCGAGAAATGCGACACGTACTTTCATTGTCACCTCATAATGCATTGCACACTACGTGGACCCAACAAATTATTTAAACTGGACAAATGGCTAAAGCCTAGTTTGCCCTCGTCTTTTGTCTAGAGACAAAATCATTATATTGCGTTTTACCTATTATACAACTTTATCACTCAATACTTGGCTAATAATTAATAATGACTGGTGGGAGAGTATATGATCTTTTTTCGTACCCCACTTAATAGCGACCACCGTACACATGGTGAAAACCCGTCACAGTCGCTCGTTCAGGGGAGTCGCGTTCCGGAGTCACTCATAGCGAGTAGTTTTAGGCCGACATAATTCTGCTGACCGTCGAGGGACGGCTGACATTATATTTGGACAGCACTATACTTAACACCATTCCAGTGCGCCATTGCAGTGCAAAAATAACTTACATTTTGAAGTAATGCACATAATATGCATAATCATGATATGCTTGTTTATTTAGCACTTACTATGCCATAAAAAGCCTTGTTTTTTCTATACATACAATATTTTATAATTTATTATTTTTTTATATTAATTTCTTAAAATGGACCCTTATTGTAATATTCTCGGTATTTTTCACATCGATGAGCATAATATTACTAACAATAAAATATATAATATGATTATTAAAAAGCAGTGTTTGTGAGGTCAGTCACTGTGCGACTATGAACGCAGTTCGATGCGAGCTCAAAATGACGAGGTGAGAGGTAACAATGGCTCAACTGTTGCTACGAGCAGCTACGATGACGCTGCCATTGACCTCGCCGCTGTGTCAAGTGCAATTCGCAATAACGTTGCATCGTCTTATTGTAGATATAATATTCGACAACATAACTACTTTTAATTACAATAAAAAGAATAAGGATCATTGACTTCATTTAAGTTTGTAAATTAAACTTTAATAATAACATCGCCTCATTAGCTTAGTGATAGCATACTTAGGCTGAGAAATGTGATGTCTTGGGTTCAAATCCCTAGTCGAGCAACCACAATTTATAATTAAGCTTTCGATTAGAAAAATCATACGTTAGTTGACTGAAATTGAGATTTGTGCCCGGTGTGGCGATGGGTTCACTCCGTGTCACATCATGGCACGGAAATAAGCTGAAAAATATATGAGCGCACTCTTTCACCTCTGCCATTTCAAAAATTTAATGTTGAATATTTATGCTACAACTGTTTATTTTAATTAAATATAATACGAGTATGTATAATTAAATATGGTGAATTGTTTCAAGTGCGCCACTATTTGCTATAACATTTTATATTTTAGAGTAACACATTACACATAAATAGGTACATAAGTGAGACAAACATATTACTAATGATCCTGTATACACTGCGATTAGAACCCAAGCAAAGAGAACCAGTTTTTCCATTTCTCTCTAAATTTGTGTTAGTGAGTGAAAACTGCATGGCCACGCGGACGTCATTCCACTTTTCCGAGGCGTCAGTGATTTATAATGCGACTTAGCTTACTAGATCTCTGTAGATCGACTAAACCTCCCCTGCATCACCTGCTATGTTCGCAAAGGAGGGGCTGCAGCAGGTCTCGTTTTGTTGGTCGATTTCCAGGTATATCCACAGAAGCTACGACGCGCCGTCGCCGTTGCATTTCGCCGCTGCAGTGTGCAGTAGGTAAGTGTGCCGATGCACTCTAATCCCCTCCACCCTCCTCACTGCAATCATTCATGACAAGTTCAACCCGTCTAGTTTTTGTCATTCGAATGTGAAAAAAAATCGCATATGAATACACCTAATGCGTACCTAGGATTGTTACGTAATATCCAACATTCTTGCCAATCGAGTTTCTTGTATTGCCTGTAGAGGCCTGTGTTTCGATTGTTATTATGGTCGGGCAGTAAAACATTAATTGTATTAATTGTCGATTTGTATTTTAAATTATTATGTAATATAATATTATTATATGGTTGGCGCTCACTTGGGGAGGCTTACGTTCAGCAGTGGACGGCAATAAGCTGAGATGATGATGATGATGATGATGTAATATAAATATATATGTTAATTGAAGCAGCGGTAGCTCAGTGGGGATTGGTACGGACTGTCGAGACGAAAGCCGCAGGTTCGAAACCAGCCCCAAGAACATACACCTCTGACTTTTCTGAGTCACGTGTATATTAATTGTTAATTATCGCTTGCTTTAACGGTGAAGGAAACATCGTGAGGAAACCTGCATACCTGAGAACTCGAAAAGATTTCTCGAAGGTATGTGTCTACCAACCCGCATTAGGCCAGCGTGGTGGACTAAGGCCTAACCCCTCTCATTCACTAGAGGAGGCCCGTGCGCAGATGTGGGACATGTATAATACAGGGCAAGTAAAAAAAAATCGTATAATTGATAATTAGATAAAGGCAATAAATAGTGAGTGGTGAACAAGAGTGGCGATGAGTCAGGTTCGTTGGTTTGTCTCGTTTTCATTGGCGTGCGCTACGGACGTTGATTACGACTGGAAAACTTTCATGTTGCACGTGTTGTGAAGAATTCATAGAATTTATCTTTTGGATTACCATACTAATTGTTAATGTAGACTTTTTATGTTTACTCAAATATTACATAGGTATTGAAATAAAAATAATTTAAGCGGGTTTTATAGCGGTTTATTTTTACTTTTGGACTGGGGCCCGCCCCGTGATCACGAATTCTGAAAAGCTTTCGAAACGTCGGGACCAAAAGTAAAAATAAACCGCGTTAAAATCTGTTTAAAGTTTTATTTCAAATAATAGTGTTTTTTCGCGACTTGCAATGACACTACATGTATCAATTCAATAAAAAGAAGTAAGTGTGTGTGTGTGTATAAGTGATTATTCTATTTTTTTCGCCACGAGTACTTCTCCAATTTATTAACGTAATGTAATTTACAAAGATCGTACTATAACTATTACGATGCCATATTTAATGCATACACTCTCGGAACTACCATTTATAAATAATACCATATAAATAAATAATAATAAATGCACCCAACAGTCACACACATAGTTCTGAGCCCACACTAGGTTAACCGGTATTGTGGGTACCAGAAACTACGAGGGACTTGCGGTCTCACAACACCCAGACCCGAAACATATATTTGTGGATCCCACAAACATTTGCCGCGATGCGGAAATCGAACCCGGTCTCTTGCTTTCCAGCTGGATACTCGCCTACTGCACCATGTAGACTGCTGAAAATTTCTCGACGAAAATTACCGTTCCTAAGTTAAATTATTTATTTAAATTAAAAACTAACAACTTCGCAACATTAATCTATTAATATGTATCCATACTACCACATTGTCAGGCTGGCATAAGGCAAGTTGGTAAAGTTAACATAATGTAAGATATATTGTTTGCTTATTTACCGATGAAATCTCAATTCCTCTGTATAGTTTTATGTATGTCATCGCTAAATAGGACTGATTGAATGAACTTTTGTATGAGTAGGTTTACTCTGACGGTGGTCCCATTTTGATAATAAAAATAAAGGGTTGAAATTGGGAATGACAGACTGACACTTATGCTTATATTTTATGCACCGATTTTGTGATGCTCTCACTAAAAATAGTAGAATAATTTTTGACGAACGAACCGACTCAAAAAAAGTAAATAAAATTATATAACATTAACTCGGCGATATCAACCACCGAGTCACTGATATTGACCATTCTACTATAAGAGCACGGAATCGATCTTCTTTTAATTTTATTACAAGGGTTTTTTTGAGTAGGTTTTTATATGAAGATTTTAAGCGTTGTAAAGGATATATCGGTGCTGAGACAGGTAGGTTTAATTTTAAAATGTTGTTATATCCACAAGAAATCATGTTTGCAGTTTGCATGAAAACATAAGTATTTGTATTAAGTCATATATGAAAATGATAAGCGATAATTGAGTGTATGGGGTACGTATGGCGTGTGGTGCGTGCTACGTGCAGGCGCAGCGGCGCGGCGCGGCGTGGCGGCGCGCGGATACGATGTCGTATAGGGTTATATCGACAGGTGGGTGTGCAAGCGCATCGCGCCGAGTTTCCTATCCGTATCTAGGCGAGTGACAGTAGCGGCTTGCGAAAGTGCACATAATTGGATCGGCGCTTTAGAAAGGGGGTTATGAGTTTGTAAGTGCAACGAACCCGCGTGCATTTCCTCGGGAAGATGCGGTGATACTGCGCTCCTCTGCTGAGGAAAGCGTGCGATTCCTGGAAGCTAAACATCAGCTCTCATGCCTTATTTGTCTTATCGACAAAAGTGAAATTGATATAGCACTAGCATCCGTCCATCAGATAAATTTCTAAAAATACTGATACTTTTGGTTTGTTTGTGTGTGATTATAAAAAAGTAATATCGATCTAATCACACTGAAAAAAACCATCACATCTGGTGTGTTTTTGTACTTCTGCGGGTAAAAAGTTGCCTATTATATTAATGATGCAACTGTCGCTAAACAAAGGGCGCATAACGGGGCCAAAGGGTTACGGGACCATATGCCCCAAATGCCGGATATGGGTTAAGTAATCACGGGGTTTTGCATTCTTTCCATTAAACCCCTTTCCTTTGTCAGGGTTGTAACAGTAACTCTACATAAAAAAAGAAGACATTTGCACGCATGGATGGTATACTATTTGAATTGCTGCCGATGAAAACGGTTTCAGAACATTTTTCTCGTTATGTCAACGATGCAACTCTATTCTTTTTCATAGTTTATTTTTGTTAAAATTATTAATACTTTAGGGCCGATTACATGTGACGTAGAATAACGAATAATTATAATATTACTAATTGTCGCTAAAATATTAAATACGTGTAGAATTATATCACAATTTAAAACGTTTCACACAAAAGGTCGTTTTTCTGGATTGGTAACGAAATGTTTGTTTCATTAAAACCGCTAAACTACCTGCCTATCCAATATAAACAAAAACAAAACGCCGTCGGCTGATGATATGGTATCTAAACCTCAGATTGGTCACGGTACAAAGAAAGATGGTCAGTCATATATCTTTCCGATGCATTGTTGTCGAACGTCCGTTGGTTCTCGGAAAAAGTTATTTACTATAAATCCCGGTTTACAACAGGAACTGTTACAATGTAGTGGGCCTGCGTGACGAAATGTACGCACTTTGTTAAAAAGTGCATCTACGGTGTGACGTCACAAAAACAACGTCATACAACGTCGCCAGGTTCCGTTATTTACACAAAGGGCACACAGCAGTATGCGCGCACACAAAGCAGCTACGGCCTGACCACAACAGCTACTCACTTCGCATTGTCTTTTCTAGCGTCGTAAATCAATATAAATGTAAACAATGACCAATATGCTGAGTGATGCTCTGTACTAAAAATATGGTCTTAAAAATAAGCGTCTAATACACATAGGCAAGACTTTATTTAACAAACTGTAATTTAATATTAACATTCATGCGGGAAAATGTTGCACATAACTTAAATGAGGGTGCGAACACTTCTGAGTACCTAATGTTGACGGATTCTGTCATCATTTAAATATTATGCGTATTTTATAAAACCTTTTGATAATGCCATGAAATACACATAGAACAATTAGTATTTCTCTATTTATTAAACTTTGTACACATGGCATACAGGCCGAATGAATAATAATAATTGCATAACTTTAACGTAACCATTGGAGTTACGTTACGAACTCGTATCGGTACGTATATGAAAATTACTTATGTATTCGGGAGAACATATTTGCTATCGACAGTTAAGGATAACAAGGAATGGGCCGGTTCGAACGGGCTATTTCCACTGTCTCACAGAATATCGACGTAAAGTAGCAGCTTGCTGTTTCGTTTTGTACGGTAAGTAAGATATCCGGAGGCTTATATTCCCTTTACTATCCCTTAATTACCCATTTTCTTTAAGGCCGGCAATGCAACAATAAATTCCTCGGATTTGTGCATGCTCATCGGCGGTGGAGGTCACTTACCATTAGGTTTTTTTATTTGATTGAATGACGACACGAGCAAGGCGCTCGCCTGATGGTAAGCGCCAGGTCTGCCTATAAACAGAAGCAACACCACAGAGAACTTTGAATTACAAAGCTAGGTATGACACTGAACTGCGCTCGTTAACCTGAGACATAAGATGATAAGTCTCATAACGCCCAGTAGTTGCTTGTTTGCCGGCTTCTTGTATAAAAAAGGACTACAAAAGTAAGTGTAGTGCAAAGAGATCTGCAAGGATCATAGTAAAAGGAAATCTGTTTTCTCCATCTACCATCTGAGAAACAGTGGTGAGACTTCGTTTATTAGCCTGAATGAGAAAACGAACAGGCCACTCGCCTGATAATAAATGTCGCGCCTGCCCATAAACAGAAGCACCACACTGAACTTTGAATAACAAAGTAATATCTGGTATTGGACTGCGCTCGTCACCTCGAGACATTATATAATAGATGTTAAGTTACTTAATGAGATGAGTCCTATGCAAGTGTTGTAGTAGAAAGTAATAAGCTAAAAAGCTATTAGTTATAAGTGAAACCATTAAATAAAAATATAAAGCGTTAAACTCTAAATAAATTGTGTTGTAAGTATACGTACGTGCACGTATATAATGCTACTAATGAACTCTAGAACGCCACCAATGCTACCTACTCGTATTGGGTCCTGAGAAGATTCATGAAATACATGCAGATTAATGTATTTCAAACGAGAATTTATAAGATAAAGCTTTTTGATCACTTCCATGGCTGTATAAGCCAACCTTACGGGAAAATATTATTTTTATGTACTAAAAAGTTATGCAACAAATATGTAATATAAATTATGTACTAAAAAGTTATGCAAACAAATACATAGCGCTGTATCCGTTTCCTTTAAATGATTGAATTTCCAATACAGGCGATACTAGTTTAGACACAATTGATGTAGTCCTATTTCCTTTCAACGAGTGTGTGATTTGACATTTAAGCTTCACCATATAAGTTCTGGTATTAATATAATGAATTAATTAATATTTTTAATTAGATATACACATAAATGATGACTACATCAAAACACAGCGAACAGTGACTCAAAGTACTTCGATTGCAGCGTACACTCACAATTAGAATCAAAGAGCACGAGCGTAAAAAGTTACCGAGGCGTTTTTAAAAGCGAACGCATACCTCAAATAGGTAGAGGTTAAAAAAAGTAAAAAGAAAGGACAAGTCCCGTTAGAATCCCGGTTCCTTGCTGCGTTGTTAATAGACGAATCGACAGCCGGCTACTCTAATTTGGGTGTGTTATGTATAGAGAAAATAGTCAAGCCATTTTCGTTTTGATGTTTTCTGTTATGAATACGTCATATTTCTTTTAGATGTTTTAATATATTTTATGGTATTTGCCATATATAATAATATTTTATGGTAATTATATTTTTTATATTTAGAGTTAAAAATAATCAAAAGTTTGCAATGTGGGGCTCAATTGTTTATTTATTACTGCACTTATCGATACCGCACAATATGTTAGCATATTATTTAATGGAAATGGATATTGTATTCTTATTATTTCAGCCTTCTGGCGTAGTAGGCGAGTAGCTGATTATGTAACGCGATGCGGGCGGGTTCGATCCTCACACCGAGAATTATATTTAGGTAATATATAACATTAGTATTTTGCCGGAAAGGGTTTTCTGAGAAAAAGTAGATTTCCCGTACAAACTTTCACTTTCGTCCCACTTGATTTTTTTTATAGCAAGGGTCAGCAAACAAGCAATTAGGTCACCTATTGGTGAGCGATTCCACCACCCATGAACATCCACAATGCCAGAGATATCATGAATGCTTTTCCAACCTTAAACGAAAGGGATTGGAAAGAACAGGGGATTTGGGCCTCCGGATATCTCACTCATCGTACGAATCGCAATAGCAAACTGCTACTTCACGTCGATTTTCTATGGGGCAATGATAACATACCAGTCGAGTCGGCCCATTCATTCTGTAGACAAAACTGTCAACAGTGTGGCTATATCACTTAAAAAAACTGAAGATAACAATGTTCCCAAAAAAATGTTTCTTTATTTGCACTGCCTCGGAAGCGCAGTCGTAATGCGTACCGAAACGACTACTGTGCTGTGTTCTCGGGTTCAATCCGCGGGTTGGATAAAGGTGATATTGAAAAAAGTTTTTCTATCACGAAAATGCTCATTATCAGCCCGGAGCCTGGAATCATGCCCAATGTGGCGATAGTTTTGAGACTAATCACATCATGGGACGGAAATATACTGCAAAATGTGGCTGTACCTCTGCCTTCACCTTCGGGGTATACAGGGTTTAGGGCGTATGAAAATTAATATTTTTTATACAAATTTATTACTCATCCAAAGGGATGAGTAATAACCCCTTCAGAGATGAAAGATCAAACGCATCTTTCTTAGTCGTTATCTATCCTATTTTATTATACGACATATTATTTTATATGTATTGATAGATATATACAGCCTTTCATTAAAACTTTCTTACCACTGCTTAGTTAAACACTATTTTCGTCTCTTTGTATTCAGTTTATAAATCGTGTTGACAGAGAAAGACAAAAGACTGTTTAACTAAGAAATGCTTAAGTAACGTTTATAAGTAAAACCCGTTGTTGTTATAAACACATATATCGTCATACATGCCTTTTTATACATAATGTATGGAAATAAAATGTACGTGTTCTGTGTTTAAATGATATTCTTCTAATAACGATTCCATATTGAGATTTGATTTCAATATAAAGCGTTCCCTTTTAAATAAATAAATAAATAACACCCAACAGTCACATACATAGCCCTGACCCCACAGTAAGATACGAGTCTTGTGGCGTGGGTATCAGGAACTACAAGAGACTTTGTGGTCTCACAACACCCAAATCCGAAAATATTTGTGGATCAGACAAATATTTGCTCGGTGCGGGAATCGAACCCGCGGCATCACGTTTCACAGTCAGCTACTCGCCTACTGCGCCACGGAGGCATGTTCCCTTTTTATCCGACATATATACATTTTAAGTAATATTTTAAATCATCTTTTTATTCAAGTCAAGGATCAATGAGCGTGTGCCAAGGACCTGTTTTATAGGGAAGAGTAAGGAAGCCTGTGTTTCCTACACAAACTGCCCAAGTAACTACGGCTTTAACTGGAGTTTTTACATTGCTATTATGGATTCGGAATAAATATGTTTTACGTTTGAAACTTTGCTATTAATAGATGCATAAAATTTTTTAGGGTAAATATTTTTCAAATCATATAATAAAGGGTCCAACGCTTAAAGGTTCTATATTATTTAATTTTGGATTAAAAATCTACAACAGGATGTTGGGGAGTCCTTAGAACTTAACTCAGTTTCACTCACATTGTTCTGAATCAACTGTTTTACCCTATTTAAAAGTGCTTTTCTACTTGAGACATTTCGCCGCGCCGAGAGGCGTGACTGTGACAGACACGTGACTAATTAACTCTCAAGTGTCGACGGTTATCAAATGTTATGTCAAAGAGCGGTCTGCTGTAAGACCCCGTAACATTTGGCGGTGATATTATGTAAGTTAAGTTTTTTTAATGCTTTCAGTCATGTTATAATGATACAGTGCATGTTACGACACCCGATCATATTAGGCTAATGAGTAAGTATGATTGCCATGCTTCTCGGTGCGGCGAAATGTCACAGAAGTATAGACGCACCTTTTTTAGCCTATTTTAGGCTGGGCAAAAGTCTCCTTCTTCCTCTTCTACCCCTTTCTATTTTTAGACGCACCTTTAGAGATTTTTATTGACTATGTAATAATTTTTGGCATATGACGCAGGACCACATTGAAATCAGTTTAGAAAAACATTTTCGGATGATATCTAGATACCTTCATCTTGTACTTAAAAGAAGACGACAACTCTAGCAAAGACAAAGACTTTAATGAATGATGTCTAAGTAAAGACTAAAATATACGGAATAAATTCATTTTTCCGTTCCACTGCCGATCGTGGGCTTCCAATAATAATAAGAGGTGATATTAAACATCAATGTACCAAATAAAAAGTCAATGTGGTTGTGAAATACCGACAACATAAATATGTTTTTGAAAAGATTTTAATATAATAGTTTTGGTGAATAAACTCGTAAAATACCGTACACTCTTAACCAACCACATCATAATAACTTAATAAGGTAATTAAAGTAGAGATTAACGAAATATTTTGAGAACAATGCCTCTGCGACTCCGGAAAATATTATAAATTGTTAGTTGAAGATTCATGCATAATATGGCAGAGAAATGGTCATATTCTATGGTTTTTTTAACTATTACTTAATTAATGAATACATATTATATCCATGTCCATATCCCATGGGGGTAGGCAGAGACTATTGAGTGCCAGTTCTATACTCACATCTCTTACATGTTCGCGAGTTAAGTGTATGTGACTTGCCGTTTTGGCAGAAGTGTGAAGTGTAATTACACTATTGTTAAAATATATTCATTATTATACAACGATGTGACGTCTGTTACATAAACGTCTATAATGTATTGAAACTTAGAACTGGTACCCATGTCTCATAGTGGAGGTTCATGAATAGCTCCAATACCTAAAGTCACACATCACCAGTTAAATTAACTTCGTCTTCTACTGTTTTATTATCTCCTATCAAAATATTCGAGATTGCTCTCCATGAAAAAGATACTTATATTCACAAGTCGATAAGTATTAGTGCTGAAAGCAACAAGGCTTCAAACGTCCAAGATCGGTGAATAAACTTATCAATACTTGTCGATTACAAGAATTTATCGATCCTGCTAAGTAGATGTGCTTCAGAAAATCTTTTGATGTAGTTAACCCTGTGTATGAGACTTGCCGTCATAGGCTTTACTCCGGGAGCCTACGTTCAGATTGTTTAATACATGAGTGCCCGCTCGATCGCTAGCAGTTTGTTAAACTCGGACTGTATTCCCAGTTCTAACACAGGCGTTTTAGAGTTAGAGTAAGTCAGAGGTTCATACTGGGGCGTCTTTTATCCTTGTTAATAGTAAATAATGTACCTGAAGTAATACGATTTGGGATAATCCATAGGTGGAAGGTCCCGTGTATGCCAGAGGCGTTCTGGGTTGGTACCACGCGTTGTCTATTACTGTCACCAAGCAGCAGTGTATAAGGACTGTCGTGTTTCTGTTCGAATGTTTTTGAAGCCAGCAGGATTATGACACTTAACACCTTATATATCTGGGTACCTAACGAGCGCAGTGCTAAGCAGTTCTTTGTAATTCTAAGCTCTGGATGGTCTATGGGTTTAAGGCGAGGCGTAGTGCTATCATGAGATGAGCGATCTGCTTGTTTTTTTATTTATAGGCTTAAAACTACGCTGGGCTACATGCCGAGCGATGCCTGAAATCTGAAGCTGATCGTTTGGCGCTGTATAGCGACTTTAATGCAGTTTATAAGTAGGGTATCACCAAGGAATATAACTCGAAGAACTAGTCGATGACTTTTGGACGTATATGGACTCTAATTAATTTTAAAATAAACTTGGCAAAATGTATGTAGTATAAACCACCTATTCGAGAGACATGGCCGTAATATTCGACCGAAAAATCACGTCCTATGTTCAACTTAACACGCTAGTAAAAAAACCTTCAGCCGCATAAGGTTTTGTTCTCAAGAATTCTCACGATTTCCGAAACGAACGATCCATAAAAAATCGTATTGGTCCGCGCCAAAGTCGAAAATAACGCCTGTGTATGTCTGTTGGAGTTAGTGATTGCCATCGAAAAAATTAAGGAAAAAGCAATTTGAGATCCAGATACTATTCAAATTTAGGTGTATACCAGCAAATTGTGTCTATAATTCAAAGGTGTACTTACTGACTGCAAAATTTTACACGGAATAATAAACGTTCCTGACCTGTGCAGAATATTTTCTCTCAATAATAAATATCGCATGAGTAGAAACATGTCGTGCTCTTTACGGTTCCTCCGTGTCGTACAGTGGCGCGACACTTTGATCTCAATTTTTTGTTTAAAAATATTTGTTCTTTGTTTCCACCTTCAACTATCATTTTTCTAGATATGAATACGTTGAATAAGCGGAGCATCCATATTATTAAATTAAGACTCAACCATAATATTGTAAGATAATTTTAAGATAATACGAAACAGATATTAGGAAATCCAAGATTAAAAACTGTTGATAGATAATGAGTTTAAACCCTTTAAGCTTCGGAGCGTATAATCCTAGGCATTAGGTTTGTTAATGTTTCTTATAATCTATTCCGCCGAAAGAAGTTGGCGGTATGCCTCTATAGAGATCATATTATTTAAGATAAAATAAAATTAGCCGTAATCTGGTTTAATTTTTGGTTTCGGATGAGAGTTTCATTAATTTCATTATACAGTAACAACAAAGAGACTCGTAATTAGGGATTGCAATCCGGAAAAACGGATCCGGTAATCCGGCGGATCCGGTGTCATTAAACGTCCACGGGATCAGGTGCTAATGTACCGGATCCGGCGACCGGATCCGGTGCTAGAATTTTTAGCTAAATAATATAAAGATATAATACAAATAGAGCTGTTGCAGGAGTAGGTATTTTACTATGCCAAAGAAAAAAGTCATACGATGAGAAATGAGAAAAATCTTGGAAAGAGTTATTCAAGACTCAAAAGAAAACTTGGTAGAAATAGTAAATGAAAACTTAGATTCACCATCACTAAAGAAAGATTGGGCATTACAGGAATAATTCCATTCCAAGAAACTGTGTGTTTCCACCATGTGTGTGTTGTGACCGGATCCGGCCGGATTAGTGGAAATCCGGTCGGATCCGGCCGGATTGAAAATGACGCCGGATTGCAATCCCTACTCGTAATAAATAACTTCGGTTTCGATACTCGCGTAACTAACATTTTGGGTGCTGGAATTATGTTTTTGGTAAGAGTTGGAGGAGTTTGCTGTATACCTTTATTGTGGCGTGATAGTTGCCTAGCTGCATGGTTGGCAGGCGGAGGTCGTGGCGTGCAGTGGCTTTCTTCTGCGAACGTGTCACTTCGCTGAAGAAGCACGCCGAACGGGATCGGGAACGTGTACAGACTTCGTAAATTTGTACATTTTCTTGGTACGGCCTCGAGAAAACGTCATGCTGTCTTGGATGACAAAGGCGTCCAGATTGAGTGGGAACTTCCAAGCCCCAAACGAGACGGGCTATAAAAGCAGAGCACTGGGGCAGCCACTTAGTAAATAGGAAAATTCACACTCAGATGTGAACTTGGTCGGAAGGCCAGTGAGTCTGACTTAATCATCCCTCCATCCCCGTTTTGGGAAGATATCCGTAATATGATTTTTCCATACGTCAAAAAAAAGTTGTTTAGAGAGTTCTTTCTAGGAAGGTCGTAATAAATTATCTCATTTACAACATACCTATTAGACATGCTTCAACTATGTGCTAAGTCTGTCTAAGCACGGAAATGGCCCTAGAAATCTTACAACATTGTTTGCCTTATGCTTTCTAGGGCCATGCTTGGTACCACGAACGTAACCAGCTGAGAATGTTGTTACCGGTGCGGGTTTGAATTGTCACCAAAATAATATTGAATAAAAATATGTTTCAAGGAATATCCCGTTATTTACCCATTTTCTGGTATGAAAATGCACAATCGTTCGTTTCGTTGTGGAATAGAGGACGACTCGGGTACTATATTAAATCGGATAAACAATAGTGAAGGATTTAATTTTATTTTATATAGTTTTTACTGGGATAAGTTATTTTATTGACAAAATCTTAAAACAAAAGAATGGTACTTTCTCCAGTGTTACTTCTCAGTATCTGATTAGTGGAGTTGCAACTGCAGCGCAACGAGAGGATTTTTTTTCTATAAAAGTAGCGCACTACTGTTTCATTGTAGCGAGCGGCGGCGTGCGGCGTTTGGCGGGTGGCGCTGCCGTCGTCGGCCGCTGCGGCCTGAGCGAGCGCCGACTTGCGAGCGCATTGCTAGTAGGAAAGTTGTTTATGACGTCGGAAAGTGTCACGTTGAACCATGGTGAACTGCGGCGGTGTCTTCCGCGGTGGCTGGCCTACTCACAAAATCGTCATTCTATCAATCTGTCATCATGACTTTATCTTCGCCATCAGATGGGCGTCTGCTCGCGTCGTTCCACAAAGGCAGCGCACACTTACCGTTGTGACTTATTAACAATCACTACATTTAACGCGACCAATGAAATGTCCTGGTACTTCTCATAAGTACGAAAACATAGTTCTGATAATTTACTTTCATTTATTTATTGATATATAAAATATTATATATTGCCTTTTTTACATGCAAATTCTAACCGATTTAAAAAAGGTATTTTTATAAATTTTGTTATAAGCGATATCACCCCCAAATATGGACCAATTTTTTTTTTTTTTTTATTCAGTAGGGTTATTAGTTAGGGTTATTAGGGTTTATTTACTTCGACTGTCTCCACAAAAAAATTAATAAGAATTGATGACGATTAAGACTAAAGTCATTGCAATTTGGATTTTGAATTACGTTCAACAGTTGTTCCTAGCATTAAGTTTTTAACATATAAGCAGCTACGGGGTCCCGTTTGCAGGGACCCCGTATTTCAACCCAGGAACTTTGGCAGGCCGGCATGATCTTGTCGACCTACGATGGCACATTGTTTCTCGTTGGTCGACACTATTCTTGGATTGCGCTACACTTACCATCAGGTGTAGCGTAGTCGCTTTGCCGAGCCAGGATAAAAAAAATATATAATAAATTTAACCAACAAATAAAAAATGATTTTAAGAATTAACCGTTACAAGCCACGAATGACATTGTTTTATTTAATGTAGGTATCGTTTTGGAATGAGTGTAAATTTCAACGGATTTTATCGTCGCTTATATTTTAATTTTGGTCGAGACATTTTAAATTAGTTTTATTTCAATATGTAATATTCACGTAACATAATAAAGCATTATAGAGCAATTTCATTTGACTGACATTGACATCAACAATGGCTCTGAAAAGATATCAACTTCACTATCTTCCTTGTACGACATGGGTACAATTAGTAACTTTTAAATGCTAATAAAACTCTATTTTAGCTATTAAAACTCTGCAGTCTAAATACTTAATACTCTTATGGCCGATTTCAATAAACGATAATAGTTTGATTCTCCGGATGAATAGTACAAATGAGCCAACCAGAATACAGTTTGAAGCTTTCGCGTACAAATAACATAGTTTTATTGGTTGATTTCCGTAATCTATTCGATAATTCATCTAAGGTCATCTACCTTATTTAAATTTGTAAAACCTTAACCAAGTATCCCATACTACGTGTATAGCATAACAAATAATCAAAATTATCAGTTGACATCATACAAAAACCTATAAAGTTTATGTAATTATTGGATAAGTCAGGTCTTAAATGATTTTAAGCGGTAGAGTCTAGCTATAGCCAGTTTTGTATACAGCTTAAATGAATCTGCTCCACCCAGTCGGCACCACTGCCTCACAGAAAACAGGCGTAAAATGGCAGCTTGCTGTTGCGTTTCGTACAATGAGTCAGATATCAAGCCCAAATCCCTGTCCCCTTTAGTATCCATGATTCTTCTGGTATCGTAAGAGTTCATGGGCGGTGGAGTTCACTTAGTATCAGGTGACTCGCTCGGTTTGCTCGTTTTATGGCATTTGCTACAAAAAAGTAACTAATAATATAACTGGTGTAAATGAATCATATTACAGATGTAATGAAATTCTGTATTATGTATAACTATTAACATTGAGTAACATTATTATAAATAACGTTTCGTTACATTAATTTAACACAAAACAAATCTCCAATAGTCAAAGTTTGACAAGAAGGCGTAGTAGTGCTGTCAGATTGGAGCGATTGACGCGAATCGACGACCTCTCTGGCACCTCGAAATGGTTGGTGGCGAAATAGAGGTCATTGACAAGGCCTAGCTTGCATCACCACCATTCCATTTGAATCGACGACGACTTCTGTCTATAAGAGTAAATATGTTCAAACCTATTGAAGTAAGCTCCATGAAAACGTGTTGGGGCCGTAATATTTAAATATTCAAACTTTCATTACATAACGCGGGCTGAGACTTTGAACGCATTTGATGACATTTTATGTTAGATTTTTTTTTGTATAATTGCGCCTCCCTTGCGATTGATGTTGCGTCTTTATCAAATAATCAAGGTTTTTAATTGTTTTAGAAAGCGCAGCACAAAAATAGGCCAGGTGAAGATAATATAAAAGCGTTCGAATTCTATACATCTTTATGATTGATAATATTTTTATGTATTCGCACATCCATATCCGGCCTTTGCAAATCCTTTCTATTATTGTTTGCCAGTTGCATGTTGAAGGATATTAAACAATATTATGGTTTTAATTGGCGAAGAGAACACGCTTGATGTTATGATTGACGTTGAGAAAGCATTATGATATATCCGGTGCTGTTGGTTGAACATTGATTTTTTGTCAGCACGTATCCGAACAATGGCGTATTTGTGCCTAGTCGTGATCTAAGTTGGCGGAATGGGGGACGCATGCGAAGAAGGGGGGTACGCACACACCGAAGCAGCTAACGAAACGAAAATTTGTGAGGTGAACGAACGCGAGTGGCCGCGCAACCAAACGTCAGGTTGATTCACTTTTCATCTACGCTCACTCTGTTATGGATAAACTTATTTATTTTTGAATAGTGAAATGAAAATTCTCTTTTAGCGATTAATACTATTTATTATTGGGATGAACAGGTTTAGAAAAAATGTTGCAGATTTTTATCGAAATAATTGAGAATCGCAGGTGTTGATGCCAGCATTAGCCTTAATATATTAAACACATGACTGTTTAAATTATGCAGATTGTACAAAAGATATCAATGTGGTTAGATGTTATTATAGCAGCATTTATGACATTATAGCAGCTAAAAAGGGTCAACCATATTTTGCGGTCTCATGGAGATTTTGTTGGGATAAATTCAAATGATCTATTATTCAGATTTGCACACAATGTTATAAAATAAGTTTTATAAGTTTATTTTATTTATTGTATTAATAAATACTTTATTCGATGATGATATTATCATATAGTTGTTAAATATCAACAAAATGTTACTTTACGGATGTTGGAACGCCATATTATGTTAGTTTACATAAAATAAATCAATATAATACAACGTAAATAGAAACGAAATTGTTATTATAATATGTTAAATATATACCTTAAGTTTTATATACTACACAACTCATCTGCGTAGTCTATTTAAAAACGACAACTAACCGATGCTAAAGCTATGAACAATTTTGATACCAGTTTGTAGCAACGCAGAGAGCATGAGTTTTTACTTTTATCGAGCAAATGAGCGTGGAGGAAAGGTCAACAACCTCGCAAAGTCCGCGTTTGGCGGCTCTACACCAGTTTGCGGCAGGGCACTCTGCTGAGATACTGTCGGCAGTCACTGGAAGCTAGAAACTGACACCCGGCTACACATCTATTTCACAATATTAAACCAATGGAATAGCACCCACCACATTCAGTATAAAAAACGCCCGCACCTCCGCAGCCAAATTTTAGCCGACGAGGAACCCGCCCTGGCAACCTCTACTCCAAAGAAGCGGCCGGGCTCAGCCCTGAGCTCGCCCGCTTCTACGGAGCACTCCTCTAACGAGGAAAACCGATCCTCCGAGGGTGAATCCACGGACGAGGCATCTTCCTCCTCCTTTACGACGGTCAAGAACCGTAAGAAAAGGAGGAAGAAGAAGGCCAAGTTCGTGGATTATTCCATGGTCTCTCAGACCCCTGAGTCGTCGGCTCAGAATTCACCCGCTCCCGCATCCGCTCCCGCCTCTAACCAAGCATCCGACTCGGAGATGCAAATAGATAGGCCCGCGACTCCTCCCCGGGCTCCTGCCCAGGCCTCCCAGGCCCCCGCCCAGGCTCCTGCCCAGGCCGCCTCAACTTCAGCCAAGGCTCCCGCCGCGGCTAAAAAGCCCTCTGCCCCAGTTATCGGGGTCCACATAGTTGCTCCCCTGACCATACCGCAGGTTCTCCGCTGCATTGGTCCCGGTCTTATTAATAATACCTCGTGGAATCTTCCACGTAGCAAATTACTCATTTTCCCAGTCAATTCAAATGCCCACCGAGAGATCACCAAGACTCTCGATAACAATAATTACCAATATTATACCCATTCTCTCCCTGAGGAACGTAACTATCGTTACGTTATCAGGGGCGTCCCCTTATGTATGCCCACTCAGGACGTCAAAGACGGCCTCATAGAGCAGGGCATCGAATGCCTAGAGGTGCACCGAATGCACGCTTCCACCCGTAAGCCCGACTGTCCTCGTAAAGGACTTTACGAGATGGTGCTTGTAGTCCTTAAGTCGCGTAAGGACTGCGACGCCATTTTTAATATTAAATCCGTTGCCGGCCTGGGAGGCATCCACGTTGAGCTTCCCTTCAGGAAGAACCTTATAGGGCAGTGCCACAACTGCCAGATGTATGGTCACGCAGCCCGTGGCTGTAGGTTAGCCCCTCGTTGTGTGAAGTGCCTCGGAGAGCACTCCACACACGACTGTCCCCGTCCCAAAGACATTTCTCAATGCACGGAGCCGCCTTCGTGCGTCAACTGCGGGCAGTCTGGCCACCCGGCCAACTACCGCGGTTGTTCCAAAGCTCCCAAGCCCCGCAAGCCCCTTCAGGGCAGGCAATCCCACCACACTAGGGCCCCTCAGGCCAAACCCCAAGAGCAATTTAGGCTCGCTCCGCCTCCACTAATAAACCCTTGGTTCCCACCTTTTAAACAGGTGGTCCCGGTCCCTACCCAACCTATCATCCCTCCGGCGAACGTTGCCCCTAAAAAGGCAGCGCCCGCCGCTCCTTCCAAGCCAGTGGCGGCTTCCTCGGCGGCACCCGCTCCCGCTCCCGCGACCGCGACCGCGACCGCGCCCGCACCCGCGCCCGCACCCATAGTCGCCCCTCAGGCGAATAATCCCTCTCCCCAATCGGCGGGAGTTAGGTCCTTCCTCCCGGAGGAGGACCTATATCTGGCCACAGAGCCTATCTCGGCCCAAGCGTGGGACCGAGTTAGAGCCCTGACCTCCGCGGGTAACGACTTCGTTACCCGCATCGCAGTTCGCGTCCAACGTGTCATGCGTTTGGGCGACTGCGACCAGACTCGCTCCCTTCTGGACGAGATATCTGTCCTGCAGACCCAGCAGAGACAATACATGTTGCAAACCATTCTCGGTTCCTGATGGCTGCGAATGTTTTGCAACGCCCCTCGCGGACTAAACCCTGCTCCCTCAGAGTGGGGTTTTTCAACATAAACGGCATCAAGGATGACCGTTTAGAGCTCTCTCATTTTGTCCGCGACAACGACTTAGACGTTTTCCTCATCCAGGAAACGTTTCTCAAGCCTCCAAGGCGTAGTCCAAATCTTCCCAACTACCGACTCGTGCGCAACGACCGCGTTACGGGTCCATTAGGCGGCACTCTCATATATTATAAAAGGTCCCTGCACTGCATACCTCTTGATCCCCCGGTAGGGCTGAGGAACATTGAGGTCTCGGTCTGTAGGTTAGCCATGACAGGCCATCAGCCTATCTCCATCTTGTCAGCCTACCTCTCTCCCCGTAAGGAGCTTCTCTCCACAGATTTAGATATCCTATTCGCATTGGATGATTCCGTCCTAGTGGCGGGAGACTTCAATGCCAAGAATACCCTCTGGAGCTGTCATCGCACTAATGCGAGTGGCATCACTCTGGAGGCTAATCTTGAAAGAATAGGCATAGACATCCTTGTACCCAACGAACCGACTCACTACGGACATGCAGGACAAAGGCCTGAGATACTCGACATAGCGCTTGTAAAGAACGTATGCTTACGCATGCGTTCTATACAGGTGCTACAAGAGCTAGACTCGGACCACAGACCTGTGATCTTAGATTTTGTTCCCCATAGAGGCCCCGATGACACAGGTCTTAACAAACCGACGAGGATTCGGACAGATTGGCGCCTCGTAGGCGACAAGCTGGCCGACACCTCGTCCAGTGCTCTTGCCGCGATCCCTGACCGTATCGAAACTCCCGAGGAAACGACAGTGGCGGTACGTTGTTTCACCACTCACCTGCAAAACGCCGTGAGCGAAAGCTCCAGGGAGGAACATGTGGCTGTTCCCAGTCACATGTTGCTCCCTAACGACGTGCGGGCTGTGGTGAGAAAACGGAACGCAGCCTTAAAGCGCAACGCGAACACCCCCCATCCGACTCGACTCGCCCCTGCGCGTTACTTCCAGAGGGAAGCTAAACGTCGCATGAAGGGGCTAGTCGAGTCGAAATGGGACGGGTTTCTCGGCGATATCCGCCCGACCCATCAGGCGTTTTGGCATCTCTGTCGTTCCTTCGAGAAACGAGACGTATCGACCATGCCCCCGCTTGATCGTCCGAATCAACGCCCTGCGTTTGATGACGACGAGAAAGCGGAATTCCTTGCCGACAGTCTGGAAACTCAATGTTCTCTCAGCGAAGTCCCCATATCAGAGCAGGCCCATCTTGTTGCGGTCAATGAGTTTGTCGAAAGTAGGAACGCGTTCCCGCCGCCGACGCAACCGATCCCTCTCCCCACCGCCACCACCTCCGCCGTCGACCCGGATGTCGATGAGCCTTTTAATCCACTGTCACCGGTGACATTCGATGAAGTAAGCAATCTGGTCAGGAAACTCAAAAGACGCAAAGCCCCCGGGGGCGACGGTATCTCCACCCGCGTCCTTAAGATGCTCCCCAGCCATCTGCTGGAAATCCTTACTGCGATTTTAGACGCAGCCTTCCGCAATTGCCTCTTTCCACAAGAGTGGAAGGAAGCAATTGTCATAGGAATACCCAAACCGGGTAAACCCAAAAATAATCCGACATCTTACCGCCCCATTAGTCTCTTGAGCTCTTTGGGTAAGGTGTACGAGCGACTCGTCCTCGGTCGCTTGAGAGTAGTAGCAGCGAATCACAATCTGCTCCCCGAGGAGCAGTTTGGGTTCCGAGCCCGCCATAGTTGTTTGCACCAGGTGCTCCGCATCACGGAGCACATTCATGAGCAAAATTTCAAAAAGATCCCCACCGGAGCCATATTTTTCGATGTCGAAAAAGCATTCGACAAGGTGTGGCACAATGGCTTGCTTCACAAGCTATATTCCATGAACGTGCCCACTCAGCTCGTGCACATCATACGAGCGTTCTTGTCGAATCGCGGTTTCAGATATCGCGTGGAGGGAAGCCTCTCTTCCCGACACACCATATCGGCTGGAGTCCCGCAAGGCTCAGCTCTCTCTCCCTTCCTTTTCTCGCTGTATACAAGCGATATTCCCAAACCAAAGGGTGCCCATCTGGCGCTCTTTGCTGATGATACCGCGATCTATACATCGCGCAAAAATCCGGTTGAGGTGGTCCGCGTTTTGCAAGCCGCTGCCGACGAACTCGGTCAGTGGTTCCGCAAATGGCGAATCACCATCAACCCGTCCAAAAGCGCCGCGATCCTCTTTTATCGAAACCCTAACCATCTTGCTCCAGTCCGGAATGTGACCATGTCCAACATGCCCATTCCCTGGACCAAGACAGTCAAATATCTAGGAGTGACCCTTGACCAGAAGCTTACCTTCATTCCCCACTTAGTCGCGGTACGCGCGCGAGCCGCATTCGCGTTAAACCAGCTCTTCTGGCTGTTGAACCATAAAAGCAAACTCTCGATCCGCAACAAGATTAGGATTTACACGACATGTATTAGGCCGATCATGACTTACGCATCGCCCGCGTTTGCGCATGTACCCGAATCCCGATATAGACGCTTGCAAGCCCTGCAGAATCGCTTTCTGCGTAAAATCACTGGGGTCCCGTGGTTTGTGAGAAATCACAATACCCACGTGGACACGGGCTTGCCGACCATCCGGCAGTTCATGAAAATGAACAGCAAGCGCTATTTCGATCGCGCCGCCCACCACCCGAATCCGCTCGTCCGACGAGCCTCAATATACGCTCCCTTTGACCGTGCAAAGTGGAGACGTCCGCGTAGCGTCCTCACTGACCCCGACGATGCGACCACTAGGGCCATCCGAAGGAGAGAGGAATTCATGAAAAAACACTTTACACCACAACCGACATACCGTCCTCGCCGCCGAGGACCGCGCCGCGTTCCCCGCAACGCCCCCGACCCTAGTACCGGCCCGCGAGCCGATGTTAATGATGATTGAAAATCATCACCATTAGAGTCCTAAAATATAGTCCCCTAAACCCCAATCGCAGATGTCTCTGCCCTCTCCGGTGACCGTCCTGAGCCGAGGTTCGTACCCCAAAGGGGGTGCCCTCAGCGGTGGTCACCTAGTCAAGGGCTGAGAGCGCCTGAAAGCGCTCGCCCGAAAGTCCGGTGAAGCTGTATACAGCCGACTCGAGTCAGGCTTACAGCAAGCGTCAACACAAAAAAAAAAAAAAAAAAAAAAAAAAAAAAAAAAAAAAAAAAAACACATTCAGTAATATTATAAACTGCGCACTTTAAGATATTTGGATACAAAGATACCGTTACCTGAAAACAATTTTTCTCAATTATTAAAACTGTTTAAATAGTTTCTTTGGGTTTCTGAAGATCTTTTTTATAATTTCTATTTAAAAATAAAATCGTGGCAATTTCTTAGATTAATAATTTGATGACATTACCTTTGAATTCTATGATTCCTTTGGTCTGCGAATTTACATCAAAATACTAGTTTAAAATTTGGTAAAAGATAGGTGAACTTTACTCTAATAGTTCTTTGACCTGTATGATTCATTAGCTGCGAAGTAAAAGGAATTGTGACTAAGATTAGTTTAAGTTACAAAGTAAACATCATACAATATGTCGGAAAAGCAATCAGGCGCATGTCGAAAATGCACGCGCACGTTGATGTCGTTTGTATAAGAAAATGTGTTTAGCTACTTTACCACGAATATCTTGGTATTTTTAGTAAATTCAAAGGTTGTTACATAAGGAAAACATTCTATAATAACTAAATTCAGGTTATGTTGCTTATTATAATTCTAACCACATAAAGTTTTATTTAAAATCACCAGGTAAATAATATTTTATTTAAACTTTATCGGCAACATTTCATTTGTATATAGATATATAGATATAGATATGTAGTAGTTAACATAGTAGTTATTACTCGTTTATTTATCTATATAAATACATAGAAAGTAGTTCAAGTATTTTAACAGTGGTTTTTATTTGATATTAATGCGCATTAATTATTAAGAATGATATGCCTATATCAAAAGTATCTTACGAAAAGCGGCGATATTAAGAAAAATTGTATTTTTAGGTATGCTTCAACTTAAATATTGTGCAAAGTATTAAAGTGTTATTGACATAGTTACATCGAAAAATAAATAGAAAAGTATTAAGAATGCATAAAATTTAGCAATAAAGCTCATACTTTTTATAATAAAGAGTAAAAAAATCAAGTAAAGATAATAAGCAGCACTTTATTTTAATTTACAATGCGAATGGTGTCTACGATTCAAGCGTGGAGTCGTTGTATTGCGGATAGTTCGCGTTGTAAACACTCCAGCACCACAGCACACAATTACAACAGAACTCATACTATGTTCTATTGTTCACAATGACGGAATACGTCATTCTGATTAGATACTAGAATAATTAGCTATTAAGGTCTATGAAGCCTTGGAACACAAAGGAGATAGGGACCTAAAGAAAGACCTTTAAAATACGTACGTCTGAGGAATCACGATACTTAGATCGACTAATGGAGGAGAATAAAAATTCTGTTTACACTTCATTATCGACGACGTCCATCATTAAAACTTTTTTTAAACACTGTTTTCATCTCATTCTACGCACTTTATAAATCGCGTTAATAGAGAAAGACCTAATTAAGTGACGGATTACGTAGGTAAATGGGAAACTCCTCAACAAATGACAACAAATGCAATTCGATTTGGGTTTTTGAAGTCGGTTTTAGAAGTCTTAACTTATGGTTATGGTATTGTGCCGTCCATGAAGAATAAATGTGGTGACAAAACATCAGGTGGCGCGCTGTCCCGCCAGATTTATTATTTCATTCTACCTGTTGAAAATTCCCGACATCAATTATAATAAATTATATCAAATATAATAAAACTGAGTTCTTGAGGTTTCTACTTGCCTACACCATCATCAGATCCTCATCACTATATACAAAGTGTTATAAAAAGGTGTTGTTATATAAATGCAACTTATAATGTATGGCATAAGTATTTTAACCCTTGAAGTACCAAATCCAATGGCGTTGCTAGGACCTAAATAAAACATTTTTATCGAATGAGAAACATGTCGATATTCGATTTGCAACTTTGAACAACACTAAATCATAAATAGCTGATACGAATTAACGTCTTACATAATCCAAATGTATATAAGTAATGTATAGTATAATGTATAGTATAATGTATCATCATTATCATCATCATCAGCCACAAGACGTCCACTGCTGAACATAGGCCTCCCCCAAAGATTTCCAGACCAACCTGTTGGAAACGGCCTGCATCCAGCGACATCCTGCGACCTTTATCAGGTCGTCTGTCCACCTTGTATAATGTATAGTAATATAGTAATGTAGACTATATATAGTAATGTGATAAATCTTATCGATCATAATAAATTAGAGTGAACTTTTATGATTTCTAGGTTTTTAGGTCGGGTATATAAACACTGTGTCAGACGAATGTGACAACGCCAATATACGACGACACCTTCCTGTAATATATTATATAAGTAAGTTACTCATCGAAACTTCTTCGATGAGACTAAACAATGTATTTGCTATTAACTATCGAGGTGTTAGAAACTGCAAAACTGCTTCTATGTCGCATCATGATCAAGATAAGAATACATTCAATCAAAATAGCTCACAAATAAATAAACCGCATCCTAATCAGTCCATTCATTTAGGTGCTACGATGCCGTAGACAGACAAACAGAAGTCAAATTTATAGCACCCTCGTTTTTGTCGGATCTTAAACAAGACGTGCTCAGGATAATTGTCTGACGTATGAATGTAAGAACCTTTATACATCGTTTACAGGATTTTGTATGTGTAATTTGTTCGTGGAATGATCCACCTCGAAAAAACGTCTACTAAGACTTTATCAAGAAGAACTGACGTCTAAATCACATCGAGATGCTGAAAAATGCTGTCTCTGAGAAAACCGCTGTGATGTAGCAGCATGCTGTTGCATTTCGTATGGTGAGGGAGATATTCGAAGGCCCTAATCATCTTTTCAATCCCTTAATGTTATGTTGTATGTTATATGTTATGGTGTATGTTGTATGTTATGGTGTCGTGAGCGTTCATAGGTGGTGGAGATCACTTACCATTAGGTAACTCATTTGCTCGTGTGCTGACCTTGTTTTATAAAAAAATAATTACTGAACGGTGACATGTAATATAATGAACATTACTTTCTTCCTGCCTGGCGTTATCTCGGCCTCATGCCAGGGTCCGCCTTTCCATCACGATTTGACGTTGCATTTGGTATTATGTGGGGCGATCCGCCGTTTGGCCCCTACAATCCGCAACGGGAACCAAGTTTCGCCATCGCCTTGTCCGTTAGTCAGCAGACTGTACCACGTGCAGGTGTGGTTGGCTTTGGGCCGAAGATGTTAATAGAAGTTACACTACACCACTAATTAAGAAGATTACTGAAATACTATATTATATACGATGCATGATTTTATCAGTACGTCTATGAGTTTATAATATGTTCACGGGTTTCAAACCCATATAAAAATTTTCTTATCGTAGTATCAAATTAGTCACCAACTCGTATTGCTCAAAATCAAAGAAACATTCCAAGCCTAACTTCATAATCGGATAGGTACTATGATTTATAATTACTACCTAACACTATCAATATTAGTTAGTTGTAGTGTTTAATTTTAGTTTTAGTGACTAATGCGTGAAAATGGAAACTATCATAGTTTACGAATACTAGACATATTTGTACTAGACCTACAGTGACCCTTCTGTGGTATAGTTGTGTGGTTGAGCCACAAAAAGGTTAGTTTCCGCATTGCGCGGCGCAATGGTCGCGCTCAACGCCCGGCGGCGCGGCGCAGCACCGCGCAGCCTGCAGGTTACATTTCCGCGCCCGTTGCCGAGCCGCTTGCATCACGACTGATAGGGCTCCTCAATCTTTTATTGCTTTATAAAAATGTAGTTTCTATAGATAGGTCTGCTCACTAAATTTTCATACATTGCATGCAGCTCAAATTAAGTAGCTGTACTAATATCATCGTGTTTTCCTTTGATAAAAACACACATGTAATAGTTGCATTGTGGCAAACTCGTATACCTAAGGAAAATCCTTTACCTAGAACCTAGTATACTTTTCCTAATCTAGGATTAGTCATTTGGTCTGTAAAATGTAGCAAGGCTTATTCTGAATAATGAAAACGCGGCGAAGTCAAGAGCCATTGCTAATATTTGCAATTCATCTTCATGCAAATTCACAACAATAAGACGTCAAACTTTAAAATGCACGTCAATACTGGCGAATAAATAAAAACGGCACATTGGCTGCAGTTTAATGGGAATGCATCGATTCGACCGTTTACAACGCCTGTCGCCATTGGCGCGGCGGCTAGCGGTTCGCAAGGTTCAGGTTCACTCGGGTTCATTGCCATAGTTTTGTAACCCTTCTTGTGCAACTCGCTCTCGGCGGCCCTTCTCGCTCGCCTCTCACTTCGACTTATTATTGCACTTAGCTTACTTACTTTTCACGAAAATAATGCGGAGATCAGCCTCGTGGACCATTTATCTCTCTGTTTGATTACGTTATTCTACTTCAATTTGAAACTTAAAAACCAGTAGTTCATAAAACTATGTATATATAAATTCTACGTAATAGTAATTGTTTACAAGTATAATGTATAAATCAAGATCTCAAGGATTCTCAGTTCAGACGATTCTTCTTATCAACCCATAGATATTTTCGGGATTGGGGTTGGAGGAAGGAATTTCTGATATTATTCGCCTCACCCTCTATCGCAATATGGAAAATAAATATTGGGGATTCCCCCACTGATATTCATCGTACAATGTGCTACTCTGCTTAAGTCTTTGGTGTACATATATATATTTTATAAAAATGGCTCAATAAATTAACCAGCATTGTATCTTTAGTCGTTTAACGAAAGTTCGTTAACCTCTGGTTAATTCGAAACATCCAACAAGTGACTAACTACATAACATTATTTAAATAATCCATTTGTTTCAACATTTTAACAATAAGATGGGTAATGACAGTTTCATTATAATAATATTTACAAACGAATAATATTAGTAACTGTAAATTATATGATAAATATGTCGTGTGATTATGTACTGATTTTGTTAAAATTTGGTTAGATATAGCGAATACTCAAAAGTAAACATTTATTAGCACAAAGAAACTGAAAAACTTTGAGACAGTATCAACTGCTGGTTCAGTATAGCTAAGCTAAGGATGCAGTTAACTGTTAAGAAAGTGTTCAAAGAGAGAGAGAGAGAGTTTAAAAAAAACATGGATTTATTCTATAAACGCATATTAAATATACGTCTCTCGCCACATAGGAGTTTAGAATGTGAGGAAATAAAAATGACACACATGATCAGGAATTATTGACTTATTATAGTGTCAATACGCAGATGTGAGTTTGATGTATGGTAAATGCGGAATGTTTAATTGAGTAGTCGCGTAGGCTGCGGTTCCGCGTCTAGCGGCCGTCGACCCCGCAGCCTTTCGAGAGTATCGAACCGCAGGCATTACGTCACCGGCGCGAGCCACCCCGCCGATACCGTGACAACGCGACAACGCGACAACGCGACAACGCGACAACGCGACAACGCGACAACGCGACAACGCGACAACGCGACAACGCGACAAAGCGACAACGCGACAACGCGACAACGCGACAACGCGACAACACGACAACGCGACAACGCGACACCGACAAACCGACACATCTCGACACCCAGACCAGTACTGATAGCGTTGTTTGGTGCCTATTGCCTCCTAATACCTGTCGTAAAGATTTTTTTGTTATCGATTACGCCTATTATAAACTAACTTGTGGGTTCCTATTGCATGTTTAGACGTTCTATTTCAGGCACCTTTTCATAACAGTGTTACAATTGGTAAAAATATGTTATTCTTATGTATACTGTGTCTACCTAAAATAATATCTGTATTTAGACTACATTGTTAATAATATATTATAGATAGATATTTATGTATCGGTACATGTGCCTCATAATAGGTAACAGTTTAAAGAAATTAGTACATATATAATAAAGTTTAACATATTTGTAACATTTTAAGAAGCATACAAAATGTATTTAAACAAATTACGCCATTATAAAGGCACAGTACGGCCAGTGGCTTGATGAAAAATGAGGTGATGTTAAATTTTTCGGAAACATTATTTATCGTTCGGACTTTCGTTGGTTACGCTCACTCATTCGATGTAGTAAACATTATCCACGAGCAACGCAGCAGTCATCGACCCGCGGAGCCCACAAGGCCACCCGTTTACACAACAGTCACTCATTTTATTGACTTCCTTCTCATGTAGGAAATCATTTTCGCTTTATAAACTAGAATCTTATTAGAAAGGTCGTGAGAACTAATTTGATGCTATTCAAAGTGGCTGTTGCCTTTGCTAAACTATGTAAGATATTTAAAAATGTATAACTGTATGAATAACAGACCTTAACATTAGCTGTAATTTTTATTATATGTAATATGGTCTTTGTTTTGAACGCAGGCGCAATATCAACTAAACAACCGCTGTGTTCTCAATACAGTAAACCTAGCGATCGGTGGTATGAAGGAGTGCGGGCGCAGCGCGAGCAACTAACAAAAGTACTTTCGGCCGAGTAACGGGACGGCGCGGCGCGGCGCGGAGAAATGCTCTACGAAATCGAAACACGCGGTACCGTTAGCCGGCCCTCGCCCTCGCTCCGCCGGGATAATCTTTGTAAATCACATCCGACCATCGTCCATACCTTCCTAATAGCGCCGTATTTTACAATATGTAATAAAATAATTTGTTTAGATTAGTTCTTGACCACATTTGAAAGCAAACTTTTATTTATGAAGTTATTTTTGTGAAGTTGAGTCAAGAATGTTTTTTTTTATTTGTAATGTGCACTCTAGTTAGTGTATTTTTTATGTTAATATTAATAATTAATGCTTCACCATAGCTTTCGTGCTTTTACTCCTGATCCACCCATCCCACCGCTCTCGATAACCCATCGCGTCAGCGCATGCAACCGGCGAGGCTGCTTCTTCATACTTTGTTATTGAACAATCTACTAGCTTCGTTTCTATTCACTTGTTGTGAGTAAATTAAATCTAAATGAAGTAATTTCTCATTTTGATAACTGTAAGTTCTAAGTCAAAGTTTAGTCTCCTATGTACTAAGTCAATCTACAGTGTATGTCAGCAGTCAGTCGTATCAAACTAACATGACTTATGACACCCACTTAACAAGAGTCGTTTTTTGTGACAACGACGCCATCTATTGGTACATTATGAAACTAAATGATATACTTTGTACCATATTTGAATTGATGTTGTATAAGTGGTAAAGTACCGTAGTAAGCGGATGAAATAGTTCTGTAAGACATCAATAGATGTCACTGTGTCCATAAAGGATTTCTGAGAATATAAATACCCTGATTGAAATAAAAATTATATAAATGTTTGATATGTTATACTCTAATCTTACATTGTAAGTGTAATTATACGTTGGAAATACTAAAATAAGTAATTTCGAATAGTGCTATAACTATATTTGACGTGAATTATATACGTGTGTGCATATGTGTGGCACAATAGCGCCTAATGTACCTATCAATTTGATTGAGGTTTTGTTTGTTTGTAGGGTAATTTTATCGAGATTGTTTTAGTTATGTTTGGGGAAATCTGTCAAGCTGTATAAAAGTGTGTATCTTATATCTTTAAATGAACAATTCTTGTATATATCTATATAATTGGAATCACGGAATCGGCTCCAACGATTTTCATGAAATTTAGTATGTAGGGGTTTCGGGGCGATAAATCGATCTAGCTAGGAATCATTTTTAGAAAATGTCATTTTATCCGTTTTTTATCAACTTAAACATAAACTTGGAAGAATATGACTCTTCCTGACATCTATTGGCGAATAATAATACTACTTTTTTGTGAGCACAACAGCAGATGGCGTTGTTAAGTAACACGAAGTCAATGAGTGTTTGCTTTGAGGTTAGACTTAATTCCTGACATCTATTGGCGAATAATAATACTACTTTTTTGTGAGCACAACAGCAGATGGCGTTGTTAAGTAACAAAGTAAATATTATTCATATCTCATTATTTTATTAGTAATTCATACTTAAACATAATTTCCAAAAAACAATTTATAAAAAAAAAAAAAAATACCGAGCAAAGCTCGGTCATCCAGGTAGGCACTGTTTTTCTAATTTGTGCTGCGGGTTTTTGGCGGTTACGTTGGCTACCTACAGTTTTTGTATTATTCTATTATTAGAACATAGAGCTGAGTCCGCAGATATAGGGAAGTTACAAACCGATATGAAGGTATTGGTTCTATGGAACGCCTCTGTACTTTGGATAGTGTGGGGGCAGCGAGTTCAGCTCGGGATTTGTTTTCATCAAAACTCCATAATTTGATAACAGAAGTTGACATTCATTCCTTATTTTTATCTAACTTGAGAAAAATACTATTTTGGCATTCTACTGTGGTATGGTATGGTATAATGGCGGTAGGTATGATTGCGTATTATTCATTTTATTTGATTGATATGTCTATTCCTTCAACGAATAGAAATTTAGTAATAAAACTATTTTATTACATCTAAAAGTATATAGTTAAAATATATAGCTATATTTAATGTGGTAACTACATTTTATCTTTCCGAATATGTAGAGTTCCGTATAAAAAGCAACATTAATCACTCCAAGTAGTAATTACATAAGGGTTCGTATGCTACATCGTAAAAAAACTCGTATATTTTTTACCATTTTTGTCCTTTATTTAAAAAATAAGTGAATTGATTGGCTGCGCGGCTAAGCGCTGGGACCCTCGGCGCAGCGCACGGCGTCCCTCCGCCTAATAACCAATGGCAAGGCGGGGTACTAGCGAGGGTCCTCGCCCTTTTCGCACGCAGCTAAAAAAAAATAACCGATCGCCCGCAAAAATTTCGTTTACTAACCTATTTCGTGAAATATTAGAACAAATATTAACCCTAATATCCACTATACATCTCTTATTATACACTAAAACAAAAAACTTTGCTGTAATGATACATACATTATGTCAATTTCAATTCCTGTTGGAATTATTGTGACAGAATCTGTGATTGTTTTTGTGGCAGAGTTAAAAAAAAATGGGTGCGTGTACTTATGTACGCGCGTGAGAAGTTATACTTCTTTGTTATTTATTCAATTTAATAGCAAATATTAAAAATTAATATTATTATTTGATGTTCAATTTTAATTTTTATCACAAACTTTTTATTCAATGTTTTATTAAATTTATTTCTTTATTCTGTGAATATTAAATAACCAATAATAAGTATTTAACATTAATAATTTAATAATATTTAGTGTTAATTATATTAAATAAAAGTATTTTAATTTATATCAGTAAATAATACATACGGATAGTTAACCTCAATTATATTGGAGCACTTGAAAAAGTATATAAGCACAATTTTTTTCACTAATATTCACAAATAGTAAGTAATATCAATCAAAATATTCAATTTAAATCACTACTGAATATAATAATACATACGGATAGTTAACCTCAATTATATTGGAGCACTTGAAAAAGTATATAAGCACAATTTTTTTCACTAATATTCACAAATAGTAAGTAATATCAATCAAAATATTCAATTTAAATCACTACTGAATATAATTTATTAGCACATATATAAATTATAAAGGACATTGTCAAAAATGGCCTATGAATCAACACGCATGAAACATTTACTATAATAATAATTATTATTTATAATGTACATTATAATTATTATTATAGTAAATGTTTCATGCGTGTTGATTCATAGTTTCAATAGAACGGACACTTATTAATTTCGAAAACAATTTAAAAAGTATTCACTTCCGTCATAGTCCTCGGTATTATAATTTTTGGTTCAAATTCGGGTTTTTAATAGGCAAAGGTATTGTAGCTCATACAGCCAAGTCTTTGTAACAACACTCTTAAGCTTCGCATTGTTATGCATTTCGCCAAAGACAAGTGTAATTTATTCTCAAGTCTTCACAACAACGATGAAATATCGTAACATTAATAATTTAATAATATTTAGTGTTAATTATATTAAATAAAAGTATTTTAATTTATATCAACATATCCACTCGACATGATAGAAGTACATTCTACTCTCTTCGCGTTTATGCGAGCCTGGTACTTTTTACGGCAACATGTTCCGAATAAGAAAAAACCTAAAGAGTTTTTCTTTGTCCAAATCGTCATTTGTTTATTAATTACGGCTACTTTCACTCTCATCATTTTTTCTTAACGCGCCTAACTTCATACTGTTAATTTTTTGTGTCACAGGTGCGCGCGCATCTTAAAATTTCACTCTCATCATTTTTTCATAACGCGCCTAAAGAAGTATAACTTCAAAAATAAAAATAATTAAAAGTTCACTTACCAATTTAAATTCATAATTTAAAGACTTTAAATAAACGGCTAGCGAAAATCTATCAGAAGAAAAAATACAATTTATATACAATTTTTTTTTACCTTTTAACTATTTTTGTTTCATACTATATTTTTATTTTAGCCTCAGCTGGTGTTTAGGGTTCTGTTCCCAAAGGGTTATCAATGGAACTCTACTACAGAGTCGTCTGTCTATCGTACTTTTAAAGGACTCTACTTTGTGAACAATAATATGTAGGCGCTTGAAATTTTCATAGAATATGTGCTACTGTGGCGAATCTACTAAAAAAATAGATTAAATGAAAACATTATGGATGTGCATACAGAATCCTCAATGCGCGAGCCCTATTCGCAAGCTACCCGTTTTTAATGGATAAAAATTATGTAAATTTTCGTCATCCTCTGACATAGTACTCTTTATCTATCTATATTCTACATCATCTATGCGTACAATGCTCGATATATGTGAGTATGTCATTCCCAGTGCACACAATTAAGTTCGATCTGTGGCTCTTTGTTGAAGCTTTAGTTCGAGTTAAGAATTGAAGAATATAATTCATAAAAAGAATTTAATAGAATTGGAACTAATTGTAGAGATGGTAGAATTTCGAAAACCCAAAAAAATCTAGTCCTACAAAAAAGCGTTACAATTAGGTATCGTTCTAAGCTACACCAATGAATACTATTAAACTACATTTGTTATCACAAAAATCAAGAGAACAAGTTTCGTTTTACAACAATCATGTTAAGATTTTGGTGTTTTTTTATTAGTTTGAATGACGAGACGAGCAGGTTGTCACGCCTGTTTATAAACAGAAGCAATACCACAGAGAACTTTCAATTACAAAGCACTGCGTGGCACTGGATTGTGATCGTTACCCCGAGACATAAGATGGTTAGTCTCATAATGCTCAGTAATTTCATATACAACAGTGCTTACACAGTGCTACTTGTTAAATTGTAGTGATAATTTACAAATAACGTTCAAAATATAAACTGGACATAACTACGATTGAACAATATTGTTTCAAATTACACCGATTTGGATATGATCCGTTTGGCGATGCAGTACAAAAAAAGCTGTGAAGTTGATTAAGTTTGATTGTAGCGATTTCTCGGAGTATGTACGCGTGGTCTCCATTAGTTTGCCATAAAACTGGAAATGCATTAGCTGATATCAAGATACGACTTTCAGCTGTCCCAATTAATACGTAGAATATTTTACAGAAGAATTTAGAGATAATTAAATATAAGAACTGGCTATTTTTATGACTTGACTAGGTCTTGTGTTAATTCAGACACACTTATGAACCCCACTAGATAACGACCACTGTGTACACAATATGGTGAAAAACCACAGAACACAGAAATAGGAAAAACTGTCTCCTACCGGCAGGACTCGTTTGGTGGATACTCATTTATAATTATATAATTTTTTCAAAATCTCTCAACGTAACTATCACGTGCAGTGTATTCACATTGCAGTGCCATTTACAAAAAACATGGTTAAAGAGACTAGAAACCGTCATGGATTAAAACTATGAAATCTCATGGAGAAATACAATGTGACAAAGTCAGGTCTTGATCTCCGAAGAGGCAGGCAAAGATCTACTGCACTCACATTTCGCAGAGCTTATTTTCGTCCGATGATAGGGGGCGAGCCTATCGCCATACCTGGCACTAATTCAAATCCCGGCCAATTCATATGTTATTTATCGAATAGAAAATACTAGCACAAAGTGTGATTGCTCGACCTGGGAATTAAACCCAGTATGCAGTCTTTTATACCACAGAACACAGGAATTTAATATTGTCTGTAAATTCTACTGAAACATACTCTATAGTTGCTGGTTGGTAGGTACTTTTAAAAGTACTGAAAAGTTTAAGGTATATTAAAAATTCATTAGCCTGAGTAATATACCTTAAACCCGTACAACCCGTCCCAAATAAAATATTTTGCAACTTAAAATGTATTATGTAAGTAATTCATATTTTTGGAACGAAGTTCCTTACGGCAGGCTTGGAGGGGATAGGGATTTCGCTGCGTGACCGAACTGAAATAAATGTGATAGTAAAACCGTAAGAAATATGCGTGGAAAAAATGCGTGGAAAAAATGCGTGGAAAAAATGCGTGGAATAAAACCGTTAAATGAGACTTTTTTTAAATTTAATTTGATATCTAGCACACAAAGTTAAAGTCGAAATTCCGTTAATAAAACAAATAGATAACTTATGACATTTGGAAATGTAGACGCGGTTTGAAATTTGAATTTGAATTTTTGATTATAGAACACGGCCGTCCACCGTTTAGTAGCCAGTCTAAGTCTAAATTAATAAGTTTTTATTTATAATTACATAAGTTGATAAAAAATGCTATACAATAGCTTTACCGCGGCAGTCTCCGAGTGCTACACGTCTTTTTTTTATTTCTATTTTTCTATTCTATTTCTATGTAATTTAATGTTGTCAAACAAAAATAAAGAGACATATTTTGTTATTTTAGTTGATAATTTGTATTTTTTACAATTTGTGTCGATTCTACATTAGCCGAAGGAACTTCGTTCCTACCTGGTGTCCCACGACACACACCAATTTTTTCACTCAACTAAGTATTAAGTAATAAATTGTGCTAAAATCACACAGAAGTGGAGATATAAAATGTCAAGTATTGAACAATCAATCTTGTGATTATTAGGCAAATCCCTAGTCGGGTGTACATGCCACTCAAAACATCAAAACACGCCCTAAGTTTGTTAGTTAAATATTCGGTGTAAATCTCTCCCTACAAACAAACTCATGATGACGCAGACTTATCATTTTGTTAAATTTTAACACTCGCAAGAGAGCTTATTTTAGCGACTATGTAAACGGTGGTCGTGAGTCAACGATTGAAGAGTATTGTGTGCGATGCAAAAAGTTGTCAATTTAGTTGGGGTTGCGCCCGCCGGCCGCCCCCGCGATGCATATTGATTGAATATTGAACCGTTTTGTTACCCAGAAATGCCTCATTCCACGACCAACCTATTACGTATCATTCATGTTTACAAATCTTAGTTCTTATTTTATTTTATTAAATTTGATACGTCAAAAGTGACACTGTATGTCATCAAAGGTGCAACTCACGATTAAAATATCTTAATCATTACCAAGTTCACGATACGTGGTTTTCTATATCCAAAATCTAAATGTTAAATTTATATTTGTTGTAACATTCAATGATTCATGTTATTTGAAGACTATATAATTTGTTTTCAAATATCATTTGTTTATTAGTTCAATTAAAATGTCAAAATCGGTATATTATTAATGTATTCAACCATTGAATTTTACCATAACTTTAACCGACGTGACGGTTGGTGCAATTAACACTTAAACATTAAATGACTACTTCCTCGAGCATAATGTGAAGTAGGTAATCTATTTTCTTATAATTAATAATATAATTTGCCTATATAAACTATACTATAATATATTGCTACAATTACTAACATGGAATATTATTTTGACTAAGTTATTGTAGTAATTACACATTCAGTGCAACTATAATGATTAGCCCCGTTTCATATTAAATGTCTTTTAGAAATTATGTTTTTGCATAACGATATTGAAATATTATTTCACTGTAGAACTATGTTTTATTCTATAAAAATAAATAATTCGAACAACGTGATATGTAATACAGTGAAACTTGGTTAAGTGGGACCTGGATAAGTGAGAAACCTCCATAACTGAAACTCATGCTGAGGTCCCAACACTTTGGCACTGTTTTACCCCTGTTAGTGGGACGAAGCAAACCTCTATATCTGGGATTAGTTTTTTCGATTTATCATCATAGTTACCTCTATAACTGAGACAGCGAGTGAATTTTATATGCATAAACCTCTGTAACTGAGATAACGTCGTTTTGTTTGTTGTAATGATCGCACCTCTATAACCGAAATAACCTGTATTCTGACCTCTATTGATGGAACCCTCTGTAAATGAGACAGATATTTATTTATACCTGGATATCTGAGACACTGGGTAAGTGGAATACCTCTATATGTGAAACAACATTGCAGGTCCTTTGATGACTCACTTAACCAGGTTTCACTGTATCTACGAGTATAAACCTATACAAATCTAAAATTGAAGTGCCTGTCAAAATTAAATAAAAGCTTTTTCGCGCCTGCCTTATTTGCCCGTTACCGAAACATAACCCAGTTTTTTAAAATGTCTATCTGTCGTTTGTCCGAGCTAATCTCCGAAACGGCTGAACCGATTTCGACGGGAGTATCATTGACTGATTTAGGAATTCCAGAGGGTCTAATTAGGCTACCACTTACGATTTCGCAAATATTTCTAGCTCCTGCGGAAACAGTATAGTAATCAATATGCAAGAGAGTTAAACACAAGGACAGCTAAGTGACAATAAAAAGCTGAAAAAATGTACAAAGAAAAGATAAAAAAATACGTTTGCAGTACTTACGTCTACTAAATGGATGTTAACTGTATTATTTTTTTTATTTTACTATTTATTGATCGTGTCTGATACGGTCTGTAGACTATTTTTAAATATTTTTTTTTTGGTAAATTAAGGGGTGACACGTGGCCGAGCCAGCGAGTGGTCGCACCATTACTATGGGGTTTCATTCAGATTGATATTGGTTTTTATGGCCATTGTCATTTTTTTCTGTCATTTTTTGCGTGGTCAATGAGGGGTCAGTTTTTTAGATTGGACCCTAGTTGTGATTGACTGACGGGCAACGGTCATTCGCAAATTGCCATCTGCGTATCTGCTAAAATAATAAAAATAAAAATCCATTGATGTAGTTCGTGTTTAGGTAAACTGAATAACTACAGCTTTAAAATTATAATTACGATTGAATTCAGTATTACTTTATAAGTAACAGAAGAAGAAGAAAACGAGCAAGCGGGTCACCAGATGGTATGTGATCACTGCCGCTTAAAACACCTCCAATACCAGAGGTATTGTTGGCTATAGATATGTATTATATTATGTTTATAGTTTTTCATAATTCAATGAGTCCATTAAATATGATGAGCTAAGAGAATTTTCATTTCAATTTGATAGGCGGAATCAATTTAAATTGCACATATGTAAACTAGATACATAGGTAGATGAGTGAAAGGTTAGGAATAAAAAAAAATACACACGACAGTGCCCAGCTAATTCAGACTGATGTGTCTATTGTCCATTACCATTTTTACGGCACGCGACTGATTTAAGTTTTTTGTTGGAGTTTTTTCGCTCTATCGAAAAAACTCCCCTATTTATAAATAATAGGGACCTTTGATCCGAAGGCTTATTAAAAATAAATATTTCATGAAACATATCAGCGTGGTGTTTTATTTCATTTTTTATATCCTCTTAGGTATACTTAATTAGCGTGACTGGTTCTGTCGTGTATTGCTATTTTATGTACATATATTTTAATTAAGTTATATAATGGGTAATCCTCAGTTTAAATACTTAAGAGGTATGCAGGTACCTATAACTTCGCTTTGCCTATCTGTCCAAGCAGCAATGCGTAAGCACTGTTGTGTTCCAGTTTGAAGGATATTGAAGCCAGTGAAAATAGTGATAATTAACATCTAGACTTAACATCTAAAGTGACGGGGTGACGAGCGCAGTCCTAGGGCCGTATAGTAATACTTATATCGCAGTTCTAATTTATGCTGTTTTTGTTAATGGGTAAGCGTGATGCTTACCATCAGGAGGTCGTCTTACTTTATCCAACGCCCATGAACATTCATAATACCTGCGGCCCGTGGATGCGTTGCCGACCTTAAAGGAAACGAATTCGCTTATGAGGTTTTTTTTATCCGAGCCCGGCAAAGTGACGGCTCTACACCTGATGGTAAGCGTACTGCAATCCAAAAAAACAGCGACCACCAACAAACAATGAGTTTATCGGTGTTCACCAGAGTCATGCCGGCCTGTATAAATGCTTCTTCCCTCTTCGGAGAGGAAAGAAACAAATCGAGGCCCTGCGACAGGCGGATGAACGATGCACGCAGTAGTTTAAATATACCTAACTATTATATATCAATAATTGATAACTCGCAGTAGACCATAACTAAGACCTAACCTCTCTCATTCATTATTAGAGAAGGCCCGTGCCCAGCAGTGGGTCGTGTATATTACAAGGCTATTATTATTATTACAAACGTTTAACCCATAAATTCTTTTGGCTTTAATTTTTATTAAGAATGGTTGATTTATAATAATAATATTAACATGATACAGGCAATTTTATAATGCAACTTCTGTTTCAAAAGTATCGTAATTATATTCATTTAGTTTAATACCGTCGCTGCTTGTCACCAAATTATTTTGAAAATATGCGTATCGGAAAAAATTGGAGCATTATCGCATATCCGAGCGCGCGTCGTCGTGGGGGCCAACCTATAAGTCAGGTACGACTCAAGTGTCCATCATTTACTATGATTTAACGTACATTCCTAAATTTGCAACATTTTAGTCGTTGGTCCAACACTATATACTTATTCGAAACTATACTAGAAATAAATGTTATTATGCATTTAAGTGAACATATTTGATCTATGTAGTCATTTTATTGGAGCAGGAGCGCGCAACCAACAAGGAACCACTTCGCAACCACAAGTGTAAGAAATATTGTTGCCCCATTACAATAATGTCAATGATAAAGCCAGGCAGGGTAATTGTCCTCTATTAGAACTAAAAATTAGACTCCTTGGCCTTGGTGGTTATGTAGCTGTAGATCGTCGTATTGTAAATAAAATGATGATAATCTTCCTAATCTTCAATTTCTCAAACTGTGTCGATCTGAATTCTAAAACATGTACGTAAAATAGATGTTACTCAATAACCATTTATATTGTTTAGGCAATACCTAATGACGTATAAAATTAAATTAAAAGATTTTTAGTAGTATAAATATCTCCAAATGTGGCTATATCATGGTGTTCGGAGCGTGTATTGTGTCCACGAGCTGCGCTGACCAGCAGATGTGCGGCCGGCTGTGTATTTGTGCTTAGTCGCCACAGCGCATGCGCACACCGGGGTCCGGGCCAAATCTCCGCCAACATGGCCGACGTTACACATTTACTAACATTTCACAATTTTCGTTATAAATGACAAAATATATCTACTTATTCCTAATAATAATATTTAATTCAATCTGAATAATATAATTATTTATTAAACAATCAATCAGGCAACTTTTATATAATATACAATACGATGCTTTTGATAGATATTATAAATACTAAATAAAACATAAGCAATTATAACAAATTGCGTTATTCTTACTAGAGCATAATAATTAAAACAATATATAAACCATATATGCAAGCAATATGTGGAAGCATTTTGTTTTTAGCCCGGCTTTCTTTTGAGATGCAGGCAAAAGCTTTAGCATCAGCATATTTAAAGTTACTTATTTGAATACAAAATTTTAATAAAGATGAATTAATTGAATAAATAAACCTGCTAACACGTTATGCACCTACCTCATGTATAAATAAAAATGTCTCACAATTGTGTTCCTTAGCTGCCGACCACAAAACGACAAAGAAGTTGGATGGTGTCAGTATTTATTGTGAGAAAGTCAAATGAATGTTGTGTGTCAATGTCCTTTAAACAAAATATGAATGGTACTTCAATTGTGGAGATATTGAGAGTTACAATGTATTAAGATTAGATACAAATATTTTGTTCACTAGCAAGGTGATTTATTCATTCGGATTTCTCGGTACATTCAATAAAGTGGTTTTAAAATATTTTAACTTATAATGTAATTTTTTTCATTCACGAAATTTGAATACATGCATGTAATACCGCAGTAAAGGTATTATTCTTAATAGTTGCGTGAAAAATAAAATGAGGATGTATGTGTTAAAATGTAGAATAATAAATGCAGATGTATGTATTAAACGTGGTAAAATAATAGTATTTATTTATATAGGGAATATACGCAGCATCCCCCAATCATGCGCGTCACCCTTAATTCACGCAAACCGTGGCACGCAGTCTATCGGCAATCGCTCTACTAGTCGCTTTGGGTCATGTATTACAACAATATTATACTTACGATAACACTAAAACATTATAAATATATCAATTTAATTAATATAGACACGGAAAAACAAAAAGAAAAAAGAAAATGTGATGCGTTTTTTTTAGTATGAAGCATAAAGTGTCAAGTGAATTATATGATTTTTCATAACATTTTGTGTGTTGCCGGGGGAAGGACTATGTGTTGATTTTTTTGTGATACATTTCATCAGGGTTATTTTTTGAAAGAGTTTTATTTGTTTTATACATGAAGGGTAAGCACCATTTCTAATTTACTGATGTAATTTACATAATGTTTAGCAAAAATATTAATTGGATATCAAAATTATACGCTGGCATTGTTTACGTTACACTATATACAATACAATAAATAAGAATTATAGAAAATAATTAACTCGTTTCATTTCTTTTTTATTCTTTTGTGTTACAACAAACAATGGGCAGTCAATATCAGCGTTTAGTTATTTTCAGGTGGTTGTATTTTGCTAAAACATTTTTGGTAGCCCTTTAATTTATATATTAACTTTACTTACAGATTGTATATAAAAACATGATAATTATAGTAGCATCATAAACAATAATCAATATAATTATTGTCGATGAATATATTGGATAAATATAAATATAAAAAAATAAGGTATACATTACTCTTTTGGTCATTTCTTTTATTTGAGTCACTATAGATCGTGTTATTTTAAAATTATTTACTATTAGCACAGATATGTATTCTTTTTGTAATAAGTTCTTAATAAATTTCTATTTTATTTTTTAAGGTTTAATATAACATTATACAATACATTTTAATCCTTTAACAATAAAATATTAGACATAATACATTTTTATTGTGTTAGCCATCGTTTTCGTTTCTTCTTTGTTGGAGGGAAACTAAAACTTAAAAAAAAACGGATTTTGACCTTAAATAAAATAGATTATATTTTGTTTTGTGCTAACTTTAGTTCTAGTCAGTACTTATGTATATTTAATATATAACAGCAGAGTACTGTAATAGGGCTTCTTACACATTGAGCATAATTGGATCATGGCTCAACGTCAGACTGTTTTAATTAACTATGGAATAAAATATCTTTAAAAACGCATTTATGTCTTTTGCAAATCGTTATTCATTTGTTATGCTTTCTTTATCAAGGGTTTTAAAGGTATCAAGGTTTTTATCTTCAATTATACGAACTTAACGTATGTTTAAAATAGCTTTAATTATGATTACAGATTGCAGCGTATGCGCAGCGGCAGCAGCAGCGGCGGCAGCGGCGGCGGCGGCAGCGGCGGCGGCTGCAGCGGCTGCGGTAGGGCCGCCGCCATGGATGCCGGTACATGCGCTCGACATTAGCAAGATACCAGCACCTCCTAACAACACGAACAGCCTGGTGAATGGCGGGACACCACGATACAATGGCAATTGTGAGTCAATTATCAAATAAATAAGAGGGTCACTTGATACTGATTGTCCTGATTCTGTTGCCACAAAACTCTTTAAACTAAACTAAAAAAAAACGGTAACATTAAGATTGATTCTGTCAAACAACATTTTATTTTCTGAAATTTCTTATACTAGTCTAAAGTGACATGAATAAATCTATTTTTAACCGAATTTCAAAAGTAGGAGGTTCTCAATTCGGCGAAATTTTTTCTTTTGTTATCTATATCGATCTGTATATCGAGATCTTTGCCAATTGTGGACCGATTTTGTAAAATTCATTCAATTGAGTTTAGCTGCGAAGCGGTCCCATATAAGTTTGGTTAAGATCTGATGATGGAGTAAAAAATGAAACATCTCAACGGACAACAGCTCAGTCACAGTATTATTATCTATAGCTCAGTCGTCGCGATTCTGTTTGTTGATAGTTGGAATTTACATACCATAGCTGTACCTAAAATTAAAATTAAAAAAATATATTACTGAAATTGAAAAATAAAGTATGTTTCAACAAAACTTAAAACGCAAATTCATAAACAAAATATTTGAATTCGCATAAAGAAACTAAAAGCGGTGGGGCTTGATAATGGTCGGGCATGAAAGACGATTGGCTCCTCTGGTGTGGAGTCAATTTGTTTGACCACATCAAAGCTCTTCAAATATTGATGAATGAAATGACTGGGCATTATGTGGAACGGGGACTTTTGTAAAATGCCATCATAGTAGCACCTGCAAAGAGTCGACTAACTGGGGTCGCCTGAGGTCACAACCGTGTTGCAGAAGATACACAGTCTTCGTACTTTATATTTTGTGGTGCGCCCCCTCGCATGGACAGTTGTGAGGGGTTCTAGAGTGTCCTAGGTGATGGTCCACAAAGCGGCCTAGAGCATGGGCAGTTCCAGCAGACATCCAGAGCACACTCAGGATCCCCCAGGGCCATCCCATTTGCGCCGAAGAAGGCCACTGCGGTATTTTAAGTCGATATAGTAGCATAGGCATTTTGGTTAGGGGCCTAACCCAGCGGTCGCTCTGAAACTTAGCTTGCCCGTAGGCGTAACGTTAAGGAGATCACTTTTTCAGGATCTGCAGCAGCATAACATAATTCCATAAAATGACATAAGCAACGGTAACGGCAAACAAACAGTAAGCAAATAACGGTAGGCAGCGGCTTGGCTGTGCCCCTGGCATTAGGCTACCATCAGGTGGGACCGCTTGCTCGTCTGTCTATTAAGACAATAGAAAAAAAAAACCTACTACCGATGGTGATACTTACCCGATGGGTAGGCAGAGGTGCAACTTTTTTTTATATAGCTTAGGCTAGTAAACGAGCGAGTGGGTCATCTGATGGTAAGTGATCTCCACCGCCCATGAACGCCCACAATACCAGAAGAATAATGGGCGCGTTGCCGACCTTAAAGGAAAGGGATAATTAGGGATTGGGATGAGGAGGGGGATATGGGCTTCCAGATATCTCACTCACTGTAAGAAATGCAGCAGCAAGCCACTACTTTTATAAAAAAAAACAGTAAATTAACTGTTTTTATTAGTAACAATAGCCAAACATTAAAGGAGCTTATCGCTAATTGAATATTGATTTCATTTGGTTTTACTAGTTAAATATTAAATAAAAACATAAGTTATCCTTCAGCGAATAGTGAGTAGGTAATTTGTATCGGCATAGTTTTAATAAGCTGCAGCTTCCGTGTAAGAATCGGAAATCTTCATTTTATTGCGAAGATTCATATTGATACAAGCCAAAGCACGCTTCAAAAATAAACAAGTCGAGTAGAGCGGATAAACCGCCCACCTGCCGGATGGTGCTGTGAAGACCCTTCGAGTCCAACACTTATTACACATTACAAGAAAAGAAACAAATAAGTGATTACACTTATTGATTTGTTTTTCTTCCATGAACTTATTTTTCTAACATGCGCTTCACATTAATTTAAACAAAATGATTTTAAAAATTCTGATCCACTCTGTAATTAATTACTTCTTAGAATTATATAATAATGATTACATAGTAATTTAGTATTAATTTTGTTTTATAATTTAATCAGGTTTTACTAATTATTGTAAGCAATGATTTTTGGGCATTAAGATTTTAGTAACTCAACCAAGGGGCTCTGAATTGCGAGTAATGGTTTCAAGAAATTTTTATTTCTCAAAAGCGACGTCAATCATATAGGTTCTCAATTCAGCGGGTGTTTTTTGTTTTATTAATACTATTTAACCAACGCAAGAAACCAAAGTGGTCTGTATTTATTCTTTTAGGATGTTTACGCCTAACTTCGACAAATATGTACCGATTTGGATGATATATAAGAGTGGTAGAGCCACTCTGTAGACAGTCATGTGTACAGTAGCAATGGGCCAGCTCCACCGGATCGATACCACTATCTCACAGAAAACCAACGTGAAGTAGCAGCTAGTTACCTCATTTCGTTTGGTGCGTTTTTGCGGTGTTATTACAAAACGTAATCTAACTTTAAACCAAAAAGAATTAAATTGGCCAGTTTGTATGGGGTACTATAGTTACTAGTTGTTTTGTGATAAGGCCTTTATACCTTATACTCCAAAAGCTTAAAGGTAGTTTGAGTGAGGTGGGTGACATGAGTGGCAACATGACTCTATATTTAATTCCACATTTAATTTTATTACATATCATCAAGACTACACAATTATAATAACTCACGAAGCTTTGATTGAAACATTGAATTATTTTAAGATTTTGATTTCTGCGTCAAAAATTGGGATTTATTAGGTAGGTATTTTATGTGTCGTCTAAATATTCTTAAATAGCTTTGGGTTTTAATTATAAATATATTTATAGGGATCTATATAATCGCTAGGATTTATTATGAATAAGTCGTTTGCTTTATTATTAACATCATAGCTATTTCTCCAATAATATCATACAGAACGCTATCAACAAGTCTTCTACATAGCTCTGAATAAACTTAATTGAAGAATTTAGATCTTAATAATTGGGTTTAAATTGGTCAAATTGGTTTGATCAGTGGTGCATAATAGTAAATATTATGAATTTTTCTAGGATCCACATTCAATGTAAGATGGAGTCTTTAATCCCTTTGGAATCTCTTGGAATAAATTGCTATGCAAACTACCAATTTTGTTATATTTTATAGATGTAAGAGTTGCGTGCTGCTGATGTAACATAGAATATAAAATACCTACTTCAATATCTGGGGTCGCCGCTGGCACCACCCCTTTAGGGAACGCCTCTATCAAAAATACATGTGCACAAATATAGGGTAGAAAATTTCAAATGCCCAGAGTAGTTTATTCAATAGTTTTTAACACAAATAATAGATGGCGGTAAAATACGATAGTGCTGTGTAGTGTCATCTGTTACTCAAACGTGGAACTAAAATTATTTTTGTTAAGCTCACAGACTGAACTTGCAGGAGAAATGTTGTGCCCTACCTGCAATAAAAGGGTCGCTTGTGAGGGATAGATGTCGCTATTCAGTTTGTAATCTATATTCTAATAAATATATTGTAAAACGGCTTTATAAGTACTCAAAGGGTAAAAATAAATGAAAGAAACGATAGCTAAGCTTTTGATAAGCTCAATAGCTTATCGCATAGATAAACCGGCTGAACTGTATTACAAAGTTTTATGTTCGTTGAGAGAAGTCGACATAATATCTCAATCTAAGTTTCGTTACTTTACGACCTTTGAGTTCTATTCCCCTCCACAGATGCCACAATTCTAGCGTACACATAGCATAACATAGTAACTATGATTAACGCGGAAGATTAAATACCTTCTGTTGGTCAGCGCCTTATCAGCTGAACCGATTTGGATTAAATTTAGAATATGTTTCTTTTTTACTGACACAAAAAATTTATTCTTCTGTTTAAAGTAGTTGGAAACAATCTTCGATTATTAAACTGCAGTACTACCGATTCAATATTGTTAACTTTTTTTTTGGAACGTAGTTCCTTATCGCGCGTTGCGAAAGGGGGCTAGACGGAAAAAATTGGTACGAAAAGTTGGCACGACATAATTCTCCGACCAAGAATAAATATAATATTAATTTGATATCTAGCACACAAAGTTAAAGTCGAAATTCCGTTAATAAAAGTAAAACTTATGACATATGGAAATGTAGACGTGGTTTGAAATTTGAATTTTTGATTATCGAACACGGCGCGGCGGTCCACCGTTTAGGCTGCGTTTAGACGACGCGAAAAATTTCGTGCGGCCGTTTACACGATCGCGCAGTCGCCGCGTGGTTGGAGCGTTGCGAAGTATTAAACATTATGGCTTAGTCAATAGAGTTTACATTAGTTTTTCGAGTGATTCGAACGCGGTGGGATTCCTTGTCATATAAATGCGCCCTTAGTAGCCAGTCACCAAATTACCTATCATAAAATATTTGAATGTTGGCTGCTTCCAGATTATACAGTGTCTAATATATAGTCTACGGGATGACTGTTTAATATTACGACTCACATCGAATGTTCTGGAACTCTCTAGAACGTTCGGTGTGACGTCACGTAGACTGTAAGACCGGCCGGTGCTCGCCGATTTACGGGCTGGGCGACGTAGCAGCCGGTGTGCTCCCTTCGGACCCTCCGTCCCCCCCGAGATCGAGATCATTTTAGTCAAGCCCGAGAGGTGGTCAAGCGCGAGCAGTCCATCGATCAACGGAAGGTTCGAGAGAAATCGAGAACCTTCCGGGTGACGTCACGCGCGCCGATTGACCAGCCAACGCTAGCCGACCTCCCTGGAGCTTCGAGAATTATGGAAGTACCAGGTGTTCAAACCCGTTCCCCCTACCCCCACCCAATTTGTCCTCACCCCCCCTCGGCCTAAATCGGTAATTTTTGAGGCTAGAGGGTCGTGCGACGGCTTGTCGCAATCGGCTTATTGAGCCCGACACTTTGGCCCCAATAAAAATAAATTTCGACCCCCCAGTAAGAAAGATCTGTAAAAATATCTCTAAAAATTCAAATATCTCAGAAACTACAATAGATAGACAAATAAAATTTTATTAAAATTCCTTCACTAATTAATCGAAAGGAACTTCGTTCCATCCGGGTGTCCCTTGACACCTCTCAAGTTTTTTTTAGCTTTTTATAGTCGATTTTATTTTATGTTAAAAACTTTTAATAACATTATGTAAAGTATGTAGATAGGCACATTTGTCATACCGCATAAATATATAATTTCTAATTAATACAGCATACGATAGATATGGAATCAAAAGTAAGTTTAAGTTTAGGAAAAAAGCTCCGTTTTAGCAGAAAGTCTATGGTCGGTTATCATATTAAAGTTAAAAAGAAAGGTTGACACTATTTTCAATGTCTAATACATTAATACCTACTCAATATCGACTGATCAATATCTAAACACGAATTCTTTGACTAATTGTAAATAAATTGTTGATCAAAGCACTAAGATGTAACTAATATATAATAATTAAAGATACATTACAACGTGTTACAGAAAGGTGTGGTCAAATTTTAGTAGCCTATGGTGTAATCTTATTTAAGTATTTCACAAAGTGAAATTTTAGCATGTCTAGATTTTGATAACATTCTATACATAAATGCTTAATGTTAAGTGTACGTAACGACCCTTAACTATGACTACACCTTTTTGTAACTCGTTGTGTTCATGAAATATGTAATATATAATCGTGTATATATATAATGTGACAGATAGTGCTTTTTATCATTATTTACTTAAACTTTAAATGATTTTCATGCAAAAATATTTCTTACATTTTAAAAAAGTTTATTAAGTATAATGTTTAATTATAAATGACATTGCGTGGATTATACTTGTATTACGCTTTCTGCATTCTTTTTTACTTATTTGTTTTACGTACGTATGTATGCAATTTCATAAATTGAGTCATTTTATTATTATTTTTTTATGTCATTTTATTTTTTAGGTGATTTTATGATGGTTGATTATATTTCTATAGTCTATACTGTGTCAGTTATAAAAAAATATTCCATTCGTGAATGAGTAATCGTTATTAGAATGTGTTTACCAAGAAATTAGACCCGATCACGGCGATAAGGTCCTCGAACGTTAATATTATTCGCCAAATTAGTAGGCAACACAAAATTGTATTTTAATTTAGTTTATAAAATATGTAAAATATACCCAATTTATGTTTCGCCCAAGCTGGTCTCATTTCATAATTATTGTTGTAATACGTAGACGAACTCTTGTTGTTAAATTTTAGATTATTTGGCTAAGTTGAAAAGGTTAATAAGTACAAGTTCAAAATATAATTAAATAAAATTGAACCTTGAATTAAAATACCTTTTGTCTTAATGAGCTCCTTATCTAATCTAACTAGTTTTGACTGTGTAGTTGCAATTTTAAGTCAGTGATTGTTATCACCGACTCAAAATTGGTAAGATTGTTTTACGAATTTAAAGGATTTGTCGTTTTTTTTATTACCATTGGGGATAAAATGGCAAGTTTCAAACCGGATGTGTCGAAATATTATAGTTGGTAAAATCCTGCTTAATGATGATCCAATCGTGGTGGAATTTCAATGGTAGATATTCATTTTCCGGTGCGTAAATTCATGAATTTTAATATTTAATCCTTAGTGTCACCCTTTTAACAGTGAAATAATTCCATAAAATATAATAGGATACATTTTCAAAGGATTATCACACATAAAAACAGAAACCAAAAAAGATTTCGCGTATTCCCACTATTCGTATTCCTGCGGTGGTGAAAAATTGTCAGCTGACTCAAATATCAAATCTAATTACAGACCTCTTTTTCGATACAAACAAATACATCTTCAATACTATTATTTGAAACAGACTTTGGACAGATAACTTAAATATTGATTTTATTGTAATAGATCCGATAACTATACTAATGATTGTTGGTCTGTTTGCGTATTTATGTGTGTGCTTTCCTAAGAAAAAAAAACACTATAGCTATCACCTTGAAATTTGGTACAGTTATAAAACTTGCTTGGCTACATTTTTTCAAGTGGAAGAATTTTGCAAACGCAAGGGAACCAAAAAATCGAAGTTTATTAATCGTAGCAAAACTGGACACAGCACAAATAATTCACCGGCATATATCAAAATGACTTCGACTGGTTTCTTTCGAGTATTACATATTTATATTATTACCATTACAAAGTTTGATGCAAAAAATATCATTTTGCCTATTGTTCTGCCATATTTTATTATGAATTCAAAATATAAAATCTACAAATATTTCCTAATTTTACGTAAAAAACAAAAAGTGGTAGAAGCATTTGTTGTTTTTGAATAATAATATATATTTTATATTGTTCTTTACTGTACATTATTTACAAATTCATGTTGAAATAAAAATAGTTGCGATATAAAGTCGTTTAGAATCCACGACGAGTGGTATTGACGTGGTGTTTAGACAATTTTAAAATTAAAGCGCATTAAATTGTTTTTTAAATAAAATATTTACCTTCGTATTTACCATCAAATATATTATGATGGATATTGTTAATAGAAATACATTTATAGCTGTAACTACCATCTATAATAACAACTTTAATAAATGTAACATTAAATACATTTTCTAAATAAAATATGAAACAAATTCTATTAAATCAATGGTTTAAGATCTAGTAAACATGTGCTATTAATGTTTGTTAACGTGTAGATAGATTGCTCATGCAGGTGTAACATTTTTTGAAACGAAGTGCAAACAATCGACTTAATCAGTGTATTAATTTGCATTTTGTGCGTAAAAGAAAATAGAATCGCTAGCTAGTCAGGTCCATGGGGGAATAGATTAGAGAAAGTGAATATGAAAATTAAGTTTTATTATTTTGAAAACTTGTCTTTCTTGTGAGGCTTCTATTGTTATATATTATTTGATGCATAATCATATGTGGATTAGATGAACAACAATAGAGATGACTGGTTCGCTCGTCACAATGTGACGTCTCTCCGGGGGAACTCCATCCGACGCTTGGGGTGAAGAATCGTTGCTAATATTCAATGATACACTCGTAAATCAACAATCGGTCTACACTTATTATATTTCTGTTTATTATAAAAAAAATAAAGCAAAAATATTGGAAAATATGTCATTACAAAACTTAATATATAAACTATTTATAGTACTACGATTCAAGTTATACACTTCATTTACTTAATTCAGAAATACGTGCGGGCGTCATGATGGTGATCCAATATATATTTGTTACAATATTACATAACTAGCTGTGCCCGCGAACTTCGTTTCGCTATCAAAAAGCTTTCATACAAACTTTCATCCCCTAATTGGGTCCTATAGGGGTTGAAATTTAAAGAAAAAAATTCTATCTTTAACTCTGGGTCATTACCTGTATTTGTGCCAAAATTCATTGAAATCGGTTCAGTGGTTTTGATTTTTCATAGAAATTTTCATCGCCTTTTTAAACCCTTCAGGGGTTGATTTTTGAAAAACATAGTAGCCTATGTCCTATTCTTATGTATAAGCTATATTATTGTGAAGTTTCATTAAAATCCATTCAGTAGTTTTTACGCGAAAGAGTAACAAACATACATCCATCCATCCATACTTACAAACTTTCGCGTTTATAATATTAGTAGGATGTACTTATTTTTCTCTTGAGTGATTGAACAGGCTCGAACAACAATATATTAACAACGTATATTATATGTATAATTTGTAAAAAACGAGCATTGCCGCAAAGCATAATATAAATTAAATGACTGTTTATATGCTTGATGTATAAAGGGCAGTTTAATAGCGGAATACTCAGTTTATATGTTACTAATATCTGTTCAGGAATAAAGAGCTATATCGGTAAATAAATGACACCTGTCTGGGTAACATGGTGGGTGAGTAAGAAACTGCAGCTTCAAATCATGTAATTTGGGTGTCAATATTTCGTATGTATAGTTTTGACATTTTATAAAAAGACGCTTACAGTCTGAAGGACTCCAATAGCGTGTTGTGTTTCATGTTAAGTGCACAATAGTTACCTACTTAGTACATACATTTTTTATTTAGTACATTTGTTATTTAATGCATAATATAAGGAAAAATATGCAAGTAGACCTAGAGTAGTAGTATAGAGTAGTTTGAAGTATCCGTATCTTCATGAGTTCCACAAACAATATTTGGCTGAGCATGTACACCCGAGGGGGCCACTTATTTCAAAAGTTATTTTCAGTTGATAAGCTTCTTTGTTTTGTCAGATTGCCGCAAATAGCCTAATATCGTTTAGACATTTAAATCTGATGGCTTATTCGCTGAGACGGTCGTTTATAATTCGGCATTATTTACGTTGTTCTTTGGGCGACACAGTTTGTTTGTGACATCCAAAAAATTCAGAACAAAATCAATTGAAATAATATTTTGAAACCACCGATGTCAATTAGATACATACATCTGTAACTCTTAAACGGCTGAATAGTCAAAATAGCTGAGAAGCATCTCGATTAAACTAGCTTCCAAACAAAAAAACCGCACTGAAATCAGTCTTAAACGGCGCTACGATGCATCCACACCTACATCCACAGACAGATAAAGGGTTAAAACGTATAAAATATTTTTGTCGTGGGTTGAAAAGTTAGTTACAGCGATAGCTCAGTGAGAAATGGTACGCACTGTTGAGGCGAAAGTCGCTGGTTCGAAACCAAACTCAAGAGAATGCACCCCTGAGTTTTCTAAGTTATGTGAATATTAATTATTAAATGTCGCATGCTATGACGGCAAATGATATATCTTGAGTAAACCTACATACCTGAGAAATTCCCCATAATAATTTCGAAGCTATATGAAGTTTGCCAATCCGCATAAGGCCAGCGTGATGCAGTGTTCTCACGTCAGATTTTTGTTTTTTTTTATAGCATAGGCCGGCAAAGGAGCAAGTGGGTCACCTGATGGTAAGTGATCTCCATCGCCCATGTACGCCCACCACCAGAAGAGTCATGGGCGCGTTGCCGACCTTAAAGGAAAGGGATAATTAGGGATTGGGAAGGGGAAGGGATTTGGGCTTCCGGTTATCTCACTCACCGTACGAAACGCAGCAGCAAGCCGCTACTTTACGTCGGTTTTCTGTGAGACAATGGTAACGATCCGGTCGAGCCAGCCCATTCATGCTGTAAACAAAACTGTCTACAGCGTGGCTCTACCACTCAAACTCAAAATACTCGTAACCCATTTTTGAATGTAACACAATTGTTTAACTCTCTAAAAATGGAGGAGGTTCTCGATCGACTGTACTTTGTATAAGGTATGTAATGTAATATCTCCAGCAAATGTGAACCGATTTCAGTGAATCTTTGGTATTCGATAGTGATTCCCACAAGGGTAGTATAAATTTGACCATGATAGACGGGATATAGGGAAAAGGACATTTTTGCTATTATTCTTGAAGAAGTTTTCTACTTCCTTCGTACTCCGGCATCAGGTATAACCAAATTTAAATAGCACTATGCGCGGGGTGAACCCTACCACCCTACTAACAATTTCGGTTTACATTTAGCGTAGATAACGCGTAACACATATTAAAAATACAAACAGATTGAGAACCTCTTCGCTTTTTGAAGAATATTTTTTTTTCTAATGCAATCGGTATCCCTTGTTATTTTATGAGCCCTTTCAGGCATTTAATAAGTTTCTGAACAGTAATTATAACCATAGGTAAAATGCAGCTAGGTTGTAAGTCCCTCTGTATTGGAGAGGCCGTCTGGGTCGGTATCATCACTTAATCTATTTCAGCCGCCAACACTGCTGCTGTGTAAGCATTGCTGTGTTTCGATTTAAAAGACATTGAAATTACTGCGGATTATAAAACTTAACGTCTCATCGTAACGAACACAGTCATGTGCCATGCATTGTTTTGTAATTTAAAGCTCGCTTACTATCAGGCGAGCGATCACCTCGTCTCGTCATTCAAGCTACAACAAAAATATATAGATGTCGGCTCACTCAAAACATATTTTATAGTGAACACTTTTTATTCAATAAGCATTAAAATATTTTTTTCTTGCATAGGCCGGCCGACAAGAAGTAGTTCACCTGATGGTAAGTGATCTCCACCGCCGATGTTTTCCCACAATACCAGAAGAATCATGGGCGCGTTGCCGTGCTTAAATGAAAGCAATAATTACGGAATTCGGAAGGATTTGGGCACATTGATTTGGTATCTTTGGTATCTCACTTACCGTACGAAACGCAGCAGCAAGCCACTACATTACGTCGGTTTTCTGTGAGACAGTGGAAACGACCGACTCGGCCCGTTCATGCTGTAGCCAAAACTACCACTCACGAATACTGTATACCGATATTTTTGTTACTGATTAAGTATTTGTAACAGCAGCTTTGGGTTCGGCGCGTGTGTTTAAAGCATCTTTACGTGTGCTGACTGTGGTTACTAATTTAAACTAGATATAATTATGGTGCGGCTTTTACTAACACGTAATATAAGGTTTAAATTAAATTTCTGTCCTTATTTTCTGAATATAATATGGTGTCTGGTGATTAGATTAGTGGTGCTATTATCATATCATTATTATATTATACAAATAATTATATTGTGTGAGTTCAAAATGACTATGCTTTCAAATAATGCTAATTCAGTTTACTACATTGCACACAGAATATAAAGTGTGTTTTTATCTGGTAAACTAGAGTGGTGTGCACTGATTGCCACTCTATATCAGAGGAATTAATGTTCGTCTATGATGACATTTGACATAGATAACGACATCAAAACGGGTCGTAAAATTATATTCTCGGCCCAAACATATTTTTGTTGATTAATAAAATGTTTGTGATTCATGTGGTGTTATGGTTTTGATACTTCATTTTAATACTGTAAAATGTTTTGTGTTAAAGTAACAACGAATGAGGAATCAATATTTCAAAATTTTGAAACTTTATTATAGTTATCAATTTAATCAAACATAAGTTGTAATGCTAGAGAATGATGTTATTTTAAAAATCGCCTCGGTTAGGTTAACACAAAAAAAAACGTCCCTTTGAAGAGCTCCAGACAATCCCACATCGACAACACGAGCGCAATTCTGCGGGTTTTATTGAGTATATATTTTTTGTGAGGTTTGAATATTGGCTGTTTGTAGGCAGTGTGTGGCAGGTTCGAGTAGGTAGTCGGTTGGTGCCATTCACCCGGCAGCGTGCCCGTGTGCCCGTTTCTGTACTGTCTGTTGGAAGTGGCAGGAACGAACGCACACGGCACGGTACGTGGCGGCACGTTAACAAGTGACACATTTTGGGTTGGGGTAAAGCGACCGGTGCTTTCGGGCGGTGCACACGTTCCGTTAACTTCTCTATTTTAAAAAGTACTTGCTTGACGATATCCGGGAAGGGACCGACCGCATCACCGCGCTGCGCGCTGCCGCACCGCCTTCAACCGCCGCGCTGGGCGCTGACTCTACGGTCTACACTCTACGCTACTGTCACTCATTTTCGATGCAGTCGACCTGCGTACGCGTCGTCGGTCGCTTCGCGCGCACGCGCGTCCGCTTTCATGCACCCAACATATTCTGATAAATTGATAAGTTTTTAACGTGCGGGAAGTACAATAATAAATGAACTCGTCGCTACGATAGTGTTTTTGGTTCATGCGGAGGATGTATGTTACGGAGAGGTGATATTTGTGGTGCCAGTTTACAATTTTAGTTACCATGAGCGGGAGGGAAGGCGGAAATGCAGTTCCCTCTTCGAGTAAGTAGTTCAAGATTTAATGGTTTCTTCCAGACGCCAACTAATTTCTAACGAGTATTTATATTTCTATTATATTTTATATTACGAGATTGATTTTTTGTTGTGTTTATTTACACACATTGCACGATTATTGTGTGTTATTCATAGAGAGCAATGGTTTGTAAGCTATTAAGTAACTTTATTATAGGAAGTAGATAGACTGCATTTATTAAGAGGATATTTTGTACGCACTGCCCGGGAAGGCAATCATAAACAGTTGTTTATAGCATCATTGAAATTATTCAAATTGAGGTTAATAGAGTCTCGTTTCACTGATGTCGCACATATGTGTGCCATGTTTACTGGGCATAACGTTGATCCACAACAACATATACTAATTATAAATACGTACTTCCCAATTAGAGAATGTCTTGTATCGTATGACGTCATGCTTACCTACGCAGTATTTTACTAACTTGTATGTGTGATTTTTATAATAGTTCTAATGTTTTGGAGCTCCTGGCTTAACTCGAGCATGCATAGATATTTAAACAAATATAAAGGTTTCTCAAGTTAGTAATGGTGTCTGCAGTCGTATTAGAACTTGTGACGTGAACATGTTATCAAAGAGGGTGTACGCATCGAGAAGTTAATTGTTTACTATTCCTGCGATACCGTTTTCTGTCCGCATGCGTAGTGCCTGCGTATATCGTAACATCACAACCGACACGCCGATTTCAACCCTAAATTTATCCCTACAAGGTTTATACTTTATCTTGTGGTATTTATTTTTATTTGTGTGTGTGGGCGATACACGGTTGTGTGCTAACTGCATTTTGGAAGGAACATTATTCCATTCCCCACTCCGCATGCACTCTCTGTTTTTGTCGTCTACGCATCAACATGGTAGTGATGAACTCATTACCGATAGTTTTATATTTATTTTAAGTAAATCCATATTATCGAGATACAGTTTTACTTACATATATCTCGTAATCAACACCGATGCGAGGCCTGCACAACACTTATATGTTTGTTGTTGTTTTGTAAATATATGTATATATTGCTTTAAAATCCAAAGGCGTCTCAAAAGAATTACCATATCCACTGAGTGGTAACCAACGAATATTTTTTAGAAAGTCGATGTCAAGTAACGTGACGTCCCTACGCAGGGTCCGAGTTCGTAACCAGTAAATTAAATCTGAATGGTGGTACGTTCAGTTGTCTCTTTCCCTCTTAGTTCAAGATCCCGATGCGCAAGCGCCACTTGACGATGATTCACGTTTAAATTCCATGCCTACGATTGATAACAGCAAAAGTAGTGAATGGCAGAACATTTTAGGTCATTCCATTTGCTTGCTGGACATGCGTTGTTTAAACGTGCCATGATTTTGTTTACTACTCGGCTCACAGTATGGATATTTTATTAGTATTATAGAATAGGTGCGTGCGTCCTGTTAGAATGAAAATAAATCCTTTTATTAGGTATGCCGACATTGGGAGAATTATTTAGGTATTTTTTTAACTAACTTTCAATTATTTGTGATATTTTTATCATTTTTAAATATATGTATCATTACATCACATATATATCATTTTTATGAAATCATTTAAGAAACTGATTATTAATTAAAATATATTACCTATTAATACATCAGTTAATAAGTATGAAAAAGTTTATAAAAATATTGATTTACGGATTAAGCAAATATTTGTGTACTTAATGACACTACAGTTGAGAGTTTGAATAATGTTTAGCACTCCCACGCGGCAGCGCGGGCGACGATGCACGGCGCGGCGCGGCGCGGCGTGTTAGCTCCACGCTCCTCGGCGCAGCGCAACACACTATCGTGTTCTCAAACATTTGATACGAATCATCGACCCGCATAGGGCGTACCGCACATACCTTGGTACAACAAGGTATTACTAGGAAATTATATTTACATGTATTGGATGGTCGGCCGGCAGCCACGTGGGTCAATGACATTGGACCCACGGCCGACTCAAACGTTCGGAAAGATCGCAACACAGGTGAACTTGATCACGCTGATGCCTCTACTTTATATTTTTATGCTTCATCAAGTTGTGCAGCTTGTTTAGAAATAGATTGAATCAAGTACCAATTCCATTTAACATAGAGCATGAACGTATCAAGAAACACATATTTTAGGTGTAGTTATTAGAATTACGTATAAAGTTGCGGTATCTATGAAAAAAAATTATGCATGTATTCAATATTCACATACATTCTTCTTCATTTTTAATTTACTTAGCTTTTTCATCTTTGCATGTCCTTAAGACTGGGAGACAATATCTATGACACACTAAAGTGAACGTATGTACCTATACGCTAAGTTTTTTTGAGCTATAGGTTAGTAATGAAAGGTTAATTATATTATTATTTTTTAATTATACTATGTTGTTTTTATTTAAGGCTAATTGTCTGTTTAAGCTTGGATAACATGAAGAAAAATTTTATACGCAGAAAATTGTATTTCATTTAACATAAGTTAAAGTTTTTGGGTGGTAGAGCCACGCTGTAGACAGTTTTGTCTACAGCATGAATGGGCTGGTTCTACCGGGTCGTTACCACTGTCTCACAGAAAACCGACGTAAATTAGCGGCATGCTGCTGCGTTTCGTACGGTGAGTGAGATATCCGGAAGCCCAAATCCCCTCCTCTTCCTAATCACCAATTATCCCTTTCCTTTAAGGTCGGCAACGCGCCCATGATTCTTCTGGTGGTGGACGTACATGGGCGGTGGAGATCGCTTACCATCAGGTGACCCACTTGCTCGTTTGCCGGCCTATGCTATAAAAAAAAGTTATTTAATTACGATAAAGAATATTAATGATTTTGTGAGAAATGAGGAAATTATACGGGTCCATCAATAGACGCTTGTGTTTATACTAAGTACTTAAACAATGTGCGCGCGTGTGTGTATAATAACTATAGACAAGAATGGGGTGCTTGCGAGTAGTAGACGTTCCACTTAAAATATGCGTAGAATTTCCCCTTCCTGCTTTTAAAATAACATCAACTTAAATTAAGCTCAATTTAAAAATAGCTCATATAGACTCTTCAAGAAATAACAATAAACTAGAAATGTCACGATTTCTGTCTCTGGCCGGTTATGTATGTGTGTTACTGTGGTGTTAACATTTTTCAGATATATTTAGATGGAATGATTATATTTTGTTTCTAAACTTCCTGCTATTTGTCTGGATGGACGCTAGTAATTTTTCGTTTGAATTTTGGACAATGTGATGATTAAATTAAAGCTGGGTGAAGGGAACTATATATAGGAATACGTTATGATGATTGCATTAAAGTTGGTAATGTTGAGGTGTAGCAGGTTGCAGGCAGTCGGAAGCAGCATGTTGCGGTGTGGTGCGGTGAAGTGCGGCGCGGGGTAGCTCACGCGCTCCGTGCTGAGTAAACAAAACTACAAAACAGGCACATAGCACATACACGACTGGCCGACACTGTTGCCTGCCTGCTACCTCTCTCCAACATGTATATAAATACCGTGCTGGCTTCTTGCACCAATATTACAGATTAAAATAAACTACTCGCGTAAACATTGATAAGCAATGCAACACACCTCATTCTATGCTCAGTGGCTTGCTGCCCGTTCAAGGGGCTTTGTCGATGTTGTAAGCTTAAAATAATAATGGGCATTTCGTTAAATTACAAAAATTACTGTTGTTTACTAAATACGATGCATATAAGGGAAGGGAGTAAAACATAATAATAAAGTGTCATGCACATCGAAAAACAAAACAAAACAAATACTTTAAAGCGTGATATGTGTTGTACTCTTCTCTCTTTATCTGATATAGATGCGCGTACGTACTCCGTACTCGTATAGTATATTTTGGAATGTTGTGAATAAACTTTCTCCTACGTGTGTATATTATGTCAACGCGGGCATTGTTGATAACATGGCGTATAGTAGTCGATCGAGCGACGACGCGACGCCGCGCAAACGCAACGAACCCTCACTTTGTAAGCTTATTCAAAAAAACTTTCTGGTACCATAAGCAAAAGAAACGGAATGTTCAAAAACTTAATTTTATACGCATTAAGCTAAATTAGACAGTACCTATAGCAAGTATGTCGGAAGAAGTCAAAAATTTCAACAATTCATAGTTGAAAGGTGCACCTGAATCAATCTATTTCGTAATAAAACTTATGAGGCAAGCCCGAAAATATTTAGATTCCCACTTTCAAACAAGTCACTATAAAGTAATAGAAGAGTCAAGATACCGGTTACATTCCTCTCTGGAAATATCCGTCAAACGTACAAATGTGTTTCGTTTGTTTATTCTGTATTTAGGTAGTCGGAATTGAGAGTTGATTGCACACAAAAGAGGACGTAGGTCTCAAACCTCAGTAAGCTAATGTACGAAAGAAAATATTGAGAAAGTATAAGGAGGTGAGCTTACACGGGTGCCAGCGAGCATTAAGTAGGCACGGCGCACGGCGCACTGCTATCCACGCCGTCATGAGGCCTCGGTGCAGTGTTACGTCAATGAATGAAAAAGGTACCAGAAACGCAACCTAAATACCGAACATTCTTCCAGTGCCCGCCGTCGCCACGTGTGCGTGCCACCTCGCTTTTACCGCTGCCGCCGCCCGAAATAATATGCTTAGCTTACATACCAATGAATACAAATGTATATCGAATTAGCGAACCTAACTATAAATTATCTTAGACCTTACAGCTATCATTAAGAATAAGTCTTTGTGCATAAACTTGTTGTTTTGAAAGGTTTTGGAATGGAAGTTGGAACATTTTTATGGTTATGTTGCTTGTGTGCCGATTTTGTATAACGATACGTCTTATGTATAGCGCAAGATATTGGTGAAAATTAAATGATTCTTTTATTAATTAGAAAAATATTAAACCTGGGAATTTTATATCTACTTTTTGCTTCACAATATTTACTTTTGTTCCAATTGATACATGTTAGAAAGTGCGATTTTCCAGTCGTTATATTTGTCATGTTATTTTAAAACAAACAGTTATTAGTCATCAGCCATCTATTACTACGATTTCCGTACCTACATCTGATTATTGAAGAATGTTAGTCACATTAGTTCAGAGAAATCTTTGCATTAGTCATCCCTAAATAACAAATAAGATTTTAAGTTTTTATAATACATTTATACGAGTTTGTAATTTAATATCCGTGTTTAGATATCTATACATAGTTAATAGCTACGGTAATACAAAAAGAAACGTCTTTTATTTCACTCGGTTCCCACGTTATTTTTTGTATAAGAGACCGATAAGGGGAATGGCATACCCTTTCTTAGTCCAGTAACGATCGTGGGCCCTTATTTATTGTTAATAGATTTTCGAACGTTAAATGTCTGTGCATACATTAGAAGAAAGGCACCACAACCTACTTCGTTTAGTTTAACAATTATATTATTTTATATCTATTTGAAACGTATTAAATATGTTGGCTAAATGCCAACATTATATTCATAAAATTACACGTATTATTAGATTTTAATGTTTAAAGTGTGTTACATTGAATTATAGACATTGATTGTTTTATAATTTCAGGTACCTATCTATTTAATTGTCTCACATGTAGGGAAATGTTAATTGGCAGTAAAATGGCGGTGTTGTTAGAGACCGATAAAGAAAGCGAGCGAGCAACGAAGCGAAGCTGCCGTAAAAGCTACATGATAATAAGAGGTAACGTATTTGTTGCAGGTGTGGTGAGCGCGAGCGGCAGCGGCAGCGGCGTGACAGGGGTGACCCGCAGCGGACGGTGCAAGTGGTTCAACGTGGCGAAGGGATGGGGGTTCATTACCCCCGACGATGGCGGTCAAGACGTATTCGTGCACCAGGTGGATATTTTTGGATAATTACGAACCTACATAAATGCCCTTTACAATTTTGCGATCGTACAATGAAACCATTCCTCGTAAATGAAAACGTATAATGGGTCGGTCGCTAACGTTCTAAAATGGAAATTGTTACATTAAAAGTATTGAAATAGAAAAGTAAATCCAGTCACGAAATGTTGTGTCGTATCTAGCGGTTGACCCGATACTGCGCTTATTTGTTTGTTCGGCTTATCAAGGCCGGATGTTTTTTCTATACATTTGCGCCACCAAAATCGTACTTCGTTCGGCTGTAACAACGCTAGCGGTAAAACTTATATTAGGTCAAGACTATGTTACTGGATGCCGATAACGTTGACTTTTTCTCACAAACGATAAGTAAATGTTACAACCATTCCCATTAACCAATGTATACAATAAATAATAATAGCTACACGTTGTATTTCAGTTGTCCGATTTTTACCAATATGAATAATATTTAAATAAGTTGATGTTTACGGCACAACGTTAGCTACTTTTAATGGCAAATTGTTTTAATTTACTTGTTTGAATCAATGCCTTCAATGTATAAACTAATAGCTACTATCTTATGGTCAATTCATCGTAACTCAATACCAACTTTCTTAGTCTCAACTAGAACCCCTTGCCCACTCTCTATCTGTCAGCTGTCAAACTCCCGCATCATGTGGCTTAATTTTATTCCTAAACAGCTTGTCTAGTAATTACATTGAAGTGAAGAATAACATTAAAGCCCTATGTTTAAAGTCACTTTTTATACATGATACTTTTTCGATAAATCACTTTGAATTTGAATCCTTTTTCTTCTTACCCTACTGGAATATTAACTTAAATTAACGTCGTTTCGGAGCGATCAGTTAGGATAAAAAATAAGACCTATTTCACAATCATCGGATAAGACATAATCACCAATATTATCATATAAGAAAATAATATGGGAATACGAATATAAGCAGTATAAAATTTAATTTGTTCTTATTTTCAGAGTGTTATCCAAATGCCTGGGTTTAGATCACTCGGTGACAACGAAGACGTAGAATTTGAGTGCAAAGAATCAGAGAAAGGTTTAGAGGCGACACGTGTCTCCGGCCCTTCGTCCGTGGACTGCCAAGGCTCCCATCGCCACCCCCTCTCCAAGAAACGCTTTCGAAAAATACGGTTAATAATTATTTTCCTACTTTGTATTTAGAACGTTTATTTTAAATAATTCGCATGTAATATGATTTCAAAACATTTGCAAAAATCAGTTTTCATACCTAATAAAACTATAATACGTCACTTTGTAACAAAGGGTTGTATTGAATGTGAGCAAAAATACTAACGGAAAAACATATTATTATCATGAAACCACAGCGGTTGTGCAACGAAAAATATTTACGAACTATGTAATTGTGTTCCCATTCACATAGGCAAACAGGGGTTATCGCATTATCACAGCACGGGAAATACGATTATAAATATTCAAATGCAAGATGTCGTCAAATATTGTTATTAGATTGTTATAATAGCGTTTAATTTTTCGTGAGGTAAAAACACGTTTTTAGTAGGATTCTGCTGCCATATTTTTCTAATATGACATTCTTATTGGTATATTTTCTAAATAGTAAATTTAAAAAATACATTACTTACATGGCGTAAGTACGTATGTATATGTAAATATAATTAATGAAGTTCTACCATAAAACTGTTTAGATAATACAATATTTTTTTCCTTCTGCCTTGAATTATCCTACCTGAATGCTAGGTTCCTCTGCCTATCATGATTTGACGGTTTCAGCTTTGTCAATAATTTGAACTATCATATTGGAATTTACACAAGTTATGTAATGTTTGTGTTTTTATTTTTGTGTCATCAGTTGCTACAACTGTGGTGAATTCGCTAACCACATCGCAGCCAAATGTAGCATCGGCCCACAACCAAAGAGGTGTCATAATTGCAAGAGCGAGGACCATCTGGTTGCCGATTGTCCTATCAAGGTAATAAACTACATGTTTTTTTCAAGTTAAGCTTCTATTGTGTAAATAAATCTATATAGTATTTCAACATAGTAGAGCAATTTACCGCAAATAAAACATATTTGAAACGATTTTGCGACTTTCCAATATTTAAGAAAATATATTGTATACGATAAAATCCGGATCGATCCGTACAATACCCGTAGCGGTTCGTATTGGAAGAGAATTAGCTTCATACATATTGACAGCCTCCGTGGTACAGTGCGCGAGGAGCCAACTGTGAAACATAAGGACGCGGGTTAAATCCCCGCACAGCGACAATATTTGTCTGATACACGAATATTTGTTTCGGGTCTGGGTATTGTGAGACAGAAAAGACTCTCGTAGTTTTTGATACCCACGATACAAAATCCTCATATTTTACTGTGGGGTCAAGGCTATGTGTGTGACTATTGGGTGTTATTTATTTATATACATTTCTTGTATAAGAAGGCTACGGATTAGGTGAGTTAGATAGTTGAAAACGAAAATATATCGTTTTGATTAATGAAAATATTTATATTTTATTTTATATTTTGAAAATATATCGTAGGATAAATATAATATGATCTGCGAATAAAGTCAGTCAATCATAGCATCAAAATATGCCCATATTCAGCGCGACAGATTAGTATACAGGGGGATACCTTGTACCCGGTTAAGTACCTCCACAAAACATGAGGCCCATATATAAGGCCTCCCGTGAAGGATACAGGATCAGATTAGTAAAAAAAAATTGACCATCAGAAATTCTCGAGCGCGTCAGATTAAGGTAGGGTGAGTTAATTACATCCTAAAAAGTGTATATTCCACTAATCTGACAATTTGAGAGTGACGTAAAAAAAGCGGAGGGCAACAAAGTTGTAAAAAAAAACGTCATCTCGACATTCTCGAGCGTAGCTAAATTTTTTTTTATTTTGAAGGAAATAATTCAAGAATAATGAAAAATATATAATCTGACGATTTCCGCAAGCCGAAATCCGCCTTTGAGCTTGAAAAACCACGTCGATCGCCACCAAGCTGGTCAAAAGCGGTTGATTCGTTCGAGAGATATCGTGAACGAAAGAAACCCGAAAAAGTGTTTTTTCGGGATTACTCCGAAATTTGTGGTTCGATCAATTAAAATTTTAAAATTACTTATGAGGATGATAAAACTGCGTCGAATGCCGCCAACCGCGTGAAAATCGGTTGATCCATTCAAAAGTTATTACGGTTTGAAAATTCCAAAAATAGTGTTCTATGAAACTTCTATCAGACTTTCGAGCTGGGAGAGCTCAAATGCATAGAAATATTATTTCTTTGAACTCAGCGAGCTCAAAATATCACATAAATTATATTTTGAGCTCAAAAACGTCATAAGTACAATTTTAAGAGCCCAGGAATGGAATTAGCGGGAAGTTGCAGGGATGGCTTTTAAGGTGAACCGTTTTTCTAATTTTTTTTTGTCAGATCAGGCCAATCCCTCTAGATAATCGTCAGATTATGAGACAGTACGTTTAGAACATAAAGATGAACCATATATATCTTAATCTGACGCGCTTGAGTATTTCAAAATGGCGAATTTTTTTGCACATTATGAAAATGGCCGCGAGTTTGCGTCCCATCGAAATCATCAGATTAGTGAATGAGAGCTTTTTTTTGGTGGACTTAACACTCCCTTAGAAAATCTGACGCGCTCGATTAATTTTTTTTTTTCATTTTCAACTCTTAAATACAACCACCCGCATCATGCAAACGATCAGATTAACATACGTACATTATTAAAAATACGTAGGGCATTGATGCTATCAATATCTGACGCGCTCGAGGATGTCAATGCAACAGCTTTTTTTTACATATTTAAAAATCTATAGCCGCTTCCCCCACCGATGTAAAGGTATATATCATATAACATTTTTTCTTCATATCATCTAAGCTTTGCATCCCAATAGGTCTCTACGACGCTCGAGTAAATCCCCATTTAGCCTCGTGGGCTCCCCTACTATTATAGACATTAAACATTTTGTGTAAAAAAAAGTCAAATAATTTTTTGACACTAAGTTCATGATATCTAAGGTATCATATGGCTAAACTCCTTTGAATTTCTAATAAGAAATTTCTTTTTGGAAATTACGAGAGTTTAGCTCCAACAAGTAATAAAATTTTGGCGTATACTGGTTAATTAATATTATTATATACGTACATAATGAAAGTTAATGAATGATTATTTTTTTATTATTATGTTATCTCTGCCTACCCCTATAAGAAACAGGCGTGAGTCTATAAATGTATGTATGAAAAATGCGTGAATGATTTCCTTTTAGGATATTTTATGTTTTTTAATTATAATATAAATAATGGCATAAAGACTGAGGCTTTAAAAATCGATTCACCTCACTCACTCTCCTTCCTCACAAATCTAACTTATTCTACAACATCCTCCTGACTGACAAATTTCCACCTCAGATATGCCTTTAACATCACTTTTATTCATAAAATAAAAAAAAAACAAAAGAAACAGACATAGGAAGTTACAGACCCACTATCTCACTTAAATGAAGCATTTATTAAGGAATTAGGAATCGAATAGACAGAAAGGTCGACATGCATCAATCTCCAGAAAAGGCCGGTTTTCGTCCTAGCTATTCCATCATTGACTTATCTACACTTCTACATCTACACTAATATTATAAAGAGGAAAGATTTTTATTTTTGTATGTAATGAATAAACTTAAAAACTACTGGACCGATTTCAAATATTCTTTTGCCGTTACAAAGCTATATTATCACTGAGTAACATAGGCTACTTTTTATCCCGGAAAAAGCAGATCACGCGGGCGGTGCCGCGAGAAAAAGCTAGTATATTATACTGCAAATTTAGATTATAAATCAAATAATAGAGAAATACCAGGAATACCAAAAAGTATTATAATATCTAGCTTTTGTGAACTACACAAAAACTTTTGGTGTTGCCCTTAGTTCAGGGAACATACAGGTCCAGCATTCTCTATAGAGAAGGATATGAAACAGGGCGATCCTCTGTCCCTTATATTTTTACAAGTATATTAGAGGAAATATTTAAAAAATTGGTGGCACTTTGTGCAAGTGCTTAAAAAATTTGAGATCATTCAATGTATTCTACAGTATATGAAAATTTAATAATAATAACTTGTGCTTTGCCAATTATATAGTTTTATTTGTCTCATCTCCAGTTTAGGCAAGTCGTGAGGTAGGGCTGGTCATGAATCGGTGAAAGGCCCAAGATGTGACAAATAGCACGAAACATAGTATTCATGTTGATACTTGGATCAGCTCATTCCATTTCATTTCATAAACTATTTCATTTCATTTCAGTCTCCGGGGCAGACAAGATCGGGAAACCGATCGCCAAATCTTAAATGCCTGAAAAAGCTACTAGTCATAGACTAGTAAACAATATGTAAAGGGTAACCTTTCAATATCTCATAGACGGAAATTCATCGAAATGTGTGTCTTGCCCATATTAACGTATGGTGCTCACACTACTACGTCTTTGATCCAATCACAAAAGTCTCGCCTCAAGATTTACCAAAAGCTCATTGGCGCAAGATCCTTGGTATAAATCGTCATGACAAAATTCGGAATAGTGAATTTTGTTCAAGAACGGGCGTCTCAAATAGGATTGGGCAGGACATGTGACTGAATGCATCTAGGATGCTGCATAAAGGTTGTAACTGAATGGGTGCCTGATGGTTGGCGATGACGCGGCCGTCCTAGGAAACGGTACCGAAACTATCTCGACGCAATTGCTATTAATGGAAAGAGAGTGGAGGGAGATCTTCGCCTGCTGGGCAGCAGTGAGATAATATAGGTTAATACATAACATATACGTACGTATGTATATGTTATGTTATGTACATACGTACATAACATAACATATACATACGTACATAATGTGGAATAAACAAGGTACATCTGTTTATTAAATTTTAGGTTGTGAAGAAAAAGGATGAAACGCAATCGAAGAGTTCTAGCAGTTCCCAGGGCAGTCAACAGCATCATCCTCAGCAGTCGTAATTCCGCACGAGAAAACATATACACCAAGCTCATACAAGACAAAACATCCATAAAGTCATTTGCATGGGTATACATGAGAGTGAATAAAGTACCCAAAGTATATTTCTTAAACTCCGACAATTAACTAAAAAAGGAAACCCTCCGTCTAATCGTTATTGAAGACAGATGAATGTTTAATTTGTAATGCTAACTTTATATTAAGAAATAAGAATCACTACCTCATTTACAGTACAAAATAGAATATAATTCAAGACTGATCAGTACAAATCCATATTAATAGTACAAACTCTACAATTTATAACTATAATATTTTTAAAGTAGTTATTTGTGACCTAAGTTTGCTAATGTAACGTAAGTACAAATTTTATGTGTTCGAGTGTCGTATATCTTGATTTTTTACGTACATATATTTGGTATTTATCCAAAGTTAAGCGTGTGTTTATACTATTATTAATTTCGTTGCTATATTATATTTTCGTCAACTAATCGTATTTTTTTTAGTTTCTAAACTAATTTAAGGTTAGATCTATTTTAATTGGCTATGAACAAAATAAAAAGCCGCAAAATATCCAAGCATTAGTCTACTACAATTGCAGATCTTTTAAATTAAATATCACCATTCACTAATATAAGGTTAAAAATATAAATAAGCTAAAATCGTATAAGTATAGGGCCCCTTACTAATTCAAATCAAGTGGTATTACAATTAATGTTATAACTGGAAATACTGGACTCTATAATTATTGTAAAGCGATACAGATTCATAATCACATGACATAATATATTATTATAATTATTGTTTAAAAGCTAAATTCTACCTAACATCATTTTTATGTACTTTGTAAATGTTGAAGTTTAATGTGCCAAAGTCAAATTAACCTTGTTGCAATACATAATTCTATAGTTATTTTAATTAAGATTAGCTCGATGACATAATTGTTGAGTGTAGCTTATGTTCAATTACTTGCCTTGGTTTTACTATTAAAATGTTATTGCATTAATAAATTTCGAAAAACGGTACACACCGATGGCAAAATGTTTTTTTTTAAAGTTTGCGATTTAATTTTGCTCAAAAGCCTATTAAGAAGTAAAGTATTGTCAATAATATGTAGGTACTTAATTATTCCTGCAATTTAATAATTCAAATGTAATTGTTTGTTATGCGTAAGATTAAGTATTGAATGTATTTTATGATGAAGGTGACTGAAGGGTGCAGAATCCTCCAAAGATTTGAATGCAACTGCATGCTACTATTTTATGTACCCCGTAACTTTTTTTTTTTTATTTTATAAGATCAGCTAAAATTGTGTAATTAATGTTAAATTTATTTCATTTTTCAAAAAAAAACATAAGCGAAAATTAAAACGTGTTTGGTTGAAATACTGAAATTATATAATGACATTTTTGAAATAATGTAATAAAAATGAAACACAAACCGTTTACACGTCAATGTAGTTAATATAACTATCATATCAATTTCATAGTGTTGTGAGACAGCATTTTTAAGAAATAACCAATATTTAACCTTAGCTGTTTGAAAGTTACGTATTCATCTACGTAAAAAAATAATGTTGAGTAACAGAATGCTAGCGTTAATCTACCTCAAATAGTATAAGATGTTTAAGATATATAACAATTATTAGATTTATGTTATTGTGTCAACGACATTTTCATAACCACCGATGCATAAGTTTTCACGAGTAATGTAAGTACTATCAGTTACGAATAATTTTCATCAACATATCGATCTGTTTTGTATTTCTAAATCATACAATCTAATGTCATGAATTATATGTAATAACTAAGACATCTTTCATTAAGTTGCCTTTATAACAAAGCATAATATTACATTTTTTTTTAAATTGAAATTATTTTTAGGAGCCAATTTTTATATGAATTATGTTTCAATTTAACATGAATTTTGCCATTTCTACACTTTGTTATAAGCATTCACCTAGAGTACATGTAATCCTAACGTGTGGTCCTGTAGTCTCCTTGTGTACGTGTTCAATAGTAACAACGAACGTATTATTTTATTAGACAAACTGCAATAAGACCGATACTGAGGTAGAATTTCAGTAGGAAATAAATATTAATATTTGGGTATTGTAACAATACGGGTTTCATGCGTTCTTTTTATTTGTGTAGTTATGTAACTATTTGTAAGATTTTAAAGAAAGACTATTTGAAAACATCTACCTCATAATTTAACTTAGCTATATTAAGAGTTTATTTGTAAGTTAATTAATGTCCATAAATTTTAGCAATTATTTTTCCATTCTATCTTTGCTGATTGCCGAATTTCTTAAGGATTTCTTAGAGTTTAAATTTTGTTTTTTATTATTATTATTATTCAAAGAAAAATAAACTTTTAAACTATGAACGTGTTTTATTTTATATTTAGGGTTAGAGTTAAATTATATTTAGGGATTTAAAATTATTAATTAGGACAATTGCAAGACAAGATAAATGTATTTTCATGAAAAGACCAGTAAGTTGGTGTCACGGTAAGTTTGGAGAGAGTGTGAGTGGCGAGAGTCGCGAGACACGAGGCGCGGTCGGTGCGGAACGGAGATGTCACGTTTTTCACTGGAGTCTGGAAGATGGGCGCTCGGAGGATGCAGTAGTGCGGGGCGCTCCTCCGTCCCGCGGCCCGCCTCGCCGCCGCGCCGCCGCGCTCCCCGCAGCGCGCCTGCCCCTCGTTCCGCGCTGACGTAACGCTGCCGTGTCCGCCGCCCGCCCTAGTGTGTGCCGCGCCGCGCTCCGACTGGGCCATCACGCACGCCGCGCCCTGCACTACACCAGTGCAAATCACTTGACGTTTATAATTTTTGCTTCCTGATTCTGAACTTAATCGGTGAATGAGGTGCACGACGAGTGTGTGCATATGATTATGCATATTTGTAATCATATGTTCTCGCTCATCTGAACCATTAAATTCTTGACACCGCCCCTTAAGGCCGGATGCATCAGTGTCATTCTCGAATGACTTGTCGCGTTGCAAAATGTAGATTCTTTAACGATAATATGTTTGTTATAGCAGTTACTTTTCAAGTTACTCGAAAATCGTGTATTATCTTACTAAAACTCATACAATTGATTAATAAAAACAAACAGGGCAAAGAAGCTAATTTGACAATTTTATAATTTCTAAAGGTTATATTTCTAACTGACAGGTAATGTAGGGATTTTTAAAATGAAAATAATGAGTTTTTATTAACTATAAAACAATTTTTAAAGACAGGTACTCAATGAGCATTGAGTTTGTAGTATTAAGTAAACGTTAACATTGATTTTAACAGTTGTGTTATAAACAGTAATGTGTACAAAATAGCCCGGCAATAAGTTCTAAATACGTAATAATAATTGGATAATAATCCACGAACATAATCTTACGGTAAGTTAGCTGTTATCGATCATGACAAGCGTACATTATGTAGTGTGAACATTCAGAGCTTTTTAGTAACTAGAAGCATCATTTTCTGCATCTTACTACGTGTTCGAGCTTCTCAGAGCGAGCTATCTGGTGACTGACTCGTGCACACCATCATTCATATCCATAGTAGTTGTATTTACAAATATTCAACCAGTATTGTAAATGGCCTTCAGATTAGATGAAAAATTTAATATTATAAAGTTTTGCAGTTATTACTCATCGGTTATATTTAACAAACATGACGTATTTATAACAACGTGTTAATCATAAAACACAATGGTGATTGAAAACTTAAACAAACCTCCAAATTGACGCTAATCGATTTGCTTGATCATAATAATCATACTTGCGACAGCTTTAAATAGAGAGGCGTTAGGTTTTTAATTCAACCTTCGAAGCTGTAATACATTTATGGTAAAATGTAGAACCTAGGCTAACAATTTATTGATGTCATATATTACTGGACCGTTAAAGGCATTAGGATAAGAATGTGCAGTTGATTCACCAACTCTACATATTATATAGTTTAATCATAGCAATTTCGGGTTGACATTAATGAATTTATTTTACACACATGTAACGAGGATATCAAACTATTTTGGCTAGATATGTGCATTAAACTTACGTTTATGATGTACCTTACCTTGCTGCCATTTTTATGTCTATTAAACTATCACAAGGTTATATTTTGTTATGACTTAGTCAGCACTGAACAATGTTTATAATACAATTTCAATTTTTAAATATTAATCATTAGAATCATTCGTTTTACGAATTATTTTGCATTGTACTTAGATAATATTCGAATTCGATGATGTGGTCATTACAGTGCAAAAATTATGACATAGAACATGACATTAGCGAATTTGGCAGTCTCAATCTTTGAGTATTCTTTAATCATTGGTCTCAATCAAACCCAAAAAAGGGAAATATTGTTTGATCCCGAAACATGACTCCCAGTAGCGACTTACAATGGAAATAATTTCACTGCGCGTGAAATCATATTTGTTTAAAGAATAAAAGCGAATTGATATGAATTTCATCTTTTTTATCCTAGCACGGTAAAGTATCTACAATAGATCTGGTGTACTGAAATAAAAAATAAGTTGAGTCCTAAGCAATATAATTGAGGAATTAACTTTTTTTATTACACATAGGCATGTGTAGTATAATTGGAGAGGTAAGCTTATGCCTGTACCTCCGATGGAGTAGGCAGGCAGACGTGGAAATAGTAAATCCGCTGATCATCGAGCTACTTCTATCCCATAACGTGATAAGGACGAGTCTCATGTCATATGGGGCGTAATTTCCATTTTACTTATAGACTTAATAAAATATTTTAAGAGTGATCTTTAGAAACAGTGATTATAGTTTACTATCGTTGCGGCGCAAATAGAATGTGGTTGAAACTAGTTACCTTATCATGAAATAAATTGATCTATAATCACAACGTTGCAAAATAAAGGACACAAATTGTTTCTCAATTTCTTGAATTATTTCTACTTTGAAAATCAATAGTAGCATTACAATAAAAACATGAAATAATCTAAATAAAATTATGTAATCAAACAAAACAATAAAGTGTAGCAACATATATGTTTGCACTATAATGGGCCTTACTTATGCACTTCTAAGTTTGCTAGACGTTTTTACATTTGTTTTAGCAAGCTAAAACGTGTGCTCTATGAACCAGTAAAAGACGCGCCGACATAGATATCCATGCTCGATGAAACTTGCTCATCTTGCATCTGGGTGGAGACCTAAGATTACCCAAGTTCTTTGTGTTATGTAGAAGTAATGATAACATTTTAGACACCACCTGGGTAAACAACCAACTGTGAGTAGTAGAGAGTGGCCGGCTCAACCGGGTCGTTACTATTGTTTCACTGAAAACCGACGTAAAGTAGCGGCTTGCTGCTGCGTTTCGTAGGGCGAATGAGATATCCGGAGGTCTAAATCCCCCTCTCCTTCCCAACCCTTTAATTATCCCTTCCCTTTAAGGTCGGTAACGCACCTATGATTCTTTTAGTATTTAGGGCGTACATGGGCGGTGGAGATCACTTACTCATTCACTCATTTGCCGGTCTATAATATAAAAATATAGGTTTACCCGATGATGACTGGTTGGGTATTATTAGTTTGGTTAGATACATTCCATAAGCTCATGGCTGTATCCCTGAAGGGGTAGGTAGAGACGCACCTTGCGTACCCATGATTCGCCGAGCTTATTTCCGTTTCATGATATATATAGACACTTCGTCTGTATGTCGACACTATTCTTCGATTACGCTATACTTACCATCAGGTGTGGTGTAGTCACTTTGCCGAGCCAGGATAAAAAAAAATATGACATTCTAAGTTTACCCGGGTAATGTCAAAAATTAAGCTTTTTTCAGACTTTATTTAAATAGCTTTTTTGGTTGCTTGGTATTACCCAAATCTTAGTATTACCCAAATAAAACTTGTTTTTTTATTATTCGAAATAGGCCTGCGTTTGGCCACTATCCCGCCTGATGGTGTACGACGATGAGGCCTAAGATGAAGGACGCTTACCTTTAGGTTTACCTGTTCTATTAAAACTCGTTGCATATACATCTGTTGTAGCTATAAAATCAAGTTTTGTCTTGCTTAATCTGTTGTTAAATGTTATTCAACATAACAATACCAAACATTGTATGGCTAGTACGGAGGTATACTATTGATACACACCTCGATTGTTTAAAACTAGCATACCCAAACTTTGATAGAGTTATCAAAGTTGTTCATATGGGTAGTTGCTGCTAATAACAAAAGGTTATGCAGCTGCTGTGTTGTTAAAATACAATCGAGGTGCTTCATGACACTTTTTTGAATCATGGGAATGCATGTTTGATAGAGTCCATCTCCATCAATTGATATTGTGATATTTTCTCTTCGTAGCCATTTTTGAGTTAACCTTGTTGTACTGTCGTATATCAAATTGAAATATTCAGCTAAATTTTGCAAATATGGATGTACTTGTCGTGTATATTTTCCATATGTTTTTGCATTCATTTTGCCATTTATGAAAATAAGTTCAGGTTTTGGACTTACGACCCAAACCCAATAACACTACTTTGAATCTATGCTGCGGTGTGTAAGCATTATTACTATTCATGTTTGAAGTATAATGAAGATATTGAAGTTACTGGGTATAATGATGCTCATGTCTCACTCATGTCTCACTGTCAAAGGCTGTCTTGATTAATACCATCGTTACCTATTTCTGCTGTCATTATTTAAATATTGAAGTGCTTAAGCATTGTTGTGTTTCGGTTTGAAGGACATTAAAGTCAATGAAATTACTACAATAAGAGACTTGACATCTTACGTTTCGGGATGACGAGCGCAGTTGCTCCATGCAGTGCTTTTAAATTCAAAGTTCTAATTGGTGTTGCTATTTTTTGTCTCTGAATAAGGCATTTACGCGGGTGGAGCCGCACGCAACAGTTAGTACATTATATAGGCAATAGTACTACTATACCTTTAATTTTCTAATTTAGCCTAAAGGAGTTTTTAAGCTTACTAGGATACGCAAACTTGAGCATAGTAATAAAAATACATAATATGGGTAATATTGTTCTAAAAAGATGTATTTTACACATTTATAAAAATAAAACTCCTTGAATTCCATAATTTAATAAATACTATCTGCAGTTGAGGAAGTCAAAGCAAACATTACTACATTACTTTATATTTATTACGACTGTGGCACACAAGACCTTAGTCCACTAACTATGACCGGTGCAATATTATTTTTATATGTATTAATTGTAGAAAAAAATGGTACAATAATTATTTGGCTTAGGCTTTAAAATGCAATAGATCAGAAAGAAATCACAAAAATGCTTCGAATTAAGTGGACTCATTAACAACAGTCTAAATAATATTTTTCGGTTTATTGAATAGAAATAATTTATTTCAGACTTCTAAAACATTGAATTAAAATAATTTCCATACATTTTTTAAGTATTCTATTCCGAACAGTATAGTTAAATTTTATCTTTTATATTGTCTACTACCTTTTCTATCTTTTTTTAATGGACTATTTATACTCAATTTATACTCTTTGTTTTGGGTGTGTTTAGGATGCACTTAATTTTTTGGGATTTCTATGTGAAATATTATATATTATGTCTCATAAAAACAAAAAAGTCGTAACTCAGTATTAGTTACGCAGAATTTTTAATAGAAAGCAGTTTTCAGAATGTATGTGGTACATCTGCGTAATAGGATCATTTTTTGGATGTTTTGTAACGTGTTTTAACCAGCTGGTAAGTGTTTGCCGTAGTGCAGTTGTGTGATTCGTTGTGTAAGTTAAACTTAACAATCATTTAGTTTATGATGAAAGGTTTAAAATAAAAATTATATTGCAGGAATGGTACTGATTGATAATGTCAAATGCGGAAAGACAAAGAGGTACAGAACACGTCTTAATATTGTCTAAGCAAATATGAAGATTTAAGAAAAAACATTGAAAGAATACAAGAAAGTATTAATTAATATTTAAAAAAATAAAGATACGATTTAGTAAAACTAAAGCGCTTATTCACCATCTCGAGTAATTGGTACTGACCAAATAAAATAACAAACTTATCATACCCACATTCAAATACAAATGGACAGGGAGCCCTCGGGTAGCTGATCCACTTGACTACTATCAAGCTCATTTTCCGTGAGTAGCTTCGTTTCGATGAGACGACCAACTATTCCCTATGCGAAAATTCTCTATTGTGGTAGCTAACAGAGGTAGCAAGGATAGAATATTTCGATTTGATGATACTCAAAAAATTATTATTTTATTTGTAGGACAATATGACAGTTAAATTATATAAATATTAACTAAGTAAAAACAAAAAAATCAGCTGGTTAGTAATCATACCTATTGGAAGGAGGGACTTCCAATAGGTATCGATAACCAGGTCATAAGAATGATTACTAACCAGCTGATTTTTTTGTTTTTACTTAGTTAATATTTATATAATTTAACTGTCATATTGTCCTACAAATAAAATAATAATTTTTTGAGTATCATCAAATCGAAATATTCTATCCTTGCTACCTCTGTTAGCTACCACAATAGAGAATTTTCGCATAGGGAATAGTTGGTCGTCTCATCGAAACGAAGCTACTCACGGAAAATGAGTTTTATAGTAGTCAAGTGGATCAGCTACCCGAGGGCTCCCTGTCCAAAAGTCACACTTTGATACATATAATTATAACGACAGACGTCGTGGCGCAGTAGGCGAGTGGTCGGCTGCGAAACGAGAGGCCGTGGGTCGATTCCCGCACCAAGGCAAATGTTTGTTTGATGAATACATGTTTTTGGTCTGGGTTTTGGGGTACCGCCCCTCGTAGTTCCTTATACCCACGATACAAGTTAGCCTAGTGTGGGGTCAGTAATATGTGTGTTATTGTTGAGTGCATTTATTTATCCGACAATTTTCGACCGGATCGTTACCACTGTCTCATAGAAAACCGACGTAAAGTAGTTAGTGGCTTGCTGCTGCGTTTCATACGGTGAGTGAGATAACCGGAAGCCCAAATCCCCTCCCCTTCCCAATCCCTATTTATCCCTTTCCTTTAAGGTCGGCAACGCGCCCATGACTTTTCTGGTGGTGGGCGTACATGGGCGGTGGAGATCATTTACCATGAGGTGACCCACTTGCTCGTTTGCCGGCCTATGCTTTAAATAAAAAAAATATATATTACAGGGAGAACGATGTCTACAAGGTACTCACAAAAAACTTTCTTATGTTAATTGGCGGTTAAATCTTACTAGAATATTGTGACAAACGTGTCAAAGAATGATTGTGCAAGTGTTTTAATTATGCGAAAATCTCGCTGAAGTTATTAGGCTATAAAGCCTGATATCGTGATCACATCTTTATATTATCAATTTCATTACTAACTTGATCAGTTTTATCAATTCTCAGTTTCAAATTTGACTTATACATGTATTAAGATAACTATGTTATTCCAAAAATCACACAACGAATTATATCCAGAAGCTAACACAGCACATCTCGGATCACAGATATTTTTGAAGTGATAACTTCTTATGGGAGGGTGAACCGAAACGTTCCGTAACGCGAGCGGCGGCGAGCGGAAGGTTCCAGAATATTCGAGAACCTTCCGTGATACGTCACGCGGGCCAGTTGACCAGCCAGCGCTAGCCGACTTGCCTGGAACTTCGATAATTTCGAAGTCCCAGGTGGCGTCACGCAGTGACCAGTCGGATTGGACCGGACTTTGACCGGACTGTGTTCGTTTTTTTTTATGGCGAATATACCGTAATTTTGATTTTGATATCTATATATTGATAATAAAATGACGATACATTAACTTATTTTATAATTTGGAAAAAAGTACCAGGTTTGCATAAACGCGAAGAGAGTAGAATGTCCATTTTTCTTGGCGAGTAGAGCCGTAATTAATAAACAAATGACGATTTGGACAAAGAAAAACTTTTTAGGCTTTTTCTTATTTGGAACATGTTGCCGTAAAAAGTACCAGGCTCGCATAAACGCGAAGAGAGTAGAATGTACTTTTATCATGTCGAGTGGACATGTTGCCGTAATTTTGTATTCTCGCATCTTGTTTGGTAAGTTTTCACTTCTGTCGGCACTCCCGGAGTGCAACCCGTATTTTTTTTTTATAATACATTAACATGGGCAACGCACTGCCTCGTTGGCGCAGTTATAATTCGTATGCGGTATGACTGAACAAACTGAATATTACACTGAATAAACCGATAAGGACAGAAATTTGAAATTTTAAGTGTTCTTTTTATATTATAAGTAAAGAAGTGATTACTCGAAATTCAACGCAAGGAGAGATAAAAAATTGTATGGGAGATAATTATATTTCTGTAGAACACACCTAGGCGTTTTTCAAAATTTACCCTTAGATGGGAGACCGGAGAAGTGGGTAGAAAAGTTTGTATGTAACGCGGGAAGACCCGCAAGCGGAAAGCTAGTGGGATATAAATTAAATCCCGGGAAATTAATGTGTTTTTTCAATAAAAAAACTCACACTTTCATTGCCTGAACTGGGAATTTAAATCAGAACGTCGGGACTCAGAACGATCGTAACTAACGTTGCTAAAAGACGAATAGATACAGAATTTATATCCTGGCAATACGGTGGAAACTAGAAGTTCCAGGAACAACCGATGTGATAAAGATGTAGTGAGAGTGATGTAGTTTTTGGGTGTTTGCTGTAGTATCCCAGTAAAATTAGTTAAGTTGTCGAACTTAACTAATTTTACTGGGATAACTTTCATCAACATATTACAGTGATTTTTTTTTTATTGGGACAGTATGGGGAAGTCCTAAATTTTCACATACCTACTTATACGCCGAACCTAAAAATACTATTATATAGGTTTTTTTTACTAGCCCTGTATTATACATGTCCCACTGCTGAGCGCGGGCCTCCTCTACTGAGTGAGAGGGGTTAGGCCTTAATCCACCACGCTGGCCTAATGCGGGTTGGTAGACTTCACATACCTTCGAAAAATCTTTCGAGTTCTCAGGTATGCAGGTTTCCTCACGATGTTTCCTTCACCGTTAAAGCAAGCGATAATTAAAAATTAATATACACGTGACTTAGGAAAGTCAGAGGTGTATGCTCTTGTGGCTGGTTTCGAACCTGCGACTTTCGTCTCGACAGTCCGTACCAATCCCTATCGCTGAGCTATCGCTGCTTTATTATATAGGTATATAGAGAATATTCAGAAGTAAAAATGCTAGAACATTAGGACGATGAAAACACAGGGAATTGGGGCTTAGTGTTGTGGAAATCGATATCAGCAGCCAAACCTGCACCTAACACGCGTTTATGCCCACCCGTACGTCGTAAGAAATTTGTAAGTCCCACTAAGATATATCACTTACCGTTGCCATTACATAAATATTTCAAATTATGATCGATTTTATTACAAAACCAAATTGTATATATTATAGTACAACGTATTCTTTTATGTTTAGTTAAAGTTGTGGTAGTTAAGAGCTTTGGAGAGTACGAGTATGCCATATACAAATTTTCTTTTTCTTCCACTAGTCTTGAGTTTAATATTATACTGTCTAACGTTTGCCCGTATTGGGCGGTATCCGCGGTCGCTATGTTATATAAATTTTTGGCCTCTATACAAAGGTATTTTTGCGCTAAGATAGACTGTATTATGTTGTACTACATACATAAAAATATTCTATCCCTCGGACAATTTGTCCAGGTTGAGTAGGACGTTAATCAAATCAGCGCCTTAAGTATTGTTAATTTGCTCATGGATCCACAGAACGCAGTATAGTTTAATATTTATTTATCAGCTATAATAAACATTTATAAAATTGAGAAGTCTCGAACCACATCACACATTTGATCATCAAAGAAAAGAACCTCGACTACTGGCGCGAAGAGCTGGACCAGGCTCAGTAGTGGTAACGTTGCGAGAAGTTACGCGACAACGACTGTTAACCGCAGCTCGCGTATCGGTTATCACCGCTGTACAACTCGTGCCAACTGCCAAACCTATCTGGCTTCGCGGCTAGTGAAAAATCTTTGTGCGGGAAGCCCTAAAACCGTATTTCAGGAATTTGTTGTGGCAGGCAAAGGAAAACCGACGTGAAACGCAATAGTGCAGCGTTTCGTCCTGTCAATACGATTGCCGAGCCCATCACCTTTCTATTCTCCTTTCTATATTATAGCTTCATTTCATTATAACAACCTCTGGTACTGTGAGTATTCAAAGTCAATATAATGTGATAAACTGATAGCTTACCATCAATGGGCCTACTTACTTGTTTGCCACCATGCTATAAACAAAGATATTTTACGGCAACTTGTATTAGTACACGTCATGTGTACAAATAATATTAAATTCGATTTCGTTCGATTAAAAATTCGTTCAATGGGATTTTTGTACTCATTTGTGCACATAAATAATTTAATAGACATTTTTACATTTTATAGACATAATTTATAAATTGTTTACAAGAAAAAAATCAGAGAGTCGGCCCTACGAACTGATTTAATCTTTTCCTTTTAGCTATGATACTTTATTTTCACTCGTTTTCTGTATGTACCACTAGCAAAGGCTTCATACAACACGAGTTCTTGCGGGCTACGGCTTCCCTTTATAAAGTTACATAATACGAAAAATTACTTTCTCCTATAATTTAATACATGATAATATTATTGACGTAACTAGGCAGAAAATTGTTATCTTGATTGATAAATTAAAAACAAGCCGTCGTTTAATTCGAAGCATTAGTATCTTATATAAAAGTATTATATTTACTGGCACTTAGTGTTTGTGTACGTGTATGTGAATTAGTAAACGATGGAAACCAATTTTACTGTTTTGTGCTGCTACATGTACTTCTTAGTACCACTGTACCTTGATGCACTAAACTGGGGCTTTTTAATTGGTAAACTGATAATAAAAACTTATATAAATTACGTATGTTGTTTGTTTTGTATCTATCTTATGTCTATCTAATTAGAATATCCATATAAAAAATACAAAAGACCAACGGCTGAGTTTCTTGGTCCTTCTTCTTAGAACAGTGGGCTTTTCCGAAGCACCGGTAGATTCAAATAACGTGTAAAAGTTCCATTGGCCGCCTAATTACATAATAAAGAATTTGATTTTTTTTTTTTTACAGTTCCTTGTTATACATACTATTATGATTTAAGTCTGCTATAAATTAAAACTTGTAACCTACAAAAGAATAATAAACGAACTTTAAAACCCGCTATATTTAGTCATATAATCAAATGTGATCCTTGAGATTTACACCAATGATGGGAATTACGTTTATCGATGGTAATTATTCCAACTTAACAAAAGTCAACTTAGTTATAATGATCATTTGGTGCGAGGGAATACAACTCAATATGATCGACTTTTGTCGTTTTATTCAGTTATTCAGTGCAATAAAGCGATGGAAAGTATGAGAGTATACCCGTTTCCGCGTATGAAAGACATTAATTCTGCGTAAAAATCGGACACCTATATTCAACTACAGTCGGCCGTGTTTGTTGTGTTTTGTGTGTCGTGTTGTTCAAAATACATTTATTCTATATTACGTTATATCAGCACATCCTATGACCGCAAGTAGTTCGACGGAAATGGCCATGCTGGTCGTCATGGCGACGGAACTATCCGGATTTAGATAAAGGAGATATTATTTATTATATTATTTAATCAAACAGTGTCCAAGATCTTCAAAATGCAACTTGTTGATCCCGCCTTCATAACAAATGTTCACGCCTTTATTCTTGAAGAGGAGCAGTTAGACAGTCTACGTTTCGCAGACCCCTTTTCCATCCTGTGTTGAGATAGGGGATGAGCATCGCCATAGCGGCCACAAATTCCAATCCTGGGTAATGGACCTCAGGACCTCATAGTTCTTACCTTTATTACTCTGCCACTCGTCATTTTCGTCTTCAAAAAGCCTCAAATACAGTCCTAATCGCTGGCCTACTATACTTGTGTATACTTTGTTTTCACAATGTCTGATTGGACGTTATGTATATTCCAGCAATATTGATTGGGTATAAAACAATTGCACGGTGACTTCTGTCTCTTTCTATAAGAAACGATAACCTAACTTTTTTATGATAAAAATCGCATCTTGACTGGGAAAACTTTGAAGCTTTAATCCTTTCCTTCGTTTCATAGCTCTTTAAAACTAACTAAAATAATTTGATACTAAACGAATATTAAGTCAAACATTTGTTTTTTTTATTATCTTGAATGACGTAACGAGCAAGTCGCTCGCGCAATGGTAAGCGTCACATCTGCCCTTAACCAGAAGCTCTACACAGTACGTTGAATTAGCAAGCATATGACACTTGACTGTGTTCAAATGCACTGCATGACAGTCCAAATGTAATGTCAATCGACAAGAGACATTGGTTCCCTCGTCCGATGGTCATTAATTATGCCGGTCTGAAATTATTAGATATACACTGGCTGATCCCTAAACGCGACTCGCCTGAACGAGCCACTATAACGGGTTGTTCACATTTCGCGAAGTCGCTATCCAGTTGGGTACAAAATATCAGCTACCCTTCCACTAGCATACATAAACGTAATAAGACATACTTATAAATACAACCATTCTTTAGATTCCCGTCGTCAAATAAAAACTACCGGTGCAGTTATTTCAGGTTTATTCTGAATTTGAAATGCTTACTTAACTAAAATTTTTTTGCAAACATTAATTTGATAGACGCTGATATTATTGGTACTAAACATGGTACGATCACAATTTTGTAACTCGTGAAAAAAAATATAAAGATAAATATTTATTTGTAATGAAAAGTAATAATCACAAATATATAACTAGAGTTTAAGATAACAGATCGTACAATATATAATCTCTAGTGTTTTGGAATGCACTATGCTTCCCATAAGGTGTAGTGAGTAAGAGACAGCACTTTGCCGTGCTCGGATAAAAAAATCAATTTATTAAAGTATGATTATACCTGTGTATACAAGGTTATTTTTAAAACACCAGCAACCTCGCAGGGGTAGATAGCTGTCTCCATACGGAACAACTTTTGTTCTACGAGTTTAGATATAACTCAATATATTTAAAAAAAAATGATTTTACAAGTTTTTGTTGTGTCGTATTTTTCTTCGTAGTATGCGGCGCGGCGCGGCGTGCGCGCGCGACTCAAAGGCGCCGCTCAGCTGAGCGGCGCGTTGACCTTCAAAGGAGCTAGCCCGGTTCCCCACGCTTCGCGTATTTGTTTACGTAAAGTGCGATGCGCGTTGTAACAATCAAGACGGAAATTAAATGAATACTTATTTTTGTATGAAAATAAAATCTAACAAATTATCAAAAGTCGTAGAACAAAAGTAGTAGCTTATAACCTTAGGAATCTACCTCTGCGAGGTTGCTGGTGTTTTAAAAATAACCCTGTATATCTTAAAGATATTTACACAACCGCTTTGCAAATGCCATGTCGCTTGAGAAGGAAAATTATTTTTGACTTCCACAGTAATCTAATAATTATCCTAAGCAAATTTTTAGATTCTTTCAAAAAAAACCTTCAGAAAAGGTGTCTACTTTTTCAATTAATGAAACTTGGTTGAGAACTTACGGAGTTATTGTCATTTAAACTAGCTATGTTATGTATGCGATCAATTTCATCAAAATCAAATCGATTGTTTACTCTTCTGTGACTACATCACATGTTTCAGACTTTCTGAGTCCAGAGACCGAAAACCCCTATATGAACTACGGTATCGGTATCGAAGAATTTGGGTTATTTTTAAGGTTTAGGTTACCGCTATCGTGGTAACCAAGATAAATAAACATGTCGCCACTGTTTAGGTTACCATTTTAATAACGGTAACCTAAAAATGACCTTAATACACATAGAGGTATCTATTGCCAGACTTTTATCTTATGCCGACGGCACGTGTAAGGTTTTCGGCAAAGGTTGAGAGCGCCTAAAGCGCTCACCCGAAAGTCCGGTGAAGCTGTATACAGCCAACTAGCGTCAGGCTTACAGCACACGTCCACTAAAAAACCGTTTTCGGTCCCTGTTTCTGACCACATATCATTAGAGCAGAAATATAAATAACACATATTTCAAAGTATTGTTATCAGAATAATTAGGTATTTCGATTAATTACTATTAAAAATTCAGCAACTTCTGATCCAAACAGATAGAGTTGTCCCAAATAGCTTAGATTTTATTTAAGCCAAGAGATTCGGAACCTAGTCTTGTAAACCCTAATATATTTGCAAATACTATATTCAATTATTTTATCTTAGTCTCAAAATAATACGCCAAATATCCTACAATATTGTAAAATAGATGATCAAACGATCTTACGTGTATGTGAAATGCGATCACAATTATATGAGCAGCTACATTCGACGCGATTTATAATAATTAAGCTCTCTATTTTATCTAGATTTTAATATAAATAATCCACCCAAAAATAATAATAATACCACCGATATGTACGATCAGTGTGAATTTTAAACAGAATCAAATAAAAATGGCGCATGGTTTAGTCAAAACGTATATAGACTATTGAGTTTCATATTTTTATTTTTAATACTTATACGTGTCAACGTGTTGATATCTATACTATGATAATTGTGAAAGTTTGGATGTTTGTGAGTTTGTTAGTTAATCACGCCTTAACTGCCTACGGTTTGGATGAAAATTGATATAGAAGTAGACCATGACTTGGGCTACTTTTTATCCCACAAAGGGCGGGCAGAGCCGCGGGCAAAAGCTAGTAGAGAATATAAATCTAAATTACAAGCTATTATACGGCTTACAAGCTATTATAAATACGTCGATTAAATCTACTCATATTCTGGTCGATCTTCGCGTACAGGTAGGTTTGTATGACCATAATATTTTATATCATTAATTAATTAATTTTAATTAGATTTTATATTCATTTTCAAGCGACGCGACGAGACAAACGGAAAAAGGTTCTTAATTCATCTGTATATATACACCCTCACTTATGCAAAAATGTAGTTTTTCAGGAGTAGCATTTAAAACTTTGACACCTCACAAAACAATGACTTAAGAATATTATAGATGAGACGAACAGCTTAATATTATACTACAACGTCAACTTTTAACTTTACTTTTGGATAAATATTAATCACTTTATATTGTACAAAATATACTTTATTATTATTTAACTCATTTTTTGCATATTTTGCAAAAGTGACAGTGTCGATATGCTTTTTTTTTTTCTTTTTTTTTTTGTGGGCCTCTATGCCCCACTCTCGTGCCTCTGATACTATTTTTCAGAGTGTTTTTGGTAACACCTAAAAATGCACATACCTTTATTTAAAAATTGTATACACTTAAAAACTCTGGTAAAAATCGCTGACTTATAAAATGAGTTTGTCATAATCAAAATACATACATATGCGATTTATAAAAAGAAATCTTGTCATAACAGTTTTTTAAAAATATAACCTAGTATACATGATTTTTTACACATTAAATATTGTAGGCGTGCCTTCTTCACAAAATCCAGCTTTTCCGTGGCAACTAGAAGCGTGTAGTCTTATATTACACGCTGTAGTTGCCCCGTTCATTTATTACGCTTCAAGACGCTACACGCCACATTTTTACAATATTTTAAAAACTTAGGTCTAACATCAATATTTTCCAACATACCGCTTAGGTTACTTCTATTTACACAGATATTATTTTCGATCTCGAAGTTTGTTCGCTCATACAGGTATACTGGGCATTCCGTCAACACGTGTAAAACGTCTTCGTTCTTCGCAGGGTCACAGATACATGAGGGGCTCTCCTTGCACTTGAAGCGATTCAAGTACTCAGAGAATCCCCCATGGCCCGTGAAGACCTGCGTCAGAACATGATCCACTGGCAACTTTCTAATAATCTTAAAGGCTTTTTTAGCGTCAGGGAAAAACAGCTTCGTAACCGCCGCTGTTTCTCCAGCCCTGTATCGCTCATCCCATTCGTCAATCGACTCCTGACGGATTTGTCGCTTGACGAACGAGATGGGACATCGGTCATAGTCGGGCCGCTTTTTTAGGGTGGTAGCCGCCGCCTTCGCGAGCTCGTCCGCGCGTTCATTCCCTTCCAGCCCCACGTGCGCTTTAACCCAAAAGAGGTTAATGGTCTTGCCGCGCTCTTCGGTCTCGTTCAACATCTTGGCGATGTCGAACGCTATGGGGTGGAGCGAATTTCCGCGCGCGACGGTCTCGAGAGCGGCTCGTGAGTCGCAAAAGATGCTGTACTGATGGAATTTATCGTTTGAGACTATTTGCACGGCCTTGCGCAAGGCCAGCAGCTCTGCCTGGTAAACGGTGCAGAACGATTCCAGCTTGATCTTGGTGGCTTTCGTCTCGGCATCGCCATCCCATAAGGATACCGATGCTCCGACTCGGCCACTGATTTTGCTGCCGTCAGTAAACACTCGACGAGTGTTGGCAGCGCACCGGTCAAGTTCTTCACCGTTCACCACGCATTCGAACTGCAAGGCCCTGCGCCTGGCTGGATGTTCCGTGTCGATATGCTTATGCGATATGTTCATGCATAACTCTGTCAAATGTGGAGTGAATTAGATCATTCTTTTTGTATTCGATAGGGGGAGGGGGGCGGACTTACATCCAAGGAGGTCCCATTTAAATTTGAAAAAAAATCAATGTTAACATATGAAATCGCGTATGTAAGACAAAAATTTCGACATTTATGCACGGGCTTTGATGATTATTTCACTAAAAATAGTAAAAGAATATTCATTTAACAAAAAAAACCGGCTCAAAAAATTAAAACGCTTAAAATGAATTTGAACAATATTGAGTTGATGGTATCAATATGATTGACCATTAAACTGCAATATCACGACTTGAGTCGGTTTACTTTTTTCTTATTTAATTACATGAAATCTATTTAAATTAAAATGAAATTCGTTGGTAATTGCATCACTTGAGAACGGCTGGACTGAATTGGCTATTTTTTTTAATTGTTCATGATAATTCGAGGAGGAGGATAAAGTTTGTATGAAAATCTTAAAAGTCGTGAAAAATTTTCATGGGTTTTTAGTATGACACGCAAGGAAAAGTCAGGAAATTCAGAAAAACTGCAAAAATCATAATTTTTGTATGCGGTCTCGTATATTATAAAGACACTTGCACATTTTTGTTAACTTCCACTTGTAAAATAAGGGGGGAGGGAGAACTTTGACGTCGTTTGACGATGTACGTCCACAATACCAGACGAATAGTGGGCGCGTTGCTGACCCTATAGGTAAAGGATAATCTAAGGATTGGGAAGGGAGGAGCATTTGGGCCTCCGGATATCTCAATCACCGTACTAAATGCAGCAAGCAAGCAACAAGTCGCTACAATATGTCGGTTTTCTGTTGGACACTGGTAACGACCCGGTTGACCGGACCCATTCATGCTATAGACAAAACGGTCTATAACATGGCTCTACCAGTCAATAATATAGAGCAACGTTAGAGCGTTAGTTTCTAGCCAGTTTTTCTCTAGCCTTGACTCAATTTAAATAATAAAAATGATGTATAAAATCTCATGGATTTAATAAATATTTGTTTTGTGGAGACGATGGTTCATAGCTATATATCAGCTATATATCACACTACGACCCACAGAGCGGAGCAGTAATATGCATGCGAATGAAACTCACTATCTTAACCTGTATGGCGAGTACCCAGGCCCGAAATAAATACATATTTGTGGATCACACAAATATTTGTCTCGGTAACGGAATCGAACCCACGGCCTCTAACTTAGCAACCTGCTACTCGCTCACTGCGCCACGGAGGTTGACCTCTTAGTCTCCACCAAATGTTAACAGATTTTATTGGTTCTTTTTGTATTCGACAGGACTTACCCCAAGGGTGGCTTCATATAGATTTGGTTGAGGTCTATTGACCAAATAAGAGGTAAAATAGGAAACTTCAAAGGAAGAATAACCGCAAACGGAGCGCTATTCGAATTATGAAGTTTTTAACTTATAATAGGTAATTATCTAAGTGATATTTTATTCTTACATTAATTTTATTATGCCGAAAAATTTTTCATAGCTAGTGGACCAAAAGTAAACCTGAAACTATAAGTGTTGAGTTTGGTGAATCAATATACGCACATATTTTAAATGGGTCTCGTAATATTGCGTTATATGATATTAGTAGTTAGGTATACTTAACTACAGTATATATACCAGCATCCGAGTCTTTGACTAGTTAATATTGTATAGTGGCACTCTCCTTCATGGTCTAGAATGAACTATTAAAACCTTCAGTGGGCCACAGTAAGCATCTAACAGTCATGTACCAAAATCGAATGTCGTCTCGGGGAGATTGCGCGCGCAGCTCCCGCTCCACGCCGCACCGCACCGCTCGCAACGTCCATTGATGATCTCCTTAATCTCTGTACATATTAGTCATACGACTAGTCTATCAAAAATTACATGCTGGGTACTCAAACTCATATTTTACTTACTGACTTTAGACAAGACGAAAGCCTAAGCGCAGAGGACATACGTCACAGAGGATATATCTCTGAGAAATCGAGGGCGCTGGCCATCGCGTCTTTCAGTAGGTTTGGGCGTCGCTGCGTCTCGGCTTTCGGCGGGCGATCGGTGCGCGGCGGTGGCCGGCGCGACTGTGCGCACACAGCGCCGCCACGCACGCTTGATTCCCAGTCTACTCTGACGATTGGAGCAGCTGCCGGTGTCGCCCAGCCGCACCGCTCGGTAAACTGTAACTCCGCAAATTAAATTTTGCACAATTTTAAACATAACGAGGTAGAGGAGAGTGTAGACGGTGACCGGTGAGCGGAGGGCGACATAGAGCTACCACGGTGGAGTTGGATAGCACGATAGTGTGGCGAGTGGAGTGTGGAGTGTGGAGGCGTGAGTGGTGCGACGGTGCGGGCGTCAGTGCCAGCAGGAGCAGCCCGGTGCTGCGCCGCAGTAGCCAGCAGCTGGCGGTGTTTACACGCGACCCGTATCGCGCCTCGCCTGCATCCGCGCCGCCGCGCCGCGCCGCGCGCCCTCGTGCGCTCGCTTGCTCATACTCGCTGCAATATACACCACCCCTCATTTACTATTCAACGCTGTGAATTTTTAACTTTGAGAACGACCGAAGATAGAGGTATTTAAACGCTTATTAAAATCGACTCTCGACAGAGAGACAGGTCGTAGTGCACATTAGCGTCACGAGCTCAAAGCATATACATCGAAATCGAATAATCATACTTCATTCGAGTGATTTCACAACTCCGTAAACATGGGTGCTAAAGAGAGCGTGGAGGCTGCTAAATTTTCTGCGCAAAATTGGAACAATTTCGAGGTTCGTAATACTTACATATAAATTAATTTGCACATGGAGTGTTTGCAATCCCCTATCCCCCGTGAATGTCTGGACATTTTACGTCAATAAATAATGATTAACTAAAATTACGTGAATCTAATATAAAACAATATGCACAGTAAGTTTATTTGAGAATTACGTTTTTTGCATGTTCACACGTCCTGTTTAAATGATCCAAATTAATAAAATAACTAAATTTAAAGCATCATTAATTGGTTATTAACTAATCGATCGTGATCTGCTGTATACAAGATAATTTAGTTTCGGTTAACTTATCTTGTCTGCTGAAACAGCAAGTGCGTATGTTGGACAATCAATCATACATTGGTTTAGTGAAAAGCAGATGCAATCAACAACTTTTATTTAATATCCTAAACAGTTATCAAACTGAAGTTTTTGAAGGCCGACATATAATAGCAGTTAATTGAACCGATATGTTTTTATCTTATTAGGATGAAGTTTAATTATGCAGGCTTACTGTGCCTTATTTAATAAATATATATCCTCTTTACACATTTATAATTTTCATCATCTAAATCAACGTACCTACTACCATGCACGAATTTCCAAACAAATAGGCTAGGTCGATACGTAAAGGCTTTTTGCTTTACTTATTTTTACTTATCACTTTTATAGGAGATATTATTATCAAAATTAAAGATAAGGTCAATAATCTGTAAGGTAACTAATTACTTGAATAATAGATTAACTTAAAATGAACGCGTATGTATGTGGTGTGTATAAGTAGATAGTTTTAAATATGAAGCCAAAGTGAGCTGACCCACATACAGTTAGACTAATCTAGTATGATTGAAGGCACCACCCACCGTTGAGATCGAAATGCGGCGCTAGAATTTTAATTAGTATTTCACAGAATAGACCGAATATCAGGTTCAGATTAATCACTTCTATGCACTTCTGAATTAAATATTAAATTTTTCTACTATCGCTGATCTTAATTGCATAATATTTCCGTAATTTGATTATGTATCGTAAATTATGTTTATCATAAACATTTTAGGGGATTTACGTTATTTTATTAACAAAGTATAATAATTTATTAATTATAGCAGATAGAGTAAGTTACGTGTTATAAATTTGATACCATAATTAATTATCATAGTCCCCATTCGCCGCCTATCTATTTTAATATAAAGAGGACTTACATCAATGATACTTTATTGAACTTTAAAAATACCTATAAGATAGATATATTGTCAAATTAATATTTAATTTCAATTTCTGTTAACGATATTTCATGGTTTTAAATGCGGTTAAAGGTCAGCGTTATTGCATATTTTCCGTGGATTAATTCAACAAAATTTGCAGATGTAATGTAATAAGATATTAAATACTTTAAAATAATATCTCAAATATAACAATTTTAACTTATATAATATAATAAATAAAACAAACTGAGATATAAATCGGTATATTTATATATCGGTATATTTGATCATAAAATTTAAAACATATCCATTTAAATTGATCATTGAACCCAGTACGTTGTGTGTCCTAAATTGTTATACACTAAAGGACTTCAGCACTGCATACATCCGTCCATACATCACGGCAGTATAATATAAATTTAAAGTCAGTAAAAGCATAGATAAAACACAGTAGCGGCTAGCAATGTACTGGTAAAGTTGAATAATGAAATATAAATGATATTTTCTAGCTGATTCGTCATCGCTGACCAAAAGTATGAAAATGAGGCTAGAAAAACAATTTCAAAGCGGTATTAATTTGTACATAAGGCTTTTAGTCAGAAAAAAAATATTCTTACATGGTTAACAAACCAAATTATAAATTTACCTACTAATCATATAGGCTTTGATCAAAAAGTCAAATGTTTATTTAGAAATTTATAATAAAAAATAATATAAAATTAAATAGGGGAACCGTTTGCCTAGCCAGGGGCCAGAGAGGTTATAGTGTTGTGTTGTAGTTTAGAATATAATTTTTTAAATACATTTTATACACAAAATATGTACAGGTAGATTAGTGTGGACGCAGATAATAAACATATTAGGCTAAATCGGCAACCTGCCCAGTTGATAAAAGATACATAATATGTAGCGACATACATATTATTACAATACCACATTGGTATCATATTGCATGGGAAAATGAAGGCATAAATATTGATATACAAGCATTTTATAAAATTATATCTAGTACATACAGCTATTTAATTTAAATAAAATAAGTTGCTTAATTATTGTTTAAGCATTTTATCCCTTTGTAATGTATATTAAGCAATACGTAAGGCACTATACGTACGATAATATAGTATATTAGTAATAGAATTAATATAGTATATTTGTAATAGAATTAATATAGTATATTTGTATATACGTATGTATTTTATATATTAATTCAATTTATTAAATAATTCTGGTACGTTTAATAAATACAAAACTATAAATTAATGTCGTTCGGATCGTAAAAAATATTACAATATTATAATTGTGTCAATAATTGAAATTTTAATAATGACAAAATTATTATTATTTTAATGCAAATAAAAGTTGATTTTAAATGAGTTTTATGATGATAAACAATAAAGCTATGGATTTAAAACCTCAATGTGGCATATATATGTTGAAATATTACTTACACGTTATGAACTTCAAATTGATGTTACGCCTCGTAGCTAAGTGATCCTGCAAATATGTCATGGCGACATGTCGTAACGCAGTGCTGTGTGACTTCCAACGCATGCATGTATTCCGCTTTGAACGCTGTTTAATTACAAACTGAGCATTTTCTCATTGAATATCTATAAAATGTACTTACTAGATATCTTCAGCATGTTCACGTGGAATATGTAAAATCATCTAACATGATTTTTTGGTGTCATCGAACTAATGGAAATTTGGATATTTAAGTGTATTGATGTGTGAGAGATGCAATATGTAATGGTTTATGACCGGCAGCATGGCGTTGTGAAGCACCCATACAGACACGGTACGCAGCGGTCGCAGAGTCTCAACCGCGGCCACTCGCTCTCGCGCTCCGATGGCACCTGGTGACATCACGGGACTGCGGGTACTGTATGCCTTTCACTTTACACAATCATATTCATATTGTACATTTGTATACATTATACCTACAATTATGCATTCATCAGGTATTATTTAGGTATTATCATTCATTAATAATAATACCTAGATTAAATGTGTAATTTTTACGATCAGCGTTATTGAACGCATTGATATAGAAAATTAAACTGTTTTTATATAATTTTTAACCAATCTGCTTGTTGAAATTATAAATCACTCTTTAAAATATGTTTATAGAATAAGTTATTAAAATGTAACCTTATAGTGAAAAATGTTTGTAGATGTACAGTTATCATTTATTTTAAATCAATATGCATTAATGCCTCATTACTAATTTATAGTATAAACATCAATGAGGCAAGGTGGAACTAGTATGCTTATAACCTTGTATGTACATAAATGTAACTGGACACCTGCATAACTGTACACCTAGAACATACTATTCAAGATGATTTGATGATAAATAAGTATACATTACTAGCTGTGAGAACATATCACAACGGAAAGAGTCGGATATGAATTACATTGCCTACAAAATTCATGAATCTTTAAGTAGAACACTAACGATTTAAATCAAAAAGGACTTAAGCCAATTTTGAAACTTCTTAATAGTAACTTAATGCATCCTTATAGCTAAAATACCTGCATGAAATATACATATTAAGTAAGTCATTTAAATTTAAAAATAATTAATGTGGAACACAGAGAATTATTATTAACAAACTTGAATATCATTGATTCCGTGATATAAACAATAAAAAACGGTGATATTACTGTTGACCAATTTGGCAAGCTAGATATATTTATATGTAATATTACGTATTAGGTCAATAGTGGGTTGGATCGTCATGATTGCAATATGCCTCATTCTCAGATGACAACACAGTTAGAACACGAACATTGTATCGCTAGAGAGTGTTTATTGATCCTTATCGTAATGTGAAATGTGGACAGAATAGAACTTTTAATTAAAGTTAATGATATGCTCTGGGATGTAACGTAGGAGGCACCTACATTAGATATACTCATTGCTAAAGGTTGTTAAATGTGATACGACATAAAAAAATTGTTGAATTTGTGATCAATCAAATATTTTGGGCTAACGTTAAGTTAATATTGCTGTGTAGGAATCGAAGGTTTCCTTTGAATAAGTTAATGTTGTAAAGTTGTGACTTTCAGGCAGCATAGTGCAGTGCGCCGAGTGTGGCACGCGCGGGATGGGCAACAAATTATCGTCTTGTTCCTGCGCGCCCATACTGCGCAAGGCGTACCGCTATGAAGACAGCCCGTGGCAGAACTCACGCCGCCGCGATGGACACTTATTGAGGTAAAATATTATCACTTGCGCCATACCAATACACATATGAATTCGTGTTTTCCGTAAAACTCTGACGAAAGATATTTTCGTATCGTGAAATTGGAAGGTATTTTTTTATTGAGTTAATTATGAGATTAAAACGAAAAGCAGCAGAATCAACCGAAAAACTCAAATAAATATAAAACTCCAAGCTTCGGAAGCATTAAAAATCGTGAGTTATTTATTATTATTTTTAGCACACTGGCAAACAAACAAGAGAGTCGCTTGTGTCTAAATATTCTCAGCTACTTCTGAATACCCACTATACCAAAGGTATCGTAAGTGTGTTATCTACATTTGAGATAGAAGAGAGCACTAGGAGAGAGTACATATAGCCCTCTGACGATACCACAGCACTTGTAGCATAAAACGCAAAGGCAAAACTATTACTTCATTTCGTTTTTCTAATAGATAGTCCTGCTATTCGTTGTCTTACAGGCCCTCAAGTGAAAAAACCTGAGTAGTGGTAAAAAAGTGGAAAATAATTTCACTTAACCTTTATAATATAACATAAATTTTTAGGGAATTTATTTCCCATTTTTATTTCCGACAAAAATTATGATTAAACATAATGTTTTAGGGATAGAAAATAAAATAATAAAAATGGTTATCGAAATCATATTATATGAACAGAAGTGCCACCTGTAGGTATATAAAAGATTAAAGCGTGCCGAGCCCACTTAAATAGCGTTTTATAGTTATGATATAAACCAATAAAAATATTTATATTGGTTGTAGGTACTAGTCGCGATAGCTTGGGGAGTGGTACAGAGTTACAGTCTGTCGCGACGAAAGTTGTCAGTTCGAAGCTATCCCCAAAGAACATGCTTTTTTGACTTTTTAAGGATATGTATTTATCATTAATTATAGCTTGGTTTAACGGTGAATGAAACATCGGGAGGAAACCTACACACCTGAGAAGTTCTCCAAAAGAATTTCGAATGTGAAGTCTGCTAACCCGTATTAGGGCAGCGTGCTGCACTAACATCTAACCCTCTTATTAAGTAGAGGAGGCCCGTCCCCACCAGTGGGATGTGTCTAATATAGGGATAGATTATTACCTACTAATATTTCAAAGTCAAATAACAGTGGCTCGTTTATTGTTTTTTTTTATAGCATAGGCCGGCAAACGAGCAAGTGGGTCACCTGATGTTAAATGATCTCCACCGCCCATGTACGCCCACAATACCAGAAGAATCATGGCCGCGTTGCCGACCTTAAAGGAAAGGGATAATTAGGGATTGGGAAGAGTAGGGGGATTTGGGCCTCCGAATATCTCGCTCACCGTACGAAACGCAGCGGCAAGCCGCTACTTTACGTCGGTTTTCTGTGACACAGTGGTAATGACCCGGTCGAGCCGGCCTATTCATCCTGTAGACAAAACTGTCTACAGCGTGGCTCTACCACTCGTAGAGCCACAACTCGTTTCGGCAAGTCGTGTTCCGGGGCCTGCCAGTGTATATCCAGTAATGTCAGACCGGCGTTACTTTGGATTGTTGCTACTATATTTGGACTGTTCTTATTACCAGGTCCAGTCTAGTCACATTGTCATGCCAGGAGAAAAGGGTACTTCCTAAATCGAGTATCTAACGCGTTATCTGGCGGTTAAAAATTAATCATATATTCTGAAACAGGCCTATAAAATGAAAATTGAAAAATAAAATAAGTTTTGGCATAACATAAAAAAACCGCTTTAAGAAAATAAAATTTTAAATAACAATTTCTATAGATCTGTTTGGAGAATAGGAACAACACACAAGCTATATATCTACAATAGATTTCGGAATTCTGTGTGCGCTCGTCAACATGTAATATTGTGTACGTCGGATTTTATTTTTATGGTTAGCTAATCTGTTCCCTTGAAATTCTCTTCTTCCCAATCCCTTTATTATCTCTTCGCTATATGGCGTCTATGATTATTCTGATATCGTGGGTGAACATGGATGGTGGATATCACTGACCATCAGGTGACTCACTTGCTCGTTTGCCGTTATAAAAAATATGGGTTTACTTTTTTGGCATTTGGCCCTTGAACTGTAAAACATTATTTTTACGACACATATTGCAAACAAATGTTATTTACGTCCCGTAATAGAACAGCCAGATTATACGTTCAATTGAGCAGTACATTTCTTCGTTGAGATCAAAGGTATATGATTAATTGTTAATTAAAGTTTATTTACGTCTCACGTAAAACAGTGTTATTATTATACACTTTGGGTAAAAGCGGTTGAAAGTGCGTTTGTAATTCCAGGCTCTGGGCAGAGGTATTTCACGTATCAGCGAGCGGCGCCGGCACCGTCAAATGGCAACAAGTTTCCGAAGACCTCGTGCCCGTCAACATCACCTGCATCCAGGACTCTCCTGAGTGCGTGTTCCATATCACTGCGTACAACTCACAAGTCGACAAGATCCTTGACGTCAGACTACTCCAACCAGGTGAATTGCATATAAGTGTTAAATTTCCTGTTACTGAGAGAATTGCAAGTTTTAGTCTAAGTACTTAGAAATAACAATAATTCGATCTTATGTAAATACTTTTAGACAAATAAAACGTAAACATATGCGCGAATTGTTAATACACATACCTATCGTAATATTTTAGCAAATTTTCAAAATAAAACTTTTCCTCACAATGTGCATGTGTTTAAGCGGAGACATAGGAATATTCAAATTTTACGAGAGCAATTCCAAGATACGCTGGCGCCGCTGTAACCTAGTTTTAAATTTACACTGGATACCCGAGTAATTGGCCGATATTTCCTGGCGCAGTCCCATCGTTTAATGTTATTCGTCTCATTGTCGAATAGGTGAGTTAAATCAATTTGCTTACTATTAGATTAATTTATAGGCACGCGCATTGGACAAGCGTCAGAATGCTTCGTCTACTGGAAGGATCCGATGACCAATGATACGTGGGGATTGAACTTTACATCTCCAATCGACGCAAAACAATTCAGAGAGTGCTGCGTAAGTTATTTTAATAGTTATTGAGAATAATCTTTTAATGAACACTTTACATACTTCTCACTCAATATCATGCCTGTACCGTTTAGAGGTCGGCAGACAGCACATACTTGTCTTTCAATATCACTATCATAATTCCCGTTCCTTGTACACGTACAGCTCAGGAACACAAACTCTCACTTGTTTTACTCTTTTGTTTCCTATTACGATTTATCTTGCACTCTCTCATATCTTCCTCCATTTACAAACTTTAACCGAAAGTTTTATTAAATTAACTTTAATTTATTTCTTTCTTTATTTTCTTTTCTTTCGAAGCACCATCAGTAATAGTCATCATCACCTGTCACTCTTTCACCGATGATGCATGAATTACTGGGTCAGCATAGAATAAACATTTATTCTTATACCATACTCTCTCTCTCTTAAGTTTTACAGACAGCCATTCAAGAAAAGGTTTAACAGCCATATAGACGCTACATATTCCTGTCTTTATAGAAGCAAAACTAGGCCATGTAGGCTCCATATATCCCGATACAACTGTAGTTGTTATAAAGAGGCTTTCAGCGCTTTAATCATGCTATTCACCCCAAGCATGAGCATTGCTAACCACAGTTCATGCCTTCTGTCTCCGTGATAGGACATTTTTAAATCTACTATAGCTCAAAATATATAGGACTAAGGCCTAACCCCTCTCATTCAGTAGAGGAGGCCCGTGCCCAGCAGTGGGACGTATATAATACAGGGCTAGTAAAAAAAAAATATCCTTTGGCCAAGCTTTTCTCAGCAACATGTTCTTGTTGTCTCACTTGTTCATATGTATGATTTTTTATAGTTTAAATTAGGTTTATTAAAAAGCTAGCTTGCATTGAGCGTTTTTAAAATATGTGTAATTTGTTTAAATTTAGTCACCATCATTCAAGTTCTCTCGTAAGGCGTCGTCAAGCTATAGCCTTAAATTGGAGCCACCCGGGAACAAGCAAAAATTCAAGGGCAAAAGGAAACCATTATCCACGCCTGCCAGTCCTAATCGATCAAGGTAACCAATATATTAAAAATTAATTTCAATAAAATCTATACCTGTTTTACTACTAGTTAACAAAATTTATATTTATCAGAAAGAAAATAACTAGTCTGGCCATAAATAATGTTACGTAACAACTTTTCTTTTTTTCATATTTTTTGCTGAGACTGCAATAGATATGTACATTTAAGTTTTATTAAGATTACATTACTTCATTTTTTTTTGTATATTATTATGCATTGCATAATATCTACAATTTGCGAAATGCACTTTCATTTGTAACAGAACTTATGGCCGGACTAGGTATACTCGTATAGTCAAATAAAAAATTGACACTATTATCACATACATAAAGAAAGCATATAAGTGATATTGGTAAAATCTAAATTATAATCTATACTAATAATCAAGCTGTAGAGTTTGATTGTTTGTTTGTTTGAACGCGCTAATCTCAGGAACTAATGGTTCGAATTGAAAAATTATTTTTGTGTTAGATAGTCCATTTATCGAGGAAGGCTTTAGGATATATAACATTACGCTGCGCCCATTAGAAGCGAAGCATCAGTGAAAAATGTTGCAAAAACGGGGAAAATTATTCATATTTGAAGGCTTCCGTTGCTAAGCTACCCAAATCTATACTAATATTATAAAGCTGTAGAGTTTGATTGTTTGTTTGTTTGTTTGATCACGTGGGCGGAGCCGCGAGCAAAAGCTAGTACTTAAATAAATTTAGATTATAGTGTATTTTAGGTTTCAATTCAAATAAACATTAATCACCGTGTTTCTACAGTTTGACGTATGGCCGCGAGCCTCAATGCACGTGCATGACCCAAGAACAATACGCTCGTCTAAGGGCTCAAGATCCCCGTTATCGTGAGTATTTATTTATTGCTAAAATAATTAAATAACATTACAACAAATAATTTCGACTACTGATAATGACAGGGTAAAGACAACATATCTGACATTTTGTTTTATTGCAATATATTAGCAAATAGCAATATATTGCCTTGATCTATAAATAAAAATATGTACCATTAGTTTTGGTTCCTTTCTAAATATGATACATCATAAAATACACTCTGCGATGTAACATTTAAAGTAATAATGAAATGGCCGGTTATTTTATTGGATGCAATTCCTTTTTACCGGAACACAAGACTTAGTCTTTTCATATTGCTGCTTGGCAGTGAAAATAAAATAAAAACCCTATTACGCACTCTTGTGTATGTTAACAAATAATTGCATTTTATAAAATATATGTATATTAATTGAGTTAAATTAAATAAATTATAATTAGGATCATCGACGCTACCTCGGACTACGACCAGAGCCATAGAGACGGAGGCGGGTGCAGCAGCGTCGGGAACAACTGGACGCTCCGACAAAGTAGTCGCCGCCACTTCTTCCACTTCTCTCTACGACAATGTCACTAACTCGCAGCCAGCACACCAGCCCCCACCAAAACGTAATTTTATGCACTTTATACACAATTGATCTGTACTTGCTAGTACTATTTATCTTGGGAAGTCTTACAGACTCAAAATATTTGTTATATAACTTAACTAGAACGAAAATGCTACTAACAATCAGTCACCACATACGCGTAATAAAAAACATTATAACAAAGGACAAAACATAAGAACAAATTTAAATTTAAAAATCAAATACAATAGCAAAAAAAAATCTTAGGTATGCCAGAAGCAACTCTAATCCACCAATAGTAATATTCTAGACACCTGTATAGTCACAGGGATAGTCGGTTACAAAACAATAATTATTGCCTGCATACGCTTCACCGCATTTGTCAAGTGTAAAAAAATTACATCTAAGTTTAATAAATTAATATCCACTGCGCAAAAGAAATGAATGTTGCCTTTAATTGGTAAATGCAAAAGGTTATTGATAATAAGGGCTTTTTCTAAATTCAGTTTGGTTATACAGCATTACAATCAAAAATGTTGTAATGATATTATATGAATGATAACATCGAAAAGTGCATGCAGTATTGTTTTTAATCCTATAAGTTACCTTCAATATATATCGCATACAGTATGTAATACATGTGTTATACTAAATGTGACGAAATACCAATAACGACATAAGAATAATATATAATGCATAAAGCCCATTTGAGTGCACTCTTAGCGTTGGTAGCTAGGTAGGATTATTTCGGTTCCCACGACCGGACACCTGCACTTAATATTAATGATGCCTTACCTGTTTAATGGAGGATGGATGATGCCCAAAACTGGGTGAATTGAAGCGTCCAAGTAGAAAACCGGCCCCTAAAAACAAGCCGGAATAACACTAAGCACACACATAACACGAAGAACGAACATAGAGTTTGTGTTCTAAAACAGCAGTTTTAGCAGCGGGTCAAAAGCCCTTCACAATAATGATGCCATTCAGCGTTTCCAGCAGATATTTTTGCGCTACCATCCATCCATCTTGGGGTCGCACCATAAAATGAACATTATGAAGGCCAGTCTGGCTCGTGGCTCATAAAACGCTAATACCCTCCTGTGCTTGACTGTTTCGCTTTCAAGTCAATCCACACCAGTCAATGACGCATACAAGCCACATAAAAGTTTAAAAGCCACAGTATTGTAACTCACATATTGATACATACAGTCGTTTAATTATTATGCATTCAAATACCTTTTTTATAGCGGCGGCTCGTCAGACTGACTCTCAACCTCCAACTCGCCCACCAAAATCTCAGGAGACTTCAACTATGACTACGAACACTTCGACTGCGCCGAAGACGGTCACTGCCTCCGTGGGGACACACGGAACTAATGTAATTATTTAATCTTTATCACATTTACTGTAAATATATCTTTGGACCACTTTACTATGACTTATATTAGAGAATATTGATTTCACTAATATTAATAAATTATATCACATTATATATTTAGAATATCAAAACACCATTCAACATTTACGCAGATATAGTGTAAAAACTAACTGCCTTATTACAAAACGTATTTTAACCATAAACTATGTTTGCAATTACTAGTAACTATGATAACTCATAGAGTATGGCTAATATAAACCTGGTTTAACATTAGAATTCGTTTTGCAATAAGGTCCTATAAGTTACTGAGATGAGTGGCGCTGTTGTTAAACGCTTATTGGATTATTTTAACAGATTACATACATTCTCAATTAGTTCCAAACGTAACACCTTGTGTTGGAAAGTTACATAAAAAAAATGCTATAGGGATAAGTAATGTTATTTCTTTATAAAAACTATATTTACATTATTATACAGACATCGGATGAGCAACAAGGCGTTGGAGGTGGTTCTTCATCTCAACACGGACAAGATCTTAAAAGCGAAGGCGTGCAGGCGGGCGGGACCCTCACCTCTTCTAAATCATCAGCGACTTCCACTCGATCCAACAAGGAACATCTACAGCACATGAATAAAAGCGTTGACTACGGAGATGGCAATGAATCGGTAAATTTAATTATAGAACTAATGCAAATTAAAAAAATGAGTTAATTCTAAATGGTCCCTCGCATGCTAGGTGGTCTGGGTACGTACCGCCACTTTGCCTATTCCAAATAGTAGTGTGTTAGGTCCAGTGAAATTACGGGCGTTATGAGAATTAGACTGGTACTATTTCACAAAATTCAAGTAAGATTTGACTAAAGGCAGGGTGTACCACGTGGCGCTTACTATCAGGCAAACGCCTTACTCGTCTCGTTATTCAAAAAAAAACGTGCAAGCGATGTTAGCTTTGGGAATGTTGGTGACCCACTTACACTTTCACTGACTTACAGAACGATGTATTTGATTGTATAGTATTATTTACTTAGATGTGTTTGTTGGTTTGAAAGGAATGATTTATGTTTATGTTTATTGTATTTCAGGCTCGTGAGTCGGATCGACACTCAGTACATCACCACAACGTCATCAACAACAACACATCAGGATCGAGGCGTACCAAGTCTAAGAGCACTGAGGATATGAATATGGGTTAACGTTTACTTTTTACTACTTTTGTTTTGTTAAATATAACTCTAGACGAAAGTCGCAGGTCCGAAACTAGCCCCAAGAGCATACACAACTGACTTTTCTAAGTTACGTGTATATTAATTGTTAATTATCGCTTGCTTTAACGGTGAAGGAAACATCGTGAGGAAACCTGCATACCTGAAAACTCGATAAGATTTTTTAAAGATATGTGGTCTGCCAACCCACATTAGGCCAGCGTGGTGGATTAAGGCCTCACCCCTCTAATCCAGTAGAGGAGGCCTGTGCCCAGCAGTGGGACATGTATAATATAGGGCTAGTATTATTATATCCAACATGTAGTAGATGTAGTTAATTGTTACACATGAAGGTGGTATAAATTTAATTCAGTGTAATGTTATGCTTTTTGTTTTCATATAAGGGGGTGATGTAGCAGATATAATTAATTGTTACATAATATGATGGTAGTTAATTTTAATTTTGTACGGTGTATCGGATAATAAAGCAGTTCTCAACAGACCATTTGTGTGTTTACTTGACAACAGATTCAAGCACTCTAAAGCGCATGCTGAAGCCGATGCCGTCGACGGAGAGTCCTGTGACGTCACCGGAGATGGGCCGGCGGCGGTACGGCGGCGCGGGCCCGTGCCCGCCCTCGTGCCCGACGCACCACCAGCGGCACCAGCAGCACGCGCACCACACGCACTACTCGCACGTCGTCAACAACAACACCAGACAGACCTCACAGAGGTACGTTCCGATTTATACAATAGCCTAACTTTTCATACACATTTATTACATACTAGTGTACCCTACGCGTATTGCTACACCACCAACTAAAATTAATTGGAAGGAAAGACATTTGTGACCAAATCAGAAACCTTCGTGGGCTCATGCACAACAACTTTGCTAAAGATCAACAAATGATCAAATGCATAGTTTATGATTCTATAAAGGACATACAAACATTCATTTTTATATATATAGATATTTGACAGCCTCCGTGGCGCCGCGGGTGAATAGCCGGCTGTGAAGCGAGAGGCTACGGGTTTGATTCTTTCACTGAGATAAATGTTTGTGTTATTCACAAATAGTTGTTTCGAGTTTGGGTGTTGTGAGATCGAAAGTCTCTCGTAGTTCCTGATACCCATGACACAAGACCTGTATCTTACTATGGGGTCAGGACTATGTGTGTGACTTTTGGGTGTATTTATTAAAAAAAAAGGCAGTCATAAGGACTGCCGATAAAAGTGAAAATGTATAATTTAAGTATCGTACTCGACTCGACTCGACTCAACTTGTACCGACGTACTGACGTACTGACGTACTAACGGACAGACTGACAGACGGACAGACGGACAGACGGACAGACGGACAGACGGACAGACGGACAGACGGACAGACGGACAGACGGACAGACGGACAGACGGACAGACGGACAGACGGACTGACGGACTGACGGACTGACGGACTGACGGACTGACGGACTGACAGACTGACAGACTGACTGACCGACTGACGGACTGACTGACTATAGCTACAGATACTCAGAGCTCACAAGATTTCACCCATCCAAAAAGCGTCTAACACGCACAGCACGATCAGGTATATACGATGTGTTATACGTGTATAGTCTGAATTAACATTAGCATGTCGCTGATGTGAAACCAATAGTGCTCAACGCGGCTAAAGAAGTTTTCACTTCATAAATATTACCGGCTGGGTATCTGAAATCGATTTATGCCTGACTGGGACTGACTGACTGACTCGTTGTTGATGAACGCAGACGCGGAGTGGGCGTGGGCGCGGCGCCTAGCGGGTATCCGGGCCGAGGACTTTATCTGGAGCTGGGCGGCGGAGGGGGCGGAGGAGGCGGCGGCGGAGAGCGCGACCTCTCGCCTCCATCCGACAATGTGATGTTCGACAACCAGTGCTACGCGACCACGCCCTCGTCCTCCAACGGGAACTCCGACCAGGAGCCGTGCCAGCGGCGCGACGGCAGGCATCACCATGCGGTACACACTTTACATAAATTATTGTGATCCTGATAAGCTTAGCAATAACATGGATGTAAATACGCAATAACATTTCAACCCACATCAAGTTACAATTGAGATATAATTCGACCCCCGAATGTCCCTATTAGTCACTTCTTACGACAAGCAGGGGATACCGTGGTGGAATTCTCCAAACACCCCCATTCCACAGGGCGGTACAACCCAATGCAACCTAAACCAACCCATGTAAACTAAAACCCAGGCAGAGGTGTAACCAGTATATTTCCATTTCACTGAACATATTTCCATCCCATTATGTGATAGGGGGCGAGCCTACTGTCACATCCGGGACAATTCTAGTCTCCGAGCATGAGCATTTCGTGAATGAAAAACCCAATATCATATTTACCCATCCCGGGGATTGAATTCGAGACCTCAGCACAGCAGTTGTAACGCTTACGCAACACAATTGTAAGCGTAAGCGTTACAACTACTGCTGTATGTATTGGGGCAACTGCCCCACTGAGACAGTCAGTAAGCAATCTATGTTATGTTTAACAGAAACCCTGCCTATCTCGTCAGGCGTCGCAGTCTAGTGCGACGCCGGCGCCTGGCTCACCAACCTCTCGCCTTCTACTCGAGTATGAGATGCACCTTCGAAACACCCTCGCTAAAGGAATGGATGCTGAAAGTTATAGTCTGCACACATTTGAAGCACTTCTCAGCCAGAGCATGGAAGATTTGGGTAAGATTAAAATTTGTTTTGACAATAAAAATTAAATTTTATATATTTTTTATTTAATTGAATGACGAGACGAGCAAGGCGCTCGCCTGATGGTACGCGCCACGCCTGCCTATAAACAGAAGCAATTTCAACAGAACTTTGAATTACAAAGAACTGCATGGCAATGAACTGCGCTCGTCACCCTGAGACATAGGATGTTAAGTAGACGGGCTCTTTATTAAAAACACGAGGTGTTCCGCATAATTTGAATGCATTGTTGTGATAGTATCTATTGCAAGGTCTATTTAGTTCTAAAATATTAAATATTGTTATTTACAGCTAATTCCACTACTTTATTATTCTTACTTTGATAAGAAACAAAAGTTTATGGACTGGCGACAGCTGATGATTTTTAGTTTCGTGATAGTATGGTCACACGTCAAATAATTTAATTCTAGAATAAGCAACATGGTCCGGAGTCCCTCGGCCAGCTGATCCACTTGATTACTATCAAGCTAATTTTCCGTGAGTAGCTTCGTTTCGATGAGACGCCCAACAATTCCCTATGCGAAAATTCTCTATTGTGGTAGCTAACAGAGGTAGCAAGGATAGAATATTTCGATTTGATGATACTCAAAAATGTATTATTTCATTTGTAGGACAATATGACTGTAAAATTATATGAATATTAACTAAGTAAAAACAAAAAAATCAGCTGGTTAGTAATCATACCTATTGGAAGGAGGGGCTTCCAATAGGTATCGATAACGACGTCATAAAAAATGATTTGAATGAGCCGATTTTTTTGTTTTTACTTAGTTAATATTCATATAATTTAACAGTCATATTGTCCTACAAATAAAATAATTAATTTTTGAGTATCATCAAATCGAAATATTCTCTCCTTGCTACCTCTGTTAGCTACCACAATAGAGAATTTTCGCATAGGGAATTGTTGGGCGTCTCATCGAAACGAAGCTACTCACGGAAAATTAGCTTGATAGTAATCAAGTGGATCAGCTGGCCGAGGGACTCCGGACCAACACCCTTTACGGTTATTAAATTTATTACTTATTCTTAAAAATATATTGTTTTTTTATTATACATGAAAAAATAACGGAAAAAGCGAATTAAATGTTTTGCTTTATTGCGTCTAAAAAAGTCTAGTCGTTTTAGTAGCAATATTTAGTTTAGAAGCGTTTCGTTTAAAGGTTCATCAGCTGTTGTCTGAAATAAAAAGTACACTTTTTAAAAGAAAAAAATTACCTATGAATGAACATTGAAAGTACCTTAAATCAATACATGAATGTATTAAAATGATTTTTTGCTAATGTATGTACTGTTTTTGTATCTATAGAATATAACGATAATTTGCCGCCATCGAATCAAAGGAGTCCCTACCCGCCTCGAAGAAGTAAGTAACAAAATATTAAACAAATCTGCAAACGTTTTGACCCCATAATGCATGCGTTACAACTTACAAGAAGGTAATCAAAACTCTGAATTTATACAATTTTTATGATGATCCTACAAATCCAATACAAATTGCTTTAAATTTAATTTGAACCCTGTTTTTGTTTTCTTGAGGACCAACCCAAGAGTCCATTCTACAATCTTTGAGACACCTCAAGGAAGCCGCAATAAAGGAAAGAGGTGAAATTAAACTTATTTTATTGATGTGATGCGTATGTCGTTTGTGGGTCCAGTGGCAATACTCTAGTTACATGGTTGTATTATTGTGGCTACTTCCTTATTTATTTGTTTTGCTGTTATAAATTGTAATTAAGAAATATTTAGATATATTTTGTTTTTATTAAAATAACGTTATTTTATCCGTCATATTGTGCCCTGAATGTGTATCGAATTCATTTAGATAGAATGAAGAGTCTTTTTTGTGTATTGATTTTGTTTTAGCAAAATAAAATTCCTAACATCAAATTGTCTCTCATAAGGTATAACTTTAAGTGAGTTTTACGTACACATAGATAACAACATGAATAACTATTATTATTTATTGTTTAGTGACATGGAATAGTTTATATATTTTCCAATTCGTTAAGTTTCAATGGCTGACTGCATTTAAACATGTATATCTTGGCAATGTTTAATATTCCCGTACTTTTATGTTTGGGGATTATACATTTAAAATGTAGATGTATGTGTCAATAATAAGTTAATGCATAACAGATATACAACCTATAGACAAATTTAGAGAAACGCAAAAAAGGTTTTATTAACAATAATTATCTTTTTACGCTCTGGCCACATGTTATGTCATCGTCAATTATTTACAGCCTCCGTGGCCCATTAGGCGAGTAGACAGCTGCGAAGCGAGAGGTCATGGGTTGGATTTTCGCATTGACAAATGTTTGTGTGATCTACAAATATTAGTTTAGCGTCTGGGTGTTGTGGGACCGCAAGTCCCACGTACAAATTAACCTATTGTGTGGTTAGGATTATGTGTGACTGTTGGGTGCAATAATTATTGTTATAATAAGGAGAACCATTTTAGGTGTCTTTGTTAATTGATTTAAAAAGGAGTAACAACAAAACAAAAAAAACAAAATAAATAACTTATGACTTGGCAGCATGGTATTTGTTTTTAGCTTATTCCCTGTGGAGTGAAATAAAAAAATAACCATAAAAAGCATACTTATGGGAGCTGGACTGAAACAAAACCGCTATTGCAATTTTATAAGTCATTGATTGAAAGCACCGACTCATGACTGGTTAGATTAAATTAGTTTTATTTTATATTTCTGATTTTTGAGTCTACAATACTATACTACAATAAATGTAGTTAGAAAGTTTTTGAAAAGTGAATTTAATTCAGTCAATTACAAATTGAAATTAATTTTACTTTTGTGTATTGCTAAAAACTGTCTATTTCTATTTTATACCTTAATATTAATGGGGGTTATCCCCCATAGTCAATCTGTAAAACATCTGCTACTTTTAAATAGCTTAACAGATTTTCTTTAAACAAGTAGCATTTTAATTAAATATCACAGACAAGCACATAACACGTACACACAGACAAAGAGCTCAAACTTATAATACCCCTTGTTTGTCGAAGGTTAAAAAATGTATAGCAAACACAAAATAATGTATACATTAATTAATTATCATTTTTGCGTTCCTCTAAAGTTAGACCATTAGTGAATATAGATGTACTTAATACCTTTCATTTGTGTGCTTCATTGTATCGAGAAAACTGTATACTTTAGTTAAAGTGTTTTTAGTAGTGGCAAGACTTTATTGTTTGAGTTGACACTTCGGAGATAATTAGGCATCCATTGTCTTGAAATGCCTTACAAAGTCTACTGTACATGTTGTTGATAAGATATTAAAAACAAATTATTATCTAGATGGTAGATACATGATGCGTGATGACGCGTCAGGGGCTGCGTCACAATGCTCTGGGGGTGGGAGCAGATCGTCGACCTTACCTCTGCCACATCGGCTTGGAGTTGAACGACAGCACAGCGCAAGATCTGACCGCGACGGATATTACAGGCAAGTTTTTTCAAAATGATTTTTCTATTTATCTATATAAAGGTGATACCACTCACTCGCTCACTCACTGATTAATCACGATATTTCAAAACCACTAAAGCTAGGATCATGAAGTTTGTTCAGATGATATTTTGTGTTATGTAAAAGAAAAGTTTTTTGAAGATTGACATTTTAAAGAGGACAGCAGGGATTCAGGCTGTGGAAAACAGCAAGTTTACCCGAACACTACACATAAATCAATTTAGGTAAACGGATTCTACCGCGGTTTATTTTTACTTTTGGTCCAGAAGTTTCAAAAGCTTTTCAGCCTTCGTGGTCACGGGGCGGACTGTCTGATTCTAACTCTGATTGACGTGTGATTAGTGTTTGAAAAATTACTCTATATTTAACTAACTCTTCATTATATAGGTGGACATTTGAACCAAGTACCATGGAATATTTTTTCTTTTTCTTTTCATAGTCAAAGTAAAAAATTACTACAAAAAAGACACGTTATGATGAAGGTGAAGGATGCATCAGGGTGTTGTGTTCCTAACAGTATACAACAGGTTACCTATGTAAAATTATTCTCTGGATTATATATAAAAAGTATTTTGGAAATAGCGACGATTATATTTTGTAAGATATCCATAACGTTTCACTTATACATGTAAATAGTTACTAAGTTGTTATTTACAGTGCTAAAACCAAATTTAACTTCTATGTTTTTTGAATTCTTTCCAAAACATATCACCGCCAACGTATGACTGTCGCACTTGCTACAATAAAATAACTGTTTCACAATGTCAAAGTAAACGCTACTTAGCAAATAATTATATGTCTATGAGACGGCAAAATACAAAATCATCATGGTGTCAAATTATTACTTTGTAAATTGGCTGCATTAAGCCCCATTTAGAGTTTGTCGCATGACAGACGGGACACAACGGTACAACAGAAATCTCTTGTTTATGAGACTGCGTCAAAAATTTGATAGAAGAATCCTATGACGCGTTCTCGCAAGTAAAGGTATTATGTTCTCAACTGGCTCGTACGAACTATCTTTATCAAAATGGAGGTTAATGCTTTATCAGGTAGTTAACATTTAATTGGTTATTATGAAACAGGCCCAATTGTCTAATAATAGTAAAATATTTCCAAAAAATAATAATACTGATTACTTACGTAATGACTATCGTTTACGCGAATGTTACACATTGAAATAAAACTAATTTAAACGGATTTTATCGCGGTTTTTTATTTCAATTTTGATCCCGAAGTTAACTAATAATACTGTTTTGTTTTAGTGATCGCAACGAACTGATGAGAGAACGTGAACGAGATCGGGAGAGGGGCTACCTCAGTGACCATAATACCCGGTTTGTGTTCACATTATGTGATTGAATATTTGTATGTCGCGCGTTCGAGCCCAAACCCCAAGGCAAATACTTCTGACTTTTCGAAGTTATGTGCACGAAAACGTTCGTAAAGAACCCTGCATACCCGAAAATTCATCACAAAAAAATCATAGGAATATGATGTATGCCAATCTGCATTAGGCCCGCCTGGTGAACTAACGCCTATCCTCTTTTATTACTAGAAAAGGCTCGCCCAGCAGTACAAACTGGTTGTTGCTTACATTCTTTATACAGGGTTATTTTTAAAACACTGACAACCTCGCAGGAGTAGATTCCTAAGGTCATTTGCTACTACTTTTGTTCTACGACTTTTCATAATTTGTTAGATTTTATTCTCATACAAAAATAATTATGAATTTAATTTCCGTCTTGAAAGTTACCTACGCATCGCAGATTACGTACGTACTACACGCAGCGCCCGCGTCAGTTCAATGACCGGCCGCGCCGTATCGATCGATAATACCTACACGTACGAACACAAACACTACACAACAAAAACTTGTAAAATCATTTTTTTTTCTTATGCATTGAGTTATGTCCAAACTCGTAGAACAAAAGTTGTTCCTTATGGTGTCAGCTGTATGGCCCTGCGAGGTTGTCAGTGTTTTAAAAATAACCCTGTATATATCAGATAATTTTGTATTGTATTAGCAAATTTCCTTTATTTGCTTTTTCTAAGGAAATCTGTAATAAATGATTGTCCTTATTAAACTATGTATTATATAAAGAATATTAAGCTGTAAAAACATAAACATAAAGATCTATCTTTCAAAACTAGTATTTATGAATTGTCAAGTACTATGTGTGCTTTTATTCGAATAAATTCTAACAATAATAATGCTGGGCCAACATAACTACGAGGACTGGACGCTCGTGCCCTACGCAGGGCGTATATTTACAGAGTAGAATACAGTATAATATACATACCTTTGAAATTCTTATGGCGAATTTATAAATATAGGCAGGTTTCCTCACGATGCAACGTTTTCGTTCACAGTAAAAGCGAGCGCTTATTAACAATGAATACAGACTTCATTAGAAAGTTAGAGGCGTGTGCCCTGGCGGCTTAGCATATATTGTAATACTTACGTGATAATTTTATCGGTTTCTCCTGAACAACCATTTTTATATCTATATTTTTATCGAAGCTAATATGGTTGCTTAGAAGACTCGACTGGTCATATCAAAATGTGATAATGTAAAGATAAAGTAAAATAATACTTTCAAACTCTCTGTGATATTTTATCTACGAACCCTATCACGACGACGTCATTTTATCGAATGTTGACTGCTTTTTTTGAGATATTTGTCGCCGATAGTTTTGTCTCTCGTGCACGAGATGTGTCGAGGGCATATAATATTAAGGATTCCGTATTTAGAGTTTTTAATAGTAAAAGAACAGCAGACTTTTTTAACAATTTTTTACTCCCACAGGGATCGTGTAAGGGATCGTGATCAAGGATATCTCAGTGATCATCAATCCAGGTGCGTGTGCTTTTCTTATTATATACTAGCAGTTCGTGGCCTGCGTTACCCTGGTGAATTTCAGGTCTATCTTCTGTGGTTTAGGCTGTGCGTTGTCTGTCAGTCAACGAGCTGACAGACGAACTGACTGTCTTGCTCAGAATGGATTCATCTTTGAATTGTAAATTTAAACAAAATAACTTCAATACGATAATGATTTTATTGAAATCAAATAAATCCAAGTTCATGGTTTTGGCGATAATTGTTGGTGTTTTTAATATGTTCAACGCAAGGCTTGGTGATCAACGATATTGAGGGAATCGAACTCGACTGTATCCATTGTTGCGGAGCCATAATGGCTCGCGTTGGAGGAATTCTTATTCAATTGGCCTCCAAGCGCTGTTTACGCTCTTCGTCAATCTCATTAACTCGACGATCATATTTCGACGCCCCACACGTGGCATTTTGGCAAATAAAATAGACCACGAAATGAAATCAATTGAATGTTTTAACACCAAATTACCACAAACTGCTATCAATACAAACTTTGTAGTACACGGAATTGATGAACTTTTCGGTTTTGAATGCACACCGCTAACACACTGAACTATCGCTTTTAATCCAATTCTTTTTCACAAATAAAACAAAATTCATTGAGATATTTTTTGTTTGTTATGAAAACATGTGACAACAGTACTGTCAATCTGAACGTGCCATTTTTTTATTAAGATTTTCATACAAAAATACCACCCAAACCGGCCTTTCCGGTGAATTTTGCACTAATTTATTCGATACAAATCTTGTCCTGAGAATTACGAATACATCAAAAAAAAACATCAGTCAATTTGGTCGAGCTGTGTTCAAGTGATGATCTTTCAAACATGCGGCATCGATATTTATTTATTCATATCGTTATAGATAGATTTTACAATGTGACCGAATAGCCTGACGTCATACCTAGCAGAGCAACTCTTGTAAGCCGGTAGCGAAGGTTGAAGAGAAACAAATGCCAGTTTATCTAAACATTTATTAAAGACTAGCTTTTGCTTGCGGCTCCGCCCGCGTTTACAGCATTTTCCGGGATAAAAGTAGCCTGTAACCGTCTCCAGGGTCCCATCTAACCCTGTAAATAAATTCATCAAAATCGGTTCAGTGATTTAGGCTTGAAAGCGTAACAAACACACTCACTTTCGCATTAACTTTCACCCCCCTTTTCATCTCCTATTAACTAAAATTTGCAAAATACCTGAAACACGTATTTATTTGTTTTATGTCAATAACCGAAATACAAAATTTTGTTTTGTAACTTTCAAAATGACGGACTTTCATACATATTATCATCCCCTATTATATATATCTTGTAGCCTTGATAGTTTGCGCTCGACGATGCTGAATCAGTCAGGACATGTTATTATATAAGTATAGATTTCAAAATACTTTTAACGTTTATGATGAAAGTTATTTAAATAAATAATTACACGCAACATTCATACAAATAGTCCTGACCTCACACTGGGTTAATCTGTGTCGTGAGTATTTGGAACTAAAGACAACACCCACACTTGAAACAAATATTCGTGGATCATACAAAAATTTGTCTCGGTGCGGGAATCGAACCCACGTCTTCTCGCTTCGTATCCAGCTACTCGCCTACTGCGCCACGGAGGCTGTCAAATGTGACTATTTATTGATTCGTAAATGGATATTTTCTATAGGAAAAGCTGAAATCCTTCAATGGTATTTTTTCACTCTTCGCCAGTGGTTAGTCTAGCCACTACCGACAGAGGTACGTAGTTTGATGACACCGAGACAGCGAATCTCAAGGAGTGTCAGGTATTAATAAGCTGTCGTAAACTGGCAACAGAATGATTTTAATAGAAACATTTAATAAAGTCACTCCTCTCCACAAAAAAGCAGAAGACGCAATATACACCAAGGAGATATTAAACTCACTCCTATGGACATGTGTCGTTAGAAGAGTCTATTGTAAAGGACCACTGATGAACTGAAGTTTGTAAGCATGTTTAGTTTAAGATTTGCAGGTTTAAAGGGCATTAAATTCACTGAAATTACTGGACATTGTAAGACTTAACACCTTAAGTGTGGGGGTAATGAGCACATTAATGTGTGAGAATAATTGCTACTATTAAAGGGCCGGTGTAGTGGAGCTAACAAACAGACGAGCTACTTTCATCTTGTTGTATTACGAGCGCCTCAAATTGACTCTGATGTATAAAAATCTTATAAAGGGTGTAGGGGGAACGCTTTTGAAAGTAAAGACAAAGTAGTGCTAGTGAAAGTTTTCGTAAGCATTTCTATTACACCAGTATGTACTTTTGCTTTTACTTTCTAGTTATACATATATATTACTGTGTACAACTTCAGTACCAAGCTGCAAGGAAATCATGAATAAATAATTTATTAAGGGTCGATTTATTAAACTTCTTCTTCTTCTCTAGCCTTTTAGACCTATTCGGTGTAGGCCCCTTTCAACGTTTTCCATTCGTATCAGCATTGGGCTCTTTGAATCTAATTCGAACCAACTACCTTCTTTACGTTGTCTTTCCAGCGCATGTGTGGTCTTCCTTGAAGATTTTTTTTCCCCATGGCTTCAATTCAAGGAGAGGTTTGCACCATGTTTCATTCCGGGCTACATATCCAACCCATTTCCATTTTAGGTGCGCTACTCGTGTCGTTACATCTTCGATTATGCTTTGTTCTCGAAGCCATTTGTTTATTTTGCGGTCCACCAATGTCACTCCTACCAGCTTTCTCTCTATTGCCCTCTAAGCCACCTCCACATTGCTGATAAGGTCTTTGGTGAAAACCCAGGTCTCAGCACCATGAGTGAGCACCGGTAGAATGCACTGGTCCAAACTTCAAGTAAAAGTTATTTAAAATGAAAGGCGCAATAAGACAACGTTTACATACTATCAATATAAATGGGGACGTCTATGTCGAATTGGTACTTTCTAAATTGGAAGTTTGTTGCGTTATGTGGAAGATAAAAGTTATACTGACATTGATATATCAGCCCTATGTTTGATAATAAACTACCAAGGGCTCATAAGAACTGGGCGAATGTCCGCTCGCGCGGCGGATCGCTATGCGACTCACTATTGCTGTGAGCTGTGTAACACAGTTGTAGCTCGATTGTAGTGTAGTTTAACTTACTGCGAATAGACCTTAATACTAAGGCTAAACTATAAAAAATATGTTTACATCCAAGAAAATTCTTAGAAATCTGCAAATTCAATCGCTGTATAAAAAATATAATGATGTGTAAAAAATATAAACTATGCTTACGGAATTACGGAAATTTCTGTAAAAACAAAATTTATATAAGTCCGCTCAACTGATGTTAAAGATTAATTACTGCTACTTTTATAATATTTAAATTAAATCATCTAGTCAATCGACAAGTAGATAATACTAAAAACTAAACAGTTTGAGTCGGTGGTACTGTAGTTTAATTAATGGTTAATTATTTATATTATTTTAAGTTTTTATTTTATTTGATAGGTTAAAAATACCCGTCACTATTAACCCGACTGAACAAAGAAAAAATCTATATCTATATTAAATTAGCTTTGAATCAAATAAAACTGAATTCAAATCGGTTCATTCGTTTAGGTGCTACGATTCCACAGGCAGACTTTAGTTGATTTGAGATAATTATTGACATAATTTAATTGCACGGTTAGAAAATTGTAAACTCTTCTGTAAACTATTCTTGAATGTCTGTTTTTTTACCATAAAGATGTTTATTCGAATAATGTAAATAATATCTGTGATCAAATTATGCTCAAAAGTATATATCGTAAATTCGAAGCATTCTGGAGCAGACAAAGTTTGTAACTAGGCGTAACAACCGTCTCAACTAAGCTACGCGATGTATCTCTGAATTGGATATCATGCTTATTGTCAGGATTGAATAAATGTAGAACATTTGTCAAACTATCTCTTTCTTGTAAAATATTCTTTTAAGTTTCTAGAAATATTATTTTATTATTTTAAATATTATTTAGGCGATCAGGGCTATCTACTTAACATTTTTATTTTATTTTTTAAGTTTAATAATTTTTTAATAATAAGAAAGCATTTTTGTTTAAAAAAGATCATCCTGATCCTCATAAATTTAAAGCTAACATTGTTACTTAAAGTTATATTTAACTTTTTGATGAAATATTTGCCATCACAACTTCCCGAATTAGCCACAATTGCCGTAGGCCCATAACCTCTTTCCTTCCCACCCTCACTTTTCTTTACTTAAGGGTCGGCAACATAATCATGTTCCCCCTGGTATTGTGGGTGGTCTTAGACGGAAATTGCGCACGGACAGATGGGCCACTTGTGCGTTTGCCATCAAGGTACTACGTAGTACCTACTTTTACCGTAATTTAATACGCGCTGATTTTCATCCAGACCCTGGCCTAGAGAAACGTCACCCATAATAAATAGAAGAATCATACAACTAGCGCTTCTTTATGTGTGTATGTCGACATTTAGATAATTAATAAAAACATAGAATAAATGCATAAATAATACCGAAGAAAAAAAAGTAAGACGATGAGGCTGTATAGTATGCGGTCCTTTGCCTTCCCAGTAAAGTAAAAAAAATATCAGCATATGTGTGTATAAACTATGGCGTTGAGGTTTTGGCGGGAATTCCGACAGTGCGGTTCATCGCTTATTTTATTTCAAAAACTAGTCTAAAGTTGTGTTTATTAATCCACACCACTTTTATACAAAAGTGGTGTGGATTTGTGCAATTCACATTGACGGTGATGGATAGTGTATGGAAACATTGAAATAAGTGAATTAAGCATCGTACTGGAAGAAATTTACACCAAAACTACAACAAGACTTTGAAGATGTCCACACCGATATTTCATCGTTCTTGTGAAGACTTGAGAATAAATTATACTTGTCATTAGCGAAATGCAAAATAATGCTAAGCCATAAATTAAAAAGAAGAAGAACTATGGCGTTTCCCACGAAGCAAGTTAAGTATCTCTAATGTGCTCTAGTGTTGAGATTGCTATGTAGGCTAAAATCAATTTTCTTATTTCTTTTCTTTTCTATATTCATTAATCTGTTTTTATAACACTAAAACAGAGAATCTTCATAACACTAAATTTATAATATTATGGATAAATCTACGTTAACGACACCCAGATCTTGTTGAGATTCCAGTAGAAACCTACGAAGACGAGTCCTAAATGTGAAAAGGCTACATGTGTGTGTGTGTACATAGATTGTGCATAGACACTGGTTGACCCCGGAACGCACTCGCCTGAATGTGCCACTACTGCGGGTCTTGCACCATGTGTACGATGGTCGCTATTCAGTCGGCTACAAAAATCATTAGGTACCCTACCACCAGTATTAGCAATAGCGACATCTCTCTCTATTATCTTTTTATATTTTACGTCGAGGATTTTTTAACTAGTAGTTAATTAATTGATTCAATGCCATAGGTATTTTATGGCTATATCCATCCGTACTTGCCTATATGCTATATGTTGCCTATATGTCTATCCATGTATTGTGGATATTCAAACAATTTCGTTTTTACAGAGCAAACATTTAAACGTACATGAATATTCTATTCGTAAAATCTTTTACCGTTATGAAGTTGTTTTAACTTTATAAACATTGTTCTCTCTAATTGACTTGGAGTAATAAGTCGTCCCCTTCGATTGTTCAACTTTCCTAATTTAATATTTATACTGATTGAAGTTACGACGGGACGATCTTTTGTTTAAACTCATGATGCCATTTTAAAAAAATATATTGATTTAAAAAAAATAATATTAATTACATATTTATTAACATTTAGCTTACTAGTTCTATATTATAACAAAGCATATAAAACATCCAACCAATGGTTTGTAAATAACATATAATTATGCCGGTAATTATGTATATTAACTTCAGAAATGTCGCTTAACGTGGTTTAGTCACATTTTGAGAAAAACACAGGAGTATGTCGCTCGCAGTGTGCCAGATCCGATGGATTCCGTGGACGGCTCGGGTGACATGAGAGCTAACGATCACACTACGGAGGATGTTCAGAATCGGTTGAAGTGGAGGCCAACTCTGGCACCAAGCCGGGATAACAATAGGCAAAAAGACCCGGATGAATATTATCAGAAGTGCGTGCGCGAGCGTTAGGATCGAACCCGCAACATCTGTCTCGGTAGTCCATTCGACTGCCTGGTAGCTAGCACCGCTTTATTTTTGAAACATAATAATATCAGCCTTGTATAATACAATCTCACTGCTGGGCACGGCCCTCCTCTACGATAGACAGGGATTAGGCCTTAGTTCATCAAGCTAGTCTAATATGGCTTGGCAGACTTCACATCCCATCGAAATTCCTATATATAATTCTTAGGCATGCAGGTTTCATTGCAATGTTTCCTTCGTTGTTGTAGCAGGTGATAATTAACAGTGAAAACATGTAACTTACAAAAGTCAGAGGTGTTCTTTGAGCTATTTTTGAACCTACGCCTTCCATCTTGGCAGTCCGTACCTCGCTCCGCTGAGCTAACGATGCCTATAATGTTATCTAAATAAATTTGATGTAATTTTTTTTTTACAATGATACTATAGCTCTTTATTACATACTGTCTCATTACTGATCACCGGTCTCTTCAACTAAAAAGAGGAAGTACAGCCGCTCATTAGAAACTCCTATGGATATGTTTTGATCAATTAATATATCGTTGTCATGAGTTGTTTAATAGATCAATAAGTTCTTAATACTATGTGCAAAGCAAACATGTTAAAGTCGTCTTAGTAGGAAAGCGGATCCTAGCACTAAGTATATCGCTAAGAAGAAAAAAGAATATAAATAATTATTCATTAGAGCAAAGAACATCAAAGGCCATCAATTGTTATTATAAATATATTCCAAATCGTACATTAATTGGTTTTTGAGCTAACGAAAGATGTCTTAATTAGAAACTAAAATTATAATGACGATCCATACAATTTTACAAGTCAAACTAATTCTAAAGCTGTACACAAGGACGTGGGGTAACATAAGTTTTGTTTGTGAATCGGTAAAGGAAACTGATTTCATATTCATGTGGTTAGCTTCACAATCCAATTTTCCTGTACAAGTACCAAATTCACCTGGGGCCTAATAATCCATTCTTGAGGCACGTAACCGTTGAGTAACTACTTACTATAATTCATTGTAATAAGCTCCTGACCCCTAATCCCTCGCCTTGAAGCCTATTATAAGAATATTGAAGCGTGGGGAATGGGGACCAGCAATCTCAGGTTTAACGGATAATATTAAAAAGAAGCATATTATCCTTACGTAATATTAATATTGGCACACTAATGTAATACATTTAGTTTATATACGTATGCGGTTTTCCTTTTGCTGTGATGTATAAGTTTGAATATGAATACTGTAACCTCAAAGTGTAACTTCTTTACTAAAACTTGTAATAAAAAACTGTTTTGGATTATTTGTACTAGACTAAGTTTTTTTAGGTAATTTACGTAACGGTGGCCAGGACATTTTGATACTTTAAACAAACACTAGGTATCATGAATGGACAAATCATGGATTCTCAGGAGTTCATTTACCTACCTAAATCATATGTTATGTTAAAATAAATAATGATTTTTCTTTCTTTAATTAAATTTCTACAATTCAATACTAAGAGCTGTAAAACCCAGCAAAATATGCTATGCCTTTATTGTTAACAGCTTCGTAAGCGCATCACGTTGCGCGTCTTGTATCGGTGAGTCGGCCCGCGCGGCGTGGTACCGACATTCAGATGGCTGGCGCGGCGCACCTCCACCTGGCACCCGGCGCTCACCCTGGGACTCCCTGCCCAGCCTTCGGCATGAGGGTAGTCTCAACGACTCAGGGTACAGAAGTAACAGAGCTGACAGTTTCGAACAAAGGTAAATAGCTAAGATACCTATCCAATCCTCTTCTTTTCCCTCCCATCATCTCCTCCTCTCCTCTCCGCGCTCCCATTCCTGATATCACCTTCCCTTTCTTCGGCACTCCCCCCAAAACCATTTACGCTACTATCCCATTAGCAGAGACCCCTGCAGTTCATCAAAAATGACAAAAAAAAACTAAGATAATTTCTCATTGTTGATAAAGTACGTTTAAAAAAATATGTTTCACTCAATCAGTACATAGGTCAATTAATTATCGTTCGTTTTGTTAATCAACTGACAAAGAGAACAAATTTAAAGGCAATTTTACAGTTAAAAGGAAACTATTATTGACACGAACGTAAGTTAATAGAACGCAAAAGTTAATAGAAGGCTGATATTAAGTTTACAACGTTGTATTCTCGGCTACAACTGAAATATTTACGTTTCATGTAATTTAATATCCGAGTGCCCTGAATTTCAATGTTCGTTTGTAATTTGTGTCAACGAAGTGGATTGGCGCTGAAATCCGAGTCCAAATGAAGTTCCCATTACTGGATGTCTATCGGAACCGGTCCGAAATGAAACGAACAGTTTGATGCCTCTTGACAGACCCATTTTTAACATTTATTTCGCTAAGCTGGAAATCAGAGCGACGAAGTTGAATTAATATTTTGAAGTATAAATTAGTTATGATAAATTGCTTGCGTTTAATTTCAAGCAACCTCAATAAACGTCGACCATTTACAATTGTTTGAGTAAAACTACGTCTATTTTAGTCTTTTTGATAATTATTCTCTCGATTATATTTTGTCAGGCTCCGTATAAGTAATAGTATCTTTCACACTGTTGTTTGCTGTTAATTTAGTTATTAGTTAAATATAATGAATCTTTAATTTCTTCATTATGACCAAAGTTCGTATAAGAAACTATATTTAATTTGAAGAGAAAACTAGAAATATTTAAAAGAAACTTTAGAAGCATAATAACAACATTCTATATTTAAATGGAAATTGCTGATCTTCTAATGCCTAGTATGAAATAACTACAAAAGGTTAACTTACAGGGGTGTGTTCGATCGGCAAGACAGCGTGCGTTCGGAATACACGAGCGACCGCGAGTCCACTCGCTACGGCATCGTGCAGCAAGCGTCTATCGACAGCACAGACTCTAGGATCTGTTATTTGACATCAAGTGAGGTAAGTTCCACATACAAACAAAACATTTATTTCTGTTTATTTTTCGTCCTATAAATTACAATAAGTTAAAAAATAGATGTTAAAAGTAATAATAATAAAATATTTAATACGACACTGACGAACGCAAATTTTTCTTTGAGTTCTTATTCATGACAGTATTTATGAATAAAGCTTTTTTAAAACTGAGTATTGAATTATAACAATGCAAGCAGTGATACGTATATTTAAAGAAGAATATTCATAAAACGGTCTAAACATTAATATCAGAATGTGGGAGGCCTATGTCCGGCAGCGAAACCGTCCACATCATAATTTATGGTATGATCGATCAGCTACTTTCCTTTTTGTTTCTACTTTAATTTCCATGATTAGAAAACGCACCTGTGGCGCGAGACTACCTCTGGGAATAAAGTTGCAGTTGGTTACCTTACTGATATCGGACCTCTTTAGAAGTAAATAATTGATTTGTGGTAAACGGTTCCAACTTTTTTACGTTTATTGGTACGATCGTTCGAGTTTCTGCTGGAAGGACGAGAACGTATTCACTACGACCAATTCTGATACGGCGCCGATTCTGAGAATTGATTCTCGCTCTGTATTTTGTGCCCCAAATCTGTAACCGCAGTGAACCCATGCATACGCGCGCGATTCCTCACCAACATGACGATACAGGTTCTCACCCACCACAATTATCTCGAGTTAGGGCATATTGCATATATTCTCGAGAAAGGCCAGGACAGAATTACCCTATACCGACGTGCATGCAATCATAATGAGAGTGAAGGAGGCTGAAAAGGTGTGTGAGGACGTAGCAGGTGGAAGTCCGATGTCTCTGCCTACCCCTTATGGAAAACAGCGATGAGTTTATGTATGTATGTATAGGGCATATTCTTTTATGATCAGGACATATTAAGTTATATTATAGCATATAACGATGTTCAGGAAAAAAATTGTCATGACCGACTCCAGGCAACTCACTTGTGGAGCATAAGCACTGACAAAGTTGGTGATAGCCCGCTCGACCAGCACTTTGGTCCACATGAGTTGGTCGCTGTATCTGTCAAGTTCAAGAATTTCTCCTTGGAGCTCTAACGACATCACCCCAGCGATAGTGTTTCAGCCGTAGAAAGAGCCACTGTAGATTAGTCGATATCTTATCCGATATTCCGGGATATTTTGTCCTTTCATTGCGTTTCCTGCAGAAATGCGACTTATGAGACGGCCGTCTCTAGAGCACATACGCGAACGCGCGGTATTGTCCGGTGAGAGCGCCATTCATAATTTTGGTGTCAAAAGTCAATTCCGGTATCTTACAAATTCAGGTGTCGCGAATAATAATATATCAAAAACTTATAGACTACATTCATTTTCTTTTATATAATGAAATACATATCTTGTGTATGATTAATGATATATACTTCATACTTCCACACATACTTCCTATAAGATTATTCAAAATCCTGCACGTTACTATTCCGTTACAATAAGGCAAAAATCATACTTGTTGATAAATACTAAAATGTCTTTTAGAACATGGAAAAACAACCATGTCATTTCCTCCTATAGTATTATCATTTCTTGTGAAATGTAATAAAATAATAAAGTACAATCAATTTATGGTAAGTCGTACCTCATATTACAGTAAATAATAAATTCATTATTTTATAACGTAGGAGCTACTTCTCCAGCTATCATTTTATATAGCACACTATGATATCAAAGGCTTTTAGTTGTCGCTGACTGAAGGAATATCTTCTGTCGCAGGCGGGCTTTGTACGCGGGTACAATGTTATAAGTACCTACCTAGATGCTAGTAACTGTGTAAGCGATGTACAGTGCAAAATGACTAAAATGACACCGGCCCAGCTCCACCGAGCGAACCCTGGGACAGATCGTATGACATCGGAACTGGTCGGCGGAGTCTGCGCAGATAGCGACGCACCGCGCTTTGCTGCGCCTTGAGCACCTCCAATCGTATTCAGAACGCAACATAAAAAATATAATTTTGAGGTTAACTTTCTTCAATTAAAACACAAAGAATCAAAAACGACTGTTGTTTTCGAACGCCTAGATTTATTTCGATATATACGTGTCGAATGTCGCGAAAACGAACCTTGATCCGTAAACTGAGACGTTTTGTTTGTGTAAATACAAAGCTTTTACTGTCAAGTACACGGACAAAGAAGATTTTCAGCTCCACTGCTGCGTTCAGTCTCGATACTAATTTCGAGTACTCACGGTTGTTCCAATAATACAATAATTACTATATTCTAAAGATAAGTTCGTCAATGCTGTTGTGAAATATATTTTCTATAAACATATCTTACGGTGACAAAGTGAAGTCAATGCAGAAGATACATTTGAGTGAATTGTTGAAATATTATACAAGTATCTGTTTTCGTAACAATAATTAAAGACTTAACGTAATTAGCAAACTAATCGTCACTATTGAGTAGAGTTCCTGCCTGTATATCGCTTGATCCACCTGTGATATTTCGTCTGGTTTATAAATGTTTATCTTTGTGCATCTTGTAAAGCTGCCGAGTATAATAATATTATAATTGTTACCATTCTTAGAATGTTCAATTTTACGCTAATATTTACATTATTAAGAGAAGTAGTGTTATATTAAAGTTGCAGTAATCTCTTTCTTGATATAAATGTACTCATACTCTTGTTAAATAATAGTTAAACTAACTGCGTTGGAATTTGTGAATTCGTTCAAGTAAACACTGACTGTTATAATGTTCGTATTGTAAGTTGCATGGGGGCCATCAAATCTAAGAATGCTGATTTATTGAAGGTATCGTGATTGTTTTAATTATTACTTTTAGTGATTAGAAATATCCTTTCAACGCAATCAACTTTTCTAGTTCTGTCTGTTTTTCCGATAAATTTACACATAACGGAATAATTTTCTTTACTCTCTAAATACAATTGATTTGCACATTTAACTATTGTAGATAAAAACAGTATATTATATTTATATATTTTTTTAAGTATTATTTATCTCGATGTTCATAATAATGAACCAAAATTACAGAAAATAATAAATCAAGAAAAATAAGTTGAATTAGTCTGTTTCCTTATAGAAGATCAGTGTAAACATAGCAATACGACGCATTTTAGATAAATTTATATACATAAAAGCAATAAAAAAAATCGAGACTCATTTCGAAATTATACACTATTCTACAATTCTTTGTTCATAACTTTTGCTTTTACTACACGTTGGCAATAACGTCTTTACAGTAAATAAATACCTATTTAGCAGATTATAGGTTAACTTGTATTTATTTCCTTCTAAAACTTTCACTTTTCATTGTATATATCAACAACAACGCTATTATACTTATCTACAATCTAATAATATCAGAAATAGAATTGCCAATACGTCATGTCACTGCGCTTGAAATGTGGTGAATGCCTTTTTGACGTATTTGTACAACACCACACTGTCTGTATCAAAGAATATCGAAGGCCCAATGTTTATTCTTGAACGAGGCCGCGAACCACGAAGGCATGGCCACTGTAAATTGTGTCAGGGTCGTGTTTCTATTGATCTCACTTCTTTCGCACTGAGAGTCAACCTGTCTCATTTGCTCATCGTTTTATTTATTCATATTTTCAATATAATCGACCCGGAAAAATTACGCCTGTACAAATAAATGCATTTATGACGTAGTCACTGGTATACAAGGATTTTTATGGACTCCGGTAAAAAAACCTATTTTTTTCGTACCTGTTATGATATTGAGTACGTAGCGTTTATATTATAGTCTATAGATATTATTCATATCCTATATTCTAATTATGGGAAGCTATATAACCAGAGACTAATATTATAAAATGGTTGTTAGTAATACTAAAAACTCTGAATACGAGTTTTCAACAATCACGAATGAGTCTCTACATCGTAGCCAGGTGTACAAATGTCTTTTTTTATAGCAACAGCCAGCAACCGAGTTAGTGGTTCATCTGATAGTAAGTGATCTCTACCGACCATGAACATACACAAAACTAAAGATTCATCGACGCCCACCTTAAAAGAAAGAACACCAATGCTGCATGCATGCATTTAGAATTGGTTCGGGGAGCGGATCCACATCCCTAAGATTGCAATCCTCCAGAAACCTCAATCAGCGTACGTAACGCTAATTACAATAGTAGATTATCACTTCGTGGTAGATTTCTCTAAGATAACGGTACTAATCCGGTTGAGCTGGTCTATTCATGATGTACACAAAACTGTCTACCCTGATTCTAAAAGTGATTTAAAACGTCGTTTTTAATAATCATAAATACTGTCGGCAATTATTTAACTTTCCTATCAAAAGATAATAAGTTTTCTCTTATTCTTTTTACATATTTGTATGAAATTGAAAATAATAGATTGCTCTCATAATTAGAACTTTTCATCAGTATCATCAAAACTTTTAAAGGAATTTCTCATAAGTATTGTATGTACCCTTATTAGTCGTTTGTTTTTGTATAATACTTTTTAATTGTAACTTTAACTTTTTAACTTACTTGAAACATTGCTAAGAAATTTCCACAGGTACCATCTTGCACCTGATGTTAAGCTATTTAATCTAGATGTCGCTCGTATAAACTAGGAAAATATTTTCCTCGAGCCTTTTGAACTATAAGACAAATAGGAAACATTTTTCTCTCTTTAATATATAGCAAAGAAAATGTTTTACTATGAGGCATTTCCTCAAGAAATATATAACAATGAAGACAGGTTATATATCGTAGGTAATGTTAGCGCCATTCGCTACGTAAGCTTTTAGCGAAGGCAATAAACTAACAGACATTATACCTTTTTATAAAAATTAGGTCACAATACACTGTATAGTCTTAACGGCCAATTAACTTGACGTCGTTTATTGTTGGCAGTTTGTTCGGATGATAAAATAAAGACTATACTTTATATTGGGAAGATAAATTCATAAACATTTAAGTAAGAAATGAACAGCGTGATATTATTTGTTCTGGCGTTTATTAATGTCAAACTTAATTCATTTATTTGAAATAGCTTGACTATACCAGAAGACCTACCCTATATTTGGGTATAATTATATAAAAATTATCATATTTCAAATTGTTTCAGGTAAGTAAAAGTTACACGAATTAAATGGCCAAAAGGATCAATCAGGTAAGTAGTAGTTAACTTACTATTATGTACTTATACAACATGTTATAGAAAACTATAGTCATATTTAAGAGACGAGGTGTACGTAACACCTGACTGAGTATTAATGTACCGGATCTTATCAAAAGTTAGATATGCAAAAATGATTAACTAAAATTATCAATAAAAAATTTAATCACTCGTATAATACGATCGATAAGATCGATCACATCCTTATAAGTGAAGTGCGTGAGTGAGAACAAAATGCTGAAATGAGACTTAAAGCTCCGCTGTGTATCATTTAGTGTTGACAGAGGTGAAAGTCGAATATCGATAATAAATAAAATACTTTATTTATGTCCTAGCAATACAGTCTGATTCGGTACTGAGGGGGGTGAAATAGTTTTAAATTTCACCACATCTTTCTGTAACACGTTGTATAATTTATTTTATTTTACACATGTACTAGAAGAGTTAAACCAATATTACTTACACATACATAGATACACGCCTGTTTCCCATAGGCAGAGACAACGGATTTCCACTTGCTACGAACTTTACACACCTCCTTGGCCTCCTTTCACTCTCATTAAATTCCTCATGCATATACGTCGGTTTATTGTAATATTATAAAATAATCATCAAAACATCTGAACAGCTACGCGCATAGTGTTTATACGTACGCGGTACGACTGCTTTGATGGGGAATATTAATGGTTGACATTAATGACAGCCTTCGTGGCGTAGCGGGCTGATAGCCGGCTGTGAAGCGAGAGGCTGCGAGTTCAATCCCGGCACCGAGTGAATGTTTGTGTGATCCATAAATATTTTTTTCGGAGTCTGGGCGTTTTGAGACCAAAAAATCTGTTATAGTTCCTGATAACCACATCACAAAACTTGTTTCTTACTGTGGCGTAAGAACTATGTTACTGTAAGATATATTTATTTATTTATTAATGGTGATAATTCGCGAATAGAATCACTGGACTTGAATTATTAGCAAAATATGGCCAGTTCATACATATTTTATCTACAATTGTAATACATAATAGTATTCTGCTTCATTTGAATGGGACTACAGCCTTTATTTTATTTATTCATGGCATTAGAGCAACACTATAACAACGTACTGTAACGAAACACGCCTAAAGTAAATATGTATGTCGAGTCCTAAGATGACCATCGCACATCGTACAAGGTAGTTTATTCCCTCTATCTGTTTAATGTGCACCACTCCGCTCCTAAATAAGAGAGCTCTTTTTGTTACGAGTTTCTTTTTTGGAACACTTACATATTACTTATGCTCAACATGTTGAATTCACTTCGTAGAGCTTTACTGAGGGTCATTTATTAACTAGTAGGTACGTTGTACGCGGGAAACCATCTGGGTTGGTACCACCACTATGTCTATTTCTGCTACCAAGCAGCAGTAAACACTCTTGCTTTTCGGTTTGAAGAAAATACTAGCCAGTGACATTACGTGGCATTATGAGATATAACATCTTAAGTTTGGGGGTGACGAGCGCAGTCCAACGCCATGCAGTGCTTTATAATTCAAAGCTAAGTGTCGTTTTGCTTCTGTTTATAGGCATGCGTTGCGCTTATCATCAGGAGAGCACCATACTCGTTTTGTCATTCAGGGAAATAGTAAAAATAACAAACAGCAATTAAAATCTTCTCCTTTCAAGTTGGATCGAATTGTAATTTACAATAAAATATACAATTAAGTACAGAACAACAAATAAACAGAGGTGCTACCACCCGACTGTGGTACTTGATAATAATTGGTAGGTAGGTGTGTCATTCGATGTTCGCATCGTTGCCATCAGGCTGTGCTCTGATACATGCAGCGTCGCGGCGCGGCGGCGGTGCGGCGGGCTGAGCGGGGGTCCATAAACGCCGCGACTGCGCCATGACGAACCAACGCCATACTCGTGTAATATGCTCACGGTTCGTTGGCTTGGTCAATTATCTTTTGATTATAGCTCCGTCAACAAACGTGTGATAATATGATACTTCAACAGGGTAACATGCCAATTTGTAAGTTACATGACTTTTTATAGGACTTTGTATACTTAATAAACAGGTTAAAAGCAATTATTCCTATGTCATATTGAATAGACAAAAATCATAATTTTGTTAAAACAAAGCAAATTGTTATTCTTGTACATTTTGTTACATATAAAAGATCCCGACTGCGCAAAAGAGTGTATCTGGAAAGAATGTGTTTAACAATCAACAGTTGTTATAGATATTGTGTTTCATTTTTTAACGTTTTGCTATAAATGCACAAAGACATTTAATATTATATATCAGCTACTTATAATAGCTTTCTATATTCATGGTATTTTTTACCTAAACCCATGTTTTTTCACCATGTGTATGGTAGTCGCTATCCAGTTGGGTATAAAATTGATCAGGAGGGTACCTGCAAAACATACAGTCATAGCATAGTATAGCTGGCTACAAAAGAAGCAAGTAAGTCACCAGCCGACCACCAAGTGGGACCCAACTTCGTTTCCAGTCTTCTACTATAATCAAAAAATATATACCCCAAGAAAAACAACCTAAACTTCCTTCTGATTACTATGATAATAAATTATGCCAGAAACCTAAAAAAAACTTATTTAAAACTCTTTAACCGTACATTGCCTTATTAATATATTATAAACTAGCTTTTGTTCGCGGCTCCGCCCGCATGATCGTTTAAAATTGACAAAGTTTCATACTAATTTTCATCCCCTATTTTATCCCCTTGGGGGTAGAATTAATCAAAATCCTTTCTTAGCGGATGCCTACGTCATAACATCTACCTGCATGCCAAATTTCAGCCCGATCCCTCCAGAGGTTTGGGCTGTGCGTTGATAGATCACTATGTCAGTCAGTCACCTTTGAGTTTTATATATTTAGATGTAGGCATTACTATTTCATGGAAACTAAACTTCTGTGAATGTGAAGTCCATGACCGGCGGTAACGAGTTACCATCAGGCGGGCCGCCTGCTCGTCCGTCTAACTGGCAATAACAAAAAGTAGAGCGAGACTCAGACAAAGAGTCATACTATTAACTCTCTTTTGTAAGGTGTTAAAAGGACGGAAAATTTTACACCTCAGCAAGTCTAATTCAAAAACCCTTCGTCTTGCTAAAAATAATGCCAGATCTCATTTAGTAATAAAAGTTGTCGTATCTCATCTAAAATTGAACGAGTAAATTTGAAAATGTAGGAAAGTAATTAAATTGATTGCGATGCTCAGCGAGGAGCTATAATAATTTATGATTCATTAACCTTACCTGCTTACCACGTACCTTAGTGACCCCGTTACAGAGCCTTTATAATATTTACGATGTAACTATGTGTATACCTTGTAAAGCTATATAATACAGAATGTACCTATACCGAAACTATCTGAATAATATCAGCTTAAATAAAATAAATAAATACGCCAAATAGTCATACACATAATCGTGAACCTAAACTAGGATAACCGTTATAGCGGGTTTCAGGTACTACGAGGTTCTTACGGTCCCACAACACCCTGACACGAAACAAATGTTTGTTGATCAGATTAACATTTATTTGCCTTGGTACGAAGATCAAACCTACGGCCTCACGTTTCTTGGTCGCTATACACCCACTGCGTCGCTAAAACTATATAGAAGTAAAAAAAATGGAAAATACGAAGTAACTTTACGTAAATTGAAAACTTATTAGGTCGTCCACAGTGATACATTTTGTAACTATGTGTGACACGGATAAGGGTGGGGTGGAAGTTCCGGCGCGGTATGGTGAGCTAATGACATTTTGTTTGCCAATTGATTGATCGCTTATAAAAGTTCTATATATACGATAGATAGATTTTCCTTTCAATATTGTATATATAATGTTATTTCAAAGACTAAACATGCGTCTGAAGACTAAACATAAACATTTATTAGCGTCGTTTTGGTTATTATGTATCCTTAGAACGTTTTACTGAAACGTGATAGCTATGGCGTTCTAAATCGCATTTTTTTAGGATCTAGTTATCAACTATGTTATTATTATTTCCTTTGTTATTTCCACCAGATTTTTAGTTTGTAAATGTTTTAGCCGTTATTAAACGCACAGAAAAATAATCTACGCAGTCAACACGAACAAGAGCACTTTAAATAGGAAATTATTGATGTAGAATCGTATGCGAATTGTACACTGATCCGATTTCTTTCAAAGTTGTATGACACTCACGCCCGGTTTATGAAAAGCTGATCAATGTCTAAATTAACTAATAGTATAATCATGTCAAGTTAAACTAATATGAAAAATTCACATGTCAAACCCAATATAGGGTTTTTGGAAGATTCATAGATAATTTTGTCGTCGAATGGTCTATCAATTGCTGACAAGCAATTGTTCGCAAATTAAATCAGAGAATAATATTTTTTCACTAAATAACGTTTCAAAAATCGAATTGATTTGACAACACTGTCAAAATTAAAGTTCTGTTAGTTGAATGTTGATTTGATCGGCCTTAGAGAAACCGAGTGTTAGTTCTGTATATATTAGTTTTTACAAAATGACTAGTTTTTGTCTGTAGCTCCCCCTGCGTAATTAAATTTTCATTATTTTAGGCAACTACGCGCTAACTAACCATAAATAAGTACACCCAATATTTTAATCGGCGCAAGAATCAAATCTGCTATTGAAATATACCAGTTTTTAAGTTTAATCATAAGTTTCTAATTAAAAGAAGTTCAGAATCTGTCCAGTACATTTTGCGAGAAAAAGATCCAAACACGATTTTAAAGTTTAATAAAAGTTTATATATGTACATATTTATATATATTTTACTTACATATAAACTGACTACTATTATTAACTGCCTCGATGACGCAGTTGTATTGCGTATGGCACCACTGCTGCGCTAAGGTCTCGGGTTTGATTTCCGGTTCGGGTAAATAGGTTTTTCTATCACGAAATGCTTAGTATACCAGCCCTTAGCTCATTAGTAGGGATTTGTACTCGGAGTGGCGATATTCTCACCCCCTATCATATCATGGGACGGAGATTCTCTTGGCGAAATGTGGGGGTACTGGTTACATCGCTGCCTACCCTTTCAGGGATTACAGGCGTGAGTGCGTATGTGCATTTGCTACACATAAACAAAAATATATCCGTCCATGCGAAACATTTTATTTCTGTACAAAATGGGAATAGGATTGCCTCATTTACGATGTGTGGAGCGTCTACAAAATCCTTTTAAATCTCAAGTGACGATGTTCATTTATATATATCTAATACAAAACTAGTAGACTTTTGTGATTTAGAATTTTATAAGCAATAATGTTCTCAACGGCTGTATTTCTATTTGATTTTTCAGGTAATCTTATAAAGTTTATTCATATTTAAGTATTTCTTATAAGTAAGTGAGAATTCGGATATACAAATTAAATGATGCAATAATTGAATTATAAATTCAAATATCCAGTGTTACTTATTTTATAAATTGATATCAGGTGTGCTTATTTTAGCAAGTGTATGTATGTAGAAGAAGAAACTGTTACGTCCGGCTTATCCGAAAACGATTTGTGATGTAGATGAGCATAAAGTGATAAATTACGAAACAGGCGCGAAAATTCCTTCGAAGTTTTCATACAGGGAAATACAAAACCTACCGATTTTTCCGGAGATCTAACGAATTTAAGAGTTACGGAAATACCGATTTCTTGTGTAAATCCGCCGATTTTTGTATCACTAGAATGAATACTAATATAATTGTTATATCTGTATTTTATATGTGTTAGATATAAAAACATTTTATTTCTTTTTTACATGACAAGATATAAGTTATAATACTAATTTAATGATTTAAACCACAATTATTAAGCCATTAGACATTTATATATAAAATTAACGTTTAAATACTGTTGGATGTAGGTTTCACATTATTTCGTGCAGTAACGGAGCAACGGCTCGACATTATATTTTGGCATTTTATGGGCTAGAGAGTGAGGGTCCACTTTTTATCCTAGATATAAGACAGAAAAGAATTCAACGCTAGAGGAACATAGAAATGCCATAGAAATATTTATAGTAAGTTAATAATAGAAACTTGACTTAATGTTCACAACACATAACAGGTACAACAACTATTATGTTACAATGTATAAATGTTTACTATTCCAAGTACAAAATATAAAAAGATTACAATGCATAACATGGAATATATTACCACTTTCTTTTGGGTAAAAAAGTATACTGTAAATATAATAACAGGATAAAAAAAGTATGTTCGTATCGAGGAGCAACTAAAATATTTACAAGACTGAAGTTTTTCTTTTCCTTACATGGTTTTCCGATTATTACAAAAATACTGATTCTACCGAAATGATCGTTTCCGCCCGATTTTTTTATTAAAACTTTTCTGAATTACGGATTTGTGGCTTTACGGCACTGTTTTCATGTGTGAATCTAAATAATAATAAATAATACAGCCAGCAGTTATACACATCCACCTGAGCCCACAGTAAAATACAAGTCTTGGGTCGTGCATATCAGGAACTACGAGAAACTTTGGGTTTCACACCAACGATATCCGAAACAAATATTTATGGATCACACAAACATTTACTGGGATCGAATCCGCGGGCTCTCGTTTCATAACCGGCTGCGCCACGGTGGCTCTCATATTTCGTTCTCTACCTAATCCATTGTTTACCTGCTTATTGTTATTCAATAATTTATTCCTAATTTCCAACTTTTCCGACCAAAAATACCAAACTACAATAAAAATGATCGATGATTATTGTTTTTGTTCATGACTAAAGATCGATATCCGATACATATGTTAGACATACAAGGGGGAGAATTGTCATCAATCTATAATGTACAGCGCTATGCCCTACTAATCATTGACAAAGTAAATAAATGTTCATAGTGTATTCACCCCGAGCGTAGCGTACGATTTTAAAATGTTTATGAGTTTGACATGTTCATCGTTGGACGAATACAACCAAAATGTTTTCCACATGAAAGAATTCTATGTTATGATAAGTGGGCGATAACACCCAGACATGATTTCAACTATTGAGTATTATACTAGATATAGAAACTCAACTATTTATGAAATAAAAATGCATAGAAATCATTTTCGTATTTATATTGACAGCCATGTAACTAGTGAATGTTTTTTCACTTGGTTTCTTAAGCTGTAAGTATGAGTTTAGAACAACGATAGGGTGAAAACGCGCTAAAAATAGTTAAAATGTTGTCAATAAACACTTATAAATAGAACTCGATGTATAATTACAATACTTTTCAAATTGAAACCTTAAAATATTCTTGTTTTACGAAAACGCAAATAAAACGTTTTAATTTACGCTAGAGGTAGGCACTGAAAGGTTGCAATAAGACAAAATTATATTTCTTTCTTTATTATGTATAATTATAATTATATATTATGGCCGGTAATCAAATGTTACAAATGTTCGAATGTAGTGCTGCGTAAATAGCTACGTGAACATTAGTTACGATAAATAAATTGTTATGATAATACGCAGCAGTAGTAAAAGAAATGTTCGTTATTTGACAGAGAAATAAATTTAAATGCTAGGTTGTTATAGTGTGCAGTAGGCGGGTAAAGCGGGACACACGGGCGCCGCCCGCCCGCAGGCGCGCTTGCTCCGAAAGCGCCCGAGGACTTACGATCGTTTCGCTCCGAATCGTAACGAAGTTTGACGATTGCGACCACCCTCCGTCGACGCTTGCTGGATCCAGTCGCAGTGAAGGCCGCTAGGGCGTTGGAGTGGTTCAGTGTGTGACCAGTGCTGGGTTATGTAACTAAAAAAAACTTATTTATTTATTAAGTTAAAACACGACTTTATTTGAGAAGTGTCTATGTTAAACAGCTTGTGATATTTTCACAAATTATGCACAGGCAGAAAATAATTTTATTTGGCGTTAAGTGATGTGAATAACAATCATCGCGTTTATTTGAAGCATGTTTATCTTCTCGTTAAAGAATTAATACTTACAGTTTACTGTATGTCTCTTTAATAAAATATCAATCAATCAAAAGAAAATTATCGTGACGTCTGCAATGACATTTGACGTATACAGAGCAGAATTGCATTTTCTGTAATGAACCGTGTCGGAGTGACAGTTGTTGGAACTATTATAAACGATACGAATATATCAGACCCTGATAAGTTCACTAAGCGAAAGCAGAAAACTGGACGAGAAAATGCTTTTCTACATCAGTTTCGAGTAACAGATTCATGAAAAGTGTTATAATTATTTAAAGCTCTTGCTGTTGTTGTTCCAATTAAAAGAACAAATTGAAGTAAGCCAATGGGAATTTGGCGCAATGCGCCCTGCATTGCTGCTTGGATAGGAACCACCACGCAGTTGCGGTGATTCATTCCCAATCCATAATTGCTTACTGAATACAACATTCGATGCAATTTCAATCTATGTTATCGATATAATACAATAATCGTTTTATTAATACATACATACGCACTCACGCCTTTAATCCCCGAAGGGGTAGGCAGAGGTGTAACCAGTACCCCCACATTTCACCGAGTTTACTTCCGTCCCATGATGTTATAGGGGTCGAGCATTTCGTCATGCCGGACACAATTTCAAACTCCGGGCTTGTACTGAGCATTTTCGTGATAGAATAACTCAATATAACTTTTACGTGACCCAGGTTTCAAACCTGAGACCTCAGCACAACAGCCGTATCGCGTTCGCATTACAGCTGCGCCACCGAGGCATCTTCATAATGTTATAAGTGTATTAAAATAATAATTTTCTTAGTTTCTTAGTATAATCAGTGTTAATATGTTATAATATATAAGCAATAATTTATGTACTACAGATGTCATCTTTTGTAATTAAAATATTTATAGAAATGAAGCTACTTATTATCAGTTGTCTTTTGTATACATACTTGTTCTCAATGTCCAGTTTTTATTGACGACATTAAAGTTAAATTGTTAATTGTTTATTTTGTATTTTCTAACGTTACATTTAGGCAAAATCTTTAATCTGGGCATTAATATTAAGTTTAGTTCTTTTTCCTAAATTCAATATTCTATAGTTAACAAAAATTTCGAGCTGTAATTTGATTGCGTTTTGTACAACTCATTCTGATCATATTACCATAATTTCCGTAATGTTTCGCGAATTGATTAAGCTTCCTGTGCAATAGATTTGTGACGCCGCGCCGTTGTTCTATAGTTAGTGTTTCATCATAACTACTATTTCACTAAAAATAAAATACTTTGTTATCTTCTTTATAAGTAGGCCATTTATTTGTATTTTGTCTGTACGTTGACAATGTTTGTCATAATTAAGTCAGTTTCTTTATCTCATGAATTACTACATATTATACATGTGTCGATGATCGTCCATTTAGATTACCTTTTTATAAAGGTGGCGGCAACTTTTATAAAATACATATGAAACCTAGAAAATAAACACAGACCGCATTATATGGTTATAAAATTTTGAAAATGTACAGCACGACACGTTCAAACGTAACGCCACTTTACAGTGGTGTGTCACGCCCTACTTCACTTGCAAAAGTTCGCGCTGGCTATTAGTGGAATTAAAACGCTACGAATCTGCAAAATGATGCATCAATCTTACGGCATGAACGTGTCCGACTCACTGACTATTCGCTAAAATCTTTTGTCATTTCACATTATTTGTACTTATTCGTAATAATGGAATTATACACAGCTCAATATCTTTTGTCATAATTCTACTTGAATACCTTTTAAATTTTTCGTTTTAGAAGCAAACATTTCTGTTATGTTTTATCCAACCTTTCAGAAAATCTAAAAGCACTTAATTTTCTCTTTGAAATATTTATCATGGTTCGTATGTTGTAGGTACTTTCTTTTGTCTAGAAATATTTTCTGTCTGTGCATATAATTTTTGTATTCACTCTTTCGATTGAAATATAAGAAGAATACGGAAAGCATCATGAGAAAAATATATGACACTAATTGAATTTAAATGTTAAAATTGTAAAAAAATAACTGCCGTAACAACATCTGGAAGACAATATAAGTTATAAAAAGTTCGAAATGACTTTAAAAATTTTCGTAAAAGATGTACTTCAATAACAAAAGCAACATTGTTACCACGCTGTAAGCGGATGGTTGTGGATTTAGTGGGGCTCGTGATGAGGTGACGCTCGCGCGCCGGCCGCTGACGCCACTCCTTGCCGCCTTGCCAATGATGGTGGAGACGCAACGTGCGCCGCAGCCCCGATGTGCGCGCGCGCTCGATGCTCGCGCCAAACCCGCTTCTGCTTCTGCGCCTCCTTCGTTGGCCGGCAGCGGTACTGTGATGCACCTGCGTCGAAGGAGACACAAGACTGTACATTTCGGCGAGAATCTTTTGATGCAAGTGTGCGCAGATCGGGCACATTTAGCGGCGCTTGGAGCTCGAGTTCCCGATGTCTCGTTCTGCCATAAGGCTCACACAGGAGTTCAAAAAGGTGACGCTCGGTTCTGCTGCGTAGCACATCACTGTTGTCTCGCCGCTGGAGCTCTCGTCGCGTTAACGTCGAATGGACGGCCTAAGCCACGAAGAGAACGTAGCGGCGACTCACATTCGAGCGGCGGTGAAGCTGCGGATAAAGGAGAGGGCGGCGGCGGTTCAGTTTCCAAAGATATAAAACGAAAAACTAAACACCATCATCACCATCATCATCACCACCACAAAATTCATAGCTGTCCATATCACGATGTCGCGCCACCGCTTGAGGATGAAGTTGATGAAAAGGCTCTAGTTCCAAAGACCGTTTCACCTTATCTTTATATACCTAGTAAATTAGAGCCCAACGTACAGCAATTATTTAGTTTCATAGAAAGCGTGTTAAGTGCATGGGCGGCAGAGGAAGGTCTCACGAGTACCGGCGAATACTCGGAACCAGATGAACGCATAGTTCGCAGACGTAAGCTTAACAAGTATAAAAAACGAACTGATATACTTAACATACGACGTATTGTCTATGAAGTTTCTATACTACGAGGAACAAAACTACTTGGTAATGTCAGATTCCGTCACTACCACTGGAAGGGAACGGCACAAACTTGCAATGAAGCTTTTCTTAGGAAGGTAAGTAATAATACAACATAGCACAATATATTATCTATACTTATAAAATAACATGTCCTGACTGATTCATCATCGCCGAGCGTAAACTATCAAGGCTACAAGCATAAAATTCGGACTGTATATTCATTTTGTTATGTAGGCGCCCACTAAGAAAGGATTTTAGAAAATTCCACCCCAAAGGGGTCAAAATAGGGGATGATAATATGTATGAAATTTCGTCATTTTGAAAGTTACATAAACAAAATTTTGTATTTCGGTTATTGACGTAAAACAAATGAATACGTGTTTCAGGAATTTTGGAAATTTTATTTAATAAGGGATGAAAAGAGGGGTGAAAGTTAATGCGAAACTGAGTTTGTTTGTTACGCTTTCACGCCTAAATCACTGAACCGATTTTGATGAATTTATCTACAGAGACAGACGGTTACAGGCTACTTTTATCCCGGAAAATGCTGTTCATGCGGGCGGAGCCGCGAGCAAAAGCTAGTGTACTTATAATATAATAATAAATAAAAACGGTCAGATTACATACACAACTAAGCAGGTCCTAAATAAAGTATTTCGTATTTAGCATTATTGAACGCAACACCGCCTGTCTGGCTGTGTGGCATTACACAAAGGAGGTGACATCTTTTTATTACATTGTCAAGTAGGTAGATAGATAGGTCGGTATATAGAGAAGTCTATTACCATGATGAAGCAGAAAGCGAGCATATTTTGAAAAACCTCGGAAGGAATTAACTTATTAACATTTTGACCTTATTTTTAGCTTTCTACCAGTGGAGAGTGCAATTTCCCTTTTTGCTAATGAGCGCTATTATTTTCGGATTCTATCTGAATATGCAGCTTATTGGACTCTTATTTAATTAATTTAAAGTGAATTATAATTACTAAGTGGTCGAAACTCAATTTAGATTTAAATGTTCTATTCGTATAGTTCTTTGCGAGATTTGACACTCAGCCATTGACAGTATATGTAAACAGTTTTGGAACACATGTCATCATACATAAATAGCATTCTACATTCATCCACATAAACTTTAACTATGCCAAATCTCACACCACTCCGTGCGCCCAATGTTGCTTACAAAGGGGTACAAAGTTTTCTCTTCACGTACGAATGTATAGATTAGAAATTTAATTTTTACATGATTTGACACCTTTTAGTAAGTGTTTACAAATATATATTCTATGTCATGTACATAGCCTCATCGACAGCCTCCGTGGGGCAGTGGGCACTAGCAGTCGGCTACTAAGCCGGCTGTCAAGCGAGAGGCCGTCGGTTCGATTCCTGCACCGAGACAAATATTCATGTTCAATGATCTAGGTGTTGTGGGACCACAAGTCTCTCATAGTCCTTGATACCCACGATACAGGTTTTACCTAGTATGAGGACTGGACTATGTGTGTAACTGTTTAATGTATTTATATACAACAATAGTGATGACATTAAAAAAATCTATAAATGATTTGTATATTTTTAATAAGCGCAGCATTTAAGTTTAATTTTATTTAATTTTACTACCTTTTAAAGTAAAAGTATAATAAGTATAGTATAATTAGTGATGTAATTATAAAACGTTTCAGAACTTACATTCTATTTTTATAAGAATTGGTATAGAAAGTTGAGCTGTAATGTGGAACTAACTCAGCGGAGCTTTCAATGAAGTATTATTAGTTGGTAATAGCAGAATTCTACAAAAAGGGATTTAATATTAAATGCAATTTCATTTGAACACTGAAACGAATTTAAAATTTAATTTAAGTTCTTATGGTATAAAATAAAGAAAAACATTACGTTCATGCGGAAAAATAAGACTTAATAATAAAACAATTTTATTTTAACACTGTAGCAAGTTTCGAATTAGCTCACATAAAGTTCATGCGAAAATGTTACGCCAATTAAAGGTTTCACACGGTTAATGAAATGCTTCTACGTACCATTAATTTGCTCATACGGATACAGCACTATAATATGTTGATTCTAAATATTTAATACTAAACTAATACTATGTACAATGCAATGTTTAGATTTGAATAATAGATTGCTAACTCATTAACAATACATTGTATCAAAGCGGGTTTATATTCAGGTATTCACCGACAGTATCCGCGAGTAACGTAACAAACAAGTATTCGATTTATTTACCTTTACGGTATAATAATGGTCTAACTCCATGTGCCGAAGAATAAACCATTTCTAATAAATCAAAGCCGGTCATTCATGGACAATGTCTTACGAAACGTTAGTGTATGAGACAATATTAATTCAATATTGTTTAACGCACTGTTATCTTGACTTACTTACGGATTTAATGCTCGAATATAAGATGAATTATTATAATAGAAATATTAAACTGAAATACTCCCGGATATTACACTCTTAGATTTCCAAATATACGGTAAAAACTTATTTTGGATAGAACATGATACACATGATTTACATTATAGGAAAATATCCTTTTGACGATATGTGTCAAAATTCTATAAGCTATTAATAAATCAGACATGCTTACTCACTTGATTGGAAACTAAAATTACATATAATTTTATATTTGCAAGCGTCCTAAAGACTTGTAGTGTTAGATATGTCAGCTTTTTAAATATATAATATAAAATGTATGACATTATGACTTCTCATATAATAAGGATTAATGTAAAAGGACATCGAAATTTTAAAAAATAAGTTTGCTTTTTTTTTTAACTTTGTTTGAATTCCACTTTAGCTGTCATATATTACCTAATATATATATAGAAGTAGTGGCACATATTCATTTTCTTGGTGAAAAGCGAAGGCGAGGGCGCAACGACGTCGAGGGTCATCAAGCCGAGAGCGCGCTACCGCTACCGCGGTGCGCACCTCATGCGCCTCAAAGAAACTTTTTCCTTGTTACATTGTGTTGGGATCAAAAGCGCAAGAGACACCAAACTTAATCCAATTTTTTTGCAATAATATATTAATAAAAATATCCATCCCGAGTCACAATAGATATTGATGTCAACACATAACATGTGGTTTACAAGAAATGGAGCATGGAAGTAATGGCATTACAAAAATTAGCGCCTGTTTCACTTCCTTTGAGTAATACTTACCAAATTAAATACGATACGTCCAAAAAAAAGTCGTACTTTGATATACATAAATTTAATATTGGTATCGAATTTTTACTTGGACATTGTAAAAATACACCTTAAGTCATTAAAATGTCAGTTAACGTTATTGATTACTAGCCTACGATCGTTTTTAATTAGAAAATATTTACGACCGTTATATTTTATTACACTGATCCAAATCATTGATTTAAAGGCAATTGCACATTTTGAGTATCAAGTATTGTTTGCTAAACCTAGAATCCAGACTACCGATAGATAGTGGATTTTAACTAAATACTTTTAATGAAATAGAGTAATAAAATAAGTAATACAATTTAAGCGAATACGATTAACGTAGGCAGCTAAAGACATAACTTTACATAAATCCACAAATGAAACAGTGTTGTGTAGCACTCTTGGTTAACGTTCGTACTAGTACGTGTAGCTATGTGGCAACAACTAGGTAACAATTTCAGAGGTAGAAACGAGGACAGTCTTAGAGGAAAACTACGTTGTACTATAAAATGCAGAAGGCGTACCTGACATTAGGCTTAAGTCGTTGCGGAGCGCCGTAAATCAGTTTATGAAAATAATTCGTATTACGTAACTTAAATTGTTTCGTTTACTTTTCGTCTGCTCGTGAAATATAAAATTGTTTTACATTCGGAATAGAACGACTTTATCACTTGCATAATGATTATATAAATAACTTTGTTGACTTCAGATTGCCCAAAACGACATATTAAGTTACCAATTCGACGTTTTTATAATATGAAATTATGTATTAAATGTCACTATTCACAAAGTGTTGGAATTCCTACTTTTTATATAAATCTTTAATGTTTATTAAATTCATTCGTACTGTATAACACATATAACATAGTTATATCCAATCAATTTGTCATGTTATTATTAATTGCATCACACAAGGGCTTAAAAAGTTGAGATATGAGTAAATAACCTTTTTCTACATTACAAAATCTCCACGGGGCGCACCATTTGTCGTATTTACAGTACTAATTGATTTCTGAAGATAGAAAAACTCAATATAACTCGTTGTCAATCTTAGCTACATAAACAAAACTTAACGAACATAAAATTATACTTATGCTATTTTCCTATTCACTTATCTTGAAATATTATGAATAAATCAACTTAATAAAATACTACGAATGTTTGTTTAGGATGCCAATGTTTTACTCAATCAAGTGCGGTCATGTGTCACACTGGTTCCGGCTTAAAAATAGGTTGAACATTGGAATTTACCTCCTTAGTTTCTTATGGATAAAGTCAGCCAAAGGAATAAGGCGCAAATCGGACCGCATTCTGTTAGTTGTAATCAGGGTTTTTCTTTGTGCGACAATGATGATACATAAATTTCATGCTTCCTACGAACTGGTTACAAGTATTCAACTAGCAACAATTCTTGATAAATAAATTCACGTATATCTATAGACGATGGCAGGTTTTAAACATTTAAATAATGGTTACATTATCATGGACTTATTCGGTTTAAATATGTTTTCCCACGATAAAAACTTCTAAACAAAAATTAAAACCGACTGAAAACCCTTTTTTATTTGAATATAATTTCTTTATAAACAGATATCTGATGATGATCGCATGTCCCTGACGACGGCAGTATCCGACGAAGAAGACCCGGGAGAGAGCGCAATGAATTCGCCTTACAAGGGCAAACAGACGGGCGCGGCTGCAGCTTCTTTCAACTGCACTGGCGCAGTTAGAAAGGCCGGGTAAGTGAAGATCCAATTAAATCACGTTTTTAGTAGTGGTTATTTCCTTGTATCTTGTATAAAAATAATATTTTTATAAAATGTCCGTAAATTATGTACCTTGTTTGATGGGAGACTGAGTTAAATCGAAAAGCTGTCTTCCAAAATGTATGGTAGTATTTTAGCCTTGAGTGAGAGATGGTTGAAACTTTTATTAAATGTTTTTACTGTAACGTTTTATTTGGAGGTATTAGTATAATAAAACAAATCTTTTCTATATAGTGTAGTGCTTGATGCTACGACGGCGGATATATAGGAGCAGCCACCATGGGTGCTCATGTATGCCCATAACATAGCACTGGTAGATGAAAACAAACATAGCCTAGAGCAAAGGGTGAACCTGTAGGAGGGGACGCTTGAAAACAGCGGTCTGATACTAATTGTGGCGAAAACCGAGTACATGGCCTGCTGGGAGTGCAGACCCGGATAGTATCTGAATAGGGAAGAAATTGGCGTGAAAGAGGACAAGTTTAAATACCTGGAGTCTGTACTGCATGAGTTCGGTGACATCGACCTCGCCGTCAAGACTCGTATTGAGGCCGCTTGTAACAGCTGTTACTTCCGACCGAAAGATACCGATGAGACTTAAAGGTCTCATATACAATACCATTATTCGGCCTGTTCTCCTGTATGGGTGTGGTACGTGGCCGGCCCTTAAGCGCCATGTCAGAGAAAGAGAGTATTATAATATACTCTAATAGCTGTCCGCGTTTGTATGCTACATGTTACTGCCCTGCTCCCATGGGTCATAGCGTGATATACATATAAACCTTCCTCATAAATCACTCTATCTATTGCTGAACTGCATTAACATCCGTTGAATAGTATAAAAGATCTAAGCGAACAGACAGCGGAAGCGACTTCATTTTATACTATGTCAAGATAATAAATAATCTACTACATAACAAATCAAACAAAAAGCGCAGAGCGTTTCCAGTTCGCAGAATATCTCATTTTGGACAAAGTCCATATTCAATATCTATTCAGCGTTTGCGTTACTGTACATTTTAACTTGCATAGTAAAGACAAACATAACTTCTGTGGAACCGTGCTCTGTGTGAGACTTTAATAAATGAATGTAAAGCCAAAATCTTAAGAAAAAAAAAGTCGTCTCACTTCGCCTGTCGCATCCCGTACTTTCTATTAGAGCCTACGGCGTCCTTTATGTTCCTTGAGGCTACAATTCCTCTTCCATGAATCCCAAATGACCGGAGGGAAATCTTAGCCGTGACCCATTCAACGTCGTTTAAAAAAACTTTCATATCCTCCGACAAGCTGAAACTTTCCCATTGTTTTCTTGTCATACCACTTACACATATACCTTAGCTTATTATCACCAAAGCTGTGACAAATCGATGGTCTAGTAATTATTGCCGATAGCTATGAAAGTAGACGCATGATTTAATAATGAAAGCTTGCAAGATAGACTTATTAAAAACTTTATATGTTCTGATATTTTTTTATTATTAGGGTTTTAATATAATAATATATTACAATGCTTAGTAAATTGACGAGCCCTATTACTATAATCAAATATAAAAATTCATATCTTTCAATATTTCAAAGCCATGTTCATTAGGGATGTTTTCTATTTAAATAATACTATTATTCAATGTGAATTTAAAGACCTTTTAGAATCGTCATGAATAATTTTAGATTATTGTTTTTTGCCTAATTATCATCCGCTAAAACTGTCTTAGTTGAATCCTTTTGAAAAGACTTCATGTGGCATAAAGCTTGAACCGCTAACTAAAGCATAGAATATTTTTGTAAAAAATATAGTGTTTGTTTACCGAGGAACGAATTTTATTTTAAAGTAAGCGAGGTTGAAGGCGTGAAGTTGGAAAATGTAGTTAGCCATTCTGAATCGTTATACCTAATTAGATTAGTGTATACAAAACTTTGTAACAATGAAATTTTCTTTTATATTTGCAGTATAAATTATGATTTTCTTACTGTCAATAAACATTTAGTTTGTAAACTATAAATAAACGTAATGATTCCTTATGTTCACACGAATATTACTTTACATTAAAATAAAACTAATTTACACGGATTGTTTGTATTGATTTACTAGCTTTTCCTCGCGGCTCCGCCCGCGTGATCTGCTTTTTCCGGGATAAAAAGTAGCCTATATTCATCAGGGAATAGGATTCTAATGATGAAATAATCTTTCAAATCGGTCCAGTATTTTTTAAGTGTATTCGTTACATACAGAAATACAAATCTTTCCTCTTTATAATATTAGTCTAGATAATTTTATTTAAATCTCTTATATAGACCGGTGATTTTCCAATTTGAAACATAATTAAATTATAGTAGAATCAAACCCATTGTAAAAGGAAGAGAATACAACAAAATTGATAGGAAAAATAAATTAACGGCGATCTGAGGTCGGGAAGTGGGAAGGGGGGGGGGCTTTTAAGGGTAAAAAACGGTTTATCTCGATTTCCGGAAAAACTACAAGTCCTATGGAAAAAAGTTAAATCGCAAAGTTGTAGGTAATAAAAAGATCTATAACTTTTGTATACACACTTTCTTCACATAACCTCAAAATATATGTGAAAAATTCAAATAACCAAGTTTTTTGTTTTTATTTTTATCTATTATAATAAATCATTTTTTTTCACGAAATTTGGTGAAAACTTACCTTTTTGTATCCCAAATACACTGTAATTTTTTTGATTTAAAATATTTATTTTTGCACCTTATTTTGACTTAATATCGAAAAAGCAGCCTAATTTTCAAACGAAAATTCTCACGTCAAAATATGAGCTTTTTTAAAAAAGTTTGTTGGTTTCTTGTTCATTGAATTCTCTACTTTCTGATGGTGTAAAAAAATATATACATTACTATGGTAAATGTGCTCTATTTGTTTTTAGAATCACTTTTTGAACCCACACCTGAACCGTCATTATTTTAACAAATAAAGGATAAACATAACATGACAAAATAAATATCAAAATCAAAATTATTAAGCGAACCATTTAGAATGTCTATTTAATAATGTATGTTTACTCAGTAAAAGACTATGATGTTACAATGTGAGCTGATAAGTAAAGACTCAAGAGTCAAGGTATTCAAATATATATATAATATTGCATAATATATTCAGCACAACATGTCGACATATAAAGTTTCGTCCGTTTATAATATGTTCCATATGAAAAGAATTTTCACAACCTCAAATGCGGGAGGAATTAAACAAACTCCAACCCCATTGAAACTTGTTTGTGACACATCTTGTTTGTGACTGTTATTATTGTAAATATTCGTTTCTGTAGTCAAAAATAACTATCAGTTAAACTGAAATTTATGTGATACTTATTTGCGACTATAGATTTTCAAAAATCTGTTCAAAATATAAATTAGTCATGGAAATAGATATGTAAATTGTAGAGGTATATAACATCAATAATAAATTCAAGCAATATAATAGACATATCTAATATTTTATTACTCAGGTTTTGGAAAAAAAACTTTGATTTCACAGTAATATTTTCCTTTTTTCCGACCCAAAACAGATTTTTGAGCGTCAAGAAGTGGCTTCTGCGTAAAAAGCACCAAATCGAGTTGGCTCGTAAGCGTGGATGGAAAGGATACTGGGTGTGCCTGAAGGGCACAACGCTGCTCTTCTACCCGTGCGACTCGCGGGAAGGACGCTCCGTGGAGGCTGCTCCGAAGCATCTCATTATAGTTGACGGAGCCATTATGCAACCCATTCCAGAACACCCTAAGCGAGATTACATATTCTGTCTTAGCACAGCCTTCGGCGACGCTTACTTGTTCCAAGCACCGTGCCAAGTAAGTTTTATAATTAGATAAAGGAGAGATTCTCGTGTCATCTTTCTTCATAACGCACGACTTTTATCTATTTAACAATTCTTCAGTTCAAAAGTTTTCGTAGCGTTGTCATGGTATGTTGAGGTACCATATATTATCAACATCAAAATATTACAATCCAATTTTGTATTTTGTCCCATTGGTGGTAATTACTACGTAAATTGTGTAATATCCTGTTTTATAGGTTGAATTGGAAAACTGGGTAAATAGCATACACAGTGCATGTGCTGCTGCCTTTGCACGCCATCGTGGCAAGACTGGGACGCTTCATTTATTACAGGAAGAAATTTATCGCCTTGAAAAGGCTATTGAATCTGTGAGTAATGCACCACACTCAAAATTTTGTAGCACTAATGAATACACACATAAGTAAATAGGTACAAAGAATGTGTCGCACTATTTATGAATATTATGTATCCCTTTCTTTGAATCTACGAGCAAAGACTAAACGAAACTAACACGATGATAAAGACTAACACGATCTTTTGCTTTTATGAAATGGCTACCAAAATCTTAACTTAAATGTATAGGATAAAGGATCGGTTTAAAACGCTGTTGTGCTTTCATGCATACTAAATATTCATAGTGTTATAGGCAGAAGCGAGTTGAGCAGATTCCGTAATGCGGAGGAATTTATTGCTCGCTCTCGAAATCGTGAATATGTTTACAGGAAAACTTCTTTACCCATCCACTCGTGTTATTAAATCGCTGTAACATTTATTACATAGATTTTGCCTTTAATATAAAAATAAGTATTTTGCTAAATTTAACACACAACACAACACAGATCCGATCAAAGGATTTATGTTTTAACAGTATTCCACTTTTATATGGTTGTGAAATACGTCATCTCTATCTAAATAAACAAACCGTCAGTTGCAAGTCATGGTTCACTTGGGTAGAAATATTATTGTATATAAATATAATAGTAGAGCGAATGGGGCGTCGGCCGTCGGCGGCGTGCGGTACGAAGCGTTCCTCGTAATAAATCGCGCCAATTTCTGACCCGCACCGGGTGACCGCAGCACGCATCAAAAGCCTTTGTGGTGATTTCACACTACTGTATGTTAGTCGCGTATGTGTGTGCGTCAACAGCCATGTTTGCGACTAACTGTGCTACGCAAATAACTGAAATGAAGCAAATTCAAATCAATTATCCACACGATCTGAAACAGTAGTACTGTGCGTCAATACGACATCCCGCTATACTGTTCTGCTGTGTACCCCTTGTTCACAAACAACAATTATTCATTTTCTCTCCCTCAATTTGCTTGCTTTCTCTTTATATGATGTTATATATGTGACATCTTCATTCATGTACCGTCTTTCGGTACCCCTTCGTCATATTACAGACGTATTAATTGTGTTACATGACGAGACAATATAGTTATCAAATATGAAGTCCTTGAATAGACTTTAAAACAATATGTTTTACAACGACAGTCATAATTGCGAACAGTTAGAAGCACGCGTATATTAATATTCATAGCACACGATAATCTCTGTTGCGGGATCATAGACCTTTCGTTCATTTCCAAATATATTACGTACAAGATTACAATCTGCACCCACGTTCGTCGCAGGCTTTTATTAAAATAGTAAATGTTTCCCAAGCTTTGTACATGTCCTTACATATTAAAATTAATGAAAAACTGCTTAGAAAGTGTAAACTATATTTTTAAATACTAAAAGAATAAATACAATATTTATTTTCTAAACAGGATCATAAATTAAAACATATGGCGGATCTGCAGCAGTCAGTAGTATCAGACCCCGAAACCCGCGCTCAACTTGCTATCCAGATGCTGCAGTGGGAGGAGAATCTTGAAAGGCTGCACTGCGAGCAGTTTCGACTGCGTTGTTATATGGCCAGCCTACAGAGCGGCGAACTACCCAACCCCAAGGTCAGGATTTAGCACATAAACTATTACAATTTATTTCGTTATGTTGCAATAATCTTCAAATGCTAAAACTTTTACTAAATAACAAAACCCTATGAAGCGAATAAAGTCGTAGGCATGTAAGTGTATTTAGATTGAAATCGTGTGCTGCACATATTTTGTGCGTAATATTTTATTGCGAGCTTGAATAGTGCGCGTGCTGTGCTGAACATTGACACTGGCAAAGCTGTGCGTAACTTTTGCACCATGTGGTGCACCACATTTGCACACGAATACGGTCTACATTAGGAGTGTTGCTAGTACAAATAATATCGAGATGTTATGTACCATCGAAGTTTTTAAATAGAAATTGATTTCATTTTCGAAATATCAATACAAAATGCACCTTTGGAGGACTTGTATAAAAAATATGTAGAAAAAGAAAAGGAATCATTTTAAAGAACCACGCGTTATGAAAATCTCCCTCCAAAATTAAGTCTCCCGCTAGTTTAATTCACCTATGTTCACAATCTCATATCAATCCCTCGAAGTTTCGATATTAGTAAGGATCGATACGATAAGGTTTCTTTAAACTAGTATCGAAAAACCATTTAAGTACTGCTTATTTTTGTAGATATATAGGTATTTTCACGTTAACGGAATTTGGAACGTACCTAGATTAAGGACGTGAACAAAAGTTCATGTGCACTGTGGCGTTGACACCGCTTGAGTGAGTGCGTGAACATTATATACATTTTTCATTAATGTTTTCATCGAAAGAAACATTTGTGCCGCAAACTATTGCGCACAGTTCTGCACTTTGGTAGATGCTCACCCTAATACGTAATGTATGTTAGTCTCGACCGCCGCCCAAAATGGTAACAAAATATCAATCCACAATAAGGTCAACAGGGGCGCGTTGAAATTATCAAGTGATTTCATCGAGGTGACAGTGAACGGATTTTTTTTGTTCCGATATCAAATTGACAGTTCCGTTGACCGGGAGAGCAGGGTTGGAATCTGTTACGACACGACCCATGTCACAATGCGTCATAACGCTCTTAAAGCGTGAATAATAAAAATGCTTACAATTTTACACATGAATGGATATGATTAACGGAAACACAAATATCCTTTCAGTTCTTAAGCTAAAAATAAACATCAAAGGAGATCATTTCGGTTCCATACATTTTTGGGCCTTTTCTGAAAATGCCGGCCAACGAAAAAAAATGGTACATATTGTTAGAACTAGCAATTTGGAGCAATAGTTAATATGGCGCCACATTTGTATGGTTACTCTGAACCAAGTTATACAAGTTTATACATTTACTGATTTCTAAATAAAGCAAACAATAATACTAATATAGTCTTCTAATCAGCATTTAATAATAAACCACACAAACTAAACGACACAAGACTCGTATCTTACTGTGGGGTCAGGGCTATGTGTGTGACTGTTGGGTGTTATTTATTTATTTTATTTTTATTTAATGTTACCATTTCATTTTCTAAACCTTGTGCCGGTAAACGTATGTCCTCATACCGTGCGAAACCCATATACCACACGATAGTCATGGTATGTGAACAACACCCTATTGTCCGTTTGCCTATCGGACATGAGCAATAATAATGTGGAATAGCTTGTCTTCCACGAAGTGTTGGATCAGCTGCAATGTACACATTATACGTTTTTGACGCAATATAGACTGAATGCGGCCTCGAATAACTAAGAGATCTCGTCCAGCCATTTCCCGAACTTCTTCCACAGGGATATCTCCAGCGTGTTTTATGGTGAATGCCCCATCTGGATGCACGTGTTCACCATAATAACTACGGGCTTGCTTTAATTGATAGCTGCCTAAAGCAAACAGCGTCAATTCTTCTTCTGTCAGTCTAGGAAACTCATTGAATTGAGGCATGTCAGCTTCCATAGGCGCAAAATGAGATCTCCTCATGTTATAATTATTTGTGATGACTAGGTCTGCGAAGCGTACGCGTACGCTACTATTGCTACTTCAAGAAAATGGGGAATCATCGAACTTGTATAACTTGGTTCAGAGCAATCATACAACTTTGGCGCCATATTAACTATTGCTCCAAATTACTAGTTCTAACAATATGTACCATTTATTTTTGTTGGCCGGCACTTTTAGAAAAGGCCCAGAAAAAATGATGTCCTTTACTTTTTATAGCGACGAAAATAATGTAATTGAAAAGGTATTATTGGAGTATTATTATTACGCATGCCTGTTGAAACGCTTATAATATTTTAGAACTTCGTAGGCAACTAATATTGTAATACCATGTAATATGTAGTGAGTGACATAAGTTTTGTTTCAGTCTCTATTAACACACGTGTCCCGCGGTACTAAGAGTACCCTAAACAAGTTGGGCGTATTCACTGTGTCGTCATTCCACGCATTCATTTGTGCGCGTTCGCCTTCGTTACTGAACAACTTGCTCGCCGGCCGAGGCGCCACAAAGAGACGGGCGCCGAATCTATCACGATCCAATTCCGGTTCCAGCAGACGCTCTATGCAGGTAAATTATCCTTTTAAGTTCTAATTCATACTACTTATTAGGGGCATGTCTATATATATAACACAATAACAATATCAACGTTCCTATGCGAGGCCACCACTACTAACGAGTCGGGTTTTAGGCCTTAGTCCAGCATCTAATATTGGTAGATTTTACACACACTCGAAATCCATAAGATTTATTAGGAGTATGTATATATAATGATTTCTTACGTTTACGCGAATGTTACTCATTGAAATAAAACTAATTTAAACGGATTTTATCGCGGTTTTTTATTAATTTTGATCCCGACGTTTCGAAGACTTTTCAGCCTTCGTGGTCACGGGGAGGACTGAGGTGTAGGTTGTCCAAAAATGTTAATGTTACAGTATCTACCTTCAATTTACAATTACAAAAAATCTTTATGGTTTGGTCCGATCTACGCAGAAGGAGCTCACAGTGTCTTGAGGTCTGTCAATTGGTCTTTTGGGTTCCGATTTAATTAAATGTATAACCGGATCCCAGGCTTGTGCTAGCTTCCAACCATCTTCTCTATTGAAATTTGGATGTTTTTTGATTTCAATAGCCTCACGAATCATCCTAGGTAGGAATCGGTGTTCTTTAGCAAGGATTTGTGGTTTGTTGAATCTAAGATAATGATTGGAGCCTTCCTCAGAATGTTCAGCAACTGCAGACTTCGTAGAGCGTCGGTGTTTAACATCAGCTATGTGTTCTTTTATGTATATATATATATCATCATCATCATCATCAGCCACAAGACGTCCACTGCTGAACATAGGCCTCTCCCAAAGATTTCCAGACCGACCTGTTGGAAGCGGCCTGCATCCAGCGACTTCCTGCGATCTTTATCAGGTCGTCTGTCCACCTTGTAGGTGGACGTCCAACGCTGCGCTTGCCAGTACGTGGCCTCCATTCCAGAACCTTTCTGTCCCATCGGTTATCGGTTCTGCGAGCTAATCTAATCTTTCTTTATATATATCACAATAATAATATCGCTCTTGGGCAAGGGCGACCTCTAATTATAAGGTGGGATAGCCAACACGCCGGACTAATGTTGGTAGGTTTTACATACCTTCGAAATACTTTTTTAAGAATTCTCAGGTATTTCTTCAAGATATTTAAAGCGATTTATAATTAAAAATAAATACATTTTATACATTCGTAATTATGAAAATCGGTATTTTGAAATTCGTATTTGTGACTGTCGGTATAAAGTTTTTCGTATTTATGTAGTGTATTTGTCTTTCGCCGCTTTATCTAGGTTCTATTTATCTATAATTGTAATTTTATGTTAAATTATCGGTGCGGCTTAACACCCGGTAACATCCTTATTTTGTTTCTATGTTAATCAAAGAACCAATTTCATTATCGTACTTTGTTAAAGATTTTACGGTCGAATAATTTAATCCAAATTGAATCGTACGTCTGGAATAGAAATTAATAACCTTCCAGTTTGACGTTTCTGCGTTAAATTTCGTGCAGTTGTGACGTGAAAAAAATTAAATATTGAATGTGACTTGATAATTGAACACAATCCAACACATGTTCTTATTAGGCACCTAAAAGTGTTATTTCATTCCTGTATGTGTTGAAGTATAGTGCTATTCATGGCTGTAACGAGCCCAGTCATATACATTATGTATAATAGATACGCTGTAACATGAGTAGAAGCACACATACGTATATTTGAACTCATAGTTCGATGATTACGTCTAATGAAAGGTACCAAGAAACAGTATAGCCAGGTCAATCGATTATAGAACAACGTAGGTAAACAAAAGTGTATAGCCGACCGGCTCGGGGCTGTTTTGATGGAAGTGTTGGCTTGAGTGAGCACGATCCCTGTTCGCTCGGTTGATAGAAGGCATGTGATTTGTTGCGATCATTCGATTTCATATGTCTCACTTAATCATACGTGGCGGATCTTAAAATTTCAATTCACACTACTGACTGAAATAGATTTTTTTTCAATTTTGTAATTTTAATCAATAATAAGTATTTTGTGTCATTTTATAACTGATAGAATAATAAATAGAAACCAGTATTATAAATTCATAACTTTATTAGATGTTGAAGTATTTTTTTATATCAAAGGCCAGCAAACGAGCTAGTGGGTCCCTCGATAGCGAGTGATCTCAACCGCCCTAGAGAATCTACAATATTTACAGAAGCATGGACGCGAGCCTTCTTCTTTAAATACATAGTTCTTTGCTTAAATAAATATGTAAATGTAAAATATGTTCAAAATTTGCCTTTGCTGTCATATGCCCCCCCATGCCTTTCTTTAAAAAAGAACGCCCCCACGCATTGTGGGGATTATTTTTTTTTATGGGGAAAGGGGTAAACGCGCAAGAGGCTCACCTGATGGAAAGTGATCACCGCCACCCATGAACATCTGCAACACCGGCGGGCTTGCAAATGCGTTGCCGGCCTTTAAGGAAAGAATACGCTTCTTGAAGGAAATATGGATATTGGTGACTAGTATCGTTAAGTGAGCAACCTGCTCGTTCTGTTGTTTTCTACAATATAAATATATCGGGCCAGATGTCCCGAGAGGAGGGCGAGGCGGCGGTGCGCGTGTCCCTGCCCGAGGGCACCACCGCGACGGTGGGTGTGCGCGAGGGCATGTCCGTGGAGGAGTTCCTAGCGGCCGCCTGCTCGCGACGCTCTCTCAACGCGCTCGAACACTTCGTGCGAGTGAAGAAACGCCGCGACATGGAGGATCACAATTATTTCGTACCGCACCGCAGCGATCTTATTGAAACTTATGTAAGTATATTCTTTTTAGTTTATGTGTGTTAATTAGAAAATATTATTTTCGCTACATGTCATGTTTGTTTTTTTTTTTAAATCCCGAGCCATAACAAGATTTTTATTGAACAATTTAATTATGTTTTACTTCGTATTGGATCGGGATGTAATTTTATATTATGTCGGTTGTATGTATATAATAATACATACTCCAAAATACCGCCTCGGTAGCGCAGTTGTATTGCGCACGCGGTACGACTGCTATGCTGAAGTCAAGGGATGATGATGTAGGATTTTTCTATTACGAATTATTCAGTATCAACCCGAATATCACGTGACAGGCTTGCCCCTATCACATGATGGAATGGAGATGTGCTTGGCGAAATGTGGATGTACTGGTTACACCTCTGCCTACCTCTTGGGGGATAACAGGCGTACAAATCGAGAAAGACCCACACAAAGAGTATTGTTTTTTAACACATCTATCACATTTGTTTTATTTTTGTAGGATATTAATGCTAATATGATTTCTCCGAAAGTTTTTTTCTGTATAATAAAGTTTCGCTCTAGAATTTTCCTAAAAATAATGCCAGTCGTTACGTAAAAACCATACCAATCTCTAGTTGCGCAGTACGCAGTACCAGTGTGTTTTTTGTGGTTCAGTCTGAATTTTTGGGAAATCCGTGTAAAATTTCGTCTGTCATACACAAAACCTATAAGCCTAAAAGCTTAGAAACAAGAGTAGTGCAGAAAAGATCCACGTTTTGCTATAAATTGCCATAACTGTTAAAATAACGCATATTTATAATATGACTCCTATCAGTTGTGAAACTTTTTGATGTTAATATTATTTTTAATTCAACGAATTATTTCGAGTACGTAAAATTATATATGTATATAAAAATGATACTTTAACGTACTCGTTACTCGTATACTGTTTCTCAAGCACTACTTACAATATACACATACAATATACATCTGAAAGAAAACTATTACCTGAATATATTTTATTTTTACTAAAGTAAGATTAATGATCGAGAAGCAAAGAATAAAGTGTCGATTCTTTACGGAGATGTAAGAAATAACTAACTATAACTAAGGTAGACCTTGGTAATAATCGTTAACGAGAAACTTCCCCGTGACACGCACACAATGAAAATAACTCTGCTGAATCGACGCTCTTCAATCGCTACATAAAAAAAAGATGTTTCGTACTCATCTCGCTTGTGTTAATTAATACGAGGACTATCATACCTAATCGTAACATAACATAATTCAGTTTTAATAATAATATTATTAAGTAAATAATGAAATTAATGTAAAATTTTCAACTGTTTTGTCATGGAGTCTGTGAGGAGGGTATGACAGCGCCTATTGCGTCACAGCCAGTCACAGTTGTCGCGACACACGCTACAAGGGTTATCAAAAAGTTATATTACTCCCATACCTATTAGCATTAATATTATACAACAAAGAAAAATCGTATTATTTGTTTGTCGGAAGCGTTATTTATTTAAAAAACCTAATAACTGTTGTATTGATGAAATGTTCAGAAAGTAGTTTTTGGTGGGTTTCACATAATTTTATCAAAACCTTATTATGACGATGCTCTAAAAAATCACAAACTCATGAGCAATGCCAATGAGGCTGGTGTATCACTGGTGGCTCTTGTCTAATAAAAACATCTAAATGATGAAACATCTATGCAAAAATGGTTTAAATACTCTCGGGCCATTAATTTCTACGATATATTGAATTTTCGATTTAAATAAAATGGTTTTTTCGTTTCGGGAAACTTTTCATTTAAAAAGCTGATACTGAAAAAGATGTCGGTATTTGATGCCAGTTTTTATTTTAAATAAAAATACAACGAAGAGGGAGCTCACTCGAGTCACTGAGAGGAATTTTATTTGTTTGAAACTTCATGTCAGATCTACATAAAAGCAGTTCATGTTACGTGAAAATCTATAAACATTTTTATTCATCCAACCGAACATTCGTATACGCCGTGATTTAGGTCGGACAGCACTAGTTATGTTTGCGTACGCTACTCATCTTATACCCCGATAAACTAACAACGTGATTGTTTGTTTCTCCAATGTTGAGAGACTTCAAATAAATTAAATTGTTTTTCGTAATATGTATTCAAATATGCTTGCGGGTTTTGGGTTCTTATAAAAGAAACATTATTCAATGATTATTTATATTATGAATTGTATTTACGATTAAATTTCTTCCATCTTCTTGCTCGTATTCTTCATTCAATAAGGTGTCTGTCTCGAAATGTTCTTAATGTGTAGCCAGTTATCCCCTTTCATGTCTTTCCTCAGCATATCTCATTGCTGTAGTTACCGAGAGCTCTTTGAGTATATTTACTTGATCTGACCAACGGCTAGGCATCTTCGCCGTCGCTTCTCCTTTACTTGTCCAGTCATTATCAATTTCTCTAGTTCGGATAGACTTTACGGGTCACATGACCAAAGTGCTGAAATATTAATTTCTAGCAAATTGTTTTGCATAGTACCTTATACTTGAAACCCATTTGGGATAATTTTGAATATCCTTTATTACTTAAAGTGATTAATCAAATAAGATGTCTACGTCTCAATCAACAATCTATAATGTTAGTATAGTACAATCTATAATTTTATTATTTTTAATTAATTACTATTTAATACTCAACGTTAGCGAAATCATTTAAGAATCGATGGAGCCATAATCTGAAATTAGAATAGAATAAATTATTCTAACCAATAATCATACGAAAAGTTAGTACATTCAGTTTAAATAAAACTCAGTAATAATCGCACTCATTTCTTTACTATGCGCTTGCAAACTGAACTGAATAGTTATAATATAACCAATCAGTTTGTTAATTATCCTATACATGTACTTACTGCCCAATGTAATTATTATTTTGGCCGTCGAGGTTGTACCGCAGACACACAAACTCTCCGTTCATTCATAAATATAACTATTTCCACACCACGTCGAATTAATCGTGCCAATTGGAATGAATGAAATTCATAAATCCAAAGAAAAGTATCAGCAGTTTAAACTCTGTGTTTGGAAAACGTCTGGTTTTTACCCACATTTAATGAAATACATGACATTTTATAAGTTTCGGACATATCAAATAAGTAGTGTTCATAAATATGTGCTAATGTGACGAAAATGGTAAAGGTTATTTAATTTAACATAAAATATTATTGTATGTTCTGTATGTATATGAACTATAAATTATGATCTTATTTCTCGACCTCAAGCTACATTCATACAATACTTCGAGTTAGGCGAAAGCTTTTAAATCGAGATTCATTCTGGATCACGCATTAATCTCGAGTTGGAAAAGCTTCATGCTCTCTTTAAGCGAACTCGGCACACAAGAAAAATGGAAGTTCAAACATTGATTTAACTTATTTGTTTCAAAACTACTTAAGAATAAGGATGAAAGAGTTCGAATGTACTGCCGCGCCCGTAGCTAATTGGAACGCCAAAAATATCATTAATGTAATTATATTTTGCATAGTTACACACACATGAAGTAGTGGAGGTGTGTGCAAAAATCCTGTATCAAGTGGAATTACAACGCACTACGCTCGAACAAATGTGGGGATTCAGCGTCGAAGCGGAGCTTATAGAGAACGCAGAGCGGCAAGACGAACTTTGTTGTTACGTCAGTCGAGTCGAAGACAAGAGTGTTGCTATGCAAAATGGTAAGTTTATTTAAACATATGACTGCCTTCACTGCAGATACATCTAATTGAAGAATATTTATTCGGTTTCATATTCCGAGCTTACATTGATTGAGCTTACATTTGTATTGACCCAGTTGCTATTGCAGAATAGGTATTTGCATTTTGTTAAGCTTTGTGGTCCTTGATTTATTATTTGATTCATTTTATGAAGCAATACCACAAAATAAGTATACATTTAAGGCAGTCCTTGTATATTTCAATTTCAATTAAATCTTACGTGTATGATTTGTATATTATTATATTTAATAAATTTAAAATATGAGTGAAACAACTATAAGTTGGCGGTGGTAAATGTTGAAACTAATTGAAAATGTATAAAATAAGCATTCAAAATTTAAAATTGACCAATGACTGTTTGAGGACAACGCCACTCATCAACATAAAGTTGTCGCAACATACAAATATTGGTGTTATTTAACATACATTTCATTTTATACTAAGACGTATATTCACAACACTTGGAAAACTTTGACTCTGTTTTTTTATACGAAATGAACTTTATTTTTTACACTTTTATACTTGGATGTACGTCTACGATTGTTAGTATTCTTTTGTTCTTGTGTCGTATACTTTTTAAAGTCTGGTAAAGCAATATTACTTTCTTCTACTTGTTTAATATATGAAAATTTCGTTCAGTTTCCACGTTCAAGAAGAACCCAAAATCCTGTATGATTATGGGTCTCAAAATTTTACTTTGATTATCATGGTTCAAATAACAAACAGAAGGCGATCACTTTAGTTTCAGTTTTTTCTGTGTCAGGTATAATCAAAGGCGACGAAATAATGGTGATTAACGGAGCAATCGTATCCGACCTAGATATGATGTACTTGGAGAGTGTTCTGCAAGAGGAACTGTCTCTAGTCATGATGATGAGGTATTTATATTTTACAACTCACAATTTGATGTATGGTTAGCGACATAATGAATTGAATTAGCTCTTAACAACCTTTTCAGATGTATTGAATTCGGCATCGACTCTTACGTAATTTATTCGAACGAATCTTATAGGGCCGAATGTTTTCTATGTTAATGTAAATTGGTCGATCGTTAGTCAGTTTAACTGCCATTCATTAACTAACAGACCCTCGAGACGCATTTGTTAGCATTGAATTGGGATAAATTGCCCAGGGAGAAATAACACGAATCTTTATACATAACGTTCCACTCCAAAGTGGATCTGGCGAAAAAGGAAGCCGAGCGCCTGCTACCTAATAAAACGGAAGTTAAAGTGCGCGTTGTGCCGGGGCAGGGTGGAAGGCCTGTTCATCGGCATTTCCCGCCCTCATACACCTGACCTTTCGCGACCGCGACAAGTTTACTGAAGCGCTCGGTGCGACCTATATACCGCCTCACCCTGCAGCCCTGCGCCTTTCAGCTCTCGGCTCACCTGTGCGGTGCGGTGCGGTGTGGTGCGGTGCGGTGCGGCGCGATGTGAAGCGGTGCGGTGTCCGTGCAGTGTGCACCGTCACCATCAACCACCACTCCATCGCACAGGCCATTGTGAACGCCGCTATTAAGCCTCTTCACCTCACCACACCGCATCAAATAATGTTCCCAACAAATGTCATCACAGAATGAACGCTCGCGATACGATATTATTACTGTTGTGACTTGTTTTATGTCGTTGTTCATAGAAAGCCGTTCCGGTTTTAAGGCGCTCGCTTTTATTGTCTTGTTGAGTGTTGTGAACTTTAAAGGAATAATTAAGGCATTATTTCACCGTTGAATCATAGCTCTTGCGTTTGTTGCCTCAACATAAATCAGTATTTTTTTACATGACTTATGTTATATTTGATGTTCCGAGACAACTATTGCTCGTCTATACATTTGCAAATAGATTAAGTTATCATTCCAAAAATGAAAATACGGGCTAATAATTATAAAATGCATATACAAACTACATCCTAAAAAACATTTTTATGAAATCTTATGCATTCTGACACTTGAAAACTCGTGTGTTGAAACCTAGAGTAAAAACATAATTTAATAACATTGCGATTAAAGCTTGCAAAGATTTTATTCTGTCATTTTAAAACACTTCAAGTCTTTTGTTGAAAGCGAGTTTATTTTTAATTCCACGACAATTTAAAAAGAAAATGCGGTCGTATTATACCTTTAAATGTAGTCAAACGCAAACGACTTTTGTACTGAGTTCATTGTGGAGATGGCAGTTTTAATCGAATTTTTATTTATTTTTTCAATAAAAGACATAAAAATAAGGATTTTTTGTCAAATGACTAACGACCTCTATCACTAAACTCTCACCATTAAATTGTCAGATCATACATTTACATTTACTAGCCCTGTATTATACATGTCCCACTGCTGGGCACGGGCCTCCTCTACTGAATGAGAGGCCTTAGTCCACCACGCTGGCCTAATGCGGGTTGGCAGACTTCACATACCTTCGAAAAATCTTATCGAGTTCTCAGGTATACAGGTTTCCTCACGATGTTTCCTTCACCGTTAAAGCAAGCGATAATTAACAATTAATATTAAGCATTTAGATCATGTCTCACCGAAAAGTCCATGGCATAGATAAAATAAACCGTACTAAACAGATCATCCCGCACGGAGCCGCCGGAGTTGTGCGGCGTGATGCGCGCCGCCACCGACGACATCATCGACTCGCTCGTGTGCCCGCCGCCGCCCAGCGAGCCGCCAGTCATCTCCGACGACATGATATCCGGACTCATCGTGCCGGCACCCGCTTGGAGTAAGTACTTTTTCACTCCCGCTTTGTATTTTTGTGCACTATTATACAGGGTGCTTTTAAAACACCAGCAACCTCGCAAGACTAGATAGCTAACCCCATAAGGAACAACTTTTGTTCTACGAGTTTTGATAATTTGTTAGATTTTATTTTCATATAAAAATAAGTATTGATTTAATTTCCGGCTTGAATGTTTATATCTCTACGCGAATGGCAAAGATTACGTAAACAAATTCCTGCGAAGCATGAGGAAGGGGATGCAGCGCTAGCCCCGTTTTTTTTTGTGTAGACGCTTGCTGTAAGCCTGACGCTAGTCGGCTGTATACAGCTACACCTGACTTTCGGGTAAGCGCTTTAGACGCTCTCAACCCTTACATTTAAGCGACCACGCCGAGGGCACCCCCTGTGGGGAACGAACCTCGGCTCAGGACGGTCACTGGGAGAGGGCAGAGACATGTGCGATTATTGGTTTAGGGGAATTTTAAAAACTACTATTGATCATCATCGGCTCGCGAGCCGATACTAGGATCGGGGTTGCGGGGGACGCGGCGCGGTCCTCGACGGCGAGGACGGTATGTCGGTCTTGTAGAGTGTAGTTCTTGTCTGTATTCCTCCATCCGTCGGATGGCCAGAGTGGTCGCATCGTCTGGATCGGTGAACCCGCTTTGTATTTTTGTGCACTATTATCCACTTTAGATATCCTTCAGATCGACTGAGATTACGACTTTTGTGGCTCCATTATGAGAGACGCTCTTGTGAACATCGCTACGTTGTATTCTATATGTGCCAAGAAAACGTGATCGATATTTCACTAAAAGCATTAAGCGCGTCGACATGACACTGCGTATTTTTAGATCTATTTGTCGTTGACATTTGTCAATTGATCGCAAACGTGAAAAACGTCGGCTTCATGTTGCTAACCACTGAAATCAATATCTATGAGGTTTTGATTCATTCACTTTTTCGTTTCAAATTAAATGATAGTGCTGTGAATGACATGTATACTGTATAATATACTGTACACCTGTACTGACGAGAGAGTCAATTGCTGTTATTAAACGAACAGTTCCACAATTATTCTGTTTCCATCTATTCGGTAATTAGTTCTCCGAGTAATTACCACAACCGTTTAACATTTGTACCGTTCTGCAGTTACATATATGACGCCACTATTGATCAATTTGTATGTCCTCGAATTTACTGCAGAAATAACAGGCGTAAAGTGTATAACCACTACGTTTTGTAGTTATAACTTCATGGCAGCGAACTTAGTCTGAGATTCGTATAAAGTCCTGGGTCAAAATCTCAATTTCGACGAACTCAATTTATATTTAAGTTTATTGATTGCTACTTAGTACGCGTGGTACGGAACTAGTAAGTGGTCGGTAATAAGCTCGGCAAACGGTGGTTGCATAAGTTGCATCTCTACGGCTTCAGAAACAGGCGTGGACGTATGTGCCTGCGTGATGTTTCATAAACTCAGTATACCTACCTACCTACGTAATTATTGATGTAATTCTACGTTCAATATATTTTACATAACGATGTATGATAACAGTGGCAAATATAAATATTTACTGTATTTGGATCCTTATTTGCATTAAATATTTTTGTTTGATTAGTTAATAGAAATACATTTGTATAAAATAAATAATACTACTAAATAAATGTTCTCCACAATATGACAAATAAACCTTGCTGTATAAATATGTATATAAATTATTAGCTTGAATGTCGAAAGTAACAGGTAACTCGCCTGATAGTAAATGCCACGCCTGCCCATAAACAGAAGCAACATCACACAGAACTTTGAATTTGTGTGCCATACAGTGCTTTGTAAAGCACTGTATGGCACTACACTGCGTTCCTCACACCGGAACATAAGTTTTTAAGTCCCATAACGCCAAGTAATTTCACTAACTTCAACGTCCTTCAAACCGAAACACAACAGTTCTGGCACACTGCTGATGACGGCCTCTATAATTATTATAATATTTTCTTATATAACATTTCAATAAAAGGTAAGCAATAATAAACCACCCACCATCTTAATCGCGTTATCTTGAGAGAGGGCGAAGGCCTTTCCAGAAATAGCATATAAAAGAGTTTTTATTGTTTTTTATGGGATCCTCATTTTCACGTGTTTGACACAGATGATAAATTCTAGTTTATAATAATATCATGAGACTTCCATCTATATTTCCAACAAATGTATTCGACGACACCAATACAATAAAAAAATGTGTTTTATCATCAATAATCATTGGTGTTATGTGTTTAAAATGTCAATAATCCTACTTTCTACTATCCTACTAAACCATATATACATAATTCCCCTCCCCTTTATAATTCCTCAATTATTCCATAGGTTTCTTCACATATCGTAAAAAGACATTCACGTGACTCAAGCCGCGAGCAAAACCTAGTGGATTTTATTTATAAAAGTATACCAGAACGATAACAATCAATATCGTCAATATACGATAAATAAACAGAGACAGTATTATTGCGGCTATACCGCTTAACAAGCAACTCTATAATCCTAGTGTTTATGTAACAGTTGGCATCGTTTCCGAACCAATCTACATTTTCATTTGCTGTCTCTCATCTTTTGTGTATTTCGCATAATGGTGTATTTTGTTTCAAGTTGCACCCTTTTATTAATACCTTGGTTCTTATGGATAAGTTAGTAAACATAATTACTTTCAAATTGTGTTATAAAAATTAATTATCATTGGATAATGTTATAATTAAAGTAATAATATTATGGCGTAACAACATAAGGAGAGTGTACCAAATATACTTACGGTAAGCTCTAAAGAACTGAACTTAAAAAAAAGGAATCATCGATATTAGAAAATAATGTATCCGGTTAAATTTTCCAGTCTATACAAAATGTTCTTTAACCACTGACAGGTATCGCTTACAATTAAAATTATTGTGATGTTTGCTACTTATACATGCACACGTGTTATACGCTTCAACCGCACGTTTGGTTGAAATATGCGGTAAGCCATTTCTCATCATGTCCGTTCGTTATTAAGTATGATATTACAACATGTTAACAACACATAAATGTTAAGTTAAATCTTTAAAGCTTGACCTATTTATTTTTATCGAATGGTTTTAACTCCACGAAGTGAGGCCGGCGATTTAAATCGTCAAAATGTATTGTAATAATTCTGAGAAATACCTTCCAGTTTTTCCTTATGAAGTGAAATATAAATTCAGAGTAATTTCTCAACGTTGTTTTGAGACCATGCCGCGGGTTGGGGTTGGGGTTTCTATATCGGTGTGGTCATTATTAAAGCCAGCGATCTGGCTGGAGTCAATGTGCTTTTGATGCAGCAATTTATTTCAACGCTGATATTCCAACGACATAAGAGCCAATTATGACGACATATTGACTCGACGTATAGTTCTTTATTCTATGACAGCTATAGAAGTATTGGAGCGCGGCTTGCCGCAGTTGGACTTCGAACGCGTGCGATGGGAACAATAGAGTCCGCCCCCGTCCACAAACACGTTATTTATGGCATTCTCGCCTAATGAAACTCAGTTTTTTCCCTTCTAATGACGCGTATTCAATATGCGAGCGAAAAAGCTTTCATTTTGTACCTTACAGAGCTGCTTTATTTATCACGTTTTCATGACATTTAATAAACAATGCGATGTTTATTATATCTGTAATATCAGATGTCAGTGTGTGCTTTAATAATATTCCACATTATGGGCTTGTATCATAATGTTACTATACATTGTACCAGCCAAATAACACTAGTAGTATTAAATGTACAATTTAGGAAGTAGCAATATGACACAAGCTTTCTTAATTTATATTTTACCGTGGTTTAACGCTGGACAATAACGGGTGTTATAGTTTTCTTTCTGTTAGTATGTGTGTGTGTGTGTGGCATAATAGAGCTTAAACGAATGGACTGTTTTTTTCTTCTTGAAAGGTGGTTTAATCGAGATTACCTGAGTTTGAAGAAAATCTGTTCAACTCTTTTAAAAAAGTTTCTCTTATTAACATCGGGGGATCTAATTCTGTTACATAGGTAGCATTTACTTGGGGCGCGTTAAAAAAAAACGGACAGTTCTGTTAGGACTATCTTTTCGCTTTTAAAATACAGCTGTAGGTGCTGAAACATTGAAGTACTGCGATATCACTGACTACGATTATAGCAAATGGAGTGTAGAACTGTCAATAACCATCGATAAATCCGGACACCCGTTTTCTAGCTAAACCGGCATCAATACAGAGTGACAACTATAAGTTGGCAAAATAAATATTGCTGTTATTTGCATATTTTTTTAAACAAGATACTTACAATTCTAATTTAACAAATTAAAGAACTACACGAGACACATAAATATCATATTTTATAAAGAAACGTCCATAGTTAAACGTACAGTTTTTCGCAAGTTAAATAAAAAAAACAGCTGAATAAAATTGTGTTGCAATGTCAAAACAAAAATACCAGTTTTGTGAGGCCGTGACCTAACTCCAGGCTATTTGCTTATACCCGATGTTGGCATACTGCGACCGAAAACTCATTGTGCGACTTCTTGTCATATAACGGCCTTCACGTGAATCTTTTATCACAGCCATTATAATTTCCTCTGACGTATCTATTATTACTCGATTTCGATCAACTATTATAACATATTTTATCAATCAATCTTTTCAATTAATACTTAAGTCATTTCTGTGTCAATGCAAATCATTTCCCAGATACAGTTAAAGGTTTTATAAGGTAAAGAAGTTACGAACCTAATAGTACATGATCCATGATAAGAGAAATATAATTCTTAATAAGGGAGAAATAACTTACGAAAAGATATTACGTGTCTGTTTTATTATTCATAATATGCAATGCAGTTATTAATAAAATAAGCAGCGTCTAAAATCACCAATTATTATGAACCCAATTTTTCATAATTTTATATTTTGCTAAAAGAAATTTCCCGCTATAGGTAAGTATTTATATAAATATGTAAATAAAATCGATCAGTTCAAAACAAAAAAATATAGTTCACCAAGCCGGGATAATGCCAGACAGAAAGAAATAGTTAATAAAATATTTTATGTTAATGTTCTTAAATCGTAAGTCATGACTTGTCAAAATAGAATAAATGAAAGTCATGATCCATTACCTTCTCGTAGGTGTGTCCGTTTTTGTTTTTCCCGACGAAGGGCAGCGTGTTCTAAGCGTTTTAATGAGAAACACTTATTCGCTCGATGATGAAGGGAAAAATAACTATTCAAAATACATAACGATGAATGTTAACGGCACTTAGCGTTTATCTGATTAATTAATGCTTTGTTTACTTCATTCAATGTTTCTATCCCAAAATGAAAGGCAACGTATTTTTACTTTCATTGTTTTGACTTACGGAACCGAGACAGTGAGACCGTGACGTATAATGCATCAGTCAGTCAGTCGAAAGCGACACGTCCATTTTGTATAAAATTGTAAGGAAAAGGTTGCTCCTGTCTCGTCCCAATACTTTAAAAGCGTATTTGATTATGTCTAACCTTATACATTATTTTATATGCGACCGAAAATAATAAAGAAATTGTTTTGCGAAAACAGGATTAAAATTGGGTAAAAAATGTGGCCGCAGCTCATATCATAATTTGTAGCGGCTTACTGCTGCGTTATACAGTGTTTGAGATATCCGAAAGCCCTAAGATGTCTACCCCCTTCAATCCGTTAATTATCCCTATATTTATGGTCGGTAACGCGGCTATGATTCTTTTCGTATTGTGGGTATACATGGCCGATGGTTATCACTTACCATCAGGTGACCCATGTGGTCGTTTGCCGGTCTATACTATAAAAAATAATAATATTAGTATAAGCAGATGTGGGCGCGTAGTGGGGAAATCTCACTATCTCTCTCGCTCGCGTGTACCGTAATGGCTTAACCTGCCTTTTACGTAACCATATGTCTTGCATACTTTTCCGTTATTTGACGACTACTCCTTCCAAGAGAATTGAGTGGTTTCTAACTTATTTATTTTTGACGTGTTTTATATAATTCTCTCGGTATTGTATTTTGGGAAACGTAATATATTAATTGAAATAATAAAAAATAATCGAGTAAATACCCTATTATAAAGCGTACGTGTCGTTGTCGTCACGCGTCACGATCTCTTGTCTCGATCGCGCACCTCAAAACATTAATGTGTGTAATTTGATTTTTCAGGAGTAGGTACATATAAATTAATAAAACTATCACATACATACTTTACTCTATTAGTAAACAACTGTGCTACCGAGGCACTGTTGTTTTAAACTGTTGAATTATATTTTACATCAATTCTTATGTTGTAATTAACTGTGTTACAATTTTGTTCGCAAGATTTTATCGTTTATATTTAATGAAAATACATATTTATAACACGAGGACCAACTTGCACGATGATCCTTAAATTGTATTTAGCTAAACATGTTCTAGAAACGTAGGAAAAAATTACATTGCTACGGACGGATTTCCACTTGCTACGATCCTTACACAAGAACATAAATATAATTAATAATTGAATAAACATGATGCCATCGGGTTACACAGACATTGCGTTTCAAGTAGGCAGTCAAAGGCCTTAAATTTGTCTATTCGGCCAATTCTCGCTTTCGACGAAACCTTGAGATAGAAGTCGCATCGTCTGACCGTCCATCTCCGCTGCGGTTCGCCGCAAATGAAAGTTCCTGCCAGTGGTAATTGGGCTCTATTTTGAGATAACCGCACATCGCTCATTTAAGGCTATAACAACACGAACTCGCTGACTTATGTTTTCCAGCTCAGTGTAGTGTTTTAATGCGATTCCGCAAGATATTACGCTTCCCTGCACACTAGAAATTCTCAAGTTTCAGAAGATACACTTGTAAACATGAGCCACGGGCTTTATGAATATCTTGTACATAATAATGTAAATGTCAGCAAAAATAATTTAATAAAGAATGTGGGGACGTTTTTGGATAGACTTAATGTAATTATAGCCCAGCTGATTACGACTAATTACGTAAAACATCCTAAAAAGGTATACTTGAGTTAGAGAAGCCTTTCTAACAACAAATTCTTTCATTTGTAGGCAAGGAATAATGAAAATATTTCTATTACAACTTACCACAATGATACAACAGTACTTGTTTGAGTGGTGTAATTAATATTGTTTGATGCATTTAATTATTTTTAAATATTATTTTATTTTTATATTCTATTTCCAGATACTCCTACTCCGCCTGTGCTAAGCATTACCCATCGCAACCTTCCTATCATATTGTTTCATTGAAAGTTATATTTTTGAATAAATGTATGTGCAAAGAATTTATCAACGATTACGGTACAACTAAATGACGAAAGAACGAAAATAGCCTACAATTGATTGATAATTAATAATTTTGTACACAGGTAAAGAGTTATATAGCCCGGAAGCGGAGGCTCACGGTGGTGATTCTGTCAACACTGGCCCGCCGAAAGTCAGCTCCCGTACAAACTCCTTCGAGATTGAAAACCTTTTAAAGGTATTTTTCAGCATGATACAAATTACATTATCGGCTCACTTCACACCATATGCACATCTCTGCGACTTCATCCCCTATTCAATTATGTAGCTCTCCTGGAGTATCCCTCGTTTTATTTCATTACGGTACCCGGCTGGTAATATCTCCCTCGTAAATAATAATCGTCTCTTGAGAATTGGACGCGTACCTTTATTATAGGTACACCTTTCGAATAGATAATTCTCATTATCTTCAAAAATAGGTGCATGGCACAATTCATTTGAAATAGAATTTCCGTAGTCATGGTTTTTTAAGTGTATTGTTAAAAATATTCCGTTGATGGGACATTGTGTAACCATTATTAATAAAACGATGCGTCAATGACACTGACTTCAAAAACAGGGTGCGTTGAAAATAAACGCGTCATAGTTATGTAATCTTTTATAACATCTAAATATTTCAGTGCTATATTATTTTGATACATATATAAAATGTATTATTCATTTCCACATTTGTTCATTGAACGAGGGGTATAAGTTTCACTTTGTGTGTATTGTGTTCAAGATATAGTTTTGAGATTTTCTCTACACACCATGGATTAATATTTTTAGCACATCAATTTTATTTTTGTATCAGGAAATTTCAAGATAGTTTAACTGTAGTTAAAGATAGTTTTATGAGTGGTAGAGTCAAGCTGTAGACAGTTTTGACTACAGCATGATTGGGTAAGCTCGACCGGGTAGTTACCACTGTCTCACAGAAAACCGACGTAAAGTAGCGGCTTGCTGCTGCGTTTCGTATGGTGAGTGAGATATCCGGAGGCCCAAATCGCCCTCCCCTTCCCAATCCTTAATTATCTCTTTTCTTTAAGGTTGGCAATGCGCCCATGATTATTTTGGTATTGTGGGCGTACATGGGCGGTGGAGATTACTTACCATCAGGTGATCACTTGCTCGTTTGTGGGCCTATGATAAAAAGAAACTGAATAACTTATTTATTTATTACGAAACACCAACAGCATACATATTATTCACACACAGGGGTTTACAAATTTGAGTTATGGTTCACGATAGATGTCACAGCATATTAATAAATAATAAGTACACCCAACAGTCACATACATAGTCTTGACCCTACAGTAAGATACGAGTCTTGTGTTGTGGGTATCAGGAACTACGAGAGACTTTCGGTCTCACAACACCCAGACCCCAAGACAAATATCTGTGGATCACACATATGTTTGTCTCGGTGCGGGGATGGAACCCGCGGCCTCTCGATTCACAGCCGGCTACTCGCCCGCTGCGCCACGGAGGCTGTCATCTGTCTGTGATATTATATCTTGTAATGTACATAACGTTAGTAAAGTTTTTTTTTTATAGCATAGGCCGGCAAACGAGCAAGTGGGTCACCTGATGGTAAGTGATCTCCACCGCCCATGTGCGTCCACCACCAGAAGAATCATGGGCGCGTTGCCGACCTTAAAGGAAAGGGATAATTAGAGATCGGGAAGGGGAGGGGATTTGTGCTTCCGGATATCTCACTCACCGTACGAAACGCAGCAGCAAGTCGCTACTTTACGTCGGTTTCCTGTGAGACAGTGGTAACGATCCGGTCGAGTCAGCCCATTCACGCTGTAGACAAAACTGTCTACATTGTGGCTCTACCATTCAAAACACACACACAAACAGGGGTTTACAAATTTGAATTATGGCCCACGACAGATGTAACAGCATATATCCTCGTACATAAGTTTTTTTTTTATTTTCTTTTTATTGCCTTGATAGGCAGACGAGCAAGCGGTCCCACCTGACGGTAAGCGGTCACCGCCGCTCATGGACATCGGCAATGCCAGGGGCACAGCCAAGCCGCTGCCTACCGTTAAAGTTAATTTATGTAAAACGATGTGAGATTGAGGCGTGAGTTGTGTAGAGCGCCGAGCAGGTGACCGGGTGGTGCCGCTCGCCGGCGGAGACGCGGCGCGGCAGCCCCACGGGCAGCGTGGCGAGCGCGGCGGCCGGCACGCCCTCGCGACACCTCTCCGACGCGGACAAGCTCAGGAAGGTGCTGCTCGAGCTCGTCGACACCGAACGAGCCTACGTCAAGGTCAGCACCACACTACAATCACAATATTACAACAGTTACAATTGAAATACGACTAATTTAAACGGATTTTTTCGCGGTATTTTATTAATGTTTACCCCGACGTTTCGAAGGCTTTTCAGCCTTCGTGGTCACGGGGGGGGGGACGTCGGGATAAAAATTAATAAAAAACCGCGATAAAATCCGTTTAAATTAATTTTATTTCAATGAGTAATATTCGCCTAAACGTAAGAAATCAACAGTTACAATATTAGATTACGTAGTTATTTTTATCTTGGGACTGACTAGGCTCGGAATTCAATTATTGAATGCATTCGCACTTATTCCTAAAAAATGAACATTGCCTTAATGGACGCTTAATTTTAATCGTACCGTACTTATAGTATGGGATCGTTAAGGCCTATACGCTACACGTGACAATTTGGTTGGCACCTGGCCACGAACTAGAGCAGTGTTTCCCAACCTTTTTTAGGCCATGACCCACCTTAACATTGTTTTGTTAAATTTGTCACCGATATCTAGCATTGTATTTAAATGACCCAAAGCGAAAGAGTTAAAGTCGTGTCGAGTCCATTTTTAAATTGCCCCCCTTAACTATCAAATTGCCCCGCTGTGGGGCATGGGCCCCCCGTAAGGAAACACTGCTCTACCTGGTTGCATTCGTAACGCGCGACACATCACGGGATTATGAAACAATATTGTACAATAGGGTGGGCCGAAAAAAAAATGTATACCCCTTAAAAAAAGAGCATTTCATTTTTTGATTTTAAATGAAATGCACATTCTTTTGTATTAGAATGAAAAAGGATTACAAAAAAAATTATATTCGACAATTTTTAGATGTTATTTACGATTTTTGACCAAAAAAAATTTTGTTGGAACTACTTCATTTGATCAATTATTTATTTAAAGATCGAGTGGGCCACCTCAAAAAGTTGAGTATTTTTTTTTCTTTTGAAAAATTTTCTTTTTTATAATATACAATCCTGCCCCCATGCTAAGGGGAAAACAATTTTTTTTTTCGACCCACCCTAATGTACCAAGTAGTTTCACTGGTCACGGTCGCGCGTCCCTGTCTCGTGATCCAAGTGGTTTCCATACAATTAGTGTAACTACCACCTGACTCGCATCGTGTGTCGCGCTCCTTTTATTGTCTTGTCCTGCGACAGCTAGCTTGTTATTTCGAGCTCGAGCGATCGAGCTTATATATAACACTTAGCAGAAATTGGTTGGTGAAATTATGTAGTTTATTACAAAAGGTAAGCTAAAATGTAACGTATATATGGAAAATGTTTGTTCAATTTGTACATCTTACTGACTTCATATCATCGCGAAAGAATCCCTAATAATTTAATATGAGCTTGACGTACTAGACATCGCAAAGATCTATGTAAACAAATATCAACACAGCAATTTACTTAGTCCGTGTCTTGTTAATGCAAGTTTCATGCAAATTTTAGATGCAAATGTTGTTAGGAGGGAGTGTATTAAGTCTTCTATTCGTGCCTGTATTTGTTCTGTCTCGTTAAGCTGAGCTTATTCTAACCGAAAATGTGCTCAGTGGATTATAAAATTTCATCCCAAGTTTCCAGACAAATAAAGAGTAAATGTACCATTTAATATAATCTTATGGTCTTGTCGATGCTTAAATGAATATAAATAGGAACATTCGAACAGGAGATGGTATTGATTAAATCTTTTACCGCATGAATATTTATAACTACAAAAAGTTACGATGGTTTTATAAAACGTATTTAAACTTTGTAAAATTGGTCGCACCTGGACTGACGACTCTAACTACTCGAATGGGATTACAATGTCCGTTTGAAATTTTATGAATGGTAAACGAGATTAATTTTCCGTGTTAACGAACCACCGCGTCTGTAATGGAGTATTAAATATAAACAGACTATTTTGGGTCCTTTTAACCAAGAACATCAACCCATAAATAATTATTACTTTACCTCCTAAATTTTATTTTTAATTTAGACAAAAATATACTGTTGTTGTATATAATGAACCTAACCAAATGACATTATTCTGAGGCATCAAAATATCACAGATTTACGCACTAATATACATGTTCAAAGTTCTAACTGAATGTTAAGTAAACGTTTAATTTATTTGCGTATGTGATAACATAGCCTTTGTTCTGGCAGCATCTCAACAACTTACTGGAAAACTACTTAGAGCCGCTGAAGAAGGAAACTTTTTTATCAAATGCCGAGATCAATGCTTTGTTCGGAAACATTCAAGAGATAGTCACTTTCCAAAGGCAATTTCTACAAAACTTAGAGGAATCGCTCGAAGCTGAACCTAACTTCCATCACTTTGAATTTTCAAACCAATTTAAGGTAAATAATAAACATTGATTATTATTATTATAACAGATGGTCTAAATATTAAATACACGCACAGATAAACACGGTGATATTTTTACAGAATGTGTTGTTCGCGGTTGGAAACGCTTTTCTATATTACGTCAACCACTTCAAACTGTACAGCTCGTTCTGTGCTAGCCACAGTAAGGCTCAGAAAGTCTTACATCCAAGTAAGTTGATGTTTATGGCAAATATAAACCGTGTACCTATTGTTGCTGAATAAGAATTGTTTAAAACTACATACGTATTATTATTATCAACATTTTTATATAACTCTTCTATTTTAATGACAGTAAGCAGATATACATAATCTGTATATGATTAAGTTTTGTTAATACTTGCTTAAATTATTGGCAACACTTGCAGCTTTTTTTCCACTTTATTGATTAATTTGTATATTTAACAGATGAAGGCAACCAGGCATTGCAAGAGTTTCTTGCTGCTCGAAATCCAAAACAACAACACTCGTCGACGTTGGAGTCGTATTTAATAAAACCAATACAAAGGATATTAAAATACCCGTTGCTGTTACAACAATTACGAAATTTGACTGACGTTAACTCTGAAGAGCATCTCCACTTAGTGGGTAAGAACAGTTCGAATTGTTTAACTATAACATAACAGTCAGCTTTAGACACATATTAAAAAATTCCTTATGTATTTCGTTTCACAGAGGCTCTTAAAGGAATGGAAAAAGTTGCTGAACATATAAATGAAATGCAACGAATACACGAAGAATATGGTGCTATATTTGATCATTTGTTTAGGCAACACCAAAAGTCTTGCAAGCAGCCTATAGATCTAAGTCCTGGTAAATTGTCACACTGGTTCTTATACATATTATCGTTGTAATGTATCACTATATATAAAAAAATATTTTTTTACAGGTGATTTGTTATACTATGGAGGAGTGGAGTGGTTAAATATTTCTGACTTTTTAGGCAAAATTAAAAAGGGTTTGGAATTGCACGCTATGTGCTTTGTTTTTAAATCAGCCGTTGTCTTCCTCTGTAAAGAAAGACTGAGACAAAAGAAAAAGTTAATGGTAAGTTTCAATATAATGATGGAAATTACAGTAATTTTCACACAGAAGTACTCCCTCTGGTCCTATATTTCGCAATAGAATGAGAAAAGTTAGCACCCGAAACCGATCCTTCATTTACTGTCGCGGTTACTTAATTTAATTATTGTACACTAAAGTTGTAGAACTTGTAGTATATTTCGGGTCTTTAACTTTTTTTAATTATATAAACTCCGGCTTTTGGTATTTCATTGCTATAATTTTATTAACCACAAATATTATGTTTAAGGGTGTGTCATCTAAGAACAATTCGAATGAGGTAGAGATCATCAGATATCAAGTGTTGATACCGGTAACTGAAGTGCAAGTGAGGGCTTCATCGGCTAAAGACATGGACAGTCACTTCCTCTGGGAGCTGATTCATTTAAGGAGTCAACTGCAAAGACGCTCGGAAAAAGTCTATGTGCTTTCTAACAGGTACATACAATTTAGTAAGAATTAATTACGACTATATCTTACTAATATATATTTAAATGCTGTTATTTCATACCTCCACCAAGACGATTTAAATTTTTTTCTATCTAATCGCTTTTATGAACTCCGTTAAAATTGACTATAGCAAAAATAATATTTTGTACATTATTATTATTATTACATTATATTGTTCCCTCGCCGACTACACCATCAAGGAAACTGACAATCCAGCTTACAGAAACGTTATGTCCATAATCGATTTCAATCGTATAAAACAGCGGGCCAATTCTCGTATTTAACATTAACTGAGACTGAACTTTAACCAAACTGAGATTAGACTACGAATTGAATAAAATGTGGCATTCTGCTCCGCTTATAGTTCCAATATCATTTCAGTAGCATTATGATATCAATTCGATATCATTTTAATTCCAAACTAATGTCAGCCACCACAGACTAAATTATAAAAAATGTAAAGCGAATGTTATAATAAAGTTGCCAGCGGACAAAATATATTGGCATTGTGAGTAATTTTGGCGATTTGAATTGGATGGAAAAAATATTACTTTAGCACGAAGTTATTAATTTAAAATTTGATTAATAGATTTTATAACTTATTAATTGATTAGGTAATTTCTCATGTTTCCCCTAAATTGAAAACCCGTTTTTTTCGGATTTCTGTAAATTGTGAGTGAAAACATATGCGTTAATTTATTGTCGTGGTGGGTCACCCAGTGATTACATCTTTGTTATTGCAGGCTCAAAGTACTAAGATCGAGAGCCGTAAAATTTGTATTAAAAAAGAATGTCTATTGTTATTGTTCCGTGATTTAATTTTGTTGTGTATGTTATTTAAGTACGTATCTTTCAATTTCTATAATAAGTTAATTATGGTTATCCATTGCGCGCGATAAATACTAATTGAAAGTTGAAACAATATCGTGAGTTAATTATTAGTGGACTGTTAGTAAAGTGTTAGTGAAACAATGACTAAACAATTGGAACTGTTTCTGGATTTCACTGAAGCAATTCGGATCACCAATTCTAGGCCTTGGGCCGACTCTGAAGGAGGAAGGACAGTGTATTATCCAAAAGGTTATGTTCACACAGTGCAAAAAACATGGATTCAGCTGCAATGTGTAATATGTGTGTGTATGTAATAGTGTATTGTATTTTTATTGTTAATATATAATGTTTCCTTACGATTTTGTGATTTGATTGTTACGTATTTACATAGAATATTACCCATGCATATATACAAATATCGATATGATTGACTATATTTCAGTTAATTCACAATATCATCGCAGTTACATTTCGATGTCAATTTAGTCAACTTTCAATATACTTTTGATTGCATTACAGTTTTAATGGTTTACGGAATGCCACTTGCAACTTTCTTGGCACTGAAACTAGATCGGAATGATATTTTGAACATTTTTAATTACCAGAATTGGCCCGCAGGTTCCTTGCGATATTGTTTTTCTCAGTCCTTAGCGTAAAGTTGATATTTTTTCACAAAAGTAATTTATCTTATGTCATAATATAGTCTTTTGAATCAATATGGACGATATTGTCTACGAAAATAATTGAGGTAATCTGATTTTGGATTCACGAACATTATTCTTTTTTATTTATAAACTCCCGCCTGTAACCCCGTTATAGCAAGCAGAGGCGCAACTGTCTCCCGTACGATCCCATGATGTCACACGATTTAAGGTGTCGAGTGTATAGTCGTACTGCTCATATCGGACCCTAAATAACCAATATATGAAATATAGATAATTTATTCGTATTGAAAAACTCAAACGCTAATTGTGTTTATCCGACCAAAAGTTAAGGATATCAATGTTTTCGCAGTGTAAGTATGTCCCATTAAACTAATGAGACAAAAAACGGTCACCGAAATAATTGTTTCCTCATTCTAATTGTAACCGCCTAAATATAATTTTCTATCATATTACAATTCCCCGATCGATTAAGGGCGGAGTTTGACGTCTAGTCCGCTCTTAGCTCCGAGCGAACTAAGTAAACTTGTTTCCTGCTTGTTGGTTACTTTATTACTAAACGTGGCCCGTGGTACTAAACGTTGTTTTAACGACAACGATTCGTCAGAAAGTTTTACGATAATTGCTAGTAAAATGGATACTCTAACATTTGTTGCCTAGTAAATATGCCTTCAGCCTTGTGAAATAACAATATAATGCTATTATAGCTATCGTTACCAAACTACGAAGGGTATTAATTAAGAGAATTTCCTTTAAGTATTTTTCATATTGATGTGAACTTGATTCAGTAACATTTTGAAGGAGTTCGATATTCCAAGAGTTTAATCCTAAAATATTTATCTTGAGCAAGATATCTTTAAAACATTTCATGTCCGGAGAACTGTTACAATAAACGGTATAATACTTTAACGAAGAACCCTTAACCGTTCATAACTTTATACTTTATTTGCAAGTTATAAACTTTTACAATATCCGCGATTTCTGACATAAATTCTCGTTGCTTGTTATAGAATGTAGAGGATCATTTCTACAGCTAGTGTATCAATATCTTTTATACAGATAAAACTACAGAATAGTTTAACTTCTTTGCCTATATTTTACAAACATCAATATAGACATGATTTTATCTATCTACCTATCGTCGTTGGCACATTCACTACCGTAAGCAGTCATTCTCATGTTACCGTTTTTAACAGAATTTACTAACTCTCCAACTCGGTTAGTCTCTAAACTTTCACATTTATAGTAGTAGTAGGAGATAGGACAACAATGTGTCGAATCAATGCGTTGTTCCATCGTACAGCACGGCTGACTTCCGCAACGCGTTCTTGAAGACGATCCGTCAGATAATCCGCGAGTCAGTGCGCAACATGTCTCTGCCGACCTCTCGTCCCGCGCCCGCGCCGCCGCGCCCGCCGCACGCCTCCCACGCGCCGCACACGCTCGACCGCGACCGACCCAAGCACCAGGTATGTATGCCTCATATCCGCGAGTCAGTGCGCAACATGTCGCTGCCGACCTCTCGCCCCGCGCCCGCGCCGCCGCGCCCGCCGCACGCCTCCCACGCGCCGCACACGCTCGACCGCGACCGACCCAAGCACCAGGTACGTATGATTCATATCTATATTGTCTTTTGTCACCACAACGCCACGGATTGCCTCCGTGGTGACAAAATAATGTGCTATCAACAAATCAAATATTTGTTTCGGGTCTGGGTGTTTCTCCCCAGAGGGAATGACGTCAGGTAGACGGCCGGTCGTTGAAACTACAAGCTAACAGCGTTAGCTGACCTCCCTGGAACTTTGAGAATTTTTGAAGTCACAGGTGGCGTCACACAGTGACCAGTCGGCTTTGACCGGACTTTGACAGAACTTTGACAGGACTATGATCGGACTTTGACAAGACTTTGACCGGGCTTTGACAGGACTTTGACCGGACTTTGATAGGACTATGATCGGACTTTGACAGGACTATGATCGGACTTTGACAGGACTTTGACAAGACTTCGACCGGACTTTGACCAGAATTTGACAAGACTTTGCCGGATTTTGACCGGACTTTGACAGGACTTTGACAGAACTTTGACCTTACTTTAACCGGACTTTGACCGGAATTTGACAAGACTTTGACCAGACTTTACTGGACTTTGACAAGATTGACCGGACTCTGACAGGACTTTGACCGGACTTTGACAACACTTTGACTGGACTTTGACAAGACTTTGATAAGACTTTGACTGGACTTTGACAAGATTGACCGGACTTTGACAGGACTTTGACCGGACTTTGACCGGACTTTGACCGGACTTTGACCGGACTTTGACCGGGCTTTGAACGGACTTTGACCGGATTTTGACCGGACTTTGACCGGACTGGAGTGCAGTAGATAACTTTAGGCAGTGCATAACTTCTTATGGGAGGGTAAACCCCTTCGTAACGTAACACGTTTCGGCGCCACTCTGTCTGGCTTCCCTTTCTCTCACGCATACGGCAGCAGGCTCCTCCTCTCTCACTTTGACCCACATTAGTTTAAGTTATCACTTTTGTCGTCCCGTCCCGAGACGCACACTTTTTTTTTATTTCATTTAATGACGAGACGAGCCAAGCGCTCGCCTGTTGGTAAGCGCCACGCCTGCCCATAAACAGAAACAACACCACACAGAACGTTGAATTACAAAGCAATGCATGGCACTGAACTGCGCTCGTCACCCCGAGACCATAAGATCTTAAGTCTCATAATGCCCAGTAATTTCACTGACTTCAGTGTCCTAACTTCACCTTCAGTGTTCAAAACGAAACACAACAGTGCTTACACACCGTTGCTTGGCGGCAGAAATAAACAAAGCGGTGGTACCAACCCAGACGGCCTCCCGCATAGGTGGGACCTACCACCTTGTAACGAAGCCTAAATACAGTGTATACTGTAAAGTTTTAGTAGGTGGTACGTCAACTTCTGCCGCTAAGCAGCAATATATAAGCCCTGTTGGGTATAGTAATGGGATAAGGACAGTTGGAAGCGAATGTGTCTCCTTTTTATTGGACTTAATTGAGGATATCTAAATTACTAAGCATTACTTACTAAGTCTACATTACTGAGATACGCAGTACAATACTAGAACGTACTTTTTAATTCAAAGTTGTGTGTGGCGTAGTTACTGTTTATGGCCAGACATTGCGCTTACCATCAGGCAAGCGAACAGATCTTTCCGTCATTCACGCTTGAAAAAAATGCTCTCCATAATTTTCTGGATTGATCGAACCCGCGGCCTCTGGTTTCACAGCTGGGTACTCGCCCGTTGCGCCAGAGAGGCTCCCTAAATGTTGAAATAATAATTGCCACTTATCTTCTTTGAATATCTTCATAAAACAAGATTTCATTATCATTATATTTGTTATATAATACTATGTTGTAACTGCTGTATTCTTTTCAATATAGGTGCAAGTAATGCAAGGCTCGCAAACTCTCGGCAAAACAAAGAAACCTAAAACTACAGGACAACGACTATCAGCTGGAAATATCGAGGTATTTATAAACACAAAATAAGCATGAGTATTTTTAATGTCCTACTGCTGGTCATAAGACCTCCTTGTTTTTCCCCAATGTCAAATTTAAAAATTGAATCGTCAGCTATCTTTAGCCGAGTACTACATATATTGATTCAATGCAACATTTTAGATTTTCTCTTTAACGTATTGGTCTGCAGGGTGTACCACGTGCCACTTGTAAATGACGGTCACTTGGTTCCCGAGGGATATTTTTGGGGATCCCATATACCAAGCATCCCAATGTATACAAGACCATACATTAACTAAGTGTACATTATTACATTATAGGTGGGCGATCTGTCTCGCGAGAACTCTCAAGATGCAGAAGAACCTCCACAAGAAATGTCATCCGACGAGCTGGCCTTTAGGCACAGGAGCAAAACACTCGGTGATAACGCCGGTGGGTTATATTTTATCTATGTTTATGTATTACTATCTGTAACAGTTGATTAATATTCCAATATCCGTTTGATTTCTCGGTGTTTAACTTTATAATGTAGGGTCTGCAAGGTTCATCAGAAAAGGTGTACTAAGCCCAAAGGACATAAAATTACTCATCTTTTTAATTCCAATATTTTTGTGTTTTTGCAACTTGTTATCTATAAATCCAATAATTTCAGAGATATTGTTGTTAATTGATTTTATAAAAACTATGTACGCAAACCCTATGATCAGTTGTATTTGCGTTTGAGGTCGGACAACGGTGTGGTTCTTTTTTATTGTGTCGTGATCTTATAAATAGTGCGACAGGGTCGTTTTTTAAACTAAATAACAATATATGTTTTATGTATAAAATATTTTGTCAATGAGTTGCGATATATGTGGCAGATTTTTTTACCAACGATAATATTTTGCGTTGTCCATAGCTTAGTACACCTTATCTGACTAATCTTGTCTATGTTTGTAGCTTATATGTGTGTCGTATAGATTTAGGATGCAACGCCTATTTACTAAACAAATGGGATATGATAACTTTAAATGTTAGACATTGTTAAATGTATGTGATTCAGGGAAGAACCTCATTGTATTAATTTTAACCAACACAATATGTAGTAGGTATAAGCGAAGGCCTGTATCCTTATTTTGTTTTATCCTGTCTTGGAAAAGTGACTACAACATACCTGATGGTAAGTGTAGCGCAATCCAGGAATAGTGTCAACCAACGACAAACAATGTGGCTATCGTTGGTCGGCAAGATCATGCCGGCCTGCCTAACTGCCTCTTCACACTCCGTTTCAAGGACCCCATATTATAGGAAGTAACAATTACTGACACGAAGCGTAAATACAGTGTACACTGTACACTTTTAGTAGGTGGTACGTCAATTTCTGCCGCTAAGGGGCCGTCCATAAATTACGTCACACGTTAAGGGGGAGGGAGGGGGTCGGCGAAGTGTGACATTATGTGACAAGTGGTGGGGAGGGGTCCCAAATTTTGTGACATCACATTTTTCAAAACATAAAATGTTGATTTTATTGAAAAAGAATTAGAATGGAAATAAAAATAATATCGAAACACTGCTGTTTTAATTTCATAAATTTCTAAATGTAAAATTGCAAAATATGTGACATTATCCTAGGTAGGGGGGGTCTCACAAATGTGACCAGCTGTGACAAGGACGGGGGAGGGGTCAAAAATCATGAAATTCGTGTTACGTAATTTATGGATGGCCCTTAAGCAGCAATATATAAGCACGGTTAGGTATGGTAAGGGTTTGAAGGACGAAGGAAGAAGTCCAATACCATGCAGTGCTTGATAGTTATCATTAGATGAGCAACTTAACCTTTATATCATTAATGTTAATAACAAAAACTGTAGCATAACCCGTGAGTAGAATAACACGTGAGAGTCCAATAGGCGAGGAAAATCGACTTGAATCGAGTTATATACAATGTTCTCTTCATATCGACTGCCGCACCACACATACGTGTTCCCTCCTTCCTATAATATGGGGTCTTTTAAACGGAGTGTGAAGAAGCAGTTAGACAGGCCGGCATGATCTTGCCGACCAACGATAGACACACTGTTTGTCGTTGATCGACGCTATTCCTGCATTGCGCTACACTTACCACCAGGTGTAGCGTAGTCACTTTGCCGAGCCAGGATAAAAATAAACATTTTCATTGGCACCCTGCGATTCTTGATTCCGCCAAATGTATGATCACGACTGTTGCCGGTGCATGGTACTCGGATATTGATACTAACGCTTGTTGTTTTAACATACTAACAGAGTGTAACGCTAAGCGCGCCCCGGCCGCGGCGGCCCCGCTCCCCCTCCCGCTGCCGCACCCGCTGCCCCTCCCGCACCCCCTCCCCGCCGCGGACACACCGGACCGCGGCTCCGGCTCCAAGTCCGAGGGGGAGGACGAGCAGCCGCCGCCGCCAGCCAAGCGAGGGTTAGGCAGAACTCCCAACCATCTCACGCTCAGGTACCAACATATGTATGGGTTAGTGTCTCGTTCACATTGCATACACATTGCGTACACACGCACACAATTGGCGCCAGATATACATATTTTTTTTAGTATACTTCTAATTTGTTTCCCATTATTTTGTCAAAATTTATTCAATTTTAATTTATTTCTACTCATACATATGTAACTGATTGATATAATAAAGCTGAGTTGTATAACGTGTTGCATTGTACGTACCGTCGACAGCACGACGTCGACGCTGAGCGCCGGCAGTACGGGCAGTCAGGCGCGCCTCATACAGTCCTCGCACCAGCCCGCGCAGTACCAGCCCACCATGGTCAAGGAACTAGGTAAGCTCGAGTCGCAATCTCTCAAGTCCTCCCCAGAGAAGAAAACCACATCCGCCGAGAAAAAGATTAAAGTGATCCGGTCGTGCAGTGGCACCAACATCAACAGGGATAGATCGCCGAACCGGTCCATCGACCATTCATCACCAGAACGAGACTGCGTCACTAAAGTCATCGTCTGCAAGTCACCTAATAAGTCAAGCATGAAACAAACCAAAACACTGCACAGATCACCACGAGGCAGCTTGGATCATTCCAAATCTCCGCGAGGCTCTTTAGATAAAACTAAATCACCTCAACAGAGCTTTGACGGCTCGAGGTCGCCGCGGGGAAGTATCATGAAATCTCGCGAAAATAGCATCGACAGGTCGAAGTCGCCGAAGCCTGCTCCCAAAAAAGGAATAATGAGGACCCCACAAGCGAGTTTTGACAGATCGCCGTGCAAGTCACCGAGCGTGAGCAGACGCTCGTCGAAATCTAGTGGCGAGAAACTGGCCCGACTCGGGACAAACTCTCTGGACAGAATGTCACATTACTCGCAACTTGCTAAAGTGGAAGACAAAGCTATGAAAATGGGCATCGTTGTATCTAAATCTACCGAGTCAATTGCCAAAGCCATCGAGCACCCCACTTGCGTTCAATGCTACCTTTCAGGGAAAAAGCAGAGTAAGCTTTCCTAGCATAAGGGGAAGGGCAAGTCCCCCAAAACCCGTCGAAAATCACTGACTGCTCAAACAATACTGACTTCATCTGATCGTAGCAGTATTGAAACATTGGAAGATATCGCGAACGAACGCGCGTACTGCACCTCTATACAACATCATCACAAAAATGACTTCGATCAAATACACGTCTAAATGGCAACTGCACAAATAACGACAGTATTCTGGCTTCATTTAAAGTAATATTCTTATTCTATATAATTTTGTAATAAAAGTAACCAAATTATATAATAAAGGAATTGATAACCACTCAAGTGGGAATTAAATGTAGTATTATAATAGATACGTATAGAACAACATCCCATGGGCGCCAGCCCTACGTCATAAGTAGTCAAGCCGTTCCGAAGTATCTCTTATTGCAGTCACGTTTATTCGCTGTGAATCCGAGTCTGAAAGTAGTAGTTGAGTAGATTAAAGCCCATAGTGGCGTGTAAAATACACTACTACATACTACATTTATCAGAATAGCCCATAATCTCGCTATAACAATGCAATTATTTAATACTAAATTATTAAATTACTATTTAATAATTATACTTATTATAAATAGATATTATTATTAAATTATATTATTTTTTATTTATACTAAATTATTATTTAATTATTTACATTACACCGAATGGTTAGTGGGGTCGCAACATGCTTTTTCACGCATATTACAGAAAGATTTCTGCTTGTAGTTGTTTAACTGGCCGCCTGTCTCCCACCCAGAGCCGAAACAAATATTTGTGGATCACACAAACATTTTTGTCCCGGTGCGGGAATCGAACCCGCGACCTCACGCTTCACAGCCGGCTACTTGCACACTGCGCCACCGAGGCTGTCTCTATTTGCCATCCATTGATTAATTTAATTAATTGGCGCTTTGTTTATTTTAGAGTCCCGTAATCACAACATACCCATCGTATCATTCACCTTGTTCTGGGTTAAAATTGACTTCTAAGTTACATAATAATATGCATATGAAATAAGCATTTATACTTTAACGTAGTTGGGCAAAATTTCATCACAACTTACTGACTATTATCTCCCAAAGTCCCCCGGAATCGAGCTTGATAATATCAAAAAGTTGTTATATATAGTAGGTACACACCTATAGAAAAAAATGAGGCTTCAAACTTAAACGTAACTCTGGCGACTATGGGATCTCCTATTAGTACGAGATAGGCATATAGGTATTCTTGCGTTCTTCATCGGACTGAATCTACATACAAATGAATGCCTAACAATTTATTTTAAAATCAATTATTATATGTACAGGGTTACTTTTAAAACACCAGCAACCTCGCAGGACTAGATAGCTGACCCCATAAGGAACAACTGTTGTTTTACGAGTTCGGACATAACTCAATACATGAAAAAAATATGACTGAATGACAGACGACTGGCGGCTAGATAAATAGGTCAAATTCAAAGGCGCTAGCGCTGCACCCCCTTCCTCACGCTTCGCAGGGGTTTGTTTACGTAATCATTGCGATGCGCGTAGAGATATAAACATTTAACAGAAATTAAATTAATACTTATTTTTATATGAAAATAAAATCTAACAAAAGTCGTAGAACAAAAGTTGTTCCTTATGGGGTTAGCTATCTAGTGCTGCGAGGTTGTTGGTGTTTTAAAAGTAACCCTGTATGTATACCCAGATATCGTTTTGTTAATTTGTAATAAAATGCAAAACAACCGATTTAAAATAGACACCTGTTGTTCAAATGATACGTATACGTGAAATTATAAAAGCAATGTTTAACTCGAAACGTTACAAATACAAAATAAAATAAATTATGTAGTTCAGTCAAAAATATTACACTTTGAAATAATCCCACATTTAATGTAGGTAGTGTAAGTAGAAAAAACAATAACAAGCAAATACCTATGTAGCTAAATAAAATTAATCAAATTCTAATTCAAGTAAGTTCAAGTGCTAAGTGTTAAATAATAATGGCTGTGTTACTCGTACTGATGTTAATCTTTTAATCACTTTTGTCGTAGTCCTCTTGTTATTATTAAATTCATTTCGACTGGTTATTTATACGTCACCATAGATTATAATACACTATTAATTATTATCATTATCATTATGTAGATGGCCATGGATTTGTACCATTAATTAAGTCTTCCATTTCAATGTACCTATAAGTAATTGTATTTATTATTATTTAAATGAATTTCCTCGGTACCTGTTATATTAAGTTCAGGTAATACATTATGTTTACGTAATAACTTAACGTAAACCAAATGTTTTACGTCAACATAATGGTTGACGATAATTTAATCATAACACAATTTCCCCCATTACCTTCACTCAACGTAAACGGATGCAAATTAGCATATTAAAATGTATTCGTGTACCTAGTTGATAATACCAACACTTTACTGAAAATAATATACATTAATATTCTTTTAAATCTTCATGTAATCTTCAAATTCGCTGTGTTGCTGTGTAATGTAATCTGTAGACATTCCTTATAGCAGAATAATAATTAATAACAGCCCGCTTCGAAGACATCGCCGTAAGCACTAAACATTACTAACTCTTTATCAGTGTTTCACCAAAGTTTAGGTCATACACAAGTTTCTCTAAAATATAAACAATGTACGTAGTGCAACTGAATATTGTAATAGTAAAAGTATTTAGAGGGCGTAGCTAATTAACTATTTCAATTTTACATTTATGTCAATCTATATGCACTATACACAAATACCATAATAGTTAAAATATGCTATATTATAGAAATCTAGGCACGTAATTTAACTGTAAACATGATAGTCGTATAAATATTTAAAAATGTAGAAATCTTTCCAAATTTTCGTAGTGCTTTTCCTCTACAAGCTACACACTTTGTTCGCTATAAATTAAAACTATAGCTAGTTAGGTGACGACTACGTCACTATGATAAATACCGTCTGAGTCTAGGATTTTCATTTTCATTACCTTACGTTTATTTATTACTTAATAGTACATATTCAAAAGTGATGTTATCGCCCATGTTATCAACGAGTATATTTATCCTTAGTTACGCAAAAAGGAGGTGAATAAGAATGCAAGACCGAATAGAAACAAAACTAGTTTCGATTTTTACAGATATAAACTTATTATTCCTAAACTTTATAGAAACTTCTATACATTTATTTTTTACAACATAGGCTGGCGGCAAACGACCAAGTGGTTCACCTGATGGTAATTGATCTTCACTGCCCATAACGCCCACAATACCAGAAGAATCATGGAGGCCTTGCCGACCTTAAGGAAAGGGATAAATAAGGGACTGGGAAGGGGAGGGCATTTGGGCCTCCGAATATCTCACTCGACTTATGAATCGCGTCAGCAAGCTGGTACTTAACGTACTTACATAATTTTGAACAAAAATTGAGGTAACAGTTTTTCAATCTATCTATGTATTAATCTCAACCTAGTCTTATTCACCCCGTTTCGCGGTACATTGGGCAGTGCCTTCGTTCAATACTTATTTGCCCATTTCCATTTTAAAGCTTATTCTCTACACATTTAAAAATAAAATTTTGCCAACTTTTGTTTGGTTGGTGTGTTAACAAATGTCAAATCGCAAATTACTATTTTTTTCCTTAAATATCCAACCAGCCCTAATCTGTGAATAGTAAGACAGTTATTCTGATCAGACCGTTGAATTATAGACCAGTGCCGATCCCTTTTGACCCAAAAATAAATTATAGTAGGATGAAACCCATTGGAAAAGGAAGAGAATACAACAAAAAGGATAGGAAACATAAATTACGGGCGATCTGAGGTCGGGAAGTGGGATGGGGGCTTTTAAGGGTAAAAAACGGTCGGTTTATCTCGATTTCCAGAAAAACTACAAGTCCTATGGAAAAAAGCTAAATCGCAAAGTTGTAGGTAATAAAAAGATCTACATTTTTTGTATACACACTTTTTTCACATAACCTCAAGATTTATATGAAAAATTCAAATAACCAAGTTTTTCCCCCCCTTCCCACTTCCTGACCTCAGATCGCCCGTAATTTATTATTCCTATAATTTTTGTTGTATTCTCTTCCTTTTCCAATGGGTTTCATTCTACTATATTTTGTTTCTATTTTTACTATTTTCAAAGGCATCGGCACTGTTCTAATATACTTAGGAGCTAAATTACCATATTTATTTATTTATTCCCTATTTTTAGACAGTTCATGAAAATGTCAAATCCCTTGAACAATGTAACAACTAAATATTATATTATATGCGGCAAAACTTTTTGGAAAGCTGTTTATTTTTAAAGAATGAACAGCTGGATGTATTTGAAAACGCCCTGGTAGTTGGTACCGCTTGAATGTTCGATGACAATGTTGACCGGCGTACACGTCCAACTCGCGGTTCGATGTCGCGTGTCGCGTGTCGCGTCACGCTGCCCGTACGCGCAGCGAGTCCGCGCCGCCCGGCTCGCGCGCTTTCTACCGGAGCGGAGAACTCACCACAACATTCATCAAACATTCAACTCTTTGACCGGGTATCGGTATCGGTACAAATGTCAGTCCAAATGTACGTGAACGAGCGCTTTCCACGAGATGTGATAAAGAGTTCGGTGTTTGGTGTGTTGTAGGATCGCCCGTGTGGAAACCGCGCGACATGTTGAGCGAGGCGGGCGGCGCGGGCGGCGCGGGCGGTGGTGGCGCGGGGACAGGGGCGGGGACGGGTGGAGCTGGTGCGCCCACCACGCTGCCTCGCTCGCAGCGGCCCGCCCCGCGCGCGCACCACCTGTCGGCGAGCCGCAAGTCGCTGGCGCCGGACCATCGCCACTAGCCTCACCCGCTACCGATGCCTCCGTCTTTACCCACCGACTCTGTCGTGATGTGAATCTCGTTGGCGACCCGTATTCCTTTCGGTCACCTCCTAGTCATGCTCTCCCTGTTCCGTACTCGTGTGACCACGAGCAGGTTTGCGCGACCTGTTCGCGCCGTTTCCTGATACACTCTGAGACATTCTATTTGGCTGTTTCTATTTTCTGCCCGTACTTAGTTTCAACTTCCTTTAGACCTTTATCATTCAGATCAGACGTAAAATTATAAAGTTCGTAGTACTATAAATCCATTTGAAGCAACACGTGTCCTGGTTGATTATACCCTAAATCTTACTGTTCAAGTACACCGACCACTTCCGATTGAACTGTGAGAAGATATAATTATGTAAAGTTGGCATTCTGCACATTATATACTAGCGAATAAATAGATTAATCTAATTTAAAATATAATATCATAGTCTGAAGAATGAATGATATTGAGGTTTTTTATAATTTACGAACTTTAAAATACCAGCTGAAAATAATATCAAAATGTTATTAATGGCTATATTGTCAATAAATAGAATCACGTTAAGTTTAGAAATATATTACTCAAAGTTTTTTAGTTATTCACAATAGCTCAAATGTTTATTATTCGTTATCCGTTAGATTTTGGTTTCATTTGTCTATGCTCAAATATATTATGTATGTATTAGACCGGTACTCAAAACGAAAAGACTGCGTTCATGTTTTGAGTAAAGTATCTGAAATTGAGTAATAGTGTTCTTTAATTTTGTTCAAAATGTTTTAACATTAATTACTGTTACAAGTACCTAAAGGAAGCTCTTTAGCTTTCATCCTACCATGTATTATGTGCAATGTGTTAAAACTTAAATTATGATAATAATAACTTAAATATGTATTTGTTGCCCAGATAAGCAAATGTAGAAATGTCTCATTTATATTGTGCCACAGTGCGATATTGCACTTTTGTATGTATGTTACGTAACTTAACGTCAAATCACAATATTAATATACCTCTGTCACAATGATAAATAAATACTATTGTATATGTAATGTTATTAAGAATTAAGTTTATTTTTAATGGAAGACCTACGCAAACTTCTTTACAATGATGGTCTTTTTTATAATTACAAAATAAATGACAATATCAATGAGAAGACGAGGACACATATAAAGAATGTGAGCAATGATTCATGATTACATTAACACACGGTCTTGACGTTCTCCCCTACAAACCTTCCAAAATGCAGTACAGTGTACAAAAATAGTTTTAAATTATTTCGTGCTCTATTCAGAGATGAGTCGTCATAGACTTTCTTCTCACTGAGCATTGTTTTTAATTAGTTGAGAAAACAATTCCTCGCTATACGAACCTGTGTGCCAAATTAGGTACCCCCTACTCTTAATTGTGCTTAATATGACTAATCATTGCATATAACTGATAAAATATATCGTGACAGTAGTTAGCTATAATGTATTTGCGTTTCGTTTAGTCACATTGGCAATGCAATATTCACTACCGTATAGTTCAAACTGCACTCACCCAATGGGAAAGTACGTTAAGTAGTTTTGATAATAATTTCTCTTCGTGATCAAACTCGAAAGTTCTATCATAGGCTAGGTGAATGATATAACATATATCTTACACGTTTAAGTTATTATCATTTACTGAATTATAAATATTGTAAGCATATTGTTGTTCCGTTAATGTAATATATTGTAAATGAGTTTAGAATCGCGGAAAACAGTTACTGAACGACCGGTAAGTGTTAATTAACGATTAGACAAGTCTGCTATATGATGAAAATGTTAGACGACCGTTTAATACATTTATTGTTCTGAGATTATACAAACATTGTTAATACTCGAATCCGTTGTGAAGTAGTTATCCGGTCACTAACAATATACAAAATCGTATATTATATCGAACTGACATGTAGTGATTACACACTTTACGTTGCGGGTTTTATTTGGCAAGGATAAAGTCACGTTAATAATTCGTACTCGTATGTATGTATAAGTTTCGGTTAAGTGGCGACTGGCGATGCATTTCTCATAGCGGGACATATCACCGAGACAAACAACAATGAACTGGCCTCGTTCGGGATAATAGTTTTCTCGTGAGCTGTAACGACATCCGGGTTTAAAATTACGTTAACGACTTCGAATATTTATACTTATGTATTTATAGAATTAGAATATATTGTAATTATTTATTGTGACTACACAAAATATGTTTCCAACTTCACATATAATTTAAATGTTGATTTTGTGATTTATTGAAATAAAACCTGTTTATTAATATACATATGTTAAAATATTCGAATTTAATAATTACGAACTTATACAATCAATTTATAGATATTATTATACTAAGAAAATATAATTAATAAAATGAATAAACAAATATGAATGATTAATGAAATGAAGGATGAGCTCATTAATTGCGATTGTATTTCATACTTCAATGACATTTGAAAAGTAATGTAGGGAAATGAATGAATATTTAGAAAGACTTATTGAAGTAAAATACGAAGATAACTAATGTTATTATAAGTATTGAACCTTTTATAAGTTAATGTTATATAATTTGATACTTGTAATTGATTCTTATCATATTTATGTCTGATGTTTAGTTAAAGCGTTATCTCTTTCAGTATAATATCTTTACCGTATTTGAGTCTTTGGCAAACTACTTTCTAAAGTTCAGGTTATTGTTTTTCATTCTGAAACACTTGCGTGCAATGTGCGCCTATTTTGGACAATTTAAACAAAGTGGACATAATTTTCAATCATCGGCAAGTCATACCTAAATATAAAATGTTGTGATACAAATTTCAAATAGTTGAGAGCAATGTAAAAATGTTTTTACTGATACTCTAGGTTTTGTTCAGTCTTCGTTTACTTTACTTTGTAATATATAAGTTTGATATGCCTAAATTGAAGTGCCTTCACGCGTTTTCCACACACACACACAATATCAAAAATATGAATGTGAAAATTTTTGCGAGTAGTTTGTCAATGCCAATATAGGAGGATATTTTAAATAAACTAACGTATCACTTTACGTTAAGTGCTTACCACAAACTAGTATAATTTATTGATAATTGTACTTTGTTTTTCTTAGTATATGATTATTATGTTAAATTTGTCACACATATGGAAATTACTTTTTATTGCTTATGAATAAAAATAAAATTATAATTGTCGCATTTTTATCTACATTCATCATATATACTTATTTATAGTACCCTTGTTTATATATGTATATTACCAGGGTTGCTTGACGTCCCCATTGCGGCGAAACCTCCCGCTTTTGAAACCTAAAATTTATTACAATATTCCACACTGAAAATGACGGTCTTTTAAATTCGACCTACTTTCTTCATACAATGTACAGAATATTAACAATACCTTTATAATATGCCTTATGGTCACGTATTTGTTCATATTCATCAACCGTAAAACACATTGATTTACTTAGTAATATAAAGATTATTACATATTATTACTACTTTCTGTTAATATGTCCCATATTTTTTATATCAGAGATCGACAAACAGGCATACGGCGACCTCATGATAGGATCACCGTCCATAGACACTACAGTTTTAGAAGAGTCATAGGTACGTTGCGACCTTAAAAGAAAGGAATTGGGATTTGAAAGGTGAAGACGGAAATCGGCCCCTGGGAATCTGACTCGCCGTAGGAAACACGACATTTTGCTGCCATCTTTTTATATATTCGTTGGATGTTATTACTTAAATGATAAATAAAAAACCAATGGGAGCAGAAATAAAGAATATTGTAATCAGTACAATGTATTTATTAAATCGTACGTCGACGTTCATAAATCAAACATTTCAGTATTTTGGATTCAAAATCTTACAATTTGCTAATAAAACAGTTTTTTTTCTAAATTGATATGAGTGAAACATTTAAAATATAAATAAGTATTTACAGGACTAATAGATATTTATAACTAGATAGGTACATAATAACTTTCATTTATATTTTTGTTCAATATTCCACTGTATCAACAAATTTACATAATACTTACGCATCTAAATTTTGTTGGCCTGATATTTTAACAAATTCAAATCTCGAACATAAGAAATATTCAATTAATATAAAAAACAATTCACTCATACCTCAGAAAAATAATTACCTCAACAATTAAATATCCTTATGATATTATCTCATCCCAGATATATCTAAAGCCTACAATATTCTCTTTTTTTTCCAAAAAAGGCTTATATTTATTTTTACTTAGATAGTTTTGAGCTAATTATACGAAAAACTGCATACTTGTAAAATAACTAATTTGTAAAAATATGGTAAGTCTAATGGAAGTGCTAACAATATTTTGGTATGTCATGAATACTTCTACAGGCATTAAAAAGTAATTAACTTATAAACAATAAAATATAACCATCTGGATCTAATTCGCACACCATTTAATGGGTCTATATGCCACTCTAAACAGTTACCGTTAAATCACAATACAATCGTCAAACCACAAATTAGTAGTACCTATTTAATTAATATATTATGTAGCACACGCAGTAAAATGAAAGATAGACAAAATTATGAAATAGTCAATTCGGGAAGCTCTAATTTGTGAACACCTATAATTTTAATATTATGCTTTTCACATTTCTCTACAGTAAAAATTATATTCCTTCCTAATACTATAATAACAGGACTATCTAGGTAGATGTATATCGTATATACATAATTACGTGGCACAGGCTACATTTGTAATTTATTATCATCATAATTAGGTATGATTGCCTATACATATAAACGTTATTTCTTTATAGTAAATCATCAATCAAAGTTTTGTTTTGTTCTTTGAATGCGTTATGTTGAATGTTGTTAGCGTCCAAGAAATGAGGTAACATTAAAGCAAAAGTAAACAAAAAATCAAAGTATAAGACAATTTCTACTAACTGTTTCATATGATAAACAATTTAACTCAATAAAATCTACGTAATATTAAATTGTTTAGAATGAAATTTTATATTACACAAACACACGCCGTGATTAATTTGTATAATTATTTTGTAGGGATATACGTAATTACATTTACATATAATTACTCTTAAAACTTTTACTTACGATCATTACAATATCTATTTTAATGAAATATCGGTTCAAAAGAAGTTTTATTATACTATTATATGGTGTCTCATCAAATTATGCTAGAATAAAATTCTCCCATCCTAATTTCATATCATATTAAATACGTAAGGCACTCCATTAATTTTTTGCTGTTTTTGTCGAAAGAGGTTGAAAATACTGACACGCGTTTATTCTATATTATTATGAAGACCACTGGAAGTTACTGTTAACAACGCACCCTATAATTGAAGACAATTGCTTCTGTGGAAAGCTCTAAATAAAATATAACTCCAGCAGTTTATCGAAATGACATCGAACCAGTCGTATAGAAAGTTTGACGTTATAACAAGTAGGCAAAGATTTACAGGTTGAAAAGTATTAATAAGAATTTGGTTCGTTGTGAATTTAATTTATCTAAAGCCGATGGGTCAGTTTTATTATTGAGCTCTTTTAACTGTTATCTTAATATGTTAAATAAATCTTGTGCAACTGGTAAACATTGGAGACAACAAATACTGTCAATGTGAAATGACACCAATCCTGAAGAGAGCTTTAAGCTTAAACATCATTAACTGTTACATTATAATGCAAGTACAGTATAACAATTAAAATTATGCGCTTCGGCATCGTCCGGCTTTTACAATTTAGTAATTATGATGAGATGAGATATAGTAATTATTTTATTATGGCCATCCAAGACTGCTATCGCTCAAAATAATTATAGGTTATAACTTTCTTCTAAGAGTTCACATCATCAAATTACGCATTTGTATTTCTTAAAAACACGAAGATTAATAATAATAATATTAAATGAAGATGGGTCAAAAGCCAGCTGCAAAACGCAGTGTTATTGGACAAGGCACGCATTGTGAGGTTTCACACTCTGGGGTCCTAACCACCGGTGGCTTGGGCCCTAGGGTAATGTTTATTTATATATTTTTATAAATTTAGTTTTATAAAATGTAACAAAGATACGTTTAAATAAAGAATACCGTATATAATAATAATAAGGAGGGACTTTTTGCGTTCCCATAACACCCAGACCAGAAACAAATATTTGTGAATCATATAAACATTTGTCTTAATATGGGAATCGAACCTACGGCCTCTCGATTGCCAAAGCGCTTAAATTTGATCATAGTACTGTAACTGGTTGTTCGTTTTATTTTTCTCTTTGCAATAAGCATCCAGTAAAAAGGGTTCATTACAATAATTGTACCTAAACAGTTCCTATTTTAACAAATTAACAGTCCAAATAGTTTGTCCTTATTTTCAGCACACGCGCACGTAGGACCTTAATTCAATGGAAGATAAGGTTTTCTATAGAAAAACATAGAGGTTAACTACGTGAAATTAATTAAAATAATACTATCACAGACTATACAAAATAAATTGGTATATACCTACTCATTCAAACTTTGATTCTAGCCGAAAATAGGTTTTAATCTTGAAACATTATTCAAATACGGGGATATGTGATTAAGATAAGAAACATCGACACCAAGGAGCAATGAATATAGTTCCAAAAGCACTGCTACATAGAGCTGTAAGCAAACCATATATATTCGTTACCAAGTAACGGGTACATCGCCTGACTCGAAGGACCGAATCGTTACTCCAACATTTAGTTCGTTACTCGCATTTGTCATAGAGATGTCAGTTTGTTTCGTTATACGAACGAATCAATGCATACTTTATACATCATGCGGCAGCTGGAACAGTTCGCTCCGTGATTGAATGAATGTATTTTTCTAAAAAAAAATTACATTGAGTACCTAAGTTTTCATAAGATCCCCATGCTAATTACTTTAAGTTTTATCCAAATTATTTTTTTCTAATTAAATTAATTTGAATTTTTAACAGGGTGAGAATAGTTCATAATACAGTTAAGTTCAAAATGTATTTAATACGTATTTTTTTACAAAGTACCTAAAAAATTATATCGTACGCGACGCGACTCGATACGCTATATGCTGACGATCGATTGTATTAAAAATGACGAGTGTCGATACGATAGTAACGAATAGTGATTGTTTTAGTAACGAATACATACGGATACATAATTTTTACAGCTCTACTGCTGCGTGAATAACTAAGGTATGATTTTATTTGGAATTAAAACCACAACAAACGATTTCCATTATGGTTGTTGGACCCTATATATTCAATTAAAAAGCCATTTTATTCATAAGTAATCTCTTTAAAAATGTTATCAAATTTAACTACCTACCTAATTAATCCTACACATACATGACTTGTTTCATTACTTTCTGAAAAATTTGGAATGTTTATATTAGTTCACGCGGCGTCCGAAGCCCCTTCAGGTTATGAAATATTATTAGGAGTTTTTAAAATGTCATATTAAAAGTGAGATAAATTACTTTATTGTGAAATTAATAGAGTTAAGATTAGCTAAGACATTTATTTTACTGAATTGCATGGTTAGTATAGGGATACAATACTTCAAAAGTGAAACATAATTAGTAATGTTTTAGATGAAAGATAAAATAAACTAATAACTAGTTGACTATATTGTTTTGATCAAGGATTTTAGAACATTCATAAAGGTTTCGTTGAGCTTATTGCACATCGATCGTGCACGTGACAAGATCGTATATATTTGTCTAAACGTTGGTCCCTATAATTGCTATTGTAACTTTGTCACACATACATAGCGATGTAGAATGGGGCCATTGACGCCGCGCGTTTAGCGGCCGGGCTCTCCGAATAAAGGCACATTGAGTCATGATTCATTTTGTTATCCTATACATACAGTACCTAGCACTTTCACATCCCCTTATCAACAATTTCTTTTTATATCGACATAAATCTAATTAAAAGGAATATTTAAATAATATTCTACTTTATGTAATATGAATAATATGTCACACCACTATCCAATTTGTTAGTTTTTCGTACACTTTAGTAATTTCGACATCACGTCCTACAGTCCTTAGATATTAAACTCTTCCCCGATACTCATTTTGGCAACATGGTGGTGGAACTAAAATTGTCTAATTAGCTAAAAGGCGAAATTGCCTAAAATTAGTGCTAGAACGAAGATAATTTCAATAATTTTCTTCGCATTTAATCTCCCGTGAAACGGTTTGCGAGGGCCATTGAAGTTCAGACGGAGCCTCCCAGTCTGGAAATGACTCGTATAAAAAAGGGTCACAGCCGGCTTCCCCCAGCGCCACTTCAGTGCGACTAAACGCCTCGGCAAATTTTCCTATCTCTGTTGAACCGAACGCCTGTTGGAACGCTGGCAGTGGCACCACAGGCGGCCGCTTCTCGTCAGGCGTGGGGCGGCGCTGCTCCCGCACGTATGGATCGCGAGCGGCGCGCAGACCGTCGCGGTCGTCCTGCGTCACGGGCGCGGGGAACTCACACGAGTTGCCGTGACGCGAACTACTTTCACCATTAAAAGGCGAGTTTTCATACACTGAATATGGTGTCGACCTTCCATCTTGGGGGCATAGTTGATTCTGTGCTTGCGGGTGCATGGCCTGCAATTGAAAATAAAAAATATTTACCCAAATGTATACATTTAACCCTTTATAATTCACTATAAAAATATATTTTTAAATATTAATTTACGTTAGAAATCAGAGATAGCCCGTAAAAATAACCGAAGCGGATTGTATAAACTGTCGTTCATAGATATAACTCGTTTTAAAGGTGAAGGAAAACATCGTGAAAAATCTTGCGCACCTAAGAATTTTCAAGGTATATGGAGTCTACCAACCAACATTAAGCTAGTGTGGTATAAGCCTTAATATAAAAAGAGTTAGCCCTCCTCATAAGTAGACGAGCCACGAACCCAACATTGGGACAGTATTTAATACAGTATAAGTATAATTATTATATTTAAAGTCATAACCTTTAAGGGACGGGAGTCAGATGGATAGCGCATATTATGTTCACGAGAGCACGTGCCTCGGGAAGCCCACAGACTTCCGTTGGCTGTATTTGCGCCATTCCAATTTCCGCCGCCTGCTATACCCATCTGGAAAATATAAAAACAGGATATTTATATGCTATGAAAATATATAGTTATATTAACGTACGTTGTTGTATTGATAGTGATACCTGATAGTGAGACCACATCTGCGGGTCGCAATAGGTTGGGCCTCGACTGTTCATACTGCATTCTAAGGGGGGCTGAAAATACAATATGTAATTATTTATTAAAAAAAAATTATATGCTCACGCCGGAATACTGAGACGCAGTTCAAACGTTTAAGATGACATACGTATTTGAGATGCCCTTATCTGTCAGAATTGTAAGTCACGTTATAAAATGAGTAGCCATGAGATAGTCCGCCAGTAGATTAATGTTTCAGTAATTTGGATATAGTATAGTAAAGTATAATACAGGGCTAGTAAAAAAAAAAATTAGTAAAGTAATATAATAAAGATCGCAGGAAGTCGCTGGATGCAGGCCGCTTCCAACAGGTCGGTCTGGAAATCTTTGGGGGAGGCCTATGTTCAGCAGTGGACGTCTTTTGGCTGATGATGATGATAGTAAACGTTGATGTCGTGTAACACATCCCAACTAATTGAAAAAAACTGCTTCCAAAAATATTTGTTTTCGAATTCTTTTTATTTCATGTCCATAAATTCCCTAATCATTTCTGCCGGTATAAAGAAAAATAATAAATAACGTCTCCAACTCTAACTGCACAATGTACTTTTTCAATTATAAATGCGTACATTTATATATAATAAGCTTAAACTAAATAAATAGGACACGTTGAATTTTCTAAATCTTCTAAAAACGAGAAAAGTTATTGATTAGTGCCGTCTTTAGATGGCATTCGTACGCGTCGACTTTTTTACTTCACTTCTTTATACCATAAGCTGACAAACAAGCAGGGTCACCTGATGTTAAATGATCTTCACTAACCAACCTTGCTTTGCCAACCTTAAAGGAAACAAATAATTAAGGAATTGGATAGGGGCGCGGAGTTTAGGCCTCTGGGTATATACTATCTTACTTACCGTATGAAACGCAGGCGCTAATTAATGTCGATTTTTGTAACATATGGGTAACAACCCAGCCCGCCCATTCATGAAGTAGACAAAAGTGTCTACAGTGTGGCTCTACCACTATTCTAAAAATATGCGTTATTACTAAATAAAATTATAGTTTAATTCTTTATACTGTTTAATTGAAACTAAAACACAAAAAAACACTACCGCCACGCTGATGTCAGCCGCGAGGCTCGACGAGTAAGTAGTTCTATTGTAAGTAGCATAGAGCTAATATCGTCAAGGTCGTTGACTTCCGATATGGCAGTATAATTTTATTTACAATAAAATATCGAAAAAATATTTGTTGCAGTGACTTTTGTAAAAATAAAATATTTGAGTGCTGCAGGCTCTCCAGCGGTGCCACATTGACTATCGGTATATCGAAGTGTTGAGGTGCTTGTACAACAACGCCACCATGTCGGTCCGAGTACAAGAACAGAGTACGAAGGCTATTCCACTACAGAGAGGCGTAAGACAGGGAGATGTTATTTCTCCTAAACTCTTCACTGCCGCGCTGGAAGATGCCTTCAAGCTCTTGAACTGGAAAGGATTCGGCATCAACATAAATGGCGAGTACATGACTCACCTCCGCTTTGCCGACGATATCGTGGTCCTTGCGGAATCGCTGGAAGACCTGAGTACAATGCTCGAAAACCTCAACAGAGTTTCTCAACGGGTGGGCCTCAGAATGAACATGGACAAGACGAAGGTCATGTCGAATGTCCATGTTGTGCCCACCCCGATTACTGTTGGAAGCTCATCTCTTGAAGTTGTCGACGAATATGTCTATCTAGGACAAGTAGTCCAATTAGGCAGGTCCAACTTCGAGAGAGAGGTCAATCGTCGAATCCAGCTCGGCTGGGCAGCGTTCGGGAAACTTGGCAAGGTCTTCTCGTCCAAAATACCTCAGTGCCTGAAGACTAAAGTCTTCGATCAATGTGTGTTACCAGTGATGACATACGGCACTGAGACGTGGCCTCTAAATATAGGCCGTATAAGACGGCTCACAGTCACTCAGCGAGCTATGGAGAGAGCTATGCTCGGTGTTTCTCTGCGTGATCAAATCAGAAATGAGGAGATCCGTAGAAGAACGAAAGTCACCGACATAGCTCAGCGGATTAGCAAACTAAAGTGGCAGTGGGCAGGCCACATAGCTCGCAGAACCGATAACCGCTGGGACAGAAAGGTTCTGGAATGGAGGCCACGTACTGGCAAGCGCAGCGTTGGACGTCCACCTACAAGGTGGACAGACGACCTGATAAAGATCGCAGGAAGTCGCTGGATGGAGGCCGCTTCCAACAGGTCGGTCTGGAAATCTTTGGGAGAGGCCTATGTTCAGCAGTGGACGTCTTGTGGCTGAAGATGATGATGATGATGAAGCACAAAAAGTTAAACACGGTTGAATACTTTAAAGATTAAAAAATAAAACGCGCGCGAACAATCGACATAGGAGATGATGTTTATAGTGTAATGGGTACGAGGATGCGGGCGCGTTGTATGCGGGGAGCGTTGGAGATGGCGTTGCATTCGCCTATCGATCTCCCTTGCCCCTGTGCACCATGACGTTGCACCAAATGCATTCATCATCCGGAATTGCCGGGCCATTCAACAATTTGCTCATTATTATTAAAGAAGTTTCTAATAGACAAAGACAAGTCATTCAAAAGAATTTATGACTGAAATGTTGTGTTTATGTAACTTCTATAGAAAGAGAACTAGAATGTGAGAAGGCTTCTCTGCTTTATTACTTAAACTGACTCGATTTATAACAAAATTGTAATATTATTAAATATTTTATGTCTAATAAAATTGCATAGCGTTTTACCTTGTTTCGTAAAGTTTTTAAACAAAAATAAAAAATTCAAAACGATTCGCTTTCACACATACTCTACGATTAAAGCGGTTATCTCCAACACTAGCAATTTTAACACTCAATTTTGATGATTTTCATGACTGTAGTGCTACGATAGTGCTACGTTCGCTACGAGTGGGCGCTACGCCATCGAGACAAATATTAATATAGTCATAAGTGGGAAAGTATTTTGTTAAGACATCCCGTCCTGCCTCATTCGTAAATAAATTATATAGGTATAATGATATCTAGCTACAAACGTAAAAGAAATGACCTAACATATCCTACAAAAAAATAATCTTAACAGTTTGCATAATATTTTTTTTGCTAGGGCAGGTCGTCGCATAAAACGCGGCAGAACATTTAGGTATTTATGCCTAGAGATGTCAACTTTGAGGAGTAATAAGAACTACTTGTGTTTGGAAGCGATACATAGAATAGTGAGGGGAAATTGGCAGAGGCTAACTATCGAGCGGTAACCAGCAAGCGAGGAGCGCGCGGCGTGAACCACGTGACTTATCGATCAGCGCGGCGCCCACGACACTCGGAAAAATCAACCGCTGACAGCTTTCATAGGCCACCTCCACCTCTCGACTCACAACCCCCCCCCCCCCCCCCGCAGCTCCGCTGGCGCCCTACCCCTGCGCCGCACTACGATCCCCGCCCTCATTAGCGCCTTTGTGACGCTCATTTGTCTCGTAACATGACGCCGTAATGATACCACTTTCGGCATGATTATTCGTTAACGTTTAACATACTAACATATCCCATTTGCGACTAATACCCCTTCTGTACTGCAAGTCTGCAAATGTCGTTATCAGCATCCTAACTGATTTATTATTTGTCACAAACTTTTCTTATACTACTAATAATACTTGTATTATTATTAATATTATATTAATACATATAATATTGTGCCTTGTTTTAATGATCATAAATAATATAACGAAGTTATAGAATAGTAAAAGTTAGCAGTCAAACGAATTAACACATGTTTTATACAACAAACTTTGGAAGTTCATTATATTAAATGCCAAATAAATATAATCCTTACGTACAAGGCATTGAGTTCATAACATATTCAACAACCGAAATAAGGATGGGCGAGGATTTAGCTGTTCTCTGACAATGACCTACATAATTTAAACTGATCGTTTCGATTCGCGATGACCTTATTTATTAGGACTCCGTAAATAACTTAATTACAAACAAATGTATAGTACAACATAGTTTATTACATATTTGTTCACGGGTTAATGGCAGTGGCGTTAATTTATTTCCACTCATGAGTACGCTATACAAATATAATAAAGATGTAAACTTTATGCGTTTGATTATCCCCTGGAGCTACTTATAGAATGAAAGTTCTGTTACCATAAGAAGATAGATTAGACTTGAATGTTATATGCTATTAAAACATAGATATGTAAGTGCAAGAGGTAAGTTACATAAAAAACCACGCGGGTAGTGCCGCGAGCAAAACATACAGTATATCTTGTGCTCTCATAAATAACTTTGAGTTAACTTTAGTTAAGAAATATATTCGATAATTACCATTCCAAATAAATAATGAGGAAGCAATACAAATCTAGACTAAAGACACAATTAAAATTAAAAATAACATAACCACAGCACAGCATTCACTTTTTAACCGAAACCAAACACCGTTTGATATTTGAATCGTGGATATCTTATAGAAATGAAATTCAGTAGCCGAAATTATTATTCCGGATATATTGAGTGCAAGAATAAGCCTCTTTTCTTTACGTTAGGTGCTCTTGTTTTTGTTATGTTTAAAGTGATAAAACCATGCTGTAAAAAAATATAGGTAAAAAAGCAAAAAGACGCGCCCAATCTTTTTTTTTACTAAGTAGTATAAATATTCAATAAATATATTAAATATTTATACTATAGCCAGCCATATGACTGGTAAGTCACTCAACAGAAAAGTAAGTACCAGTGGCTAAGGCTCGATAAAAGACAATTCCTTCCAACTTCCCTTTTTAATCTTATCAAAAAATGATTACGTATTATTGTGGCCTATAATTTTATACGTCTTATTGACATAACGAATATACCTTACAGTCACACTATTACCCAAAAGATAATAAAGTTCAATAATAATATCGATAGAAATACATAACCAAAATTGTAATAATGTAGCGCTGTCGTCTCTATAATTAACAATGGTTTCCCTTTTGATAAATATTACCAATTACTGTCACTGATAAGTGCGTATAACTAAAATTTCATTATAAAGTACGTCTTTATTAAACCATCATCATCACGATTGCTGAAACGAAAACTTTTATCGCAATATTGCATTTCTGACTGTGACTAGAGTACCTATATAAAAGAAGTCAACGCGCGTGTATCTGTCTCTATGATAACGTCAATATTGAGATCCGCGGCATGCATTTGCAGTTTTTCCTGACTTTCGTCTGCTTTTATTAACGTCTTTATAAAACGAGGATGTCGATTCAACTCAATTTGGCGAACATCGATTTCTCCCCCAATTGTGGACCGATTTTGTCCGAAAAAATTTCATTCAATAGAGTTAGGCTGCAATGTGGTCCCATATAAATTAGGCTAAGATATATTAATGGAGTACGGACAGCGACATGGGCACCGACTCCAAAGAGACCTATAGAAATTATTATTTTTGACTATGTAGTTATATTTTCTTGAAACTGGTTTTTGTGTTTTGTAAAACCCCATTTCGTAGGAGCCGAGGATGAACAATATAAATAAATGAATTGACTTAGAAACTATTAACATCTAACTTATGTAAAAATAGACACTGTTGCTATTTAAATACATTTATGCAATTATTTATTTCAGCAACATGAAGTAAAAAGCCAAAACAAAGTAATAATTAAATTTTATATTTTATCGAGTTTCTAAACGCGTATTATGTAAAACTATCGTATCACTATCTCCATACAAACCGCATTTTTTTCAATTTAGTCACTATTATTAGCTTCTGATGGCGTTTACAGCTTCATTGGAAAAGTTGGCAAGCATTTCTGCTGTTTTAGCCAGAATAAAATATTAACGCAACTAGTTCAAGGAATCGAGATGGATCAATGTTGCATCGTTTCATATTTGTGTGAATAATAATATAATAATGTTTTATTTTTTACAATGTTATATGTATTTAGAAATTTTAAAAAAAACCTTTTCAAATAAAGAGTACATAATAATAATACATACACCCAACAGTCACATATATAGTCCAGACCTCACTCTAGGTTAAACCTTTATCGTGGTATCCTGAACTACGAGGGACTTGCGGTCCCACAACACCCAGACCCGAAACCAACATTTGTGGATCACACAAACATTTGTCTCGGTGCGGGAATCGAACCCACGGCCTCTCACTCCGTAGCCGGCTTCTCGCCCGCGGCGCCACCGAGACTTCTTTAAACTTGAAATTTATTTATAATGAAAGTAAATAAGACGAACTTCAATGGTCAATTATGGCTAATGTCAGTCTTTTGTTGGATTACGGCTCAATAAGAATGATATATGAAGATATTACTAATTTTGTCAGTAATGTTAATAGAAAGGTATGGAAGATATTTCTTGTGCTCTACAATAAACTTAACAAAAGGTTTTCGACTCTGCTATACTTTATGTTATATTGTACGATCAGAGCTTTTGGTCTTTTCTCTCACATTCACACTCTTGTTCTGTCTTGTCTGAAAGGAGCGATTTCCTGTGAGTACAAGAGTGAGTTACATTATATTACATAGTTTACATACATTAACCCGTTCATAAGACGGCGGCATTGCCGCAGTTTTTCGCCAACTGATTGATGTCTCTGAGATCACCAAATATGTTAATCTACATAGTCTCTTTGCGTCAATTTTAAGGTTGTTTCTTCCTCCTAAACATAGGTTCCCTGTTATAATCAATTATTGATGTATTATTTTATTTATATCAATTTATCAATAAATTAATATTGACAATAATAATAAATAACTCACAGTAGGCGGAAGCGGAAGATGGTGCGAAGGGTTGATCGCGCGCTGCTCCCGCCGTGACACAGCGCGTCGCACCCGCGTCTCCTTGCATGCGTACACTCCGTAATCTGACAACATACGTCACATGACATTAGCCCTATACTCAGGCGCAAATACAGGTTGCACCAAGGCAACTCCCGTTTAATGTACTAGATACAATTTTAACCTACTTTGATTCTGCTCCGCACCTGTACTTATTGCAATAAATACAGTTCTATACAAGCACTACATGAAGTAGCATCATTATTTTAAACAGGCTAAATAAAACGTCAAAAAAGTAAAGAAAGTAAAGATGGTAAAAGCTTTAACTACAAACATTTTTATTCCGTGAAACCATTTTACATGAGGAAGAAAGGGAGAAACTAGTGAAAATTTATAGCTATATAAAGTTTATTAGTAAAGATATAAACCAGTAATAATATTGTCAGTTCAGTTTCAGGCCATATTTTTTCTTACTTTGTTAAGTTCTTAAAATAAAAACAGTTTTATAATTTTTAATTAAATTAAATTTTAAGTGTAAACTTATCACTTAGGGCGTAAGTGTTATTTTAGTACCAGATCATAAAATAATAACTAGAGTTTATGCTGTATGAATCAACAAAATGTTCAGTTAAAAGTACATTGCCTAAAGTTTTACAGATAATATCATTCATGTAATCGAGAAATAAAACTCGTTATATCCAGGAATGCAGCTTCCATAAATAGAAATTAAAATACAAATTGTCATCGTCGTATTAAATTGCATGGAAAAATATTTGCATATTCATTAATCATTGAACCGTGTTGGAGCGTTTAATGTAAGATATGAAGCTTGATTGTAAACAAAACATTAGCTCGATCATGTTGGAGGTACAGCTGTGAGGATGATCATTATAGAAGCAGTTGTGGGACATAACGACGGCGTTACATGTTCACGTATTGCGAAACACGTATACCAAGTTTGCAGTGAAACGCGACGCGGGCGTTAGTACCCTGGTCAATATGTAGAGTGGCTGTGCCGTGCAGACGATCAATCGCGCTGCGGTGCGGGTGTGGGGGGAAGTGGTCGGGGTAGAGTGTGCGGGGAGTGCGGGGTGCGCGGCGGGCCCGTGACCACCTGTAGCGTGCCCCCAACGTCCGCCGACTGCCCCCCGCCGCTTCTGACATCGACACGTGACGTCGACGCCGAGAAATCCGCCCAAACGTAAACATTAATTCTTACTTCATTCTTCATTGTTCAGAATGTCGGCTCGCGCCACGCGCGCGGATTCCGATCTCTCTCTGTATTGGTAAACAAATTTCAGGTGAACGCGCGCCGGATTCATTGCTCTGTGTATATTATGATAACTGAACCGTCGACCGAGTGTTATGTACATACGTAGGAACTTGTACGATGTTTGTAATTAAATTATGTTCAAGGAATTAGATACAGTGTAACGGATATGGTTGTGTACTGTCTACTCTGTTTTTAATACAATCACAGATAATATACTCTACGTGAACTCTTCAGACATACACAATATAATATCACGCAATATACAGCAGTTAGAAATTAAATCAACATTACAACAATAACTGAAAAAAAATTCTTGTGTAGAAAAAAAATGTAAAAATTATTTGAAAATAAAAAAGTTAATGTTGATATTTCAATTTATTTTATTATAGCCTCATCAACACAGTCACAGCGTACTAAGGCTGAAAACCGTGTGGTCCTGGGTTCAACTCCCAGGTCGTGCGATCACAATTTTCACCTCTATCTACACCTGACATCAGGTGTAGATTGAGTGTGCCCACTTGCTCTTTTGCCGGCCTATGCTATAAAAAATAGACCCCCGGTACCATAATATGTTTGACCTTGTGTTAGATACGTTGTGTTTATTCAGAAAGACATGCAAGTTGCATTAAAAAAGAACGTACGAGTAAATAATTATCAAACCGTACTGCTTATTTTTTTTCATACCCTGACCACCATTATGTTTTAAATATTTATGTAATTCACAACTACGTATGAATACAGATAACATTAGCAAGCATAACATCGACACACACATTTCCGGTACCTGAGTTAAAAGTTTTTGGTATTATCTTTAGCCAGTATGTACTTAATTATTTAATTATTTACTGAAGTGTAAACAAAATAACATCCTAATATTTGTAATTTTTTTTGGTTTGCCAGTATTTTACTGTATTATGCTCTAAATTTTATATAACCGTTTGGCGTACTTAAGGAGAGTTGGTACATTTTATATTTTTACGCTATTGAGTTGAAGGCAGAGTATTGGAATTCATTTAGCAATGGCGTCTATACCAACCCGGCGGCACGACATGTTCTGGATGGTGCACATGGTGTGGGGGGTAGTCGTAGCGGTAGTAGCGCGCGTAGGGCTCGTGCGCGAGCGGTGCCAACGGCGCAAGCGGCGCGTAGTAGCCGGCTGCGTATGGCGCGTATGGCAACGGTGCATATCCGTAGCTCTCCCACACGCCCGCGCTATTCGTGCCACCTGCGTACTGCCCGTGCCCGTGGCCGTGCCCGTGCGCCCGGTACTCGCCGTAGTTGCAGCAATCCATGACCGTGCGCGCCCTACGCGCCCGCCAGCGCGCTCGCCGCCGACACCACCGTCCATCCTCGTCGCGCCCGCGGGCCGCTCCGCCACATCACCATGCTTTCCCACTTCCTTGCACCAGAAACCGCTGTCTATGCCAGGTTCGAGTCCTTTAAGGGCATATCGACGGCTTCACTCTCTGTATCAACATTGTCGACATACCGCAGTACAGTTTAATGGTTGTTTGCCGACTTTTAAACTAGATAAAAGTTTAGCGTTATAAAAATTGCTCCTATAATTTCCTCGGAAAATAGTTTTGAATACTTTGGAGCGGGTCGGCAACTCGCGTACAGATCGAGCGCAGTTACGCGGCGGGTATCGTACGCGGGTGCGACGTTAGCTAGCGAAAAGAGGTCGTTCGAGTTTGTCGGCGACAGCGAGAGATTCGACAGAGGAGGGCGGCAGCGAGGCGCGGGCCGCGAGGGAGGGGCGACGCCCGCTCGCCGGCGGCTCGGCGCGGCTCGGCGCAGCGCGGCGCTCGACGGACGCCGACTGAAGGCGTCGCGGAATCGATACGCCGCCGCCGCCCGCCACCGACACCCGCCCGCCAACGCCGCCCGCCCGCACTACCTGCCTGCGCCCGTATTGCGCGCGAACTTTGTCTTCCCCGACGGAATTTTATATTTAGAACCATGGTGAAACGATTGATCGATACTTTGCACTATTAATTAGTACTTAATGCCACTTTTACTTTTTCATTTATTATAATGATGATACATGTAGGTATGCTTTAACCTATACAAGGTTTGCTGAACTTGCACAAGACAGCGACAAAGTTTTAAATTGTATCCTCGTTTATCATTCTTTTCGAGCGCTCTTTGATCAGTATGATTGAACAACGAGCTGTTATAGTTCGTCGTTTCCTGACTTTACGAGAGTCGAAACTTTTATTGCTCATTTGACAATTGCTCAGTAGATGAAATTGCGCTTGTTGCCAGGTGGTAGATACTTGCAAAGTTTTATCGAATTGCGCGTAGGTGGCAGTGACCCACATCGACGATAGACGTGCGGCGCATCACCCGCGCCCTTCGTTCTTCTACCTACTATATCTACGCAAAGTTTTGTCAAACATTATTAAATTTACTATAGCACGCACTATACATTGTCGGTTACAACTTTGAACTGCGATGAGAATTAAAGAGCTTTCCAAAAGTAACTGTGCTCATTAAATAAACTATTACAAATAACAAACAATACATACGAATTATGCGTAATTAGCACATGCAATATACCTTTAACTACAAATCAAATATCAATAAATCGTAAAATAAAAAATTACAAGTCGCTAATAGTTAGTTATATTACATATACTAAGCTTAACCTTTAAATTCAAAACTCTACTTTGTAAAATAGATATTGAGCAACATAAACTATGATTCATACAAAATGCTCCCATCTTTTGTTTTTATTTTAAATTATTTAATGACTTATTCCTGTATTGCCAGACATGAAAAATAAGAGTGTCGAGACACAGAAAGGGCCAATACACGTGTATTAAAGTGATGAGATAACTTTTTCGCGGTAATATTCAGATTAAGTTGACCTGTGACCATACCGCCGCGCGAGTTCTTCGCTACTCATGGGATCACGTATCTACTTAAGTTGCTTAACTTCACTAACTAACTCTGTTTATTTTATGAATTTCTGTTAACTACCTCCGCTGTGGAACACTGATAATAATTTATTATGGGAACTAAGTAATATTTTAGTAATAAGATTTATAATAAAATACAAACATAAATACATTCATATGCATTCACGCCTATAATCCTCGAAGGGGTAGGCAGAAGTGCAACCAGTACACCCACATTTCACCGAGTGTTATTTATAATAAATATGTACATAATAATATATAATATTTTTGATATACCTAATTTAATAATAAAAAAGTAACTTTTTGAGTCCAAAAAGTTTTAATAGTTCAAAAAGATTTAATATTTTTTCTACAATCAAGTTTGCATGAAACAATATCGAGGAACAGAACCAGCTCGACCGGGTCGTTACCACTGTTTTATAGAAAACAGACGAAAGGTAGCCGCTTACTCCGTCATTTTGTATAGTGAGTGAGATATACTGAAGCGCAAATCCCCCTTCCCTTCCCTTTTATTATCCCTTTCCTTTAATATCGGCAACGCGGCTATGATTCTTCTCGTATTGTGGGCATACATGGGCGGTGGAGATGACATACCATCAGGTGACCTACTTGCCTGTTTACCAGCCCATACAGTAAAAAAAGGAGCGCTCTAATATAACCTTGACGTGAATTTACCATCAGAGGCATTGAATAAAAACAATTGTAACTAGTTAGTAAATCTTACAGATTAAATTAGTGAGCGATATATTTATCTAATCAGCAATGTCATAAACATAATTATAATAGTAGGAGTATAAAAAAATTACGAATTAAATTTGTTAATGGTTCACATATACTAATCTACTTGACTCTACTAGCTACGATTATAACCAACCACAAATGAAGATTTTAAAATAGAATTAATGCCTGTTACAATAACTATTTTACTAAACATTTGTATTGGTAGGTACTGCAGATTGTTAGTATCGTCGCATCGAGTAAAATCGTTATTTTCAAACCGGTGTCGAATTCAATCTTCCCGCTTTAAACTGACTGCACTTGTAAAGCATATAATTTTTTTTATACTATCGACCATTGTGTAATTTGAAATCAATTAATACAACTATTGTATAAAAATAATGATAATATTTGTATATTATATTTGTGCTTCGAGGGGAGCCATTATATGTAACCGACTCCGGAAGACAAAAGGGAATGACAAAGAAAATATACATTACTGCAATTTAGATTATGAACTTAGGCAATCTTCGTTTAACCTACCACCATCAGGCGAGCGCTTTGCTCGTCTCGTCATTCAACCAAATAAAAATAAATAAAAAAACCTGGAAAACACAAAGGGTGATGATAATGATCCATTTGAGCAGTTGTAACATTTTTTGTCATAAATGAAAGACGAGGCCCGAAAAGCTGGATATTGTTTCCACATTCGTACCAAATCCTAAACGAAGAATGTCGAAATGCATAATGGTAATCGTAGTATTGTAATGTTCCCAGAGGAGTTTACGTCAGGCAGGCGGCCGGTCGTAAAAATAAAGGTGACAGAATAAAAAAAATCGTAGTACTTTAACGGTGGTAGTCTGAAACTTATTTCTTACAATGGAATAAATGCTTAATCAAACTGCAAATAATGATTATTACTGTATGTGATTGTTCCAGATTACGACAAATAACTTTGAAATAAAACTAATTTAAACGGATTTTATCGCGGTTATTTATTAATTTTGATCCCGAAGTTTCGAAAGCTTTTCACCCTTCGTGGTCACGGGGTGGACTGACCTGGCTGATTAATAAAAAACCGCGATAAAATCCGTTTAAATTAGTTTTATTTTAATGTGATATATTCGCGTAAACATGACAAATAACTTATTTAAAGTTTATGATATTTGTTGTTATGGTTTATGATGTTTTATGGTTATTTACAATGACGCAGGAAATACGTTATGTTGGAGTTTATTAATGTGTCTTCGAATTTCGAATTAATTTAATCATCTATAATAATTTTTCGCTTCATAATGGGGAGAGGTTACTAATTTATTGGCAGAATATTGATATTGCTTACAGATCTTACGTATGCGACACACTACCAAACCATTTTGCCGCCACTTGAAGAAAATTGTATTCAATTTGGAATAAATTAATGTAATGTAAAAAGTAGGTACATACTCCATTATTTTTTAAACGATAGCTTTAATTATTGCTTTGGAAAAACTAACAAACATCTATGTACATATACAGGTACAAGCAGACAAAAGTTGTATTTCGCCCAATAGATACTGAAATCTATGTACATAGCACGTTCTAAAGAAGTAATAACGAGACATCAAGAATTTTACGTGGTCATAAGACTTATGTTCAATTCTGATATTATTATACTTAGTCAAAGAAATATTTTCACGCAATTTTTTATGCTTTGTCTTTAAGGTAACATTAATTCATACCTAATACAAAACTTACTAAACTAACTTACTAAAATCTTACAAAGAAATCTCTTGTTCGATTTAAAAAGCATGCCCATTACTGAAACAAAATTCCTGTTATAAATTGAATGTTACTTGTAGCATACACAACAGGATCGGTTATTAATATTTGTCACGTGAAATGAATGGGTTCATGTGTAAAACTATTGAATTTTTGATGGCACGCGAATCTATAAAGGCAAGTGCTTTATCACGTAGGCGGGTAATGTTGACGTCTGTAAATGTCGATAAGTATGTTCTAATGTATGTTATGTAGTGGGTAGAGAAGCCAGGCGCGGGTTATCATGCAGATTGCGGCGAATCAATAGGGGCGCCTCGGCCACTGACGGCGGATGACGATCAATATCGTCCCAGTGGAGCTGTCTCCGCATTAAGGGGCTTCCTCGAACGCCCTTACACCTACCCGCAATCTATCTACACTTCGTACCTAACTTTACGTCGCGATGCAACCAATGCTATTGTTGTTAAGCTACTATGAATATTTTAAAAACGTGATTTATTTGTAGCTGTATTGCAATTTTATGTTGATGATTTATTTACTTACCCTTTTATGATTTAAATAAACATCTTGCCATATATAAATATTATTCGTTATTTTTACAAGTAGATAAAACTAGATGTCTTAAGTTCATGGCATTTTAACAGTAATTTTGAGGTCTCCCAAAATGTTAATTTTCTCTTATTAAATTTGTATTTTCAAATATATTTTTAGGGTTGTAAGTAAGTTTATTATATGTACTTTCTCATCGTATTTTTTTTTTAAGTTGAACGATGTCTGGTTTTAATGCCGAAACATTAAACATAAAGTCACAATACCTTACACAGCGAGTAGGTATTTAAATGCTTTAGCCGAGACGGCATTCAGACAGTCTATTATTCGGATGGCTATTCGGATGGGTTCACAACACTTTTCAAGAAATTTGTCACGCAATTAGGTCCCACTTAAAAAATAATTACAGTATAAAAAGAAACCAATAAACCACAGAAGTTGCGAGAGCACAGAATGATGAAGTAAAGTAAGTAAGTACCCAATAAAAAGTTTATTTTGAATAGGTTAAAAACAAAGCACAAAACATTGCTAGATCTGGGTTCATCGCATTTTTAAGAAGACTCACGCCGAAACTGACGCCGCCTGACCATCTTGATAAACACGACCACTCTGTTAAGAGTGCCCGACTAAGAAGAATAGCATGTCGACTTTATTTAACTGTGTACCCGTGGAAATCATGATACAACTAACTTACCATTTTGATCAAATATAGCGGTCCTTCAATTCCTAGTATGATGAAACTGCAAAAAGCTTTTGTATGTTATGTTTTATATATGAAAGAACATTTTTTTACTAGCGAGAGGTCCTTTTTAAATTCCTACTCATTCGTCTCTGTCGCTTTTTTAAAATTCGTAAAAATTGTTTGGCTTCAAGTTTTTTAATGTTATCTATCAACTAATTCTCCCGCCAAATTTGGCAGGTCTGCGTCTAATGATGCTAAATCCCTGCGGCTACTTTCCTAGTCCATCATCAGATTGTAGTTACCATCAATCAGCCAAGTACTCATCGAAACCTGTTCAATTAGACCAAACACCATAATATATTGCTATTAATCGATGGGTAGGAAGATACAGCCGTCTGTAGCTCATATCATGCATGCATCAAGTCAAGGGTAACTAGTATTTGGTAACCAGCTAAGAACACTAAATTAAATTACTTTTAAATAACTGAATCCCAATCGCCCCAACCGTTTAGTCGCTACGATTTTACAGACAGATACACTTATAGACAGGCAGACAAAGGGGTCTTGTTAATAACGCCCCTATTTTCTGTCGGGGAATAAAAGACGATTTTGTGGAAGTTAAAGAAGCAATATCTCTATCTACATAGAATATCAATTGATTGATTCTAATTGTAGGGATCGCTAGATAACTGTTTACCTACGTATCAGCCTTACGATTTTACCGATACCGAAAGATGGTACCTTTAATAGCTAAACATAACATAATAACATCATGTAGGTATTTTATATTCGAACCACGAGAATTTACATTTTATTAATTTCATAATGTGCAAGATCAATTAATAATCAATTCTGAGAGCTAAAACTATAACTCTACCATAATTTATAAAGTTTGCATACGTGGCAAATGTAACTTAAACTGACAGAAATAGTGCTTTCATTCACGTTCACTTTTCCATAGAAAATAATATAAAAAGAATATTCCAAAAACTTGGGCGTTTCATCATAGCGTGATGCCCAACCTGGGTCGTTCGATCCGCTTGAATAAAATTGTCTAGGTACCATTGTACTGGAAGGAATTGACACCAAAACTCTAACGATCGACCATACCTATTTCACTGTTCTTTCCAAAACATGAAAAATAAAATAAACTATTGTTGTTGGAGTAGTACAGCAACTCGTGCAAAAATCACCTTATAAGAAAAATCAAAAACCAAAAAAATCACCTCTAATGGGATACAATAAGGAACAAAAGCTTGTGTGCGAAGTGCGTCTGATTTTTTAAAGATAGAATAGTGGAAATTAGCATTTAGGGTTCTGTATAATTTCGAATAACTAGCTAATAAAAAATCGGATGTGCGGATTTAAGAGTTAATTGGCTAGTGTTACTCAAAAAATTGGGAAATGTCGAATGGTTCCCGAGATGTTGACGAGATTTTACACCCGGAAGCACGACTGGAATGCATACTGTGCTTTCATAAACTTTCAGTAAAATAATGACTTGGGCACACAGTACGAGCCAGCGCTCAGTCAGGTGCGACTCGGTTACGTACAATGTCTGTTACCAAGCCATAAGTTACGCTGGGAAAAATAAGAAGGCCACAATTATAAGAAGCATATACTTTATTCGTAACATAATTTAAAATGTAAATCTTGTAAATTTCTGAATAAAACATTCAACAATGCTACGATAGCGTAAATATTTTCAATAAACGTAACTATCAATATAACTATCTACTTACATAGGTACACTATGAACTATACATGATAATAATACGTAACAATTTTCACTAATGGCATTCAACATGGAGTAATCAAATCAACAATTGGTTCTTTAAAATTAATAAAAAACTTATAAAGTAACAAAATAAAAGTGATTAGCGTAAACTAATGAGAAAATAAAATATTTCTACGACAACCCAAATTACACTATGAATAATAATAATATTGGTAACATAGAAAATATCTTCGAGAAAACAATATTCTACTAATTCAATAACTTATGTCACAATATTTTGGCACGATTTACCAAAAATTAAAGGACATAGCATAAATATATTTCCATCTAAACGCACGACAAAGACACCGTTGGTTACGGGTCCAGTTCTGAGGCACACGCTTATCTCTTATTTTAGAATTGACTCATAGAATTGTTATAGGTATCTGACACGAGCTTTATTAGTTTTTTTGTTATAGTTGGACGCAAATACACAATAACATTTCAACCTACACCAAGTAAAAATTTAGATATTGATTTTATTTAGCTAAATTCATTAGATTTAAGTAGGTTAAATTCCTATTTTATAAAAAAAATCATAAATGTAACATTTCCCATGAACAATCATGTAAAATAGAACTTTAAATTATTAATTAAAATTAATTAATTTAGCATACATAATAAAATGAATATAACATATGTTACTTGATGTTGGCTGAAATATTGCATATTTTCATCCAATTGTGCCTTAAAACTATTCCCTGATATAGTAATTTCACTGCAGTATACAATACTTTCAGTAGACTTCGAATCACTTGTAGCGCGGCACTCTATCGTACACTACAATTGAATTTAGGAACACATTGGCGGTATATGAATTGTGGATTCAACACAACTCAATATTCAAATACCAAAAATATAGAACCTTCATGCATATAGCATTACTCTCGGTATACTCGTAAGATTTCTGAATAATTACACAGTTCAAAATAAATCTACTTAATTTTCTCCTTTCTACATATTCTGTCTAGGCAGTAATGCTGATATTTATCGAGCACCAAAAATATAATTAATGAAAAAAGTATAAAAACTCAGAGCTTCAAACATAATTATTATAAATATAGGCGGGGAGATTATTTTCGATGCATTGCCTAAATAGGGATTTCTAACAATTTGGTTTATGTGTATTACATTATTTCTGTAATATGTCAGAAATACGTATACATTTATAAATTTAACAGTGTACAGGCTAATTATTCTCTAGGATTTCACAATCCTTAGTAGTATTTACTATAACAAACTGATTGGCAACATATAAAATATTTCTCACTAAGATTAAGATCTATAGAAGATAATATCCTAAACTCTTGAATCCCTTATGCAACCATTATATTTGCTCAACTCTCAATACTTGTTTTACTTTGAAAGATGTTAGCACCAACTATTCAAAAATATTCAGTTTAGGTGGTACATTAAAAACTTTACTATAAATACATGTACAAAATTTTAATTACTTTGAAAATTTATTTTTAGTATAATTTTATTTAAATAACCAATTATATTAAATGCTGCGCATTTTAATTTTCACTTTACTAACATTCCACACACGGCAGAAATCAGTCTCTTCTTACTTATGTCTGTTACAAAAATTTCTCCAGCAAGACATACAGACATCTTACAAGGCACATTTTTTCCCTTTAACTTATCAGTATCTTGCCGTAATTGACAAGAAAACCAACTAAGGCACAATATTGAAGCAAACCTTTCGCATATTAATTCCTTTGACCATGACTTGTCCACATATGCTCCTTGAATGTTTCGCGCATTGTGAATGACCTCGGACATAAGTAGCAACACAATCTATTGGTCAAATCTGAATGCATTAGCCTCACATGATACTTGAGAGCTGATTGGTTCGAATACTTCATTCCACAGTGAGGACAGTCCCCACATATAGCTGCATGGTTAGATTGTTGATGTGACATACCTTGGGATGTTGATGTTCCAGGTCCCAATACATTAACAGTAGACATACCCGCTAGTAATAATAAAGCTTGAGATTGTTCCTGAGAGTATGTATTATCAGAGTCAGTACCGTCTTGATGTTCAGACAGTAACACCTCTGGTTCGTAATCTATATCTGACTTTGGAGAATGTTTCTCATGCTTCACAACATGTTCCTCATTAGTTGTACTTTTGCCAGGGCTCTTTGATGCTACACTGGTAAAATTTATATTCTCAGCACTGATATCTTTTGCTTTGTTAGGATTAGTAGCTTCTCCAGTGTTTGTCACTTTCTTTGTTGATGTGGTATTGGAACTTGTATCATTTTTCGAAGGGTTAATACCTAAAATTAAACATTCTCATATTTTTAATTTATTACTGATAATTGTTATAACATTTTTTAAATCACAGATCATGAATAGCATTATAGATAATAACATAAACTATGGCATTCTGTATAGAAACCAAATGTGACAATAGAATATTTGACTATGATCAATTTTATACATTATTTTATGTGTAACCAAATACGAAAAAGAACTGTATGGCGAAAACAGAATTAAAGTTGGGCAAAAAAGCAAAGGGCACCTAGTGGGGGAAATCTTACTATCTCCGTTGCACACGTGCACCGTAATGGCGTGACCCGTTTTATGACGTCACACGACATGTGCATCCTTTTTCTGTCATTTGCCAGCTATCCCTTCTAGCGGATTTAAATGGAATTTATCTTTATTCCTTCTGAAACTTTTGGTAATGTAACTTATTGATTTAAATAATAAAAATAATTCAGTCAAAAATTATCAGACCTATTCATACATACTAATTTTATTATGAAAGTATGCATCAATGATATGATGTTGCGCTAACCTATAGTTTAATCTTGGTGCACTATGTAAGTCCAAATACTACTATGTTACCCATGATTTGCAACTTTTATGACAGAAAAAAAATTACATAAGATCTGGACTGTGTCCATGTCATACAAGATATCAAAGAAATAAATATTACCTGACAACAAAGACCTGGCAAGCATACTATTTTCATAATCTGGTAGACTATCATCATTTTCTGAATTTGCATTTATTGATAATACAGGTGAAACATTATCATCAACCCGTTCTGTTTTAATTGTTACAGGTATGTTATCTGCCTGAAATGTAAAAAAAGACATTTTTCATTACAAAAATGTTACATGGAACAATAATATCTGCAACAATGATACCGCACTGTAATGGTCATTTTACACAGTGATGTCAAAGTTTTAGTCAAAAAAAAACGGGTTGCACTCCGGGAGTGCCGACAGAAGTGATAACTTACCAAACAAGATGCGAGAATACAAAATTACGGCAACATGTCCACTTGACATGATAAAAGTTCATTCTACTCTCTTCGCGTTTATGCGAACCTGGTACTTTTTACGGCAACATGTTCCAAATAAGAAAAAACCTAAAAAGTTTTTCTTTGTTCAAATCGTCATTTGTTTATTAATTACGGCTACTCGCCATGAAAAATGGACATTCAACTCTCTTTGCGTTTATGCGAACCTGGTACTTTTTTTACGGCACCATGTTCCAAATTATAAAATAATCAATATCAAAAACAAAATTACGGTAATAACACGTCTCATTCATCAGTCGGCTAGCGCTGGCTGGTCAACTGGCCCGCGTGACGTCTCACGGAAGGTTCTCGAATATTCTGGAACCTTCCGCTCGCCGCCGCTCGCGTTACGGAACGTTTCGGTTCACCCTCCCATAAGAAGTTATCACTTCAAAAAAAGTCATGTCAACTACCCTACATGTTCACTAATGTAAATTTTTATATGATTTGACGTTTCTTAAACACATTCACACATGGCTAAATATGATTTAAGGATGGTTGTGCAAGTCAGCCTTCTGTTTAATTTGTAATTTTTCATAAGTTCACTTCATAATTAGATTTCGTGAGTGAAAGTTGCGAATGTAAGGCCTTAGGAAGCATGCCATGGCACAGAAATAAGCTTGGTGAATTGTGGATGCAGCACTATTTGCACCTCCACCTACTCCTTCTGGGATAGAGGCTTAAGTGTATGTTAATGGTGCTGCCACACCAGTGTTAGAAAATGTTATATAACATTTTATAACACCGGTGTGGCAGCATCATTTAGTAAACATTTCTTAACAATTTGTAACATTTTGTAACATTTCTTAACATTTTATAACCGCAGGCGGCGGTACTTTTGAGAGCGGCGCCGTCAAAGAAGCCGTCAAAGAAGAATGTTCAGAAATGTTAGAAAATGTTAAGAAATGTTATAAAATGTTAAGAAATGTTATAAAATGTTAGATTTAATGTTAGAAAATGTTTGTAAACATTTTATAACATCGGTGTGGCAGCACCATAACTTATCAATAAACAGTATTGAAATAGTATTATCACCTGAGACAACGACAAACTCTTCCCGTTTGTTGTAATTGACGGTTGCTCATTCTTGCTGTCATGTTTTTTATCAACATTGACATCGGGTACAAATCCAACGACATCAGTTTTTGATGATTGTGAGAAATTATTTTTGTTATATATCACATCACATGTTTCAAGGACTTTACTTTTTTTCTGACCATCACCTATTGACACATCATTGGGCTTGTCTGACGTACTACTCCTTCGTTTCTTTAATGCTGGTGGTTTTGTTTCTTTGTGTGCAACATTCAAGTGGGGTCTTGATGATATGGTCAATTGTGTGTACAGTTTGTTTGATGTGTTTGGTGAAGAGAAGTTTTCTTTCTGTAAAAGAAATATCGCAGATTCAAACCATTACACTGTAGTCATACCATTTTATTTTGACAGCCTTGATGGCTCCGTGGGGGAGTAACCTGCTTGTGAAGTAAAAGGCTACAGTTTTGTTTCCCGCACTAAAGAAATGTTTGTATTACCCACAAATATTAGTTTCATGTCTGGGTGTGCTTTCTCTTCAGAGGAATTGATGATGGGCAGGCAGCTAGTTCTAAAAACTACAAGCCAAATCGATGTTGCGGCAAATGGTATAAGGGCAGGTGGAAGAACAATAAGAAATTATAAACCACATTAAGAAATAATATAAAGAATTATGTGTTTGTTTATTTTGTATGTGGTAACACATAATTCGTCCAAATTAGTAATTGTTGTTGGTACTCATGTGAGATTTTTGATATAGAAGAAAATAAGTTGTATGCGTTGATTACTTGTGAGGTACTAATAAATCAAATCATTAAGCAGGGTTGTGGAAAAAGCTAGTTGACTAATAAATATATTTTGTTTCTCTTACATAAAATTAGAAGGCTATTATAATATTCCAAAACTTAAACCAAATAAAGATTTATTTATTTAAAGATTTATTATTCCCAGATTTATTTCTAACCTGTTGTGTCACACCCGTCAACCCTTTCACTTGCAGCAATGCAGCTGTGTGCAGAAATGAGGACAGTTTGCTCTCCTCAATGAATACTTCTCCCTGGTACATGTATGACAACAAGCTGACAATGTCATCTGCTGAAACATCCTTCAGAATTATCACTGGGTGCTGACAGGGATTCTCCTGGAAAAAGAAAAAACATACAATTTCTATACAGCATAAACGGGACAATCGTTTTTGGCAAGATTATGCACGTATTTTTGTGAAAACAAGTATTAAAGCAAATCTAATAAATATCATGCTCAGTAAGATATTATGTTAGACCGAATGCATGGCATTGCAAATTATGTTCTATACTTGTTTACTTATATAAATACGAAGGTTATTAATGTCCTAAGTCATTCACCTTGAACACATTTCTGAAGTACGGACTGCACGCTGACAGTATGACTTTATGGGCCTTGATGTTTCTGCCTTCGCAGGTGAGCGTTACATCGACTAAATCCTCTGAACACTTGAGTGAATCCAATGCACTCACAATATTAGACTGGAAATTGTTCCAACGTAAACAAAATTGGTCTGCCATTCCTAGAACTTGTGTTGAATATTCTGCAACAACAAATTATTTTTTGCTACTTTGACACATGACATAAATTAAATTACAATTATCACAAGCAGTTATATACCTTGATCGCAGTGTACATGACAACTGTACAAAACATTAAAATTTCAGTCAACTATTATTAATTCATTACACTGTTTGAGAAAAATGCATAAAATGCAATGTATGAATGACCTCCATTGATTTGACACTGTCTATCAAGCTATCCTTTTTCTTTCACTTTCTTTTGTCTATGGTGTTGTAGCTGTATCATTATTATAATATCGCTACGCTCTGTCAAATCTAGGATGATAATTTTGACAGTTCACAGTAGTGATGCGGGTAGTGTAAAATCGTTAATGATTTACACATAGGCCGGCAAACGAGCAAGTGGGTCACCTGATGGTAAATGATCTCCACCGCCCATGTACGCCCACTACCAGAAGAATCATGGGCGCGTTGCCGACCTTAAAGGAACGGGATAATTAGGGATTGGGAAGGGGAGGGGATTTGAACTTCCGGATATCTCACTCACCGTACCGTCACGTTACACTGGCCGGCCGGTTGAGGGGCCAACGTATGCCGACTGGTCACTGTGTGATGTCAGCTAGCTCGTGTTACGTTACGAAGCTGTTTACCCTCCCATAAGAAGTTATCACTTCAAAAATCCATTTCATTCAAAATGTAAGTTGGCTATCTGGGTTTGTTTCCTTTAATAATCGGATCAAAAGTTTTATTGTTTTACGAAATTTAATAAAAAATCGGTCCTACTTAATACCTACTATAAATTAGTGTAGAAATAATTCCCATTTATGAATTTTTGGAAAGCTACAACACTGGCAATAATCCATGTTTTGACTTGAAAATTAAGTTAAATAATTAAGTATTTTTTAAGAAAAACGGCTTGATATATAATTTTGGATAGTCTGTGATTATATGTTATGTACTTCACTACGATAAGCGGGCGGTACCCATCAATGAAGTACAACATTTTCTATAGTTCATTTTACCGAAAAAAATATAACACTTCATAGGTGCGAGCTACCAAAATTATCATCCTAGATTTGACAAGGTATAATCGATTAAAATGAATCTAGTCATATATATTTTTTTAATTACTTTTGTCTGAAAATATGAAAAATATAAATGTACTTCGTTTTTATTTCTTCATATTTAGAAACGCTTCTTGGAGATTTTCAGTTTTGAAACATTGTCCAATACTTAAATCCAAAATTTACCATTACCACGTGAAAACAGAATCAAATTAATAACGACATCTCGCCAAATAACAATGACATAATTATTATAGCGTTGTCACAATTCGCATTGTTCGAATACAAGAGGCTACTAGAATTATATTTTCAAGAACGATGCAAAATCGTTGCATTTGATGGTTTGTTAAATTATATGTCAAATGATGAATCGATGAAAAGACGATTATAGACCGTTGTCATTAGATGTTGTCAATGTTTGTGGTTTTAGCGGGAATTTTGTTGATTTTTCATAACAATGATTAAACTGGCATAATGTCTAACAGATGCCATTAAAGAAAAAAAAATACGGGTTGCACTCCGGGAGTGCCGACAGAAGTGAAAACTTACCAAACAAGATGCGAGAATACAAAATTACGGCAACATGTCCACTCGACATGATAAAAGTACATTCTACTCTCTTCGCGTTTATGCGAGCCTGGTACTTTTTACGGCAACATGTTCCAAATAAGAAAAAAATCTAAAGTTTTTCTTTGTCCAAATCGTCATTTGTTTATTAATTACGGCTACTCGCCATGAAAATGGACATTCTACTCTCTTCGCGTTTATGCGAACCTGGTACTTTTTTTACGGCACCATGTTCCAAATTATAAGTAAAATATCGTCATTTCATTTATTATCAATATCAAAAACAAAATTACGGTAACGGTTCACAATAAAAAAAAACGGACACAGTCCGGTCAAAGGCCTGTCAAAGTCCGGTCAAAGTCCGGTCCAATCCGACTGGTCACTGTGTGACGCCACCTGGGACTTTGAAATTATCGAAGTTCCAGGGAAGTCGGCTAGCGCTGGCTGGTCAACTGGCCCGCGTGACGTCTCACGGAAGGTTCTCGAATATTCTGGAACCTTCCGCTCGCCGCCGCTCGCGTTACGGAACGTTTCGGTTCACCCTCCCATAAGAAGTTATCACTTCAAAAAAACAATTATTAAAGAATCTATAGTTCATAATAATGTTGGATTGAGTTTGCTGTTTAGATATGATGTAGGTGGTATGGATAAAAAGGTAATTTTTGGGTTGATCGAACTTATGCGTTCGATTCGCTTGAAGAAATACTTTAACTGAGAATCATCGTACTGAAAGAAAATAACACTAAACCTCCGACAAGACATTAAATTCGGCTAAACCCGTGTTTCATTATTTATAAAATATAAAGCGATGACGTTTAAACCAGTTTACTTAATTAAGTAAATAAACAACGTATGACTTTGCAGCATGGTCTTTGTCCTTATGCCAGCGCCAGACATAGCTTCAAAGGCTTAAACATTTGTTTGAAGACCTTTACCAATACACATTTCATCACATGCTTGTCGTAAACAAGTGTACCTGCCACACTTGCTTTGCAAACCATTTTACAAACAATATACGCGGTCACAGTACTTACTCGATAATGCCGGCGACTAAAATGAATGACAATCACAAATTACCAATAATAAAATAATCTTAGATTCTTTAGTGCTACTAATCTAGTGCTATTTTATTTGTTGACATTCATGCAAGGTAGCACTTTTCGCATCGCTGTTAGCGCTGAGCTGAGTAATGGTGCTGCCACACCGGTGTTAGAAAATGTTATATAACATTTTATAACACCGGTGTGGCAGCATCATTTAGTAAACATTTCTTAACAATTTGTAACATTTTGTAACATTTCTTAACATTTTATAACCGCAGGCGGCGGTACTTTTGAGAGCGGCGCCGTCAAAGAAGCCGTCAAAGAAGAATGTTCAGAAATGTTAGAAAATGTTAAGAAATGTTATAAAATGTTAAGAAATGTTATAAAATGTTAGATTTAATGTTAGAAAATGTTTGTAAACATTTTATAACATCGGTGTGGCAGCACCATAAGATTTTTGATCTGGCAGACCGGCAAGAGGCAAGTGGCAGCACTGATTTTGGTTGTCACTTTCTTTGTCAGTCAAGTATTGTTTGAAATAGGAAATTGAAGTTAATCAAATATTCTTTATTTGTAACTCTTTTTGAGTACTAATATATAACATTAAGATTGTCTATTAGAATTTTAAGGGTATTGCATTATAGCAATCAATACAATGGCGAATGATCCCGAAAGATTCGATTCTATGCTGCTTGCTATGGCGCAGCAACATGAAGGCGGCGTTAAAGATGTAAGTTTTTATCGGGGTTTACCCCATGAAACATCTTTCTATGTAGAAAAATCTATGCAGATGATTCGCGGAGATAGGAAACTATGTAAATTTATTTGTAACATTACATACTTTAGGTATGTTTTATACATGCGGGTTATTGATCACATTGTTAACATTTCTGGAAAGTTGTAGAAGTTACTGGATACTGTTGTGCTCGTATAATCATTATATCAAAAGCTATAGTGTGATATATTGTGAATAGAACTATGTAAAAAGGTTTCCATAAAATATTTTAATATGCACACAAGTCATGTTCAATACTTACTTGGATGATGTGCACATTTTGTAATAAAATAATCTATTTAGTTGTTTATGGGAGTTTAAATAGCAGTACTTACTCATAACTTGGTATGAACACTAATTGAATAATTTGTCAGTATAATTTAATATTTATGTTTATTCTTACTTTATATTTTTATTATTTTTATTTAATTACGGTTTTTATCCAAAAGGATATGTCATTCTTATTCATTTTAAGAATATTTTTAGGGCAACTACAGTGATGTTAATTGACCTTTCTGAATCATTATTGACCCTATTGAATCATTATTGAATAATATTAAACCCATCTTAGGCACAGCATGGTGGACTACGACTTAACCTATTTCTCTGTTAGAAGAGACCGATACACAGCAGGTGGGACAGTATAACACATGGCTATAATTATATTATTTTACATGAAACCTACTGCCTAGACTCCTGCAATTAATTTGCTTTGGCTGGATACTCTATACTAGTGCAAAACTAACATGGTTGTAAACATGGAGTAGATTGTATTTTTTACTGTCCTGTGTTATTTTGTCTATGGAGCTTAACAGGACAAATGTTGAGTGTTGACAAATTTCTTGTTAACACCCATTTCATCTGAACTTCTATTTACCTATGTATTGATAAAATAAATTTATTTTGTAGCATATCTCCAAATTATGTAATAAATTTGTATATTATTGTTGGTTTCAGCTTTTGAATACAATAGTCAGTTTTCTTGCAAGAAAAACAGATTTCTTTACTGGAGGTCAGGAAGGAGACTGGGAACAGGTAATTATTCACAATCATATTATAGATCACCACATTGGTCCAGTGGCAGCATACTAAGGCTGGGAACTGTGAAATCCTTGGTTCCATATCAGGATGGGCAATCACTATTTATGTTTTAATTTCAATTCGAAACATCACACTAATTGCCTGGGATCGTGCAGTTTGCCTGATATGGCGATAGGCTCGCACTCTATCACATCATGGGATGGAAATAAAATTAGTGCACTGTAACTAGCACCTCATTCTATGGATGCATGATAGATACATTTGAAATTCTGTTTGTAAGCTCCCTGGTATACAGGTTTTCTCAAGATGTCTTCATTTGATTCCATGTTAATGCAAGTAACAGTTACCCATAAATAAAAAAGAAAAGAAACTGTAGCTGCTATACTGGTTTTAATATAAAAATCATTGATTATTTAGTGATTGTTATTAAATTGTTACCATATTTTGCACATGAAACAATATATATTGCTATTGCCTTTTTCAAATCAATACATACATACATACGATCCTGTGGCATGTTTCAGGTTGTAAAAAATACATTCCACACACATGCTAAGAAAGCCAAGGAGGAAGCGGATAAAATTAAAAAAGAGAAAGAGGAAGCAGAAAAAAGACTGAAGGACATTCAACAGAGAAAGGAGCAGGAACGACTTGCACAAGACTTTGAATCTGCTACTGTCACTGAACTAACTGATCAGGAAGCTGACAAATTGCAGGAGGATATAGACAAAAATAAGAAAAGTAAGTATAGCAATCTACACAAGGTGTGTGGTTCATTATAGCAGGTTTTAACACCATGTGTATGGTGGTCGCTATATGGACGGATATGAATCCTACCACCAGACACAATGGCGGTCATATTTTTAGGGCTCCACAGCCAAATCCATAAATTGCCTTGGAGCAGGCAATTTATGGATGGGTGACGAACAATCAGTGGTATTTCATCTGAACGCATGTTTCAGAGGGGGCGTAAAAGTCTGCATTGGCTGTTATTAACCAACAGCAATTAACGATTGCTAACCAAGCTTTTGGCGGCTTCGACACCTTTTATAGAATTTGTTTTCAAAATGTCAAAATCAGTAAATTTCGCCAACCATAGATTGTTACAATATTTTTAATAACTGACGGATGGTGCAATCCACTCTAAGTTCCTTTCTGTAGGTGAAATTAAAGTTGTACCACAAAATTAATGTTGTTTACAATGATGTAGCAGAATAAGATGTCACATAAGTGTAATGAAATGTAGTTTTCACGAGGAAAACCTACTCGTTGCAAAGTGTATAACACCTTTTGTATTTTTGAGTACACTATACCTGATGGTTAGTACAGTACAGTATAGATTATAATGTCGACCGTCGAAAAACATTGTGTCACTCGATTTACCTGTGCCCTTTTGGCTGCGGACTCGAAGTCAACGGGAGCGGGGCGGCAGCGGCGGCGGCGCGGGAGCGGCGCGTTTCAATGCATAGATTTAAATGGACCTGGCCTCGAAGGCAGCGGCGTGGCGCGGGCGCGAGGAGCGGCGAACGGGCGGCGCGCGTCAGTCGAGCGGTGCCCGCGCGTCTGCATTGACGTAGTGTTGTGTATTTTCAAAACTGCCCGCCGACGTGGTGTTGCAAATTATTTCAATGATTTTTTATATGGAACATCATATTCACATCAATTTCGTTCGCGAACAGACACTAATTTCTCATAGCACAACACTACGCCGCTCTAGCGCCGCGCGATCTGCCCGCTGGCTTCGAGACCGGGTGTCCGCCGTTCCCGCGCCGCCGCCGCCCCGCGCCCGCTGATTTCGAGTCCGCAGCCTCAGATTGTTGCGTTCGCCGGCGTCGCTGCCGCGGCACGCTCATTACGCTCGCTCGGCTTTCCCGTTTGTTGTCACAGTTTAACCTAGCATCACTTTTTTTTTTTTAACCTTTGCACGGCAAAGTGACTGCACTACACCTGATGGTAAGCGTAGTGCAGTCCAAAAAACCAGCGACGACCGATAAACAATCGAGGGACCTGCGACAGGACAGGCGGTTAACTGATGCAGATACAAGGACGTACCCCTGTACCCACCCAAACCAACCATCAAGTCATGTCGCAAGCCCCTCGGGAGAACCGGATATACACTGGCTGACCCTGGAACGCGACCCACACAAGGTGGGTCACTATGGCAGGTTTTAACACCAGTGTACGGTGGTCGCTATCCGGTCGAATACGAATATCCTCCCACCAGCAAAGTGACTTCACCACTTACGAGTATCTTTTGAATTTACCTAGTATTTATGAATGACTATGAAACCAAGTCATTAAAGAATATCAAAAAGTACAAATGATAACATTTTACCTCATAATTAGTAGATATCAGCAATGTTACGACGCGCTACGTTAACGCGACTACGTTACGTTTACTTCGTGAATTTGACATTAAGAGGTGTTCTCTAAGTCAATATGATTTTTTTAAACGCGATAAGGTGCGTTTCTTCTTTCTTATGAACGTTTGACATTGGCTTAAATAATGCTTCGGTAGCGATTTCGCGAAGTTGGCGTATCGCGGTCGAGTTACAAGTTTATATGGTTATGAGGAATAAGGCCCCTAATTTCACGAAGTCAACGTTACGCGTTTGTGCGGTCATATTACGCTGCGACCATTAGAAGCGAAGCATCAGTGAAAAATGTTGCAAAAACGGGGAAAATTATTCATATTTGAAGGCTTCCGTTGCTAAGCTACCCAAATAATATTATTTGAAGAATTCCGTTGCTAAGCTACCCAAATCTATACTAATATTATAAAGCTGTAGAGTTTGATTGTTTGTTTGTTTGATCACGCGGGCGGAGCCGCGAGCAAAAGCTAGTTGAGATTAGGACTCCTGACAAATTATTAAGCTATCATTTCATGATTATGATTTAGATACAAAATAATACTTATGCTCTTATGGACAGTTTCCGTTCAGCAGTGGGTGAGTGGCCAGTTGTCAAGAGAGACAGCGGGTACGATCCTGCACCTTAATAAATGATGTGATCTGTAAAAAAATATTTCTGGTCTTGTGGGACTCCCTCTTATGAGAAAGTTCCTCGTAGTTCCTAATTCCCGCTACACAGGTTATTCTAGCGTGGTGTCAGAACAATATTGTGTGTTATTGACTTTGGTTTAATTATTAGTTATTAATAAAGTTGTCTATTTACTATTCATCTAGAATCGGAAGTGGGTAGCGGTGACAGTGGCGATGAGCAATCTGCAGAACCCGATGAAGAAGATGACCCCAAAGAAAAAGGCAAACTCAAACCTAACGCTGGCAATGGATGTGATCTTGAACATTACAGGTGGACTCAGACCTTGGAGGAAGTCGAGGTAAGTGGACATTACAATAGAGGTCATTGTATATTAAATCTTACGACCTTGGATACAAATCTAATACGTATTGGTTGATAGAATTTGAAAAGATTACTAAAGTCGATATATTTGAATTTTGATATTTATAGACATAATTAAAAGTAAAAAAAATACCTACGTAATTCTTCAGTTTATTGACTATATTTTTAATCTTTTATTAACGATTCTGTATGGTAATTAGATATCTAGTATTTTGTTGCAACTGGCCATGTTTAGGTAGGTATGCGACACTCCGCCTGGGTAGATAACACTTCTTGCTCTATTTCTGCAGCCAAGCAACAGTGCTTAGTAGTGTTGTGTTATGGTTTGAAGGACATTGAAGCTAGTCAAATTTCAGCGTGACGAATGCAGTGCCATGCAGTGTTTTGTAACTCTCTTCTGTTTATGAGCAGGCATGGCGCTTACCATCAGGGGAGCGGTCTGCATGTCTCATTCTAATGAATAAAAAAATATTGCTTGGCGTCAGGTCTTTTCAAGTATATATTTTCCCTAATTTTATAAGAGTAAAAAAAACGAAGACAGATTATAATTTTATTTTTGTTAACATTATCACAGTTCATACACAACAATTATAAATATTCTTATAAACTATGTTAAGGCAATTATTTGCCGTACATTAAGTACAATATGATTTACATAATATTCATAAAAAGATGCAAATTTTTATGCTATTTACAAAAAATTACAACTTTTATTTGTTGTGTGAATTCGAAACAACAAAAATGGATACCAGCCATGATAGACTTTTTTCTATCTTTTTTTATCCCGGCTAAGTGTTAGGATCCGTCTTCCTGCTTAGACGCTTACACGTTTTTCAGTTTTGATCACCTTGTTTAATGAGACCAATGGCTCTTATATGCGCAAAATATCTTGGCCGACCTGAATTTGATCACAAGCGGTGTTATGGCTCTTGTTTACATACTTTGTTATACTAAAATGTGACGTATAGAAGGGCGGTCGAAGTGACAAACTTATATTGCGTATAAGTTATTTTGTCTGTTTGTTGTAGTATTCCCCTAAAACGTAATAAAGCGGGAACGTATCAGCTCTGGTACTATCTGGCACAGCTAAGATAAACATTGAAACAATATTCAAAAATTATTAATATAACTATTTACTATTTTACATTGTAGCTATTTATTACATTGTTTACATAATTTGTTTGTTGTTGTTTACAGAGGCCACAGAATAATTATACTAATTTATAAAATACCATGTACATCACAGTTTTGTGGCCTCCTCATCGTTATATTACAATATAAATAATAATGTACATGTTTTTACTAAATTCCCTAGGTATACAGTAAACTACACTACTTTGTCTAACTACTGGTTTATTTATAATTCATTTAAAATCTTAACCATTTGCACAAATAAATCTATCGTCTATCAATCAAATATTTTTTAAGTACAAAGTTAGGATCTAACTATTTTGTTAATACTTTTAATGTATCCATTTTCCAATTATACTATTATGAATATTTGTACATGCCCGTTTCCTTGCGCATCCTCACTGTGAACAAAAAAAAACAAATATAATGTTAATTCAAATGTAATATCGAAAATCTTGTTTAATTCAGGGTTTTTAAGTGTACTGCCTATTTTCCCATGTCTTGGAGGCTTAAAATAAGATGCTTAAATACTAGGTGATTCACACAGCAAATTATAAGTCTAACCAGTCGCTCAATAATTATATTACAACTCGGTGTGTATTATACGTATTATTACTTCGAAACCTTTCCAAATACTTAGCAGTTGTATCATATTTAACAGATCGGTGATTTTCGATTATTTTACCAGTAAAAATATTATAGTTATTTTAATCAGTCCTTGCAAAAGAATATTTGACTTAACTTTATTCCGGAAACAAAACTAATACCTATGTTAAAGTAATTCTAACCTAAAATTGCTATTTAGATTGTCGAAACGCTACTGCTCCTAAGTCTTAATACATTTCGAAACTGGTGGGTTAATCCATTTTCATTGTACCTACCTGTAATGCGCAATGCCTTTAACATGTTTCATGTTCTATTTTTACATCCATTAATTTATAACATTTTGAGTTCAGCGCATTTATCTTCTTGCACATTAAATGACTACGTGCCAACCGTTAATGACTCTTACAAAGATATAAATGTCTTTATCATATTTTATAAATATGACAACCTCAGTTGCGCATTGCACGGGTCTCCGGCTGTGAAATGGGAGGTTGCGAGTTTCATTCGAATTACATCAGGACAAACTTTGACACTTGGTTGATGGTACACTAGTGTGAGGTCAGATTTACGTGTGATTATTTGATTTATGCAAGTGGAACAATAAGCGCTGTAATATAAGTTAAGGTTAAACTTACTTTCAACGAAACATATGGCCGCCAGTATACAGGCTGAGAATAAAATCGTCATAGATATTACGAGAACGGTAATCTGATGCGAGTGATCGCAGCAACATGACTTGGGCTCCTTGCCGGTTCGGTGCTTCGTGTATCCGTTCACTACGGTGAAGTGTGTCGAGCTGGCGACTGACGCGGCGTCTTGCCCTCGCGCTGCCTCTCGTTTCACGCCACTCCACATGGAGTCGACCGACTCGTGGGACTCCTCCGGAATGGCCACCACTGAATCGCACAGGGCAGACTTACGTTCGTAATAACTCAGCTTGTTGTGGTAACACCCGATCTCATCTTTTTCCGTTGCCTTCCCATTCATGCGGGCAAGATGTGCTGCGTTTAATAACAACGAACCCGATGATACGCTCTGAAAATATTGATATTATATAAATTATCATATCTTGTTTTAAAAAAAAAAGCGACTGGTTGCGTGTGAGTAAAAGTATCCATGCGGACCAATTCATGCAAATCGAAAGAATTAGAGCATATAAATCTTTGTGCATGTACATAGATATTACATGGTGTTGATAAATACACGCACCAGAGTTGCATTACGCAATGGCTATTTATTTTAGACACCAATAAGAGTGTGAAACTGTAGACAGTATTTTATTCACACGATTACACACGTTCAAATAGTATGCGTTGTTACGATATTCATTGATGAAAATTTAAATTCTAAAGGTATGTATGCCAATTGCCGATCATTTATAAAAATCGAAATAAAGATTGATGTATTCGTCTTATTGCACATAAAATTTAAGTTTAATCTCGCTCGAAGTTGTCGGTTAAAATTGAACAATCTTCTGTTTGAAACAATGTACGTGCAAATATGGCTAGTCTAATACCGATAATATTTTATATTTTAACCAATGAAGCATAAAAAATAATTTATTATGGGCAATATTTCGAGTGTGTAGGTTTAATAGGTTTGGGGTTTGGGGAGGAGGGGTCGAAAGTAGCTCTAAAATCTAAATGATTTCGTGTTATATGCGGCCAGTGTGTCGCAACGTCCGCGTCATCGCCCTTTTTTCCTGAAATACTATATTCCAGAAATATTCCTGTAATAATGACCTATTCATTCCATGCAATTTAAAATTAAAACAATTTAAAATATTAATGTATTTTTTTTAGTCTAGCGTTCGTCTCTCGGCTTTACAGTTTCGGTTTGCACAGCTCTAACCTAGCATATTCTACGAGTATTTGTGCAGTTATACATTACTAGCTATAACTCGCGTGAATAGCTTTTTCTGGTATGAAATAGAACCTAAACCAAGTTATGGTCTACCTGTGTGCCAAATTTCATTCAATTTGTTCACCCGCCAAATGGTGATTGATTAACAAACATCCAAATTCAAAACTCACAAACGTGCATTATGTGCTTCGAGAATCTTGGTGTATTTCAGAAATATGATGATGATGATTTAATACGGACCATTTCATAAGGTCCTTGAGTGACTGACCGGACCCGGATGGCGATGGATGGGATTTCCTTGCGTTCTAATTCGTAAAAAAACAACATTGCCAAAGTGCATAATCTATATATGTTTATGAAATGTTTAAAGAAAACTGGGTCTGACTTTGTAATTATTCGAGTTTAATTTTCTGCAAGTTGTTATCAAATACTAGTTGTCTATATTTACATGTTATGAAGGGCATATGCCCGTCGCATATTATAAAATCATGTGATGTTATAATCGGTTAGGCTTCCTTAATATGGCACGTGGTACGCCTCGTGTAGACCCTACCACTTTTACACATCTTACATAATCTAATGACACCAAAACTAATTTGTTGAAACAAAAAATACGGCAGTAGTATTAGTAAAGTAATTAAAAAAAGTGTGAAGAGTTTTTGTTTATCTCCATTAATTTTGTAATTTGGTAATGTGCATTTACAAATGACTTTATACTATTAGATTTTAATTTCGACAAGGATGTGTCGGTAACATATACCTATAGATGTTTTTTTTTTTAACTTGATGCACCCATCAGCGTCTACGTATAACACAGTTATAGTGCTAACGTATTAACTATTGGAATTTATAAAATTAGACAAAAAGTTTCAATCAGGACGATAAGTTGAAGCGGAAATGTATGGCTGGTGATTATGTTGTGACGCACACGGCAACCGGCATAACTCAAAAGGTCGTCTTACGTGGGTGCTGTGGTTGCTAGATGAACCTTGGCTGGAGGCGGAGCCGCCGCGAGATCGTGAGTCGCTGATGGTGCCGGCTCCGCTACCGCCCGACAAAGACGGCCGCGGGATGTGCCACTCGTGTGACGAGATCTGTAACATGACACACCACATAAAAATGACATAAACACTCGCAGATCCCTGATACGACCTATACTCCATTGAAATGTTACATTTTTTAGGCCTCACCTTGCGTTTCTTAGAGGAGTCAATTTTATTGTTTTGATGTGTAGTGTAAAGCTAAAATCAAGTTTGTGGGGTCGCCACAAACTCGCCACCCTTGTCCCACGGCCGCCATCTTGAAAATAGGGGTTGAAACGGTTTTTACGATATATCTCTTAAACTATTTATCTGATAAAAAAAATTGTTAACGTTTTTTGTTGCTAATTAAATTCTCTATAACTTTGGTCCAGTAACTTTTTGTCGTAAAACTATAAATAAAAAAGTTATAAGTGAAAATGTAATAAAGAAAAAAATAAAGATGATAATTCTCTTGACAGCCTAAGATACAAACAATTCGCCAAGGCAGTGACAAAAAGTACTTCCTCCAACACAAGACACAGAACACAGTTCTCCAGAACAATGGAAGCACACTGCGGAACATTTTAGCCCTGCTTTTCGACATCCACACATCGCTCCACAGTTTCCTTTGCATTTACAAAAGATCAATTTAAGAAGCTCAGGGGGTGCTGGAGGTTTAGAGCTCTGCACTGGCATCAATAATTTTCCACATTTTTTCCAGCCCCAGTCTTCAGGATCATTATTATTACCAAGCCACGACTGGACCTGATGGTAGACTCGGAACGTATGAAAGCGAGCTGTGTCTTGTGTTGGAGGAAGTGAAGATAAATTAAATGTACTTTTTGTCACTGCCTTGGCGAATTGTTTGTATCTTAGGCTGTCAAGAGAATTATCATCTTTATTTTTTTCTTTATTACATTTTCACTTATAACTTTTTTATTTATAGTTTTACGACAAAAAGTTACTGGACCAAAGTTATAGAGAATTTAATTAGCAACAAAAAACGTTAACAATTTTTTTTATCAGATAAATAGTTTAAGAGATATATCGTAAAAACCGTTTCAACCCCTATTTTCAAGATGGCGGCCGTGGGACAAGGGTGGCGACCCCACAAACTTGATTTTAGCTTTACACTTACCCCCCCTACACATCAAAAAAATAAAATTGACTCCTCTAAGAAACGCAACCCCAAATGTAACATTTCAATGGATTACTACGCCAAATGAACCTACTGTTACAAGAATACAAAGTTTAAGATTGAAAATGTTTAGCAGTAGCTGGTGGTAGGTTACCTGGTAATTTTTGGACCCGACTAGATAACGAGCTCCGTGTACATGGTAAAAAAAACCCCATAGTTGCTCAGGCAAGTCGCGTTCTGGGGTCAATCCGTGTATATCCCCAGCAATTTTGCCGACCGTGGAGGGATGCATTGTTTCTGGACGGTCGTCAATATATTTGGCTTTAAATATGACATTTCGTTACAAGGTGTTTTGATTTATAGCAGTTGTGAACACGACTATTTTTTAGTATTTATAAATAAGTAAGTTTAGTTAATGTAAAAAAAATCTACAATAAATATCCATGAATAAAATAAATGTGAACAAAAGCAGGAGTTTAGATGTTTTATTGTAAAACCTACATTATTGAGGCGTCTGCGACCCTTTTTATCATTTAGCCTACTTTCTAATATACAAGAAAGTCTTGTCTTAGTATAGATAGATATTTTAATAATAATATGCCCATCACAATAAACATAAATTAACTACACAAAGTAGGTATTAATTGGCTCGTGTCTTCCGTTTTATGAGTCTAATCTTTATTCTCGCGTATTGCAACATATTAATATGGTCTTTGTTTTTAATTCAATTGTGATATTCTCACTTGTTTTATTAAAAATGTAATTGTGACCGTTAATTATGTAGATAAAGCCGGTATAAAATTGTATCTCATTAGGTACTTTGTGTGTTTTATATATTAACGAAGGTGAGGAACTCGGTAATTTACTTTATTGGTACACCCTAGCATCCTTGAATCGGAGTAACCTTGAAGAAAACCTTTGCGTCGCTGCCACATTACAACTCTTTATTAATGACCAATTAAAATTCATGCGTTTGCGTACTGGACGCATTGAAACGGAAAGTTGAATTATCTTCAAGCGTACTTTGATTACGTCACTTCACATATATTTACCTCGTCTGCTTTTGTGTTTGATGCGACTGCGGATATTTCTAATTATATTGATAAACTGGTTTCTTATTCCACGTAATATGTCTTTATAAGGACCGTATAAGATCATTACAGTATATCGGTTAACCTTCAATTCTTCATCGGCTTCAGTTTACTCAATTAACAAAAAATAAAACCGACTTAAAAAGCTAAAAAGTCGGTGGTAAGTACTGTAGTTTAATAAATAGTCAATGATTGAAACCACCAACTCAAAATTGTGTAGTTGTTTTTAGCTTTTTAGTTTTTTGTGCCAGTTTTATTTTTGTAAAAATGTTTTTAGTTTTCTATTTTCAATAAATCATCAAAATCCGTGCATAAATCATGAAACTTGGGTCTTTTATCCCCGCAGGGTTGTCATTTCTTCTTAAAATTAAAATTGGACTAACTAAGCTATACATGGTCGAATGAAAAAAGAATCTTCCAAACAAAAAAAACGCGTCTAATTTGAGCCTCCTTCGTTTTTGTCGTCGGTTAAAAATACAGAAAACCCTGAGGTTGTGTTCAAATATGTACTTGGTGTTGCAAAATTATTCTACGCTTGCGTTTGTTGCTTCAACTACAGTCTGCTATAGATCTTCGAACAAGTGTCAACATAAATACTAGTAAGTAAATAGATGGCTATACATATTGTGCAACATCAGTACGTTGTTACCAAATATATACGGAAATAGTTGCAGAACTTCTTCCTTGTGACATGTTCGGAGATAAATTGTCGCCTTTCTGTCATCCACCATTCAATTTCATCACAGTTATAATGATGTAATCAAGATTTTCTATTGTGTGTTGCCTGTTATATTTATATGGTAAAATTATTGCGGACTAGTTGATTCTATCCTTCCGATATTTATTTTTATCAATGCTGTAACTATTTAGCGTTTTAGGTCATTCATCAGTCTAGTTACTGGCTGTCTGTAGAGTTTCATCAATTCCGTTTTAGGTCAAGTTTTGTTCAGAGTCCGATTGATTTTGTCAGATACGGTGCTCAAGGTTCGTGTTCTCTTTATTTGTGGTCTCGTTTCGTCGGCCTCTGATGCAATAAATTTTAGCTTTGCTTTCGGCTTCACGGTCCTCTTTGTTGCTCTGATAACATGATGGATAAGCATTTTAGGTTGTTAGTATCATTAATGCATTTTACTTTTGTAGCCGTACGCCAAGGTCAGATTGTTACTGTTGCTTTATTTATATTTAGAAGTTGTGTTTTCATGAATTAATAAAATTGCTATGAGTATAAATAAATATATGGTTAAAGTGCTTACATTTTTAACATAGTTCAGATTGACCCAGAAGAATATGTCGAGCAGAAATGTGGAAACAAAGCAGACCTAGAGGTATCCATATCACCCCCTAGTAGGATTAGCGATTTCTGGTAGAAAATATAGGAAAACATCCACTATTTTCACGTTCTGGCTAAAGAGGTTTGGGTTTAGGAATTATCGTGGTGGACTAAGGCCTGACCCTTCTCATTCAGTAGAGGAGGCCCGTGCCCAGCAGTATATCGTAAATAATAAAGGACAAGTATCATATTAACTCAAACATATACTATGTTTATTATTTATTATTATTTTTTATGCTAGAAATACGTATACAATATACAGCTCATCCACGCGCGTATTATGCTATAATTCGTATTCCACGCTTTAAAACAAATGTCTTACGTAATATATTAGTGGGTATTATGTAATGTAGTTTTTATAACGGATATCAATAAAAAAGTAGAAATGTCTTTTAAATTTTCAATAAAAAATAAAACCGGCTCAAAAATAATAAAAACGGTATTAAAACACTAACTTAATATAAACAGAAAACGGTTTTTATTTGATGTTTACTTGCTATTTTGGAAAAATAAGCCCGAGACGTAAGTAAAAAATTGTAAATAATTTTTCAACAAAAAATAAAGCGGACTGAAAAACACAAATCAAACTTTTGAGTCGTTGGTATCAATCATTGACTATTAAACTAAAGTATCACTGATTCCGAAATAGTTTAGTTTTTTAATAATCTTTATAGTTTTATTGAGTTCATTTTATTTTTTATATGTCGCCCAAGAGACCTTGATAGACTACTAGAGAAAAATACATCTGTTTTCGACTTAAATAGCCTAAAAATTAGTCAGGCTTTACTCATTTTGAAATTCAATTATATGGCTGATTTGTTTATTTAGTGGTAAAGCCACGCTGGAGACAGTTTTGTTTACACTATGAATGGGTCGGTTCGACCGGGTTATTAACCCTTTCTCACAGAAAACCGACGTATAATGGCAGTTTGCTGTATCTTTTCTTACGGTGAGAGATATCCGGAGGTCCAAACTCCCTCCCTTTCCCAATCTCTTAATTACCCCTTTCTTCTAAGGCCGGCAACGCATCCATGATTGCTCAGGTATTGTGGATGTTCATGGGCGGTGAGATCACTTACCATCACGAGGCTCGTTTGCCGGCCTCTGCCATAAAAATAAAGGATAAGTGTTTATATTATGCGTTTGTTAAGTTGACAATGGCATGTTGTAATAGGGGAAAAATAAGCAGTTATTTAAATTCTTCACGATGGTTTAGCCAAGAATAAACAATAAGATCAAGAAAATCAGGATTTAATAAAAATAAAAGTAAACTTTAATAACTTAAAAGTATATAAAATCACTGCACTTCTGTTTGATAATGCGGTATAACCAACCATATTTGAAATGAGATATTGTAAACATGCCTTATGATTCTGATTTGAAATTGAGGCCTCAGTGAGAAATATTGCAAAACGTTTCGGCAAATGCGAACAACCGGTTCCGGGGTTTTGCATTCTGACTATTACACCGTACTAAGTTTAAGAACATGCTTCATGCACTCAACGACTTTCATTATTTGTGGTGAGAATTTATTCCGCAGTACTGAATTATGTTCAAACTGAAGAACTGTGAACAGGGTCAATTGCGCCGCCTTAAACATAATCACCGGAAAACAAAAGGCCCGTTCAAAACCGTTGCTAGACCTTTCGCCGAGACAAGACCCATTCCAGCAAATTAATAATATGACAAATATACCGACGAGACCGCGAGTGGTGAGATAAGACAGACCTCCACACTCTTGTATTTGGCAATTCTCGGCATGGCAATGTGTAGAGCGGGATTAAAAAGTATTCAATGTTCAACATATTTTATTAAGTATCTTTTAACGATTTAATTATGTTACAGTCAGTACAAAAGGACGATTTGTTAAAGTGGATGTACCTGCTTATGCAATGATAAAACACGCTGTTCCATATTATCTTCTCTGCATGGAATAAGATGGTTTTTGTATTTATTAGCCGTGTTGTCGGGCACGTGCTCCTTTACGGATATGTGCCTACATGATTCAATGTTTAATGGCTATCAACACGTGGGTAGGCACGTCCGCGTAGCCCGTGAGGACCACCTTTACACAAATCTATGTATTTTAGATAATGTATAAACATTACAATTATTATAATTCGTACAGGTGCGCCTAACATGCGAATGATACCACGTTGTATACATTATAAATCTTTCTAAATTAAACTAATCGCAACAAAATATGCTTTAAACAATGCATGAATTTACTTGTTTCATGTAACTATGCTTAGTAATAATAACTGTATTTTATAACGATTCAGTGTAATACATAATTGTAACATTTATGAGTAAATTAATTATTACAGTTTAATGGGACAAAAAATAAGACGACGAACCAGTTAGCTTCATAACAACAAGTGTAATAGTTGTAAAACATGTTCAGTACTACGAGACGGTCTAGTTGCGTAAGAAATAATCTTTACGCATCAACAGTGAACGCATGCGTTCGTCATGCGTGTCCATAACGGTTGATTATAACCGCGGAAATCATTAGATACTGTCTGCGCAGCTACGATTACCTACTCCAAGATGATGGCGTAGATGACACTCGAATACGGATACTTGTCCTGTAGTTCACGTAGATCAGCTTTAATGCAAAACTGAGTACACGAACGCACGCACGTAACACTGCAACACCATTATATAATCATCCATCTTGTGTAATTAACCATGCCTAATGTCCCGTTTTTCATTTGCATAGCAAAGTTTAATATATCGTTTATTTTAAGGTCGGCCTATTTTCATATTAGAATAGTGATTGTCTAAACAACTTTCATAATCTCAAACAATAGTAACTACATTTACCATGAGTATTGAGTATCGGTTCACGAGTAACTAGACTGTTCTCCTTTAGAAGAGAAAGCGCACATTCCTGTTTCATGGCTCTTCTTGGAATATTTTCGAAGTTGCAAATGTCACAATGGATAACGGATTATGATCATATCATATTTAGTTTCACTTTTACGTCCAGCTCCCAGTCACTTCACATAATTAGATCGCACCACACTACATTTCGAAATCGTTATGAATACTATTTTAGTTAGTAATTGAATAAATTACAGTGTTGACTACCACTACACGTCATACATCATTTTATTCGTGGTATCGCATGCTTGAATCATTACATTATTCCGAGGCTAGACGATTTTTGAGCAGTCGTTTTTTTAATTTTAAACAATGGCCCCAATTTTGATTTTCTTTGTTACAAGGCCGATCTGCTCTAAAAACTATATATGGGGCACCCCGTGGCACAATTGATCAGACCAGATGTAAGATATGAAAAAAGCAGCTGCCGTTTCGATTTTCATTATTTCAAGGCCTATTTTCTTCTAAATATTATTTCTTCTGTGTGGAGTGCCCAATACTCGTACTCGAAGGAGCCGCGACCAAAGCTAGTCCATCAATACATTAAAGTGTTATAATATTTGGTTTTCGTTATGATAAGTTCAATTCCTTCGATCTCCTATGTTTATAAAAAAAATGTTTATTTGTTTATCCTCTATGCATGTCTTTAATACCATTCATTATATTGACATGAAACTTTTGTGAGCTGTTGTGCGCACATCCGTGACATTTTATGAGATTAAAAAACCCAAACTTAATAAGTTTTTGGCACATTTAAAAAAACAGATCTATTACAGCTTATGCCGGATAAAAGTAATGGTGCTGCCACACCGATGTTATAAAATGTTTACAAAACATTATTAAACATTTGTTAACAAAAATTTGATACATTTTATCACAATGTTAGATAATGTTAGTAAATGTTTAATGTTAGAAAATGTTTGTTAACATTTTATAACACCGGTGTGGCAGCACCATAATTTTGTATAAAAATGTAAGCGCAAAATGACGGTTAGAACAGCGTCAGTAAAGATACGTGTTATTGAGCGTTCAATTATCATATTTTATATGCGATTGCATGAAGACGCGCCCGCGCCGCGCCGTCCGCCACCGCCGCCGCCACCGCCGCCGCCGCGCCGCAACATAACTCATTGTTCACGCTGGTCACAGGCACTGACATGATGCTTATACATGTCCTTGAACTCAATTGGATGTATTTAACGGGATTCGTGTCAATGCAAATTGCGTTGGAACTATTTGACTACTGATTGACAATGATGAGATGCTTGAACTATGCTTTCATAATTTTATTCGCAATAAAGTTATGAGGGTCGATCAAAGTTATATAATACGTCGATAAATGTTTAGAAAGAACAACTTATAAACCACTATTGCTAGATACCGAACGCGTGGGCTATTATAGTCCTATAATACCTTAAAAATTAGTATTGGTCCAAAGATGTTTCGATTATCAATACATTTTAGAGCGGTTGTATGTTACTATGCTAGTACAGTCAGAAAAAGTGGCCATGAAATACGTTACTTAGCCGGATTCTTCTGTTATTTACGACGGGGTGACTTCATTTTATGATGTATACAATACTTTATTATGTAATATGTAAAGAGCGAACGGAATTAAATAAAAACCTAACTGTAAGCTTTTACAATTGTTTAGAGCAATTTAATTTTATTTCCAATCTTTATGTTATTTTCACAATTTAAAGATTACTAAAATTGATTGACATGTAACAAATTCGTTAGTCTATATTTTATAGCAAAGGCCAACATACGAGCAAGTCGGTCCCATAACGGTAAGTTATCTTCTTCCAATAAAAACCCCAATACCAGAAGAATTTTACCTTTAGGGATAGCGATAAAAGAAGAAGTATTTTCACTTTACGTCGGTTTTTTGTAACACTATTCATTTGGTACTTTTCAATTTCTTATTTGATTCTGATGGGATTTTACCAGGGCTTATTTATAAAAATTCTTCAGGAACGTTTACAAATAAGTGTTAGGGTGAAGCTGGGCCGAGTCGAATGTTCAATATCAACTATCGTTTTAGTCTCTACCATTTGGGTCTTTCTCGTCGCATTGCTTATTTATTTCAGTAAAAACGTGATAGGTTACATACACGTCTTCCGCTCTATCGAAAAAGTTACTGTTTCCACTATTTGTAGCGTTTCTAGACAAGTTGGTGAGTTTATTTCATTAAAACGTTACGAATGTCAGATATTAGAAAATTGATCGATCTATTCGTTGTTTATGTTAAATGATAATGATAATATTAAAATAAAATCGCTAGTTTATCGCTTTGAGACATAAATGTCTACAGGATAACGTGAAATAACATATGGATTCTATTTATTCACAGATAAATTAAAAACTTCCTGGAAATAAAATTACAATATTAATATATAATTTAATAGACTTCGTAATGTTAATATCCGTGTAATGTTTTTCATATCCATAGACTTAGTGAATTTTTATTCAGATGTGCAATCACATCTGAATAGTGAATGTTCTAGTTGTCCGATTTGGACAAAGTTTTATTACCTTGACGCTTTTGGGTCTTTGTGTATAAGCATGTACATCAATAGTGGTACTTCCTGACAATCTTGTTAACTGAATGACAAATACAAATTTGTCACTATAACACGTCAATTGAGACTAAGGTCATAGCCGTTTTATCCAATTACATCCAAATCAACTGTCATTATAACAGTATATTATAGAAATATGGCCATTTCCTACCAAATATCATAATAACATTTAAATATTTATGCATACATAAATATCTTTAGAAGTTTTTTATTAATTTTGTGCCGGATTAACCGTTTTCTAGTAATAAAGTAGTTTAGTGGGTTACCGTAATGTCTAAAGAATGTGATAAATCGTAAAACTGAGCGGTATGTAGCTGGTAACAATTTCATTCATGGTGTGTATTAAAATGTCAGCTATGTTACTAAGCTAAGAAGTATTCTGTCCTTTTATAAATATCTACGTCCTCTATTATTAAGTATTCATTTGTAGATTGTGTTACGGATTCCAAATATCCTGTATGATATGTGACCTAATTGCATAAATTTAATATATTGAATAAAGCCAAGGTAGGTTTTTATTAAGGATTTTGAAAATGTGTCGCGATTGTGTATCGAATGAGGTAAATTCATCGACCTTATTACTCGTCACGTGAAGAACATTCAGTGGCGCGAAAAAATTTGTTTACCAATTATTTCGTAAGGCGAAACTTGTTCGGTTGCTGCGCTGTCAATATGCTTGAAATATGTGGAAAGATAAATAAGTATAGTAACACCTACTTGGTCGAATTACCAATAAACAAAAGACATGTTTGGCAAAAGAAGTCTACATAACTTTTTATGTTGTTTCTATAAATGTTAGCGGCATGTTATATCATTTGTCACTTTTGTTCACTAGATCCGCTTTGCAAGTGGGAAGTCCAATCTAGCGAGCTTACGGCTTTATTTGCTCCGGAGACGTAACATTAGATTTAAGCGAACAACATTTTTGATGGTGTGTTTACTAGATATTACAACAGAGGCCATGGATATTTATTCTTTGTCTAATAGTATGATGTTTTCTAATACTATTCTTTTTGTAATATTTTAGAAAGCGCCGAATCCGCAAGATATAAAAAAGGTGTTTAAATTTTACATATTATGTATGTGCGTTGTTAAAAAATCGCATAGAGTTTTAGAACTATATTTAGGTTTATATTATTTAGCAAGGCGTACACGATGACTCGAAACATTGACCTTTGTCGGTGAAACCTTTAAGGCCTTGAAATTCTGAGAAATGTATAACTTTATTACTTGATATTGACTTCATTTACACATTATTATAAAACTTCCTTACTCTTACTGTTACGTTATTAGTTGTTTATAAAAAAAACGAGGTAACCAACGTTGAGCACTGGAATTTTAATTATTATTTATTTAACGGAATTTGTAATTTTGAATTAAGTAATTTTTTTCCATAGTATGAAGGTCAAGTAATACATATTTTAATGAGATACCAATATTAACCATAGTCAACATTTATTTCATTCTAGATAATGTGTTTTTTATCAATTTTAACAAATACATAAACAATAAATATGTACGTAATAAAAAAATAAATTACCAATTTTGAGTTAGTTCTTTTGTGGTTAACCAAATAATCAATACACTTACTTAAAACAGGTTTATTTTATTTTTGACACAGTTTTATTTTTGTTATAAAGTGGGTTATTTCAACATTCAGTGAAAAATACGGCATCAAAATCATAAATGTCGAAGTTTCAGTCTTTCATCCGCGATTTCAACCTCTTTGTGCAGACTTTATTCTTGAAATTTTAATGAAACCACTAACTTTGCATAATAATGCCCTTTGGAATGAAGATAGAACCATCAAAATAGGATTCCCTAAAAAGTTATACCTAGTAGTTATATAAACAAAATATAATTTACAAATATCAGCGTGGAATTAATAACCTCCCTTATTTTCATCGGTTAATAAATTTCATTAAATGCAGGTTATACCTACCTATACTTGTAGAATTTTGACTCAATCAAATACCAACAAATACACTAACCTTGTACGTTATATTCTTTACTACGACGGAAACAAAACTTTAACCGTTTCGATAATTATTATCATAAAAACAAATGCAAACAATTTAATAACCATGAACTACCGCTAGGTACTACGGTTTTATTTAATATTTCAATTGATATTTTATCTGTCTGTCTGTCTTTTTCCTTTTGCTGAGACATTTAGCTATTGGCATTCTCAGTTGCCGAATATTACCTAACCTTCATAGGTTCACATGAAATATTATGTTACCAGGGATAAACTATTAGATTATGTTCAGCAGTTTAGTAATGATCGTTGAATTTTGCAATACAGTATTAACTGTGATAGGTAAAGTATTTGTTTTTCTAAACTACACATTTCGGGGCCATCTAAGTTTTTATATTTTTTGCCATGTTCAATGTGCAATATGACTCATATTGTGTATTGCAACAATATAGCAGACCGCAACTGATATAGGTTTGCTGAGCCCGGTACGACATTTTATCAATTTAATGGTTTCGTTTGAATTAATGCACGACAGCAGTCCGAGCTGACTGGATGTTCCGTAAGTCCGGGTGTTGTGAAATGTGAAGGCCGCCCGACGAGGGCAATTTTAGTTGTCAGTCCCTGTGCCATTTACCTCAGGCTAAATAGCTCTCGCCCAGTATATCAGTTGCTTTCGAATCTTGATTCTTTTGTTCTCAATGCAGCTACATGTTTAATGAAACATGATGTTATAGAGGAATAGGAGCATACGAGATGGTCTGATTGAGACACATAACATTTTCTTATTAGCCTAAATTACAAGACGAGAAGGTCGCATTTTAATATTTTTGTTATACAACTCTGAATTATACACTGTCGCACTGCTGAGCATGAGTGACAGGCATAGTCATTTGTCTGTAATGATAATTCAAAAATCTAGAATGAGATTCCGGCTTTAGCTTTGACTTTCTATGTAATAATTACTGAAGCCATTACCGTAGCCTAAAACCAACCAATAGGAAGATGATGGTATGTAATAAAGTTCTGCAAAAACAATGACTAATCATTAAAATATTTAACCTGTTACCAAACTTCATGTGACGTATTCAAGCACGTTCAATATGTAGAATCCTGATAATAAATGTGTTTTTACTTTTAGATCTATCTTAATGGTGAATCCCAATTAGCGTACTCTGGCTTTACCCACATTGGTTAGCTGGAACTGAAACTGATTTGTTCCAGTAATGTGGACCAACCCGCGCTACAACATGCTAGTAATTATGAGCGTACTACACATATAAGTTTATTGTGTAAAATCACATTAAAATTGCAAGATTACATCAATCTAATAGACAGTCAAGTTAGGAACTAGAGTTATCTTTTTACCAGACTACAATGAAGTAAAGGTACACTTTATGAGCGGGTGCAATTTGAGTTGGCCTCTCACAATATTTAACATTGTTTTCGCTCGGCACAACTTGCTTAGTATCATCTGTATCCGTAATTATTTATATTCAATCAAGGAAATGTTAACGTCAACAGTCATTCTGTCAGTCGAAATAGTCGCTAAGACCTTTGTGCTGATTTTCCAACATTTATTTATTATTAATAGAAATAAATGTTCCATTGTAAGTACTAATATTTTCTGAATAATATTATCTGTGATAAATGATAAAAATAACAACAGTTACCTGCTATAAATATAAACCTATTTAAATACTCTGCCGACGCGTGTCCGGCAACCAGTCGGACAAGGTTTAATCAATGTCAAATTTTTTGACTCAAGTAGCACAAATCCTTAATATGCACATTATCAAGAGGATGTTTACCTTTTGTTGACATCACTGTTGTTATTTGACATTGCTTTTGGTCGATCTTCTAACACTAATTTAGGAATTAGTTACCTACATATAAATTAACATTTGTTTCGGACATGCGTATCATTAAGACTTTACTGACTCCTAGCTGTTAGCCGCGGATCCGTCCGCGAAATGCCTTTTCTGAGATTAAAGTAGTCATGTTCTAATTAATAGCATGGTCTACCTGTGTGCCAAATTTTATCACAATCCATTCAGTCTTATAGGCGTGATTGATTTACAAATAGCCAGATATTCACATTCATAATATAAAAGGCTCAAGCCATCCGTCTTTCCTTTTTCAAGTTGAATTGCACAAAAATATTACCTAGTCAAAATTTTCATTATTTTCAATGAGCAATATTTGTACCCCTTTTATACAAATTTTCAAAAATCCTTTCTTAGTGAATACCTTCGTTACCCAAACTATCATCTAACCAAACTTCATGATCCTACCTTAGTAATTTTTTAAAATTCGTGATTAAGTAAGTGGTATTTCGCTTTTATTTTATTCGATTTCTGCAAAGAGTATTGTAAACATAAAGTATGTTCAGCTCAAAGAAGACAATTTTTAAGGGCTAACGTAAAAAGTCTTGAGACTGATATTGATCTTAGTATGTTGTGTAAAGTTATTTCAATGAACCGTATTTCGAGTTTGACTTGTGTATTTACTGGTTTTGTTGACCGTCATAGCAATTGCAGTTGAGGTTATTTTATTGTCCTCTATACTATTTTTGGAAGTTTCACTTAGATTACACACATACATAGACTCACGCCTGTTTTTCATTCGCGACAACCCATTCTCACTTGCTATGATCCTCCTTGCACACCTGGTTTGACGCAATATTATACGAAAAATCGCTGTTGAGTCTCTATAACGAAATGATTTTATGCCCATTACTCATAGTCCACCCGCAAAGAACACAGGCGACGTACTTACTGAAATAAAAAGGTCTCAAAAAGACTAAATAGTTAAAAATAAACTTAAAGAATTTTGAGAGTCGGTGCTAGTACAGATTAATTGTTGATACAGTTTATATGATATTGTTACTTTTTTAGGCTTTCGTGCCCGATTTCACCACTTCTTCGAATTTAAATAAAACCTCCGCCGAAGTAAGCCCTATCATCTAAAAAAAACCATATCGGTCGATATTGGGAGGAATTATCCGTAAAAAAAGTTATAATTGTAAAGACTGTATACCAGGTGTACCGGAAAGTCATTACCGGTTTTTCTAACAGATGTCTCTAGGCTTAAGTATGTAATGTTATGATTTGACACTTATGTATTTTATTCTACTGACATCTAGCTTCAAAGCTGTATATGTTACATTTTGTAAAAGTAACACCATCATATATTTATACCTCTTTGAAAATGTCAAGTTTCGTGCCTGAAAACGTGCATTTGCGGCATGCATTACTTTTCTTATTTAATCAAAAGAAAAAAGCCGCTGAAAGTCATCGTTTGCTGGTAGAAACTTACGGTGAGCATGCTCTAACCTTAAAAACTTGTGAGATGTGGTTTCGAAGATTCAAAAGTGGTGATTTCGATGTGCAAGATAGAGAACGTTCTGGTAGACCAAAAAAGTTTGAAGATGCGGAACTACAGAAGTTATTGGATGAAAACCCAACTCAAACTCAAAAACAATTGGCAGAAGCGTTAAATGTGGCTCAAGAAACGATTATCGACCGATAACGAGCAATGGGGAAAATCCATAAAGTGGGAAGATGGGTGCCACATGAATTGAATGACAGGCAAATGGAAAATCGAAAAATCGTCTGTGAAATGCTGCTTCAAAGATATGATCGGAAGTCATTTTTGCATTGAATAGTGACGGGTGATGAAAGGTGGATTTACTTTGAAACCCCTAAGCGAAAAAAATCATGGTTATCACCTGGCGAAGCCGGCCCATCGACTCCAAGGCCAAATCGTATCGGTCGCAAGACAATGCTCCGTATTTGGTGGGACCAGAGTGGCGTGGTGTATTACGAACTGTTGAAACCTGGTGAAACAGTTAATAATGATCGCTACCGACAACAAATAAACAATTTGAACCACGCATTGATCGAAAAACGTCCACAATGGCCCCGAAGACACGGTAAAGTGATTTTACAACACGATAACGCGCCGTCTCATAAAGCAAAACCGGTCAAGGAAGCGTTGAAAGCACTTGGATGGTACATATTATTGCACCCGCCGTACTCTCCAGACCTTGCCCCATCCGACTATCACCTTTTCGCATCGATGGGACACGCGCTTGCAGAGCAGCACTTCGCCAATTTCGAAGAAGTTAGAAAATGGCTCGATGAATGGTTTCCTGGTATACCATATATGGAGCTGTAGATGAAAACATACGCATTTCAGGAACTAGGCGGTGGAGGTATATCAGTGAAACACATCATCCAGGCTAACCACAAAATAATTGCCATGACACCACACCACATTTACAATTTTATTTTAATGGGATTATAGGTCTCCCGCTTTTTTGTTTATTTTGTTTTATAGGCACATTATTTGTTGCATTATGACTTTAATTCTTCCGCCAAATAAAGTGCATTTTATTTCTTTATTCAAGGTTTATATTCTTACTTATGTACTAATTAAATAAAACGGATATTTGCTTAAAATATATATTTATTTTCATTTCGTAGTAGCCGTTGCTAGTGACTAATTAGTCGGAAATGGGGATTATGCCTTCCTATAGCATATCTTGGTTTCCGTTTGCAAATTCAATAAATAATCGGCTATTACATACATAATGACTCTATCTGTATGATTTTCTTGTATTATGTATATTTTAAGGTACTTGTAAGTAGTTATTATGGGTTGTGTTGTTTACTGTGTACTAGCTGTACCGGCTGTTTCACAGTAAGCTATAATCCATCTAGATCCCATGGATCATAGCCTGATATACTCATAAGCCTTTCGGAATACATTCCCTAAATGATAGTAAAACGGCATCAAAATCTATTGCATAGACAGGACACATAAGCGGGCAAACAAATTGACAGATGCAGATAATGACTTCGTTATATACTATGTATTGATGCGTTTATTTGCCATAGCAATGAGACATATAAATGATAGTCTATAATCATTTGCCCTACTTTACATTTCTGTACTTACTTATACATAAGTGGATTAGTAACTTTGCGTTGTTCCTAATACATTAAAACCTATAAATTACGAAAGATTGTAATTTAATTATGAAGTAATAATTAATTGAATTTCATTTTTAACGACATTAGTCGTTGGGCTCATGGTTGAGATGGGCTCCCCAAATTTTTGGGGAGCCCATCTACCTGAGTTGGCAAGTCATCTGCCTATTTTATCCGTGTTTTAACATAGGTCAGGCAGGTGCCATAGTCGTTCCCCGTAGATTTGGTAACCTAATCCACCAACTCCTCACCTCAATAAACCAGTATACATTTTTATCTATCGCTACAATAGTCCTACACCAACCGGGGACTGTTCCTGGGTACATAACTATAGTGTACATAGGGATAGCCTTCGGGTGGTGACATAATATTGGATTCAATTTGTCTACTGGGCCTCAACGTGTTGGCTCTGTCGCCACGCACGCCTACCAAAGGTCCGCGACTCTTATTGCCCCGATATATGGTAAGACATAGATTAATATATTTGTCAATCTTATCAGTCATATGATTGTTATAATTACTCAATAAATTGTAAATTCATTGCAATTGACCTAATTGATAAAAACATCAGGATTTTCCTCTCAGCCTCAAGATGTTTAATTATTTAATGATATAATATTAATGATACATGAGTTATTACTGCTGCATTTTTCAAATGTCATAATGCACAGCTTACTAGTAGAAATCATGAGCTAATGAGTCGTATGCATCACTTACCGAGCTTTTTGTGTCCATTGTTTACGTTACGCCACCTACACGCTTTTATTGTGGTTGCCTAATGGGTTGTTCACTAATATTATGTCACTGTACACTGCACTCATTCGGTCCACATGTCTCAGTTACATTCGGCTGTTAAACCGTCTCGAGTTTGTCCTCTCTCGCCCTCTCCGTGTGGCCGGCGTCGTGGGACGCGCCTGCTCCAAGCGGCAAAGCGACTAGAGTCGTACTGAGAGTGTTGCAACAATCGCCAAGGTTTATATATGAGGTTGCACGCCGCGCCGCTGTCCGCTGCTCTCTGCACAAAACTTGCGAATTAAAAACTTAAAAATCGCATGTGCCATTGTATAGTATTCCTTTCGGGATCACTAAAACTGCAGATGTTCTTTTTGGATTAATAAATTTGTATTAGCCATTATTTATAACAGTTACATTAGCGAACGTTGGCAACGTAATAAAATTTAAATGAACAAAACAATAAAATATCGCTTGAATTTGTGATAAAAGTATTTTTTTGCATCAACTTAAATAGTAGATGATCTATATTTGGTCTATAGCAGGAGTTTTTAAAAAAGACATTTACATACACACACTTACAAACAGTTCTACCAATCCTATTTTTGAATACGCGTTAAGATAAAAATATTTGAATTATAATTAATGGAACCTGGAGGTTTGTTTGATTGGAAAAATATATAAAATTCGCCTTCCGAGGAACAATACATGATAGCAAGTGAGTATGGTAGTAGCCTTTGGCTCACAGGAAAACCAGTAAAAAAGTAATACAGGCGGCGACTCACGTTGTGCTATGTCGAGAGACGGGTACTCTGACGTTTATCCCTTTGCCGCCGAGTTGCACAACCGCCAACGAGGACGCGTTGGCCGCTGCATACAGGACTCGGATACTGATGTGGCGCCTTGAGAATTGGAATTCACCAGATGACTGTGCGTACCGGACATTGCGCCGTGATTAACATTCTAACCAGCTTTTTGGTAAACCGTATGGCAATCTTGCTATTGCCAAAACACACGTATCACTGGAACGTAATAAAGATGTCTTCGTGACCTGTTCAACGGAGTGTCAAGCTCAAGGCTAGTTGCCTAGTATATTACTACGGGTTGCATTAAAACGGTTACCATTATAATTATTCAAATTGTACTAGGTACTCGGGCCTTGGGCCCTACGTCACCGTTGTTGTGGTCATATCCACCTTTCTTTTGCCTGGCGTTGTCCCGGGTTAATGTCAGGGTCTACCTTTATGTTCATATCCACCAATACAAATTTTGTACTAGGTTGACTTGAGCTAGATTGTTTCCTACATGCTACTACTGCTGCTTTACTGCGGAGGGTAGTGGCAAATATATATATTTACAATTCCTCCCTATCTTTCTTTTTATTTTAAAGAAATCTTTCCAGTCCGGGAGATTCAGCCGCTTGCTCGCTGCAAATATGCATGCCATTGACGATCCTGGATTACAAGAGTTAAAATGGCGTGTTTGCGGGCGGAATAGTCTTTTATAAATGCTAACATAATTTAGATTTAAGGGGCCTGAACTGCATCCTAACCTACTGTTCGAGTCACTAAGGGGCTTTATTAGTATCTGCGATGTGAACTTACCAATAGAGCCGGCGTATCACGGAATACAGACCGTGTTTGAGTGAATTTAATTATTTTAAATTTGTCACATATATTGTACTACAGCATAAATCAGTACGATATTGCAAGTCTTGTGAAAGTAGTACAAACTTTTATAAACTAGGTAACAGCAAACTGCAGCCGTCAAAGTAAAACGATTAAAATAAATATATAGCCATACTGTGATGTCACTAGCCACATTATGAGATATAGTAATGATCGCATAGTTCCCGAACAATTGTACAAAACGAACACGATAAAATTGGTGCTGAAAGATCATAATATAAGAAACAACTTTATATTTTTAAGGATTCAGATAGTACAACATAATCTTGGCAATAAACTTTGCCAATTAGAGTTCAACTACTAATAAGTTATTTAGTGTTTGACGATGATGATGATGATTACTTTCAATGTTATTTTATCCTTCATATTTAGTTTATATCCGCCTAACATCAATAGTCATTATCGATTATTTACATTTCAATTATTCACATTATCACGAGATTCGCAAAAATCACTCATCCGTTCTTTAATACAATCTTAACAGTTTATTAGTCTGGGTTATTAATATATAGTATGTACAAAAAATACACTAATTGCAGAAGCAGGTAAGTCGGATTTTTTATATTTGCGAATTAACCTGTAATCATCATAGATCACACGAGTTAATCGTTGCTTTAGGTATTTTATATGACGTGTTAGGATTTTCAAAATGTTTGGTAATGAGTCATCGAATATTTTTAAACATGATTGATCCAACGGTTTTTTACGTGATGCGTCTATAATTTATTAAATAATTTAATGTACCTACTATATAATCATCTTCCTCACACAACACATCATTTTAGATATGATTTTTCTGAAAGATGTTTTTGATTAATCGGGTATATTTTGTATAATATTTTGATTATTTAAGATCTTATATAAATTGGGTATGGTAACGTAACTAGCATTTACTCTATGTATTATAATAAGAAAATAGACAAAAAATACTCTGATCCAACTTTCAAAGAGTTCAGAACATTAGATGGTTTAAACTTTAAAAGAACGCCTCCATTCGCCTTCTCCATTTACAGTGTTATGATACTGTACCATTAATCGTCCTGCTAATAAAATATATGTAGTGTGTATCTAGTGTTGTAGCACTATTTGCAAGGCCCATAATATAGATATAATTACTGGCACGAGACGTGAGCACAGGACATTAGTGGCCGCAGTTGAGAGTTCAGTAGAAAAATAGCATAGACTATGAACCAATTTCAATCGCGTGAAGCCTAGGCACTTCGCGTCCTCCTTTCCATAAATGAGTTACTGCCCAGGTGACGTTTGCGTGGCTGGTCAGGTACACTACCTGAATTACCGAATATCTTCCCTCTACATGGAGGCTTACTACAAGTGTATGAACGTTTTCAAACTCAAAACTTATGAATACCTACTACAACAATAATGTGTTCTATAATTTTAATGCATGGCTCTACTACTAAAATAAATTAAAACACAAGTAAGCTATCTAATTGATTTATTTTGAAAGATTTTCTGAAAGGTTGCTTAAAATTTAGTTGCGTTAAAAGTGTACCTATGAAATTATTTATTCTAATTATTTGTTAAATTATGTTCAAACGTACCTGCTGTACGTGCATCACAGAAATAAATTCTAGTATAAGATATAAGAGATATGTATATAGAACACAGTGTGTTTTTAACGCCCGTATACTGAAACGCTACTTAAGTATTTAAGATCGTTTTAAACAAGTTAAGTCCCTCTTAGCTGTCAAAATTGTATGAAAATAAGTAGTCGTTAGCCGTCAGACAGCTAAGTAGCGTTTCAGTATTCGGACATAAGACGTGCAAATTTAATTGAATGACGTTGGAAGTCCCAGTGAGTTGGGTTTCCATTAGAACGGGGCTGTAATCGGCGCGTAATCGTGTGAAGGTATTATAACACCACGCTATTGAGCGCAGTTACTGCAAGGTTCTTATAAGAAGTTATTCGTTAAAGCAACAAAAGATTGAAGGCTTGCTTAATTTCTCAGTCGCACGCACGACTCTGGCTTAATTGGAATGCAATCTTGCCATCAGCCACACCATATCATTATTATAAATCCGTCATGAAGATAATACACCAACATTTTGACACATCTAGAGTTGAAGCAAATGCGGACTAAGCTGTGTACCCGTAGTCGTCAAGCGCCTAGAGCTGTTCGTATTAAATGAAAGTTAATCGATACAAGCTGCATGCATGCGCTAGAGGATATTAACAAGTACGTTTGTATGGTAAACCATTGGGTACATATTTATAAAATGTAAAGTAAATGGCTTGTTATATTTAGAGTACGCTATTTTATGCATATTTTAATACATACATAATTAGTCAAATTCATATGCATATTTTATAACGGAAACCGCCCAGCGAGAATGTGGGTCATCTGATATTAAGCGGTCTCCAGCGCCCATAATTCCAGAAGAATCATGGATACGTTGCCTACCTTAAAGGAAAGGAATGGGGATTTGGGTCTCAGGAAATCCCACTCACAGTACAAAAAGTAACAGCAAGCTGGCTATTTCATGCCGGTTTGCAGGGAGACAGTGGTACTGCCCCGGTCGAGTCAGAGCATTCATGGTGTAGACAAAACTGTCCTTCTCTCGGTACACTTATACCTTAGAGTGACTTGTATTTGAATGTCTCATATTTTAATTAGAATACAGTATTTAGAGGTTGCGAAACAGACTGTAAAAATCTTTAGAACATTTTGTATGGAAGCTGTTTATTAATTAACGCCAAGCTCAGTACATCACATAAAACAAAGTCACGACTGTATCCCCGAAGGAATAGGCAGAGGTATATTCACACACGGTTCGTCAACCTTTTTTGCATCCCATTATGTAATAAATAGGCGGTGAGCACTATCGCTATTAAATCTAATCTTGTGTGTGAGATATTTTTCAAATCATTTGTACACAAACGAAATTATGATTGTCCAAACTGTGATATGAACCCAGGTCCTCGCTGGTTTCTAAGCATAAGTACTTACGCTACCACTAGACCAATAATGGCCGTTCCCAATATTCTGTTTACCGGTACTACATTTCGTATTCGAGTACTGTCATAACAGTATTTATAATAAGCATATCGATCTGTATATAGAATATATTATAGAGCTCTCAAACTTATTACATCTACTGCCCATTTTGAGAATCAATTATTTTCTAGCGCCACCCCTTCTGCTTAATTTACTTTATTTTAAATATACCTGGGCATTACATCGCCATCCCCCCTTGCAAATAGTTTCATCACCCCCCAAATTCCTCTAGACCCTGAAAGCATCTAGCGTCCACATGGGGTCGTTATCACCCACTTTGAGAAAGATTGTGTTAGACGATAGCTCGGTATTGGGCAGTAAACTAAGTAGTAACATAAAATTGTTTATGTATATGGATACATAATTTAAGTGAATAACCTTAAGACTTTAATACACGTTTACGTATTATTATTTACCCAAAAGGTTAATAAACTAGCAGAGATTAAGTATATTTTGTTTTTCGTTAGTGTAAGAAATTAAATTCAAATGTATGCTGGGTTTGTTCGAAATTGTTATTACTAGCTTTTGCTCACGGCTGCGCCGCATTTTTGCATGATGTTCCACGACATAATTATTATATGTCCTAACTCAAGTCATGGTCTACCTGCGTGCCAAATTTCAAAGAAAGTGGTTAAGGCGTAGTGGATTAACAAACATACGAATTTCTAAACTGTCCACACTTTTACAATAATCATAATAATAATACGACTCTCAGCTATCTTTGTTACACGTTGCGTCGAGACGTTGGTATTCGTTTTATAGCAGATTCTTTAGACTTGGGTGAACGGGGAACTTTGTTTTTTGTTACATAACTTTTATTGACTAGAATAATATTGTGGTGAGTCGTGATACAAAACTACGCTAAATTAACAATTTTATTCACCATCTTTGAATTCTTGCATAATGATCATGGCCAACGTAAGATTGTTTTTATATTCTACTATGAATAGATCGTATTACTTATTATTATCGATAACCGCAGATTTTATTATTCAAATATTTTACTTTCGAGGTCAAGATACTTTTAATGAGTGGTCATCAAACGTATGGTGGTGTTGTCATGAATTTGAAATTAATTAATTAGGCTTATTGTAAATATTCGTTTACAAAAGAGCAGTTGGTTGGTTTGCTGGTGGTAGGATATTCATATCCGCCCGGATAGAGACCACCGTACACATGGTGTCAAAACCTGCCACAGTGACCCGCACACTTTGTTTGGATCGCGTTCCAGGATCAGCCGGTTTTCCCGAGGGGCTTGCGGCATCACTTGATGGTTGGTTGGGGCGAGTATAAGGGTACATCCTTGTATCCCTATGTCTGCATCGATCATCTGCCTGTTCTATCGCAGGCCCCTCGATTTGCTTCTTGCCTCTTCGGAGTGTGACGAAGCATTTAGGCCGGCATGATTCTGGTGACCACCGATAAACTCATTGTTTGTCGGTAGTCGCTGGTTTTTTTTACTGCATTGCGCTTACCATCAGTTCTAGTCAGTCACTTTGCCGTGCTCGGATTAAAAAAGTTAGTCAAAGTTTTTTGAAAGTTTTTCACTGTATATTTTTACAATTGAGACCCTTCATTAAACATACAGGCTTCGGAATCAAATGTATTTTCTCAACAAAATTCTTTACATTCAACGTTTGCGTCGAAGGTTTATTCGTGCGTTTTTCCAAACGGGCGACACACTAATCAGCTGTCGTCCGTCTGTTGGTAGAAGTTTGTTATCCTCATATGGATGCTAGCTATTGGCCAACCAATATAATTACGTAGATGTGCTCATACGCATCGTCCTTGTCAGGAATGCGAGGTCATCACGCGTTCGTACGATACGGCGCTTTTCGGTAGCGGTCCTCTTGCGTAATATATTTAATGTCGTTTTCGGTTTGCTTATTCTGCATTTTTAACATGTATTTATGATGTCAATCAAACGTTGGCGCCTCATTCACTATCTGGCCCTGTATCTGAATCGATTAGCCCACAGCCTCAAGTCATACGGCTTGATAATAATACATGTTGTCAAAACAATCACAATTTAATTGTAAGTGAGTTGCAATATAATTGACCATTCCATAAAAGATTCTAAATAACGTCCTTAACATTACGTCGTAACCCTCGCCGTGTAGTGCCTTGCATTTTGCAACTGTCTCAATAATTGTTGCAAGTGTGTGACGCATTGTGATAGTTGCTGTTGTTTCATTTCAATTACATATAATGAATAAGTAAAAGGTTAAAAGTCTTTCTACTTTTTATTTTTTACACACATTGTAATAAACCTTGTACATTTGCGTTATATCCGTCTACGCAAATCCACTCACTGTGCGCCAAATATTGTTTCTTTTAATTTCATTACTATTGTTAACCTTAACATCTGCGTTCTCAACTACTTGTAGTTAAATTCGAATAGGTATCAGTGTTTCCTTGCGACTGTTATAACAAAAAGTAATAACAATTCGTATACCTACTAAAGGATTCTATCCCTATTCGGATTAAGCATTTTGATTCTCATCTTTGCGTTTATATAATTTAATAATATGTAATTTAATGCTCTAGAAAATAAAAAATACGAATGTACGATTAGTGAATATTGAACACTGAGCACTGAGCAGGCCCGATTGTTGACAGCTGCGAGTGCCGCTGCGGCAGGTGCTGCGACCACGCGATCTAACGGTGGTCATCAACAAACGACACCTGAAGGTCGGCATCAAAGGTCAGCCGCTCATCATCGACGGCGAGCTCGATGCAGACGTCAAGATCGAAGAGTCCACGTGGGTGCTGCAAGATGGACGCAATTTGCTTGTCAATCTAGAAAAGGTACCTTCATTTATGTTTATTTTGATATCACAATATTGTAAGTAGTCGTGACAGGGATGGATGTTATTAATAGTGAATAAATGGATAATTTTATGTGCCAATAGCTAATGATTACATAATTTTTTGAATATTTATTTAATGTAAATTTTATCCGCGCGTAATAATATTTTAATGGCCGTTTAGAAATATTGAAACGAGTCAAAGGTGATTAATGGAGCGTTTTTAAGATAAAGACTAGTAGCGGTATATTTTTATTTGCATAATGTCATTCATAATATTGAATGAAAAAATTGCACATTTTTTTTTTTATAGCATAGGCCGGCAAACGAGCAAGTGGGTCACTTGATGGTAAGTGATCTCCACCGCCCATGTACGCCCACCACCAGAAGAATAATGGGCACGTTGCCGACCTTAAAGGAAAGGGAAAATTAGGGATTGGGAAGGGGAGGGGATTTGGGCTTCCGGATATCTCACTCACCGTACGAAACGCAGCAGCAAGCCGCTACTTTACGTCGGTTTTCTGTGAGACAGTGGTGACGACCCGGTCGAGCCAGCCCATTCATGCTGTAGACAAAACTGTCTGCAGCGTGGCTCTACCACTCAAACTTCACTCACATGAAGCAATGTCACCATTAAAGTATCAGTTATATTTTTTTTTAATGAACTGTATTGGAAGTAGTTGCTTAATAATGTCATAGAAAAATATTTTTTAGTACTTTATAATATTCCTAGTAAAATAAAATATTGTTTTGGGTATGGTATCCGTTGTGTTTTATATTATCAATCAGACGTTTCTTTCACCTGCCTTTGTCCCACTCGGAGTGGGGTCGCTGTAACATACTTTTTAACACACGTTCCACAACCTCCGCCTCCTGTAAAGTGCGCAAAAACTGACATAACACGTATTGCAATATCAACGACGATACCTAGGTAGCTTTTACAACCTGCCTGACTTCAACCCCTCTGGGGAGATATTCAATCAGACTATAATAACCATTTGAAGGCACTGACCCCAATGTGTTACAAAACGTGAATCGTATAGTTACATTATTACTAGGTGGTAGATAAGTAGATAGATACTATATTCTTTATTGCACACCAAATGAAGTAGGTAACTTAAAAATAAGGATCATACAGTAAGAATGATACAATGGGCGGTCTTAGCGCAACTGGAGATTCCGATAAGGCAAGATGGTAGATCCCTAGTATCCGACAAGTCGTCTGGGTAGGTACCACTGCTTTGACTATTACTGCAGCGAAGTAGCAATATGTAAGCACTGTTTTGTTCTGGATTTGAAGGATATGGAATCCAGGGAAGTTACTGGACAGTATGAGACTTAACATTCTATATCTTGGGGTGACGAGTGCAGTGCTAGTGCCATTCAGTAACTTCATGATTCGAAGTTCGACTTGGTTTTGTTGTTTTATGGGTAGATGAGCAGGCGTAGCGCTAATCATCAGGAGAGAGACCTGCTCGTCTCGCCATTAACGCTAATAAAAAAAGACATTTGTACTTTGTACCTAAACATCGGAAACAGTTTTTTTAAATGTCGTAAAAACCTTGTAACACTTCTAAAATTGCTTTGTGTAATTATTTTTAACTTGTAACTTCATCATTCATACAATGAAGCGTTTCGTGTATACCAATTTGAGATAATGATTCGTCTTCTGTTTAATGTTTTCTTTAGGTAAACAAAATGAATTGGTGGAGCAAGTTGGTGAGCACAGACCCCGAAATATCGACGAGGAAAATCAATCCAGGTAAAAATGTTTCGTACATTCAATCCTCACGTAATGTTACTTCATTGTTGATGACTTCATCTGTCTTTAATCCACTAACCTGATTCTAAAAGATTTGTATTGATGTGATTTGTAAAAGAGGCCTGTGCCCCGTATAAGACAGGTCTGATATTTATTTATCTATACATATATAATTCCATGTCTTCACTGTCTGACAGATTCATCAAGGCAGAGCCTAAACCGTTGCACTGCGGCTACAAACTTACAAACTTGACATTTTGGCAGTTAATGCCTTTGTTGTAAGCATCCACTAAGGAAGATTTTTTGGAAATTCCAATCTTAAAGGGGTAAAATAAGTGGATGAATAATTGTATTGAAGTATGTCGGATATATGACGATACGGAATTTCACGCGCAAATAAATAAATAAATACACCTAACAGTCACATACATATTCCTGACCCCACAGTAAGATACGAGTCTTGTGTCGTGGGTATCAGGAACTACGAGGTACTTTCGGTCTCACAACACCCAGACCCCGAAACATATATTCGTGGATCATATAAATATTTGTCTCGGTGCGGAGATCGAACCCGCGGCCTCTCACTTCACGGCCGGCTAGCTAGTTAGTTTATTTATAAAAGCAGTGTCTAATATGCAGTGATCTTTGGCAACGTGATATATCTTATGGTCATAGTTCCGTCTATAAGAAAAAAATCACATTACATTATACCTATTACACGTGTGTGGACCTGGATTTATAGACGGCACTAGCACAACTTTAGTAATGCACTATGACGACTATGACGTTTGACAATAATGATAGGTACCTACTTCAGTCGTCGAGGTTGCATTAATGCTTCTTTATTTATTTTATAATTTACATCAGCCATTTGTCCATGTCATAATTTTTGTTACCTACAATGACTTAAATCTGTGTTAGTATTATCGAGATATTATGTTGGATAGCCTCTACGCCAGGCTAGAATTTCTTTGCAAATTTATGCTTTGGTGTTCCACGTAATCACAAGAGCTGCATACTGCAGTGGCGAAGGGTACAAAATTTCAAAAGGAAAGCCGATTGCAGTTCACAACATTTTTGTTATGGATTGTTATCGAGATTGTCAATGCAGATACTTACGCTTAATTACGTTATTATGCATTATACGTCATATCATTGAAAAAACTATAGGCAAATTTATTAATATTATATTTTTAACAAGTTTATAAAGGGAAGCCGAAAGGAATCGTGTTGTATGGAGCCTGCACCACTGACATACATCATCAGTGCTGCAGAGCCATTAGCCAGTCTTTACAGTACTTAGAAAAATGTCTCCATCCGCCATTGACGCATCCACCTTGGGAGATCAACTATGCAAATGTTATAACTTCTCAGTATATTATAAAGTGCCTCTTATAAAATATAAATAAATTCTCGACAGAGGGATTACAATGTAACTATTTTATATATACATACATAAACCGACGTGCATGCATGAAGAATTTAATGAGAGTGAAGGAGGCAAAAGAGGTGTGTAGGGATCGTAGCAGGTGGAAATCCGTTGTCTGCCTATCCCTATGGGAAACAGGCGTGAGTGTATGTATGTATATAAATGGGTTCGTGTTAGAATTGATTACGTATGTACAACGAATGAAAGTTGTTTTCCGCTACACTTTTAAAGGTTGTATCGCCCTTAAGTTGTGTATGTGTCATAATGACGATCGCAATGCCGTTGAAAACAATTTTAATAAAATATGAAATTAATTATTTTTAATATCTTTGATATAACATAAAATTATATAAAAACTCTAGTTCCAACGTTTCATACAAAAACAACACATGAAAATGTCTTTACAGTTTATTTTATTTTAATATTACTTTGTTATCTAATATGGTATACGCATTATAAAAAAAAATATGTCAGGGTACTAAGGTTTAGACTTCCACTATTTTATAAAAACAAGGGACTGATGCACCGAAACACTGACTCCTGTCAAAATTCGAAACTTAATCGAAATGCATTTTTTTAACAAAGTCGTGACAAAACATCGAATCCAATGGAGTGGGTTGACATATCTATTCTAGAATTAGGTGCCTTAAATTGCTGTATTAACGATTACTTTCTGACTCCTGGCAAAAAGACAGGTGTTATAAGTTTGACACCTTTGCCTGATAGCGATGTTCTTTTAATTGACGTCGGGGGTTTTTAAAGGTTAGGTTATTGGTAGTGAAATCAGTATTATTTTTCTACAAATCAAATCGTATATTTGGTAATTATTGCTGCCAAGGCATTTTTACACGTCAAGTTAGAAATCTACCGGAGCTTCGGAAGGGGCCACTCTAGACTGAGAGGTGCACCAAGAAGCTCAGCTGTAGCACAATATAGCACAAGCAGTACCCGGCATTCTCAACTATGTTACATGTAATTGGCCAAATCGGCACACGACGCTACGCCGACGCAAGACGCACACACTTAAACGGACATGACTTACCCAAATTGGGTTAAAATTGATATAATCAATTAGTCAAAGATTTTATTTTTTATCCTGTACGTGATGGTAAGCACAAAGTTAAGTTACTGGATATATACTAGCTGACTCAGAAATCCGACTCGCCTGTACGGATCCCTAAAGCGGGCTTTTCACCTCATGTGAAACATACACACGCACACACACGCTCACATACACCTACACGTGCACAAACACACACCGACGCGACGCACATGTCGCTCTTTGTCGCTTTTCTGTTTGTCTGTCTATGGTAACAGACAGACAAAGAGCTCTAACTTTTAACACAAACTTTTAACACGCTCTTTTAGTTAGGGGTTGGAAACTATTAATACAGTCAGTATTCAGTGTGAACTCTTAACAAACGGCAATACCCGTTTCTTGAGACGTATTTATATGTTTTAAAGGCGCCTAGGCATACGACAGTGTAGAATATAGTAATAAAATATAGTCCGCCCACTTGCCATTTGCATATGGAATATTTTACAATCTTAATTGTGTTATTAAACTTTACATCCTATTCGAGATTGTTTTTATTCAAAATATGATAAGAATTTACGTATTTTCCAGAACCATCAAAGTTATCCGACCTAGACGGTGAAACACGTGGATTGGTCGAAAAGATGATGTACGATCAACGACAGAAAGAAATGGGCCTCCCCACTAGCGATGAGCAAAAGAAACAAGATGTTCTCAAAAAGTAAGTTTATAAGTTGTATATATTAAATATACATTCATTAGGCATGTTCTCATCATGGAAAATACGTACATAATATTGTAGGAAAAGTGGAGGTTTGGGGATTGGCTACTTAGCGGCAATTTCAGAAATACTAAAGAACCTAAACATTGCCTTTCCAAAGTCGTACATTTGCAAAATATTAGTCAGCATTCGCAGAGTACATGTTTCTAACTTCCCTCTAATTATGTAATCAGAGATTGATCCAAATCAACAAGGATTCATTGATCGAGATGAACTCATAATTAATCTAAAAAGCGGTGCCGTGACTTGCCAGTAGTTTGAAGCGACTACTCATAGTAGCTCTTCGTTGTTTTACTAACCGATATGACCGTCATTTGGAAATTTATTTTCGTATCCTGATGATTTAGACCAACAAATTCGATGACATAAATGCATGTCTTTTAATGCCCAGTAATTTCACTGGCTTCAATGTCCTTCAAACCGAAACACAACAGTGCTTACACACTGTTGCTTGGCGGCAGAAATAGACAAAGCGGTGGTACCAACCGAAACGGCCTCTCGCGTACGAGGAACCTATCACCACCTATCTCATTCAATGTACGTAACGGAGCGGTAGAGCGGTAGAGCCATTGAGTGGTAGAGCCACGCTGTAGACAGTTTTGTCTACAGCATGAATGGGCTGGCTCGCCCGGGTCATTACCACTGTCTCACAGAAAACCGACGTAAAGTAGCGGCTTGCTGCTGCCTTTCGTACGGTGAGTGAGATATCCGGAAGCCCAAATCCCCTCCCCTTCCCTATCCCTAATTATCCCTTTCCTTTATGGTCGGCAACGCGCCCATGATTCTTCTGGTGGTGGGCGTACATGGGCGGTGGAGATCACTTACCATCAGGTGACCCACTTGCTCGTTTGCCGGCCTAAGCCATAAAAAAAAAGCAATAAGCCGCAACTTTAGCACAAAAAGCGCTTTGGAGCAAAACTGTCTATAGCTTGGCAATACCACTCAAAAAGCTATATCTATTAAAAAACTAATAAATGTATTTTTTTACAGGTTTATGGAGCAGCATCCCGAAATGGACTTCTCCAAGTGTAAATTCAATTAAATTGCGCTGATGCTCAACAAACGCGTCTAATTTTAAGTGAAAGCACTAATATTGCAGTTTATCAGTTTCAATATACAGTACAATAATTTAAGTTGTGTGGTTTTGCATTTTTTGTGGTTTGGTGCTTTACCAACTATCATTACATGATGTATCTATGAGTGCTGCTATTTCCTTATTGGTATTGAGTCAGTGGCATTGAAACTGATAAAAAAAATATAATTTAAATAGTCTATTCATTGTATTTTGTTTAAATAAATTTTTAAGCATTAAGTTTGGGTTTCTCTTAGTTATTTTTTTATGCATCCTATCGCCCTTAGCTAATGCAATTTGCCTGCAATAATAAAATAGTGTTGCAATCGGTGAAAACCTAAATATACTTTATGCAATCTATACTAACATTATGCATGTAATGTGTTTTTTTTTTGTTTTGCCTTTTCACGGAGCAACTAACTAATCGATAATGTGTTATAATTCCCTTCCCAATCCCTCAATTATCCCTTCTCTTTTAGGTCGGCAACGCGCCTATGATTCTTCTTGTATTGTGGACGTACATAGAAAGAAGGTGAAGATTACATACCATCAGGTGACCCACTTACTCGTTTGCCGGTCTATGGTATAAAAGTATAATATATATAAAAATACCTTTTTAATACATCACAAATATGCTAAATATAGACTATTATTACATAAATGCTAAGACCCAAAAACCTGCCGTGTCAACGAGACATTGCCCTCATTATTTAGCACTATTACAAGCAAAGTAGCAGTTAAGTGAAGCGTGTATCGATATTTTTGTCAATAAACATATTATATAACTAATACAACATATTACTTAGTTTCCTATACTGAATTTTAACTTTTGTTCTATACGCAATAGCAAATAATATGATGAAGAAACCATTTTGGTAAACACCAACAAAGTTGGTTCAAATCAAATGAGCCCGCAATAAGGATTTTAAATATTGGTATGAGCAAAGGTGGGCGCGTAGTGGGGATATCTCACAATCTCGTTCGCACGCGGGCATTGTAATGGCTATTTTGCACGATGATGTCAAAGTTGGCATCGTCTGTTATTTGTCAAATACCTCTTCCGTCAGATTCGAATGTCTTCCAACTTAGTCAACTACCCTATTCTGTGAGCATCTGAAAACAGCGTGGGGATCGAGAACCATGAGGTCCTGGGTTTAATTCTCAGGTCGGGTAATTTATGTCCGAAAAATCACAAATTATTGTCTGGCATATATATAAATGAAAGTAGTTAACTGTGTAATAAAAACAAAGAAAAGCTGCTGTATCATTTCTTAAGATGCTCTACAACGGATTTAGAACGTTTTATCTACTCTCTTTTTAATGCACACTGCACAGTTGTACATTAAACAGAAAAGCGTGGTCACCCTACTACCAGAGACAACTACTACTATTATTTCGATATGAAGTTACTAAACAATGTTGCCACTTATATCAGACTCAGCAACTTAAAATTTTAAGGAAAGAACATTGCCCGGATTTTATGAATAAACGTAAATGCTCATATATTTATTACATTTACTATTAACATATTTTATATACATATTGTTTCAAAGCACATAGTTCAATTTTAACCAGGTATTATAACATTTATTCATGTGAGCCATGTTTTGCAATGTCCATTAAATGGTAATTTTGAAATTTTATATAAACACTGGACTATTTTCCCAATGTTGAAAAGAGACTAAATTATAACTTGGGTGCGTACTTTTGATTCGTTTAAAAAAGAAAACTCCTGCAAATCCATGAAATCGATCACACCCGTGTTTTATCGTTGTTGAAATACCTATCACATATGACGAGGCTGTATGGGCTAGATCCCCTTGCCTTCCACATAAAAGGGTCAATTTAAATGAAATGGTCGACACTTGACTGCACTTGACCACTTGATTGTTGATAAATAACACGTAAGACTAGACAATATGATCGACTATAGACTGTCCACTGGACTGATCACTGAACAAAAAATATTGACTGTTGACAGTTAAGTTGACACTTGACACGTCAAGTGGACAGTTGATAGAGGTGTTATATTAGAATCGTTTATTCGTATTCCTATTACCGAATATAACGCTTAGCCAATATTATGTTATCTATCCTGTTACTGGGTAATAGTCAAATAATAGTGAAAACTGAGAACTTATCATATTATTCGTTCATAAAAGACGCGCAATATAACCGTTATTGGTTAAAATATTATGTGAAATAGTTGAGAAATCGCTCACGTTATTGATATAATTAGGTATACCTTATAGTGATTTACTTTACCTTCATACTTTAACAGGCTTAGGACAGTCAACGAAATAGTTGGCGTATTTACAAAGTCAATCACGATATTTCATTTACAATGATTTATAAGTTGTATTTACAGTATAAATGTAGATTAAATGGTATTTGCCGTAATTGTGAGCTCGCCGGAGTAACGCCGATATGCTTGCTTTGTATGTGTTTCTATTAATGAAACACATACATATTATATTTTTATTATTCTTTATTTGACTATTAATGAATAACCTATTACGACAAAATTTATATTACCTAATATTAAACTTCTGTCTTGTACCTGTTACATATACCTAACACGAATATATTAGTCACACCTCTAACAGTTGACAAATGACAACATATGGCAAAAATATGACACGAGTGAGCACGGTAAATCAACAAAATCAAGTTAACAATATTTTGTAATTTAATCCTGTTGTATATGGTTTTACGGAGTTTAAAACATGGTTAATACTGTTTATTCGCCTGAATATTGTCTTCAATATTTGGAGCAATATGCCTCTAAAGAAATTTTTGTCATAGGATTAATACTTGGTCAGGTGAGTGCCTTGCATTTCTAAATACCAAGTTCTTATGTTCCTAGTGTTAATACTACAAGTATAAATGTTAGCAGCTAGTAAGTATAAGTATAAATTAAATATTAAACAAGCAACTTGTAATTTGATTTTTTTACTTTTACTCGGATCAATTAATTTAATATCAGACAAAAATGTCATTGCAATTGTAAATTCATGATAAAACCAAAATATCTTAACAACACCGTTAATATGATACTGTTTGTGGTGGGAGAGTATGTTATACACATTTGTACCAAATTGGACAGTGGCCACCATAAACATTGTTAAAACCGAACATTATCGTTATGGCGATTTACATTCTGGGGTAAGCCAGTGTAAATTTAGAAACTGGCTGGTAGAATTCTGATGTCCATTAATGTCTCTTGACAACAACATTGTCAACATTATTTTTGGACTCACCATACTCAAAGGCTACAAGGGCTCAGTGTTTACCATTTTAGGTAAAAAATAAAATAACATATTGTGGTATAATGCTCACATACTTTTGGACGAAAATTTATAGACTACAAATGCAAGGGACAATGTCATACATCTGGCTCGTACTCCAGAGGAGAAAAGCACAGAAGATGGATCAGAATCGAATTATGGCATTGATAAAGTAGAGTCAGTGAAAACTCTGCTCGATGTTTCTGAGGCATGGGTTGCAGATCATGCTAAACATGTTACCAGGATGTTGCCTGGTGGCATGTTTGTTCAAGGTAACAACTTTGCCTATATTATTATACCAATCTATACTTATAAAATAACATGTCCTGACTGACTGACTGATTCATCATCGCCAAGCGCAAACTATCAAGGCTACAAGCATGAAAATCGGACTGTATATTCATTTTGTTATGTAGGCACCCACTAAGAAAGGATTTTAGAAAATTCCACCCCAAAGGGGTCAAAATAGGGGATGATAATATGTATGAAAGTCCGTCATTTTGTAAGTTACATAAACAAAATTTTGTATTTCGGTTATTGACATAAAACAAATAAATATGTGTTTCAGGAATTTTGGAAATTTTATTTAATAAGAGATGAAAAGGGGGGTGAAAGTAAATGCGAAAGTGAGTTTGTTTGTTACGCTTTCACGCCTAAATCATTGAACCGATTTTGATGGATTTATCTCCAGACCCTGGAGACAGTTACAGGCTACTTTTATCCCGGAAAATGCTGTTCACGCGGGCGGAGCCGCGAACAAAAGCTAGTATAGTATGTAAATGATAAATTATTATAGAAGGTCAAAAGTTTCTATTTTATTATTTTAAAGTCATCATAATTGGTGCATGAACAGCATGAATGATGATGTTTTAGTCTTTAATCCCGGAATTCACCACCTTACGGGTAGAACGGCACCATAAAATTTTAATTGAACCAAATTTTAGCTATATGCTTTTGAACGAAAAATAATAATCCAAATCAGTCTGCATTTAGCAGAGTTATGTGTGTTTGCACATAAAAGAGAAGCAAATATATGTGTCAAATTAAGATCATCTATTTTTATGGCAATAATGATACTGCTGATTACCACATGACCAAATATTTATAATTGCAGGCATTTTTGTCACAAGTGATGAAGATATATTTGAAGACCCCAATTTTTTCAGTAAAGTAAAATCAATACTCAACTACACATACAAAGCTTTGGGTTCCAACCAGTATATGTATGGAAACTGCCCTTATTCAAATGACAGGCTTATTCTACACATGTCAACAAGTACAAAAGTGTTGACATGTAAAAGCATTGAAATAAATGCTCCCAACAAAAATACAGTAATTAAACCTGTTGACTGGAAATTCCTGCCAAAACCACAGCAGTGGCAAAGATTAGACTGTTATTATGAATTTGATGAAGTATACCCAGTGATTGTGAAGAAGAGTGGGATATCTGTCAAACAGCAGTTTCAGGTAAGTCTTCATTTTAGTTATAAAATAACATTTATTTATTATCCAAACATGGCAAAGTGAGTTTGCAGTTTCATTAATTCAGTTGTCATTGGCTGATCCTGCTGTGCGATTCACACTAGGTGTGTAGGTCACTGTGCTGGGTTTAAACCATGTGTATGGTGGTCGCTATCTGGGCGGATGTGAACATCCTACCAAAAGCATATTAACACCTAATAATATTATGATTTTGGTTTGCATAATTTCTTTTAATTGTTACATTTACAACATAATTTCTTTGCTTTAAGACACACATTTGCTCATGTGAAATACACAACCAGAATAACATAAATACCGACACAAAGATTGCAAAACCGTTAGGAATTTAATTTCGAGAAATTCTTTCAATAATAACACCTACAATTTTTAAATCTACACCCTCCCAAATTTCTCCTTATTTAACGACATCAAAATGTCCCTATTAGAATTGGGTGATGATTAGTTACTATAGTCATTAGTTACCTTTGTCTTTTCAAATGTAAATTTTATTGTTTTAAATAAATGAAAATTTCGTAAAGTTTGTAATATTTGAATATTAATAATTAATATTAGAATATAATTTTTATAAAATGTTTCAGCAAATACTGGAGTCTGCACACAAAACTATTGACTCTAGTGTCATGTTCATTGATGGAGAGCTCAAAGATGGATCAGAACCATTGGATCAATTCACAAAGAAGAAAAAACCCAAGAATAATTCAAAACCAGCCCAAAATGAAACTCCTAAATCCATGCATGTGTCTCTGTTTGTGCCATTCGTAAGTCATGCACAGTATTTTTTTTATAGTAGATGACACCTATCAAGCAACCTAGTCACATGATGGTGATCTCCACCACCCAATGTAAACACCCACCGAAAACATCAGCTGGGGTACATTGACAACCTTAAAAAAAGGAATGTTCGGAGTTGGGAATAATTTAACCAGTGAGGTTGTAGGTTTAAATCTTTAGTCAGGCAATCTAAATTTTTCGTTTAAAAATATCAGGTCTGCTCGGGGCTGAGATTTAAGACTGATATGGCCATTGTATTGTATTTATATTGGGGATGTCTGTGAGTCTGCAATATGGCCATAGGTTCACAAGCCATCACATTAGGGGACAGGAACAATCTTGACGAATTATGGGTCCAGTAGTTGCGCCTCTGTCTACACCTCCAAAGACAGGCGTCGGTGCATGTTTATGTGTGATGAATTACCTAATAAGTATAATTTCTTTCAGGAAAATGCCCTGCCAGAGACAGTTGAATATCTTGAGTGTGATGGCAGCATACATTTCAGTGGTGTTGTATCATCAAGTGTATTTATGTACCCAAAAGCCACAGTGAGCGAAACTATCGCAGCTGTTAAACAAGATATAATAAGGTCATTAGCATCACGATTTACTATGCACTGTGATGCACTGATTGACGATAACTTGTTACCAGAAGGTGAGTGGTCATCAGCATAAATATATATGAGGCTGTTAGAACCAGAGTGGCCTAACTGCATTTTGATGACTTTTGACCTATTTGAATTTCCGTAATTTAAATATGTTAATATACAAGACCAGACCGGCCTAACATTGGTAACGTCATCTTGACATATATGGCAGTACAAGTCCATTTCGGCCGTGGTTTAATTTTTTTTTTTATGGCATAGATCGGCAAACGAGCAAGTGGGTCACCTGATGGTAAGTGATCTTCACCGCCCATGTATGCCCACAATATCAGAAGAATTATGGGCGCGTTGCCGACCTTAAAGGAAAGGGATAATTAGGGATTGGGAAGGGGAGGGGTATTTGGGCCTCCGGATATCTCACTCACCGTACGAAGCGCAGCAGCAAGCCGCTACTTTACGTCGGTTTTCTGTGAGACAGTGGTAATGACCCGGTCGAGCCGGCCCATTCATGCTGTTGACAAAACTGTCTACAGCTTGGCTCTACCACTTGAAAATATGACACTTTCTGTAACAAATTGTATTTATTAATCTATGTGTTTTAGAGAAAGTATGTTTCAATGAGCCTCCTCGTCGCGTGTTAGTGCCGGTTGGATCCCTGCACCTCTGTGACTACCTGTTCCCCGGGGAAGCACCTGCCGAGGCGTTACTATCTGTGCGGGAACTACTCGACTTAAAGATTACAGAGGCGGATGTTGTCTGTGATGTGGAAACACCAGCAGGTAATCAATAACTTTACTAGTATTATTTATTTTTGGTATACATTTTTTAACCGACGAAAAAAGTGGAGGAGGTTCTCAATTCAGGTGTATAATTTTTTTATACATATGGTACCATTTAAATTTGAAGAAAAAAATCTTCTCTAAGGGGTTGATGAAAGAATAGAAGAAGCTTCAACATATTTTTCACACCGATTTTGTTGATTGGTTCAATAAAAATAGTAAAATAAATACTTTTTAACACAGAATCAAACTGGTTCAAAAACTAAAAACCTGAAAATCTAATTAAACCATTTTGAGTCAGTGGAATCAACCATTGCCATTAAACTGCAATAGCTTTGCTTTTTATAGCCCCTTGAAATGCCTGTAAAGTAAAATAGATTATTTCCAGTTGGCTAGATAGAAGTTAGTTCAAAAAATCGCTTTGTCCCTGAAACTTAGCATACAAGCAGACTGGAATTAGGACTCGACTGCTAATAAATCAGTGCCCTAATAACCGGTTTTCCGTTGACACCTATCGCCGACATAACATTTAGTTTTTTAATACTACAGATACGTCGGAGTTCGACGCTTTAGACAGAGACACCAGCAGTGAAGAGCTCCTAGCGACGCCACAAGAAGCGAGTCAGTTCATGTATATAACTGGCATTTGCTTCGCCATGTTCGTACTCCTTGTTTCAATCATAATCCACTATTACGACGGGATCGTACAAGTACTCGGCAAAGTCGTTTTCAAGTCTTAAATATTATGATGGTTTTAGTGTTAATAAATCATTTTAAGACTTATTGTTTCAACATTTTGTATAATATGGTGGTCTGTTTTTCTTCGTATCGTATTTATTTGCAACGAATCGTGGTAAATGAAGATGACGAATTCATATCCATGTTACGTATAAATGACTATTCCATGGCTTTTTATTAAACAAGTATATTTTATCATGACTTTTATTTTCTTATAGATCAGAATGGTAAAGTATTTTTATTATACCCACTAAGGCCGATTTGCACAACGATCCTAAATTTTTTTTGACCCCTCCCCCGTCTGTCATAGCTGGTCACATTTCTGAGACCCCCCCTACCTAGTGTGATGTCATATATTTTGTAATTTTACATTAAGAAATTTCTGAAATTAAAACAGCAGTGTTTCGATATTATTTTTATTTCCATTTAAATTCTTTTTCAATAAAATCAACATATTATATTTGGAAAAATGTGATGTCACAAAATTTGGGTACCCTCCCCACCCCTAGTCACATAATGTCACACTTCCCCGACCCCCTCCCACTCCTGAACGTGTGACGTAATTTATGGATGTATTTAGCCACTAAACATGTTTACTAATGTCAATTTTTTTCTTTTACGTTCAAATTTTCTTTTACGTGTTTTGTGTTTGAGTTGAAAAACTAATAAACTACCTATATACATACTATAAACTATTTATTTTCCCCTTGCCACGTTCGGCTGAGTGTACCACGTGTTAGTGAGGTTGGCTTGGGGCCTAAGATGTTGGTGGTCCACTTATACTCCTATGTAAAAAACTACAACAATGAATACAACACTACAAATTGTCTTGGTGCAGTTGAGAGGTAGAGACCTAGGACCTAGACCTGGACAGAGGTCCACCACGGTGGCTGGCAGATTTCACATACCTTCGAAATACTTATTTAATTTTATAAAAACAGAATATTTTGTAAAAGCGTAATAATACTAAACATATTATACCTACTAGCTAAAAACAGAATGCAAAGAGACAAGCACATAAATCTGAACGAATCAAAGTCAAGCTTTTGGAAGTTCTCGGAATGTCAATATGCTTGGGAATGTTCTACGCTAAGTTTCCGGATATCTCAATTCTCAATCCTACGAAACGCAACATAAAGTTACTTCACGTCTGAATGTGAGATAGTGGTATGTATCTATTAGGTATTCTTTGACAGTAGCCATTCATGCTGTAGATAAAACTGTCTACAGCGTGGCTCTATCACTTGGTCATACACTTACTACTCCCAATTACTAAAGAAGAGGCAGTTTACGATGTTTGAGAGGTAGCAAAATTCTAATCATGATTCTAAGGTTGAGTCTGTACAAGCGCAATTTTGGCTTTGTATTTATTGGGCGCTAACTCTTAATTAGTAAGAATCAGGAACGAATACGATAGTCAGTTAATAATGACTTTTATAATAAAAATTCCCATGCAAGGGTATGAAAAGTTGAGAATTGACATCTTTCCCTAAATAAAAAAACCCTTCTAGATATTTGTTTTTGTAATTTACACCATCTGCCGTAATGTTTATGAACTACGATATCCGATATCACTAGATGGCGTTTTATCGCTTGGTATAATGCTGTTAAAATAAGAAGTACACTCTTATCAATGAATGAAAAAATGAATTGGATACTAAACTCATGCGTATGAAAGAGAGATCCGAGTGAATTTGAATTGTTTGTACAAATATTTCATTGATAAGTATGCGATCTGATAGTGGAAGTGACAATGCGTTGTAATAATCCATACAAAACATGGGTTTCCATTGAACAAGTTAATAGTTTGATTCAACTACACAGTTTTACGATGTTGTTACAAAGTTTTGGTGTTGTGTTTGGTTATTGTTAGTGAAAATAAGTGAAATCTACCATGTGAGAACGATTATTATTCAATGAAGATTCATCAAGGAGCTCTGAGTTGCGTGATTAATTATTCAAAAAACCGGTTTTTATGCGAGATATATTTCTGCGAAGCAGCTCGTCGAAGACGTGAATTTGTTTACAATGGCATTCTCCTTTAACAAATTGAAAAATATTTTAAGCACAAATAAAGAGAGCCAATTGGCCGGAAGTGGCAGTTTAGAACCAGAAATTGGGTTTAAATTGGCTCTGCATCCTGTAAATAAAACTTTATACGTGACCGTTATCGGTGCCCGACACCTCCCGTCATTGTTTGGATTAAGTCGTGCCCATGGATACCTCGTTAAGGTAGGTAACTTTATTTGTTCGTCGTTTTTTTAATTTTATAAATACAAATATAAATTAATATTGTGCATTTACATACATACATAAAACTGTATACCTATACGTTTATTTAAGTAAGTGTATATGTAGTGTATAGTATACTTTGTGTCCTTCTAGCTGTTGTCTGTCCTCATCTACCAGTGGTATGGTTTTTTTATAGCATAAGACGGCAAACGAGCAGTTGTGTCACCACGGCGTCGGGTGGGTCGTCAGAACTTAGTTCAATTCACCGTGTTGGCCGCTAAGAAGGACCCATTTGTTATGGTGCCACTGTTCTAGAGTACTCTCTAGGGGTAGTCCCCTACAATCCTCCGAGTCTTGATATTTCGTTTTCGTTGCGGTTTCGAGTAGTATCCAATTGACGAGTTATTTATAGGGCTTTTAGCACCAGTGTACGGTGGTCGCTATCCGGTCGGTTACAAGTATCCTCCCACCAGAATTTTCGTAACAGAGTAGGTAGACTTCACATCAGGTTAGAAAATTTCGCTCACAAAACAGAAGTCCGACCTCACGTGGATTACTGCTTTCACTTCTGGGCATTTGAGTCCTTACCGTGGCGTGTTACTTGAATTGTGGACAACCCTAGTCTCACGAAAGGCAACTTCCCTCCATGGTGTTTCCTCAGCCCTGTAACGTACCCTTCTTAAAATGAGATTTAAAAAAGTATGTTACGGTAGGTAGTGGTTTAGTTGTGCTCCTTGGGTTTGATGAAGTTCATGGGTGGCGATGGCCATTTACCACTTCCCATTAGGTAGGCTGTCACCTTGTCCGCCTTCGAACGCCAATAAATATACTTTCTTTTATCCGAGCACGGCAAAGTGACTGCACTACACCTGATGGTAAGCGTAGTGCAGTCCAAAACACCAGCGACCACCGAAAAACAGTGAGTTTATCGGTGGTCACCAGAGTCATGCCGGCCTGTATAAATTCTTCTTCCCTCTTCGGAGAGGGATACAAGAATGTATCCTTATACCCGCTCCAATCAACCACCAAGTGATGTCGCAAGCCCCTCGGGAGAACCGGATATATACTGGCTGATCCTGGAACGCGATCCACATAGGCGTGTGGATCACTTTGGCAGGTTTTAACACCATGTGTACGGTGGTCACTATCCGGGCGGATATAAATATCCTACCACCAGCATGCCAATATTGTTTAATGTTCAGAATGTGGTTGAACAAGTCGGCAAGAAGCAAAAAGCTCCACACTATAAGAACCTATTGGCTTCCACGTCTCCGTTTTGACAAAATCTTGATATCGAAAAGCCCGGGATTGAAAAAGTGGCCCGGTTTTGCGACCCTTACTACGTGGGTACCTACTTGCCTCTAATAATGTTTACAGTTGTAGTAGATAGGTACTAACTTTGGCGTTTACTAGACCCAGTATATATATGACATGGAATATTAAAATTCTTAAAGCGTTTACCGGCGCGGCCCCGTTACATGATGCCAGATGCGGGTATAGTGCCACATACCTATCCTATCTACGTTTACCCATTTAACATCCATCTAATTGTCTTCCTAATTGAGGCCAACTCGACGCTACGAAGCCGGATTGCTATCGCGTATACAAATTCGTAAAGGTACTTATTAAGTCTCATTGCCAATTGTAATACAAAAATCGACAATTGCCACCAAGGCATTGAACATTTAAAGAGCTCAAAGGAATAATAGGTACCGCGATAAAAATTTTGCGGTTTGGAAATCGTCGTCTATTCTGGAAATACGAAATTGCGATTATGATCTAATTACTAATACAGAACTGTTGTACAATTAGGTTAAGTAATTATTTTTCTCTTGGAAAACGTAGATTTTCAATGAAAACAATATATTAGGTACGTTCCGGGACTTTAAATGTATTTTTTATTAATATACTTAGCTAGATACGTTTTTGGTATGGGGAAATGAATCATGCACACAAGTCTTTTAAAAATGAATATCTTAAGTTTTTTTGTATGATACCGTAAAAATATCGGCGAATGCCAGTGTATTTCTATTTATTGCATCACCAATCACCATTTTAAAATTATATATGATGACACAGGTAAAAGCGGGTTCATACGATTCTATTTTAGTTGATCAACTGACTTGAATCAACAAAAACGGTACACCTTTTGTTGATCAGTTTGATCGAAAGACTGTTTAAACGGTTTAAATCGCATGCATTAGCAGTTAATCAACTAAAATCGAACCTCGTGAACTCGCTTCAACAGAAAAAGCTGACAATAGATGAAATTGGCAAGTGGCAAAGTAATTAGTGAAGCAGATAACAATCTACAATGCGCGCTGATCACAGGAAAGCTTTACCGAGAGAATGTCGGGCCGTAATCCGTGCTGCCCGTACTAATGGTAGGGTTCCATAGCCGTTAATACATACGATGTAACTTAAAGGTTAAAGACCCCCGACGGCAACTAGAAAAAAAATGGATAATTTTTAACGGCTGAACAGATTTTCCTCAAACATATCTAAGAACCATCTCTTCAAATATAAAAATGCATTCAAATGGGATAATTTCAATCGTTCAAGCGATATAATGTACCAGACTGGTAAAAAGATAGAATCCTGTGAGTGCGGGGCAGACACTGATGGCGAATGTTTAGTTAAAACGTTTCATTAGCATTATGTGGCTATGGGATGTGGGATTATTAATCCCATACATACTGATCATTATAATACTCATAATGTGTAAACCCATCTGCATCCCATTTTTGAGTGGTAGAGCCACGCTGTAGATAGTTTTATCTACAGCCCGAATGGGTCGGCTCCACCGGGTCGTTATCACTGTCTCACTGAAAACCGACGTAAAATAGCAGCTTTCTGCTGCGTTTCGTATGGTGCGTGAGATATCCCGAGGCCCAAATCCCCTTCCCCTTCCCCTTCCCAATACCTTAATTATCTTTTCCCTTTAAGGTCGGCAACGCGCCTGATTCTTCTAGTACTGTGGTCATACAAGGGCGATGGAGATCACTTACCATCAGCTGACCCACTTGCTCGTTTGTCGGTCTAAGCTAAAAAATCTACAAGGCTGGCAAGTCATGTTTTTAGCAATTTTTCTTGAATGAAGTCTTTGTAAATATTGTTTTTACTTTAATAACCTCAGACAAAAGAGGGGTGTTGTAATTTTAATCTCTTTGTCTAAACAAGTTGCACGATTTGAATACGGTTTTTCTTTTTTGTAAGGTAATCGAGATGGTTTTTAGCTAGCTATGTTTGAAGAAAATCTGCTCAGCCATTTGTTTAAAAGATATATGTAATTGTTTTTAATTGTTGGCGTCGGGGGTTTTTATTTTTTTAACGGTTGGGTGTGTTTATAGTCAAAGCGATAATACTCGTAGTTATTGTTCAGCTTTTTTTATTTAGTAGTATTGCTTGTAGGAGTTACCTACTTTGCGTGAATTTACTATTATGTATTATGCGTAAATATTTGTCTAAACGTAATTTTTGCGCTTTAAGGTGGTCGTTTGCTTGTTCATCTGCAAATTACCGTAATTTTTTTTTAAACTTTATAACTTTCTGAGCTTTTCCTCGCGGCTCCGCCCGCGTGATTTACTTTTTCCGGGACAAAAGTAGCCTATGTTACTCAGTGGTAATATAGCTTTCTAAGGGCAAAAGTTTTTTTTTTCATCGGTCCAGTATGTTTTAAGTTTATTCGTTACATACAAAAATACAAATGTTTCCTCTTGGCCAGTTTAAAGTAAGTCACGAATAGCTTGGCGGCTATCATAATATTATTTTCAGAGATTAAAGGGTAGCCGGAGGCTAATTTCAGCCCGGCTTAGTAATTTATAGTTATGAAAATTAAATATGTTTTCATCCAATTGATGTTGAATATTTACAATACGATTTTGAATATATAATATCTTAGGCCTCCCCTTTATTCTTCCTTAAGAATAAAGGGGAGGCCTTTGCCCAGCAGTGGGACACATTATAGGCTAGTAAAAAAAAAATATATATCTTAGGATATGATAATAATGTCTTATCTACTATCTTCTTACCTGCCCTTGTCCCAGTCAGTGGGGTCAGCGTAACATACTTTTTAACACATGTTACAGAAAGATTCAATTGCTTGTAGTTTTACTACCGGCTGCCTATCTGATATGAACTCATGTAGTGTGAGTAAAATAGCTAATAATTTAAAATATTTAAATACAAATAATTTAATGATGCCATACTGTACCTATTCATACAAAGACTCACGCATGTTTCTCATCTGGGTAGGCAGAGATAACGGATTTCCAAAAAAACATGTAAAACATACATAATATTGGCTTTCGTTTCTCAATTTGTTTTGTACGGCTTACATTTTTATTAACGTCGCTTATTTGCTTCATGTGTGACGGGAAGTTATAAAATTTAAATAGGTATACGTTCAGAGCAATAAAGATTTGTTCGATGTTAATGGCGCATGAAAGATCCGATCCGTCATTTACTCGCATGTTCCTGAACTATTGCGATAAAAAGGTTTTCCCGAGAAAGTGCTAGCATTGCGGAGCAAGTAACTAAGTACTTACAGTTAGCACTGTTATTACAAATGTTTGTGACAAACAAACCCAAGCATTCTTCAATTGTCCTTTCAGTTATTCAAGTTTTAAAGGAACAATTTGTAATTTATTTATTTCTTATAGTATTTTTTAAATAATATATTAAATACCGCCCGCGTCATCAGCTTTTTCAGGGATAAAAAGTAGCCTATGTTACTCAGTGATAATGTAGCTTTCTAACGGCAAAAAAAAATTGAAATAATGAAATAATAAGAAATCTGTCCAGTTTTTAAGTTTATTTGTTACATACACAAATACAAATCTTTCCTCGTTATAATATTAGTGTAGAAAAGTAGTGGTAGTGTAACTGATAGTTCTTAAGTGTAACTGATAGTTCATAAATTTACCCGACGAACGGACATGCTGAAAAAGCTCTTTAATAAAATGATCATCAGCTTATCAAACTAAAAAGCTACAAAATTTGCTCATACCAAAGACCAATGACATAATTGCAATTGCATTGCACGGTCCTCCTTTATTGAATGGAAGGGTTAGACCTTAGTCCAGCCGCTGCCCTAATACGGATTAGCAGACTTCACATACCTTCGAAATTCTTATGGAGAACTTCTCATCTATGCATGCATGTTTTCTCACGACGTTTTGTTCATATTTAAAGCAAGCGATAATTAATATACAAATAACGAACAAAAGTCAGAGTTGCATGCTCTTGGGGCTGTATTCGAACCTACGGCTTTCGTCTCGGTAGTCCGTACCACTCGTCACTGAGCTATCGCTGCTGAGTTTTAGTTTTATGTTAAACGTTGTAATTGTACTACTTCAAATGAATTATTCATCAAAATGGTGCAGAAATGTAGAAGTTTTAGTCTTTCATTTCCGAATTCACCCCGTTAGTGGTGAAGAGATTTATTACAATTTAAACCGACCAACTTTATATCCTTTCTGTTTCCTGTCTGTTGTATTTTTATATTTTATTTAAACCGCACCGTACTTAACATCAAATGCAGCGTATTTGCTTGCCAGGAAAAAAAATACTATACTTCACAGTATATACTCAAAACGTCAATTATGGATTTAACGAATTTAACCTTGACATAATTTTTGTACATGTCTGTAGGTGTTGCATCAGTTCGTATCGAATAATGATTGCTCATGTTGTTTAAAATATACATCACACACAGAGGTCCTTTTAAAGGTCTAACATTTTTTATAATAGGTATTAGGTATAGCTAGCAGCGATAGCTCAGCGGGGAGTGGTATGGACTGTCGAGATGAAAGTCGCAGGTTCGAAACCAGCCCCAAGAGCATACACCACTGACTTTTCTAAGTTATATGTATATTAATTGTTAATTATCGCTTGCTTTAACGGTGAAGGAAACATCGTGAGGAAACCTGCATACCCGCGAAATCGATAAGATTTTTTGAAGGTATGTGAAGTCTGCCAACCCGCATTAGGCCAGCTTGGTGGCCTAAGGCCTAATCCCTCTCATTCTGTAGAGGAGGCCCGTGCCCAGCAGTGGGACGTATATAATACAGCGCTAGTAAAAAAAAAAAGGTATACATATTATTATGTCATGTGTGAGCTGTGACTTCATACCTATATCGTTTTTGAAATACTTTATGCAATACTTCTATACTAGAGCCAGGTATTCAATGTTAGCACAAGCAGTAGAACTGTTTAATTCCAATCGATCATGTTATTAAAACTCTACAATGTATTAAATGACTCTACAATGTCTCTACAATGTTCGTTGTATAGTGTGCTTGCTGTATTAAAAAATATGCAAAAACGTCTTGTATAATAAAAAATGAAGTACTCTTGTCTGGTGAACTTTAAGACTTCTTGACGTCGAACAGTAAATGATTTCACCATCAGAACGCCACCGCATTCCCGTGCAACCCTGATAAACAGCGGGGCTGCGTGTACTGCAGTTTTGATAGAATATTATAGTCGGTTGGGTAAAAATCCGTAACATAATGTGTTTTTTATTATATTTTTTTATTTGATTGAATGACGAAACGAGCAAGGCGCTCGCCTGAAGGTAAGAGCCACGCCTGCCCATAAACAGAAGCGACACCACACAGAACTTTTAATTACAAAGCACTGCATGGTACTGAACTGCGTTCGTCACCCCGAGACATAAGATGTAGGCCAGTAATTTCACTGGCTTCAATGTCCTTCAAACCCAAACACAACAGTGTTTACACACTGTTGCTCGGCGGCATAAATAGACAAAGCGGTGGTAACAACCCAGACGGCCTCTCGCATACGAAGGACCTACTACCATGTATTAATGTTTCATAAGATTATGTATTATTAATAACTAGATAACCACTATCACCAAGTGCCCTACTCATTGAAGATAGTGATATTGTTGAAAGAGATAAGACATACGATTTTGAAAAATGCATGATTTATCATACCAAAAATACCGTCTGCGTCATCAACATGATATATATTTTGTAATGATGTTACCGTTATCGTCATTAATACGTAATCTGCAGATTAGCGATTCTGGTATGTTAAAACAGGTAATGTACCAGAAATAAAAACAACTAAAGTACATATATTGTACACATAATATACACAGAACCATCAACAATATACTGATTTCTTTTTAATTAATTTATTTTTTACATTTTATAATATTTTTATTATTTAAGTAAAAGTTAAGGGTGGCGTGGGGATTATCATAGGCTTCACCGAAACATCACGTGTTTTAACTTTCACGTGATTTTTGTTTCACATAAAATGTGAAATTCCAAACCCGTGCAGGTTCAGATCAACATACCCAGAATTCCATCGGTTTTACAGCCTGATTATACTGCCATATGATAAATGAGGTTAAATCTATGAGTGGTAGAGCCACGGTGTAGACAGTTTAATGCTATAAAAAAAAAAAACTTGAAATGCATACCTACCCTCCTCTTCGCAATCCCTTAATTACTCTTATATAGGTCGGCAACACGCACATTATTATGTTAGTGTTGTGGATGTGTATAGACGGTGGAGATTACCGACCATAAGATGACCCGCTTGCTCGCTTGCTGGCCTCTGCAGTAAAATTGAAGAACATTCAATTCATCATCGGGTCGCTTAGCTGTGTGAACACAGGTTACAACCATTAACTGAATAATTTCATATCCTTTGTGTTGTGTCTAGCCCTAATTGGAAAACTAAATGGTTTGCAAACGGTACACGTAGACTCACCAAAAATCTAGGTGCTCTTTTGTATGCAACACACTTTGTCTTATGGTGCCAGTAAAGAAATGGAAACGGTATCAAAACATTGATGTAGACCCACAGCACATTGGATACTTTTATAATTGCCGATTTTCGGTTGCAACGATATTTTATTGCTTTTTCAAACTTGTGTGTTAATGTTGGCGTAGATGCTGCGTCGCGTTTAGGCAACACGTTTAAAAATCGTATCAAAATGCAGCGACGCGACGCTGTGTTGTGTTTTTGAAAGTCTACTAAATCGCCAATTACTGGCCTTAAAAGTCGTGTATGTGCTTAGAGCTCGATACAATAATTACGTAAAAAGCAACATCGAAAAAATAACAGCGTCCTTACGCTATGAACCTAAATGCCGCAACAGACGCTCCCGCACACATGAAAGTGTTTTATTCCTACGAAATTCACTTTACAGTTATGTAACTTCCTATGGATAAAATGATTTTCAGAATTTGATTGTATTTTAGATTATCCCTACATACATATAAACTCTCAAAACTACACCATGAATTTGTCTACGGACAAAAGTATCTTGGAAGGTAAAGTTTGAAGGAGGTACTTAAAATACATATTAATCTTTCGTAGTATGTTTGTCCTCGATGCGTTTTTAAACCATTCATCCGATTGTGATGAGCCAAACACTTTTTTCTTACGTAATTACAACGCGTGTCCGATACAGCTAGCCCTTATCCGAGTCGCAGTGCGGGTCGATGCAACATGATTTTTAACACATGTAATAGAAAAATATGGCTTGTAGTATTCACGACTGGCCACCTGTCTGATGCCAAGCTGAGCTGAGCTAGTGGTTAGTAATTTTTAAACAAAATACTTTAATGTTTAAAAGACATTAAGGTAAATATGAACTTAGGTTACACGTTATACAGGTTAACTCGTTACACGTGTAACTTATGAAATCTTAATTAAGATTTTGTAATAATATATAGCTCTTTATTAAAAGTTATGTTTGATCTACGGCTATAAGTGAGATAGCATGTTATATATTAATTATCATTGTATCCGAATAGCGTTTAATTTTGTCGGATTTACGTAATTACGGAATTCAATACAATACAAACATTCTACTTAACTAAATAACTAATAATACTATCTACAATACGCCACGTAAAGTTTTAAGTGGTTAACCCACGCTGTAGACAGTTTTGATTACAGCATTAATAGGCGGGCTCCACTGGGTTGTTACAGCTGTCTTACAGAAATCTGTAAGAGAGCGTCGACATTTCCGTGACATTTCGACACACTGAGAGGCGTATTTGTCACAACAATATGCTAATGTGGACGGGTGTCGTAAGTAGTCGTAATATACATTGAGATTATTTTGAAATTTAAATTGTATAGAAACAAAAAACTACCAAACATTAGATGCCCTGTAACGGTGAAATGTTATGGGGTCTCAGAGCGGATCACGCCGAGGCATTAGATGGTATCATTTGACACTTGAGTTTGTCACGCGTGTTTGTCACAGTCACGCCTCTCGATGCAGCGAAATATCACAAGTGGACACGTACTTTTAAAATTAAATATATTAGCTAAACACTAGGTCATACAAATACTTTCCTTCAATTTTTGAGGCTTTCCCAACGTGAATGACTGACGATTTAACTTTTTATGTCATAGGATGGCAAACGATTAAGTAGTTCACTTGGTAGTAAGTGATCACCATTATCTGTGAACACCCACAATACCAGAAGGGTCATGGCCACCTTGCCGATTTTAAAGGCCCTAACCCTTTAATAATAAAGCGATTGGGAATGCGAAGGGGGATTTGGAACTCTGGAACCGAACCTCCGGTCTCACTCACCATACAAAATGAAACAGCAAACCGCAAACTACACGTCGGTTTTCTGTGAGACGCTGGTTACAACCAGGTCTAGCTGACCATTCATGCTTTCATTTTTACTATATAACTCATGGTACAGTATATTGTATAACATAAGCTTACACCTGTGTCTCTGCAGGTGTAAGCAGAGATGCAACTAGTGTTGCAGCCGAATCTCACCCAGCATACTTCCATCCCACCATGCAATAGGGGCCGAGCCTATCACCATACCGGACACAAATTCCAATTCCCGGTCAATTTGTGTGCGATTTTTCAAATCGAAAACAAAATGCAAATTGTCAGTGCTTGACCAAGAATTTGAACCCAGGACCTTACCGTACGCTATCACTAAACCAATGAGGTGATTATATAACATAGCCGTATGTGTTTGTTTTTCAGGTTAAGATTTTCCCCGGTGACAGCAAATTTGAAACGACTCTACAAGAGAGCTCGTGGCCAGTGTGGAATGAAGATTTTAAATTCCAAATCAAGCAAAAAGAGCCAAAAAACTCCACTGATAGAATCGACCTTCAAAGTCTGCTCGCGGGCTATTTTTTGTCGTTAACAATTTATGCTATATTAGAGCCTCCTAAACAAGAAAGTGATAAACGGCGAAGCAGCAAAACAACAGACGCTAAAAAGTCACCAAAGGTAACCGATCAAGAGGAACCTAAGCCGAAAACAGGTTTCCTAGAAAAATTTAACAGTTTCAAATCAACAAAAGCTGAGGCAATAGCCCAGAAATCTATTTTAGAAAAGAGAAGAACTGTTGGCGCGGCGACGTGGAATTTCGACTCAAAATTGTTTCAGAATGATCTCAAAAATGGTCTAACCGGGACCCCAGATATTTGGAGACCTATAAATGCAATCGCCAGTGGTCTTACCGCAGTTGATTCACGGGTATGTAATTAAATATGCATTTATTGTTTATTCATGAGTATACATACTTACTCTTTCATATAAATAAGATATGATAACTATTGTAGTGGATTTAACGACTTTGTTATTATAGAACACTGTATTTGACGCAAAACCGTTTCATGGTTTTAGTGTAACACGGTTGTTAATGAAGGTTTATAGTTTACTCAGTTTCTTCGTGACGAACTTACGTAATTATGTTTAGGTTGTCATATCTTTGGTATAATTTACGGAGAAATATCTTTGACGAAGCTCTATGAGAACGCAAGAATAATTGCTTTACTAAACGTTATAAATAAATCAATAGTAACACCGAACAGTCGTACACATAGTCCTGATACCACAATAGGTTAACCTGTATCGTCGGTATTAGGAACTGCAAGGCACTTTCGGTCCCACAACACCCAGACTCGTAACAAATATTTGTGGATCCCATTAACATTTGTGTCGGCCTCTCGCTTCGCGACAGGTTGCACGCCCACTGCGCCACTGAGACTATCCTAATACATATAATCTTATTAGATATTTTGAGTTAATTTATTCCATACTAGCTTTTGCTTGCGGCTCCGTCCGCGTGAACAGCATTTTCCGGGATAAAAGTAGCCTATAACCGTCTCCAGGGTCTGTCTCTGTAGATAAATTCATCAAAATCGGTTCAGTGACTTAGGCGTGAAACCGTAACAAACAAACTCACTTTCGCTTTTATTTTCACACCCTTTTTCATTCCTTATTAAATAAAATTTCCAAAATTCCTGAAACACGTATTTATTTGTTTTACGTCAATAACCGATATACAAAATTTTGTTTATGTAACTATCAAAATGACGGACTTTCATACATATTATCATCTCCTATTTTGACCCCTTTGGGGTGGAATTTTCTAAAATCCTAGTGGGTGCCTACATAACAAAATGAATATACAGTCCCAATTTCATGCTTGTAGCCTTGATAGTTTGCGCTCGGCGATGATGAATCAGTCAGTCAGTCAGGACATGTTATTTTATAAGTATAGATATTTTTTTATTATTCCTGAACGGCAATGCGACCACACTGCACCTTACAGTACAGTTCAAAAATAGTGTCGACCCTAGCCGCGACGTCGGTAGACATGGTGTCAGAATATTGCTGGCCTGAAGTTACTGAATATACAGGCTGAGCCCAGAACGTGACTCGCCTGGACGAGCTATGGTCGCTATCCAGTCGAATACCAAAAAAAATATACAGTACCCTCCCGCCAGTAAACTGATACATAATGTAAACTTAATATAACAACAACTTATATTTTATACGAATTAGTTGCAACTTGCAACAAGCTAGATATATACAAAGAATTCTGCTAATAACATTGGACGGCCTCACGACATAAAACATTATTAAATAATCGTATGAGTCATATCGTGTGAAATCTTGCTTCTTTATTATGTAGGCGCAGCCGACAATAGAATAGCTGTGGCCTCGAACATGCCTAACTATTATCGCATATTTTATGGCTAAGGAATATTATGTTGGGTAATGCATCACCGCGATTTTCTGCACGTGGACTTTTAAGGTTGCTTACGTCGTCAACAAACTAATTAATGGTTATGAACGCGATAGAGTATTGATTGATGTATGCACATTTACGATCGGAAATGTGTTTTAATATTGTGTGATGTTGGCTTGTTGTGTGAATAATGAACTCGCTAAATGTGGAAGTGTTGCGTTGAATAGCGAGTGAACTCAAAAATAATTTTGAGGTATTAGAATTTGTATTCACAAAATACAATGATGTTTATACAACTTGTTACAAATACACAAAGACAAGTTGTTGAAAAAATCTACAAAGTCGCAATTAGTTACAAAATATTCCATTGTAGATGTTGTTTTTGGTTTTTCCCACAACATAGGTAATATACTGTACTTACGAGTATTTTTTGTCGAAAACTTGTTATTACGGATTTATATTTTCCTACATGTGCTGCCGGTGGCGATACACCGGTTTACTAAGACATAACTCCACGTAATAATTAATTCGTGCATGAGTCGTGTATTATTTTTAAATTCGTCTTGATGATCGACGACCTTCAGGGGCTAGCAGTGATGCAATGGAACACTACGAGTCCGATTCCCGTATCACATACATGTTTTTGAATAGGTATAGGCACTGTTGGACCGAAACTGATATCTACCTGATTCTGCACAGGTACCTTTCAGTACTATGTATGACTGTTTTTTAAAATATATATATCATTTTTGTTAATAGAGGGAGAACAGAAAGGGTCAACTGGAGATAACTCTATTGTACACGGCGAGTGAGGACGGCCTTAATGATGTGGTGCAGCTGACTGTGAACCGACTACGGTGTAGTGTGCAGACTATGCAGGAACACGAACAGTTTAAAGGTAACTGAAAATTAAAACTTTAATGAGCCACTCACCACCAGTGTCCACCCTATACGCACGTGGGGCACAGGCCATCAGGCTGGGGGCCGCGACATCCTAATGTTAGTATTTTTCATGCAAAGATAAAAATAACAGCTAAATAAACTAAATACACACTCAACTCAGTGCTTATGGTGGTAATATTTTATTCTATTGCTTCTATTAATCGGACCAAGACGGGCTCATTTTTATGCTGGCACGGTAAAGTGACTACACTGAACCTGATGTTAAGTACAGTGCAGTCCAAATATAATGTCTAGCGTCAAGTAAACATTCCGTTCCTCGATGATCGAGATTCCCAGTATGAAGTTACTGGAAACACACAGGCTGACCCCGGAACGCGACCCAACTGAACGAATTACTATGGTGGGTTTTTGAACATGCATACGGTGGACATTATCCAATCGGGTATCCTCCCACCAGCTTTTTCCTTGGCTGAATAAGGCGCCAAACTCTAAGTGTTACTAGGCCACTGCATGGCTTGAAACGGCTTTGCCAGAGTTGCAATTCGGGCTTAATGTTGGTGTTAACATTGTACATTCATTACAAACTTCGCACGCGGTTACTAACCACATTGTAGTCAGCCAACTAATTAAAATTTGATAAGATATCCCTATTAAACTAGTTCTCTGTTGTAGTTACTAAGTGGCTTTTAGGACCTACAACAGACTGAATGTTAATGATATAAAGCAGGTAGCGTGCATTTAAAGTCGAGCAGAAAGTTTATAAATTATTTTCTTTTATGCAACTCTGCAACTTGTCCACACAGGACAAAATAAAAATAAAACAAAGCAATTCATTAAAAAATAATTGAAATCCAACACGTGTTGCTCAACATGTTTGGCAACGTTCCGCAACAGTGCGCAATGTTGGTAGATAATGTGTAAAATGGCATCATGTAAAGGCACATCAGCCCTGTCGTCCAACTGTTGGATAATGAATACAGATCTATATCATTACAGATCTACACTATTGTAGTATTTTTATTTAGAGCAGTAATTTAATCTCAAAAGATCCCTATATCAGACCAAATAAGTAGGTATGTTACGTCTTAATGAATATCGTAGGACAGATACTAAAAATTTGCATAAAATCATAATTATAATGATGTTGATGTGAAAATATTTTCTTTTGTTACAAAACTCTAGGTCGCGTTAATTTGAATTAATTCAGATTATGTCAAAAGAGGACGTTTTTCAAAGTTACCATAGCTATTATAAAGTAACCTCTGGGCTACGCAGTAATTAAAATACACAAATATTGTAGTATGACTAAGACATACACTCTCCGTGCATTTGTGCGTACAGGTTGTGGGCGTAATAGCGGTGTGGATTAGATAGTTTTCTTAAAGCATTTTGTACCAATTTGTACCCCGGGGATTGTATAATTATAAAACCTTGTTACAGGGTTATTTAATAACAACGCGCCACCGTCATAATTAATGGAGCCTACTTGTACAAACAAAAATATAGACAAGACTCTATTTGCTATCCAAAATGAGTAACAGGGTGATTTATAAATCTTGATTTAGTCTGAATTAAACTAAAAAGTAAAGTAAACATGGTTTTAGTTTACTCTGGTTACAACAAAATAGTTACAAAAGGACAATGCAGAGGACTGCCTCGGTGGCGCAAGTGTATTGCGTACGCGGTACGACTGCTGAAGTCAAGTCTCGGGTTCGATCTACGGGTCGGGCAAAGTGATATTGGTTTTTTTTTATATGATAGCAGAGAGCAGCCCGGAGTCTGGAATTGTGCCCGGTATGGCGATAGGTTCGCCCTCTATCACATAATGGGACGGAAATACGCTCGGCGAAATTTCGCCTCTCCCCGAGCCGGAGAGAGGTGTACCTCTGCCTGCTATGGGGATTACAGGCGTTCGTATGTTGTATTCACATCATAAGTTGATAATTCCGTGATCGTATGTAAAATTTAACATCAGTATTGTGAATTAAATAAAAAAACATTTGGGCTATTTAATAAACACGTATAAAGTAGTAGAGCCACTCTGTATACAGTTTTGTCTACGGAATGAATTCCAACTGGATCGGTTTGTTACCACTGTCGCACGAAAAACCGACGTGAACTAGGAGCTAGCAACAAATAGTAACGCTTCATATTAGGTGACCCACTTGCTCGTTTGCCGGCCTCTGCTATAAAAAACATATATATGACTACGTTTTATCTGTTCCGGTAGTGAAGAAATAAACTTCGATATGTTTGTATGTTTTTATGTCAAAGATAAAAATTAATGGTGTCGTTTAAAGATTACTGCGCGATTGATGTCCTCATACTTTCTCCCCTTTATTTGGTGTCGGCACATATTATAATGTCGTAATAAAGTATGGTTTATTGGTTTCACGAGCGGTCGACAGTCGACTCCATTATGTCATACTTTGATATATGTACCTAGATACTTTGTAATTAATGTTTCTTTTGTCTCCCATTACAATGAGTCGAATGAAATATGGAGACAATTATTCGAAAGTTCTATACTTTACTTTAACTATATATTCATATGTGGAGAGAAAATTTTGTATCCCTTTTTAAGAATATTGTACGCACGGAGGATTGTGATATTTGGCGTAGTTAAAGTTTTTATCGGAGAAGAGTGCAGAAAACTACATATTAATAGGTACTTTTTTAAATTTGATTGAATGACGAGCAAGGCGCTCGCCTGATCGTAAGCGCTACAACTGCCCATAAACAGAAGCAACACCACATAGAACTTTGACTTAGCACTGAACTTTGCTCGTCATCCCAAGAAATAATAACGGGAAGCTACCACCTTGTAATAATTATTAATATCTGTAACAGGTAAATAAGCAAATACATAAAATTAAATGAAATAATTTAATGTTAAATATCGCAGGTGGCTTAAAAGAACAATATTAAAAAATGTATATTATTATAGAGGTCGATTTTCGACCATTCAGCGACCACTTGTTGATATAATATCATGCGTTCTACAGTTGTGTCTAAAATATCAATCCAACGTTCAATAGTGTAATCATGAGATTGTTTGTCTTTATGGGAAATGTCACATGGGCTAACGGAAAATTCTTTGATATTTTTTTGAGATATGTGGTTATTGGGCGACTCTATTAGCTTGAGAACTAATAGCACGATAAGTGCTGAGTAAATATTGTCCATACTCGTACTTGAATGAACTTTAATCATTTTAAATACACCAGTACATTTCCTGCTTACTTTGTGGGTACATTATTCATGCTATTACGTGACTTATCTTCTTTAAAAGGTAATTTACATTTTTATCTAAATTAGGCGTGAGTGTTGTTGCAATGTATCGTAATGATGGATCGCTTCTAAAACCTTAGTTAAATATTTAAGTACCTACAGTATGACGACGTAAATTATGAGCAATAACTATGTAGGGATTTTACGAAATAATAGACACGAATACGCAATGAATGTTCGGCTATCCGGGTCCGGTCAGTCAGTCAACAGAAAAAATATATACGGGTAAGGCCGTAGTTTTTTCCACTTTTTAACATAAAGTAAAAAAATAAAAGTAACATAAAAGCAACATAATTTATACATAACATAACGAACATAACGAAAGATTAAGATTAAGGTACTTTACCAAAAAATTAAACATAAGTTGTGCTACTTTAACGTAAAAGTTTATGTTAAAGGTAACATAAAAGTATCATAAAAGTAACATAAAAGTATCATAAAAGCGAAATATTTTTGATGTAATTAGCTTATAATTTCAAAACTAAAAAGATTTGCGATGTTATAGATGTTTTCTCGGTAAATATAAGCTATGTCGCCTAAAAAATAATACAATGAACATAAACAAGTGTCTTCTTACCTTAAAAATATAACAAAACTATTTCTGAATTTCAATGACGAAAAACTTGTGCACTGTTTCAAACAATCCATAGGCCACAATATGGCGACTTCTCTTTCTTTTTTTTATTGTTCTGCTTTAGGATTGCCCGTCTAATTTTACATATTCTTCGAATACTATTCAAAGACTTAATTTACTTACCAATATTGGTAACATAAAATAGTAACATAAAAGTGTAAAAATTGATGACCTGTTTTAAAACTGAAATAAAAAATAAATAAACGCTCTTTTAAAATAATGAAATATTGGATTTAATTGCTCAAACCTTGTAATTTTACATAAACTAAAAATTATATGGCTTACTTAACAAAATATTCGTAATTTTGTCAATTTACTATCTGATGAAATTTATGTTCATTTTATTTTTGTATGAAAACGTAAATCCTTAATATCGTAAAAATTAAATTATATAAAAACTGTTATAGTTACAGCTAATTCGTAAAAGTTGTTTTTACCCTAAAAACTAATCTACAGGATAAAATTATCAAAGCTGGTAAAAAGTGTTAATTGTTTATGATATTAATATGAATGTGACTGGTAATGAAAAAAGTGGAAAAATCTACGGCCTTACCCATACATAATCTAATATCACTAGCCCTGTAATATACACGTCCCACTGCTAGGCACTGGTCTCCTCTACTAAGAGGGTTAGGTCTTAGTGCACCACGCTAACCTTATACGGGTTGGGAGACTTCACAAACTATCGAAATTCTTATGGAAAACTTCTCAGATGTGTAATTTCATAATTTTTTCTTCACTGTTAAAGCGATAGCTAACAGTGAATATACACTTAACTTCAGAAAAGTCGGAGGTGTATGCTCTTTGGGCTAGAGTTTGGTCTATATGTATTCGATGAGGCTTCTTCTTCTATAGCCTTTTTCGACCTGCTTGGTGTAGGTTTCCTTCAACATTTTCCATTCGTCACGGCATTGAGCTTTTTCATCAATGTCACTCCTATCATGTTTCTCTTTGTCGCTTTCTGGGTCACCTCCAGTTTGTTGATAAGTAATTTTGGTCAAAATCCTGGTGTCAGCACCATGGGTGAGCACCAGTAGGATGCATTGTTTGATAAAACTAACTCCGTCCCATATAAATTTGGTTAAGATCTGATGACGGAGCACGAGGGGATGGATAAAAGCAAACGCACTGCGATTCGGTTTTTGAAGTTTTTTCACTTTGGATATTTTATGGATATTATAAAACAATCATCTTGTTTAAATCAGCTTTTGTTGAGGGTTAAAAAGTTCGCCCCCATCACATCATGGGACGGAAATAAGCTCGACGAAATGTGAGTGTACTAATTACACCCCCGCCTACCCCTTCAAAGATTACAGGTGTGAGTGCATATGTTAAAGGTTATATTTATCCCCAAACTCAATAGTTTAAAACAATATTAACGCATAATATGGTAGGAATGATTCTAATGTAGTACCTATTTATCCATAAACATGCAACCCTAGATGCAAAATGCACGTTTGCCTTGTCAAGAATTTCAATGAAATATATCCCACGCCATATTTATTAAAGAAGAGAGAGTTGTCAAATGTACGCACCTTGCATTACTATACTATTACAACACAATTGCAAGCAACTTTGTAACCGGTATTAATATGTGTTACAAGAACAGTGTAAACCGTGTGTTTGCAATTTTAGTGCCTTGTAACAATACATATTTTCCTCATTGGTGAATCAAGTCCCAAAATAATCTCAAGGTCAAGGTCTATTCATAGTAGGCCATCAATGTTTACAGTCAGTTGTCGCCATTTTGTCATACCTTGTAGGGTAAAAGTTCTAAAAGCCGGCTTCCGATGGTCACTTCAAGTGGCAGACTCTTGCGTTAATCACGTTTTAGTCTATCGACAAACTACTTTCAGCTTCACAGCAAATGATGCATTGCGTCAGTGATGCTACTGTCGATTTTTGATCTCGGTCATTCGGCAACTGGCAATCAACTAACTATTTAGACTATTTTCATATAATTTTAAGAAACTGCGCAGCCATAGCTATTCTGTTCCGAGTTTCAATTATCGGAAACAGTTTTTGATTGCCGAACTAGGTGACTAAGTAAATTCCTTATTGCCGCAACAGGTTAGCAACTAGCAACTTGCAAAGTATCAGTTGTCTCACATTGCTGGTTTCCGCCACTAACAACCGCAATGCGACGAGTACCTTCTCCCTCCCACACAGTTTCGCTTTCTGTGTCGCCGTGGCCGTACATTTATTTGACTTTCCTATGCACGACATAAAATAGATTTAAAAAAAAAACAAGAGAATTCTGGATTGAATAAAATTTTGATTAGGAAAATGAGTGAACATTTTGCAATCTGGGATTTCCGAAGGTACTCTAATCGCATAGAAATAATAAAAGCTTGGGAAATAGTAGGCATAAGTTTGATTTGGCTTCAATCGAGAAGCCATGAAGAGTCTTTTGTAAGTCGCAGCAACTTTCAAGACTAACTTTCTGTTGTAAAAAGTGGTTTTGCTCCAAATAAAGTTGCTACATCGGCACAGCACCTTAAATAGTGCATAGTAATGACGCGCATACTGAGATGTCACGTATACTGCGTCACTGATTGACGCCTGTAATGTGACTATCGGAAGTCTGCCTTTATGGTGATGGACTTTCCCATATTTTTTATAGCTACAGTTATAACTAATCTTCTTTACGTTGCTCATGTTCGTTGATTCTATGAAAAAAGTAATTTAGTAAATTTGTAAGCGTGATTGATTTGTTTGTATTCATATACTACGAATTATTCGCTGTTGCCGGAAAAAAATTGTAGCAAAGCCTTTAATGGAGAAGTCAACAGGATGTTTTCTTATTATTGGGAAATTATTTTTAGTATTCGTTAACACAGATGTTAGGGTAAGAGAAATGTTTATTTCGTACGTATGTACCTACTGAGTAATATTGTGTAAAATTTAATAAACCTGTATCCAGTGTAAAATATTAATAAAATGTGTAAGCTAAACATACATAGACGTACTTCTTAATCCCCGAAGGGGTACGCAGAAGTGCAACTAGAGCCCCACGTTTTAACGAGCTTAGTTCCATCGCGTGATCCTGATGTGATAGGGGGCGAACCTATCGCCATATCGGGTTCATCGAATATTGAAACATAATTGTGACTGCCTGACCCGGTAGTTAACGCAGGACTTCACGGTTCTCCTTCCGCCCTGTGGAATGGGGGCGTTTGGAGAATTCCACCACGGTATCCCCTGCCTGTCGTAAGAGGCGACTAATAGGGGCCATCGGGGGTCGCGGGCGCGCAGCGGGGGACTGTCGTAGCGCCCAGTTAGTACCTTTGTACGTGCGACCCCGAGATGGACGGCAGCACGGGTGGTCGGCCTCGTTGCTGCCGTTGGCGCCGAGGGCGTCCTTCGGTGTGCGGGGGCTTCTGAGCCCCCCCAATTGGAGACGGGCCGCTAGGCGGCACCGCGCAGGGGCGGTTCCGGCAGCAATCCTTGGCTTTCCCAAGGAGACCCCGGGACCGCTCCACATGCGCCGAAGAAGGCCACCGCGGGGTTTTGGTTGGTAGTTACCGGCATAGGGTGTAAATAGTGTTAGGGACTCAGCTCAGCGGTCACCCGGATGTTTTCCATCTCTCCCGGGCGATTCGCTGGGTCGTAAGGCCGGCAGAACCCAACATAACCGTTCCACCTGCCCCCGGTGGGGCGGTAGCAATAAACGGCTTTCCCCGCGAGCAAAAAAAAAGAACTTCACGGTTCTCCTTAGTACGGTGCCACTAAACTAATCATTACATAAACATAATATAAATAAAATGCAGACCGATAATGCGTACATTGAAAAGAAACGTTCTATATATTCTATATATTTATAGGTTTTAACGGAAATGTACGAAATTAATTATCCAATCTAATTTTCAGCGCCGCTGTACCTAAAAGCAACGATATTAGAGGCGAATAAAGCCGAGTGTTTCTGGAAAAGCGACAGATTCGTTCCTACAATATCCGCTAGATGGGATCCGAAGTCGTCGACCGTGAAACTGTCAGTCTTCAAAGGGAACTTGAATAAAGTCAGCATATACATCAGTTTGGGGTGTAAGACAAAAATGGCGAAGAAGGAAATACTCGGTAAGGCGACCATTGATGAGAAATCTGCGTATTCGGACAGTTGGAACGAGTGCCTTAGACAACCGGGTATACCGAAAGTATTTTGGATCAACTTCGAGTAGGGTGCATCTGCGAGAAAATTGTATAAGGATAAAAAATCTAACACAAATGACATTATTACAATATGTTAATTTTATATCGCACACACATTGTTTATTTTGTAGTGCATGTAAGTTGTTAAGTTGAACAAATTATTGTATTTGTTAATTGTTCAGAGGGTGATATCCCCGTGGAGAGGCATTTTTTTGTTGTGAGGTGAATGACAAAGTCGCGCCTATTTATTAGCGATAATCAAAAGAGAATTTCACTGTCGATATTATGCTATTTATACAATGAAGTGATGTATGTTTCTTTGTTTTATATTCTTAAAAATGTATTAATGACTACGCAATGACAATTTTAATTTGTAAGTTATGTAAGATTTCTTATGGCACACGCTAATAATTTTACTAATTAATATATTTATAACAAAAATTGTTTTATATTCTTTTATTATGTTCCCCAATGTTTGGAGCTAGTACTTTATAAATCTATATTTTTTTCTCTATTCGGCAAGTTGTTTTTTTGCTTTTTTATGTATTATCATTGATATCTCCGCTAATTGTGGAAGGATTTTGTTGGAATAAATGCTATTCGATGAAGTTTAGCTGTTACGTGGTTTCATATACATTTGGGTAAGATCTGATGACGGAGTACGAAGTATAAATATGAATCAAGGGATAACAGCATACCAAAAGGCACAGCACACAAAAAGTATAAAACAGTGGTTTAACAAAATTTTATGTACAGTAAAAGCTCCTTATTCGCGCTTCCTTCATTCGCGTTTTCACTATGCGCGGATTAAAAAAATGCGACCCAATTCCTATATTCGCGGCTAAAGACTTCTTTATTCACCGATCTAATCGTTCCGTCGAATCATACACATTGATAAAAAAGATTCCAATAAGTAGGACGACTTGGAGGAAATGTTAAATTCACAGTACAAATTGAAGAATAGGCTTCAACAAGCACGGGAAACGTGACATTTAATTTGAAAAGTCTTAGTGAAGGTTTAAGAACGGCAAATGAGATACGTGATTTTTTTATGAAAATTGATCCATCTACGGAACAAAGTCTTATTTTTAAGAGGCAAATTGTTAACGCCACTGCTGAATATCAGTCTGAATTGAAGGACCTTTTAAAAACTGCCAAGCGAGAAAAAATTACAATATTCTTTAAACCATTGCCTAAGCCTGAATATAATAGTTAATCAATATGGTCAAAAACTTCAATTAAATTATTTTTTTATATACTTGTTTTTTTATTTTGTCACTTAGGATCGTTTTAAACCCATATAAATTACCATTCCGTATTCACGGTTTCTGTAGTCGCGTCATATTTACAGAACATATGTCCCGCGAATAAAGAGTTTTTACTGTAATTATGGGTACTATTTCATTTGGACCAGCAGCGGCATCGGCACCTACTCCAAACAAATCGGTTTTTAAGTTTTGTTATTTATATGTATATTACCGGATGGATATATGCGCCAAACGTTCAATGTTCAAACATTTTAACCATCAGGATTCTTTTTGCCATCGATAGGGGTTTCTTCGAGGGTGGCAAAATTTAGTCAAGATTTGATAACGGATTACATACAGAAAATGCAATATTCGTATTTGAAGGTCGATTTTAGATACATTATAGAACATAATATAACATATGTCTATAACGTAGGTAATCAAGACATTAATCTGATTCAACAAAAAGAAGCGAAAATATAAAACCAGAGAAATTATGACCCTCTCTAGAGTACGTAAATTTATTTCAATTGTGTGCCCGGTCACGTAGACCTCGATAAATAATGAGATAGTACGAGTACAATTTTGTATTTGTGAGATTGCCCCTCTAAAATGACGATCACCTAAGTTAAATGTTAAATTGAGCAAAATAAAATTTATGTCTCAATTTTTATTTGTTGCGGGATAAAATGTTTTTTCATATTTACGTCCAATTTATTTTATGGTAACATATCGTCAACAATTTTTTGCTTTCGATTCTTCGAACACCACCACCACGCGATGGGGCGTTCTACTTTAAATTTAGAATAGATTGTATATCATAAAAGTTAATTATATTTTATTAAAGTGAGCACAGTTCTTGCTATTCTGGTACACTACATTCCGATTCAACAAATGTATTGCTTACTCCTACTGTAGTGAAATAAATGATTGTCCATTCATAAAAACCCAGATATTTATGTTAACTAGGTCGCTGAAATTTCTGATTTTAGACCCAAGTATTTTATGTAAATAAAATAAAATAATAGATTCACGATGTAACTATACTATTTAGCATGATTTAGTACAATAATAATACCAGTACTGTATATAATTCCTGCTGCTGGGAACGGGTGTCCTGTACCGAATGAGAGGGGTGAGGCCTTAGTTCACAACGCTGGCCTAATGCGACTTGGCAGATTTTGCATAACACGGAACTCTTACGTTGAACTTCCCAGGTATGCAGCTTTCATTTTTTTTTTCCAACAGCTGCTGTTTCCTTCAACGTTAAAGCAAGCTATAGTTAACATTGAATACAAAAGTAGCTTGAAAAGTCAGAAGTGCTTTTGTGGCTCGTTTCGAACCTGCGACTTTTCTCTCGGCAGTTTGTACCACTCCCCACTTGACTGTTTGCTGCTATCAGTAAGAAGGTGCCTACGTATATAGCACGTACCTATATAATATCAACATTTTTGTGGGAAAAAAACGTTTTCCTTTTCGATGTTTGGCGTTTACACCGATTTAGTTGGAATTTACGGGTGTGAGAATCTACGATTGCACGCATACGTCTCGGCGAAATAGCGTTTTATTAAACGGTTGCCTTGTAGAATACTATTGGCATAGGGTCAGATTTTTGTGCTAACCCCGTTTAGAAATGGCACCTATTGTGAACTATCTATTCACAATAGATAGCTATATAAGCTATGGTTATAATAAAGATTGCAGTATACGTTATTACTAATAGTTTACTATCATACGAATCGTTTGTGAGATGGAAAATGTAATTTAATTCACGTTTTGTATCGAATCTAGAAATGACAACTTTGTCATAATATAATTTAATTTTATTAAATAATAAATAAATAAAAATATATGTATATAGTATGTAAATACAGGATCTGCATTATTTCTGAAATCTCATAATGCCCAGTAATTTCGCTGGATTCAATGTCCTTCAAACCGAAACACAAGTATTTAAACACTGTTGCTTGGCGGCAGAAATAGACAAAGCGGTGGTACCAACCCAGACGGTCTCGCATACGAGGGACCTACCACCTTGTAACTAAAAATAAACAATAGTTATTACACGGTGTACTCATTCTGAGGACATTACTACCATTAGCAATTTTGTGATAATGATGTATGAAATATAAGAATTAATTACTTTATTGTATAGAATAAATGGGATATAAATCTATCATTCAGAGTTGCTGGGCGTTATAGAATGTAATACGTAACTTCGGGTAAATTATTAAAGATTTTTATCGCCTTGAAAATACGTACACAGAACGCTGTTATTAAGGTCAACAATACTCGTAGATTGATGTAGTAAGAATGTAATTAATAAATATGTTACTGAGTATTTTCTTCGGTATAGTTTCAGAGGAATTATGACAATAATATTCGATTCAGAGTGAGCTTTCATGGTTCTTAGTCGATTAGTTCAAATCTTTCAAGCGATACAATCCGTTCACGTGATCTGTACGATAATATATTTTGTCCGTAAGTATAAATGTATTTTTCATCGCAGTTGGTAAAAATAAAATGCAATCGAATGCAAATGCAAATTGAATTAAAAGGATGTAAAATTTAAATAATATCTTTTTGACACTAATTAACCGACACAAAAAAAGCTAAAAAGATAAAAATAAACCTTACCAATACTATTAAATAGTAAAGGCTTAAAATAGGGTAATGTTATTTTTTGTTTTTTTTAGTAACCTAGTAGCTTAATGAACTTACTTGAACTAGTGAAACTGTAATTTAGGCCAGGTACGAAGTATTAATGGCGAAACTTGAATACCGTTGCAGGTTGCGGGGTCAGACGGCCGCGGCGGGTCGCCCCATATAATACCAAATCTATTATGAAATCATGATGCTAAGGCGGACCCTGGCATTAGGCAGGGATAATGCCAGGCAGAAAGAAAGAAAGTACTTAGTAAAAATAAACTAAACTTTGTCCTGGCTTATTTAGTATATAAATAAGATATGTTTTTGGAAAAAATATAAGAACATTTAGGTTATTCTTAATACAGTTAATATTTTAAGACTAAATTGTACAAATTGTGCATTGTGGAACTTTTGATGTTTTGATGATGCTATTTAAGATTATTTTATCGCATCATGGGACGAAATTAAAATCGGCGAAACTTAGTAGCAGTCGTAGTTGCACCTCTGCCCCTACACTTTCGAGAATATAGGCATAAACTTAATTTATAGCTAAGTAATTAATAATAATTCAATTGTCTTATGAAACTCTAGATAAAGTAAACTTGAGAGATCACAAAGGCTCATTAACTAACAACTTTTTGGTTTTATAACTTGGTAATTACTATCTAATTAGATTAAAAAATCTCCAACAATAACGATTTTTTTGTCCAGAATCCTGTCCGATAGATAATTGTGTGCGTGCATTTTGTAATTGCTTCGTGCCCATTTCACAACATGCTTTTATTGCCAATAACACTGATATCAAACGAATGTTGGTTAATTTGACTGCCTGTTACGAAAATAACATCGATGTGACAGTATTAAACGTGAACGAATTTGCTTATCGTAATTTAAGCGATTCAGCACAGTTTGCGTTCAAACATTGCGTAATTTTAATTAAAATAATCTTGTTTAGAAACCGTGGAAGTCAGCCTAATTAAATAACGCAGCTACCGCATGTATGTATCTTCGTTTATTAACGCTTTGTCGTGCAACAGTGCCATGCATTGTAGGTACTTTGTAATTTTTGCTGGTGGTAGCATATTCATATCCACCCGGATAGCGACCACCGTACACATGGTATTAAAACCTGCCATAGTGACACCTTGTGTGGATCGCGTTCCAGGATCAGCCAGTGTATATCGGATTCTACCGAGGGGCTTCCGACACAAATTGATGGTTGGTTGGGGTGGGTATAGGGGTATATCTTTGTATTCCTGTGCCTGCATCGTCTGAACTATCGCAGACCTCTCGATTTGCTTCATCCCTCTTCGCAGTGTAAAGAAGCTTTTATAAGGCCGGCATGGTTCTAGTGACCAGCGATAAACGCATTGTTTGTCGGTGGTCGCTGGTTTTTTTAGACTGCACTGCGTTTACCATCAGGTCCAGTTCAGTCACTTTGCCGTGCTAGGATAAAAAAAATATATAATTGAGAGGTGCTGCTTCTGTTTATGGGTAGGCGTGTCGCTTACCATCAGTGGGCATTAGGAGACTTTACAACTTATGGTGATAAGTCTCGGAGGAACGAACGCAGTCCACGCGATGCAGTGCTTTGTAAATTGTAATTCAAAGTTCTGTGTGATGTTGTTGCTGTGTATGGGCAAGCGTGTCGCTTACCATCAGGAGGGCGAACAATTCGTTACATCATTGTAGCTGATAAATAAAACACCTTCAATAAAGTCCGTTAAATTTTTTGGATGAATCTAATTTCCTTATCCATAAATTTACCTCAAAGGATTATCTGGTACCTAAATATAATAAAATAAATGTACAATTTTAATACATCTCAACAGCAGGTATCTTTATTTTCATTCACAGAAATTAAGTTGTTGCTTTGTTCTATAAAATAAACATTTTAGTTTTATAGTAGCTTAAAATAAAACGATATGTACAAAACCTATTCTTTTATCGTGAATGGTTGCATTGCTTTAAGCGAAACGGTTGTGAAACTCTAGATCATCTTAGATTTCTATTAGATGTCTGAATATAGCCGACGCGACTACAAAGCGTTCATCGGATTTTCATTTCAACGGAATTCTATTATTAAGTCTACGCTGTCTAGTCTGTCTGTCCTTGGACTCTTTTAAACCATAAAGATACCAGGCAGAGAGATAAATGTTTTATTATGACATATCCTAACATTTAGCGCCTTACTTATAAACGTTCTTAAGTATTGCTTAGTTAAACACTCTCTTGTCATTTTTGTTTGTCTTCTCTTCTCTGTTATTGCGACTTATAAAGTGGCTAGAAAGATACGAAAATAGTGTTTTAACTAAGCAGTGCTAATAAAGTTTATAAGTAAGGCCCATTAAGTATATTATACGTACATAAATAAGCTCACGCCTTTATCCGCGAATATCCGGTAGAGTTGCAACTTTAACAACCACATTTCGCCAAGTTTGTCTCGTTTCATGATGTGACAGAGGGCGAGCCTATCGCCATACCGGACACAAATTCCAATCCCGAGAAATACATGTGTGATCTTTTTCAAACTTAAACAGGAAATGTAGGCATTGGACCCAGGAACTAACGGTTAATAGTCTTACTGCGCTACCTGTGAACTCATTAATTATCTCTAAATTTTCGCCACATTAGGCGAAAAACCTAGTTAAAATAACACAATGTTATATTCAAAACGTGAGGACGCCGTCCCTCGAGAATATGGGAGTGTGGCTGGCATATCCTACTACATATCGTACTACAGGGGCTTACATATCCAATGTTTAATTTATCTTATCGTTATTTCACACTGGTGGTTAGGTTTAAAAAAATATACATATTTAAAAGTTCCTATCTGTTAATGTATTTTTTTATCTTGGAACGGCAAAGAGATTATTCTGGACCTGATGTTAAGTAGTGACAGTGCGGTCTAAATACTAATATCGACCGTCAATAGATATTGCGCCCCTTGATCAGAATTATGCCGATACTGAATATAAACTGACTGATCCCGGGAGCCGATTCGCCGGAACGAGCCACTATGGCGGGTTTTTCACCATGTGTAGGATGGTCGATAATCAGTCTGGTACAAATATATCCGGTAGCCTTTAGCAATTTCAAAGTGATGTGCGCACTATTGCGCTGATTCCGCGAAATGGCTCCCAGAGGAGATTACCGAAAATTTTGTTTTATTAACGGCCAGAATACGCGATATATTACGTATGGACCGTGAACTATTTATTTTATGATATTTTTTTACTTTGGTGTTAGTTATGAGTATTATAACCTAACCGTCAAACCTCCTCGATGTAAATAAAGAAAAATACCTATAGCTTATAAATAGCTGAACTTATTTTATGCAAAACCAGTATTCAAATCGTTCCGTTTCGGCTCTACGATATACACATATATAGACAAAGTGTCAAACTTTCAATGAGCTACTTATTTGGGGATTAGTCAAACATATGACACCCCTCTTTTATCGGGGTTCACTAATTAACATACGAGAAAGTAATTATATATTTTTTCGAAATACGCAATGCGTACTGTAGTTGCCGAGATTTTGCCGTTTTAATACCAATTATTCTTTGTTATTAATATTTCATGAATATTTTTCCTTAAGTATGAAATATTGAGTTTCATTACTTCTTCGTCAGTAATATCGAGTTTTGAAACAGAATTTCCTATCGCTATTAAACATTCAATCTCAACCATTGATATACAAATTTTGTATATCAATGATCTCAACCAAAAGTTTTGGGCTGTTCCGACTTGTTAGAACTTAGAATTATCACAAAATGATAATTGAAGTATTTTCCGATCTATGTTTGCTTTAAAAGGTATCAAATAAATAAGTTAATAACACAGTTTAAACATTTGCAGTACTTTGTCATCAAACGAACGGATAATATTTGTATAATATGTTGGTTAACAGGGCTTGTGAATAAAATTTACGGCCGCTGTATTTTATGCGGTAATAAATTATATGAATAATTTTAACCAAATATAAGAACGTAATTGCATAAATAAACATAAATAGTTTATAAATTATTTACATTTATGGTTGTTTAATTTTAGCTGTACCTGCGCCTTTTTCTTTCTAAGTAGACATTCATTACTTAAACATTTATTGACATAGATGGAATATGTTTTTTTTTTTCATGGAAGTATGCACAGATCGAATCGAATCGGCTAAATTGTATAGAGAACAAAAAATAATAATTTTTAACCGTCATATAAAACGGATGAGACTTCTTTTTTATTGGATCAAGTATATGTCAAAGTTGTTCCCATTTTAATTTCATGAAGAAATTCAACCCCTGAGGGAGTAAAATCGAGGACGAAAGACTCAAACTTCGTCATGAATGCACCGATATTGATGATGCTTTCTCTAAAATAGTAAAAGAACAACTTAAAAAAAACATACTCAAAAAATAATACTATAGGTACAGTTTTGACTCGGTGGCTAATCATTGGCTAATAAAATAATTTTATTTTAGCTTTGTAGTTTTTTTGAGTTGCTTTAATTTTTAGTTATTACGTTTTTAATTTAAAAAAAAATCATCAATAAATTTGTTGATTATTATTTGGTAACCATTGATATAAAAAAAATCCTGTATATCAATGTTGGTAACGGATTATCTAGGTTTTGGTAAAAAGTATTTTCTCATATTAACGTTTCGCCTTGGTAAACATGAGTACGTATGAAGTTTTACTTATTCAGTTGAAGATTCTTTATAACCGACTTCTTTGTCAAACATTCCGCAGAGTGCCTTATACGAAGAAAGCCTCTAAAAATTGTATTATTATGCTTTCCTTGTTTATATTTTACCAAAATAACTTTTGTTATTTTATTCGTGTACTTACCTATTTTGCAATACTAACCTGCGGGAAATGTTTTATTGCATATATAAGTGAACGCGCTATTCATTTTGGTTGAAATTTTAAATTTTAAGAATCTGTTATTCTACTTTTTACTTACACAGTTTGTGAGTTTATACATAATATGTAATAATATATAAATTTTTGTTAATAAATGATGCGTCAAATTCGTTTAACCGTTAAATGAACGAATTTGGTTGAAGTTTGGCATCAGAAATTTGGTAGACTATGATTGGGATTAGGACATTTTATCCCGGGCAGACATTCCCGCAGGCGAAGCTGCGAGCAAAAGCTATAATAAATAAAGTTCTAATTTCCCGTGAGCTCTTAGGGCTAAAATTCAGGCCTAATTCCTGCTATTACTAGGAAACTAATTAGAACGACCATTAATCTTGTAACAACGCTATATCTTAAGTATACACTTGGTATAAGTTACACAAGTTAATGTTCATACAATCTTGGAAAGTACGCTACATAAAAGTTGTTGGCTTTCAGTAAGGAATTTCACATAACAATACTTTAATAACAGCTAATTCAGTTAATCGATGTTGATGTTTCAGATAGGGGCTTGTATTTTTTAGTAGTGATTTAAGGCGACGCGAGGCAAGATTTCTAATTTAAGAAAAATACTGTTGAACTCAAAGTATTGGCGTAACTTTAACAAATCGAACCGACTACTCGCCCGCTATGCCACGGAGACTGTCTGTGTGTTAAATTTATCTAAAGTTGATGTCAGACAATAATTCAAACATTTGAAAACTTAGCTCACTTTTAAAGTTCAATAAAACTTCGACATTGTAGTTAAGTACATATAGTACAAGATCCCGGGGAACATTGACCTTCACCCATCTGTTTACCGGATGAAACTAATATTTTAGGGTATAAAATGTGTGGCTGAACACATACCAATAGGGTTGCCTAAAAAAATATGGTCAAGGATATGATTAATTAACATTTAAAAAAAATAATATTTTTTTATAATTTCCCTGACTTGCTTACCAAAAAAAATTAACCTTTAATGAAAAGTGTACAATGTATACTACCTGCAAAAAATAGGTTGCCTACCTTTTTCTGGCCACTACTACCTGGTTGCCGTGTGCAAACAGGTAACTAAAAATTGGTCATTGCGCTCATCTAGCTCCTAATTTTTGCAGGTAGTATACATTGAGGGTTTTCATTGAAGGTTCATTTACTTGGTGAGCAAGTCAGTGAAATAATATCTTTTTTTATTTTTTTTTAAATTCGTAAAACCTATCCTTGACCATATTTTTTTAGGCAACCCTATTGGAATGTGTTCAGCAACACATTTTATACCATAAAATATTATTTTCATCCGGTAAACAGATGGGTGAAGGTCAATGTTCCCCGGGATCTTAGACCAATAGATATCGTAAACAGATTATGGACTGAAGACTATTTTTGAATAGCATACTCTACTTAATGAACAATACATGGTTGGTAATTACTCCAATTAAACTCGTGTTTAGCCTTTCGGCGACGTTTTTGGGGTTCCGGAGTCCAAAAGGAAAAACCGCAACCAAAAAGGGCATCTCATAAGCATAACGAAGTGATCCTATAAGCCTACAAATGCTTAAAGGATTACATCGTTGTCCGTTTGTCCGTCTGCTTGTCTGTCTGTCTGTTAATTCCTTTTTTCTAAGGAACGGTATGATTTAGAGGTAACGGTAGGAGTATTAATATCAAATACTAAGGTCTACGGTTTCATAGTAATAAAAATAATGTATTTTGACATTTGTAAATTCACTCATTAAAACATTTGGATATTTCCCGTTAACGTACAATTTTGCTGTCTTTGTGGCGCAGTTGTATTGCGTACAAGGTACGACTCCTGTGCTGTGGTCTCGGGTTCGATCACTGGGTCGGGTAAAAGAGATATTCGGTTTTTCTATCACGAAATTCTCAGTATTCAGCCCGGAGTCTGGAATTGTGCCCGATATGGCGATGGGCTCGTCATATTATATCATGGGACGGAAATACGCTTGGCGTAATGTGGGTGTACTGGTTATACCTCTGCCTACCCCGTCGGGAATCACAGGCGTGTTATTATTATTACATACAATCTTATTGCCAACGTCAGAATGGCCAGTCACCGCTTATCTATACTTATAAAATATCATGTCCTGACTGACTGACTGATTCATCATCGCCGAGCGCAAACTATCAAGGCTACAATTCATGAAATTCGGACTGTATATTCATTTTGTTATGTAGGCACCCATTAAGAAAGGATTTTAGAAAATTCCACCCCAAAGGGGTCAAAATAGGGGAAGATAATATGTATGAAAGTCCGTCATTTTGAAAATTACATAAACAAAATTTTGTATTTCGGTTATTGACGTAAAACAAATAAATAAGTGTTTCAGGAATTTTGGAAATTTTATTTAATAAGGGATGAAAAGGGGGTGAAAGTAAATGCGATAGTGAGTTTGTTTGTTACGCTTTCACGCCTAAATCACTGAACCGATTTTGATGAATTTATCTACAGAGACAGATGGGACCCTGGCGACGGTTACAAGCTACTTTTATCCCGGAAAATGCTGTTCACGCGGGCGGAGCCGCGAGCAAAAGCTAGTTTCTTATATTCTTTCTTTCTGCCTTGGTAACTACATATTTTAAAAGATAAATAGCGGTAAGCGATAAGAGCAAAGCGGTATATGAGCGATGACCGCTTATTCTGACGTTCGCATCTTATTAGGCGTTTTTGTAAAAATCCGAAGATAATTATTTCGAATATAGTATGGAATTGTTACAGGTAAAACTGTTGAATTAAATTTTATTACTAAAACATGTATAAGTATAAATATGATTTGCAAACATGTGGTATTACGGAACCGACCGGGCGCAAGTCTTACTCGTATTTCACTGGCTTTTTTGTGACCTTTGGAATTAGTCCCCACTGGAAAACGAGTAAAGCCTCAGGGCTAGGTCAACTATAAATTTATTTTTATTAAAAAGAAAGGTGAAAGGCGTTACCGGTCGCACTCGCAGATTGTTGGATAAACTCTAAATATTTCTAACATTAATTAACACAGACTTTTTACTCTATTTAAATTATTTTGTCTATTGTTCGAATGAGATCGACTTAATTCGTCAATCGGATCGTAACTTTTCTGGACGTTTTATTACCATCCGCGTTATCTATTTTTTAATTTGCCTAATTGTCAAGACAAGCAGACTGCTCGCCTGAGGGTAAGCGACATCCCTGCCTATTAACAAAAGCAATACCACTTAGAACTTTGTTGTACAAAGTATGCCATGGCAATGCACTGCACTCAGAGACATAAGATGTTAAGTCGCATAATGGTCAGTAATTTCTCTAGTTTTAATATCCTTCAAACCGGCACCCAGCAGTACCTACAGTACTTTAGCAGAACAGTGCTGTACTTCGAGTCCGCAGCCTTAGCGACTCTCGTGTAGGGGAGCCCTACCGCTTAGGGATTATTTGACAATATCTACATAGATAATTATTACCATTCCAAATTATTTGGCGCAGTTGTACTGCCTACGCGGTCCGACTGCTGTGCTGAGGTCTCAGGTTCAAAGTAATATTGGGATTTTCTACTACGTAATGCTTAGTATCAGCCCGGAGTCTGGAATTGTGCTTGTATGGCGATAGGCTTACTCCTATAACATTATAGGACAAAGATATGCTCGGCGAAACGTGGGTGTAATGGTTGTACCTCTGCCTATTCCATCGGGGATTACAGACGTGAGTGCGTATGCATATACAATAATACTTTCTAACCTTTAGCGTAAGCAAAGGTCGGTTAGCGAATTTTATGCGTGGGTGCACCTAAATATATTATGTACTATAATTTTTAGCTACCCGTCATAATTAACAGAAACTGAAAATATGCTTATTCGTCGTTCAAAACATCTGTGGTCTTACCTAAACTTGTGATGGTGTGGTTATCGCCGATCGAAACGTTGAAACGCCCGCTCTACCGGTCCCACTGATGTGACGGGATAAATCTAATTCTCGCGCATGAAACAATTATAAATCTAACTAGGCATTCAAAGGAACTCGTAAATCCAGTATCCCGCAAGGGTATCACGGTGTCCGCCTTTTTTAGACTATTATACGGCCCAAATATGCAATGTCCAGCTTGTACTCTACGGTCCCGCGAGATTAACCCCATTCCACGCTCATTATATTTATATACCAAATTTTCTGTAGTAACTTTTAATTTTTTGTTTACAGCTTTGGCTCCTAATGTCCTGATAAATTGTTTTAACAGTTCGATATTTTCGATTTTAAGATATGGCAACCCAGATCAGGCCACCTCTCTTATTTTTATCCCATTCCAATAACTCAAGCTACATATGAATCTCAAAAAATCAATTAAGATATATATGCTTACGATTTTTATTCAAGATAGAGAGCAGAAAGCAAAGTTTGTTCGGTGAAACTGAAAACGTTATAAGCTAGGTGGTAGGTTTCTCGTATGCGAGACACCTTCTGGGTTGATACCACCGATCTATTTCTGCCGCCAAATGGAAATGTCAAAGCACTATTGTGTTTCGATTTGAAGGAAATTGAAGCTAGCGAAACTACTGTGTATTTTGAATTTAACATCCTTTGTCTCGGGGTGACGAGCCAAGTCGAATGTTTTGCAGTATAGTATGTGAGCAGGCGTAGCGCTTACCATCAGGCCAGCGACTTGCTCGTTTCGTCCTTAATATTAATAAAAAAGTACGTTAGATTTTAATATATAATAGAAATAAAGAATGAAATCGACTCTTTACATTATCCCCTTTTTTAGCATGCCAGTTTAAACTTTCAAATATATGACTTCGAAGCATTTTGTAATTTTATTGCAATGCATTCGTTCGTATTTGAATTTGGAATTTAATTTCATATTCATATTTACATTCGCGTCCTTTTAGTACAAGATCCCGGGGAACATTGACCTTCACCCATCTGTTTACCGGATCAAAATAACATTTTAGGGTATAAAATGTGTTGCTGAACATATACCAATAGGGTTGCCTAAAAAAATATGGTCAAGGATATGATTAATTAACATTAAAAAAAAAAATTTTTTTTTAATAATTTTTCTGGCTTACTTATCAAAAAAATTTAACCTTCAATGAAAAGTGTATAATGTATACTATCTGTAAAAAATAGGTTGCCTACCTTTTTCTGGCTACTACTACCTGGTTGCCGTGTGCAAACAGGTAACTAAAAAGTTGTCATTGCGCTCATCTAGCTCCTAGCTTTTGCAGGTAGTATACATTGTAGGTTTTCATTGAAGGTTCATTTATTTGGTGAGCAAGTCAGTGAAATAATATCTTCTTTTTTTTTTTTAATTCGCAAAACCTATCCTTGACCATATTTTTTTAGGCAACCCTATTTGTATGTGTTCAGCAACACCTTTTATACCCTAAAATATTATTTTCATCCGGTAAACAGATGGGTGAAGGTCAATGTTCCGCGGGATCTTAGACCATTTGTGAATATCTGGCTGACATACGACTGTCATTGCTTAAGCTAACATTTAAATTTCGCTTAACTTTGCTTAATTTTAGATAGCTACTTAATATAACGCGATTGTTAACAATCAATTTTGTGTTACACAAAAGGTCTAAGTAATATTTCCGTGGTTATCTGATTCGGTCTGTTTCATACGAATGTGAATAAAAAAAACCAGATGGAAAGTTTAAACTTGTATGATCATTTTCATTTTATAATATTACGAGGTATAACGAGGTCAAACTAAAAGAAAACAACTCTTATTAGGGATTCGAAAATATAATTCGAATTTTAAAAGTTCATTGATATCACAAATGTATTTTTTTAAATAAAGGTTTCCGCTATATAAATGGTACATTCTTACATACATAAATAAGCTCACGACTTTACCTCCGGAGCGGAAGGCGGGGGTGCATCTAGAGCTGCAGCCAGGTTTCGCCGAGCTTATTTCTCTCCCATGATGTGATAGGAGGTGTGTCTATCCGTAATACCGGGCACATTTTTCAAACCCCTGGCAATTCAAGTGTGATTTTTCAAATCGAAAATTCTAATAAATTTTAATTCTCTTACCTGAGAATTAAACCAGAACTCATGGTTCTCAGCCTTACGCTATCACTAGACCAATTAGACGTCCACAAATTATTCTTAAATTAAACATAGCTCACTAAAATATAAATATGAAAAGATAGCGTTAAGTTCGGCACGAACAATTTTCGGGGTAGTCGCGTCGGCCTGTCGCGTTGTTACCGATAGTTAGAATCTAAACGAGTAACAAGTTCTATAACAATTCCTACAATCATAACTTTAGGACTGTAAAACAGTGTTCATTTTACGTTCTTTGATATAAAATTATGACTTGGCAAGTTTTAATAGTGAATAATTTACGCTTTGCGAGGTGATATAAGTTTAAAATTTTACTTTGATGGCTGTCGTTCTATTTTATGCTACAAACAGTTTAGTTTGGTAATAAACTTGCCAAGTTATACATTAAATATTAAAGAACGTAAAAATATCAATGTTTATTATTTTAAATCAATTAGACATTCCTATATATATTCCTTCCATTATTAAATAATTTCAGGAACTGCTACAACTAAGTGCTTGTTTAGATATAAACTCTTTTATCGGCGAACATGCGACAACCCCGATCATCGTTTGTACTGAACTTGGCGCCTCCGTTTCACATTTATGTTTTTAAAGGGATATCTTATTTTTTTTGAAAGTTGCATACTTTTATTTATCCAAATCCTAATCCAGACTAAGAATTTTTTTTTTTCGTATTACTATTGATTGATACTTATTAATGAGTGCTAGGAAACAACAACTAACATACATACACAGCCTTCACAGCGCAGTGGACGAGAAGCCGACTGGAAAGCAAGAGGCCGCGGTTTCGATTCCCGCACCGAGATAAATGTTTGTGGGATCCACAAATATTTGTTTCGGATCTGGGTGTTGTTGAAGCGTAAGTTCCTCGTAGTTCTTGATACCCACGATTTTTTTTTAATAACTTTGTTGCCGTTAACCATCTAAAACATGCGGTTGCGGGTGTCCGGCGCGGTTGCGCGCTGCTCTCTTGTCGGTCATTGTAGTCACCGCTCGGTGACGAGGACCAAAACGACAGCCTTTGCGGTTTCTATAATAAAGCTAAGTTCAAAGTCCGCGGTCCTAAAGGACTCGGCGCTCTCTCGACAGCGACCGTATCGAGTGGCGTTGAAGAAGTTCTGGCCATGGGTGGCCGTTGGTGCAGCATCTCCGGGCCAGGCTAATGCAAGAAGCTGTCGCAGCTTTATTACCGGCCACTGGGGATGTCACTTTTTCATTGACGCTTCATCGGTGTCATCGTCATTTTTTAATTCAGCAGAAGTCCCAGTCTTGGGACTCTATGGTACCATTGGTACTCCTGGAAAAGCAGTGACAACCCGTGAAATCACCATGGGGCTATTAGCCGAAGTGGGCAACTTCGAGCAAATCGTACATGCTTCCCCTCAACTACCTTGAGGGGATCTGCTCGGGCCTCACAGACTGCCAGTATGGATTCCCACATAGGCAATTGAAAATACACGGGATTTTGTGGGTCGGAGGATGTGATGGTTCACAGTGACATGTATCTTTACATCACCGATGCTCTTAAAACAAATCCTTGAGCCTACTTCTAGGAAACGACTTAACATGACTTCGTGGTTGATTGGGCCGCGTATATCAGCCTGCCCTGTCGCAGGCCCCTCGATTTGCTTCTTCCCTCTTCGGAGTGTGAAGAAGCATTTATACAGGCCGGCATGATTCCGGTGACCATCGATAATCTCGTTATTTGTCTTGTTTGTATCGATGTTCTCGTTGTTTGTGTTGTTGCCTACCGCTGATCTAAAATGCCGATCATTGTAATTTTAGATTTTTCCGTTTGTATACGCTTAATGATCTACATGGATACTCAATCCAGAGAGACGATGTTATTAAAGGAAAGCAACATTTGTGTGTTTTGATAAAGAATGTTATTTTTTTAGAAACTTTGAAGCTTAATAGCAAGACAATTAACTAAATCCAACGTAGAAAATTAAATTGAGTATATTTATTGTGTCGATCCATCTTACTATTATTGCCGTCTCGTCTCTAGTGGAAAACCGTTGCACTGTATTCTTCATGAAGTTAACCTTACAAATGATTCTAATTTGGTTAATAATAAAATGGTTTTAAAAAGATGAAATCTGCGGTCTTTTTTACCGTAATCAACTTGCTGATGTAATTTTATTATTTGCCTTGAAAACGTTCTTATGGTTTATGAAAATGATTTAATCTAATTTACATCCATACCCACTCTCGTCTGTAATCCCCTAAGGGGTAGGCAGAGGTCTAACTATTACACCCACATTTCGCCGAGTGTATATCCGTCCCATAATGCGATAGGGGGCTAGCCTATCGCCATACTCGGCACAATTCCAGACGCCGGGCCGAGACTGAGCATTTCGTATCATTATATCATTTTACCTGACCCGGGGATCGAACTCGAGACCTCAGCACAGCAGTGTACGACTGACGCTAAAGCGTACACGCATTAACGTACTCAGTACTCATCTTATTTATTTACATGTATTGCTCCATTCGCCAATTGATTCCTCTGATCTTTTAAGAGCTGTCGATACTAACATTAAGCCTCGATGTAGACTTTCTAAAACATTTTCTCTAATCGTTTTTAAAACAATACGTTCTGCGCTGGATGTTTTTGATAGAAGTTGGGCTCGTAAAAAAAGATTACTTTTAGTACAAGATCCCGGGGAACATTGACCTTCACCCATCTGTTTACCGGATCAAAATAACAGTTTAAGGTATAAAATGTGTTGCTGAACACATACCAATAGGGTTGCCTAAAAAAATATGGTCAAGGATATGATTAATGAACATTAAAAAAAAATTTTTTTTTTATAATTTCCCTGACTTGCTTACCAAAAAAATTGAACCTTCAATGAAAAGTGTACAATGTATAATGTATACTATCTGCAAAAAATAGGTTGCCTACCTTTTTCTGGCCACTACTACCTGGTTGCCGTGTGCAAACAGGTAACTAAAAAGTGGTAATTGCGCTCATCTAGCTCCTAGCTTTTGCAGGTAGTATACATTGTAGGTTCATTTATTTGGTGAGCAAGTCAGTGAAATAATAACTTCTTTTTTTTTTTTTTAATTCGCAAAACCTATCCTTGACCATATTTTTTTAGGCAACCCTATCTGTATGTGTTCAGCAATACCTTTTATACCCTAAAATATTATTTTCATCCGGTAAACAGATGGGTAAAGGTCAATGTTCCGCGGGATCTTAGACCATTTGAAATGTCTCAATTGTGATAGTAGATATCGGGATATTTTTTAACCCTGTTCATTATCATATTTAAAAAGTAACCAATTAATTATTTAAAATTAATTCTAAATAATTATTTAGGGTGTAACTTAACAATTACCTATCCTACCTACCTAATCCATTATTACTGTACTTATACATTTCCCATTGGATTTTGATTAAACTTCAAAACCATATTATAATTATCTAATATATTAAGCAAGATTAATAAAATTAATAGATAAAAATATTTATCATCCTCTTGTGTGTATACAACGGCTAAGCCCCTAAGTCACCTATGAGTGTGTGTGTTGTGAGTGGTAGAGCCACGCTGTAGATAGTGTTGTCTACAGCATTACTGGGCTGGCTCAACCGGGTCGTTACCACTGTCTCACAGAAAACCGACGTAAAGTAGCGGCTTGCTACTGCGTTTCGTACAGTGAGTGAGATATCCGGAAGCCCAAATCCCCCTCCCCTTCCCAAAGCGGAGGGGGGGCCCTTCCCAATTCCTTAATTATCCCTTCCCTTTAAGGTCGGCAACGCGCCTATGATTCTTCTAGTATTGTAGGCGTACATCACTTACCATCAGGTGACCCAGTTGCACGTTTGCCGGCGTATGCTATAAAAAAAGGCAAATGATATATTTTCTAAATTGTGTGGCTATAACCGCTATGGCATTATAGGATGTTCCTTAAACTTGGTCATAGCCATACTGTCCAGCAACGTGTAAGATCAGTCTATTCGTTTAGGCGCTACGACGCCACAGACCGATACACACATAAATACACCCACAGATGCGATAAAAGGGTCAAACTTATAACACCCGAATTTCGAGTGTTAGAGCCACGTTGTAGACAGTTTTGTCTGCAGCATGAATGGGCCGGCTCGACCGGGTCGTTACCACTGTCTCACAGAAAAGCGACGTAAAGTAACGTTTTGATGCTGCATTTCGTACGGTGTGTAAGATATCCGGAGACCCAAATTTCCTCCCCTTCCCAATCCCTAATTATCCCTCTCCTTTAAGGTCGTGGGCGTACATGGGCGGTTGAGCGGCCAGTCATCAGTGACTCACTTGCTCGTTTGCCGGCCTATGCTATAAACCTACATAAAAAAACCTTTTTGGTCGGAGGTTAGAAACACTCCTTTATTTAAACAAACTCAAATACTACTTCATCTTCCACCTACATTTTCCCATTGGCAATGGGGTTGGTCCAACATGCTATTTAACAAATGTTACATAAAGATTTGGTTTGTATTTTCAACGTTCGGCCGCTTGGCTGACGTCAACGCCTCTGGAGAGAAAACATATCCAGACCCCAAACAAATATTTGTGGATCACACAAACATTTGTCTAGGTGCGAGAATCGAGCCTGCGAATTCTCGCTTTACAGTCGGCTACTAGCATAATACGCCACGGAGTATGTCTTAAATACCACTCTTGAAAATGCAGTCCAAAAATGTTTTCGTTAATTATCTTGCATTTTTTGACATGTGTGCGCTTCAAATATTGTCTTGAAGACAAGTAGGCCACATCCTTTATAATTTAAATATTTAACTTACGTGGAACGATAAAAGCGTTTTTTGTCTTTATCTGAATGGTTTACTGAGCGTAGCCATAAGCTTTAGATCTTGAGTGACAATTATATGGTGCACCGTGCAACATGTTGCACCATTTTGAACTGATTTAAAAAAGAGGAGGTTCTTCATTCGTCTGTGTGTTTTTTTAATATATGCTCACGCATAACTTTTACAAGTACACACGATTAATCTTTTTTGTTAAAAAGATTTTTTTTCAGTGGTGGTGATAAACCTATCTAAGGTCGAGTTCTATTAACCAAACTTTCACTAAGTCATTTTAAACAAACTTGGCATAGCCAAGCCTAATTTTATTCTAATCTCTAATCTAGATTTTATTCTAAGTGATTATATTTACCCTGAGTTACTGCGCGCGTTAATACAAAACTTAGTCCATTCTAAGGTATATTTTCTAGTAAGAGAGTGGGGAGGGCAAACGGTATTTTATGTTTAACTTTCAAATCAACCTTGTCCCAGGAAGTAACTAAGGGCGCGTTTCACAATGATCGAGTAAGATTCCATCAATAAACGCACCTTTATTGGCCGATTTTAATAAAAGATCTCGGTTTGAGTCTCCAAATAGATTTCGAAACGACACAGTACGACTGCTGTGCTGAGGTCTTGGATTGGTTGCCCGGCCCCGGGATTTTCTTTCACAAATGCTCAGTATCAGCTCGGAGTCTGGAATCTGTGCCCGGTATGGCGATAGGCTCGCCGCCTATCACATCATGGGACGGAAATAAGCTCAATGAAATGTGGGTATGGCTTACCCACTGCTTACCCCTTCGAGGATTACAGGCGTGAGTGCGTATGTGTATATTGTTTTACTATTTCAGTAAATCAAAATTGGTGCATATCTTGTCGAAGTATTAGTCTTTCATCTCTTATTTCACTCCCATAGAGGTGGAATTACGTCACCAAAATAAACACTATCAAATACAAAAAGAATCATCCATTGACGGGAATATGCTTACTAGTTACTACATATTATATAAAAAAACAGACTAATTGAAAACCTCTTTGATTTCTTTTGCGTCGGTTAAAACTAGATAGAAGTATGTAATAAAAAAATCTACAAATTTTGTCTAGTGTCGAATTTAAAAAATAGTATAACCAAACACTTACAAATGGTGGTAAAACCTTGCGGACATGTTACAATTTTATATAAATACAGATACATATTATAGCATTACACGAAAGTTAATTCAATTAAATTTTAATCTACCGTATATCTTAACAGGTTATTGAGGGCTTGGTGTCTTATTAGGGAGTAAGGCATTAACTATGGTTGAGCAACTGTAGGCGCGGTCAGTACTCGGATGGCTGATAGCATTTATATCAAAGCGCGCACACCATGGAAATCATGCGACTTAGGTATTACGAGATAGGAGAACTAAACAATATCTCAGCATGTTAAAATCACTACTGGCTGGTAAACTACTAGTTTTATTCAATTAATTTTTTTTGCAAAGATCAAACAACGAGCAAGTGCGCCACTTTCTGACTCATGACCATCTACAATACCCGAAGAATCATGGATGCATTACTGACCTCAAAGGAAAGGAATGGAGTTTGGGAAAGGGAGGAGCATTTGGGCCTGAAATAATCTCATTCACGGAAAGTAACGCAACAGCGAACTGCCTGTGAGACGGTGGTAATAACACGGACGAGCCGGGCCCGTTCATGTTGTAGACAGAATATTATTATTATAATAATATTATTCTATCACATATTATCAGTAACACTACTAGCCTCATTCAATTACCCACAGTTAATAATTGATTGTAGTTTAAACTTGCACATTTAAGTGAACAATAAGTTTATTTAATGCGTCCCTATTTGCAAGTGCTCACTAGAAAATTAAAAGATCAAAAGATTCTAACGAAATTATCAATTGAAGAGAAAAACTAATAATAATAATACTAGTCCTGTATAAGCACGTCCCACTGCTGGGCATGGGCCTCGTCTACTGAATGAGAAGGGTTAGGCCTTAGTCCACCACGTTGGCCAAATAACTAATCAACGGAAAATGTATACTATAAAAGAGTCAAATATCGTTGGTATTTCAGTAACCCTAAGTAAGTAACCTACCTATCTAAGGGCTAACCGCAAATCTGGGAGTAATTTTCGCTTGGGTGCCTTTCTCACTAGGTTTTAATATAAAGACTCATCCATTTTTTACTTTTCCTTGTTTCTGCAATATAGGTACATGCTATTATCTATTTTTTAAACGAACTCAGGTGTATGCATAGTACAATGGTAGAAATTATGCGCTTCGGCAAAATTCGTTTTGTATGAATTAGTACGAATACGCAATAAATGTCCGGCCATCCTGGATCAATCAGTCCGTAAAAAAGTAGGTACTTATTCCAATATGTAACAAATACTTACAAACCCTCAAGGTCATCCTATTACATGTTTGTATTTTCGAAATATCAGATTATTGTTTATGCGCAATATTGTTATGTAAAAACAGATTTAAAAATACACAAGTTCTTTCGAAATTTAAAAATATAAAACGAAACCCAGACTCATTTATACGACGATCATCCGACGGGTTTGATTTAAAAGAACGGGATGTAATCGCAGATATTTCTCTATCATCCGTGGTAGATTTAAAATAATAAGCATCTAAACATACGAAGCAGATGAGTAACGACAAAAAACTAATCAACATAGGTAATCGTATTCGAATGTTACCAGTAAAAAAGATCATATAAAAACCAATAACCTAGTTAATCTATTTATTAAATGTGTTACATTTTCGGAAAAAAGAAACCGTAGGTAAAACAATTATCATGTGTCGCAAACATCTCGGAGAATCTGTGTAAATATTTGATTGTACGGTCATTGCGCTCGGCGTTATCATTTCTATTTTCTCGTATACATTAAAATAATCTGTTAGGTATTAATTTGGCCATGCTTCATTAACTGAAACAAAGATAGTTTTTCCAAAATACCACCGCAAATTATTTTCGAAAGTCCGTAGCAACAGATAATAATTAGTTTTTAATTGTATTTCCGATGCTAAATAAAAACGAAATTGCGAAACAACAATCTAGGTATTTTCTTGGAAGTCTGTAATGAATTTCATACTACTTAGATCCGCACAAATAATTATTTTATAATCTGCCTTGTAAACATGTCGAGGCTTTGAAAATTAATATTATTTATTATTAATGTAACGGTAATATTCACTTTTTGTGCTTTAATTTGATGTATCGTATATTGGAGCTCTTGCTGAGCGTGTCCGTATTTGAAAAACACTAACATTAATGTTTTTTGTTTAGAAATGCTTTAAAATTTTCATTCAGGGATACTATTAAATATGAATTATATAGATATAGTTGCACTTTTTAAACAATTAAATATATGAAATGGGTTTTCTTCTTGGCTCCTAGTCAATTAAAAGTGTCTCATCTTTGGTATTCAGTGTCGGAAAATGACAGAATGTGGAGTCTATTATTATATATACATGATCAAAAATAAACTAAGTAAAAAATCATGTAATGTCATCCTCACGACGCGACGCAAAGTAACGAGTAATTTCAGCAGATAATGACAATCAGCTATAATGTGAAAAAAAAATGGAACAAAAAGAGAAATTTCGTTCAATGATGTATTATTTTTTTACAAATCTTGACACGATTAATATTTTTCCTTACCCAGCTCTATTAAATCTATGAGACAGAGACATACAAAAATGAACGTATACATATAAACCGTCTAGACTAATGTTTTAATACTATTTATTTTGTATTAGCGACTGTCATCTATTTTTATTAAAATCTATTTTGCCCTATCAGAAATGATTACGTAACATGTAGCTAACGCATCCATATACATCGTTAGCTACACTTCTTCCTACCCCTCGGAGGTAAATGCGTGAGCTTATGTTAGAAATGATTAGACAGATATGAGTTAATAGTTGTACGATTAGTATCAATGTAATGAGCGTCTGAGCCTAGTGGTGTGGGCTACGCCTGACGCCAGCCGCCGGGCTAGACCGCGCTGAGTCGCCGGCGCGTGCGCATTGTGCTAGTGGTGCGTGGATCATCGGCGTACTGTCTCCACTCGTATCTGTTATCACGCATGTTTCGGTCAAATACAATACGAATTGTTTGAGGTGAGTTGAATACAAATAATTTTCCAATACAAATCTTAGATGTTTTTTTTTATTTATATTTGTTAAGCAAATGCCTAAATCCCTGAAAAAAAGGTGAATATTGTTGCAATGCTTTCTTAGAAAAAACTACAATGAAAATAGTGTAAAGTTAAGTTAATTCACATATTCAAGATGGGATATTATTTTATGACACAAATCTTAAAAGCTTAAGAATTAATGTGGATGTAATTTCAGCATTGTTGTTTATTAGGTATTTACGACGCGACGCGTAAAAAATCTTTAATACGTATTGGTAGAGAATTGGATACTAAAATTGAACATTTTTAGCACATCAATCATTGCTAATAAAACTAAATTTTCAATTAAGCTAGCTTAACTCTTGTACTTAATGTTTACTTTAATATTTGGTATCGTAAGAATTGGCATACCGAATAAGTTTTGCATACTAAGTAAATAATAAAGAATTGAAATTAGGACATCCAGCTGATTATCTCTATTTTATTAATGTCATTAAATGAAGTTCGGTGCACAGGTCAAGTTCAACAAAATAAAAGCGTGTTGAAATTTTTTCCCACATGTTTATATCCATTAAAATTTCAATTACCTTCATTTAATAATAAAAATGAATAAACATATTAAATTATAATATGTCTATTCTTTTTTATTTGAATTGTAAACAATTATCGCCTCTACATAACGTATACGTTAAGAACGTGTGAAGATGGTAGGAGGGACCTGATATTTTTGTGGATAGCAACCACCGTACCCATAGTGAAAAACTTACCATGGTGGCTTGTTCAGACGAGTGGTAGAGTCAGTCACCTATGTATATCCAGTAATGTCAAGCCGACATGCAACATGATAGATTTTATTTTCTTTTTGAGTACCTAATATTCATAATCGTTTGCACTCCATTTTTACTAGTATATGAATGCATGTACTTGGTATATAAAATGTCTCTATTAAAGTGCAATATATCTAATTCTTATTAAAAAAACTAAATGTTTTATAATAATAAATTATAAATACAAAGTCCTGACACCATACTAGCTTTAGCCTGTGTTGTGGGTAACAGGAATTACAAGGGACTTACGGTCCCATAATACCCAGACCTGAAACTTCTATCTCCATCACACAAAAATTTATGTTGGTATGGAAATCGAACACATGGCCTCTTATTTCAAAGCCGGCTACTCGTCCACTGCGCTACAGAAGCTCTCAGTTTCAACTGTTATGAACATTTGTTCCTAATTGTCGTTTTTAAGACAGTTTTGATGCGTACTTCTAAGTCTTGTTTGACTGGTGAAACAACTACAATGGAGCAAAATGTATGGCACGCGAAACTAAAGTTACTACTAACGGATGTATTAACGGTAACTGGTATGAACTTTATTGTTTCGTCCGTAGACCGTATTTCATTCATTAGCCGTGTCGTTAAGAGCGATGATGCATCGTGTGAACTAGCATCGCAAATAGAAAGGTCCATGAAAATATATTGGCGAGTGCTGATAACTATTTAAAAGCTATTAAATATCTCGCTTTAACCTTGAATTTATACGTCCATCCTATATCTAATTACGGTGCTTCTGGCTCCTTTTTTTTTTTTTTTTTTTTTTTTTTGTTTTCGCGGGGAAAGCGATTTATTGCTACCGCCCCACCGGGGGGGAAGGTGGAGCGGTTATGTTGGGTTCTACCGGCCTTACGACCCAGCGTTAAGCCGCCCGGGAGAGATGGAAAACATCCGAGCGACTGCTGAGCCGAGTCCCTAGCACTATATACAACCTATGCCGGCAACTACCAACCAAAACCCCGCGGTGGCCATCTTCGGCGCATTAGGGACGGCCCCGGGTTCCCGGGGCGAAAAGCACCCCAGCTTCAGCCGAAACCGCCCCTGCGCGATGCCGCCTAGCGGCCCATCTCCATACTAGGGGGGGCTCAGAAGCCCCCGCGCACCGAAGGACGCCTTCGGCGTCCACGGCAGCATCGAGGCCAACCACCTGTGCTGCCGTCCATCCCGGGGTCGCACGTACAATAGGTACGTATACAAAAGTACTAACTGGGCGCTACGACAGCCCCCCGCTGCGCGCCCGCGACCCCCGAAGGCCCCTTTTAGTCGCCTCTTACGACAGGCAGGGGATACCGTGGTGGAATTCTCCAAACGCCCCCAATCCACAGGGCGGGAGACGCCGGTCAGTCGTCACCCCGGCGCCTCCTACGTCTCCTCTGGCGGCGGGAGGGATCGGATTGTTCTCGATCTCTCTCGGCACTCTCCTTCTGCGAGATTACGGCCTCGCAGAAGTGGGCCACCGCACGCCAGGACCTCCGACTGTCGACCATGGCGGACACCACAGCCGGCAGCGAGAGGTCGCCTCCGACGACTGCTACGAGAGCGCTGCGCTCTTCGTCCCAGGCTGGGCACACTTCCAATGTGTGTTGGGCCGTGTCCTGCGGACAGTTGTCACAGTGGTGACACACGGCCGACTCCTCTGTGCCGACTATTTGACACAGGTACTGACCGAAACTTCCGTGGCCAGTCAGGACCTGTGTCAGCCGGAACGTCGCCACACCGTGGCGCCTGTCCAGCCACTGGTCAAAGACAGGGCGCACTGCCGCAACGGTCCTCTGACCCGCTGTCGGGTTCTCCAGCCTGAGACGCCACACCTCCACGGCGGCTCTGCGGAGGGAGCCACGTATGGCGTCCACCTCTCTCGGGGCCGGTCGCTGCCCGCGTCTGAACGCCTCCTCCCGCCAGTGAAAGGTGGCGGATAGGGCCTTAGCGTCCAGATCCCACGGGAGAAAACCGGCCAATACGCATGCCGCCTCGAATGAGACCGTGCGGTAGCCCCTGATCGCCCGCTGCGCCACTATTCGCTGTGGCTTGCGCAGCAGAGTGACGCATCGGCCACTCAGGGACTTGGCCCAAACAGGACTTCCGTACAGGGCCATGGACCGCACGACTCCGGCGTACAGCCTTCGGCAAGAGATGCCAGGACCTTCCAAGTTGGGCAGCAGGCTTGAGAGCGCGCCCGCTGCCCGGGACAGTTTTGTCGCCAATCTTTGAAAGTGAGCACGGAATTCCCATCGGCTATCCAGAACCAAACCCAAATATTTCATAGTGGAGCCGATGGGAATCCGCACCCCATTAACAATGATGTGGGCACCGGCCGGTGGCCCCTTCCGAGGCCCGTGGAAACAAATGGCCTCGGTTTTCTCAAGGGCCACCTTTAAGCCAAGCTGCTGGATGCGGCTCACGACGTGGCCGGTGCCGACCGCCGCCAAAATTGCGGCATCTTGGAATGTCCTGGCTCTCGCTGTTACCAGCGTATCGTCGGCGTAACAAGTGACGCCGACGCCCCAGAGGTTGGCACCACGGAGAACCCAGTCATAGCCGATGTTCCACAGGAGTGGGCCCAAGACTGAGCCCTGTGGAACACCGCAGGTCATTTCTCTTCGGTGCCACCCGTCAGCGCCCGGATACACTACGTCCCTATTGGATAGGTACGAGTGCACCAGACGCTGAAGATAGGGCGGCACCTCGTGGTACCGCAGTGCCTCATGAATTCAGGCCCATGGCAGGGAATTAAAAGCATTAGAAATATCTAAGCTTACTGCTATGACTACCCTGCCCTGGGCGACTGCTTCCTCCGTTTCTGCCTTCACCCGCAGAATCGCGTGGATGGTGGATCGGCCTTTTCTGAATCCATACTGGCAATCAGCCAAATTGGGACCGACCCTCTCAAGGTGCTCGACGAGGCGAGCGTGAATGATGCGCTCGAAGAGCTTGCAGACCTCGTCGAGCAGCACGATGGGCCGGTAGGCCGACGGCGACTCTGCGGGTCGTCCTTCCTTCTTGAGCAGGACGAGCTTCCCGGTTTTCCAGCGTGATAGGAAGACGCCCTGCTCCAGACACGCGGAGAATAGGCTGCGGAGCCTCGGACCCAGGTGCTCGAGGGCTAAGACCCAGACTTTGCCGGGGATGCCGTCGAGCCCCGGGGCGGTATTTTTGCCCCGCAGCCTATGCACTGCCGCCCGCAATTCAGCGGACGAAACCTCTGGGATATCCCTTGCCGAACTCGACGATGGCGCCGACTCGCGGGGCGCCATCGGTGGAGGAGTGGTCTCCACGGTGGCCGGAAACAAGGCCGCGACGACTTCAGCCAGAAGTTCCGGCTGGAGACCCTGCGACAGCGGGGGCGCCGCTGGGCGAAGCTTGTTCATCGCCAAGCGATATGGGCGCCCCCACGGGTCACTGTCGAGGGTCTGCAGAAACTCCTTTCTCGCCGCAAACTTAGCTCTCTTGATGGCCACCTGCAGCGCTCTCTTCGCCTCTTTGTAGAGGCCGTAGAGCTGCCGCTCCTGGTCTCCGTGTCCATCCGCCCTAAGACGGCGGCGACGGTGCCTGGCATACCGGCGGCGTGCTGTAACACAAGCAACACGCAACTGTGCTAGCTCCTCCGACCACCAGTACACCCGGCGTCGGGGCGGGAGGCGCCGGACCCGGGGCATGGCAGCGTCGCAAACATCCGACATTGCCACCCCGAACCACTCCGCCTCCCGCTCGACCCGTACCGGTCCGTCTGGCACAGGGAGCCACGACATAACCAAAGCGGCAAGCTCTAAGGCCTCTTTGTCGAGACGTTTCAAAGCCCACCGCGGGCCGTCCTGATACAGGGCACTCGGTCCACCACTGGGCTGGGCGATGGCGGACGCGGAGACGTCAAACCTAATATAACGATGGTCCGATAACGTCTCCACGCCCGCCAGGACCCTCCAGCCCTGGACACGGCGTGCGATGGCTGGACTTGCAAACGACAAATCGACAATAGAGCCGCCATTGTGCCGCACGCACGTGTCCACCGACCCCCTATTCAGGACGGCCAGACCGATTGAGATCGCCCATTCCTCCAGGGCCTGACCGCGTACATCTGTCGTCGACGAACCCCAAGCCACGGACTTGGCATTGAAATCGCCGGCGACGACTACCGGGTGAGGCTGACCCTGCACTACCAGAGCCCCCAGCTGAACGAGAAAAGTTTCGAATTCAGCGAAGGGTCTGTTGGGAGAAAAATATACTGCAACAACCCAAATATTTCCCAACAGAGCCGCGACGCACCCCCGGGCCTTCGTTATTCTAGCGAAAGGGGGGGAGCCAGCGGCACCCTGGGTGATTATGGCCACCAAACCGTCGAGGTCCCCCACCCAATTGTCGCGGGGAGGAACAAAATATGGCTCGGCGGCCACGGCCACTTGCACCGACCACTGAGCCAGACTCTGGGTTAGAAGATCCTGAGCACGGGCGCAGTGGTTGATGTTCGCCTGGAGGAACTTTAAAGCCATTATTGGGCGATCTCCTCAACTTCCATCTCGGCCTGCTGTGGGCTCTCCGGCTGCGGCTGGGCCATGGCCTCAGCAGCAGTCGGTTTTCTTTTTCTGGGAGCACGCCGGAACTTGCGAGAGGAGGCAGGACAGGCCTTCCCCCCAACTTGATGTCCGGCGGGCTTGCCAGCTGATGCGCATACTGCGCAGTTTGGCACCGCCTCACACTGTCGGACCTTGTGGCCCGGCTGGCCACAGCGGTAACATAGATCACTGCGGTCCTCTGCAGAATCACATTGCGCCCGCACGTGCCCCGATTCCAGGCATCGGAAGCAACGCAGTGGGCGTGTCTCGAGTACGGTCACTTTAGCTGCAACCCAGCCGATTAAAATTCGATCCGCTCCCTTGACCCTTAGGGCTGCTTTTACAGGCATTTTTGCCCACACATGGCCCAGGCCCGAGCGGTCAGTATTTATGACACCGATCTTGATCATTTCAGAGCTACATTGTCCGGTCTTGGCAAGAGCTGCTGCGACTGCTTCTGGAGTGGCCGTGCAATCTAGTCCTGACAGTCGCAGTTCTACCATCTTGGTGGGCCGAGAAATACGAACATCTTCCGAGCCCTTGAAGCATTCACTCAGTCTTGCAGCGAGTGAGTCCGCTCTCTCCTCACTGTTAGCTCCAGGAACCTCGTACATCTGAGCACCTGTGGCCGCACACTTGGGCTTAAGTCTAGTTATATCAAGGCCGCTGAGTTGCACTTTGCTTTGGGCCTCCCTCAGCACCTGTGCATATGAGAGTCCTTTTGCTTCCGCCGCTGGTGTCAGGGTTATAACGACCGCCGCAGACCGTGGCGGGCGGAGTTTAGGCTCGGCCCTGCGCGTCTGATGCTGCGTACTTGTAACCGGTGCTGCCCTAGTCTTTGCCTTGGCCTTCTTTTTGCCTACTACTACAGTCCACTGCGTGTCCATAGACTCAGGGAGTGGTGGTAACGGGCGGGACTCTTGAGACGTGGCCTGAGTTATGCCTTTCTTCTTCCCCTTTGCTGATTTTGGGGAGGGGCGCACTGTTTTTGTGGATACGGCGACAGTTTGAGCAGTGGAACTCGAAGTAGCTCCTTTGTTTTTAGCCGTCTTCTGTTGGCCTGAGGGTCCAGGTACAGCTGGGGTCAGCGTAGATGATGGCTCAGCGATGGCAGGCAATGTTACGATCGGAGGACCATCTAAGGAGACAACAGTAGTTGGTGCAGGGTGAGCAGTTTTCTTCCCCTTCCCTTTACCCTTCCCCTTACCCTTATCCTCCGCAGAAGGCTGATTGGCCGGTGGCAGACTGGTTATCTGTGATACATTCTCCTGGTTGGTTCTTGATTCATGAGCCAACGGTGGCCTTTGAGCTGGACCCATTATAGCCGACTGAACCCTTGCTATTATTCGGGCTTCAAATAGCTGTAAAGCATTTTCATCCGTTGGCAAAGTTCTTGGGGCCGCCTCTAGTTTTTCGAGGCGACGGCGCAAGGAGGCACTTTCCTCCGCCTGTTTAGCCATCGCTGCCTCGAGGCGAGAGCTATGCTCCTTCCAGCGCTTGGCTTCCGCTTCCAGGTGAAGCACCCTCTCAAATTCTGGTTGGTCCAGGAATTTAACAATCAGTTCATGGACTCGATTGAGGGACTTTTGCATTGTCCCCTTCAAATTCCCGGACTTCTGGGTGACCATCTTTAAGACATTCCCAGCCTCCCGCAGATCTTCAGGGAGGATCAATCGGGATCTTTCTTCCACACCCTTCCTTGGTGAAGCCCTCGGAGGTGGCGACTTAAGGAAGGAGCGTACTCGCTCCTCCAACTCGTCTTCAGGTCCTGTTTTTATACGGGCAGCCTCCCGCATCTCTCTGTCAAAAGCCTTTTGGGCCTCCTCCGTTAACCCATCGCAAACGCCCTTTTTTGGTGGGCGACCTCGTCCTCTCTTCTTGGGCGCTGGCTCTGCTTCAGAGTCACTCACACCTGGGGATCGCGAACGATCTGACGGGCATGGAGAGAAATTCCACAGACGGCCTCTTGTCAAGCTGCTACGACGCGACGATGCGCGGCTACGTTCTGGGTCGGAGTTGAGCTCCACATCCTCAATTGTATGCTCAGTGGCGGCCACTTCCGTGGGTGCTACACCAGCACACGCACCACTCTCACACAATTTCAACACTTTTTCGGGCTTAGGCCCGATACTCTCCGCCTGCTCAGACCCGGTATCGGATACCGAAGCAGGCAACGGCGTCAATGAAACAGTTGGTTTTTTAAAATGAAAATCCATAAAGTTCCCACGAGTATGGGGGAAATAAATGGTCCACCCAGGCAGAGCCCCCTGTACCTGGGTAAGCCTAGGCGTAACCCGCTCGGAGTTTCGGCTGGACTCCGGCGGGGGGTCGCACTAGAGACCGAACTACCCATCGGCCATGCATCCCCTCGCGGTGCGCCGCCGCTTGGGATTCGGGGTAACTTTTTATAGAGGTTTTCTACCTCGCGGCCCGGGCGGTGAAGCCAAGACCCTCGGTCCGGTGAGAGCGCGAGACATGACCACAGACCTCGCACCGAATTACGATCTACGACGGTGACAGCGGTAGAGAGGGTCTCTCCCACTGCCTGCTCGGCGGCGGGATGAGCGCACACCGAGCCCGCCGATACCCCCGAGACAGAACCCGGAGGTAGCCCGAAAACCAGGCCCTAACAAATGATGACAGCCGTCGCGACGGGCGACGATCGTCAACCACCTGTTGTCAGGATATCAGCCGTCGGTCAACTTGACCGCCGTTGCCCAGGGTGCACCGCGTGGAGGTTTCCTGACTTCGCACCCCGTGCTTCTGGCTCCTGTCTTATGTTGCCTAAATACTGAAATATTACTTTTTTATGTTATAACCTGTCGGCAAACTTTTTTATCATTTATTTTTGGATAAGTTTGTTTTTGCAGCCGCATCGTAGTATAAATGTTTATGCGATTTCTATATCTTCCTGGTAGGATTAATACTTTGATGGAATAGAGTTAGTTAATACTAGGCATTTCCCGTTGAATAACCACTGAGTTGGCAGGCGAAGAAATGGACCTTTCACGCATTGTATACAGTATACAGTTGAGTTCATTTTCGTATATGAACCACATGAAAAGAATATTTATGCGATATAAATACACTTGGCATTACTCATTGTGCCAGACGACGATAAGACGAAAAATATTATGTTAAGAAGTTTCTTTCAGTGATTCCATTTTAAAATAGTAAACGTCGGTGCCCGATACTGCTGCTCTTAGATATTAAATGCAAAATTACATAAACGTAAATGTTTATATTATCCAGTACAGCGTAGATACTGTAGTTATAGTAGCTGTGTTCGAGTGAACGTATTATGCGTCTCGTATGTACACGGTGTCGTATGGTGCAATTGTTGAACTGTCTTTAACATCATCCAGCTAATGTATCCATAAAAGGCTTACACAATTACTTAGAGTAAGGCGACGAAGGGTCGATTTATTTACATACTTCTGTACTTTTAACAGTTTAAAAAACGTGGACATAGTAGTTATATTACTATGTGCTTTTTAATTTAGTCGCAAATATATTACCTATGGTTGAAAATAGTAACGGAAACACTCTACTTTTCGTTATTGATTTATTATTATGTACACAAAATGTCACGGGCACTCGGGTATATCACGATGTGCGAATGTATTTCAATTAGTCGGGTCTCGAAGTCAACATTTGCAATTAATTATTTAAAAAAAAATAGTAAATCAACCGTAAAAGCGTGCTGTAAACTAGTAATATACAATAATTTAATGGAGCATAAATTAATTTTCGCTTGTTATAGATATTGTAACGTTGCGTAGCAATTAATTTATGGCTAATGAATGCAGAAGACGATGACTTCTAGCTTCAAGGTCCAGTTAATTGCACACATAGTCCGGAATTGTGATTGATGTAATAGACGCGGCGAAAAAAATATTCTATACATAGGAGAATGACCTTATTTACAACTCTAATAGCATTCAAAGTTCGTTAAACCGATTGCATGGTGGTTAATGCGGCGCAACACAATAATTCATTACGTGGTCGTAAATAAACATTTTAAATGCGAAGTAGTTCCTCATTATAAGTTGTTTAGTAACGCTTTGCAGATCTAGACAGCCTGGGTCTAGCCGCCACTCCTTCCTACATTCTGATCAAAATTTGCTTATGCATGACTGCAAACAGTGCCCTTGCACAGCTGACACACGTTATGAATACAGTTGGGATTAGTTAAAAATCTTTTAATCAAGATTTGACATTTAAAAGCAGTAAATTAAAATATTCTTAATTACTAATGCTATTCGGCCGAATTCTTTTTATTTTCCTTCTTTCTATCTGCCTGGCGTTATCTCGGCTTAGTACCAGGATCCGCCTTCGCACTAAGACGCATCAAATTCGCTCTATTTTGAGCATGCTCCGTAGAGATTATTGGCTCTCAAGTCTCCCTGTAATATATCAGGTCAACGCTTCTTGGGCCGTCAGCGGCATCGTAACTCTGATACGATCTGGTTCAACCAATTGCGACCGATATATTTCTGTTGTTTCAATACGTGACCAAACCATCTTACGCGACAATTGCACCTACTCGACAAAATTCTTATGCAGGAAATAAAAAAAATGATTTTCTGCTTTAGCTGGTTTTGGCAATTATACATACATATTGGGCGACCAGTATTTTTATATGCATTTCTTATATTTTTATCTAATGAATAGTATAATGTTGGCAGTAGGTCTGTCGTGTACCAAAGGCCGCCTTGGTATATACCACCGCTTTGTCTATTTCGGCCGCCAAGCCGTTTGTAAGTACTAATGTGTTTTTTTCAGTTTGAAGAACTTTAAAGCCAGTTCAATTACTAGGCATTTAATATCTTGTGTCTCGGGATGATAAGCGCATTGCAGTATGCAGTGCTTTGTAATTCGAAATTATGAGTGGTCATTGATTTGTAGAAAAATGTATATATCAAACTTATTTACCCCTATTTTATTTCCATGAACCATTTACAACGCCTTCACAATAGCCCTTGGCATGCTGTGACAAGCAAGGTCTTGACATTTTACGCCATAGCCTATGGCCGACAAAGACAATAAGTAGAAGGCAGATTGAGATAGCGATAAGTTAAAATATTTTTTAGTTTATTTTGACCGCCTCGATGGCGCAGTTGTATTGCGTACGCGGTACGACTGACGAGGTATCGGGTTTGATCTCCGGGACGGGTAAAGTGATATTGGGTTTTTATATCATGAAATGCGTAGTATCAGCCCAGTCTGGCTCGCTCTCTATCACATCATGGGATATGGGTAATAAGCTCGGCGAAATATGGGTGGTTATCTCCGCCTACCCCTTCGGAGATTACGAGCGTGAGTGCTTATGTATGTATTAATTTTGTATGCAGGGCCTATTGCCGTGCGGAGGCTCAGTTTAGAAAGTAAAAAATACTTACCTTTCCAATATTATTTAATCACCGAAATAATTGTTAAATAGTGTTAAATGAATAGTTTTTGTAATTCGAATAAAAAAAAAATTTGGTTTTAACATATTGGCCCCCCTATTAGGCCGGGGCCTTGGGCTAGTGCCGCAATGTATACGGAATGAAAGAGCCGGCTCGACCGGGTTCTTAACACTATCTCAAGAAAACTGATGTAAAGCAACACCTTGTTTGCATTTCGTACGGTGAGTGAAATATCCGGAGGCCCAAAACCCCCTTCCCATTGCAACTTTTTATTTTCTCTTTCCTTTAACGTCGGAAATGGGCAATGATTAATTATTAGATTATCACACAAACTTTTGTGTTAGTACGGGAATCGAACCCACGGCCTCTCGTTTCGCAGCCGGCTACTCGCTTACTGCGTCACGAAGGCTGTCAGATTCCACACACTTAAAACACGAAATTGTGATTGCCCGACCCGAGATTTAGATAAGCTCTGGACCCCTTGTTCCTCATACTAAGTGTACTATCATTAGATCTAAGAGGTCACAATATCATATCAAAATAATTTGTTTAATAGACCACCATATCCTAAGATCTATTGTAAATGTAAAATGCAAGTCTCATTAAATTTCATAACCCAATTTTAACAATTTTGATAATCCAAATCCAATCGAAGTCCAATGTGAGTTTTCAGTGTCGTCGCTGTTTTAATTACAGTTAAATTAATCCGCGTTAAGTTTGTAATTATTGATTGGCAAGTTCCGAGTGATGGGCAGTCGCAGCATCTTCCGAATAATACTGAGAACATCTTCATCATCATTCTCTTTCCAGTCTTTGGTTGCCTCTTACACTATGCATGTAATACCCTGGATTTCTATTAAAAAATATACAGATAGATAGAATATTATTTATTGCACACCAAAAGTAAGGGTGATATAATACAATGGGCGGTTTTATCGCAACTGGCAATTTCTTCCAGACATCCTTGGAATAAAATTAATAGTATAAATAAAAATTTAATAATGAGCCTCATCAGTTTAACACTGAAAGGCCATAAGTAACATAAAATTTACATAAAAAGTAGAGTAAAATTCTTGCCTGTATCAGTGCCGGTCCTGTCATAGTTCTACTGAAATTTCGCCGACCCCAAAAAGTCCTTTAGTAGTCTATCGTTCATATAAAAATATTGTTATTTGCTTTCAGAGTTTTAGTGACCATAATATATCATTAATTTCCAGTGTTTATTTTAAGATAGCTTATAAGTGTAATTTAAGATTAAGTATTTTTATTTTGCAATTTTTAGTGCTAGATGTATCTATGATGGAATTGGACTATGCTACCTGTGGGTAACACATGTAATAACCCAATGACAACGTACCTATATCCTGTTAATCGTTTAAAAATTACATGATAAATTATATGGTAATATATGATGATATATATGGGACCATATCGAACGTAAATTCTATCAAATAAAAAAATTCATCAAAATCTGTCCACTTTCGGCTGATATATCAATGTATAATCCTAGTATTTTAATGTTGGTTATTGTCCCAAACGCGACTTCTTTTAACCATTATTTCTTTCGTTAACTAACGTTTTTCATTATCTTTGTTTATGCTACTTAGTGAAAATTTGAAATGTATTACACAAACGTCGCGTCGTGTACTACGAACACATGGTATAAAACATGTATAAAACCATGAAACTCAATTTACATACGTAACTAGCACATGCGCTGTGACAATATTAAAAGTAATGGTTATCCATTAAACTTAACATAGTCGGAAATTCAGCGAAAGAACTGTATAAAAGGTGAAATGACTCCCGTAATGTCTAAGGGATATCATTATAAAGTACTGAAGTAATGTGAGATCGCGGCCCATTGTGTTCGGTGATCCGCGACCTTTGTTGTAAGGCTGCGGAGTCCGGACGTGTTTCCGGCAAGTGCGTGCTATTTATTATAATAGCCGTCAACGATTGTAATGACATCGTGTGATTTATGATTAGCGTTATATTGTTCTGTTAACCACAGCTGGATTAAATTTAAGGCAATGTCGCTGTCAATAATAATTATGATAAATTATTAAGTTAATTTCAGAAACTGGCTTTAAAACCCCAATCGCGGTGTGTTTGCTATTATTCGTTGAGAAGTTCTCATGTTCCCTCGTATTCCGCCGTCAGAATGTAAACCCTACCAAATACAGAAATAATAATCTAAATCGGTACATATACAACGTTTTACAGAAAGATGTAGTCATATTTAAGGATCGTTAGATACACCTGACGGTGAGTGAGTACCGGATCATACTAGCAAAATCTAGACATCCTAAACTTTCAAGCTAATTTTAGTCACTCTTTTATTTAGTTCGGTAAGATCAATTACATCACTATATTATATTTTTTTTGTATGTGCGCCTCTGTGCGCCTAGTAACGGCTTCGTTCGTATTAGTTATTTATCATTTAGGGCTGTCTAAAGTTGCAAGTCATGTTACTAATTCGATAAAAAAGAAAATGCCTTACTTATGTTCCAGCAATACAATCGGATTTAGTACTACAAGGTGATAGATCGTATACATTACGTTGCTTAATTATAAACACACCTTTCTTTATCACGTTGTACGTATATCGAATTAATGCGTGATCATGTGAATTGAGAACCTCTATATTTCTGAAACCGAGTAATTTAAAATGCCTTCTTCTAATGCTTTTTAGGCAACTGAATGATGCCCGTCTGTTTAATATAAACAGCATTTACATTAGATTTATTTAGTTAAACTTTTCGATGGATTTCTGGTAACGCTTCGCAACTTTTTCAATGAAATTGTATGAAAGACCCATTGATAGGGCGGAAGTGCTAATAGCATTTTTCAAAAATAGAACCGAAGGAAATTGATATTTTATATAATAGTTACATTGAGATTATGTAAGGGAATCATCTCAATCAAGGGGATCATCTCAGGGGTACAGTGATAGTAGCTGATGTCGTAATGTGATGTTTGATCATTTATAATAACTATAGAACGGCGCGGTTGACAGAAGGAGTTGACAGTAATATAACTTTTAAGTCTGTTGAAATAGTTAATTTTTGTATACATTTAATTAGTAGTAACTTTTGATTATTTCTGAACTTATGAGACTACGTAGGATCACTTATTACTTTAGACTAAGCTCTATTATTGAATTTCAAATATTGATAAAAATGTAGTTCTAACAAACTAAAACAACTTAAATTGTTCAGCAAAACGATGTCGCAAATTGTACGTCGTCGTCTGCAGAGTTTTATAATTTGATACGGAGTTCATAACCTTTTGAAAAGTTTGCTATACACTTTTTTTTAATAGCATAGACCGGCAAACGAGCAAGTGGGACACCTGATGGTAAGTGATCTCCACCGCCCATGTAAGCCCACAATACTAGAAAAAACAAATTTAAGATAGGCGCGTTGTCGATCTTAAAGGGAAGGGATGATTAAGGAAGTGGAGGGACATTTGGGATTATTTACGAATATCTCTGTGACGACACTTGGGCTACATGTGAACGTGATAGTATTTTTTGTTGAGTAATTGTTTGCTCTATTTATATTATATTCCATCAAGTACATTTCGCTGACTATGGCTAAGCTGACTAAGCTTTATTACGGTTTGAGATAAAATGCTATCGCGTCCATTTGCACTCGGTAGTGTTGCTTAAACATCGATTGTTTGAGATTCCGATAGTATCGATTGTTTTTAAAAAAACAATCGATTTATCGATATTTAATCGATAGTTTTCGATACTTTTATAAGTATAAAATGAAACACAACTTATACTTTAGTATTAACAATTGAAACCTTCACTTTCAACTATCTTCTCATTATGCTTCCTTTTCAGATGATCTCTTAAATTAGTCTTATTTCCTGAATGTTTATATTCTTCATTGCAAAACTCACATTTTACTTATTTACTATTATTGCCTACTTTTTTTTTAAATTTCCACACCGATGATTTATTTTTTCTATTCATTTTAGACGTACAAGTAAAATAACAACAGTATACAATAGTTTTGTTTAGTTTTACTCTTGTACTCCTATTATTCTTTCTTTTGTAATTACTGTGTAGTGTGTTGTCAATAGCAATATTCAAATTTACCCAAAACCTTCGCCGAATGACTGAGATAGAAATGTAAAAAAATATCTACTCATACCAATAGTTACTTTTTCTATGTAAATAAACTGCAAACCTTCAAAACAAAAAACATATGAAAACGTTGAAAACAAAAATCAAAACTATTGTTTTAAAAATTCACTCTATAACTCTCCTCACACATTACACTATCGGTTTGAATACATTCGTATATTTCGGAATTCCCTACAACTTGGCAACACTGCCCTTAGTACTACTTTACACCGGGTCACCGGGATTTCCCTCAGTAGAGACATCAATTCGTTCTAAAAAATATGCTAGGGACATAAAAAAGAAAATAAACGATATATCGATACCTTTCACAAACAATCGATAGTTTCGATAGTTGAAATACTATCGATTAATCGATTAACTATCGATGTTTAAGCAACACTAGCACTCGGCAACTTCCTGGTACTGTAACCGACGGGTCCGTTCATATAGTGACTTTTCTGTTACTACAGGCTAAAAATACTTTTTATCCACTTTATCGCTGTTTAAGAACTTCTCGACTTTCCGTCAGTTTTTTAGACGAAGCGCCCTACCCGTACTGCTTAAACTTGCTAATTTAATGGAGTAGGTCACTAACTAAGTACTGTGTGTCTACATAATCAATTTCTTCAACACGGTAATTGTGTTATGTTAAGGTGGTTGTAAAGTCTAAATTAATTTACAAATAATGTAGTTTCGTTAATACGTAATGGAATGTACACTTCCACTTCATAATTTTGTAAAGCAATCGTTGAGTATTTTTATAGATATAATAATATTTTATTTTTTCTAAGTTATGTATTACTAGCTGTCCCTGGCGGTTTCACCTGCATGTTACTGCCATGCTCCCATGGGTTATAGCGTGATATACATATACACCTTCCTCATGAATCTATCTATTGCTGAAGACTGCATTAAAATCCGTTGAATAGTTTAAAATATCTAAGCTAACAAACAGCGGAAGCGACTTCATTTAATACTAGGTATGTAAAGACACATCTTTACACACATATTTGAATGATTATTCATTACACATATCAATACACATATTTGAATACATTTCTTTGTTTATTAATTAACTTCTCCATAAGAATTTCAAAGGTATGTGAAGTCTGCCAACCTGCGTTATTCCAGCGTGATGGAGTAAGGCCTAACCCCTCTCATTCAGTAGAGGCCCGCGCTTAGCAGTGGGATATGTGTAATACAGGCCTAGTATTATAATTATCATTTATCAGGAAGCAATACAATCTATTCAGTAGACGTAATTCAATGACAATATTCTATTACAGTGGGCGCGATTGTAGATAACACAGGGACAGTATTAACTGGCAGGCGTAAAGTGGTGGCGGTATAGGATGAGATAATCTATACATAAGCAACGTAAATAAATAATATTTACGTTTGAGATGCTAAGTCTGGTATGTAATTACGTTCGCGGAACGTGTTCAAATTTTGGCATACAAATTTCAGATAATTGCAGTGTGATGTAAGAAGCGTTTGTATTATAACGAGGTCTATAAACCACTTTGTTCGATCAGGTTAATCGAATATTTAAAAAAGCTGGCCATTTGCGTGTCGGACCACGCACAGTGAAAGATTCCATAGTCAGGATGAACGTTCATAGTTCGAAACAAAGTACATGTTACCTTATTAAGGCGACCACTAAAATTAGTTTGTATTTCTCAAACACACTGATAAAGATAAAGTTATTTTTGGATTCGCAAAAAAATATTCTTTAACAAACAATATCCTATGTCTCAAAAACTATATTACCTAGCTTATTGAAACCATTTTTCGTTGGAAGTATCTTTTAAGTTATACTATCTTGAATTTATCAAAAGTTTCCACCCCGTATTTAAATGTTTGAGGGAGGGGGGAACACATTTTCTCTACTTTGGACAGGCATATTTCACGAACTATATATAAAAAGTAATTTAGCAAACTCAATATCAGTTTAAGGCATTTGTGGTACTATGCCTTTGTGCAATGGAAAAAGCAATTCGTCCCACAGTTGCATGTAGAGAGCCACGCCATATTTTTTTGTGTAGCAGTTCATAGAATACAACTACCCTTTTATCCATATAGTGCTAATGGTCTCCGAGTAAAATAGCTGTGACATACGGACGAATAGACAGACATGACTACATTATAAGGCTTCCTTTTTAGCCATTTGGTTACGGAACCCTGCAACTGAAGACGATAAACAGAAGATTTCGTCAGGTCATATATTATATATTATCATATAATATGTATTCTTCATGGTGTTTGTACTAATTATTATCAGTGTTGAAATTAGGTCGGAACTTCCACTCACCGCCGTAATATTTTCTCATGAAATTTATTGATCGTCTATTTTATTCGCTATTAAAGGGAGTAGCGTCGGGAGTAGGCAATGTTATAATTTATGACTGACCTGCTCTAAAAATCAAAAAATAAGGGCAATGAAGTAATCCGAATTAATTAATTACTGATATGGATACAATTAGCCAACGGTGGATACAAGCATGCCCGTAAAATCTGTTTGCTCACACGTTAGCATATGGTAGATATTAACGCGTTATTCAACACAAAATAGATCAGACGAATAACGTACCAATTATGTAACAGCGAAATAAACTTTTGATATTAAAATAATGATATTTTAATTACATGTTACAAGAAACAGCTGTGTGCTTTGATGGATATAAACTAACTGGTGAGAAATGAAACTGAATATTTAAGCGAGTATTTTGAATAAATAAAAAAATGAAATAATTTAATAAAGCTTTTGATTAACATTGGCATTTGTAAAGTAGTACGAATTTGTTTTATCAATAGTCGCGTCTGTGTTTATCAACATGAAGCGTTCAAATGAGATGGTCCCTTGTATTTTTATTGCTAATTTACGTTGCGTAACCTATTTACTTACTATTAAACGTATAGAGTGAGTTCTATTCCGTAGTAGCATCGAAGAGTGAAGTAATCTCATATCACACACGACACACTCCAACATAAAACACGGTATTATGATCGCGTCCTCCAAACAGCTCAGTAGTTGTAATATTTTCGGTGTACTTTTGTGTGGCATTTTATTTATTTGGTACATAGTGTTTGCAGTAAATACCCTTGTGTTTGTTCACGTCTTTTTTTTTCTTGGAAATATGTATTCTGAGTTGCGTTAGAACATACCAAAATGTTTGGAGGTACACTTATGATCTTATTACGAAACGTTGTCTAACTTTATACCAGTTTAAATATCAAGAAATTACTATAGTTTACCGTAGCAACCTGTCAATACAATCTCAGTTTAAAGTCAGACAACGTTTTGTAATAAGACCTATAGACTTTATTGGAAAACGTATTCTAACTTAAAACTATGTATCTAACAACTAGTAAATATAGTAACCCATACAAATAAGCCAATATAAGCCTAGTTTAAATTTAGAACACGTTTTGTAATAAGGTTCTTAAAGGTTATAAACCTACATATTAAGATTATGGTTATAACGTTCTAATTTTTTTTCAATTCACGATATTATTCAGGCAGGCAGACATGAATGTCCAAATAGATGAATGAAGAATTGTCACACCTGACTAAATACTTATTAAATATAATGCTTATAAAATGGAACACCTGTGTGAAATTTAATTATATATTTAATAATCTTATAAATACGTCAGTAACCATTTCGTATCTGAAGCGGCCAGGAGATTATTTTCTATTTTTTAGTTAGATTTTCTATAAAAGCGTGTTTTTTAAACTATTATGAAAACACTGTATCAGGCCGACAAACGAGCAAACGAGCGAGAAAGTGGGTCATCTGATGGTAAGTTATATCCACCGCCCATGAACGCCCACAATACCAGAAGCATCACGCGTTACCGTCCTTAAAGGAAAGGGATACTTTTTGACAGTTTCCGTGGCCCATTGGGCGAGTAGCCGGCTGTGAAGCGAGACGCCGCGGCCTTGATTCCCGCTCTGAGACAAATGTTTGTGTGATCTACATAATATATTTGTTTCGGGTTTGGCTATGCTTTCGCTTCAGATGGGTTGACTTCAGGCAGGTGGCTGGAAGTAAAAACTAACAAGCCGAATCATTCTGTATTATGTGTTAAAAAGCATGTTGCGCCGACCCTTCTGTCAGTAAAATAAGGACAGGTGGAGAAGTAGAAATACGCTATAAAATAGATAATTCATCAAATCACGGCATACATAAAGAAATATATTGGAAAAGATATCAAAGAAATAGTTTGTTTAAATTTAAAGGATGCAGTTTTATTTTATCTTGGCACGGCAGTGACTACACTGGAGGATTACCAAAGATTAAAAGTTACAAGTGCTGAAGCGTGTAGTTTGTAAACGTTTCGAGTAAGGGAATTCTCACGTACCGTTCAATTTATCTCTGGCTCTCGTAAAACTTTCTACGTTTACTCTGCATTTGTTGAACACTGTTTTTTTACTGAAGATTGATTTAACAAACGTTCCAACATAGAAAGCGTTTGTAGATTTATTGAAAATATTCTTTATGCCTATCATAAATAGAAGCAACAGCACATAAAACCTGTAAAAGTAGTGCATGCCATTGGACTGCACTCGTCAACCCGATACATAAGATGTACAAAGATTAAAAGTAATACAATGAATGCTTACAATGCCCAGTAATTTCATTGGCTCCAATGCCCTAATAAATTAAAATATATCAACAGTCCATAAACACTGCTGGGCGGCAGAAATAGCCAAAATTATATATTAAACCTTTTCATTGTAAGATTTCGTAACATGTAACAGGCTTATGAATGAGTCAATCGAATGATTTGTGTGTTTAGGTTGTGTTCGATCCTTTTTTTAATCCTGTCTCGGCAAAGTGACTACGCCACACCTGATGGTAAGTGTAGCACAATCCAGGAATAGTGTCGACCAACGACAAATAATTGACTGAAGAGCAACTTTATTCAGTATACTACATATCAAAACCATTATTGAATAGCGCGATAAACCGATGCAATAGTAACTAATATAAAGCCCCATTTACATAGAGAGCTTCTCGTACGGCGTAGGCATAGCATGACACACACACGCCGATGCATCATACCTACCTTTTTTTTAAACTTTATGACGAGGCTTCATAAGGTATTCTGTTATATGCCACAAACTCTATTCAGCTTAATTCTTCAGACAGTTAAAACATTGGTTATCTAGAATGTCACCAACTAAGTACAATTAGATTATAATGGTTAATATGGCGTAAAGGGTTTCAAACCATATTTATTTATTTTAATAAAAAAGGAACATCAGCAGTTTAGTTTAGGTATTGTTCTGATGTGTTTAAAATAAACCCACAGTCACACACATATTCCAGACCCCACGCAAGGTTAACCTGTATCGTGGGTGTTAGGAACTACGAGGAATTTACGGTCGTTGACACCCAGGCCCGAAACAAATATTAATAGACCACAAAAACATACATATGTCTAGACTCTCGGCGCGGGAATCGAACCCGCGGTCGTTCATTTCACAGCCGGTCACATTTTGAGGCTGTCAAAAAAGATGTACATAAACGTATGACAAGCAGAAAAATACGAAATGTACCATAAAAATTAATCTCAGTTAGGACGTGGGCAGTTCGTGTAATATTTTGATATCATGTCGTGTTTGTTCTTGACCTGTGCCCATTTTGGTAAAAACAGTTTAGTCAGCGACTTTTCAAATAACAATGACGACATGGAACTGCAGCGCTCTTTATATGGCGTATGTTGATGAAGGTGTTGCTCGAACGATCCAGTAACAATTGAATCATAATTGCTATCCTGTGTATGCAGACAAGTATTTACAAGGATTAAATGACATTTATGCCATCTTGGGCAATTCATTGCACCAAACGCAGTTTTATCTAGTATTAGCATTTTATGATCTTAATTGTTTTAATACCTTTAATGGTCAAGTAAAAGTTCCTTTCTATTATAATGGAGTCTATCTACATTTTCACCGCAAATGTTTCAGGCTTTACGATCTTTAAAATGTACGTTTTTGGGGGAAGTAGCACTTTATAGCATAACTTGGACATAGTAAATAAGAAATAGTTTTGTGATACTATATACGTTTGCCAAATGCAGGACAAAGACTTCGCAGCATATTATTTGAGTACCGCCATTCTGGTGAACTATTAAATATTTATTATGTATTTCTATCATAATAGATAAAAAATACAATCCAATTAATTTTGACTTATAATCTTAGTAATGGTATTAATTAATGTAATAATATTATAATTCATTGTCCATTGTAATTCCAGTTGCAATTTTTAATTGGTCTACGAAGCGCGAAATTACATTTTTTTTAACTGTCCCCACATAGTCTACTATACTGAATTTTATCAGTCAACTCTTATCTAGATAATACTTTGTGTTTATTCACTTGACTAAATTTAGTATTGTATTAATTTGTTCCGTTACTAATTATGCTAAAGATTCCAAAAATCAGAACAACTTTAAGTGTGGGAGGCGGAAAATGAGATTTACGACTGTTTGGGACACTCCGTTAATAAATGACGTAAAGTTCCTCAACGTAAATAATAACTTTGGGCAACGCCATTAGTATCATAAATTAATTATACTATTTCAATTGAGCTCATTTAATTTCAGACTTCCAAATGTTGTTAGATGCCGAGATCGGATGGGGCCATAATACATAGGACCAAAGAACATGAAGTGGTTGCGGGTCATCATTATTTTAAGTTTTATAATCGCCGAGACATCGTTGACGCATTGCGTGAGTATCTACGGACTATGACCACAGTCAATGGAACTTTACAATGAATTGTCCTCGTTGTGTTTAGAGAACCAATACGTGATTATTGTGAAAACGATACCTTCAATATTACACTACGACGCGCAGTGAATGTTTCTCAAAAGGTTCTAGGACGCCTATTGCTGGAACTGCACCAGACAATGCACTATCAACCACAAAAAAGTCTGGCGGCCAGCCAAATTTGAATATGTCTTGCTTTATCAAATGACTGCAACTATTGTACGGAACCTATGGGTTTTGAAAGGATTGACCTACTTATTTACTAGAGTGGCGGATTGTTAACGGCTGCTATTATGCATTGTTGAATATTGATATATTGTGAGATGTTTTATTATGCACATTACAGATTGAAAACGATTCGACATCGACAACGCAGTACCTTAATGTGTTTGATATGAATATCATAACAGAGCCCAGACACAAAATTGTGGAGCCTAAGAAAGGTACGTTAAGTCGTTATTGTTTTCGCAACCCAGTTAGACTGTTTTGTTAATTTGTTCGAGATACAGATAAAAAGTGACATTATTAAATTCTGAAAATGGGTCCCCTGGGTAGAGCAAATTGTTTTTAGTTTTCAAATAAACGCCGCAAACCGTTTTGTTGCTCGGACCTTTTAATATACGAGGTTTTTTTAATTACAATTCAGTAAACCATTTAATTCAATCTGGAAGGGTTAGGAATTAGGAACATTTACGTTTACGGCTGTACGTCTGGTTACTTTTAGGCATACATTTAAAGGGAACATCGTATTCGCCGTGGAGCCGATGGAGTGAGTGCCAAGGGAGCCGCAAGACCCGTCGACGACATTGTGTACATCGCCGAATATGCGGTGATTCACTGCGAGTAGAAGTAACAAGGTGTTCTTTGAATATTTTAGTGCGCTTATTCTATCTTACAAGATTGGACACCCGAGATTTCTCCAACATTCGTTGTATAAATTGGACATGATTTTATGAGGAAAAGGCGTGTTTGTTGTCAATCACGTTGACACGTTTAGTCAGTGCCATTCCGCCGTGAGCTAAAGAGATTTGTTGATAAATAATATTGACTAGGGAAGGTATTATTAGCAATACAAATACAGATATCAAACTCAATCTTACGGACATTCCCAATATGTTTTTATGAATAGTTTTTATGGCAGACTTCACGTATGCTATATGCTATATATGCTATATATATACGTAGGTTTCTTCACGACGTTTCCTTCACCGTTAAAGGAAGGGATACTTAATAATGAGTATATACGTAACTTAAAAAAGTGAAAAGTCAGAGAAGCATGCTCTTGGGGCTGGTTACGAACCTAGGAATTTCATCTCGACAGTCTGTACCCCGCTGAGTTGTCTCTGCAAACCCGCATTAGGGAAGCGTGGTAGACTAAGGCCTAATTCCAACAGTAGGAAGTGTATAATATAGTATATAATATTTATTTATTGCATTAGTTTTTATAGTTATAGAACCAAATAATAACAATTACTATTGTATCAAAATATGTTCACAGATGCAAGAAGGGAAGCGGGAAGCGATTGAGGAATTTGCACAAAGGAATATCTAAGTATATGGTTATAGTAAGTGGGAACTATACTACCTATACAGTAGTGAATAAACAATTCCGTAGTAATCTGTGTTCCAATTGTGTAAAATTCATAAGTGATGCATGATAGATGCTTTAAAATGAATTCCTAGTAGCCTAATGATCCTTTCAATCATCCAAAATTTGTTTATCATAACATTCGTTTCGCAAAGTAAACAATACTTATTCCAAATGTGAAGTGGACTCAGAAAAAGTTATTTGGCTTTTAAGACATTGTGATTAATAATCAAGTGGTTTTGATAAGGAAACAATCAGGGCGATAAAATAAATATTTTATTAAATAATGGGCTTAATTATTCATAGCCTGAACACCGTCAGTTGAACTCCGAAGGTGTGCAGAAGAGATTCCGAGGATTTTCTCAATGGGGACCGTGGACGCCGTGTTCAAGAAAATGTACTACCGTACGAAGGAGGTACTACTGAAATCTGTTTATATATTCCACATACATTTACGAAAAGTTTAATAAAACATAAAAAAACATTTTGTCATTTTCAAACGCGTCTGTCTCTCTATGATGTTAATTCGAGACGTGCCTTAAATATTGCTTGGTGGGGATGTTGGTTAGAAGTTTTCATGCGATTGAAGTATATTGTGAAATAAATTTGTTAAATCAATTTACACTAGCTAGAATCACTGTCGATACTTATGGCTTAAAGGTTTTTGTTATTTATTCATGGAACATGTTTTATAAAAGTAAAAATAGTACTAGAAACAAATATTTACGAAAAGGAAACATAAAACTATTTATTTTTACACTTGTAAATAGCTCATCGGTATGTATAGTCATCGCTTTGGCGTAATCTCGCATGGTATCTAAAGAAAAAATAATGAAAATATATAAAATCACTTCATGGCACGGAAATAAGCTTGGCGAAACGTGGGTGTAGCACCAGTTGAAACACCGCCCACCACTTTGGGGGTACAGACGTGAGTGAATTTAGGTTATGTGAAAAAAATATTTAACAATATTTATCATTCCGTAGGCAGTGTCAAAAGCGAACAATATGCGGCAGACAAATAGTGAGACAGTCCGCATACTGCTACATGGAGGGCAGTTACTGTCACCTGTGGATACGAAACAGAATGCAGAAGCGACAGGACCCAGGTGATATAGCGCATAGGTACTTCGCTAACAACATTTATTTAATTAATATATTAATGCATACACGTCACACATATAAGGCGAGGATCGTCAGTGCACCTGCGCGATTTAGTCTTTATTTCTTTGCTTATTTTCTAATGCGTGTATTTTTCGTAAAAATGAAATAAATAACAACCTCGATCAGAAATGTCCCATCTCATTAGAGTTACCTTTTCAACTTGTCAAATGAGCTTCCAATAGTCTGTTTATTTACTTCCAACTGGTAATTAGCGTGATTGCGTAGGCAAACGAAACGCAGGCACTTGTTTTCAGGGGCATAAAATTGTGTGACGTAATGTGTGTCATTTTATTATAATGCAAGGTGGCGGTGCTAAATGCTTGTGCTAATTTTAACTCAATCGAAGTGTATTACATAGGTAAACATGCATACCATTAGCGTCGGATTAATCTTGAGTATGTTGTTAATATGCGCGTTGTGACAACTTTCATATTTTACTGAGACTGGGAGATATAAGTACTCGTACATTTAAAGGAAATAATTTTGTAGAGATTTTGATATGTATGATTTTTTATCATATTAATATTACTGTTGGTGACAATTATTTTTCTCGACACATAACAATAATATACATAAATAAACAAATGCTGCGGCGCTCGTGATTAAATTCAGGTCGACCTGGATATTTGATGCGAAATTTATAAGATCATACTATTTACTTTTATAACTCTTATAAATATGAAAGTTTGGATGTTTGTGAGTTTGTGAATTTAGATGTTGGTTAATCCTTAATTGCAGAACGGATTTGATTGAAATTATTCACACAGGTGAACCATGATCTGGATTAGACGTAGGCTACTTTTATCCCGATAAAGGACATTCAACGCGTGCGGAGCTGCGAGAAAAGCTAAAAAATATATTAAAAATACATAATCACAAAGAGGATTGAATGTTCTTGGAATATTTCATCTGACATTGGTATAGGACGAGTGGGCGCTGAACTTCTTCTTCCGCCTGTCCTTATCCCACTTGTAGTGGAGTTAGTGCATCATACTTTTTAACACATGTTACAGAAGATTATATTGTAGTTTTAACAACCGATCGTCAGCCTGAGGTCCACCACTTTGCAGAGAAACTGGTGTTGAACTTAACTGATATTAATTATAATATGTTACTATAAGATTTTTAGCGGTATTAGTATAAGTTATTTCAATTTACAAGGTGAAGCCTTCATTAGTGGTTTTGGATGGAACGGCTAATGTGCTACTATTTTTTTTATCCTAGCGTAAATGCAAAGTGACTGCACTACACCTGATGGTAAGCCCAGTGCAGTCCAATAAACCAGCGACCACCAACAAACGATGAATTTATCGGTGGTCACCAAAATCATGCCAGCCTGTATAAATGCTTCTTCACATTCCGAAGAGGGAAAAATCAAATCGAGGCACCTACGACAGGACAGGCGGATGACCTCTGAGGGCAAAATCAAAGTCTTCATATACAATACCTGATCAAATATTGTATTGTTTCATTTACCCTTGTCTTCGAAAACAAATATACTTTAGAAATGTATACGATCGAAGACAAATAGGGCTTCGAAATTAGATATGTACTGTTGTAATATTTCCCGTAAATACACAAGCAGGGCGGGGTCGTGGCGGGGTCTTTCGGTACTTTACGGCGAGTCGACTATCACTAGATTGCCCCTACTACCCATGTCGCGACGACGTTAAGAACGGGTTCACACGGGTCGATTTTAGAGACAACTGAATTGAATCAACAAAAGCTGTATGGTTCTTTATAAGTAACTCGATTAGAGTCTGTTCAGACGGTTCAAATCGCATGCGATTTAGCAGTTGACAAAATAGAAACCTGTGAACCTGCTACTAACACGTGTGTTGCCACGTCATATCTCTATGTTATATCTATAGATAATATACAAACAATACATATTCAAATGTCGTTTTGCAGGTTACATGACAGTTGAATCAATGCCGATGCCGTCAGCAGCGATACATTCCGAGGATTCTCATGCGGCTCCCTTAATGACTTCATGTGGGAAACTGGGCCGGTATCGAGGGTCTCCTGCGGCTCGAAGAAGAGGCCACATTCGCGACATGATACGAATTATTGGGGGAAGACCTGCTCCCCCGGGCAAGTGGCCTTGGCAAGTGGCAGTCCTTAATCGATATAAGGTAAGTGAGATGCTGATTATCAAGAAAATTAATTATGATAGTTAGCTACGTTACGTCGTCGTCTTGGTCGCCAGTGGAATTACAGTGTAATAAAATCCAATTCACATTTAGCTAGGGCTGGCACTCGTTATTTTTAAATACTTACAGTAAAACAATTTGATAACCCTCTGGCGTTGGGTTTAGACCTTGAGAGTTTAGACAATGAATATGCCTTCTGGGATCTTAACTATGGTTAAGACTGGACCTATTATTTAACTGTATTTTATTCCCTATCTGCAATTCAGACTAGTATGTAATATTCTTTAGATAAAGAAAGATCCTTCTGGGATCAATAATTACGGTTAAGGCTAGATGTAACTGTGCTATTTTCTGAGTTATGTAATTCTGGCTTGTATGTAATTCCTTTTTGTATTAAGAGTGCTACTCCAGTCGACAATTAATAACTTTGTCAACCATCTTTTTACTTTGATCAAAGAAATTAGCTGATTTTATTACATTACGTGATCAAACATTTTGTCACGAAACACTAGAAGTATCTATAAAAAAAAAAAATATATTTTGTAAATATTAGGTAATGATATTGTATAAAGGAATTGGACAAAGATAAAGAGGGGCAGATCCCCGTTAGTTTTATTTTTTTCAAGGCCATATTAATTCTGTGAGCCAAAATCTACTGTACCACTTTTATGCTATGTAAGTGCTTGAATAAGAACTATTAATATTTAGGATAAGTAATGTTATAGGCGCAATAAACTAAGCTAATAATAATAAAATTAATACCGAGATCGGTTTATACTCTTTTTAGACGGTTTTATTAGTGAAACCGTCGTATATTATACGTGTATTTGAATATTTTATTTCCGTATCCATTGACCTATTAGCTAAGTGCGTATGAATACTGTGGGTTGTGTTTTTTTTAGATTTTTTATGTATATACCATAAAATATTTTTTTATGAAAAGAATTGAACGTAAATGTAACTTACTATTTAATAAGTTGCCATCCAACCAAACTAAAATTAAAATAAGTAATATTTGGTTTAGTCCGGTTTTAGTTGAAAATAGTTCATGTTACTTGACGAACTTAATAAATAAAATTAAGTTCTGTTAAAGCACTCGAATCACTTTATATATTTTTAAAAGCGAATGAGAGTGTCGCAATAAAAAGGACTCCAATAATTACTAAATCTAAACAAAAAAAATGTATAAGCTATTTAACTAACCTAACAAGTTTTAGTCCTGTCGAGCTAAAATTAGTTGTTCAATGACAAGACTGGTCTATTTTTAGCTAATTTTAGTTTAGTTGATGACAACAGAATAGTCATAAATTGATTATAATAGCTATGGTTGATCTATAATTGTATATAGCGTTTTTTTAACCGCCGAACCTTCTAATACATGCATAATTTACAGTAATTGTAATTATTAAGTAAGCTACTATACATACATATGATACATATAACATATTACTAACCAGGCACTATATTACATTTCCGTGAATTAGTAAGGGGTGAGATAATTTTAACTAAACCAATTAGTTAGTAAGTAACGGCAATTTTGAATGCATAATTTCGGCAATGATCTGGACTTTTTGTATAAATAAGACTCTTTATTATCCGCGTAACGAAAATAATCCTACTTCCTACTAATATTATAAACGCGAAAGTTTGTAAGTATGGATGGATGTATGTTTGTTACTCTTTCACGTAAAAACTACTGAATGGATAAGCTAGTTCATTCATAAAACATATTCAATAATAATTTGCATGTTACAACCAAATTTATAAAATACTAGCTTTTGCTCGCGGCTCCAACCGCGTGATTTGCTTTTCCCGGGATAAAAAGTAGCCTATGTCTTATTCTGATGTATAAGCTATATTATTGTAAAGTTTCATTAAAATCCATTCAGTAGTTTTTACGTGAAAGAGTAGCAAACATACATCCATCCATCCATCCATTCATCCATCCATCCATCCATCCATACTTACAAACTTTCGCGTTTATAATATTAGAAGGATATAAGTGATGAAGGTAATACAGGAGGCGTTTTGCGGAGGAACCCTGGTTGCGTCGCGGTGGGTAGTGACAGCTGCTCACTGCGTGCGGCGGCGGCTGTACGTGCGTCTCGGCGAGCACGACCTGCTCCTCCGGAACCGCGGGGAGGTGGAGATGAAGGTCACCGAGGCCGTCATACATCCACACTACGACCCTGACACAGTCCTCAACGATGTCGCCATGCTACGGTAAAATAACATAAAATAATAATAAAAATTATTGAGTGGTAGAGCCACGCTGTAGACAGTTCTGTCTACAGCATGAATGGGCTGGCTCGACCGGGTCGTTACCACTGTCTCACAGAAAACCCACGTAAAGTAGCGGCTTGCTGCTGCGTTTCGTACGGTGAGTGAGATATCCTTTAAGGTCGGCAACGCGCCCATGATTCTTCTGGTGGTGGGCGTACATAGGTGGTGGAGATCACTTACCATCAGGTGACCCATTCGCTCGTTTGCCGGCTTATGCTATAATTATTATGCTATAAAAATATATCTATGTATGTGACGTCACCCTGTGTGAAATGTTTGCAGTGCCATAAAAGCGTACCTTATCGCTGGGAATAGCGAAGTCGCCGGAGACACATAAAGCCATTTCTTTAAATTCAGAGAAAGATATTGAACGTTATTTATGGTCTCGGTTTTGTTTGGAAAATGGATTCAATTCGGATATATTATTTTCTTCATAGCTTAATATTTATTACCTATCACCTGCAAAGTATATATATATTTATAAAGATTAGCAATAAATTCAAACTGTTTTGCACCTGGCGCACAACGAATGCATTCAATAAAATAAGACAATTCTTCTTCTTTAGATGGAGAGAGTTTATTCTGCGGTATTTCCAAGTACTATATAACAGAAATAGTGATTTACGATGCCGCGTCAAAGATGCTTTTTCAAAATAAATGTCGCGGTCTCGTAAACAAGAGTTTTCGGTTATATTTTAGTAAAAAAAACCTTGTATAATTCCATTACAAAAACACATAAGCTCACGTTTGTATCCCGGATGGGTAGGCAGAGATGCAACTAGTGCACCGACGACGATGAAGTTAATTACGTTCCATGATATGATAGGGGGCGTAGCTATCACTGTAATACATCAATTCCTGTGCAGAAATATATAGATAATAACAGATAACAGACTAATTAACTCACAGCTTCCGTGGTGCAGCTGTGAGTAGTCATCTGTTCGATTCCCGAAGCGAATATGGGTGTTGTGACTAGACTAAGACCTAATTTCATCAAATTATTTAAAATCAGCAATCAGTGAATCAGTAAGAATTGAATCAAACCTTATTCGAATGACTTTTAAAACCGACGAAAATAGATTGTCATTATTTTAAGTCATTGATGTGGACATGAGTATTGTTTTAATTGGGTCGAATATAAAACATCGTGCGTCGTCATCGTCGCGACGTCGACTTGATTTGTTGACGTATTTGACATTCATAATTGATAGTAATCTAATCGTCTTTTACGAATTAACGCGCTTGTGGATGTGTGAGTAATTAAGATTAACAGTTGATTGAATAAAATAAAGATCAATTAGCATATTGTGAGACACTCACTAATCTTAATATTCCGTTAAAATATGTAACTGGACAATTAACTAACTCACAGAGTATGGTGAAACTGGGTTTTACGGATAACTTGCTTTTTAATAAATTATAAATAAATAAATACACCCAACAGTCACATACATAGTCCACAGTAAGATACGAGTCTTGTGTAGTGGGTATCAGGAACTACGAGAGAATTTCGGTCTCACTACACCTAGACCCCGAAATAAATATGTGTCGATCACACAAACATTAATTGTCTCGGTACGAGGATCAAATCTGCGGCCTCTCGCTTCACAGCCGACTACTCGCCCGCTGCGCCACGGAGGCTGTCACATATGTTGTTATGTCTTCTATACTTAGTAACAAATGTTAGTAATACTCCACTTCCGATAGTCGCGTCAATCGTCAGACGCTGCGGCTGACGCCGGTGACGTGACCGTTGGGAGTTTGCGTTAAGAGGTATTTAGGATAATTTAACCGGCTAGACGAAATGAAACTCTTGAAAAAGCGGCGTCAGCTAGGATTTGAAAATAGAAAACCAATGGCGCGAATGTTAGAAGTATTTTCTATTACTCAGTGTTTTCCATCTCTCCCGGGCGGCTCAACGCTGGGTCGTAACGCATTTTTGTGTTTTGTGCTGTGAAATTTCCGGAGGCTTAAATTCCTGCTATCCTAATCCCCATTCCTTGAAGGTCGGTAACGCATCCATGATTCTAGTTTAAAGATGTTTTCGGACGATCGAGTTTTCTCACCATCAGGTGACCCACTTAAGGCCTAATTAGATGGAGAGATTTTATCGCTAGATACAGGCGAGAATATAACAAAAACTTTTGTTCATGAGGCCGCATCATACAGTTTGTTAAAAGAATCGTGTGACGCTATCTCGTAAATGACAGTTTTCTGACATTTTCTCGCCTATATCATACGAGAAACTCCCTCCATCTAAATGAGGCATTACTCGTTCGACGGCCTCTGCTATAAAAAAAATTCATTTCCCACAGGTTACCAGGGCCAGCTCGCCCAGATCTGGGACACGGTATAGCGTGCCTGCCCCAGCCGCACCATACTCTACCTCCCCACTCCTCATGTGTTATTCTCGGATGGGGCAAGAAGCGGTCCACCGACGTTTATGGCACAAGGATATTACACGAGGCTCAGGTTTGTATTATATTAAACCCAAAATGAAACCAAGGGCTGATTGTTTAAGTAATCGATATACACGAGGGTAAACGCGATATACAAAATTATCAACATTATCCAATTTGACATACGCTTGACAACGCGCTGTCAAATTGTTAATTTTTTAATAATTGTCTATCTAATTGCAAAATTTCTACTTATAGATAGGGAGCCCTAGAGTAGCTGATCCACTTGACTACTATCAAGCTCATTTTCCGTGAGTAGCTTCGTTTCGATGAGACGCCCAACAATTCCCTATGCGAAAATTCTCTACTGTGGTAGCTAACAGAGGTAGCAAGGATTAAATATGTCGATTTGATGAGTCCCAAAAATTTATTACTAACAGGTTATTTTTTTGTTAAATCTTAAGATAATTATCTAAATTATTGGAAAAAATATTTGTCCTACAAAATGTATGGTTTGATCAAAGAGTCCCCCCCTTCCAACATGTATCGATAACGAGGTCATCAAAAATGATTACTAACCAGCTGCTTTTTTTTTTTGTTACTTACTTAATATGTATATAATTCAACAGTCATATTGTCCTACAAATTGCGTGGTACGTTATCCCGGTCCTACGCTCAAAAGTAGTAGTACAGATCCTTGATGTAAAAATAATTACTATCAAGCTGAATTTTCGTAAATAGCTTCGTTTCGATGAGACGCCCAACAATTTCCTATGCGAAAATTCTCTACTGTGGTAGCTAACAGAGGTAGCAAGGATTAAATATGTCGATTTGACGAGTCCCAAAAATTTATTACTAACAGGTAATTTTTTTGTTAAATCTTAAGATAATTATCTAAATTATTGGAAAAAATATTTGTCCTACAAAATTTATGGTTTGATCATAGAGTCCCCCCCTTCCAACATGTATGTAATTATTTCGGATGGACAATAATTGATGATAAATATGAATATTACTGGTTTGATGGTCCCCAAAGACCATCTTTTGAAGAATTATCTTCTGGCATACAAGGTACTGGTCCGGAGTCCCTGGGCCAGCTGATCCACTTGATTACTATCAAGCTAATTTTCCGTGAGTAGCTTCGTTTCGATGAGACGCCGAACAATTCCCTATGCGAAAATTCTATATTGTGGTAGCTAACAGAGGTAGCAAGGATAGAATATTTCGATTTGATGATACTCAAAAATTTATTATTTTATTTGTAGGACAATATTCAAATAATTTTTATGACCTCGTTATCGATACCTATTGGAAGCCCCTCCTTCCAATAGGTATGATTACTAACCAGCGGATTTTTTTGTTTTTACTTAGTTAATATTCATATAATTTAACAGTCATATTGTCCTGTATATGTATTTATATATACATATTCTATATGTAGGGAAATAGATCTCTCTCGGAGGGAATATAAAGCTCATTTACTCGTATCTATGACAGGCCATTTACACCTCTCTATGATCAACCGGCATAAGTTCAATAATATCAACACAGAATTGTACAATCTCACATTATGATTACTATGTGTGTTAACCCGACCTCCTCCATCCCCTACAGTCGGCCCTTAACCTCACACACTGTACACAGTGACAATTCAAACACAGAGATAAATCACACACAATTATAAGCCACACATAATAACCATAACGACACTTACTTGGGTAACGTTGGGCGAACTTCTATCCTCAGTCACAGCTAGACACAGAACGTACCTCTAATGCGGAGGCGCTGCTTATATTAAGTTTCTCTCCCCAGTACGAGAGTGATATCCACTGACAAACTATTTAAATCACCCTCAAATAAAGAATATCATTGGCGGTACCTTCAATTGACGACGAATAAAATTAATTAAATAGGTCAATTCAGTGTCCGTACTCCTCATGCTGCGACATATATATATAATTGGAATCTCGGAATCGGCTCTAACGATTTTCATGAAATTTAGTATATATGGGGGTTCGGGGGCGATAAATCGATCTAGCTAGGAATCATTTTTAGAAAATGTCATTTTATTCGTGTTTTATCAACTTAAACATAAACTTGGAAGAAAAATATGACTCTTCCTGACATCTATTGGCAAATAATAATACTACTTTTTTGTGAGCACAACAGCAGATGGCGTTGTTAAGTAAAACGAAGTCAATGAGTGTTTGCTTTGAGGTTAGACTTAATTCCTGACATCTATTGGCGAATAATAATACTACTTTTTTTTTTTTTCACCCGAGCAGAGCTCGGTCGCCCAGGTACTGTAATTTAAATAGTCATTTTTGTCTACGATAGTGTGTACTTTGACCGGACTTTGATTGGACTTTGACCGGACTATGACCGGACTTTAACTGGACTTTGACAGGACTTTGACCGGACTTTGTTATGTAATATAAATTGATATTTTTGTGTACGATAGCGCAATAAATGAATATTGTGTTTAATCACATATGTAAATGATAGTACTTTTATGCTGATAAATAAAGCAATTCGTGTGAAATTATTCCCTCTTCATTCCAAAATATTCAAAAATGCACAACGTTAATGTTTAAGTTTTCACTTCTGCCGGCACTCCCGGAGTGCAACCCATTGTTTTTTTTATATGTAAATACATAATAAATTTTAAATAAATAATACATTTTTGTAGCTACTGTATTTATTTACTTAATTGTTGTACTAGTTTACAAAAAAAATAAGTTATTTAAAAAAAGGTGTTTTCACTGTCTCTTATGTTACAAGTAGGAAAACGAAAAAATTACAATTCTTGTCGGACTAGTGATACATACCTGTTTTCTTGTAGGACATTGTTTCATTTGGGTAGAGAACACACTAACCTATTATGTAATACTTTTGTCCTACAGTTAGTAATGAGAAAAATGGTCTTGTGGTATTAACAATTTCTGAGCGTAGGACCGGGATAACGTACCACGCAATTTGTAGGACAATATGACTGTTGAATTATATACATATTAAGTAAGTAACAAAAAAAAAGCAGCTGGTTAGTAATCATTTTTGATGACCTCGTTATCGATACATGTTGGAAGGGGGGGACTCTTTGATCAAACCATACATTTTGTAGGACAAATATTTTTTCCAATAATTTAGATAATTATCTTAAGATTTAACAAAAAAATAACCTGTTAGTAATAAATTTTTGGGACTCATCAAATCGACATATTTAATCCTTGCTACCTCTGTTAGCTACCACAGTAGAGAATTTTCGCATAGGGAATTGTTGGGCGTCTCATCGAAACGAAGCTACTCACGGAAAATGAGCTTGATAGTAGTCAAGTGGATCAGCTACTCTAGGGCTCCCTATCTATTATTATTATATCATTGATCTAATGCATCAACATAATCAATACGTTATACATAAATTGAGGTTCATTGTTAGCAGTTATAATAATTATTTCTTATAATCATGTTATAGCTTGTGGAACTATATTTAAGTATTTATATTTTCTGCTATTTCTTACTAATTTATTTCTATATTAACTGAGTCCAAGTATTATTTATAGAGAAGTTAGTTTAGTGCGATTCCAAATAAATAACGACCAAATTCACAACTGATAGGGAAATCATTGTGATTTCCATAGTAATTAACATTATCGTATTGTCCCGTTTCGTGAATTATGTTGGGGCTCTTTGATTTGGTTTGTTATTATACTATCGAACAATATAATATGTGCCTACAGACGTTTCCTATTGGTTTTAACTGAAATAATGTGGCCTGTTTCTCATTTTAATGTTATTCCCAATTATATGGTACTATCGGATAATTCATATCGGAAGTTCAATAGAAGAATGACACTTCAAGAACCCAATTTTACATAATGGCTCTTGAGAGTTGAGATTTTTTTCTCTTCTTATGTAGGCGTTTGCCTGATAATAATTAGAAACTATTAAGAAGAAATTTAAGAGTATAAACAATGGTTTTAAAAAATCCTATAATATTATTGTATTAATATAATAATATGTTTCTTTTCTCATTGTAGATAATTATCAGGGGTCAAAAATAACACAGCTTAGAACTGGCAATTTTTTATAATGTCATTCTTCAATTCAATGTACAATGCAAAGTAACATTATTTGAACATGAACAAATTCTTGATTATAAATTGACAGCCTCCGTGGCGCAGCGGACTGTGAAGCGAGAGGCCGCGGGTTCGATCCCCGCACCAAGACAAACATTTGTGTGATCCACAAATATTTGTCTCGGGGTCTGGGTGTTGTGAGACCGAAAGTCTCTCGTAGTTACCACATACCCACGACACAAGACTCGTATCTTACTGTGGGGTCAGGACTATGTGTGTGACTGTTGGGTGAATTTATTTATTTATAATATAATAAATATAATATTGTTTTAATCAAGGTATCGACAGTACAACAAGGCGTGTGTCGACGAGCGTATTGGCAGTATGCGATAACCAATAACATGGTGTGCGCGGGTCGGGGGCGCAGGGACTCGTGCGCGGGGGACTCCGGGGGACCGCTGCTGTGCCGGGACAGGAATATGAGATACGCCTTACAGGTACACTTATCAATATACTATTCAGATTTTACGACGTCGTAACCGCGATAAAAAGGTTTACAAAAGGTTTCCTTTCGCTCGTTTTTGATAACATCAGAGTTATGTTGTCGATTGAATACCCTATCGTTGTTATTTACAAATTATATTTACACTTTTCTCTGATTACGCCATAGATATTTCTGGTAATTTATGCACGTCTTGCGATGTATGCGTAGACTTGTAAATGTTGTCGACCGTCGACCTATTAGAACCAATTATAGTTATACACACAGTAATTGCTTAGTCGCTTATTTATAAAATAAAATTTCTTGATTTTTGTTATTTATTATTGGTGTAGCGACAGCGCACTAAGGCTGTGCCTTAATGGGCTGTCGTGAGGTCCAGGGATTAAATATCAGGTCGGTTAATTATAATTTGTGTTTGAATTATCGAAAATAACACATGAGTTGTGAATTGGAATGCGTGCTCGGTATGTCGATAGGTTTGCTCCACATCACATCATGGGACCTAAATAAGCTCAGCAAACGGTGGGTGCCGCACCAGTTGCACCTCTGCTTACTCCCCCGAGGATACAGGCGTGAGCTTATAAAAAATATATATCTGTACGAACATATCACGCACGCTGCACACATAGTAAGTAGTGTATTAGTAACACTGAGTTGTATTATTGCAAGAAGTTAAAAAATGAGACGATTTATCTATATGAGACAAAACAAATTGCCGTATAAACGGAACGATTCCGTAAAGAAAATCTTTAAGATCCCTACGATACTATTATCGGAAAAAGAGTGTAGTCACAATTCACCCAATCAAAAGAGCTAAGTGTGGTATAAAACTAGGGCATTAAACTGAGAGAGCATGACACAAACAAGGTTACAAAATGGCGAACGACTCCGGGATTTCTCCACCCTACCTCCGGTACAATTACGCGGCGCAAGTTTTTTCAATTTTTCCTTGTCAGCTTGCTCTATTTTATGTACGGTCCTTGATTTTAAATAAATTCTCACTTTTTTATAGCTTTGTATTTCTTTAGTCGTAGAGGGATTAATGGGACTCCATTTTTCTTTTTTTTATCATAAAAATATTTTTGTATTTGCCAGGGATACAATTATTTTTCAGTAATGAAACCCTCGTCACAGATTAACTAATAGTTACTCCTTATATTTAGAAATCACGTAATTTCGTGCAGGCGAAGCATCAATAAATAATTGATTGGCTCTACGTTTTAAATTATGCGCTTCGGCAATCTTCATTTTTTACGAATGTGCAATGAATGCCAGACCGGTCAGCCATTTGAGGGAAAAATAGGTACATAATGTAATTTTATAATCTACCTGCATTAGGTCATTATAACGCGTGTCTATTTCCCACAGAGATGAAAAGTTACAGAAGCGCATAATTTGGTTCGTAATATTGTATAATAATATTACAAAACGAACATTCCGAGAAGTTCATTCCAAAACCCCCCATATATGATTGGAAGCTTACCTATATCACACTGTATAATAAAGATTTCCACAAATAAATAGGTTCATAATAATATTCTATTGAGATTGATCATTATGAGTCACTTTGTAAGCACTCATTTTCTTGTCTCAGATGTTAGCTGTTACTACTTCCATAAATGTTTCCTAATGCGTAAACAGACAACTTTGATATTTAATGTTGTCCTATTTTTACTTAATCCTAAAAATGTTAATGTAAATGTCAGTCATCTGTAAAATAGGCTTATTTTACCGCCATTTTCATAAAATTGAAGTCCAAAGTGTGTAAAATAGACCGATAATCACGACGCATAGTATCTACACACCTGTCACGATAATTACATACCCGAGTCACACGTTTGAACGTGTTGGTCGGTTAATTATCTTATGTTACCCTATTCCCCGTCTAAAATGTCCGATTCGAAATTGACTACCGTGGAAATAATTTCTATTGTATCTCAAAACCTAATAGAATATGAAAACTTAACTTGTTTGTACGTTTATTTGTTATCTGCGAATCACTCACAATAACTATTATTTAAGACAGAAACATAATTTGAAAATACAATTATAATGTAGTAGGTCCCTCGTAGGCGAGAGGCCGTCTGGGTTGGTACCACCACTTTGTTTATTTCTGCCGCCAAGCAACAGTGTATAAGCACTGTCGTATTTCGGTTTGAAGGATATTGAAGCCAGTGAATTACTGGGCATTATGAGACTTAACATCTTATGTTTCGGGGTGACGAGCGCAGTTCAGTGCCATGCAGTTATTTGTAATTCAAAGTTCTGTGTGGTGTTGTTCTGTTTATGGGCAGGCGTGTCGCTTACCATCAGACGAGCGACTTGCTCGTCTCGTCATTGAATCAAATAAAAAAAACTTGGTTCGATTAGGTTTGACGATCTCTCGTTACGTCATGCTATCATAAATGACTTTCAGTACATTTTCACGGTATGTAAAAACAAACATAGAAAGCGGTTATTACAGAGTACAAAATCGTATTTTTGTAACTTAACTTTTTATGAAACAAGTTTCCTACTTAGTAGAATTAATACTTTCAAAATATATTCTTGCCTAATTAAATATGTCGAACTTCTAAGTTAATTATTGAAAAGGCAAAAGTCAAACATCACAGACAGGTAGTTAATTAACAATTTACGACCTTAGTGATTCTTAAAAGTTTTACCTTTTTCTTTTAAAAGTAAACATGAAAAAGTTCTGTAATAATCATGAGTAAATGAATATTTATTAAAATTCAATAATGCTCCGATATAAGGGTGCTATTTTAAGACTCAGACTATAATATTTAAGTAGAGTTTGAAGCAAATTAAGGACGGGCTTTAAATAAAATCATTGATGTTTTTTTCGTTGATAAGTGTCGCATTACATCGATGTATGAACGATTTATTAAAAATATATCGATTATATTTCAGATTTTACGTCAGAAAACTGTTATTCAAACTTCGTTATAACCTTACGAGTATTATCAGAAATGATACTAAAATACAACTAACTACCTCGGTGGCGCAATAGGGTATTTGACTAATTTTCGAAAATGTTTTTATAATGTCCTATAATACATAATAAACACACTACATTGATATTTCGGGGAGATTTTACTGTTTTATCAATTTAAAAAAGTGTTAAAGTTTAAACTTCCAAAACCGTGTTTGAAACGCTGTTTTTAGTAATGGCGCTGGTTACTTGACGCGTGACGTCACATGCAAGGATATGTTTACTGTAGGTACTGTTTAGCCGAAGTGTTTATTTTTAATTTTTCTTTCAATTTATTGGACAAAATAGTGTATAAATGGTGTGTAGTGCCACAATGTACAAACACGACTATAAAAAGTCCAGACAAGCTATTTGTTTCTGTTCCAACGAATCCTAAAAGGCGTAAAATTTGATTGGAATTAGCTCGAAGAGACCCAAAGAGCATTTTATCGCATACAAATGTTTTTATGTGTGAAGATCATTTTAATGTAAGTAAAATTTAACGTAACTTATACTAGACTGTAACATTTAAGGGCATCTATTTTTTAAAATTAATTGTTTAAGGTTTATTGTCTCCATAGGATTCTCTTGCAGACCTGTGAACAAAAGCGAATTTCTGAGTACTCATCCTCATAACCTTTAATGGTACATTATTGATAATAAATAAATATTTGGTTTACTTACTTTGCTGTTTTTACATTTTTAAGTTCTGCAGCATAGTAATCAGCATTACTCTTAAAGAAAAGTACAACCATAAATGAATCTATTTTAGGTAGGTTGCTGGTATCAGCTCGCACAAAATTTGACTCCATTTTGAGACTAAACAGATATTTACGCCACAAGTTAAAAGATTTCTCAAATATTATCAGGAAACTGTTTATGAAATAGCTCTAAGACCGATTAAAAACCCAGAAAACACAAATCGCGAACTACAATAGGTCGGTAAAGCTCAGTTTACTTGCGTATGACGTAACTAGAGTTGCAACCAATCACAGGGCGTTTTTGACATAGACGAATTTTTTTTTCTTACAAATTTATTTCGTGTATTTTTCAAAAAATAAATATAATTTAGTTCCAAATAAAATGAAATATGCTTTTTTAAGCTATTATCTGATAGGATGGCCGCAATTTGTAGTATATTTTCAATGTTGTCAAATAGCCTATTGTAATGTGTATGCGCTACGACTGCTGTGCTGAGCTTATGAGTTGGATCCCCGGGCAAAAGTGATAATGGGTTTTTCTATCACGGAATGCTCAGTATCAACCCGGAGTTTGGAATTGTGCCAGGTATGGCGACATCGACCCCCTATCACATCATGGAACGAATATAATGTCGACTAAATGTGGCTGTACGGGTTACACCTCTACCTCCCCCTTCGGAGATTACAGGAGTGAGTGCGTATGTATATGCACAAAAATACAGTTTTCAAAAACAAAAAATCACTGTAATCACTTTTTCGATGCTCTGCAAAAATAATATTTTACTAAATCTTTTGCCCTCCAACCGTTGTTGATTCAACACTTGCGCTGCTTGTGATATTAGTCCCTCGGATTCAACAAATGTGCCAACTATTATCAAGCAAGTTTATACAGTTTGGGAAACTGTATCTTGTAAATTTGAATCTTCCCACATTTTTTTTTGTTTTCATTCAGTACCTACTAGTGTTCGCAAATAATGAAAATTTCATTAGACAAAGTCCCTTCAGTTTTATTAGTATTCCAATTACGGTGCTTAGTGCACCAGTTATTTGTGAATATCACTACATAGTCTCTTCATTTTTATCAATTTATCGGTGTTTTCGTGGTTTTCGTCAATTACTTCGTTCTGACGCAACTGAATCTGCATTAAATAATTTATCTTATTCTTAGACTATTAAATGTTATTTAATAAAAGTTTTAAAATAACAAAATGAAACCAATTACAAATTAAAATTAGATGTAAACCATTCGAAAATGCTTTTCCTGTGGGATTTTAGTATGAACTTAAGACCATAACTCACGATTCGAACGATAGATATATATGCGTAATTCTTTTTTGTCTTGTTCGATAAGATTCTGGAAAAGTTTTCAAGGAAAATAAATTTGGGACAACCACAATTCCACTGAAAATATACAACTGAATCAATTTTTCGTCACTATGTAACCAATTGGGAACTTTTAAATGCCTGGAACGGTCGAGGTCATATTCACGATAAATATTTGTTTTGTCGAGACATTGATTCAAAGCTATGTAACGTCATGCTATGACCCACGGGAGCAGAGCAGTAGCATGCTTATGGGTAAAACCACGAGGGACTGCTACTTGATAATATATTAATCATTATGGTTTTATTTTTAAATTTTATAGTTTTTTTTATAGCTTAGGCCGGCAAACGAGCAAGTGGATCACCTGATGGTAAGTGATCTCCACCACCCATGTACGCCCACCACCAGAAGAAGGAGAGAAGGGGAGGGGATTTGGGCTTCCGGATATCTCACTCACCGTACGAAACGCAGCAGCAAGCCGCTACTTTATGTCGGTCTTCTGTGAGACAGTGGTAACAACCCGGTCGAGCCTGCCCATTCATGCTGTAGACAAAACTTTCTACAGTGTGGCTCTACCACTCAAAACTTACAAAGCTTTTTACAATTGAGTAAACCAATTAAGATGTAGGTTTTTTTAGAGTATAAAAAACAACTTCTAAGAAAAAATCTAGTATGGAATATTTGACGTTTTTTGCTGTTGCTCAGCAGATAAAAGCGAAGGCTGAATTTATACACCCTAAAATGCCTAAACAAACATCTCAAAGGCTGAATTGTGAATTTATATTATTTATTTTTTCTACGTGGCTGAAGAATTTCCGAATATTCCCCGGAGGGTTTGATATCGGGCAATCGCAGAAACCGCTATTATTATAATAACTATTGATCCATTTTATGTAGTTAAATATGAATAGGCAGATCTTGATGATGTTTACGAAGCGTAGCTTTATAGTTATTGTTATGTATACTTATACTTTTTTATTTCACTTATCACGGCATGTTAAATATTGTTGATATATTTTTAATAAACGATAATTGTCTCAGGAAAACAAGATAACTGTAATGTTGTTTTTCATATACTTACAATTTCTGTGCTATACAAATTATATTGGTAAAGTTTCTTGACTTCGGGAAACTGAAACCTTAAGAACAATAACAAACATTGTTTATCTGACGTTAAGGTTCAAAGCTTAGTCGATTCCCTTAAAAGGTTATAGTATTCTTAAGTAGGCAAAGAAAGTTAAAAATGATGGTATTAACTTTTACCCGCATACCCTCAAGTCATAATTAGATGCGCATAAAATATGAAAAACTTTTCTGGGAAAGGCCAAGCGAAATGTAATATGGTGTGTAAATTTTTTTGTCGACTGCTGCGAAACTAGAAATAGTCAAATGATTCGTTTCATAATGTAGTTCATGGTGATATATGTATTCAGAAGTAGCATTTATAATATCCGATTCCATAACTGAAAGGCAACATGAAACATCGACATGTATAAATCAGATATATGAGTATTGAAATTGATATTTTCAGGGTGTAACTAGTTTCGGAGACGGCTGCGGCAAGCGCGGCAAGTACGGTATTTACACCCGCACAGCCGGCTACGTGACTTGGATGAGAGATATCATGAACAGTAGGTACTTCGATTGAAGTTCCAATACCGACGGATGACACTGAAGATGTACAAACTCGACTATACAATGTCACCGAGTTCTCATTATGTACGCTGTACCAGCAGATAGGTGACATGATCTTGCGAGATTTTAGATCTGTAATGATTATTGACTTTCATATGAATGATGAGTTTCATTAACTCTCAAAGATCAAAGAATTTATTTGTGTATCGTAATAAGAGCTTTGAAAGGTGAACATAGGAACTGGAAATTAGGAAACTACTTTAAATCTTCCTTCCTAGTTTTATTTCAAATATTTCCGCTATTGATAAAAGTCTAAACAATACGAATGAAGCCCGTAATGGGCGAATGTAGAGAAAACTTGATAAATTGGATTTTTAATGTTACGATATTTCATCGTTGTTGTGAAGACTTGAGAATAAATTACACTTGTCTTTGGCGAAATGCATAACAATGCGAAGCTTAAGAGTGTTGTTACAAAGACTTGGCTGTATGAGCTACAATACCTTTGCCTATTAAAAACCCGAATTTGAACCAAAAATTATAATACCGAGGACTATGACGGAAGTGAATACTTTTTAAATTGTTTTCGAAATTAATAAGTGTCCGTTCTATTGAAACTATGAATCAACACGCATGAAACATTTACTATAATAATAATTATAATGTACATTATAAATAATAATTATTATTATAGTAAATGTTTCATGCGTGTTGATTCATAGGCCATTTTTGACAATGTCCTTTATAATTTATATATGTGCTAATAAATTATATTCAGTAGTGATTTAAATTGAATATTTTGATTGATATTACTTACTATTTGTGAATATTAGTGAAAAAAATTGTGCTTATATACTTTTTCAAGTGCTCCAATATAATTGAGGTTAACTATCCGTATGTATTATTTATTGATATAAATTAAAATACTTTTATTTAATATAATTAACACTAAATATTATTAAATTATTAATGTTAAATACTTATTATTATTGTAATCAATTATTTACATGCAATTAAAAACTATTTTTTAATGATGCCAAAGAAGTATAACTTCTCACGCGCGTACATAAGTACACGCACCCATTTTTTTTGTGAATTGATAGTGTATTTGTAACCATCACTTATATACCTACAGTTTTAATTGAAATAACTTCGCACTGAAAATGTGTTTTAAATGTAAATTTCGTACTCCCCAACTATCATTTGGTTCCAAATTAAATTGTAGTACCAAGAACTTTTTTTAATGGTCAATAAATAACCTTTATTAATTAAATATTGTTAAATACTGCCAATGTTTTGGTGCTGAGTTATTTGACTGTAATTTACAATGATATATTATGTTACAGTAAGTAACTAATATACATTTAAATTTATTTATAATAATATGTTTTTTTCGACTGGCACTATTTCTTCGATTTCGACCAATTGTAAATATTTGTTAATCTTTGATATTGATTAATTAAACCCAGAGTGGAAAAATATAACATTGTTGTAATAAACTGTCAAATTAACAATAAAGTCTCTCTATGTTTTTAATAATGTGTTTTATTTATTTAAGCTCTTAAGGGTCTAATAAAGTGTATACTGTATAATAATTACGATTGTAAAGTTTGGTATTATCTTAATTTGAATTTATTTGAATGAAGTTTTGCGACAGAATATCGATTTCATGATTTTAGTTAACAAGTAAACAATGTGTGTAATTATATCTTGCAGTAATAAAAATAATTGCTAATTGCTACTTTTTATAGCATAGGCCGATAAATGAGCAAGCAACTGATGGTCAGTGATCTCTACTGCCCATGTACACAAGAAGAATCATGGGCGCGTTGCTGACCTTAAACATTAAAGGGATAATTAAGATATTTGGATTTGGGCTTCTGTATATTTCAAACATACGAAACGCAGCAGCAAGCAGTTTTCTGTGAGATAGTGGTAACGACATGGAGGAGCCGGTCTATTCATCTAGACACAACTGTCTACAGCGTGGCTCTACCACTCACAAAAAGGTCGTAAGTTTTTTATTGGCCTGAATGACATGAGTCAGTCTTGAACCAGAAACTTGAATTATAAAGCACTGCATGACACTCCATTGCGCTCGCCACCGCGAGACATGACTGTTAAGTCTCATAATGCCAAGTAATTTCACTGGTTTCAATGTCCTTTAAACCGAAACACAACAGTGCTTACACAGTACTACATAGCGGAAAATGTAGTCAAAGCGGTGCTACCAACACAGACGGCTTCTCGCATAAGGAACCTAGTAAACTAAAATGTCAAAACTTAAGCAGGTAAACTTAAACTTACAGTCGCACCGAGCTCAACTTCGCGGCTACAGTGTGCTTTTGTAATGCTATCCAGTGAACCACTTATGACGTAATCACGCCGACTGGGTCGCCTTTTGTTCTATAATATTAAAATTTAAAACCGCTTCATTCTTAACGTTCGTAACATGGTCATACTTGACATTACTATTGAGCATAAATTGTAATAAAAATCTATACGTCAGTGGTAAGGCAAAAATAACAAAGGGCCAATATGTGAACTTTACGGTAGAGCGTTTTAAAGTTGTTTTTTACGATAAAATTTCATATATATTTACCTACTTGATAATTATTTTATTGAATATAATTTGAAATTGAATATAATATAATTATTATGGATCGAAACGATCTAATCACGATCGTTATCACTTTACAAATATGTCTTCAAAATTTCACCAGAATAATGTGCTTGAGTGTCATTATTCGGTATTACGTAGCGCAGTCTGTATTTTACAGCTTTAGAATAAAGGATAAAGATTATGATATTATTCCTGTTATTGCAGACACCGATTTAGGTAAAGGGTTTATGAGACAGATTAGTATCATCATTTATAGAATTGGTTCTCTCATATATTTTCATGCTTCTATGTTACTGGTATATTATACATTTTATTATTTTTTACTTGCATTTTTCATTAGCAGAAAATTATATTAAGATATATCTCCATAATCCATACAGTGTCAAAAATCAATTTAATTTAGAATTAAGTTTTTAAACCAGTAACTGTAATTTTTCTATTTATTTTCGTATAACCATTAAAAAACAAGAAATAAAATTCACAAAAAATCAAAGACTCATAATAAAAACATGTTACGAAACGAAAAACCAACTTTTAAAAAGAAATAAATATAACAAAAAAATCTTATAAATATATCAGATCATGTTATATGTCAACTGTAAAAATATCTGAGTCATCAGATTCGCGTGCATTATCTAGCACCCACGGTACAAGACGCCAGGTGCCAGTGTAGAGAGCAGACTGCTCGCCCCAAGGTCTTCGCTCCTCCTGGAAACAAGCAAAAATATCTACAACATTGCCTATAGCTCATACAATACAAAGCAAAGAGCTTTATTTTATTACACACGCGCTAACAGAAAACAAGAATAAAGATGCAAACCTAAAAAAATCTTATTGCTTTAAGGCGATATCTTCCAGACAGCGTAGTATACAGTAGTATACATAAATAGAACAATAAAAATAAGCTGATATTAAAATGCGGACAATAAACGGTTGAAAATCTATACGCCATCTATTTCAATCCGACATCAATCTGTCTGTAGCATGCATAAAGCTCCATTTAAATCTACTGACATAATACGTAGCAGACACGTACCAGCTCGGATATATAAATATTATTTCATGTATTATCTATGAACGTCATCAGTACATCAAGTAAACAGGCACAGGCCGGTACCAGATCATAGTTTTTAATGTGAATTGTCAATTTTGTGTCGATGCGTGTCTGAAGATATGAAAGGTACTTTTAAAGTATGTCTTGGCCTTTCCCCCAGTATGAATGAGGTAAAGACGGATAGAAATAGAAGAAAATAATAAGCAGTACACAATTTTTGAAGTGCATTCTTAAGTGTGATATTGCAACTACTGTAACTGACTTGCAAAATGGTAGCTTATTCTTTTTTTTATCCGAGTACGACAAAGTGACTACACTCCAACTGATAGTAAGCGCAGTGCAGTCCAATAAAACAAACGAACACCGACAAACAATGGGTTTATCGCTGGTCATCAAACTCATACCTTATAAATGCTTCTTTTACATTGCGAAAAGGGAAGAAGCAAATGTGAGGCCTGCGACAGGCCAGGCGTATGACCGATGTAGGCACAAGGATACAAGGATGTACCCGTATACCCATCTCAAACAACCATCAAGTCTATCTAACAATGGACCGACACAAGCTGTATATGAAGCTAATTAAGATCTTTATAATTTGTCTCGGAACTTTTATTTTATTTAAGTACCTATTATAACGAGAGAAATGCGATAAAAAAATTATTTCATAAAAATTACATAAAATTAATGTTTAGCTAATTATCAAAAACTCCAGTTAGCAGTAAATTAAATTTCACCGAGTGAAATTTAAATTTACTTTGCAAAAACATATTTCTCAAAGGAATTCCCTAATTAAAGCGAACTTGGCAAGAGTAACGCTGTTTTTATTTTCTATGTTATCATTTAAGTTTTCTACTTACGAGAACGGATTAAACTAAGAGAGTTACCATACAGATACATATCGTCACCGTTGTATAAACGTTGATTCGAAAAAAAAGGCTCAAAAGCCCCCGCGCACTGAAGGACGCCCCGCGTCAACGATAGCACGAGGCCTACCACCCATGCTGCCGTCCATCCCGGGACGAACAAGTGAATCCTAATCTATTTATTTTAGTATTTATTTCGTTATCGACTTTTTACCCATTTACATGGAAGTTTATTTAATTTTTGGCATTTATGTCCCATTTTAATGTGTGTTAGAGTTAGGGGCCGACTTCATTTAGTAACAGTCGATCAATACAGACGTATATCTATTCGCCACCATTCTCTCCACCTGCGCTGCCTCCGACTGTGTAACCGTGATGAGTTTAATTTGTAAACGCAATCTACTATTAACATATATTCACTATTTGCCGTCGTATTCATCGAATAATAATGAAATTGTATTCTTTTTAGATAGTAATGAAATGAGTAGATAGAGCCAATATTGTTTAAATATTATAGTGGGCCTATATTTTCTACACAAACTTCAAAATAAAGTAATGGCCGTGTGTAATAAACTGAAATAAGAGTTACAAAGTTTGAGATCAAGTGTACTTATTGGTTTCGAAGTTGAGATAAATTAAATTGATTTAATTTCAAGAAGTGAGCTTCAAACTAAACATGACTTTATATATTTATTTGTATTATTTGATAAATGTATTATTTATTATATTTGAGATCAAAATAAACTTAGACTGTTCATATTAACTTGTAAATATTGTTCTGACAGTTTATTAAAAGGCAACGAAATATATTTTATATGAAATGATTTTATTCTGGTTTACTATGAGTAAAATAGTTTGGTGCATCGAAAATCGTTAAGCTTTCAATATTGCAAAGTTACATAATGCTTTAATTAATCAAAATAATATTTGAGGAAAAATAAATATACAATATATGGACACTACAGCGTTTTTGACAAGTTCGAATTTATGTTGACACTACCAAAGTACTCATGTATTGAAACCACTTTACGCTCGATGCATACGACTGTAACCAACTAATCTTGGTACTTGCAGGTACGAGTATAATTTTATTATTTACAATCTAATAATTTGCATTGTTGTGGAGGTAAGATCGCCCCGTGTAATACCAATTACTGTCAAATCATGATGGAAAGGCGGACCCTAGCAAAGCTAAAGTTAGGCAGAAAGAAAGAATAATGTTCATGATTTTATTATTTTATAAGTGTATTTTATTGAGTGTGGGGCATGGGTTTAGGATTTTAGACCACCGGTTGGAGCAAGGTCCGGCGAGTACGGAAGGTGTTGATGGGTGATTTATAATTTGTTACAGGTTTGTAGTGATAAAACGGTGTGTAAAAAAAATTTGTGAATTTTTGAGTATATTTTTTATTAATATTATAAGTGTAAAAGTTTGAATCTTTTTGAGTTCCTGATAAGGTCAATTTGGAAAAACTGATCAATTCAAGAAATTACAACGTAGCCTTGCCTTGGTGACAAAAATAATCTTGGATGATGTCATTACTTTTGTTCTGATTTTAAAAGTATAAAGATTTTTCAACCACTATGGTTATTTACACGACACTTAGGCGAGTAATAGGCGCCAAAAAATATCTGGAAAAGTTTGTACAAAAATGTTGTTATATTGTAGATTATGTCAGGGCAAAAATAATTAAAATTAAGTCCATAAAATAATACAAATCTCATTTTCACGTTTATATTTAGTTAAAAAATAGTTCGTCTACTTTTGGTTTGTATAATTATAAATAAAAATCTAGGTTATTTTTATAATACTATAGTACATTTTAATAGTAATGTGAGCTAATTAGACCTGGCAGACCTCATAATTATAAATATATAGAAAATCAATGTTGAGAAGATTTTAAAGAGTATCAGGAGATTTCTTTTATATTTATTGAAAAAAAAATAACAGCGATACACCTGTGTTTTGCATGACCACATTTGAACACGGAATGGCGAGCCGAGAAGAGAAAGCTCATAAAGAGGTGTATGGACAATTCATATTCAACGTAATATTCGTAATTTTATTCAACGAATACACAACTAATGTCAACAGTCACACTTTAGACAAGCAAATTTAAATTTCTTTTTCGAGTAAGAGAGACAAGGCAATAGGCATTTATTTCTCCAGATGCGGAATGTGGCAGACAGGCGACTGTATTTAGCTTGAATATCTTTAAGTGAAGGAAAAAACGTCTGAAGCTTAAATTACCTGCAAGTACAGAGCTATTAATTTTTCTCCGACCAACAGCAAGGACCCGTGTACTGGATCATTTTCTTCGCCATTGTAGGGTGGCAGAGATAGACAATACACATTTCTCACGCCACCTTCGTCTTCAAGTTGTTTCGCTTTACTAAAAACATTTTCAATTACGGTTAACATGGTATAAAACACGTCGTTATTTTCGTCTGGCGGTCTGTTTGTCCACTTATAAACACTCCTAAACTATGCAATGGATTTAGATTTCGTCTTAACAAGCATTTAGATAATTTATTTCGTAGGGTTTAAATGTATATCACGCTATAATTGACAGCCTCCGTGGCGTAGCGGGCGAGTAGCCGGCTGTGAAGCGAGAGGTCGCGGGTTCGATCCCCGCACCGAGACAAATGTTTGTGTGATCCACATTTATTTGTTTCGGGATCTGGGTGTTGTGAGACCGAAAGTCTCTCGTAGTTCCTGATACCCACGACACAAGACTCGTATCTTACTGTGGGGTCAGGACCATGTATGTGACTGTTGGGTGTATTTATTTATTTTAAAAAAATATATTTATAACTCATGGGAGCAGAACAGTAACATGCCTGCGGTGAAACCGCGAGGAATAGCTATAGTGCTTTTATAAATATAAAGCACATTGCGTCAACGTTTAATATGAGAGCATGTTAAGTCAAGTCACATGAGATGAAAGTTTTTACAAAATTTCTTTGATTCAAAAGGAATATAGAAACGATGTAGTTGATGTGTAGTTTAAATAAGCATCATATGGCGGCTGAAGGTAATTCTTATTTGCTATTATAAAATTCCTACACATGTATTTCAATGAACAACTTATGTTTTGTACAAAACTGGCTTTTGTGTGTAGTTACGCCTGCTTGACAGACTTTTTCTAACAAATAGCCGCTTTTATCATAATTAATACGTAGATAGAATCTTTGAATATTAAAAAAGCTTAGTTTATGAACAATATATCTTACGATACATGCTGTGGCGACATGATTTTGCTCTCTAAAACCGTAAAATGAGTAGAAGCAGCCAAGAAACTTCTACAACTGGAAGTTCCCATTAAATTTCAAGCTGACGACATCGACAATTTCAACTAAAATGTGTGAGCAGAAACTCCTTAGTATATGTCATTGTAAATTTTCTTAGAAATAAGTGTTGCTATGAGAATAACTTTGGGAAAGGAAACCGTAAACAGTTTGTAATGAAGACATCGCTTTTGTGGAGCTGCGTAGTGAAAATTTATTTGTATTTTATAGTACGCTAGGCTGGGTGGAGGTTTGTTTTATGAATGGTATAGCGGCGCACTGTAGCGTTAGCTTACTAGGGAAAGATTCACAGAAAACCGATGTGAAGTCCTGGTTTTACTATTATGCTTCCCGTAGTTAATGAGCAAGGCCTAATAAATCGCCCCTGCTCCCCAATCCCTATTCCTTCCCTTAAAGTGCGACATCTCACTGTTGTTTATGGGCGGTGACGATCAATTATTATCATCCGGTGTTCCGTATGCTGTTTTAGGATCAAAACACACGTAACGGCACCGTATCGACACCCTCTTGTTTCATCAGTTTTTTTTTATTATTTTTAACTTGAATGAATTAACGAACAGGTTGCTCGACTAATGGTAAGCGCCACGCCTGTCCATAAACAGAAGCATCACATAGAACTTTGAATTACAAAGCACTGTATGGCACTGGATTGCGTTCGTCTCCCCGAGACATAAGATTTTTAATATTTTAATGCCCAGTAATGTCCAATGTCCTTCAAACTAAAACACAACAGTGCTTACATACTGCTGCTTGGCGGCAAAAATAGATAAGGTGGTGGTAACGTAACGTGGTGGACGGCCCCTCTGATACGAGGGATTTATCACGTAGTAAAACCCTCAAGGTCACCGGCAACTAGGCTTCAATCCAATGCAGGCTCCTAAGCCGGGCACCTAGCCTCTTCAAGCTTCTTTATAGCTAGGAAGGCTCAATTCTTTCGTAGTCTGGGTGCAATCAGCTATCTCAGAGTGTCTACGTGCCGTCTCGCTCATTGTCGGTGAGACGTAAGCGCGCCGATCATCCAATGTAAGGGGTGATGACCTGATATAAGTGCGATGATTGCGAGTCGACAATGAACCGTATGCATTTCACTAGCTAATCCCGAGGCGAGGCGATGTCGTCACGATACTGATTACTATGCATTGCAATATAGAGTTTCATAGAAAGAACACCACATGGCTCGAGTTGAGGGGTGCTTATTCAGCGACGCGGTGATATTTCTACGGTGACTTTTGGTTGTCCTCTGCTTTAAGTAAAGTAGTTACATTAAAAGTCAGTCGAACTTGGAGGCTAGACTAAATTAACTACTATATTACCTGTAACCGATATTTCCAGGACATGAGTCAGAATATACCAGAGCGTCGTACATCATTAGAGGTCTTTTCGGTAAGTCCGTGAATGTATATCTCGCATCAAATCTGTCGCATAAATATGTAAAATATATTAATTTATTTCGTTTGTTATTCAAAATAATGTTATAATAATGTAGTTATAAATAAGGCATGAACGATGTTCTTTATTCGTGCATTAACCTAACCGTTAAATACTCTGGACGTCAATAAAAAAGCTGTAACTTTTAAACGGCTGAACAGATTTTCTTCAAACATACCTAAGAATTATATTTATTTAATTGCCTTTGAAACGAAAAACTGTATTTTAAATCGATCTATTCGTTAAGGCACTACGATATTACAGACAGATACATACTTATAACACTCTTTTTGGCGGAGGTTAGTTAAATTAGAGTTACGTAGAGACTTACCGCTGCACTCAGAGACGTCACTAAACTTTAATTCTCAGTAAATAATTTTTTAGAACTCGATTCGATCGTGTCTCTGAGTTCGGCAGTTATTAGAAAAGCTAGGTGTTTATTGTACCTACGTAGCTTTATACATATTAATATTAGTGCATCTGTGTGTTACATTAGAATACGTATATAGTATTATATAGGTGATTGAGATATTCACACCATATATTTGTTTTGTTGTGACGATGGTTCATAGCTATCGATCGAGACGGTGGCGGACTGTCTCAGTGGCGCAGTTATAATACATACGCGTTGCGATTGCTGAGCTGAAGTCTCAGATGCGATTCTCGGTTAAATTTGACATTGGGTTTTTCTATCACGAAATGCCCAATATAGCTATAGGCTCATCTCCATCGCATCATGAAACGGAAATAAGCTCGAGGAAATCTGGATGTACTGGTTATAACTCTGCCTACCCCTTCGGAGATTACAGCCCTGTGTGCGTATGTATGTATTCTTTAAATATGTACATCAGTTAATGATCGGTATTTAATGTATTATATACTAATATTATGCAATTCATGTCACTTGGGTAGATAGATAAATAGAATATTCTTTATTGAACACCAAAAAAAGAACTTAAAAGTTAGGATAATATAGTCAGGGAAGGGATAATTAAGGGATTGGGAAGGGGAGGGAGATTCGGGCCTCCGGATATCTCACCGTACGAAACGCAGCAACAAGTTGCTTCTTTACGTCGATTTTACTATGAGAAAGTGGTAACAAACCGGTCAAGCCGGCCCATTCGTGTTGTAGACAGAACTATCTACAGCGTGGCTCTACCTTCTATGTTCACCTGAACGACGAGTCGAGTAGTCAACTATCACTATTTTTTTGTTTGGGCCATCAAAAGATATCGTAAATATGGGATATTAATAAATCTGCGGGTAAAACATGGAGAGTATCCACAAAGGAATATTATTCAACAATTTACAGAAAAGGAAAGCTTAAAATAATTTCATAAAAGAAAAAGACATCTCTACGCTCCTCACGAACACAATGATTAAATTTGAATAAACAAGTGCTTCGGGATGCCAGGGATTCCAATTGTTGAGGCGTGTAAAAATAAAATTATATTAAATATTTCTCGTTATGTATTAGAATAAAAAATAATGGCTATCCTTGTAGAAAGTTGTTAATTTTTGGTGTAAAGTTTTGTTCTAGCGAATGTCAGCCAACAAGTACGCGGGTGACACCTCATGTTAAGTGATCTCCACTACCACTCATGAAAATCCACAACACCAAAGGAATCATGGATGCGTTGCTGACCGTAAAGGAAAAGAAGGGAGAATTAGGAAGGGGGAATTGGGCCTCCGGGAATCTCAATCACCGTTTGAAAGAGAACAGTAAGCTGCTATGTCCTGTAGTTATTCTGTGAGATAGTGGTAATAACCCGGTCGATCCGGCCCATTCATGCTGCATACAAAAGTTCCTAGAGCATGGATCTTACTACTTACATCCATTTATGTAAATACTTATTCGATAATTTGACGAATACCCAACCTGTCTAGTCCCCATCCAACAGCCGTTGCTCTTGGACCAACGCTATTTGCAGAGAAGTGATGCGACATCAAAGAGATTGGTGACCAGCCTGGGCACGCTGATACCATAGAGTTAACCACTTGAATAATACCTGAGAAGACGATAAGTATTAAGGAAACGAGTAAAGATTTTTTACTGTCGTATAATTCGACAAGTCTAAAATCAATCTATATTACAGTAAGTATTACGATTAAGATTAAGTGGCGTCATTCGGTAGTATAAAAAATTGTTTTCAGTATATGTACTAATACATTAAATTCTACGAAGTGAATCTGTGAAGTACATTCATGAATAAGCCGTCCTTCATAGTGAATGCTTCAACTATGACTGACACTGAAATAATCCACACTTGGTTAATCGAGATTGTATGGTGTCGCAGACTTACTAAAACCTTCTTAATTCCGTAAAACATACTTGGAAACATTTTAACTAAACATCCTCATTTTATTAATATGTTGATAGTAATGTGTTTATTACATTTATATAACTGATATAAAAATCGGTCAAATGCGTTTCGGACCACGCACGATGTAGGGTTCCTTAGTCAAAATATCCCATTTCTCATATATTATACAACGTAATTCATTGAAACCAATTTTCGCTGTTTACTAACTTAATATTTTTCGAATTTTTCTTTCCCATAGCTTAAATTTAGAGGGGACATTTTTTCATAACTTTGAACACGCATATCTCACAAACTAATGACTCAAAAAGTAATTTAGCATCATCTCTATCATTATCCAATGACATCCTCACATGCTTATGGGCAGCGGCACAAAATATATACCACAGTTCCATGTATGTAGTCACCAAACCAAAAAAAAAACTTAATTTCACTACACCTTTGTGTAGCGGTACATAGAATACACCTACCATCCAAATTTCATCCATATAGTGCTAATAGTCTTTGAGTAAAATGGCTGCTATAAACGGAGGGACAGATAGGCATGACGAAAATGAACACGAGGGAACTCTAAACGATACAATGATGGAGAATATTTGGTTGATATTTTAGTTTAAACCATAATTTTAGGGCCTTATTTTCTGTTAAGTATGCGTAATGCGTGGTCTCAAAAGATGGATAAAAAATATACGACTTCTTTTTGGAGTTTATTAAGCTCTAAAGCTAATTGAGTTTTTTGACTTTGATTAATTAACTTAGTGTGAGTTATTCAAATAATCTATTTATATATAAAAAATGGACTGAGACATCTATTTGCATCTTTTATTCATAAATATTATGCAAAAATTATTCATTTTTTTAAATTCCGAAAATAAAAATTAACACAACGTTAATTGATGAACAGCTTACCGCCTTGAAACTGCGTCACATTTAGCAATACACATTTGTATTTTAGAAGCAAGCTAACGTAATAAAATGGGCGTAAAATATGTTCCCATTTGTTAATAAGATCACCGGCAATTCCTTTGAGGATTGCAAACGCCTTGAAATGTACGCATTAACACATTACTATGTGTTGTAGTGATATATTTTGCTTTGTTTCGAGGTTTTCTAATTAGTTTTCTTTGTAAACAATTATTTTTTACCAGATTGCCGTTATAAAAGTAACGATGTGTGACACGGAATCACACTTATGGTTTGGTTAACCAGTAGGAACTTATTTTTCCCGGAATTGAGTACCTACCACATAATAGTAGATTAACAGTAGTTAATCACGGTTTTTCACACATAGTACCTTAAACTTAAAAACAAATGCGTTATTTATGAACAAATAGCTATTATTCATGGTTTTACCCGCACGCAACTTACTGCTCGATTTCCCATGGGTTATAGTGTGGTATAAATATAAATCTTTGCAAGAAATTGTCCGAATGATGGTGAAATCTCATCAAAAACTGCTGCGTAAAAAAAACTAAGTGGACAAACAAACAGACAGATGCGGATAGCAACTTTGGTTTATACTGTTAAGGGTTTTTATACTGTTTCAAATATCGCGTGTAGGTATTGTTTTTGTCATTCTTAAATCATATGTCTTAGGTGATAAAGGATAAATTTTCAGTCCCTTATACTAATAAACTTTGTACATACATACACACATACATACGAAAACAACGAAAACAAAATTTGTACCAATCAAAATTATTGTAAAACAAGATACCTAGTTGATCCCAAAACCTCTAGTATATGTGACTCGTTGTAATCCAGCTAACTGAACCTTATGAGAACATTTAAGCGCGGCCAATCTATTAAGCCAATCCATTACTAGCATTATGTGAATAACGATGGACTATGAAAACGCAATGCCCTAGATTAATAGATTATCCCAATAAATAACATCGTGTTAATAGTCCATTGTGTACAATTTACTAACAAATATTCACATACGTATGTATGTCAATACCTCACTGAGTTTTTGACAGCCTCCATAGCGCAGTTGGCGAGTAGCCAGCAGTGAATCGAGAGGCCGCGGGTTCTCGCACCGAGATATGTTTGTGTGTTTCACAACTATTTGTTTTGGGCCTGTGTGTGTTTCCCCCAGGGGGGTTGACGTCAGGCAGGCGTAAAAACAGATCGCAAAAACTACATGTTGCGCTGACCCCACTGGGAGTGGGAAAAAGGCAGGTGAGAGAAGAAGATTGAACATGTCTGAAAATGTTTATATACCTATATTGTAAAGATGTCTTCGGATCTTGTTTCTCGGATGATATCTCGGATGCACGAGACTAAATTTGACATAGGACACCCTCTCTGGAATCCACCAGTTATCACCGCAGTAAGTAACGTATGCTGATAACCCATCTCCCCCGGGATTTTTATGATGACGGGCTAGGCATGATCCGGCTGTTATGAGCCAATGTGGACTTATCCCTGCAGCATCGCAATATACCTTTAAAGTAACATTTTACGTAAGACATTGGATGATAAAATTTTATGTGCCATAAAATCTCGAGATTTCGCGAGCTTCCGAGAGAACATTCAACTATTAACCTGTTTGTTAAAAATAATAGCACTCTATTATCCTGTAGATGGGTAAAGTTTCTAAGATTTTAGCTTAGACTCTCCGTATATTAACACACATAGGTATATTCAGAAATATTACTATCAAAACTACAAATAGTGTTAGAGAGCGTAAATATATTGTTATCTTAGTAATCCCCTCGATTGTACTAAAAATATTTTATGAAATATTATTTCGCTATGTGCACGAAAAGTTTATATTCCTAATAACCCTTTTGAATATTTTTGCTGTCCTTTAGCAATTGAGGCTGATAAACCTTAATAGTCCATCAAAAATAATACAGCGGCCTCAATCATGCTTTCATATTACATTCCACATATTTTATCTAAATCGTATAAGTTCATATATGTATTATATGGTTCTATGCATTGCCATAAACTTACCTGCAGTGGTTCGTACACGTAAACGGCAACAAAGCGATATTCTGACCACGAAGCAGAGCTATTTACAAAATTGCATGCTGTTTTAGGATTTGCGTACTTGGAGTTTATTTTAAAAATGGGAGATACATTTAAGCTTTCTGTATTATAGTTCATTTTACTATTGAACAATATTGTAGATAACTTAGATTCTTTCTTCACATGTTTATCTTGAGCATAATTTATCGCTTTTGCTTTTACCCGTACTTCTACATGTTTCTTTGTTTTATTCTGTGCCTTAATATTATGACCTTGTTCGGTATTTTGATCCACGTTTTCTAATAGTATTTTCCGATAGGTGATCTCGTTTTTCTCAGGTGATTTAATTTTTCTATGAAATGTTTGAGATTCTTGTTGATATTTATTTTTATCAATGGTATTTACAGAAGTATCTATATTTTCAGAATTTAGTTCATTTTGGAGTGTTGTGTATGGGCATGTTTCATTTCCAAATAATATATCAAAAGATGTAACTTTCATTTTAGGATATTTATTTTTATTAGCAGTCTTTGTAACATTTGATTTTGATTTATTTAACAGCGTTGATACCACTTGATGATTAAAGAAATCTACATAATATATAAAATTATCCTTTTGTCTAACTTTATTATGACTGAATTGAGGATGTGGAGTTATTAGGCCGTGTTTATAGTTATTACTAAATCCATATAGAGATTTTCTCGGTATAAATTCAATATAGTTTTTTATTCCCGATTTAGCTGCAATTCGAATATCGATATTAAAGTTCGGCGACTTTTTTTCTTCTTTGACTTGATCATCAATTTCATGTATGTAGTAGAATTCGATATAACTAGGCGTAGATATTTGCGCCAGTGGACGAGGGAAGGAAAGTAGAAAAGGGTTTCTGTGTACAGTGGTGTAAGATTTTCTTGGTGATGTTTTATTTCTCAGGCGATATTTTATAGTACTAGCTTCTATATCTACAAATATTTTTGTTTTCCTCCAAAGCATATTAATAACTTCATACTGCTTTTGACTCACTCCGTTCACATCTTGCTTTTTGACATGAGGTGGTATAGACATATTAGAACTCTCTCCTTTCATTCTTGTATTGTTTAAAGCAAATTGATTTATAATAACATCGGGTGACCTCATCATTTGTATAAAATAATTAGGGGTTTGTGAATATTTGGAAAGTTCTTTGTCATAGAGATTATTTGCGGAGTTTTCTATAATGATAAAATACAACAAACATATTATATTGTGATATAGTAACTTTTGCATGTTCACGAAACTTGTCTGTGTATTAAACAACCTTAAAATTCATTTGGCACATATACTTTTGAATTTATAACATATTATTACTCTTAGTTACTAAAACTATATTTTGCTTCAAATCATTGACATATTATGACTTTGTTAATCAATCAATCCATTTTGTATTGAAGTAGGAAAAAACACGGTAACTTTTTACTGATGATTTAAAAAGGAAACGGAAATTTAACGAACAAATACTTTAAAACATTTAACACCCTGCAGGACTAAGACGCCAAAATTTGGTATTCAAGCTAAATATATAACAACCGAATATTATTAATCCTGATAAAAATAAAGAGTACTTCAATTAGGGTAGTGTTAACTAAATATGACTTTGTCATTATTGCAAAGAGAATATTATTACTAGTTGTCAAATTATGGAATATAGGCCTACAATGTAGGTTAATCTTAATAGTCCGACTTTCGGCGCAATATAATGTATCTTGTTATTTATTCTACCATTTCATTTTTTTATATAACATTGTCTATTATCAGATACATACCAGCTATGTATTACACCGAAAATAATAATTATTACATATTGTACAGGTCACTAACTACTAGAATTCTCCCAATGAAACACCGACTAACCCTTGTACCATACACAGGAGCTGTATAATCACAGAGTACATTATTATATGTATAATTCTTGCCCCGCCGCGATCCCGAATGCGTGCGAAAGTATGAGGCCAAGGACTCGTGTCGTACAGCCAGTACGGATATGTATACATTTAATTGTAATTAATTCACACATAGACAACACAAATCTTTCTGCGACATAGCCATGTTTAATTTTCGGAACTTATATAGTAACATATGATTTTAAGCAAAATGTCGCGCAAACTTTGCTACTGCGATTTAGGGTCGAATGTTAGATAGTTCTGAAGTGCGCACCGGGTATCGCGGGTGAAAGGAAACAAAAGTCGGTGGATTAATATTTAATTTCTGTCATCGTCGCGGAACAGAAAACCTCATACAGATTGTCACCTCTTTTATTACAAATGAGGTTTTATCTTATTTTATTTTTATTATTGGTGACAAAACAAATTTATTGCAAAACTTTTGCCACTTTGACACAATTAAATCACAAAATTATACGCTTTTATTAAATATTATTACTGATCGTGTAAGTAAATGTAACTGTAAATAAACTTTGTATTTTTCTGTATTTATATGACGTGAAACGTCAGTCCATATTGCAGAAAACTTTACTATTTTTATTATACCTAGTCTAAACATAAACGAAACTATGGGGTCTCTAAACCCGGGAACACATAGTGACGACGCTATTGATTATTTTTGTACACGTGACACCAAATAAAAACAGGCCAATCACTTAATAATATATAGAATGCACTTAGGTAAGAGCTCACTCAGGTGTTCTTGAATACGGGCGTTAGTGTCTCAAAGTAGATTGAATTCTCAGACAAGGTCATCCCAGAGTCCAGCAACGAGACAATTACGTATACAATTAAACTACAAAAGTTTTATACGCACCTTCATAATCAAGTTGATCGGTTTGATCATTTTGATCGATTCGATCGATCCATTGGGACCTGTATAATCTCTTTTTATAAATAAAACTCATCATTGATTTATATGTCATGTTACCACATTTCACCAAAATCAGTTCCCACTTTTATGAATTAGATACTTGCGACAGAATATTCGCACATTTACAAAATTAGGTTTATTCAGGAGTAATAATTAACGTTGCAGATCCATTATTGTTTGGACAAGTAAATTAAGTTATGAGTGAGCTTCCATCGTATAAGCCTGAAGGTGAGCTATTAATTTAATCTTATATTTTTGGGGTCAGTGAGTAGCCGAATAAATATTCTTTACCCCAATTTAGTATAACTAAATAGTCTTTAAATTGACGTATTGTGAAGGTTAAATATCCAAGTGATATGCAGTGGTGGAGCTACGCTGCATAATTTTGTTTCCAGTATGAATGAGCCGACGCCACGGGTCGTTACTACAGTCTCGCAGAAAACCGACATAGTACTGCTGTTGCGTTTCCTACGGTGAGTGAGATATTCGAAGGCCCAAACCGCCTCCCCTTCACTTGTACCTTTCCTTTAAGGTCAGCAACGCGTCCATGATTCTACTGGTATTATGGGCGTTCATGGGCAGTGGAGATCACTTACCATTAGGTGACACACTTGCTCGCTTGCCGGCCTATACTGTAAAGATGTGATTGCTTAGTTGACCAAGTAGTACAATTGTTTAGGTGTGTGTAGATATAAAATATAAATCCAACGTAAGTTTAGATATACACTGCCATTCTTAAGGTCCAATGACGCGCTGCAAAACACGGTTGATATCTTTTAGTTCTTCTAGTAGAGTTTAGTAGAGAGCTACAACATCAGATAGCATTGTTACGAAGCAGACTCAATTTTGATTACATTGATGTTTCTAGTTCGAATCTCTGTCCATTATTACTAATACTTTACGTGATGTCTATACTAATTTCATGAACGTGACTGATAACTAAAATAGCTGAAGCAGCAATTTGTTTATATTAAGTGGAAATGGAAGATTACAGTAGGCATAAATTTTACTTCAAAGACAGCATGATGGGTATTTTTTTCCCGAGCTTGGCATACTCGGCAAAGTGACTGCACTATACCTGATGGTAAGCGTAGTGCAGTTCAAAAACCACCCCTATACCCGCCCTAACCAACCATCAAGTCATGTCGCAAGTCCCTTGGGAAAACCGGATATACACTGGCTGGTCTTGGAATGCGATCCACACAAGACGTGTGGATCACTATGGCATGTTTACGGTGGTCGTTATCCGGGCGGATATGAATAACCTACCACCAGCAGTGTCATTTTCTGTGGCATGTAAATAAGTTTTTAAAATAAAGGCCGGCAAACAAGTAAGTAAGTCATCTTATGGTAGATGATCTCCATCGCTCATGAATGCCCACAATATCCGAAGTCTTATGTACGCTTTGCCCACCTTAACGGAAAGTGATAATTAAACGGATTGGGAAAGGGAGAAGAATTTGGACCTCCGGATATCTCACTCACCATTAGATATTGCTAGAGTGTATACAACTGCGCGTCCCTAATCGCTTGCCGCGGCAGCCTATTGATTTGTTGTGCTTACCAAAAGCTAGACCGAATCTTAAACATAATTCTGTATTAGCCAGGTTATCCAGGACATACAACTCTCTCGGTCAGTCTGTAGATGTGTTCAGTAACTCATTGAGAACGTTTCAGACAGGTTTTGAAAGTAATCAATAGTAATGCCTTATAATAAATAAACAATCATTCATGATTGTATTTCTCCTCTCTTATAAGTTTCATTATATATTTTTTATTTTAATGTTATTCCTGACTTATCAAACAAATTTTAATTATTATTTCCATTTGCAATAATTATTTTCAATGCATGCTGGTGTGGCAGTGGCTTCTGAAGTTAATGCATTAATTATGTAAGTTACTTGAATTTTATTGTATTATTAAATTACCACTGATTGTCCCAAATAAAATAAATTGATATGATAAATATGTAAGTCGCTACTTTACGCCGGTTTTCTGTGAGACAGTGACAACATCCCGGTCGAGCCGACCCATTGATGCTGTAGACAAAACTGTCTACACAGTGGCTCAACCATGTAAAATGACATATTATGTCAGAAGGGACGAAACACGTATCACATTATTTAGTTAAATACTTCAGCATACTATGATGTAGAGTTAGAAGATAAGGAATCGAATATATCACAATGGCTCAATAGGAGATAGGGAGAAAATTTGTATTGTATTGAGAAACTAATTTGTACCCAATTAAGATACATTTATCGGCTTTATTGGGATAACATTCTATTTCATAAGATGATTATCCTTGGTCATTAAGCTTGATTAAGTTGTTCGGATTGGGGATTACTGCAAACTGACTTCCGGGTTTAATCGCTTTTCTAACATGCTTACAAGATTCCTATTCAGAATTAAAGAAAAAGAGAAAAGACCACAACAGGACTGACTACAGACTATAGACTGGTATTCATAGACTATTCGTGAACAAAATATTGCTTAAATTTATCATAATTTCATGCGAAACACGTTGCAAACTAGGAGCCTTTCTAAAATTTGACTTTAGCAAGTCATAAATAAATTTATATTCGAAGTGGCTGATCAAAATGTTCATATATGCCAAAGTTTAAAACATCATTTCTAAGAGGCGGTCTAGACGTGTAACAAGCTCTTTATGCAAATCAAATCGTCGAACTGTGATTTTCATACCGAGTAATTTTAGGTTTAACAATGAATTCGACGCCGGTTGCGCTGAACAAGGCTGCGATGCGAAAGTATGAGGACCTTGAAGTTCCATGCGATTTTATATTAGCCAGTTATGTATGGGTGGATGGCAGCGGAATCAACCTGCGTTCGAAAGATAGGACTTTCGACTTCGTGCCGAAGACCTATAAAGGTTAATGTGATGAGATTTTTTATTATTTAGAATAACTTATCGAGTTGTAATTTATTCCTCATAATATCCATATATTTTCGCTTTAATTCTATTGTATGTAATATAATTATTATTATGTTAAATTTCGTATCTAATGGGATTGATTATGATAGTGGCTTTAATAGATCGTTACATAGTGGTTTATGTTTAATGATCGGTGTTGTCAAGAAACTACTGGCAACAGACAAGAGTATTACTGCGATTAATAATTGAATGAGAGAATCTATTCCTCAATGTTATATCGAGGGTTAACGGTTCGAATGATTTTTAACAAGCAAGGGCCGATTTTTAATCCTACCTAATTCATCAGATAATAAAATATTAAATTGTCACGTCAAATGCACGGAGAAACGTATTTCAAATTGGCTGTCTTATACGCTGTCTGACGGTTAAAATTAATTCGGACATTGAAAAGTCGGCCCTTATATTTTCCGATTTTAATTAAAGATATCGAATCTTTAATTTCAAAAAGTTATACTTTGATATCTTAGTGTCTACAATTGAACTCATTCGCTATAAAATATAGGATTATAACTTCTGACGAAGACGCAATAATCCAGCACACAAGACTTTGAAGTCGAGAGTTTCGACACAATTTCGTATGAAATTCTATTGTAAGCACGAGCGTGTTTAACGTCTTGTACGGTTTAGATGTTAATTAAACAGTTTTATTGCTCGTTGCGTTATAGACTTGCCGATCTGGTACTTTGACGGCAGCAACACATCGCAAGCCACTGCCGACAATTCCGACACGTTTATCTTCCCGCAAGTGATTTACCACGATCCGTTTAGACGTGGCAGCCACATACTGGTGCTTGCCGACACGTACCAGCACAACTACCAACCGACGTGTGAGTACCATACGACCTTAATTCACTTTTATAAAATACCACAATTGCCACGACGTAATGGATGACACATAGCGTCTTCGTGCACGCAAGGCTTTTGTGGAAGGTATGTGTGGAATATTTGTTTTGGATGATTTGGACAAGTTGGTTGGTTAAGGGAATAAAGTTTGCGAGTCAAATTCTCGTTGTCTTTTGTTTGAAAATATGTTTTTTTTCTCGATATTATTTATCTCGCTTTGTTCAGTTGTTTATATAATCTACATTCTTGTTCATTATAGATGGAGAGAGTTTCTCGTAAGACACATGCGAGAACGTCAAGCGATTGTTTTTTCAAACTATACGATGCGGCCTCATAAATAAAAGTTCCATATTACGGGAAGGGAATATCCCGTGTCATGCAAAATACTCCCCATCTAATAGCGAGTTCACATAGTTTGATTTTAGAAGGTCAATTGACTTGAATCAACAAAATCTATTGGGTTTGTGTTATAATTTCGATTGAAGTCTGTTCAGACGGTTCAGATCGCATGCAATTTCGCAATCGATCAATTACAGTCTAACTATGTGAGCTCTCTATGGGACTTGCTTCATTTTATTTAACTGTTTTTGAATGTTGATAAATTTCTCTCATAGTATTATTCTTTAAAAAATCAAATGACTACTGTGACCTAACTTGAGTTCAATGACTTGAATTTTGAATCCTTTTCTAATCATACAAAGTAATATACTTTGTCCGTGGTTTATTACCACAACAATTATATATTTTCACTTCATTTATATGTTTATTTATAAACCCTTTATTGTACATCTTAATTAGCAAGAGAATGAAAGATACTGAAGAAATTAAAAAATTAAAAGAAGTAAAGATTCCGGTCTTATCCGACCGATCTTCCAGACAACCTTTGGATGGATTGGATTTAGCACTGGATTTATTTTTATAATTAATTATTAGAATATCAGCATTAATAAGACATATTCTTTAAAGATTTTAGTAAGTTAACTATTATGGTTTAAAAGATAGAACCCTCAAAAATAGGACTGACAGACAAACAACGCAGACTTAGTAAAAGGCTTCTATTAGCATCCTAGTGTTACAGAACCCTAAAACTAAATAATTTTATGAATTACGAAAAGCGATTAAGCGTGGATTACGCCATCTTTCGGTTAATGTTAGTTATGTATTATACATTAGGTGTAAATATAAACTTTTGATAAGTAACCACTTATCAAACTCCCAAATTTATCTTTTCCTTTGAAGATACTAATGATCATGAATTTGATACTACATATATGTATAATTTCTGAAGAAGGCAGTGGACATTCTGTGCCAGTGCCGACAAACATTGATGTACATGTATATACAAGCAAAGGATCACATTGAAATAAAACTAATTTGAACCGATTTTATCACGATTTTTTATTTCATTTTGATCCCGACGTTTCGAAAGCTTTTCAGCCTTCGTGGTCACGGGGGGACTTCCAGTCCACAAACCAACAAGCTTTCAAAACGTCGGGAATCAAAACAAAATAAAAAAACCGCGATAAAATCCGTTTAAATAAGTTTTATTTCAATGTGTAATATTCGCGTAAACATAAGAAATCATTATGTAAAGGATCACGTGAATTAAATGCTAAATTTATTTTTAATACTACCAGAATATCAAAATCTGTAAATATCGCGAACCATTGCTCCTTACAATAACTTTAACATTAGTCGACGGATGCTGCAATCCCAACTAAGTACACGAGATAGTCATACGTCTTTTAAAATCCTCCTAAAGCTCCTTGTGTGACAGAGAGCTTGCGCGCTTAATGCATACAATAACTACCCTCGCGATTCAAGAATATTACGCCTCTGAGGGATGTTTATTACAAAACCGGTCAAGTAAGAATCGGGCTTGCGCACTGAGGGTTTCATACTCCTGCCCTCAATAACATTTCGTTATTTTTATTATTAGACCAGGTCGCTCGCCTGATGATAAGTGTCACGCCCGCCCATAAACAGAAGCAATATCACTTTGAAATAGAAAGCACTGCATGATATTGGACTATGCTCATCGCCCCGAGGCATAAGGTATATATTAAATTTCGTAATGCTCAGTAATAAAGATAAAACGGTGGTACCAACCTAGACGGCCTCTCGCATGTGAGGGACATATCACCTAGTAATTTTAATTGATAAAGCGTTCGTTAGAAAGAAAGAATGAAAGAAAGAAAGCATTTATTGGTAAGTTAAAGCACTGGTTCACGTAGGTAATAGGAAATTCTTTACCTGTTTTAGTTCTGATAATTGACGAAACAACTTATAAAATGGTTATTTAATGACCACCATGAGAATATTTCGCCTATGTAGGCGTAATACTTTATAAAATGAGAGTAAATTATAATTTATTTTACTGAAACCTGAAGTTTCAATTAATTTTCCACAAAAGGTGGCCGCATCTGCGCGAGGAAATTACGAGCCAAAAGAGAATAGAACGATTGAAGCCTTGCTCAAACGTAGTCCGTTCAATGTAAATAGCTCTGACTCGCCAAGACTTACTTTGATTTTCTAGTTGGTTAAACGCGAACCATTTAAAAACTTCTTGCTTATATAATTTACTATTACTACGGGGACTAGAGATGTATATTTAAAGAGGTTGACTTGTGAATTTTATATCAAAGAATACGATATTTTAAGGTTTACTTTGACGGAGACTATCAAGCGTGTATTATTGCTTATTCTGTCTTTCCTTTATAGATTACCAGTTCATTGATCACGCTGGGTTATATTAAAATTATTTTCAGTAGAAAGTAGAATATTAGAATACGTTGTTGTCGTTTTGATTTTTTTTTCTCGAAAGACTTTTTCAGTGTACAACATTTTGATACTAAATTTTCTAAAACTTTTATGTGAATAATAATGGCAAAACTATGTGTCTGTTAGACACAATATGATTTCCCAAAATCTAAAGTTTAGTCTCACACTTGCTCTCTCATGTCTGTTAAGAGCTCGGTAATATATTCAATGTATGGTGTAAAATGTTATGTTAGCCTGTTGCGGTCCATTGTTGTTCATGAGTCTCTCCAAATAATCGCCATTCCGGTCTTGGGCAGCCCAAATCAGTCGCAAATATGGTTTCCATCTCCAAACTTGCTATGAATGAAAACGGCTACTGTACTTATTAGTTTGTAACATAATTATGTATATTTTAAAATTTTATCGTTAATATTATTTTATTGACAAAATTAATGTAATCATACTAAATTAATAATAAAAAAATATTTATAATACTTGAATGCTTTATAGCGAGCAATTATCGTAAAAACTGCGTGATGCTGTGTGAAAAAGGCGAGGTTGAAGATCCGTGGTTTGGGTTTAATCAAGAATTCTTTCTTACCACGACTGACGGGCGGCCGCTGGGTTGGCCCGCCGGCGGGTTTCCGGCTCCACCCGGGCCCTACTACTGTGCTATCGGAGCGAACAAAATAGTGGCACGAGATCTCATGGAGGCGTTTTACAGGTAAACATTATGGAAACTTTTATTTCCGTTCGCAAAGTCTATAAATCTCAATGTGTACAGCGTAATTATAAATGTTAGATATAGTGTTGATGTTGTATTTTTGGCGACTGTAAAAAGGGGAATAGGATTTTAACTAGTACACTTTTATTTCTCTTATTACGCTATATTAACGCCAGTTGTGGATAGATTTAAAACCAGGTGCGAGCAGAATTACTAATAGGTAGGGAGCCCTAGAGTAGCTGATCCACTTGACTACTATCAAGCTCATTTTCCGTGAGTAGCTTCGTTTCGATGAGACGCCCAACAATTCCCTATGCGAAAATTCTCTACTGTGGTAGCTAACAGAGGTAGCAAGGATTAAATATGTCGATTTGATGAGTCCCAAAAATTTATTACTAACAGGTTATTTTTTTGTTAAATCTGATGATAATTATCTAAATTATTCGAAAAGATATTTGTCCTACAAAATGTATGGTTTGATCAAAGAGTCCCCCCCTTCCAACATGTATCGATAACGAGGTCATCAAAAATGATTACTAACCGGCTGCTTTTTTTTTTATTACTTACTTAATATGTATATAATTCAACAGTCATATTGTCCTACAAATTGCGTGGTACGTTATCCCGGTCCTACGCTCAGAAATTGTTAATACCACAAGACCATTTTTCTCATTACTAACTGTAGGACAAAAGTATTACATAATAGGTTAGTGTGTTCTCTATCCAAATCCAAATAATGTCCTACAAGAAAACAGGTATGTATCACTAGTCCGACAAGAATTGTAATTTTTTCATTTTCCTACTTGTAACATAAGAGACAGTGAAAACACCTTTTTTTAAATAACTTATTTTTTTTGTAAACTAGTACAACAATTAAGTAAATAAATACAGTAGCTACAAAAATGTATTATTTATTTAAAATTTATTATGTATTTACATATAAAAAAAACAATGGCTTGCAACTCCGGGAGTGCCGGCAGAAGTGAAAACTTAAACATTAACGTTGTGCATTTTTGAATATTTTGGAATGAAGAGGGAATAATTTCACACGAATTGCTTTATTTATCAGCATAAAAGTACTATCATTTACATATGTGATTGAACACAATATTCATTTATTGCGCTATCGTACACAAAAATATCAATTTATATTACATAACAAAGTCCGGTCAAAGTCCTGTCAAAGTCCGTTTAAAGTCCGGTCATAGTCCGGTCAAAGTCCAATCAAAGTCCGGTCAAAGTACACACTATCGTAGAAAAAAATTACAATTTAAATTACAGTACCTGGGCGACCGAGCTCTGCTCGGGTGAAAAAAAAAGTAGTATTATTATTCGCCAATAGATGTCAGGAATTAAGTCGAACCTCAAAGCAAACACTCATTGACTTCGTGTTACTTAACAACGCCATCTGCTGTTGTGCTCACAAAAAAAGTAGTATTATTATTTGCCAATAGATGTCAGGAAGAGTCATATTTTTCTTCCAAGTTTATGTTTAAGTTTATAAAACACGAACAAAATGACATTTTCTAAAAATGATTCCTAGCTAGATCGATTTATCGCCCCCGAAACCCCTTATATACTAAATTTCATGAAAATCGTTAGAGCCGATTCCGAGATTCCAATTATATATATATAATATGTATATATATATACATATACAGGACAATATGACTGTTAAATTATATGAATATTAACTAAGTAAAAACAAAAAATCCGCTGGTTAGTAATCATACCTATTGGAAGGAGGGGCTTCCAATAGGTATCGATAACGAGGTCATAAAAAATGATTTGAATATTGTCCTACAAATAAAATAATAAATTTTTGAGTATCATCAAATCGAAATATTCTATCCTTGCTACCTCTGTTAGCTACCACAATAGAGAATTTTCGCATAGGGAATTGTTCGGCGTCTCATCGAAACGAGGCTACTCACGGAAAATTAGCTCGATAGTAATCAAGTGGATCAGCTGGCCCAGGGACTCCGGACCAGTACCTTGTATGCCAGAAGATAATTCTTCAAAAGATGGACTTTGGGGACCATCAAATCAGTAATATTCATATTTATCATCAATTATTGCCCATCCGAAATAATTACATACATGTTGGAAGAGGGGGACTCTATGATCAAACCATAAATTTTGTAGGACAAATATTTTTTCCAATAATTTAGATAATTATCTTAAGATTTAACAAAAAAATAACCTGTTAGTAATAAATTTTTGGGACTCATCAAATCGACATATTTAATCCTTGCTACCTCTGTTAGCTACCACAGTAGAGAATTTTCGCATAGGAAATTGTTGGGCGTCTCCTCGAAACGAAGCTATTTACGAAGATTCTGCTTGATAGTAATTATTTTTACATCAAGGATCTGTACTACTACTTTTGAGCGTAGGACCGGGATAACGTACCACGCAATTTGTAGGACAATATGGCTGTTGAATTATATACATATTAAGTAAGTAACAAAAAAAAAGCAGCTGGTTAGTAATCATTTTTGATGACCTCGTTATCGATACATGTTGGAAGGGGGGGACTCTTTGATCAAACCATACATTTTGTAGGACAAATATCTTTTCGAATAATTTAGATAATTATCATCAGATTTAACAAAAAAATAACCTGTTAGTAATAAATTTTTGGGACTCATCAAATCGACATATTTAATCCTTGCTACCTCCTGTTAGCTACCACAGTAGAGAATTTTCGCATAGGGAATTGTTGGGCGTCTCATCGAAACGAAGCTACTCACGGAAAATGAGCTTGATAGTAGTCAAGTGGATCAGCTACTCTAGGGCTCCCTATCTATAAGGCTTTGCTTCATTGAAGCAAAGTACATTGCTGAGCTGGGGCCTGATTTCGGCGTCAATGTACCACAGAGTTGTGATGTGTTACATAAGCAGAAATAAACATTTTATCTATCTATTTAAGAAATATTTTTATTGTCGATTGGGTTTACCTCAATCGTAGTCCCATATAAAAATTCCAAATGTCCCAAGAAAAACGGCACGACTATAGCATAGACATGTACAGATAACACAGGAAAACGCAATCGACAAAATTACAGCGCGCTGGGTTCTGTGTATTAACTTTGTAAATAGATGTACCTATACGTAATATTATTATGTAGTTTAGTTGCAAAATATAAATGTTTTAACGTGCTTATTCTTGAAATCACTTGAAATATATTATCATAACAAATCGAATTCATTTTGAAAATGCTTCTGTATACCTAATTGATGAATCATTTTAAAGTAAAACGTACAGTATATAAATTTATTAATTCAAGCAAATGTTATCTATCATGTAGGAATGAAAAGGAATTGTGGTGGAATATGGGTGATTTAAATATAGAATCACCTTTATTCAGCTACGGTATAAAAAAATATGAAAAAAAAATATCTTTTTGAGATGTAAATTACATGTAAAATACTCACATACAAGTAAAATATTCTCTTTATTAAATATACACTGAGATTTATATGGATTTTGATAGGTCGAATTGCGTACATCTGCCGTTGTTGCTCTCGGAAGTTTATTACAGTCCTTGTTTGCAGTTAATAAGCAGAATCAAGCGGTGTGCTCCCTATATTGAAGTGATGCAAAAATGATGAATATATAAATGTAGTGGAGTGCCTGGAGCATTCAAAACCGTAAAACCTCGGATTAGAGTTATAGTGAATGAATTAATATGATCGATGTGGGATATTGTTTTTTAAACTATAAATTGCAATGTTTACCCAAAAAAAATTGTGCAAACCATTGTTTCATTGTTTAAAAAAAATATTATGAAAAATTAATGTTTGACCATATATTTTCACTTTAAACAGTTTTTTTTTATTTATATGTTAAATCTTACCTGAGTATTCTTATCTTATCTTATCTTGTCTTTTTACGGATTGATTTACACGATTCAGTAAAAGTATTTAAAAATATCAATGAAGACCCCAATAATATATTGCAAGCAGGTGTAGCATGTATTTTGAGTTTATATGGAGCTCCGTCTAAAACTTATGATTTAAATACATTGAGGTTCAATTCTTTCATAAAAGCAACAGCCAAAAATACGAGTGTTCTTTTGTCATCACTGCCTCCAACAACTGATGCAGCGTTTGAGCACCTTAAAAGAGTGTACCTACAAATTCAGATATGGCTAGGAAATGACGTAGTTATTGAAAATTGGGGATGGAAGTATTCCAATAACATGTACATCCCAATAACAATGAAATAATTACCTGCTCCGGATAATTTATTGCAAATGTTATTTTGTAATTGCAAAAAGGGATGTGGAGCTGCGTGTGGATGCCGAAAAAGTGGTTTATACTGCAGTGTAGCATGTTTACAGTGCAGCGGAAATAGTTGTTCCAATACTTCACCTATTATACAGATAGATGAAGTAGAAGAAAATATTTGATGTAGACAACAATCTATAATTATAAAATAACATGTCCTGACTGACTGACTGATTCATCATCGCCGAGCGCAAACTATCAAGGCTACAAGCATGAAATTCGGACTGTATATTCATTTTGTTATGTAGGCATCCACTAAGAAAGGATTTTAGAAAATTCCACCCCTAAGGGGTCAAAATAGGGGATGATAATATGTATGAAAGTCCATCATTTTGAAAGTTACATAAACAAAATTTTGTATTTCGATTATTGACGTTAAACAAATAAATACGTGTTTCAGGAATTTTGGAAATTTTATTTATTAAGGGATGAAAAAGGGGGTGAAAGTAAATGCGAAAGTGAGTTTGTTTGTTACGCTTTCACGCCTAAATCACTGAACCGATTTTGATGAATTTATCTACATAGACCGATGGGATCCTGGAGACGGTTACAGGCTACTTTTATGCCGGAAAATGCTGTTCACGCGGGCGAAGCCGCGAGCAAAAGCTAGTGTAATTTATTTAAATAAACTGATTTTGTACTATTTTTTTTTTCTTTTCATTAGTCGTAATTAATTACCTTATTTTTTAAATGCACACAATAGAGTACGTTTCATTTATAATTAAACTGGCCGAGAAATTCCATTGTACATAGCAGCTGTCGCTCCGCTCTCCCCTCCACGTTTTTCTACCTGTTCGAGATCCCTACTGCTATTTTTATACACAGGTATCTTTGAAAAATGTTCCTATATGTCTACTAAGATTTAACATATAAATAAAAAAAAAACTACTGTTTAAAGTGAAAATATATGGTCAAACATTAATTTTTCATAATAATTTTTTTAAACAATGAAACAATGGATTGCACAAAAAAAAATTGGGTAAACATTGCAATTGATAGTCTAAAAAACAATATCCCACATCGATCATATTAATTCATTCACTATAACTCTAATCCGAGGTGAAAACCCCCAGGCGCTCCACTAATGTGTAAATAAGTATATCGTTTAACCCTCGAGTCTTTAAACATTTCTCGCAGACTTGTCTATATAAAATCCTTAATCAAGGAATGTAATAAAATATCGTGAGTCGACTGGTAACGTATATACTATACTAGCTTTTGCTCGCGGCTCCGCCCGCGTGATCGGCTTTTTCCGAGATAAAAAGTAGCCTATGTCCTATTCTGATATATAAGCTATATTATTGTAAAGTTTCATTAAAATCCATTCAGTAGGTTTTACGTAAAAGAGTAACAAACATACATCCATCTATCCATACTTACAAACTTTCGCGTTTATAATATCTATTAGTAGGATACTAAATATTCTTCTTATTTTTTCCCCTGCTACTTATAGCCTTCCTTCCAATATTGTCCTTTCTTTCTAATACGTATTTTAACCGACGATCGTGCTTAATTCGACGAGATTATTTGTTTTCTTTTAATTGTATTTTTAAGTAGTCCAAATGTCGACCAGTTTGGAAGATTCTTTTTTATTTTAAAGAATGTAGCTATTTTACGCCAAAAGGGTTGAAATCGGAAGGTGAAAGATTATATGCTGCTTCAACGGGCTAACTGAAATACATCAGTGCTTATAAACTGCTGCTTGGCGGCAAAAATAGACAAAGCGGTGTTACCAACACATACGACCCATCATGGGACCCACCATTTTTGTGTTTGATCCTCAATATACTTTATAATTCAATTTGTTCATATGTATTCGCTTAAGAAAGAATCGTCAAGTTGTCTTCACGAAGACACTATGTCAGGACAAGACGTCGTCATTGGGGTTGATTTAGAATACTTTATAGCTTAAATGATTGTTTATTTACCAATCCCATCCCAAATCCCAAATACCCAAATTGTCTTTCGAATTAATACTCGAAAGATAATCAAAATTATGTACTCAAATATTTTGTTTTTGCATTACATAGATGCTGTCTCTTTGCTGGTATACAATTGAATGGCATAAATCCTGGGACTACACCTTCACAGTGGAATTTCCAGGTAACCTACATACTTCTCGACCAATTTTTTTTTATTTTCCTTAATAAAAAAATATTATTAAGCGCTTGTTTAACAATGCCCAACTAAGCCTTATAGAAAATATAAAATAGCAAACTCATCATCTGTCAACATACATGAAGCAGAATGTGTAAAATTTTGTGTTAAGTTAGCTGCGTTAACTGGGTGCTAAATATTTTGAAGTACATTGTGAAACAGGCCCTAAATGTTTCATAATGTCTGTCGTATCTTAATCAGCTATCACAATTTTTGTGCAAAATAAATTTATTTTAGATTAAATAAGTCTTAGATCTTTAAAACAATAATACATTCGACTCAGCAGCATGTAGTATTAAAAGCGTATTAATATTCTCAACTTAGTGCTTGTGGCGCCAGTTGAATACGTAGTTGAGAATTTGCGCATTTTCCTATGAACAAGTATCCCATAAAACTTGCAATCTCTTATATCACGGCTGATTAAATTTCCTTATTGAATACCAAATTAGGTTGGGCCAAGCCCGGGATTAAGGTCTGCCGACGATCTGTGGATGGCTCGATATATTTTGGCACGTTTGGCTGAGGAGTACGGAACAGTGGCTACGTTTGAACCTCAGCCTGTACCAGATTGGCCGGGGAACGGGACGTTTGTCTACTTCTCATCTAAAGATATGAGGGAAGATGACGGTATAATGTGAGTAGTCATTTTTTCTCGAACTTTGCTGACCCACTGTCGTGTGTCTAGATTCTGTGCAAAGACATTGTACTGTAGTAAGAAATCTTTGGTGTATTCTAGATACTTAATTATGTTATTCCTAAACAATAATAGTATATGTATTTTTATAATTGGGCACGTATGTATTTTGAAGCGCCTGTAGTTTTAAGGTACCTTTGAAGTCGGTAGCATGGTGTGTCCCACTGGGTGGTGTATTAAGATAGTTCGACAAAAATGGGTAAGTCGGAACACCGCACACCGGGCGGTCATATATCAACCATCAAGTGACTGTCAAAGCAACGTGAACTGCTTGTTATCTGCTGACTCACTGAATGATAATATTATCTTTTTCTGGAAAGAAAGTCTACATTCACAATGACCTTATTTCCTTTAATATGGTTAGTAAGAAAATGAATGTCATACGACTGCTAATATTTTAGTTACTTCTGAAACGATATTGTATTGTAGACATTTAAAGTGTGTAGATGGGGGTGTTTGTGTTTTAGGGCTGTTTCTATCAGTTATTTCATTTGGTTTAAATGTTGTCCTTGTTCCCGAAACAAATGAGTTACGTAATAGTTTTATGTAAGTCAATTGTGTTTACGATGTCATAAAATTTTATTTTTAATGGTATTAAAGAGTCGTAATTCTAAACGGCTTCACAGAGGAAATAACGAAACAATTTATAAGCAATTAAATTTGAATTTAATTATAGGATTTGTACTTATTGTTCTTTATACTAAAGAAAGTCAACTAACATTTATAAGTTCATATGTATAATTAGGTTAGATATTAAAACTATCAAGTTCTCTGATCAATATTATTTTAGTCTATAAAATTAAACATATATTTCCTAACATTTAGTGCCTAAATTAAAAATAAAAAACGCCTGAACAATATCTAAATTACATTTAATTAACAAAATATAAGACATCCGAAAACAAAATTATCACACTATTAATACACATGGAGTAGTGATGTTCAAGTACAAAACATATCGATATTTTTACCGATATAATATATCGAAATATTGTATCGATATTTAGCGATATATCGGTCAAAAATATCGATATTTTCGATATATCGAATTGTAGGAAGCAAAAGACTTTATTGGGAGTAAATTAATATTGAGTAGCTAAAAAAAAAACAACATCCAATACTTATTCTGGTATTTGATGTTGTTTTTTTTTTAGCTAAATCCGATACAAAAAAGTCTTTCAGATGCCACAGAGCTGTAATAATGATTTTTCCTTAATATTCTACGATATCCTTATTTCGATATATCGGATAAAATATATCGATATTATATATCGACTTCAATGATTCGATAATATCGCATTGATTCGATATATCAAATAAATGTATCGATATTTTATCACATATCGATACATATCGAGCACTCCTGACATGGAGAAGCGTAGCTATGTCAAATTGGCACTTCCGTAATTTGTCGGTTAACATTTAAACGGCCATTTTGAAATGGACACTTAGGGTATTTCACAAAACGGATTCTAACTTTAAACTAGGTTTCTAACAATCGTATAGTATCTATGGTATACTATGGTATGTTATATAATAGTATCTATGGTAACTCATACAAACTGGCAAATATAAACCTAGTTTAAAGTTAGAATACGTTTTTTAATAAGAGATGAAATTACACCAAAACACGTCAAACCATGCAAGTCGCTCCGTCTATTTATTTGTATAATATCAAACAAGAAGATGCTCAGAAATATGAGAACGTTATGCTATTGTTGTTCAGAGTGATCGAACGGGCAATAGACAAGCTGGCTCGCCGTCACGGAGCTCACATCAATGAATACGACGCCAACAACGGCGCGGACAACGCTCGTCGACTAACCGGCAAAAACGGGTTGCCACACATACGAGATTTTACTGCAGGTAATGAGTAAACATGAAATGAAATTAGTTTTCGTACTCCATCTGTAGTTAAAAGCAGCGATAGCTCAGCGGGGAGTGGTATGGACTGTCGAGACGAAAGTCGCAGGTTCGAAACCAGCCCCAAGAGCATACACCACTGACTTCTAAGTTACGTGTATAGATATTAATTGTTAATTATCGCTTGCTTTAACGGTGAAGGAAACATCGTGAGGAAACCTGCATACCTGAGAATTCGATAAGATTTTTTCAAAGGTATGTGAAGTATGCCAACCCGCATTAGGCCAGCGTGGTGGACTAAGGCCTGATCCCTCTCATTCAGTAGAGGAGGCCCGTGCCCAGCAGTGGGACGAATATAATATATAGGGCTAATAAAAAAAAAATCTGTAGTTAGTTTTTCATTACATGATTTAAAATGTAATCGAACTGAAATCAAACATTTTTATTCATAAATTCAGTTTCAATCAAAACTAATCAAATATTTGTTTATTATTGCTGTGTAGGTACCTAACTTTCTTTTTACATTTTCATTATTATTATTCCTAACAATACAATTATTATCTGTACGTTTACTCTTGTTAAAAAAACGAATTGTATAATATATATACAAAGCTGTTATTAAATTAGTTGTGGGTTAAAGACTGCTTAGATTTCCTAAGGGTATCGCTGAGACTCTGTGCTCGATGACATATAAATGCGTGCAGCTGTTGATCCTGGATAATAGGCGTTGCAGTTACGAGTGTGTCTCTCGTCAATTTGAATACGACTTAGAAATTTCATCGTCAAAAAATATACGTGTACCAGTGGTAGAACTGTACTGTAGACAGCTTTGTCTACAGTATAAATGGGGCGGCACAATCAGAGCGTCATCACTGACTCACAAAAAACTTATATGAAATAACAGCTTTATTGTTGAGATTGCAGTCGAATGATCCACTCTATATAGAACGTTGCTGAGTGTAATTTGTGTAATGTGATTTTTAGTGAGTTAATTTTTAAAACGAATTATTGTGATGGAATTTAAAAAACAAGTGTTTGCTTCAAAAAAGCAAACGGAACTCATGTCACCCGTCTTTCTTAGAAAATCACTTCCTGGCGAATAATATTCGTGTGCTCTGTTCATGACATAAATTAAATGCCTGTTTCACGTTTCACCTTTGAGTGCTACTTACCATATAAAATATGACACGTTCAAGTAAATAATACACATTCTGAAATGTAGGTACCAAAACAAAGATGTTTACAATGTACTTTCAAAAATGCCAGTGTTGTACGCTAATTGGTGGATTTTATTCGAATGTTGTGAAATAGGACCTTAATACTTGAAATTTGATTTATTAGTAATATATTTTATATAATAATAATACGAAATAGAAACTTTTTTTCGAAAATAGAGTTAAAATTAATATAATAGCATTATTATAATTAATAATAAAGGTATTATTAATATAATATTAATATTTTCGTCTCTTTTTTTATTTGATTGAATGACGAGACGGGCAAGGCACTCGCTTAATGGTAAGCGCCACGCCGAAACATAAACAGAAGCAACACCATACAGAACTTAGAATTACAAGGCACTAATGTAAATTTATTACCACAAATCAAGAAAACCCCAATCCATGTGTTCATAATCAAAACCATTCAACTCATTCTTTGAATTGTGTTATTATTCGTCAGTACTATAAACATCGATTATTTAATCACAAACCATATTTATACGCGTCCGATATTCAACTATTGCAACGAGGTGCTCAGATACTACCGATTATCCGCATTCTAATAGATACAATAACACTCGAATAGTACGTTTCCGCTAAGCGAATAACATCCAAATATATAAGGACTCAGTTCGCGGCTTAAATATTTCAGCTGGTGAGTGATATGATCCAGTTTTGCACCCATTCCGTCTGATTCGGTGCCAATCTTTACCTGACAGATGCATTGCGGTGATAGAATTGATGATAGTATGATTATGATGATAGATTATCATTATGAGAAACCGTGAGTCCCTCATAGTTCCTGATACCTACGATACAGCTTATACCAAGTGTGCGGTGTGGACTATCTGTGTGACTATATATTATTTCTTATAATGTATTCACATAGGTAGTTATTTTATTTTTATCCGTCTAAATTTAAGCAGTTTTTTATTAGCTTGAATGACTAAACAAGCAGGTCGCTCGCCTGATGGTAAGCGGTAACCACACAGAACCCTGAATTACAAAACAATGCATGGCACTGGACTGAAACATAAGTTATTAAGTCTCATAATGTCCAGTAATTTCAAGGGCTTCAATGTCTTTCAAACCAAAGCACAACAGTGCTAACATACTGCTGATTAGTGGTAGAAATAGGTAATACGATGGTACCAAATCAGACGGACTCTCGCATAGGAGAGGCCTACCACCTTGAAAAATAGGTAACATTAAGATGAAATTCAACCTATTTTCAAGACGAACTAAATTAAAATAGCTTACTGTAAAATCTAAGAATTCAAAGCTAATTAATAAAAACGAAACAAAAGTACTCCAATGACTACTTCAAAACCCACATACATCTTAGGTATTAAGTGAGCCAATTTAGTTCTGTGAAACTAAAACTAGAAGTCATGTCTTTTAATTCAGTACCAATGATTTGACCTGTGTAAATTATATTTTTGTTATGGTTAGTATAAAACAACGGAACACCAACAAGCACCTATCAACCAAGTGCCATTTTACGTCTGCATCGAGTGGTTAGCAAACGTTCCCGTGTATGACTGTATGTAGAGTGTGTACAATGTACATATTGGTTACTGCGGTATAATGACGTCAATCAAATCAATTTACGTATTCCACGTGCGGGGTTACTATTACGAAAGAGTGAGAAAGGGGCAAACAATATTATTTATGTTCGCAATAATCTAAATTTAAATACGTATATTATGGATCGCCTCATTCGGTCACGTTTTGAGGAAATCGCAGGAGTACGTCATTCACAGATGCCTAAGCCAGATCATACTACGGGTAAGATCCCGCGGGTGGCCTAAAACGCGTTGGCTTGAAGTATTACAGAGACATATGGTTTCACCACAGAGGATGCTCAAGATTTCGCGGAGTGGAAGCCTTTAAGTAGGAAGGCGGACCGTGGTACTAGCCAGATAAGGCCAGGCAGAAAAGAACATGGATCGCCTCACTGGTCTTTTGGCAGCGTAATAAGGACCTGTGCTCAATTCCAAGGCCAAGCAATCACAATTGTTTAAATTTTCGATTCGAAAAATCAATCATGAATTTTGTCTGGTATTGAAATCTGTACCCACTATGTCGATAGGCTCGGCTCATATTATATCATGGGACGAAAATAAGTTCGGCGAAAGGGAGTTTATTTATAAATAATAAGTATTAAAATGGTATTATAAATTGACAAAGAGTGTTAGGTACTTAGAACGATATCTGTAAATACCGGAAAATAATTTGATCATACATAGGTATCCGCTCGCTAAATAAGATACTTAGCCAGATTGTAGCACCATAAACACATAATATAATAGAATAAATATGTAATAAGTTACAGCCAATCACAATACATTAATTCTTCTTCTTCCACCAGCCCTTATCCCGCTCGCAGTGGAATCGGTGCTCTTAATACATGGTACAGATTTTATAGTTAGTTCTTACGTCTGGCCGCCTGCTTGACATCAACACCTCTGAATAGAAAACACAAGCAGACCCGAAACAAATATTTGTGGATCACACAAACATTTGTTTCGGTTCGGGAATCGAACCCGCTGCCACTCGCTTGACAGCCGGCTACTCGCCCACTGCGCGACGGTGACTTTCTCGATGTTGTTCTCGTGTATAGTGTCATATTAAACCAATGATATAACGATAAAGAGGATATTAGCGTATAATATCCTTAATATGACAAACGAAAATGCGGTTTTAATGACGGTTTATCTTGGTATAACGAGCAGAGCGCTGTGCCAAGTAGTGCTATGCAATTTAAAGTTTTTGGTGGTTTTACTACTGTTTATGGGCGGAAGTGGCGTTTACCACCAGCCAAGTGACCTGCTTATCTCGTGCATTCAGTGGTATAAAAATATCAACGAGATATTTGGAACAGTTTTCTTTTAAAGTTATGGAAACTTCTTTCAGTGTATTCGAAATACAATACCCTTACTCCTACTATTATTTCCATCTTATGGTTGCCTGTAAGATGCCTGCCCTGAGCGATAAGACCGCAAATTATACTATGTCTATTGTTTAATGTTATTCCTATTTTTATCCAAGCAATGCAGACAAACAATGAGTTTATCGGTGGTCACCAGAATCATACCAGCCTATGTAAATGCTTCTTCACACTCCAAAGAGGATAAAAGCAAATCAAGGAACAGGCGGTACTATTGTACTCCCTAGTGCACAATATGGAATAAAAATAAAATAAAAATACGAAACGTCGTAAATCGTAGCATGTCCTAGATGCAGTACCCGACTGACGATGGTCAAGTGTCTGTAGATAGACTGTGAAATCAAGCGTTAAAACCCATTATAGTGAATGGATGTCCATTTTAGTACAAGTATCTGTTGTATAATATTTTTTTGTGTACTTAATAAGGCACTACATTGATACTTTGAATATATGCACGTGTTAAAGATTTGAATAGCTCTTGCAACGGTACTTTTTGCAGTCGGCATTGAACTATATTTTGTTTGAAATTTTAAATTCGAAAGAAAATGAAGTAATACTTCATTTATCACACTTTATACGTCATTAAAGATTAAAGACAAGCGAACTGGTAATACCTGAATTATATTTGATGAGGAGTTTATTAAGGCCATATGGTATTTAAAAAAAACGTAATAAGTTTTTTTTTTATTAGTTTTATTTTAATGTGTAATATTCGCGTAAATGTAAGAAACCATCATTTAAATTTATTTATTTAAAGATTAATCTTACATCTCATTCATTTGAGTAAATATTAATATTAACTTAGCCACACAACATGTCCAGAAAGCCAATGGTGTCTTTAAGTGCCCCAATTTTCGTCTGCTTGTATTTCCTTGAGTTCCTGTATTATCGATAAAAGTAAATTTACTTGCCTCAAAACTTGTTGCCTTTAAAAACGTTGAAGAAAGAATACCTTAGCGCTGTTTTTATGAACCTAAACGATGATATGAGCTGTTCTCTCGCCTGACGTAAACGTCACGCCTGTGCATTAACGCAAACAATACCACGCAGAATGTTGTATTTCAAAACACTCCATTACACCGTACTACGCTCGTCAATCCGAGGCATAAGATGTAAGTATCATAATGCCCAGCAATTTCACTGGATTCAATTGCCATCAAACTGAAATACAACTATGTTTACACATTGCTGTCAGGCCACAGAAATAGACAAAGTCGGTCGCCCAGACGGTCTCGTGCATACGAGGGACTTACCACCTAGTGTAGTTAGTGCTGATAAACGTGTACATGTGTCATATTTAAATAGTGTTCTGTATTTTGCTAACTTTGAAGAATACCTATCGGTCATCACCAGAAAACACTGTGTAACTGTTATTAGTTTCAGGCGTTCAATACAATAGGTGCTATAGCTAAATAATCTAGATAATCTAAAACTAGTGGCGGTATTGTCTGAGTTTCGGAATTGTTTTATAGAAGAAAAAAAGGAAAAGAAGTTATTAAAACCGCAATCGTCATAATAAAACCTTTTCAAAATTTATATATGTCAATAACTACTAAAGCTAGAGGATCACGAATTTTCGTCGGATTATAGTTTGTGTAATGTGGGGGCCCGCTAAAAAGGACTTTTGGAAATTGACATTTTAAAGGGGAAGGGGAAAACGGTGGTTTACGCGGTCGGAGCCACGGGCACCAGTTATTTGATTATTTTACTGTTTGTACCCTTGGTTGGATAACATTCCAAACTTTCTGGTTTAACTTTTTTCTAATTTCAAATCCACTGTCATTCAACTTTTCCTTTACATACACGAAAATCTACTGCGAATAAAAAACTAAGTAATTAACAAAGTACATATAATAATGAAGTGATATATTATATAACATTAGCACCATGAACGTTTGTTAAACTGTATACACTATTCAATTCCACACACTATAAGATCCAGATTAAAGAAATCCTATATTGAATAAAATTTACAAGCCAATAAATTCGTTTCTACTCTTTATTGGAATTTCTCGAACTTTGTGTAAGAGCCACAAAAGCAATTTGTTTGTATTAGAACAAGAAAGCAATGTACGTTTTACGAATGCGTTTTTTTTTCTAAATTGAGAACGATTTGAAATTATACTTTGAATTTTCTTAATTTTAACCTTTATTTTCGTGAATTTCCTTTAAAATATGCGTCTTTAAATGATGATTACTATAGCGCAGTGAATCGGCGTGGTGGATCATGGGCCAATACTTGTAGAGTAGAGAAATGTAGAGTAGCACCTTCGGCGCATATCGGGTTTCCCCAACTGCCTAGATCTAACCCCCTCCTCCCCCTCATAGACTATGGTCCGGAGTCCCTCGGCCAGCTGATCCACTTGATTACTATCAAGCTAATATTCCGTGAGTAGCTTCGTTTCGATGAGACGCCCAACAATTCCCTATGCGAAAATTCTCTATTGTGGTAGCTAACAGAGGTAGCAAGGATAGAATATTTCGATTTGATGATACTCAAAAATTTATTATTTTATGTGTAGGACAATATGACTGTTAAATTATATGAATATTAACTAAGTAAAAACAAAAAAATCAGCTCATTCAAATCATTTTTTAAGACCTCGTTATCGATACCTATTGGAAGCCCCTTCTTCCAATAGGTATGATTACTAACCAGCTGATTTTTTTGTTTTTACTTAGTTAATATTCATATAATTTAACAGTCATATTCTCCTACAAATAAAATAATAAATTTTTGAGTATCATCAAATCGAAATATTCTATCCTTGCTACCTCTGTTAGCTACCACAATAGAGAATTTTCGCATAGGGAATTGTTGGGCGTCTCATCGAAACGAAGCTACTCACGGAAAATTAGCTTGATAGTAATCAAGTGGATCAGCTGGCCGAGGGACTCCGGACCACTATGGTTAGTTGGTAAATACAAAATCATTTTTTTATTGATTTGAGACATGAATTGAACCAGGTCTATAGGCCTGTCTCATTCCTCTTCATAAGTTCGAAAATGCAGGCCTATAATATGATGTTCTACGATTTAGGTTCGCGGATCGTATGGAGCTTCAATTAAGGCCGCGGTTTGACGTTGAAGGGTCTTGACTAACAGTTCCCACACTTTTAAAGCTACGGAACACTCAATAGATCTCTATCTCTTTATGGAACGCTACATTAAATTATCATAACACTACAGTAAATGACCAAACATACCAGAGAAATGTATTCTGTGTACAATGTTCATATTTAATGGGGTCGGCTTATTTGTGAATCCAATCAGACATTTGCCGCAAGTCAATGACAAATGCAACTAACTAACACACTTTAGGACTCGCTATTTAAGTAAGTCTAGTGTCTAGACTCCAAGCTCGTGACAATGTCTTTCACCACGACTTTCGATATATAATGGACGATTTTTTTATGTCCGGTTAAGTGTTGTCTACTAAATAATACAAAATTATTATGCTGTTAATATATAAATCAGTACTTCCTAAATCGACTGTTTAATTAGTTATACACGCAGTTATTTATTCGGACATTGAAAAGTTGCCTAAGTATTTACAACGTTGTTTACCACATTCAATACATAACTTGGATGTTAAATATTAAAGATTGCCGCCAAGCAACTGTGTGCAAGCACTGTTGTGTTTGAAGGACATTGAAGCCAGTGAAATTACTGGGCATTATGAGACTTACATCTTATGTCTCGGGGTGACGAGCGCGGTTCAGTGCTATGCAGTGTTTTGTAATTCAAAGTTCTGTGTGGTGTTGCTTCTGTTTATGGGCAGGCGTGGCGCTTACAATCAGGCGAGCGCCTTGCTTGTCTCGTCATTCATTAAAATTAAAAAAAAAAAAAACATTTTTTCGACATTACTTGCATTCATTCATTCATATTTCTTCACTGTTGTGTAACAGGTGTGGCGAATCGTAGCTGTAGCGTCCGTATACCCCGTCAGGTGTCTGAAGATAAGCGGGGCTACCTGGAAGATCGACGACCGGCCGCCAACGCCGATCCGTATCGTGTCATATGCATCCTGTTGAGAACTTGCATTTTTGACGAATAGTCAGTCACCTCGCCGTTCGAATAACGTTCTGATAAATAAACATGTGATTTTTAATGCGTGGTTTGTTTATTTTAACAACTAGTTGTACCCTGCATACGTATAATGCATCTTTTTTTCTACGTACACATAAGCATATATAGATTTTTTTCATTTCGTAACAGTTCTTCATGGACTTGGGTACAAAAACTTACCAAAGTTTCAAAATCGGATGTCTGTTATCCCTGATGGATATTGTAGCAATGAATGTATTTAATGAGCTCTAAATCCTGACTCTAACTTATATAACTTATTTCTTTCTTTATATAACTTTCTATATTTTCTAACACACGGATAGCACACAGACTGTTTAGTTTTTTATTATTTTAAGGGCCTTTTTCAAAATATTTAACTAAGTTTTAATTAACGTATACAACAGCTATTTTTCAAGGGAAGGTCACTTAAAATCCCCTGTAGTAAAGTATTTTTTTTCTACTTAACCTGAATTTTGCTGTCATTAACCTAATCGGTCCGATTCGGATCTGCTAGTGATATATCTGAAATCGGGGAGGGGAGGTTTTCGAACGCTAAACTTGCGTCATCATTCCTTACATCAAAATTGTACTCAGCAACAAAGACGCAGTGAAATTGATAAGTGAAAGTGATAAGTCCTGGGTTCGATTTCCAGGTCGGGCAATCCAATATAAGTTAATTTCTATATCTATTGTTTTTGGCTAATAAATGATTTATTATTTTTTTATACTTTTCTTACCCAATAGACAACTGAAATGCAGACTTTGTATACGCCGTACCTTTCTGGCATCAATAAAAAGTTTCATTAGAAACCCATGGCACGTATTTATTCAGACTGCAGATTGTAATTTTCTGAAGAAATCTTGTTCAGCTTTTGATACAAACACTTTTTTGATAAGGACAAGAAAAATAAATCCAGTTTCATAAATAATTACTGTTTAATATGACATACAATTAATTCTACATTAATTCTATCACATAGTATTTTTATGACCGACTTATACGTAAAAATCAACGTATTTACACTTTATCATCATATGATATGTCACGAAACTCCACTATGTTGCTGTTCGGGAATATATACAATTCACTGACCCTTTCGTCTCCTATCGGTAACTCGAGCCTTTCTGACACCCTCCTTATTTGAGGTCTCCGTAAGCCGGAATTTCTATTGTCTCGGTTAATGAACGTTTTGTTATGGCGTCCGTCTATTTCTTCAGGATTCCTATAATCGAATCCATTCTCTCTATTCGGATTGTTTGTGTAATGGAAAGAGTTTCGTTTAGAGCATCTCAAATTGTCGGCTGGCGTCATGTTGATAGATTTTCTAGCCGAATAAACGCTTCGTTCGTTCGTCGAACGAAACGATAAAATTCGAGTTCTATATGACTGGCCGTCCTGTAACAAAATATTTAATTTTCGAGCAATTAATTTTAAATGGAGTTACTATTGTTCCAATTGTGTTACGTACCTCGTAGCTGTCGTTGGCGAATCTATTGTGTTTTTTTCCGAATGTGAAGCGCTGTTTGAATTCTTTTTTGAATTTTTCCTGTAACAAATATAACTTTATAAAATTATGAGGAAGTATATATTTTTTTTTTTATAGCATAGGCCGGCAGACGAGCAAGTGGGTCACCTGATGGTAAGTGATCTCCACCGCCCATGTACGCCCACCACCAGAAGAATCATGGGCGCGTTGCCGACCTTAAAGGAAAGGTATAATTAGGGATTGAGAAGGGGAGGGGATTTGGGCTTCCGGATATCTCACTCACCGTACGAAATGCAGCAGCAAGCCGCTACTTTACGTCGGTTTTCCGTGAGACAGTGGTAACGACCCGGTCGAGCCAGCCCATTCATGCTGCAGACAAAACTGTCTACAGCGTGGCTCTACCACTCATTTCGTACATTCTTTCGTCGAGGCTGGTTTTAGGATGTAGCGACACCTAAATAGGGCGGTCCATATATATACACATGCATAAGCCCACACCTGTATCCCGAAAGGGTAGGAAGAGATGCAACTAGTGCACCCATGTTTCGCCAAGATTATTAGATTAGGCAGTGATACTATCGTCATATTGGGCACACATCACGGGCCATGTCATGTGTACATTTTTGAATGAATGAATGAATGAGTTCCCGATCTGGGATTTGTGCTCTCCTGAGTACCTTTATCGGATTCTCAACTAAACTGAAGGTTACCACTAGATCCAAATATCTATTGTGGTTTGGTACAGTGCAGCCTGAGAAGGATATATGCGGAGGCGCCTCCATGTCGGTTCGACGCGTATTTTCCAAGGCTCAAATCGCCCTCTCTTTCGCAATAATTTATTATCCCTTTCCTTTAAGGTCGGCAACGAATCTATGGTTTTTGTGGGTATCATAAGCGGTGGACGTCACATACTATCAGATGACCCACTTTGCGGCCTCTGCTATAAAAAAGTAGGGCTGGCCCTGATTTCATTAGCCGAATATCTAAAGAAAATATTAAGGAGACGTGGAAGTGTAGATTTATTAACTATTATAAAATATTTATCGTAAATATTTCTCCTTCTGGTTTGTTAACTTACAGAGAATTTTTCTCATTGAGTTTTTGGAGGAATGACTTCCACTCGAACATTGGATGGAGCTTAAACTAGTGTATTATAAATGTTTAATTAATGAGACTATTAAATTTTTGGCTACTTATTTTGTTATGTACTATAAATATTTGACACACATAAGCAGATTTCAAATGTTTAAACTGTGTTTCAGTATTCGGGCGTTTGAATATCATAGAATAAAAAAATGGTCACTTACGTTGTAAATAGCGTAGATAAAAGGATTGTAGCACGAATTACTCATCGCCAGCCAATCAAAGCAGAAGAAAATCACGTTGATGTATCTATACCTAAAACAATACAAAACAATTTATAATAGTTCACGGCTGTACCTCCGAAAGGAGTCGCCTCTGCTATCACACCAAAGATTTGCCGAACTTAATTCCATCGCATGATGTGTGTGATCCCACATGTGTGATAGGTTCCGAGATTATCACCGTATCGGGTACAAGTTCCAACCCCGGCCCACTCATGTGTAATTTTCCGAACACACATTGTGACTGCATAAGTGATTTGGACCCCGAGTTGACGGCATTACGAAAAATCGTGCTGCCAATGTTACCGTAAGGCTTTCTAACTATGTGAGGCTCCTAAGTCCCCTGAGAGACGAGCCGCAAAACGGCACAGTGGTTCCGGCAGCAATCCAGAGTATGTACACTCAAGATCCCCCGTCCTGCTGGCGCCGAAAAAGGCCGAGAAGATTTTAATCGGTATATCAGCATAGTGAGGGACTATCGGTATAAAGATCTAGCAGATGTTCGGGTAAAGACAACTGGGTCGGAAGGCTGATAAGTCCGGCCTAACCATCTGTCCTCCTCCCGGGTTGGGAAGGTATCGAGATCTTTTTCGCGGCAAAAAAATAAATAATCCTAAGTACAATGCAATTATACCAATGAGGCGATTAATAGCTAAAATATAAAATAGCATTTGCAATTATTTTTCAAAGCGTTATAATTTTTATTTAAGTAAATAAAAGTACTACTTTAATATAAATAAAGTGGTAGAGTCACGCTGTGGATAGTTTCGGCTACAATAAAAATGGGTCGGCTCTATGGAGTTGTTACCACTATCTCAAAGAAAGTCAAGGTGAAGTAGCTTGCATTTCTTACAGTGAGTTACACATTCGGAGGCCTAAATCCCTTCTCCCTTCCCCAATCCCTCAATTATCCTTTTCTTTCAAGATCGGTAATGCACCAATGATTTCTGGTATTGTGGTGGCCTATGATATAAAAAACTTAAGTGTAAAACACGTAAATATAAATAATCAATTATACCTAAGGTGAAGAAAATTCTATTTGGTGAATAAACGCAACATTACTTACTCGTTTATGGCGGGGAAGAACGACATAAGCAATAAATATGTCTGGAGGGGAACCCAGCAAAGCGCGAACAACGCCACAACCAGGACGAGCATTTTTATCACCTGCAAAACATTCCAACATTAAGGTATATTAACACTAGCATTTGAAGCAGCGATAGCTCAGTGGGGAGTGGTATGGACTGTCGAGACGAAAGTCGCAGGTTCGAAACCAGCCCCAAGAGCATACACCACTGACTTTTCTAAGTTACGTGTATATTAATTGTTAATTATCGCTTGCTTTAACGGTGAAGGAAACATCGTGAGGAAACCTGCATACCTGAGAACTCGATAAGAGTTTCGAAGGTATGTGAAGTCTGCCAACCCGCATTAGGCCAGCGTGGTGGACTAAGGCCTAATCTCTCTCATTCAGTAGAGGAGGCCAGTGCCCAGCAGTGGGACATATATAATACAGGGCTATTAAAAAAAAAAATATATATATATTTGCTTGCGGCTCCGTAGCGTGAAATTTTGCACCGTCATATTTCCGGCATACTTTCATAAAACTGTTCATCCCTTATTTTACCGGCTTAAGGGTGGAATTTCCAAAAATCCTTCATTAGGGGATGCTTACAACATAAAAGACATCACCTGGCAAAATTTCAAGTTTGTAGCTTTAGCGGTTTAGGCTCTGCATTGAAGAATCAGTCAGTCAGGGCAAGTAATTATATACGAGTATGTATAGAATAATCACGGGAATGGTGTGGAACATTTTTTTATTGTATAGGGTCGAAATGGTTCTGAAATGGACGTTAAACTTGACAGATTTTGGTACGTAAATGAACTTGTCACTGATTTAAGCAGCGTATGTAAGCACCATTGTGTTTTGTATTGGAGGGCATTGAAGCCAGTGAAATTATTGGACGGTATCAGACTTGTCGTCCTATCCCTTGGAATGATTAGTGCAGTCAAAAGCCATGCAGTGCTTTGTTATCCAAGGTCACGTTTGGTCTTACTTTTGTTATGGGCAGTTATATCACTTACCACCAGAGGCCTAATTCTCTATAACCGTGTAACACGACCGCGTTATACCAAGTTCGCGAAATCAGCTCCGAATAGCATTCTTTAAGCCAATGTCAAATTTTCATATCAAGCATGTAACGTCACCGCGTTTACAAATCTGGACATAGGCATAGAGAACTCCAATCAATGCTAATTTCACGAAGTCAACGCAATATTGACCATGTTAACATAACGTGGGCATGTTACGAATTCACACAGTCATAGAGAATAAGGCCCCAGGCGAGAGCCCTGCTCGTTTCGTCATTCAAGCTAAAATACCATTACAATTTGCGTTCATTAAACAGGATTAGATAAGGAACTGTTTTCCATTGTAACAGTGTTTATTGTTGACGAATAATTAAACTCGAGGATTAATTTTGTTAATTACTTACTTACAGTTTACATATTGAAAAATGTGATATCTTGCAATAAAGCTGACGTGACTTTTTACGACAGCTGAATAACTCGTGGAAGTAATAAGAAGAGAGGGAGATTTACTTCAAGGAAGGTGAAGCTAGGAAAAGTAGAAATAAAAGTATCAGACAGTCACGGAGCATAATCAAACTTGTCTGATCTTGTGTACTACGCGCTGGTATTTTCAATTAAGCATGTTAGTTTGAAAGGACATTAAAGTTCAGCTTCTCACAGCGCTATTCAAGGTAAAAGCCCTACGTTGGTCCATAGCCTGTATATTGACCGCGTGATCATTTTGCATTTTGCCTTTTTGCATTTTATCAAATAAATAATCTGTATTTGAACATTGTCAAACAGGTTATAAATAAAGTCTGTTTCGTCGCTTGTATTTCCTATTCATTAAAGTGCGTTGGTTCCGATTTTCTGCTGACAATTTTATAAATTGATCCATCTTGGCCAAGTTTCACATTCGCAAATGAAACATGATTGTTAAAATGAAGACGCTTTTACATTCTATTGACACAGGGAGTACAATTTAGGATCGGTATTTAGCATGATTGTATAGTTAAGTAATCAAACAAATGTTAACAGTTTATTGTTTACAAAAGCAACTACTTGGGTATTTGTTAAATCACCCGAAACGTGTTCTATGTTTATATTTAAAATATGTGCAGTAAATAACAGCCATATATGCTCAAAACAGTTTTAAGCTTCTAAAAAAAGCAAGAAGCAAGCGCAGCGTTGGATGTCCTGATAAAGGTCGCAGGAAGTTGCTGGACGCAGGCCGCTTCCAACAGGTCGGTCTGGAAATCTTTGGGAGAGGCCTATGTTCAGGAGTGGACGTCTTGTGGCTGATGATGATGATGATGAAAAATATTTTAATTTCTACCTCATAAAGAGTAATTTTCCCAGAAATATCGTTCCAGATTCTTACTCCATTTCTTATTTGCACGCTATTGCATTAAAACTTGTAGGAAGTACATGTGATCCGTAAACGAATCGTTAATAACTTGAGTTCCTCGAAGCAGAGTTATTATGAAATTTAAGTTTTCGTAGACTATTCGGAGCAAGTTGGCTAAATTGTCGTCGATTTACATAAACTTTATAAAATGAGTAGAAACGATCGTGGCGCGGAAAACATTTAAAATACTTTTCGTATCTTAAATACTTTTAGGAGGGTGAAGCATCATTAGTTTCTGTCGTTAACGTTTTTTTAGATTGTCATTCGTTTTATGATAACAATATGTTTGTTAACCAATTGCTGTTTTCCCTAATCAATGCAATGCATAATATAAACAATTCTGCAAGAAATTGCTGATAGCGAAGTTTTTTGTTTTAATTAGGTTATGATATAAACAATAATACTGTATTAATGATTTTCACTCCTGGGCACGGGCCTCTACTGAATGAGAAGGTTTCGCCCTAAGTCCACTACGCTAGTCTAATGCGGGTTCGCCGACTTTACATATTATCTTCGAAATTCTTAGGAAGAACCTTTCAGATATGTAGGTTTCCTCTCAATGTTTCCTTCACCGTTGAAACAAACAAATACATATGTAACTTAGGAAAATTTATGATATTGGGGCTGGTTTCCAACCTACAACTTTCGTCTCGACAGTCCGTACCACTCTCCGCTGAGCTATAGCTGCTTAATTAAGTTACTTTTAATCTAGCCTAATCAACCTTCATCTATTTTACACACTATTTGTAGATCGCACACACATTAGTCACGGGGCGGCAATCGTTCCCATGGTATTTCGCTTTGCAGCCGGGTACTCGCCTACTGCGCCACGGAGGCTGTAGTTACAGAGTTTTCTTGAACAAGTTAGATATTACCCCAGCGCCAAGACTAATCCGGACTTAGTTTTAATAGAACTAAAATTAATATACGTAGTGCAGACGTGGTTTTAACTATGTTAATTACATCTAAGGGTGTGTATCACAATATTCGAATAAAGTTGAACTAATTAACGTATAAGACAACTATTTTTAATAATAACTATAGACATATTTCTTGAGGTATACACCGTGTTAGTGAAAGGTGTGGTCAACGTGTAGTGTACGATACAAGTATTTCACCCTCACTCCCCGGTATGAGTAGCATGTCGATATTCGACGCAACTTTGGATGACGCTAAATGATAAACTGCTTAGCTTTTATCTCACTTCAGCATTGTTATTCTTGCTCACGCATTTCACTTAATTTATAGGTATCTGATCGATCTTATCGATCGTAATAAAGGAGTGATTAAAATTTTAGGATGTCTCGAATATAACAAGAACCGCCACATAAACACTTACTGTCAGTAGTATGTAACGACCACATATTAACCACACATTAATATGACCACAGTTTTATGTTACACGTTGTATTTGTCAGTGTTGTCTTTTGTATTTGAAGATGTCATCGTTTATTTGATGAGTAGTGTTTACTCAGTGGTGGTAAAACAGGAGCTCTGTTTAATAAGAATCACTCACCTTCTTTTTGTTTTTCATGTGATTGGCATCCCTGAGTTCTTGAGCGTTACCCGGAGCGCGAGCTCCCCACAGCTTCATCGCCATGTGGGCGTAAGCAAACGTTATCACGCATAGCGGAATAATATACTGCCGAATAAAAAATATTGTTAATATCAATATGTATGAAGAATATATATATTATAATGTAAACAGACAGAAATGAAAGGTAAAGTTTTTTGTTTTGTAAGATTTAATGCCACAAAAGAAAAATACGGCACACCTAAATATTTATGTTAGTATCCGTCCGTGTCTCTATCTGTCTGACTATCCATCAAAAACCTTTTTTTAGTAATGGGTAGAGGTAGTTGGAATAAATATTCAGTACAAAGGACTACGTTTTTTTAGAGTTTTTAAAAATCGAGATACTTAGCAAACTCACTTATAAAAAGCTATAAGAGACCTTCCCGATGATTTATAATCTTAAATTTTGGTACGATTTTGTACGGTCTTGTGGCTTAAATAATGGATTGATTGTTACGAAGGCCGGCAAATCCATCCCTCCTAGTTCCGAAAGTGGATTTATTCCGAGGCAAAATAAATTAATTGATGGTTAGACTATCCCTACAATATAACATCTGAATCTAACCGGTTTATGTTAATTGAATATAACTAAATATATAACTAAACTATATATATATACTAACATAAATTAAACTTAAATGTATTATAGATACACATAATTAAAGTTTTTATTGTATAAGCCGGTAAACTAGCAAGTGAGTCAATTGATGATAAGTGATATCCGCTGCCAATGTACACCCACGATATAAGAAGAATTAAGGACGCGTTGCCGACCTTAAGGGAAAAGGACAATTAAGGGTTTGTGGGAATGGAAGAGAGGAAATGGGCCTCTAGATGTCTCACTCACCATATAAAACGCAACAGCAAGCTTCACATTGCTTTTTGCTGTAGACAAACTGTCTACAGGGTGGCTCTACCACTTATAAATACTAATAATACTCATAATTTTGATTTTTTTATTCAAAGCAATAAATAAAGAATATTTATTTATTCACGACACTACAACCCACAGGAGAATCTGATTAACGTAATTATTAGATATAATTAATATTTATAAAACATCAGAAGTTTGGTTGTTATAGCTGATATGAATACATAAAATACATAGTTATAACATTCTCGAACACCGCTAAATATTAGACAGAGTTTCCACAACCGCCATCACACATTTACTTTAACTTCAAAGCTGTTTACAAGTATTATACCTAGACTTTATTGGATTATGGTATATATGTTAGATTGTAGTATAAATATTTAGATTTCTACTATATAGGAACTTATTGGCATTAAATAAATAATAATATGTATCAAATATTCTGTTAATATGTAAATGACACATGGTTGCAACTAAAAGTATTTAATGTTTAGTCGAATATATAATAATAAACTCACTTGATTGACGAATCGCTTATGTGTGTTGCACTATCCATTAGCTATCATTAAAATTATTATAACAAGCAATGGTTGACGACATTTACAGATTTTAACATTTTGATAATACTAAAACAAACGATACAACCGTAATTACGTGAACCATTGTTTGTTTCAATTATTGTAAGGTCCACAATCGACGGATTTTGCTATACACACCTATTACAGATATACGCTTTATGTTCTTTGGTAGTATTCGCTTGTCTTGGAAAATACAAAAGGTAATTATATATAATGCAGTTATAACATTAGATTACATACTTATATTTCTTTAAACACGTTTGGGAAAGGCAAGCCTTTAAAGGCTTTACGTACTAAATTTTAAAAATCGATGTCTGCTAAAGCAGAAAACTTTAATCGCAGTACTACATGTTCTATTTACTTGTTCGTTCATCGTTTAAAGGTTTCAGAAATTCCCTTACTCCCATTATTAAGGTGTAGCAGATTAGGGTCGACATCGTTGGCACGCGTAAACATATTACGTTTATTAAATGTCATAATGTAACACAGTTGAAACACGATTAAACATAATATATTGCCTCGTCGCTGTCACAAAATATGTTGCTTAAATAGAATTTGTCTAGTGAAACGAAGCCTGAATTTCTTAAGTCTGCCGCTATGTTATACGTAATCTTAAGGTATCTGGTTGGAATGTAATTGCAAGACTAATTCAGACTTAAAAGTTGGCTTATAAGAGGTTTCGTTGCTCATTATAGCTGCTCTGAAGTCAATTCAAAATCCAAATTTTCACCAACACGAAAAACAAAGAGGTTCTCATTTCGTCGGTTTTATTGTGTTTTATTAACAAAAAGGTTAAAAAAACAGTTTTGAGATGGTGGTAACAATCATTAACTATTAAACTACAGTACCACCGACTCAAAATTGATGTTAAAAAGTTAATAACAAAAGTGTGAAAGTTTACTGCCGAATACTGCCTCAGTGACGCAGTTGTAATGCATATGCGATTTCGACGGCATTTGAAGTTACCTAACCTGCATTAGGGCAGTGTAGCGTGGTAGATTAAGATCCAATCCCTCCCTGATAGAGTACGTCACGTGAGGAGCAGTGGTGTGTATAAAATAGGGAGCTCGTATAATGCAACTACTAAAAAGCAGAACCTAATGGACTGGTAAATTAAAATTAAAATAAATTACAATTTACTTACTTGGAATATGTACAGCAGTAGCCTGTATATGGCCAATGAATGGTTACCAAAATCACTGGGAGCGCAAAACGGCTTTTTGTAAAAAACTTTTGTAACTGCAAATAAAAGTATTTTAGTACAGTCGACTGAATGAAGGAGTATTATTATTATGAGCTGGTATTATTATTATTAATATATTATTTTGAAATTGGTACTTTTATAATTGCTTTAATTTCTATTAATATGACCGAAATAGTTGTTACTATTAGTCTAATGAAAGTTAAATTACCTGGATCCTGTTCATCCTCCATTATGACCACCCACGACATGGCCATAGGCGCTGCCAGTGATAATGCCAGGAGCCATATGAATACGATAATTACCTTAGCGATACGCTTTGATGTGTGGGCGCTGTAACAAATAGTTTCTGTCAGATTATACTCATTAGTGATACTCCGTGTCTGTGTCTTTGTATAATATATTCGCTTCTTTGGGAGAATAGCATGGTATCAAATTTAGAAAATCACTCTTGTGCTGGAGGTTAAAAACTGTTTCGCGTTTGGTAATTTCGTTTATATTAGCAGTTGACCGGTTTGACAGTTCGTTGCATTGGGTTTAAAGAGTAAAAATAAGTTTACAAGTGCTGTGAAATTAATATTGTCGTCAAGTATTGTATGATCATTTACTTTATAGCACGTAAGCTATAAACGTACATCTGGAAATCTCAACGCAACATATCATTATAATTTTTTTTATATCAACTTGGAACCAAATTTTCTTCACTCTCAAGCTAAAGTTTTTTTATTTTATCCTCTGAAAACAACATATTTCCGGCCGCTACGCTAAATAAAACACACGTTTCTCTGCCAATTTGACGACAAAGAAGTAGTTTTCTGATAACATATCAAAACAGACATACACACAATTGAATCGATATTCAATTATGCGTATGTTTGAAGACGAAAAATGAATATGTGAATTCATATTTTATTTCTTTTATAGACAAAACGTGTGAATATTGGTATAATAAGACTCCCGACAGACTGATTATTTATCGGCCAAACCGTTAAAAATGGAAATTAATTTTTTTGGAGTGTTGATTTTATTGGACAGTATTATACATACATACATAGACTCACCATGTTTCCCATAGGGGTAGGCTGAGACAACGGACTTCCACCTGCTACGATCCTTACACGCCTCTTTGGCCTTTTTCACTATCATTATATGTCGGTTTAGGGTACTTCTGACCTGGCCTTTCTCGAGAATATATCCGACTTGAAATTGACAGTATTATGAATTGTAATATACTGTCTTAAGCAGTATGGTTGAAAACTTTATTGTTGCTTTAAACATATTTCGTAAGTATTTCTAATGCATATGGCTCTAGTTACCACTTCCGTACTTAAATAGAAAATAGTGTACCTAAGACTTTACTGTCGTACACAAACAATAGTCCAATGACACATACATTTCCTAACAGTTTTATCTTTTAGGAAGGTAATGCAGTTATCAATAGGTAAATATTAACGTAAATAACATAGGTATGCATAAGATGATACTAAAGTGGAAATGTGGTGTACAATATTTTGCGCTACAAATGATATTTAAAAAAAAATGAAATATACAGTTTTGTTTCTTACATAAATTTAGAAAGTCATTAACATTTATTACACATGAAATAGTATAATAATATATAGTAAGTTTGTTTACTCAGTTATTTTTACTTCACATGGTAATAAGAAGATGAAAACCGCATTCCCATAACTTTATAATAAATTCTTTATTGCTTTTACTTATCATTATCATCATCAGGCACACCGCACAGGACGTCCACTGTTGAACATAGGCCTCCCCTAAAGATTTCCAGACCAACCCGTTGGAAGCGGACTGCATTAAGCGACGTCCAACGCTGCGCTTGCCAGTACGTGGCCTCCATTCCAGAACTTTTCTGCCACATCGGTTATCAATACTGCGAGCTATGTGGCCTGCCCACTGCCACTTCAGCTTTCTAATCCGCTGGGCTATGTATTATTATTGATTTTACTTACATGAACTATATTTTATTCATATGGCTAACCACTGCAAATAGTTTTATATTTATACCACTGGTCGAGCATATATGCTTGTTTTACTAATACTAAGGATACACTGTATAATCTATTTATTGAGATGCAGTAGCCGTTGCGTGCTCTACTGCAACGCCACGGCCTTACAAATGTTTGTTCTTCTATTTTTAGCTAGCGTACTTTTGTTTGTGCAAATAATAACAAAAATATATAAAGATAATGGACATCACTTATTTTAATGTATATTTTTTCAACAATACGTTATTAATAGATTTTTTTTTGCTGGCGTAATTTATTTTGTACCAATTTTGTAATGTTAAAAATAAATACCTTTAGAGGATATTTTATTTCCAGCACAATATTATTGGTAGGAGCTGCATGGGGAGCAAAAGTTTATATAAGCAAAGGTTTTATCAAAGTAAAGTTTTTATTTTGCACGTAGACTACAAATGGCTCTTTTATCCGTCAATAATAGGATATAATATATTACATAGAAACATCTACCGGTACTTCGATAATGTCCATTAATCTGAGAAGAATCTTACTTTTTTTAATATATTTGTAGAGCTAATAGATATTTTTTATTTATGATAGAAAAACTAGTATGTGGAATTCAATTACGAATTTAAAGACGCCTAGCACTGCGGAGTTTTCATCAAAAACGTATCATCAGCCCCCAGCGCTGTGACTAACGATAGAATGGTATTCGAATGAAATGGCGGCTAAAAACTATTAAATAGTTCATAAAAAGATTTTTACACATTTTAAGACTCGTTATTTTAGGCCCGTTTGCCGGGAAGACTGCTATATACACATAATACATTTTGGTGCAATATTATTATACCTAGACACGTTTTGTATTGTGACTGAAATTATTTTCCGTTGTCGAACCTAAATCTTCCGAGCTATAGGCCATAGGCCATACACGCTGTAGCGCTGTCACGATACTAAAGAAGCAATAATAAGTCTCACATAATTTTGTTTAAATATAAACCACAAATATCTAGGCTGATTACAGATTTATTATGTAGTAAATTTTTATATTTATACTAGTTATCTTGTCCAAATAAACGCGGACGGAACTTCAGTCAAATAAATAATTAATATAATATAAACTGCGACTATATGATTATATTAGAATCCCAGAAAAAACACCCTAACCTAAATATTGCAACAGGGCAAATTACATTTCGTTGCCAACTTCTATCTTCTACATTGGTTCATTCGCAATCCGCGTCATGTACTAAAAAGTCAATAAATAAAATGGAATCCTACATTTTTTGTAGTCTTTTATAAATACTGTTGGAATATTTTTTACAAATCCGTGTGCATAGTTACTAGAAGAAGATATTCCTTGGGGCTCTCTGAATGCAAATGAGATGCTTGTCAGATGTCGTGTGATATATTCTACCTTGTCTGTAACATACTAAGCTCGTTAGCTTGAAGCCTTTTATTATTCTTTGTACATCAAAGTGATTTTGAAACCGAGTTTGCGTCTATTTCTTCCATTTTAAATTTATTTGAAGTGATGGATAGAATGCGCTGCTTGTATAATTATACTGAAGATCTGGCAGTTTAATTAAAAACTTCCACAAAGTAATATCGACACGATTTGGGTATGGTTCGGTGAACAAACAGAATCGGTTAAAACTCGACTTTGTTTGGAATGAAATGGCTAATTGTGTTTCTAAGCTATAGTTATATGAATAAAATCTGTACTCAATTTATACCTATATTGTTATTTACTGTATAATTAAGTATCAGGGTTTTTTAAATTATTTACTTATTCACATAATAAATGTTCCGTGTAAATTCTAACTTCACATGCTTTTTGGCTTAAAGGGATATGAAACCCATATAGATCACAACCATGGTAAATGTACCTACCACCCCACAGATGATAAAATATTGAGTAATTTTTTTTTGGCCGTAGTTGGCCGTAGCTGGATCAAAATCAATCACCAAAAAAAAAACTGGCACCAGTGCTGCGTCTGTGAACACGTGTCGTGATAATTCAATAAAACTATTAGTCAGGGTTCCCTGAGCCATTTTTCCACTTGAATACTATCAAGCTAAATTTCCGTGCGTAGCTTCGTTGCGATGAGACGCCCAACAATTCCCTATGCGAAAATTCTCTATTGTGGTAGCTAACAGAGGTAGCAAGTATAGAATATTTCGATTTGATGATACTCAAAAGATTATTTTTTTATTTGTAGGACAATATGACTGTTAAATTATATAAATATTAACTAAGTAAAAACAAAAATATCAGCTGGTTAGTAATCATTTTTGATGACCTCGTTATCGATACATGTTGGAAGCAGGGGACTCTTTGATCATACCATACATTTTGTAGGACAAATATTTTTTCGAATAATTTAGATAATTATCATCAGATTTAACAAAAAAAAGTCAGTTAGTAATAAATTTTTGGGACTCATCAAATCGAAATATTCTATCCTTGCTACCTCTGTTAGCTACCACAATAGAGAATTTTCGCATAGGGAATTGTTGGGCGTCTCATTGAAACGAAGCTACTCACGGAAAATTAGCTTGATAGTAATCAAGGGGAAAAATGGCTCAGGGATCCCTGACCATATGTATTTTCATTTAAATTGCGAAATTCAAATGGAGTTTTTAGTCATAATTCGTAAAAACTGTGCATACCTAAAATTATTTTCGCTTGAGGGACCGCTCTCGATTCTATGTACCACCAGTTTACCATAAATATTTTTGGCGTAAGTATATATATAGATATCCAGTAATTTGTAAACCGACGCGACGGCGTGACAATTACAAAGTTTATTTAAGTTTTATTCATAGTATCGGCCACAATAATAAAACAATTTACAAGAACTCAAAGACAAATTGGTAACACAATTTACTCTACGAAAAGTAACTACTAACTGTAGGTGTTGCTTGCGACTATAATTAGGGCAGCTTCCGTACGGCCACTCGTAATTCAACTTACTAATTGGTACAGAAAAGAGATATAAAGTTTAATATAGTTTTATTATTATTATAGTTTTAGTATGTACCAAAACTTCTTATAAAATATAAGGCCATTCGACCTAACTTCACGTAACTCCGGACGTCCTTAGATTATATTTACTCGCCTTCTTTATGATATTAATTTTTACAAGACACTTGTATTTTTATCACAGAAAACCTGTTATCTTGAATGTATAAGGATAAAATAATGAGTGAAAAATTAATAAAACTTTGAACGGTCCATACAAACATATAGGTACCTGATGAAAAACCCGTGTTTTACTAAAAGGCTTCCTATAATACTGGTAAATCGGATTAGTCTTTTATGTAAGCGAATCTGCGGTCGAACAATAGATCAAAGGATATCCTCCAATAAACACATAATCGTAGTAATATGCGGTATAAAGTCTAAAGGTCTGTTTCATAATGTTCGAGTAAGATTTAACCATCAATTAATGTACTTGACTTGCACGCTTAGGGTTCAATTTGGTTTTGTAGCCTAAAGCCTGCAAACTAGGATATGAGTCTCCTGATAGAAAGTAATCTCCACCGCCTATGTACGCCCATAATACCAGAAGACGCCTTGCCGACTTTAAAGGAAATGGAAAGTTAAGGGATTGAGAAGCGGAGGGTAAGGATGACGGGGATTTTAGCCCCCGGAAATTTCACTCATCGTACGAAACGTAAGAGCGAGCTGTTATTTTATATCTGTTTTCTGTGAGACAGACGTAAAAACCCGGTCGCGTCGGCCCAATTACACTGTAGATAAAACTTTCGACAACATGTTACTTTTTGTTTTTGTTCTTATCATGCCCTTTAAAAGTGGAGTGGAGAAACTTATTTTTAACCGAATTATAGAAAATACGTAGTAAGACATTTTTCTGCCGGTATTTGTCAGAATGTAACTTTGGTGTTTGAAAGAGACATATTTTATTTAGCAAGGAGCCAATGATAAATTATGTTTCTAAAGTAACCAAGTAGCGTTGACTCAGAGGTGGTGTAACTGACGCTAAAGGTCATTATATAAAGACGCCGACCATGTATACATACATACACAATCACGGCTATACCCTATGTGCGTAGGCAAACACTATCGATTACCACAAGCTATGATCCTGAAACACCTCTTCCACGTTTATGACATCTTCTCATACATTATCGCCGGTTGATGCTCGCTACGTGCTTTTTTTGGAGATAATTTATTTGATCTACGTATGTTCTCCTCGGAGGCCCTCTTACCTCTCTCTACTTCAGTGTTATTTTTTTTTAAATTAAAAATATAAAGACGGATATCGTTAGTGTGTCGTAATATGGCGGGATCATACGATTTGAACGCTATTGAAAGTAAGTTAAATATAGATTTCAAGTTTAATAACATATCGACTTCAAAATGTTAAAGTACCCTTTAAAGTAATTTAAACTTTCATAACATTAATTATTTCTGTTGTTTGTAGATTTGAAACAACAATTATTCAACCGAACAACGATAAGATGAACAGACAGTTTCCACAATATTTCTCAATTTACTAGAATTTGATAGAAAAATCTTTGTTCTTCAAAGATACAACTAAATCGCTATTCCATTTCTAAATGTTATTTATTCAGTAATATCGTTTGGGGGACAGTTTATATGTAGAGAAATAAAATATTTGTACGTTTGTAGTTATTACAAGTATATTGATCTTATGGTATAGCATTTTATGAGATATATCTACAATATAGCTCTCTTTTGTTAGTGTTTCTTACCAAGGTTGTCTGGAAGAGATCGCTTTTAGCGATAAGACGGCCGACTGTTAAACATATATTTGTTTTTATTTTCTTTCATATTGTGAATTTTGCTAGTGGTGTACAATAAAGAGTTTTTTTTTTAAATAAATCCCAACAGTCACACAAATAGCCCTGACCTGAAGATACGAGTCTTCTGTCGTGGATATTAGGAACTACGAGAGACATTCGGTCTCACAACACCCAGACCCCGAAACAAATATTTGTGGATCATACAAACATTTGTCTCGGTGTGGGGATCGAACCCCGCACCCGAAAAGTTATCAATCAATGCCTGATAGTAAGCAGTTGTTCGTAATAAACCACTATGAGCACTTTCAGCATACATTGCAGTATATGTTTTGTAAATCGGTGCTATGCTGATACTGTCATCGAGTCAACATTTGATGTAGAAGCATAGATATGAAAAACCAGCGAATTGAGCACCGAATGTTCCGTATCTGTTATAGAACAGACCGGTTGAGAGACAAACGGCACGAATTAGATTAATAATAGGGTTCCAATAGCACCCTTTGGCGAGCCATAAAAATGATAATCTAGAGTGAAAAATGTATACTGTTTCGAAATAAATCCACTGGGCCATCGTGTCGCGCGTGTTGGGATAAATCCATTAAGACCGAATTGAATGCTCGGAAAATTTATTACCTATGATCTACTGATAAATGACGGAGGTTCATTTTATTCATTTTAAGTCACGTTTTCTCTGTTTTATACGCGCTCTAAGTAATCTTTTGAAAATAAATTTCAAACGTGATTCAGTCACTGAATATAAAAAACCAACCCGAGACAGATTTTATTGCTTTGGATGGGTTTTATAAAAAATGCAAGTATAATGGACAATTTTGGGGACATGCCTGAAATAATTACTTGCTGCTTGCTGCTGTTTTTCATACGGTGATTTTGATATCCGGAGGCCCAAATCCCCCTCCCCTTCCCAATCCCCAATTATCCCTTCCATCCTTTTCCTTTGCCCATGATTCTTCTGGTATTGTGGGCATACGGTGGAGATCAATTACTATAGAATAAGTATATATAGAAACAAACTCAGTGGGTTTGTTTTTAGGCCACTTACTCTATTTTCTAGAAAAATTACCTGTCAAATATAAATTGCCAATTTTTCTTTTTGTTTTATTTTTACTCCCAATACATATAGACCATTGCCGATGCCTTTGAAAATGGTAAAAATAGAAACAAAATTATAGTAGAATGAAACCCATTGTAAAAGGAAGAGAATACAACAAAATTGATAGCAAAAATAAATTATGGGCGATCTGAGGTCGGGAAGTGGGAAGGGTGGGGCTTTTAAGGGTACAAAACGGTTTATCTCGATTTTCGGAAAAACTACAAGTACTATGGAAAAAAGTTAAATCGCAAAGTTGTAGGTAATAAAAAGATCTACAACTTTTGTATATACACTTTTTTCACATGACCTCAAAATTTATGAGAAAAATTCAAATAACCAAGTTTTTTGTTTTTTATTTTTATCTATTACAAAAAAATATTTTTTTCACGAAATTTGGTAAAAACTTACCTTTTTGGTATCCCAAATACACTGTATTTTTTTTTATTTAAAATATCTAATTTTGACTTAATATCGAAAAAGCAGCCTAATTTTCAAACGAAAATTCTCACGTCAAAATATGAGCTTTAAAATGCAAGAAATTTTGATTTGAATTTATTAAAATAACAAATACTGAAATTATAGATATATGAGACGCTATAACGAAATATAGCGTTTTTAAAACCATACTTGTTCTGCGATATTACCCATTTGTACGGAGCATAAATTGTGTTCATGAATGTTATGATAAACTAAATTCCTGTAATGCCAAGATATTTCTACAGATATTCGGTTATTAATAATCATGAGACTTTCGTGACCTTTATGTTATATGAAAATAAGTTTCTCAATAAGTTACCCTCTTGAACCGTTGAGTGATGGGTGCTACATATTTTAATATAACTTTTTTTTTATGATAAAATAAATAATCCGGATGTCATTATTATCGTATGCAGCGTTACATAAACTTCCGATAAACTGAACAATAGTATGCAGTTGTTTCTTAATGTCCAAGATGTGGGAAAACATTAGATTCATTGGCTGTTGGGAGATTGCTGTGTTTTAGGCTCGCGCCAGATGTAATGTGGGGCCCTAAGTACGACAGACAATACATATTATGACAAAACGTAACAAAACAGTCATCGCCGATGTCTCAATTTCTATTTTTTTATATTATCTCATACAAAAATTTGAAAATAGAATGCCAGCGAAGACTGTCCCGCATCGTTCTATTGTAGTTCTATTCTCGTATATTACCTTTTAGCCACCGACAATGATTCATTTCTAATTTTTTTTTTAATAATCCTACACCAATTTATATGTCATAGTCTGCTGCTAATGTTAATAAAACAGGCATATAAATTAATAATTTCACGTGACTACGAACAATTCAAATTGCTTCTCAAAAATTATTTTCATTTATTAAATAAAAGTATAATCCAATGGAGACTTAATTCGATTAATTTAGAACATTGATACACGTTTCTAATTGAAACGCACGAGAACGTCGAAATAATAAACAGAATAATTATTATTAAGCTGGGTAGCCATTCCAGCTGCCTCAAGCCTCAACTTAGCAAATTGTGTGTGCTCACCCTAAAGCAGAGGTCGAGCCAGGTTACGGCTCAACTGTGAGGCATTGTAAGCCTGTTAATCTATATTATTAATTTAATTGATGTTTAATCATTGATCTCTATCATGCCATTACTAGAGGCGATACGCCAGTTTCAAATAAAAGCACATCTCATAATAAGACTACAACAAAAAACCACAAAATATATCTCAGCCCGAGGCGATGATATTTGTCTAATGGCGTGGTATGCCTTAGTTTGAGTCAGCGCCTCTACCTCAATCCGCGAATGTTTCTAGTGAAGACGTAGCTTAACAAGAAAATTCCTCATAAATCATTCTCAGTATCTCAACGGATCACTAAAATCGAGATGGGAGATTTAATACGATATTTGTGTCAGACGTGTTTCCGTTATACGCAGCTTGTTTTCGATATGAAAACGCATAGACGCATATTATATATATACGCATGTTATATATAGCGGCTATGCGCTAGTTTTTTCTCTATGTTAATGCGTTATGATTATTGAAACATGCCTGACGTTTTATTTGTAAACATTTCGTTTTAAGTTCGTGAAAGCAGTATTTGACTGAATATTTCCTTGGTTTTGTATTCTAAAAATATACAGCGTTAAATCTTCACTGCATTGGTACAGATTGTTTGAAAACAACTTTAGAGATCTGAACCATATTGAAATGATAATTTTATTGCGACAACCATAACTAGAAATTGAATATAAGTAATACTGTTGTGATAAAATCATAAAGATCGAAAAGTCTGCGAACGTCTGCAAATATAGTAAGCGTTGAAAGAAAAACATGTTAGATATTTAGGATCATATTATTTCTGTTCATCAAATCGCGAAAAACATTTTTTAAGGTTATATTAAACTCACATAATGTTTTTATTGCCTCTTGCCTACCCTTATCCCACTCCCAGTGGGGTCGGCGAAACATGCTTTTTTTAACACGTTACGGAAAGATTTGGCTCGTAGTTTTTACGACCGGCCGCCTGACTGACGTTAATCCCTCTGGGAAGAGACCCTTTCACTGCCTCTCTAAGTTAAGAAAACAATATGTACCCATTACACTATTAACATTTTTGACACATTGAAACGTTAGAAATCTTATATACTTATGTTTGTAATCTAGTGTTAATTAATGTATTAGTGAAGGCCGACTCTGGCATTAAGCCGGGATAACACCAGGCGGGAAGAAGTGTTAATAATATATTAATTATTGACTATTTTCTCTCAAACATTATAATTATGCATTATTTGCAACTGTTTTATGTCTATCATACTGTATCACATTGATCGTTGGTAACCGCGTTGAATCCAACTTGCAATAACTATATGAAATAACCTTTCAAAACCGGAGATTAGAATTTGAGCCTGATATGGTGATAGGCTCGCTCCCTATCACATCATGAGACGAAAATAAGCTCGGTGAAATGTGAGTGTACGGGTCACACCTCTGCCTATACCTTGGGGGATTGACAGCCTCCGTGGTGCAGCGGGCGAGTAGCCGGCTGTGAAGCGAGAGGCCGCGGGTTCGATCCCCGCACCGTGACAAATGTTTGTGTGATCCACAAATATTTGTTTCGGGGTCTGGGTGTTCGAAAGTCTCTTGTAGTTCCTGATACCCACGACACAAGACGCGTATCTTACTGTGGGGTCAGGACTATGTATGTGACTGTTGGGTGTATTTATTTATTTATTTATTATAGGCGTGAGCGCGTATGAATGTATGAAATGAATAAAAGCCCCGACATCAGTTAGCAAAAAAGATAATTTCTAAATGACTTAATAAATTTTCTTCAAACGTAGCTAAGAATCATCTCGATTAAAGCGGCTCTTAATTAAATAAAAAACCGCATTTAAATCGGTTTATTCGTTTAGGTGCTCCGAGACCACAGACATAAAGATAAATACAAAAAAACTTTTTATGTGCCTTTTTGTCGTCGGTTAAAAACAGAACGCTAGGGCAAATACTGTGGCTAGGGTATCTTTACATAGTATAAAATGAAGTCGCTTCCGCTGTCTGGTCGCTTAGATAGATTTTAAATTATTTAACGGATTTTAATGCAGTATTGCAATGCAATTTCAGCAATAGGTGGAGTTATTCATGAGGAAGATTTTTATGTATATCACGCTATGGCCCATGGGAACAGGACAGTAACATGAAAACATAAAGAATCACTTGCATTCCATTTAGAAGTTACAACTTTATTCTAATTGACGCCGGTTTTAAATATTAATTTATATTGTTATTACAAGTTGTCTATTTCTGCCGCCAAGCAGCAGTTTCGATGGGAAACACACAATCACAAGTTTAGGTAAGACGACAGATGTGTTGATCGACAACTAAGTACATTTTCAGTTTTTAATTTAGGCGGGTAGAGCCGTAGCCAAAATAAATGATAGTACATAATGTTTTGGGTGTCACCTACACTTAAACTTCGCTAATTGACCTTTGCTTACGCTAAAGGTTACATGGTGGTGGTTATAATGGTGGTAAAGGTTAGAGGATGGTGGTGGTGGAGTTATAATGTAGATATTTTTATACTACTCCTCCTAATATCCTACTAATATTATAAACGCGAATGTTTGTAAGTATGGATGGATGGATGTATGTTTGTTACTCTTTCACGTAAAAACTACTGAATGGATTTTAATTAAACTTATACATCAGAATAAGACATAGGCTACTTTTTATCCCGGGAAAAGCAGATCACGCGGGTGGAGCCGCGAGCAAAAGCTAGTAATGCCTCATTTTAATGTTGGAGAGAAAATAAATAATCAAAATGAAAACGTTTATTTTGCAAGTAGGCCAAAATTTTACACGTCAATAATAGATAAATTTCATTGAAATGTCTCTACCGTTGCTTCGGAAATGACCACTGGTCTGAGAAGAAGCACCAAGAAACTCAGCCGAAATACATTAATAACACTACATTATAACTATATGTAAGTTTTCTCATAAATTATTGTCAAGTATATACTTTAAGAATTTCATCATTGTGGAATATGTAGATTTGGTATTTAGGTCTGTCTGTACTCAGTATAAACAAACATGAAAGTTTACGATGGATTCAACTCGGATTTTAACATTTTATAGTTTACCAGATATCACGTGTTGGTAATCTGATATAACTACGATAAACCATTTCGATTTTATTTGTTTTTGTCTGCAAACGTCATCAATAGTAAAAGCCAAAGTGTAATCTTATCACATAACATTGTCTTAGATTATAAGATTTTTTTTATCCGAGCACGGCAAAGTGACTGCACTACACCTGATGGGTGGCTGATTTTGATTAATTAATAACTAATCATGAGCTCAAACCCTTTCGAAAGAAACAACAATCGTCAAAATCGGATCTCATTGTAAAAGTTATGCGTGGTTAAACTAAGAGGACTAAGGTGAGAATATCCTCCGTCTTCATTCATCGGTTAAAAATATGTATATAGGTCTAATGTTATAAGTTTATCAATCTAAATTGGATCAACATTATATTCCTTCGTTCCTTCCAAGATAAACTAATATTGGCGGAGCTTATAATTCAAATCGTAGCACCGTACATATTTAGATTGCAGCGATAGTTCAATGGGAAATTATACAGACTGTTCGAACGAAAGTCATAGATTCGAAAACAACTGCAAATCCGTCCTCTCTAGGCCATTAATTATTTATTTCCTTTAACGTCAATGATGCAATGATGCATGGACAATGGTCCATGATGCCATGCCAAGCCCCTCTCATTCGTAGTGAAGGCCCGTACCAAGAGAAGCAATAAGATGTATTATCTTACATATACATGTATATACAGGGTTAATATTATTTGTATTGCACATATTTACCTGAGTGGAGTGATGATGGCCCGATGTCTATCCACAGCTATGGCTGTGAGCGTAAAAACGCTTACGTTCACGCTTAGCGCTTGCACGAATGGACAGAAAGGACACATGAAGTGTGGCAAGAGCCATCGTTGAAGCAGCGCCGCTTGAAACTGTGAAAGATGAAACAATTTTCGTATGCATAAATTGATATTATTATTATATTATATATTGGTTACCAAGGAACTCTGCTTAAGGTCAATATATAATTTATTAAATAAGGGCATTAAAGTAATCACGTAAATAAAAGGAAAGTTTGGGCAGATGGTAAGCATCAGGCGAAGATCCTGCTTGTTACGTCATTTATGTCCGAATACTGAAACGCTACTTAGCTGTCTGACGGCTAACAGCTACTTATTTTCATACAATTTTGACAGCTAAGAGGGACTTAACTTGTTTAAAACGATCTTAAATACTTAAGTAGCGTTTCAGTATACGGGCGTTAGGCTAATAAAAAAACACACACACCCATGAAGTTCCCGTAGCATCTAACAAGAGCGTGGGGGACCGTACCCGTTTAATGTTCAAACGTCACTTCTCAATCACTGGATAATATATAAAAATATGTTATTATAAAGTTAATCAATTAAATACCAACTCTAAGACGCAAATTGCGGAACGTTTGCATTTTCCGTTAAAGATTTTCCCCGTACATCGTTAATATATAATCTTTACCAACATATATCTTGGAAAAAATCACTTTCAAACAAAAACAATCTTCCAAATCAGTGCAAATTTCTCGTAATAATGCGTAAACATACAAAAAAATACATAATACATACGAACCCCTTCTTTTTGAAGTCGGCTTAAAGCGATGTGCTAAGCGCCAAAAAGCTTACGGTTTCACCATGGCCCGACCTCGTCCCGGTGAGTAAGAAGATCATTTATCAGGAAACTGTTCTAGATTAATCTGAACGTGAATATAGATTGATTGCTGCTTTTTTGAACGATATTGATTTATACAATTAGTTATAGTTCTCCTGTTTTCTACATGGTTACTTTAATAATATATAATTGTCTACATGTACATATTATATCCATTATAAAAATAACACTTCTGAAAATATCCAAAAGTTTTGAATTTAGTCTCGTTCGAATGAATAATGTAGAGAAGAAGTATTATTCAAATTGTTGAATTATTACTAATCATCTTGGAGTTAAAATATACAGAATAATTTTGTATTCAAGAAACAAAGAACAGTCTAAATTAACCACTGTTGATTGCAAATTATAAGCTATTTACATGAATACAAGTTAGAGGATCCAGACGTAAATTTTAATATTCTATCAATAATAATGGAATATGTCCTTAAATAAGAATTGGGTATGAAAGGTATTATAAAGTAAGTTGTCTTCGTTTTTTATGAATTTAATTTACATTCTGGTAGATTCTTTAGAATAAATTGTAAGAGACTTTTTTCCCGATGTTATCGTAAAAAACAAATTTCAACGCGTTCAACAATATACTAATATACTAGCTGTGCCCGCGAACTTCGTTTCGCCCTCAAAAAGCTTTCATTCAAACTTTCATCCCCATTTAGGCCCTTTAGGGGTAGAAATTTAAAGAAAAAAATACCTTATGTTTAACCCTGGGTCATCAACTATATTTGTGCCAAAATTCATTGAAATCGGTTCAGCGGTTTAGATTTTTCATACAAACTTTAATCCCCTTTTTAAACCCTTCAGGGTTTGAGTTTTGAAAAACATAGTAGCCTATGTCCTATTCTGATGTATAAGCTATATTATTGTAAAGTTTAATTAAAATCCATTCAGTTTCATTCATTCAGTCATTTGCTGGTGGGAGGATACTTGTATCCGACCGGATAGCGACCACCGTACACTGGTGCTAAAACCTGCCATAGTGACCCACCTTGTGTGGGTCGCGTTCCAGGGTCAGCCAGTGTATATCCGGTTCTCCCCAGGGGGCTTGCCCCCTGATCCTCACCCTTTTCCCATCCCTTTTTCCTTCCTCTCCCCCTTGGCCCTTTGGCAGGCCGGCATGATCTTGCCGACCAACGATGGGCACATTGTTTATCGTTGGTCGACAATATTCTTGGATTGCGCTACACTTACCATCAGGTGTAGCGTAGTCACTTTGCCGAGCCAGGATAAAAAAAAAAAAAAAAGAAAAAAAAAAAAGTAGTTTTTACGTGAAAGAGTAACAAACATATATCAATTCTTACAAACTTTCACGCTTATAATATTAGTAGGATAGGATTAATACACTGACCCTGTTTATCACTAAATTACACCCTTGTACAGAGAGGATATTTGATATGGCAAGTAACAACATAACCCTGTGACAGGATACGCCGTTATCGTAAGATCATCTGCCATCCCAAAGTAAGGTAAAAGACAAATGGCCCGTAATGTCCTTTTATGTTTGGCTAGGCAACATGTGGGTCCTGATATTTATATTGTCATAATATTTAATGATATACATTCCTGAATTTCTGGCCGCATTAACTTTAATGACAATTTAGTTTCCTTATGTTTCCGACCTACCATTAACGAGTTTACAATATTGCTTTAGTTATAGAGCGATAATAGAATTATACAATACTGTTAACAGTATTATTAATGGTTGCAGTATAGCGCGAACTAGTGGCGCAGCTATGTGAGGAGAAATAGTAATATAGTATAGTCATAATAGAGCCGTTGGCTTTATTTTTTTATAATTACAAAACAATATGTTACATTACCACAAATTTCAGAAATGTGTATTTATTATAATAAAATTTATTAAAATCGGTACAAAAATAAAAAAGTTTGAAGCCATTCAAATCTGATGGCAGTCAAATGAGAGACGACGCAAATCTTGACGTCACCGTGCAACCATATTAAAAATCGAACTCGGTAAATATACCGGCCACAATGAAACATTGACACGACAAAATAATTCGTGACGTTTAAGGCATTTGTGGTTTATGTTATGTGTATGCTAATTTGGCCCAGAAAGTTTTTTACAATATTTATCTTCACTTATGTTCCTGAAAGGTTTTTTGTATGAATAACAGGTCAAGTATAAGCAATAGTAATAAAAAAATACGCAATATCCATTTTAGTACGATATTTATTGTGTAGTTATGAATATTGCAAATTGTTTGTTCTGTTATGGTTGCTATAATATGAAATTATATGTTATATCCAAACATTGCTTTTCTTGTTGTTGAACGAATATATTGTATCTAATGCTTATTTATTTTTTAAACGCACCATTTACTATTGTGTAAAGCAATGAAAAAAATGATTTCGTTATTTTTTTTATTTGCTTGAATGATGAAACGAGCAGGTCACTCGCCTGATGATAAACGCCACGTTTACCCATAAACAGAAACAACACCACACATAACTTTGAACTACAAAGCACTGCATGGGGCTGGCTTCCACTCGTCACCCCGAGACATAAGTTATGTCTCGAAGCCTAGTAATTTTACTTGCTTGAATAATCACATTAAATAAATTTTCCATATAAATAATACACATTAAGTATATTTATCAGTATTGTTAGAAGCTATCGGGCTAATACATAAAGAAAATAAGATCATGAAATCGAATTGTAATTGATTAAAATTCTGTTTTCATTTGTGAATCAATTAAGAATTAAAATACCATTATTACCATGACGAGGAAGCTGTACAATGAAAACAGAAATATAATTTATGTTTTCATTAACCGTAATTAATACGGAGTAAGATTTTGGTGGATTTTTATTATAAAAACATCTCAATAACCATGTTATTAGCGATTAAACCCCCCTAATTCAATTACACAAAATATAAAACTGCCAGTTTAAATGACTGAAAAGATTATCTTTAAACAGTTAAAACTCAGCTCGAGTAAACTAGCTTTTAAACAAAAAAACACGCATGCAAACTATAGATTCCTTATTAAATGACTGAAAAGATTTTCTTTAAACAGTTAAAACTTAGCTCGAGTAAACTAGCTTTTAAACAAAAAAACACGCATGCAAACTATAGATTTTTTATTAAATGACTGAAAAGATTTTCTTTAAGCACCTAAAACTCAGCTTGAGTAAACTAGCTTTTAAACAAAAAAAACGCATGCAAACTATAGATTCCTTATTAAATTACTGAAAAGATTTTCTTTAAACAACTTAAACTCAGCTCGAGTGAACTAGCTTTTAAACAAAAAAACGCATGCAAACTATAGATTCCTTATTAAATGACTGAAAAGATTTTCTTTAAACAGCTAAAACTCAGCTCGAGTAAACTAGCTTTTAAACAAAAAAAACTCATGTAAACTATAGATTCCTTATTAAATGACTGAAAAGATTTTCTTTAAACACCTAAAACTCAGCTCGAGTAAACTAGCTTTTAAACAAAAAAAAACGCATGTAAACTATAGATTCCTTATTAAATGACTGAAAAGATTTTCTTTAAACACCTAAAACTCAGCTCGAGTAAACTAGCTTTTAAACAAAAAAAACGCATGTAAACTATAGATTCCTTATTAAATGACTGAAAAGATTTTCTTTAAACACCTAAAACTCAGCTCGAGTAAACTAGCTTTTAAACAAAAAAAACGCATGTAAACTATAGATTCCTTATTAAATGACTGAAAAGATTTTCTTTAAACACCTAAAACTCAGCTCGAGTAAACTAGCTTTTAAACAAAAAAAAAACGCATGTAAACTATAGATTCCTTATTAAATGACTGAAAAGATTTTCTTTAAACACCTAAAACGCAGCTCGAGTAAACTAGCTTTTAAACAAAAAAAACGCATGTAAACTATAGATTCCTTATTAAATGACTGAAAAGATTTTCTTTAAACACCTAAAACTCAGCTCGAGTAAACTAGCTTTTAAACAAAAAAAACGCATGTCAACTATTGATTCCTTATTAAATGACTGAAAAGATTTTCTTTAAACACCTAAAACTCAGCTCGAGTAAACAAGTTTTTAACAAAAAAAACGCATGTAAACTATAGATTTTCTGTAAACACCTAAAACTCAGCTCGAGTAAACTAGCTTTTAAACAAAAAAAAAACGCATGTAAACTATAGATTCATTATTAAATGACTGAAAAGATTTTCTTTAAACACCTAAAACGCAGCTCGAGTAAACTAGCTTTTAAACAAAAAAAACGCATGTAAACTATAGATTCCTTATTAAATGACTGAAAAGATTTTCTTTAAACACCTAAAACTCAGCTCGAGTAAACTAGCTTTTATAAACAAAAAAAACGCATGTCAACTATAGATTTCTTATTAAATGACTGAAAAGATTTTCTTTAAACACCTAAAACTCAGCTCGAGTAAACTAGCTTTTAAACAAAAAAAAACTTAATCATTATTAATTCTTAATCAATTCAAACTTAGTTCCTTAATCATTGATGCAAATAGACACACACACGTACACACTTACGGTCAGACTAAGGTATCAAACTTATAATACCATAATATGAACAGTCTTGTGACACGTAAACTGGCTGATCTTAGGTAACGTACGAATAATATATTTTTAGGTGATTCAAGTTCCTGAACCAAAGCGATAACAGAAATGTCGTCGATATAAAATCAATATTACACATTTTACTTGACATGTGAGAACTTAGGAACCGACCAGGTATATTTTTAGAATCGATATTAAATTGTGGCCTGGAATAACAATTCTGTCAGTTTCATGAACTTGACACTTAAATTTTATTCATTTAGTTTCGACTGGTCAGTTAGGTACTAGAAACGAGCTTAAATCGCATAGGGGCTAAGGGTTGGCCCTTATATAAAACATCGATATTTAAAAATACATCGATCTTTATAATAAATTGCAATGTACTCCACTGCTTTGTCTATTTCGGCCGTTAAGTACAGTTTGTAAGCATTTTTTTGTTTCAGGTTGAAAAAGTGAAGCCAGTGATTACTGGGCATTATGAAATTTTATCTTAAGTCACTGGGTGACGAGCGCAGTACAGTGTCATGTAGTGGTTTGTAATTTGAAGTTCTATATGGTGCTGCTTGTTATGCTGGTGTTATTCTGTCAAAAGGTAGGTGTGGCATCACCTTATGTTACCGGGTTTCTCCGAAACCATACTTACGTCAAAGGAGGCAGCCGCATAGCTTTTAGTCGGTACACCAGCGTAGGAAATTTGTTTAGTGCTCCGATCCAGCAGTAAATCACATGTTAACTAGGTCGTTAAACCCTGTGAGTTCTACATAACCATTACCGGAAAGAAGTAAGAACTTTCCGCGCGGCAAAAAATTGTGATAATGACAAATGATTACTTACTTGGAATGGTATTGCGAATAATCCTATGACGATATCAGCTAAAGCTAAATTTGCTATGTAACAATTAGTGACGCTCTGCATCCGCCTCGAGGTAGCCACCACCCACATCACGAGGAAGTTGCCGACTACTGCCAGCACTGATATTGAACCGTATAGGAATGAAAGCAGTACAATCATGCCCGTCGGTACTGGGTATAACGTATCTGAAACAAATACAGTTCTTTAACCAATTTGCTTTACAACAAAAAATATTCTGTGATGACGATTCAACTATATTTCGGCTCCGTGGAGCAGCCTGAGAGTGGCGTTTGTGTAATCCAAAGATATTTGTTTCGGGTCTGGGTGTTGTCAGAGTGAAAGTCTCTCGTAGTTCCTGATACCCGCGACTCAACACTCTTATCTTACTGTAATCAGTGTGACTATGTGATGTACTTAAATAGTTAAGCAGTATTTATTTTGTAGTACTGTGGATTTGTAACGGAACTATGTTTGAGACATAGTTCCATATAATATTGTTAGTAATAATAATGCTCCATACTAAAATCAATAAAGTGTTGCTGGAAAGCCTTAACCCAGCAATTGGACAGCGAGTCTGTTTTACATTATATCCGGAAGCCGAAATCCCTTTCCCCTTGTCAATCCCTTAGTCATTCTTTTTCTTTAAGGTCGGCAACGCGTCCAGGAGTCTTCCGGTGTTGTGGATATTCATGAGCGGTGGAGATCATTTATCATCAGATGAACCATTTGTTGGTTTGCTGACCTCTGCTATATAAAAATAAAATTATCATATCTGCGTGAACGAAGTAATCACAAACAAGAGGTGCAAAGTGGTGTACTCGTATTAGGCATGCTGAAATTTTTTCTTCGATCGGCTATTTTTAACAATATTTAATTTAGATACATTTTGATCAAGCATCGAAAACATATCACAAACAATATTTTTAAAATAGGATGCCGTAAAATATCGTTCAAATCTTAAGTCGATGTTTTTAATACATTAATAAGATGCCAAAAAAGGGGCACAAATTTCCATTTCCGATATTGAGACGACACTTTTTGATATCGTAACGATATATGATATGTATCTATAATGCCTAATTAGGTTTTCGGTGCTTTATTGAGAAATAGGTAATTTGTATAATTTACGTACCGAATGTATCATTAGCCGTGCCATTCTGTACTAGGTCTAACGTAGCATTCCTCGACCAGTCTGCATCGTCGTCTTGCGTCGAGTTACTTGTACTAGAACAATACAAAACATACTGTAAACCTAGGTGAAAAGGAACGCAGGAGTTTAGATGGACACAATTGATTTACTTTGGATGATGATGGTTGATATTTGAATTATAAGTCTTTCTTTCTTTCTGCCTGGGGTTATTCCGAATTAATGCCATTCCATCCGCCTTCCCATCATGATTGGACGGTAGATTTATATTTATTGTTATATTTTATGTCTACCCGCCGTCTAACCCCCACCACCATCAACAATAACCAAATTTCACCATTCATTTCTTCGTTGATCAGCAGTGTACCACGTGCAACTGAGGTTACACCACTTAGTTCAATATGTATAATTTGAATTATAAGCATTGAAGTAAACATAAACCTACTTTAATACATTATGGACGATGAAGAAATTAGCATGATTTAACATTTAGCCGAACCATCGTGATCATAACGGGCTGTTTGTGGTACCTACATGTTTTAAGGTACGTGCCCAAGAAAGAAAACCGCGCTGCAGGCAGCAGGACTGTGACATGTAATTTCATACAAAGGGGATTTGTCAGTTGTCACTATCATCCGACTCGTGCAACGCTTTGAAGTCTCCCTGTCTTGTTCGCGTACCTTAACTCGTGCCTTAATTATATCAATGTAAGTTTCATACCCAGTCATACATCCATTTTATCCACTCCATTTCACCTCATTACTAAGCATTGCACCAATTATAGTTCTATTACCAAAATAACTCGTCTGAGACTCCAACCATGTGGAAATCCCGTTTGCGTGGAGCTCCAAAGAGAAAACTAACTGATGTAATAAACGCTTTCGTTCAGCCAGTCCATGCTTAGCTTCAGCCACTATCTCACCCGTTGAGTTCATTATTCCTAGACACTAATAATAATATCTTAAGTGTTATTCCTAGTCTTAGTATTAGGATTATGGTTTGTGAAGATAATAGTTATTTGAGAATTGAATAATTAATTTAATTAAAATTCGTTTAGTCGGTACGGAGTTAATTATATTCATATAGGTACAGACGTTAGATGCTAGCGTCTCGTATGCGAGAGTAAGTCAGGGTAGGTTTTTTATAGCATAAGCCGGCAAACGAGGAAGTGGGTTGCCTGGAAGTAAGAGACCTCCACCGCCCATGTACGCTCCACGCCCACAATACCAGAAGAATCATGGGCGCATTGCCGACCTTATAGAATAGTGATAATTTAGGGGCCGAGAGAGGAGGATTTGGGCCTCGTGATCGTGCTATCTCACTTACCGTACAAAACGCAGCAGCAAGCCACTACTTACTACTACTTTACGTCGGCTTACTGTGAGGCAGTGGTAACGATCCGGTCGAGCCAGCCCATTCATGCTGTAGGCAAAACTGTCTACAGCGCGACTCTACTACTCAAAACTCCCACCGCTTAGCCTATGACTGTCGCCAGGCAGTAGCGTGTAAACATTGTTGTTTTTAGTTTGGAGGACCAAAGTCCTTGTACAAGTCATTGAAATTACTGCGCATTATGAGATAGCATCTTGTCTCGAAGTGATGAGCACAATGCAATGCTTCCTAGTGCTTTTTAATTCAAAGTTATAAGTGATGTAGCTTTTGTTTATGGGCAGGCGTGACGCGTACCATTAGGCGAGCGACCTGCTTGTTTTATCCAAGCAAATAAAGAATTCGATCAACAAAGACATATACATACAATCTCGACTTTTGTATTGGATATATTAGCATGAAAATGTTGTGTGAGAAAATGATATTCATTTTATTACATCCTTTCTTATAGCAAACACGGGACTGATAGCCAAATAATGTCATTTTAACCGTTCTTTAACCCCAAAAAGTGCTAAATATGCGCAATGTTAGATGGCGGCTTGAGATAAACTTTGCAGTCTAGCCCGTCTACGCTATATATATAAAAAATAAATTTCATATTGTAAGATAGGCGATTTTAGATTTCACGAATTTAAGAATTCAAAGTGGATGCACCATGCGTCGACAGAAGTCAATTTTATTAAAAATATGTTAATGTCGCCCAAGAAATAACTATAATGGTTGTCATACATACTAAGGTTTGCATAATTATTATAAACTTACAAGCATAACCGACTGGCATAACCGAGTTTCATAGAATACATACATATCCCCTAGTCTTTGCATGCACCTGGACCTGAGCTACGATGACGGTATTGGTAGGAGACCCCTAGTCTACTGTACTGTATCATCGACAATAGACGACGATGATTTGAAAAAATTAATTGGGTTTAAAAAAGTCATACACGCTCGAGTTTTTTTTTTTACCCAAACACGGCAAAGTGACTGCACTACACGTGATGGTAAGTGTAGTGCAGTCCAAAAAACCAGCAACCACTGATAAACAATGAGTTTATCGGTGGTCACCAGAATCATGCCGGCCTGTATCCCTCTTCGGAGAGGGAAGAAGCAAATCGAGGGACCTGCGACAGGTCAGGCGGATGACCGATACAGATACAAGGATGTACCCCTGTACCCGTCCCAACCAACCATCAAGTCATGTCGCAAGCCCCTCGGCAGAACCGGATATACACTGGCTGACCTTGGAACGCGACCCATACAAGGTGGGTTACTACGGCAGATTTTAACACCAGTGAACGGTGGTCGCTATCCGGTCGGATACTAATATCCTCCCACCAGCAAATACCACTTTTGCCTGCGCCCAGAACATAACCGAGCGGCAAAAATATCAATTTCAATATCCATCTAGTTGCATGTACAGGCGAGGATAACGGTGGAATTTTATAGCTAGGGCTTGCCTGTCAGTTACGCTTGTAAGGTAATAAACTTCATAGAAACCCTAGCGTGTATGGCCACCATAAGCGTGGGTTGCACCATCCATCAGTTAAAGTTAAAGGTAAACAGACAATAGATTACGTTATTTAAAGGTTGTATTTTTATTTAAGACTATCTCGGTGGTGCAGTTGTATTGCGTACGCGGTTATGTGGGTATACTGGTTATACCCCTGCCTACCCTTTTGGGGATTACAGGCATGAGTGCGTATTTTTATTTTATCTTTTTTTTGTAGTACTATTATTTTTTACACGAGACGAAAGTCGCAGGTTTGAAACCAGTCCTACGAGCATTCACCTCTGACGTCTCGAAGACACGTGAGTATTAATTATTAAATATCGCTTACTATTACGGTGAAGAAAACAACGTGACGAAAATATTAAAAAGCATACGAAACGTTTATAGTTAACATATTATTATACTATATATATATGTAATTAACCTACACCTTATCGTTCAAAGTTAATGAATATCACACTAACATTGGCATGGTATTGAATATTCTATCATACATGCACTCAATCACCCATATGATAAATCTAAAAATAACGCTAACGATTTAAGCTTATAGTTTTTCAACCCACGTGTTCTGTATATTGGATATGATAAATCAATGGAAGTTTTACCTAGGATAATAGTTTAATAACTTTCACAGTCTATCCTATGAGAAATATCTCGCATTTTTTGCCACAACTATTTACTAATTTGATATTTGAAAATACAGAAAACAGGACACTAATTTCAGTATATAACTGATGAAATTGAACATTATTAATAGACGAAAATCGCAGTTTCAAAACCAGCCACAAGAGCATACACCTCTGATTTTTCTACGTTATACAATATTATTATCGTTTGATTTAATGATCAAGGAAACATCATGAAGAAATCTGAATACCTGAGAATTCTACATAAGAATTTCGAAAATGCGTGAATTCTATCAATTCGCATTAGGCAAATGTATTTGAATAAGGCCTAACCCCTTTCGCTCGTAGAGGAGGTCCATGCTCAGCAGTGTAACTGTAATAATACAGAGCTGCTATTATAATAGACTTACAAGTGGTAGAGCCACGCTGTATACAGTTTTCTCTACGGCATGTATGGGTTGGCTCAACCGGGTTGTTACCACTGTCTCGTAGAATATTGGCGTAAATTGGCAGCTTGCTGTTGCGTTTCGTACGGTGGGTGAATTATACCGAGTCCCAAATCCCCCTCCCATTCCCAATCCCTTAATTACCCCTTTTCTTTAAGGCCGGCAACGCTTTCATGATTCCCCAGGTATTATGGATATTCATGGGCGATGAAGATCACTTGCCATCAGGTGACCAACTTAATTGCTATCCTCTGATATAAGAACAAGACAAAACAAATACTATCTTATACCATCGTATCATTATACTAAAACGCTTTACTGGCCACAGACTTTTCCTTCGTCCCGTCGCAACGTTGTAACGTGAATCGTTAGTGTATCATCTATATAATAATAGCTGTCCCTTGCAGTTTCACCTGCATGTTACTACCCTGCTAACATGGGTCATAGCGTGATATACATAAAAACCTTCCTCATGAATCACTCTATCTATTGCTGAAAACTGCATTAAAATCCGTTGAATAGTTTAAAAGATCTAAGCGAACAGACACCAAAAACGACTTCATTTTATACTATGTAAAGATGCAACACAGATGCTAACAAACTTTCTAAAAATATTTTTCTTTTATAATGCTACAAGGATCTCGCTAAATAATACTGAATTCGAAACATCAGAATCATAACATGGGATTAAACACCCACGAATTTGCGTGTAAAAGAATTTGAAAGAAACGTTTACACATTGTATTAACATAAATAAACTCCTCTACTGAAAGTGACTTTTTTAAATTCTGACACGACAAGGTGGTTAAACTGAACCTGGTGACTCCGGTGTTAAGTACAGTTCAGTCCAATAATGTCGGTCGTCAAGAAACATTACTCCCTTCGATAGTCGGCGAAGTTTGCACGCCTGAAGTTATTTTTTATAAAATGCACTCAACAATCACATGGATAATCCTGACCCCACGGTAAGGTGCGAGTATTGTGTCGTATCAGGAACTACGAGAGACTTTCGGTTTCATGATACCCAGACTCCGAGCAAATAGTAATGGAGGCTGTCTTTAGGAGGAGTTATTATACTATCCTTAATCGATAACAATCGGTAAAGTTTAAGTCACATATTCGTATTAGATCGTGAAAACGAAAATTGCTGAAGCGCTTACATTTTATCGCAGGTAATACTGGGCCTACGTCTTGCCCAACAATGGTTCTTATATTTAGCCACTAAACATGGTTAAAAGACTAAAAACAGTTATAGCAGTTAAATACGATTAAGGATCGTCGTGCAAGTCGCCTTTAATGTTTTAAACGGACTAACTACAAATATTGATAGCCGCTATGGCCATGGGGTCTTGAGTTTGATTCCCGCACCGAGATAAATGTTTGTGTGATCCATAAATACTTGATTCGGGTCTGGGTGTTGTTGGACCGTAGGTCCCTGATAGTTTCTGATCCCTATAATACAGGTTAACCTAATGTGGGGTCAGAACTATATGTGTCTGTTGGGTGTATTTATTTATTATTATTGCTACTGCAGAATTATACCATGCCTTGTCTTTAAAACATATAGTTTTACACATGTTCTATGAGTTTGACATAAATATAGTCACACATAGGTTAACCCCGTATCCCTGAATGGGGTAGGCATAGATGCAACTAGTACTGCACTCATGTTCGCTGAGTTTATTTCCGTCCCATTATGTGATAGGAGGTGAACCTATCGGTATTTCAGGCAGGACTTCCAATCCCCCTGGATTCAACTCATTATGATTACCCGATCTGAAATTTGGACGCAGGATTTCACTGTTTCTCAACCTAAGCATTATATCATTAAATCATTGCGGTTAACGAGTTTCATTTCCGGGATTAAGATAATGAAATCGCAACTTTGATTGATTAATATTTGTCAGTCGCTTATCCATCGCCAATCCGGTGATTGCATCATAATAAAATTCCACGCTGACGTTTGATAAGTGATTTGCGTCTATGTGATAATAGTTATGTGTGACTTCTCATTTATTAATAACGTATACATGTAAAGGGTTACACGTATATATGCAACATGCGAGTATCTGTATCTGTCGCGTCTCTATTAAATTTTAATATAACGTGGCTTCCATTAATCATTCGCTTATTTCTGGAATACCATTATACTAATTTCCTAATGTATTATGTATATAACGTATAGTGCTTTTAGATACTGTATTACTTTGATTGTCTATAGAGTGGGACATTGATTTTAATGTTACGTTTGTTCGAATGTTATTTTCTGGGATTATAGTTTCGAGTTACTTAATAAATAGTAATAAATACACCTAACAATCCTACACATCGTCCTGACCCCCCCTGACTAGGTTAACCTGTATCGTTTGTATCGCACGTCCTTCGTAGTTCCTGATATCTACGATACAGGTTAACCTAGTGTGGGGTCAGGACAATGTGTGTGACTGTTGGGTCTTTTTTTTTTTAACCCCATACAGTCAACCTGGGTAACTTTGTCTCACTTTAGAGGTAATTTATAGCAGTACTTATTTACTTTTATTGTTATTTGTCCTAAATGAGTGTTTCTAGTGGGATATTGGCCTCTATAATCTAAATTCCTGTGTTATTTATCAAAACGATAAATAAAAGACCCTTAAATTACCAAAAATTTGGTGAGACAAAGTTACACTGACATTTGGGTAACATTAATAAGTATGAGGAGTTGATGAAGAAAATCTCTAATTTATGTAGTATTTTTTACTCCTCGGTAAGATTAGCTTGTCATATTGATAAAAAAAAATACATTTCGTTTATATCACTATCTCCTTTTTAGTGGCAACGTAGGGTTGCCATATTAATACAATATTAAACTGCCTGGTTTATCGAAATCAACTTCTATTTTATGGACCTCTTAAATCAAGTTATTATTGTATTTATCAGGTTTTGATGTACTTATAATTATTAAGCAATGCCTAAAATAATAAAAAATAATAAAACAAACTCAATCACATATAAAAAAGAAACATAATATCGGCTCTCAATTCCCCCATACCATGTATAGAAATTGATCATCAATCGCATAAGAATCGCCTCGTTTTGTGATTTTAGATCCTCCAAATCGACTAACTATATTTCGGGGGTGACAATTAAATATGTCAAGCTTTGATGGCCACTTCCACCCTTCAAAACTTTTTTGCATAATTGAAATTTTCACGCATTGTCTGTCCTCGCCCCGAGCTAATGTTACCCCAAATGGTCTGAAAATGAAACGGCTCGAAGATTAATTAAAGATTTTTTAAAAAATCTATCAATATCGCGGGATATTTCAGTGTTATTACATAAAAAACATATGATTCTTCAACATAAAACTGAACTCGCCTTCTGTAGTTCTTCTGTAGTAATTACTATACACAACTTTTTAGCAAGTATATTTCTAACTCTGTTTACCACCCAAATTTTGAATGGTGAGAAAAAAATATATATTTGATAAATATCAATTGTCACTGCAGGTTTCGTTTAAAAACACTTTTTACTTTCATAAATTAAACAACTTATTATTATACAGTGTATCAGTAAGAAGAGAAAAAATTAAACGTTCAAATACAAGTTAGTGAGTCAATGTTACATTGAAAGCTTAAGTTACCCAGGTTGACTGTACTGATTGTAGATTTATTAAATTAATCGATACAATGAGGCTGAACGCTTAGCTTTCCTTTGCCTAGGATTCTGTTATGTGAAAAAGTTTCGTGGTGTCGTCATTTTTTTCGAACATTTGTTTTTGGTTAATTTTTATTTAATAAAAATAAATGCTACGTACGTATTTAAATTATGTGGACAAGTGTAGTGTTTGTGATAAAATTATAGTAATTTGCTACTTAAATTTGGGAATTGTGAGTAGCCGTGTTCTAATTTTGATTATATCGGTGTTTGCTCATCTATGGTTTGGACTCCAAGCAACCTTGCAACTCTGGAATGTCTGGAATGTGAATTCTTGACCCAGGGCACCGAGCCGTCAACACGCAATTTCTGCAACGGCTTCCATTAGCCAATAAATTGCGAAGGCATGGTTAAGGACTCAGCGGAGCGTCCGCCGTGACCAACTGGAACCGCTTTGCAGTCCTCATCGTCGGGGGCCGATGACTACAAAGAGCGTGATGTTCTAGTGCACGTGAGCAGAGGTTATCCTGACAATTCGCTGGTTTGTGAGATTAGAACACGTGATCAAACGTTCTCATCCTTGATTATAGGGTGAACATATCAGAAATCCTCCGTGGAAGTGTACAGGAGAACATCCGTCGGCCTGCCGAACTTGCGGGTTCTCTATTCCTTCCAGGAATGTTTTTTTTTTGTTATTTGCCTAGTGCCAACACTATGAATGTTGGACGATTGTTATAGATATTTTGTTCTAATCTGGAAAATTATCCTTGTTCCGGGGGGGATTTTATTTCTACCTTCGGTTTTTATTTTCAATACCTTTCGCTTAAAGCGGTGAGTCACTGAGAACGGCCAACACTGCCAGAGAAGATGTATTTTCCTCCATAATTGAGGCCTAAGTTGCTTCCTGCCACCTAAATTGTTAGGAAGCACACATACTCAAGTATTTGTGATTTATGTTTGGTAACATAATGCATTTTGGTCTGACACGCATGTGTGGCATGGCCACAGCCTCTCGTTTTCCAATGTAACAGTATATCACCTGGCTTTAGTCTATATAGACGTCTTTTAATGGTAGCTCGACATGATTGTCCTACCACGACATCTGATGTATGCGTATACATTGAATATTGTATACAGGTTAGAAAGCTATCATTTTCGAACGGTCTACAAAAATCGTCCTTTATCTTATGAAGGTAAATCAAATTTGTATCGGTAAATGTAGGATAACGTGTTTGTAATATTGTATTTCTTTTATTTCATTTAGTAAAAGAGGTATAAAGATTGGCAATAAAGGAAATAGATCAATATTTATTTGATACATTCTTGGCCTTCTGTTAACGTTAACAACGTAGGAATAAGCGACTTATCTCGTGTTTTCATGTTTCATAAATATAACACGATGGGTAAATATGTGCCATACTCAAATAGAAACCTCACGCTTTGACTTATGATAATATTGTAATCTCACTAGAAACATAAATGTGAAAAAACGGCCAAGTTCGATAAAAACGACGTTCAGAGTTTGCGTCGCGACCAAGTTCTATAGCGATTTCTTATATCATAGCTATTGAAACGCACAACATTTTTTTATTACTTTATTTGATATTAAATTATGACTAAATAAGTTATAACGCGACAACCTCGTTGCGAAAAATCCGAACGTCGTTTCTACCGAACTTGACCCTCTTTTCACACATATGTTTTAGTGAGATATAGTGCATTTTTTTTTAAGTTTTACGTACTTTTATTTATCTTTATAGTAAGTTAAACTAAGCTAAAAGAGTACCTGATCATTATTGTACTCGACTGAATAGCGACTACCGTACGTACATATGGCGCTAAATATACACATATAACTTCTTAATTCTGCCGACCGTCAAGGAACGCAAAGTCTCTTGATGGTCGATATTGTATTTGGAATGGATTGTACTTAACATCAGATCCAATGTAGTCACTTTGTGGGCCAGGATAAAAAAAAACTTTCGTATCACTATTAATTGTCTTAATTACTTAGTGCTCATGGGTTAAGTTTAGTGAAATATCTGGTGGCCCAAATCCCCTCCTCCATTCCTAATCCTTAAAATATCCCTGTCCTATAAAATCAGGACCATGATTATATTGGTATTGTGGGCATTCATGGGTTGTGGAGAACACTTATCATCAGATGACCCACTTGCTCGTTTCCCGCTGCCTAGTATAAAAACACAAACTACTTTTTTAAACGCAGCAATGCAGCACATTGATTAGTTAATTAGCAATTGAATAAATTCTACACCAATTGATGTTTGTTCATTCACATAAATAACAGGAAACATTAAAGCTGTCCATAAAAATTCTTAGCACCAATAAATTTCACACAGTTGAAATATATGACATTTATAACAGAAGTAGGATTTTTTAAAGTTATGTTCATATTGACCTACGTTAATTTAAGATAATATAATTTCAATTAATAAGTACAAATAAGGCAGCTAATTTGTGAAATATCAATTTAACACAGACTTTCTTGTATAATAAAATTGACAACGCAGTATGTATTTTGCGATATTCATTTATATTATATTCTTTTTTTTATTTAAGCATGTTGTGCCGACTCTACTGTGAGTGCGATACGGGCAGATGTAAGAAGAAGAAATAGAGTTTATTAGGAGATTGTACAACAAAAATTGGTGATAAAATGGGCAACGCGCCCATGATTCTTCTGGTGGTGGGCGTACATGGGCGGTGGAGATCACTTACCATCAGGTGATCCACTTGCTCGTTTGCCGGCCTATGCTATAAAAAAAAGCCACAAGCCTTGTAATCTTGAGTCTGCAACGTTCATCATTGTATCGTGTTTTTTAAAGAAACGTTAATAGACATTTTATTTATTTGCTTTAACATTCAACTCATTCGAATCCAAAACATTTTATCATTTGTTTATCTTGGATGTGAGTGAAAAGACATAAAATCTAGTTTTTCCGCACGTGGACATAGTATCATAAAATAAACGCTAACAGCTTTGTTTGCTTCAATGCCCTCGATTTTTGATTCCCTTGAGATTTGAATTGAGCAAATATTAATATTGTTTATATCTTCATGTTTTGATTAGGAGCTGTTGTTGGTAATAATCATCCGGTTGTTTAAGTCTAAAGTAATCAAAAGCAAATGGGCTATACGCGATAAAATTTAACGTAACTCTATAACCGGGTTAGAAACACTCAATAAGTATCACTTATGTACAAAATTTGTGACGTTTATCAATTCTTAACCTGGAAAATTACGCCAACAACAATTTCGCCTCATTAGCTTCGGGGCGTCTGGTGCAGTGGGGTCCCGAGGCCAAGCAATCGAAATTAATATGAGTAACTATTTGAAAAATACACGTGTTACTCGGATTGAAATATTCAGCGGGTATAGTGATATCGATTATGGGCCGCCCATTATGGGTCATAAATAAGCACGTCAATCTGTGGATGCAGTAGTTACAACTATGCTTATCCATTCCGCGATATAGGTAGGAGCTGGTGATTTACACATATATTTAGATAAATATGCTTTAAACTGCCCTAGAACGAGCTTAGAAAATGTAAGGCCCGAGAAAATATTTTTTGCGTTAAATAAAAAGCCTATACCCTTTTAAAAGCCGAGCTTTTGAAATTCAATGAGTATTTTTCCAGAAAATAAGTCTCAATACAAGGCCTGAGGGTTAGTCTTTCCGATAGGTTCAAACAAAGGGATTTCGCTGGATTACGTTTGCGAGATTTATCTAGAGTCTAAACAAATACAATAGTTTTGTTTACAAAAAGTGTTTGTAATCTTTGGCTAGCACTATATAATATTTAGGTACCCATAAGCTTTTCCAATCGTTATATTTCTAGCAACCGCCCATGGTATGGAAGACAAGCTTTCAGTAATCAATTATAAATATTTCTAACACGTGCTTTGGCTAAGAATTATAATTTACCTAATTAATTAATGAAAACCAATAATATTTTAATCTTTCAACTTAATTTGAAATACGGATCTTCTAATTCACGCAACTCATGCGTCTAATACGTGTAAGTTTGAGTGACGTGGATCCGAGTCTCCGACAGAAGCGTTCGGGTTTAATTGCTAAAATGTACAAACGATTTGAAAACTACATAATTAAAGTCGTAGATGAAGTTGTCGTCGCTGGTCGCCTCATTGGTATACTAGCAACGTACATAAGCTGAGAAATCAATGGACATAAGCGTTTAAACCAGGTAAGGCAATCACAACTAGATTTCGATATAAAAAAGGATATATGATTTTTAGGTATTCGATTTTTTGCAGCATATGACTACAGGCTGGCTACTTATCACATCGCGGGAGCGAAATAAGCTCGGCAATTCTTGGGATTACTAGTTGCTCTTTTGCCTATGCCTTAAAAACTTACTTATACTAACTTACTTATAAAACCAGGCTCTTAATTTGATTAATTTAGACTCATTGCAATTGCAGTTTACTAAGTGAATAAGCATCGCCTCATAATTTTTTTTTTTTTTTTTATGTAACTATTTCATACAATTAATGATAAACCAAAAGTGGCGGATAAGTAGCGTAGTTTTAGTGTATGACCCCCGATATTACTCCCTTAGAAGTAGTATTTTCTTGAATGTGATAAACTTTGACGTATATATGGGTGATTATACAATAGTTGGGTAACTTTTGAGGATATTTTGTTTACTATAGTTATTAAATCAAATTATTACAAATTCGGGTCTATATGATGGCTAATCTAATGATTATATTGTTCCAAATCGGGCCAGTCACTTTTCGGCTTCTCTCTTTTTTTTTAATATTTCTTCCCTAGTCAAATTGTTTTTAGCGTGCCGCATGATGTTTTTAACTGAAATATAAAATAGAAATGCTTACACACGGTAGCAATTACGATAAAAGTGCTCTAAAACAAAAAAAAAAATCAGTACCTGACAACGGACTGACGCCAACGGATTGACGAAATAGACATAATTTGAGGTTATAATCAAAACTAATGTTTTTTTTGGTAATTTCGAATATCAACAAACTACATTTTAACAAATCATAGTTAACTATGTATAAATGAAAATAAACCTCAGATTAACAAGAAAATAACGACTCACCATGGGACTGACATTTTGACTGGCTTCGCACGTGTATAGACGACAAACACAACCCAAACACTGGTACTATTATGGCGGCCGTCAAATTGTGCGGTCCGCAACTAACTTCATTACCAACATTAAAACTTAAACAGGGATTTGACCTTGACTCGGTGATATTCTCCGCGAATTTTAAATTTAAAGAACACACAACGGACTGACGAAAGAAACTAAACACAAAGTTTCTTATTTTTTATTAAATAAAATAGAGAACATTGCATTATGAAAGTTGTAGTATATAATACTATGTACATCACAGATTGTAGTAAAATAGTAAGTTTTCCTAAATCAATGATAATGTTTAATGGATAGTCACTTGATTGTTGGTTTTCGGGATTGTGACATGCCAACGGTCAGTCCGTTTTGAGTATTAATTTTGTTTTTTTATTAACTTGTAATTAAAATGAAGAAGTGAAATTGGGTGACCAAATAAAGGACTTTTCATTGTTTTAAAATAAATTGTTATTTCAATACAATATAATAAGACTTTGTATATATTGGCTGGTGACATTGAGTTACCCAATTTTTGTAGAATCACCCATATATATTATATCATATTATGCATTTAAAAAGAATCATCGAATCGAAAAAAAATATTCGTAGTCATAAAAAAGGAATAATAAAGTATACGCGTCGCATTTGGAATCTCTTTGTTATTTGCGTTGGTTAAAAAGGCAAATAAAGAAATATAATTTCCCATTCAAAACAGGTGGCCGTTTTCCCAATAACTATCAATTATGTTCCGACAACTAAAAGTAAATACATAATAAGTAATGTCGCATCTCCCCCAGGCAAACGTCGACATTTTTATTGTTAACATGACTTGCAAACACAGAAATTGGCAACTTTTTTCGGTAGATGTATCTCCAGTCCCCATCAAGCAAAAGGTGACGTTTGTGTTGTTAACCTGAATTGCAAACACAAAAATTATCATACTCATACTTTACGGAGATTCTATAGACATAATCTATAAATATGTATACCTATTCCTGGTCATCAGATTTCAATTGCTGAAATATCTATTTAATGGTTGCAATCTTTTAAATCACAGTACGAACTAATCAACAGGGAAGGAATTACGCCGAGGGCGTAATATCCGTCACATCACCCAGTAGCGGAATCCAAAACATGGTGCGTAGGTTTTTTACTCGCGCTTAGCTTCCCCGCTTTAGGAATCGATAAACAGGGTGTTAGACAAAGATATAGTCGAAGTTAAGCAATGTATAGTTAGGATACAAGTATTTTATCTCCCGCAATACCAAATCCATTACATACATACATACATTGATAGGGCATAAAGCATTTTTTTTCTATCGAATGGATAACATGTCGATATTCAACAGTCAACTTGCAATTTTGAACAACACTAATTGATAAACCTTATACGAATGAACCCCATTCCAGAAGTAATGCAAATAATTTATAATGATTTCATAGATTTTATCAATTTAATAAACGAGTGACTAAAATTAGTGTGTAATTTTAGGATGTCTAGATTTTTATAAGATCCGGTACATTAACACTCTGTATCAAGTGTACCTATAGATCTTAATCGTCCTTAAATATGACCACATTTTTCTGCAGCATGTTGTGTGTTGTATGTTTGCTTATAGATGCATCATCTATAGTTGATTGGCATTATTCTTAGATTGTACTGCACCTATTTTATGTAGCGTAGTCCCTTTGATGAGCCAGGACAAAAACAATCTACAGCAGTCCACCTGATGATTGGATACTGATTCTGAAGGCTAAGAAAACTGACGAAAAGTAGCGGCAAACTGGTACTTTTAGTACGGTGACTGAGATATCCGGAGACCCAAATTCCGTTCCCCAACCCAATCACTTAATTATCCCTTTCCTTTAATTTCGGCAATGCACCCATGATTCTTCTGGTATTATAGCCTTACATGGGTGGTGGAGATGACTTACATGTTTGCTCGTTTGCTGGCCTATGCTATAAAAAATAAACCTGGTGATTATTTATTTGATACTGATAAAATTATAAGTAGGTGCTAAATCTAGAAAAATTAAATTCAGTGACATCATTCAATGAAAATAACACATTAGTCTTTACTTATAAATGTTACGTATTGCTTAGTTAAACACTCATTTGTCTTTCTCTGTCAACGTGATTTGTAAAGTGGCTAGAAAGAGACTAAAACGGTGTCTTAACTAAGCAGTTCTTGAAAAGTTTATAAGTAAGGCCCATTATGTACATCATGTTCCTCTGTTTACTTTAAAAGTGGTTTTAATCCCTAAATTTAAACAAAGAAATCAAACATTCCCTAACTAAATCATCAGAGGTTTCACTATAAAGAGTTATAATATAGGTATCTTAATATTTCCTTTAGAAATACTTACGTTTAAACAGGATTATTTCAAATTAGTCTTACCGTCTTTATGATTTTCCTTTAGGATATTAATTTCCATGACATAATACTCTGGTTCTGATATTAATCTCACTGTCTACTTAGACCGTGAAATTAATGTCAAGATCAAAATTCTATTTATAATATGCTAATTTTAGGAAAATATAGGTACCTACCTATTTTATGTGCTTTCTAGGCTAATTAAATCTAAATATAACTTATATATTTTTATATAACTGTTGTGATTTGTACCAACTATAACAATCTTTTAACGATGATATTAAAATAACAATGCGATAATTAAAACAGCAAGGAATTTTGAGGTTATATCTTGTTAGACTAAAAATATATACGTGTTCATTAAACAACAATACACAGAATAAAAAAGCTTTGAAGTTTGCTATTTTCAATTCACTTTTTCAAAGGAGTATAAAATGAGTCTTAATATTCTTACCGCGTTTATTATGTTCGGTGATGCTATTATCAAAAACAATAATAATTCAGGTAACTCGTGTTCTGCTTATATTAGCTATTTAGATACTAGATAGTAGGAAATAGTATATAGGAGGGAAATAGCCAATACGTTTTAATGATAGAGCCCGTAGACAGTGTTGTCTACAACGTGAATGGGTCCGCTCGACCGCAATGGTGTACTACTGTCTCACAGAAAACCGACGTAAAATTTACTACATGGCACTGAACTGCGCTCGTCACCCCGAGACATAAAATATTAAGTCTCACAATGCCCAGTAATTTCACTAGCTTCAATGTCCTTCAAACCGAAACACAACAGTGCTTAGACACTGTTTCTTGGCGACAGAAATAGACAATTGAAATAAAATAAGAAACAACAATTGAAATAAATAGAAAAAGCAGTGGTTCCAACCCAGACGGTCTCTCGCATACGAGGGGCCTACCGCCTTTAAATTAAATTAAATTAATGAAGTTTTTTGCTGTGTTATTTTGTTCGTGTTAAAAAAAATCATAAGAAGAGATATCATGAATAAAAGCAAAACAAACTTATGATAATATTTATAATTTTAATAAACTTTAAATTAGACAAAATCAAACTTGGCAGGAGATTTCGTTCGGCACAAGGAAATATAAATAGTGATGCGATTGTGATAACTATGATAAAGGAAACGCTTACATACTGAAGTTTGAAACTAATTTAGTCCTTATAAATTCAATTGATCGTAATAAAAATTAAATAGTAATATGTGATCCTAACAAATGAAAGAAAATAAATAGACAGTTTCCGGGGTGCAGCGTGGCGTGGGTGATAGGCTGGGAAACGAGAGGGCGTAGGTTCGATTCCCGCACCGAGGCAAATGTTTGTGTGATCTACAGATATTTGTTTCTGATCTGGGAGTTGTTGATCCATAATCTCGTAGTTCCTTATATCCACCATAAAGTTTATTACTAGTGTGGGGTCGGGACTATGTGACTGTTGGGTGTATTATGAAGCTACTTACTAAGATCACATGTATGGGCTGATAAGGCTACTATCAGTGCCGTGCGAAGGAAATTGCTCCAAAGTCAGGGCGATAATATTCCTGTGTAAGGCGTAGAGAACCGCTATCACCGAAGTTTTGCCTGTCCTTGCGGTTGTAATTCCAGTCGATCAGGAGGTGCAGAATCGCGCATATATGTATTAAACAACACGAGTGAATATGGACAACATTTTTCTTACGTTCCGTGACCTGTTGTAATCAATTGACTTTTCACATCGTGCTTCAACAATTACAACGATGCACTAATCGAATGGCAATGGTGATGGGATAATTATTCTACTAAGGGATAGAATCTATAACAATACTTTCCGTCGGTTCGCGATCGTGTAACAAAACATGACTAGAAATTGATTGATCGTGTTTCACAAAGTCATACGGGCTATGGCATTTTAAAGTTTAAACTGATGGAAAATTACTATTTCCAACTCCTTCCTAACTTTCTATTAGATTTATTTCGTTATGGGTTAAAGACAATGTAGCATTTCCAGACACCTGTCGAGCTTTACTGCACGGTGTCGACAAAAATATGTGCCATTGTCGATCTTGGAGCACAGGAGTTACAATGACAAGTGTGTGGGCGAGATATTCTCTATTGAGTTTACTAGGACTAAACAATAGCCCAATGTTACGAGTATTATAATAATTGCTAAACATTGAAAATATAATCCTAGAAAGGCTTATGTTCTATTTCTCTTTATTCTTTATAGCAAGCTCAAATTAACGACAATATTTTTTTTTAAATAAGGTTGTTATGAGATTGAGATTAAAAAATCCTGTGCCATTTTCCGCGTTAATGACAGGTACAGTTTTGCCAGAAATGGCCGAAAATCTATTGCAATAATGCAAATAAACAGTGATTGTTTAGATAAAAATAATTCGCAAATGCAAATGTGTTTGTTTAGACGTGGAACATAAAACGCTTGTTTTATTATATAAGTACTTGTGAGAAGATATATTTGTTTATAAAACAATAAATAAAGTGTATACGTAATTGATGGATTCATACAAATGTTTTAGAGGTGGTAGAGCCATGCTATAGAGTAGACAGTTTTGTCTACAGCATGAATGGCCTGGCTCGACCGAGTTATCACCACTGTCACATAGGAGGCCGACGTAAAGTAGCAACTTACTGCTACGTTTCAGACATTGAGTGAGATTTCCGGAGGCCCAGATGCCCCTCTCCTCCCCAATCCCTTAATTACCTCAATCGGTCAAGTTCGGCGAAGCGTCCATAATTCGATTGGTATTGTGAACGTTCATTGGTGGTGGAGATCACTTCCCATCAGGTGATCCACTTGCTCGTTTGCTAGTATACGTCGTAAAAAAAGTACACATAACTTTGTCGAGATATAGTGCAATATCCAACATCCACCTGGATAGCGACCACCGAACACATGGTGTTATAATCTGCAATAGTGACCCGCACACCTTGTGTAGATCGCGTTCCGGGATCAGTTAGTGCATATCCGGTTCTCCTGCCCATCATGCGACTTGATGGTTGGTTGAGACAGGTATAGGGGTACATCCTAGTATCCCTGTACCTGCATCGGTTATTCGCTTGTCCTAGCACAGGCCCCTCGATTTGCTTCTTCCCTCATCGGAGTGTGAAGAACCATTTATACAGGCCGGCACGATTCTGTTAAACTTATTGTTTGTCGGAGGTCTCTGGGTTTTTTTGGATGGTTCTGCGCTTACCGTCAAGTGTAGTGCAGTAACTTTACCGTGCTCGGATAAATAGAACATACCATTTAATAGTAAAGGTAACTAAAGTCGCATCGGTTCTGTCTCAATGTCAATTGAGGTATTTTACGGTTGTTACAATTTCTGCAATGCAAGGAACATTTAAATATTCTCACTCAACCATAAATATCGCTTTCATATATATATTATATACGTCCCTCGGCTAGCCACGACGCCTTCAATACGAAACTGAGTTAAGAGATGAAAAATATGAGAGAGCAAAATACATATCTATCACGCTCTCAGTACGTCGCGACGACATAAATTATACGGTAATGTTCGTTTTTTAAGATTTGTTTTTTTTTATTCCAGCACGGCAAAGTGACTGCACTACACCTGATGGTAAGCGTAGTGCAATCCAAAAAACCAGCGACCACCATCAAACATTGAGTTTATCGGTGTTCACCAGAGTCATGCCGCCCTGTATAAATGTTTCTTCCCTCTTCAGAGAGGAAAGAAGCAAATGGAGGGGCCTGCGACGGGACAGGCGGATGACCGATGCAGGCACAGTAATACAAGGATGTACCCCTATACCCGCCCCAATTAACCATCAAGTCATGTCGCAAGCCCCTCGGGAGAACCGGATATACACTGGCTGATCCTGGAACGCGACCTAAACAAGGCGTGTGGATCACTATGGCAGGTTTTAACACCATGTGTACGGTGGTCACTATCCGGGCGGATATGAATATCTTACTACCAGCAAAATGCAAGCAGTACAAATATGTGACGAATAGCTGACCATCCATAAGGGTTGAGAGCGCCTAAAGCGCTCACCCCAAAAGTCCGGTGAAGCTGTAAACAGCCGACTCCCGTCAGGCTAACAGCATAGCGTCAAAAAAAAACTGTCCATCCGGGATGATCTGCAGTAACCCAACAGAACTTATTGATAAGTTGACTGACTGTACTTAAATATACAAATTTACGCACTCACTCCATCTCCGAAGGGGTAGGCAGAAGTGTAACCAGTATACTCGCATTTCGTCGAATTTATTTCCATCCCATGATGTGATAGAGGCCGACTCTAGACTGATACTGAGCATTTCGTGAGATAAAAAAAACCCAATATCACTTCTACTCGGCTCGGGGATCGAACCCGAGAGCTCAGCATAGCCGTCGTACCATGTACGCAATACAACTACAGCATCGAGGCAGTCACAATTGTGTACACAATCTAATATTGTAAAACGTTTGTTATTAGATTATCATCATCACATGTCCGTATTTTCGAAATATCCGAAAATTACTAAAGCGCGTAATTGAAATCGTCGTCCTGTGTCTTTGTATACCCCACATTGTCCGTAAACGCAATTAAACTTGATGCGCAGATAACATTACTAGCACAATGAATAATCGGACCCTAAAGGGATATCATGTTTAGTTAGGCCTATAATTCTTACCAAACTCTTATCTAAGCTACGACTGACATTCATGGAAATAAGCCTCTGGGGTCTAGTCCCGAAATCTTTAAAAATATATACAAATGAGTTTATTGGTGGTCACCAAAGTCATGCCGACCTGTATGACGGCTTCCCTCTTCGGAGAGGGAAGAAGCAAATGGAGGGGCTTGTGACAGGACAGGCGGATGACCGATGCAGGCACAGTAATACAAGGATGTACCCCTATACTCGCCCCAACCAACCATAAAGAAATGTCGCAAGCCCCTCGGGAGAACCGGATATACACTGGCTGATCCTGGAACGCAATCCACACAAGGCGTGTGTGCGTGCGATCACTATGGCAGGTTTTAACACCATGTGTAAGGTGGTCGCTATCCGGGCGGATATGAATATCATACCACCAGCAAAACATCTATAAAAATATACCAAATGGCGCGGAGCTTTATGAACTTGACGATGCAATCTCTCATTATAAAGAAAGCATAGCCTTGTCCATGGCGCGGCGCGTTGTTATAAATAGGCCTCTTCATAACGAGGGTCTTAGTACAATCTTCCGAAAAGAGAATATTTTTCTTAAAAGGAACGTAACCTGGTTTAGTTATTTGAAATTTGGATTTCCGTTGTATCGTGACGATGAGTTTAACACGTTGATTTAACATTGTTGCGCTTGTCATATAATATTTTTAAAAAACACTAAATTTATGAAAAACGATGTATGTATAGTATACAAAAATATTCTAAATTTATCTTCATACGTCGCATCGGTACCTACACTTCATTGTCTTTGAATTGTTTATATATGAAACGTGGTTTATTTGCTAAAGATAAGGAGAATAATGTAAATACCTGGTGTCCATGATGTACAATGCGGATGTAGCGATTCGGAACAGAATGGTGGCGGTTGATATGTTCTCCGTCTGTTCTTTGTTCACTAATGCCTCCTTAGGTCACTATGCTAACGCACACAATACACAAGGCGCATACACAGCTCGCCGTCGCTTTACAGCTTGTTTGCAAAACGATTAGCACTCTTGTCCCCGCTCCCAAAGTTGACATTGCGCACTTACCGATTTTTTAACCTTCACATAGAAATTACTTCAGTAAACTTTGCTCGGTATTTTAATATATCACTTCACTTTGAATGACATGTTTATGCTCGTACAACATTTAAAATAATGCCTATTATTTTAATAGCTTGGACACATCACTCCGAAGCTGTTTGCGATCACCGACGGCAAACAAGTTAGTAATTAACACTTTATTATGTACGTGTTATTTCACAGTGTTTTGTCAATCTTTTAAATATAAATATTCCTTAAATATTGGCACAAATGCTTGATTATAGATTTTAGATATGGCCCAGAAAAATTACACTATCTTAAAATACATTAAATTCTAATAATAATAATATTTTTGTATATATATGCGAGTAAGTTCTTCAGTGTCGCACCGATGAAAATGTTTCGCGCGAGATAAAGTTTTCAGGTTTGGTGGTGCGGCGGAAACGGTTCGCCGCGTCGCGGAGTCGGAGGCGAATGGGCTACAATAGACGCGCAGCCACTCGGCTCGCTCGACGCGACGATCTGACTCTGCCACTGTACATATTACACACTACACCTACACTACACCCCTGACGTACAAGACTCATGAAAACGTTATTTGTCAGCTTAGCCGTGTAGACATATTCATTAGCTTGTACATACGTAGATACTCGTAGACTTCGTGCTACAATAATAATTAATATAAGAAAAAAAAAACAAAACATTAAATGTTATGTACTCATAATATTTAATGTGTAATAAACTCTAATACCGTTGTATCTTCTTTATATAACAAATGAATTAACATAATTCTACTTAAATGGAAATGTTAATTAATGTAGTTAACGTTAATCCTATTTGGAGTTCTGTAAGTGTAAGTGAATTAATTATACTCTTTGTATAAAAGAAAACACGACGCATGTAAATTTAATTTTATAAAACCACAGTCATGTTCACTCAAGATTTCTTGGACTTACTGATTTTAAGGCTTGAATATAGCTATTGTATTTTGAGTGTGTTGTGCAGACCTTAAGACCCTCCGAGTACCTGTCACTTATAATTGCTAAGCGCATGAAAGACATCCTGACTGTAAATTAAATTGTTATAACAATTTATATATGGATTCAAACCCGTTAAAAGCAATGCAATGATGAAATAATGAACTAAAACCAAATAAATACGTGATAAATAAACACATAAATGGAGTTATAACGAATTCATAAAGCCTTTCAGTTTTACCTATATGTACATTATAATATTGGAAATAAAATACTTAGATGCTACGAGTGGTACTTAGGGGACTGCTAAGATGAAAGTCTCAGGTTCGAAACCAGCCCCAAGAGCACGTCTGACTTTTCTCAGTTGCGTATTCATTATTAATTATCGCTTACTTTAATGGTGAAGATAACATTGTGAGGAAACCTGCATATCTGACCTGAGAAGTTCTCCATAAGAATTCCACTGTGACTGGAATTAGAGCAAGCGGAAGAAGAATAAGTGTTGTCGTAAATTTACTTCCTAATTCTGAACAATTATTCCACCATTTCTAAAGTTCCACGTCTTTGTTTCTGAAAAACTTTGTCTGTAAATTTTCTAATTTAACGTTTAATTTACAAGAGACTCAATTGAATTCTCAGACTTGATTCTTGCTGATTGACCGACTCCAATAAAAGCTTTCAAGTTGAAACATTTTCATTTGTAAAACGTTTTAGTTGGCATCAGTCTAATGGAAAGTATCAACCCAATTATAATACAGACTATTAAATATAATAGACTTTGACAATCTTTTCTATGTATAGACATGCTAAAAACTATTGAATTACTTTGCGGATTTTAGCTGTTGTAGTATTTGATTGTGTTTGATTTGTTCAATGACTAGATATTCCATCTATTTTTTATAGCATAGGTCTCTCCATATGTGATGTAACTGAGGGATGACTTTATTCCATTGTACATAGGCATGTATGGTACCATTAGGTAGGTCCTTAAAAATTATGTAGAAGTATGTAGCTAAATATTTTTTTGTACAAGTCATTAGTTTATGAAATACGTTTGTCCAAAATCGTGAAAAATGTGTCGCCCTCTAACTTTTAAACTATAGAGAAGAAAATTCTGAAAAATATCAAGTTAGTATAACCTAAAAGATAATTCCAATGATAATTTATTTTAGTAAGCTGGGTTGTTTAGTTTTCAGATATGGGATATTTTCGATTACACTACAGAACTCTTCACAGTGTGTGGTCTGATTCGTACTTGGCTGTTTGTTTTAATAGATGAGTTTGGATGTTTGTGAATTGGATGTTGGTCAACAACACACCTTAACTATTAAACAGTTTTGGATGAAATTTGGCACACCGGTAGATCACGATGACTTGGACTAGGATAGAGGCTACTTTTTATCCCGAAAAATGCCATTCACGGAGGCGCACTCACGAACTAAAGCTAGTTTAATGTATAGCTTTAGTGATCAGTAGGCCTAGTAGGTACAAGTTTTTATAGTTTTAAAAATGATTACAGTTTCGTTTACATTCTATCAGGTAACTAGTGGAACCATTGATGAATTAAAATTACTAGTATGATTAATTATATATCATATTAGTTGAATACGATATTAGTTTTCGAGCGATTCATTCCTTTTGACAACATTAATTACTAGTTTGGACGTTTCGTCTATAGTAATTATATAGGAATTCGAAAACTGTGAACGTATTTCTAACTCGTACAAAACCTTATACCGTAGTCATGCACAGCAGTTGCTTTAGTAAAATATTGGAAATTCAACATTTTTCAAGCACTTGTAACTCTTTTTACGATCACTCTACATGAGCATTGTAAATAATACTCGTATATTGGTATTGCATTCACATTTATATCAGTCTCGAATTGTAGTTTAGCACACACACACACGCATACAGTATGTGTTTGTGTACCTACGTTTGTAAGAAATGAACCATTTAAAAGTTATATTAGTTGTTTTTCTAATTGACATCGTATGAAGGTTAGTTTATTGTCTCATAGCTCTAGTGGCTCCAGACTTTGGCAAAAAGCGTGGGGTCGTGGCTTCATATCCCTGATCAGGCAATCATAATTTTGTGTTTCAGTAATTCGATCCTGATACCCACGATACAGTATAATAATATAGATTGGGCTCAGTACTATGTTTGTAACTATTGGGTATAATTTAATAAATAAAATAAAATAAACACACCTAACGGTCGCACATATAGTCAAGATCCCACACTAGGTTAACCCGTATCATGAGTATTTAGTTTTTTTTTAACGAAAAAAACAGCTCTCCAAGAAGTTGACAGACTTTTATGTTCAATAAAATTCAATTACACCCAAATATAATTAATGAAAAACCATGATGGCGACCACTACCGACTGATTAAAATTAGATTATTGAAACAGTCCATAAAGTAAAATTTATCTCATTCCATTTTATTCTTATTCAAACACACCGTCATTACTTGGACGGCGGACATAAACAATTCAGTTAACTGGTTAATTGTCAATTAAGGATAATAGTAGAGAGTACAATACAACAATAGATCATAATCAAAATTATTTCGTTTTTGCGGAAACTATTGAAACACAATATTAATATTACTAAAGCTAAATTCAATACCCTTGAATACCAATAGCCAAAGAACACGTGCTATAGTATATTAATACAGACAGTTGCTAATAAGTTATTGGATGTTATGATCTGTTTGTGGTGTATCCATCTATCTTCTAATCGTCCTATATAGCTAAACCCAAACCGTACATAGCTTGTGAACTCTTTTTATACACACACTGATAACACTCAGTTATGATCTTTTAGGTCTTTCCTTTGTGGCGTATATATTAATATGATGATATGTTCATTATGCTTGATAGTACTGGTAGTATATTCGTACACTACAGTTTTAATGATATTTTTCATCGTTCGGTAGAAATTATAATTGACTGTGTTTCACTACTTTCTGCATTGTATTTACTTTGGTATTTTAATTCGTATTAGTTTCAAAGAAATCTTTAAGCGGTAGTTAGTGGTAATGAAGTTTTGTTTGAATTGGAATATTGTACGGCGAAGTTAATTTAATTATCAATTTCAACTAGAAAAGATTAATCAAACTTTCACAGCTTCATATATTATAGGCCATAGCACAATGAGGCGTGCCGCGCTGCAACACGTAACAAAAATCCTCCTGCATTAAAGAAAATGGTGCGTTGCGACCCTCTTCTCGTATGCGATGTATTCTTCGTATGAAATATACAAAAGCGATTTTTTTTTTGTTACGTGATGCGACGCTGCCCGCGTTTATGTGCGTGAGCTTTTATAATACAATATGGATACGATATAATACCGCTATATATGATCAAATTCCAAATTCTAAAACATTACTTCAATTGAGTATAGGTAAACTTTCGAAAGTGACAATAAGCGAGATTTGGTTAACCTAGTTTTTTGTTCTAGTTAACATTGTTTTAAAAATAAAAAAATTATGTGCATAGTACTAGGTCTTAGTTTACTAGGCGGTAGGTACCATTTCATACGACGGTATACAAGAGGCTGTCTGGGTTAGTACCACTTTGTCTATTTCAGTCACTAAGCAGCAGTGTGTAAGCATTAGCTTTAAGCATTAGCTTACGCACTGCTACTAGTAATCTGTGTTTCGGATTAGAGGATGTTGAAGCCAGTGAAATTATGACACTAAAAATCTTATGTCTCGAGGTGACTCGCTAGTATGCGATGCCGTGCTTTTGTAACTCCAAGTTCTAAGAGGTCTTGCTTCTGCGGGCAGGCGTGGCGCTTACCATGAGGCAAGCGACCTGCTCGTTTAGTCATTCTGGCTAATAAAGTCACCTATTTTCTATTGTTTATAAGATGTACATGTAATAAATGTTGAGACTGACCCAAACGACCGGGATTTCACAAACCAATTACATTAGTTTGCAACTATAACATTTACTTTAGCCGTGTTGCATAAACAATATGAACAAACCAGTGGCAAGTTAAACGAACGGTCATTCGTAGAAACTTTATTGCGCACATTGAATGAAGTTCATTCAATGATTAATATGAAAAATCTAAATATATTTTTTGTTGTGATTTGGTCCTTGCAAGGTAAGTAAATTTAATCAAATACCAGGGTTCGAAAATATCCGATATTTATTATAAATATCAAAATATCGGATATTTATGATATATATCCGATATATATCAAGTTTGATATATATCCATTTTGTATGAAAGTCATATTATTATTTTATTGTATTATTTATGAATACAGTTTGCATATTGCAAAATCTACTTTTAAATAAGGCATAATCAACTAAAAAACATAAAATCTTCTTTTAGGGCAGAAGTGTTGCCATTTATGGATTAGAACTTACCATTACGGAGTATGTTTTAACTCTACTCCCATGCCATCTACATTTGGATATAGAAATACAGTAACAAACTCTAAAAATTACATATTAATATTAATTTTTTAAACCATTTTTGTATTGCAATATATTATAAAAAACATATTTGATATATATCGTCCAACCCAGCTTGATATATATCGGATATATATCGGATATATATCTTGATATATATCCATTGATATATATCCTCGAACCCTGTCAAATACTGCATTTTAATAACTGCCAACCGAACAACTTTTATTTTATTATCTTGATAGGCAGACGAGCAAGCGGTCCGCCTGATGGTAAGTAGTTACCGTCGCTCATGGACATCGGCAATGCCAGGGGCACGGCCAAGCCGCTGCCTACAGCTAAAAAAAAATTAGATCGACGGAAAAAATACAATTTTATATAGAAAATGGTATAATATAAATTATAAATTTGATGTCACAAATGTTATTTCAAATTATTTTTATTTTGCATTGTTTAGAAACAGAGTGGTTGCATGTCAATTCTACTACAATGACCGAATCGTGCGCTTTTATTAGTTGAGAACTTTCATATTTTCACTTCGCACTTAGGTATTAGATCATAACCAAGTTATATCGGATTAAATAGCTTGCCAACTTCATCTATTATAGCGAGGGCCAGCAAACAAGCATGTGGGTAATTAGGACTAAGGGAATAGGAATTGGGAAGGGGGAGGGATTCGGGTATCCAGTAGAACCATTTGAGTAATTCTATAGCTGGCACGAGATCCATATTTACGAAAATATATATGCACAAGGTCGTCTGGATTGGTACCACCGCTTTGTCTATTTCTGCCGCTAAGCAACAGAGTGTAAGCACTGTTGTGTTTCGGTTTGAAGGATATTGAAGCCAGTGAAATTACTGGGCATTATGAGACTGAACATCTTACGCTCGGGGTGACGAGCGCAGTTCAGTGCCATGCAGTGCTTTGTAATTCAAAGTTCTGTGTGGTGTTGCTTGAGAAAAGTAAGTCTCGGTGCGGGAATTGAACCCGCGGCCTCTTGTTTCACAGCAGGCTACTCGCCTACTACGCCACTAATGCTGTCATATTATCTTAAAAGGTCTAATAAATACTTCAGAAACTATAATAAATGGAGTCTCGCCTACTTGTATGAAAATAATAATTTGGATAGAATAAGTCTGGTGTCTAATGTGCATACTAAAGGTAACCTTTAACTTTACTTTAATACAGGCGTATTCCTTAGGGGTAAGCGGGGGCGTAACTACTAATTAATGCACTCGCATTTCGCCAAGGTTATATCCATACTAGGATAACTAAAGTGGCATGAGGGTACAAATATGGTTACCAAATGAAAAAAATAACATATTTCAAAAGCCTGATGCCTACTAAAATATCCTGAGTCTGTATCACATGTGTTATTGCATATATTCATTAGGTTGATTTCTTATGAACAAAGTTTATCGGTTAATTTCGTTATCGGGGTGGGAGAAAACTAAATATGAGAAGCGTATTATCAGTTGACCAAGTAGTCTTAGCGTAATCGAGTTTGGTGGAAGTTTAGTCTAGATTAGAGGTCGGAATGCTAGAATTATAGCAGACCAGGGTTGTTTTACAATCATGCCCTCACTGAGTAATTAACTATGAGTAAAGTGACGTGTTACTTCTTTTTACTAGATACGTCTTATAACTATTATTAAATCACTCTATTAAAATATAAAATGGCAAGTTATACTTCGAATATAAAGGCCAGTACAAAATATATTCTAAGAGAAATTACTCCGAAGTAGCGTAAAGTTTGATAGGATCGGGCCTAAGCCAATAGGACGTACATTAGCCAGTAATAAATAAAACGTTTTACCACAGGTCACGGCCAAGGACAGTAAACATTGGTAAAGCCCATTGACGGGTAATATTTTTTTAATTCTATGGCCAAGCTCTATAAGTTTATTGCCATGTCTGGCTGCCGAGGCCGCCGCGTCGTGCCGCGCGCCGTTACATATATACGCGCCAACGCAAATATTCTTTGCAACTTACTCGACCGCCAACTTTAATCGATTAAAATCATGTGGATATCTTTTTTTATAATGCATTAATTGTATCGATATTAACTTGCTCATAGTTATGTTCTTGCCACTTACCTTTTTTACCACCACGGTGACACGAGTGATACGACAATGGCATAGCATTCCCAGTTGACAGTAGTTACTTAAAGTACCTAGCAGTACTTGGATCGCGTGAAATATTAAAGGTGTGTATTTAAATGTACCTAATTTTATATTCGATAAAATTGGAAATATAACAGCGGACTACCTATTAAAGATAAACGAATGCGGCGCGAAAGTTATGGACACTTAATGCAAACTCTCTATTGGAATTCTTTCATTGGATCCAAAATCCAATAACTATACTCCAGAGATGAGCTCAATCAAGTAACATGTAGCAAGCCTCATTTTTAAGGGTCCGTACCTAAAGGGAACCAACAGAATCCTATGACAGAGCCGGCTGTCTTTCTGTCTGTCTTACCTATAAAAGACTATCCGGAACCATAATAGATAGCTTGGTTGAGATTTTTACAGGATATGTGATATTATGGCGGATACCCTAAGAAACAATAAAAAATATAAAAAAAATATTTACGGGTGGTGGTACGGAACGCTCGGTGTGCAAGTCCGACTCGTACATTGCTGGATTTTTATTCTCTACCCAACCAACAGTGTGCCCAGTGCGAAATGAGATGGATGAAATAAAATTAAATATGGAATGTAACTATATAAAAATATTTTTTAAGAATTTAATTAGGTATATGAATAGTACATACTTCAATTCCCTTTAAAATAACATACTTATGACCAGTACCTGTTTCGTTGCTAAAAGCTCTTAAACTAAATAGTTCTCAAACTTAATATTAATATATCTACTAAAATTAAACTGACTACTAAAATTAGGATCACTTATGCTGAATAATACAACCAGCGTGTGTTCAAGTACATTTAAAAAATCTTATCTCATTATCATTATCATCTTATTATGTTATGTGTTGTACTTCGGGACTAATGTTACTTCGGGACTTACTTCACTAAATAAGTAAAGCTTCATAGACTCGATAGTATGTAGAAGTAACTTTACATTAAGGACCTTGTCGATAATATAAGATCGTCTACCCTAACCTTATTCGTGACCAACAGACTCAACAAAGCGTAAAATATTTAACTAACTAACTTTAACTAGTTGCGGCATTTCTCCAGCTGAACACCCGACACAGTTGCCCGTAGTTGTTAAATTTTAATCGACACTATTAATAGCAGTTAGTCCTTTATCTGTCAGTAAAACTTAACCTAGCAAGAAACACAATCAGTTCTAAATATAAATGTTATGTAACGAGTTAATATGACTTGATCAGAAAAAAATACTATGGAAAATATTCAATAAACATATCATAAATATTTACATATAAAAAAACATACAAAAATATATAATTAATTAATGACACGGTAAACATATTGTAAGTTAAATCATCAAGGAAAATGCCACTTAGCAAGCTCATGACAATCTTATATAATTTTAAGATTGTCTATCTATTGTAAGATATTATAATTTCCATAACAACAGTGTAACGTAATACACACATTAAGATTTCATCTTGAATAGACTCCATGCGAAATTGCCAAAAGTTATAAAGTCAAATTAACTTTGCTAACACAAAGGATATGAGACTTTAATCTTAATATGCTTTAATCTAATAAGTATGATTAGAAGGAAGTGTAGATTATCGTTACTGTTTTCAAAATAAGTATTTTTTATTAGCTTAAATATGATGAGACGCCAAACTGCGCCTGCCCATATTCAATAGCAACACCACACAGAACTTAGAAATACGAAGTATGCCACTGCACTGCGCTCGTCACCCCGATGCATAAAATAATAATGACATATCATGAGACCATAGAGCTCAGTAATTTTACTAGCTTCATTGTCGTTGAAACATGAAAATATCGGTGCTTACACAGTGTTGCTTGGTGGTAGAAAACTACAAACCCGTGATACCAATCCAGACGTACTCTCGCATGAAAGAGTTCTACAACCTAGTATATTAGATGTCATATTACGTAAACCATTTATCATATTTTTGTCTCTTATCTTTTATATACATACTAATTATATAAAATATTAGATTATATTAGATATTGTCTTATAATTTTAAGACAATATAACGTTTAATAATTGTAACTTTCCTGATACAGAAATAGTTTAAGTAATTTTATAAATATCTATTAGATTAAATAACATAAATATGAATGGTATTTCTTCCTTATATTGTTTTATCAAAGAAAATTCCCTAATGAATTTAGATTTACAAAGAGATGCCTTGACTTTGTACTAAATAACTTTACTTAACAAGGAACTAAAAATTAATTTTAAGTTATTTGAATATTACTTATTAGCTCTGGCTCGCGCCTGCGCCCGCTCAAAACTTATTATTTCATGATAAAAGTGACCTATGTCCGTGGTCTCCTACTCATGACCTATGGCATAATGCGTGCCAAATATCCAAAGAGCCCGTCTTATTGTTTAAGAAATATACGACTGGGTAGGTACGACTAGGTGTGAAATAAGCGATACGGTTATAATCCACAGTTTCGGTACAGTTTCGGCCACGGTTTTAACCCCGTACAAAGACATCATGGATCAAACAAATTGTTGTCATGTCATTTGTTACGGCCCTAGCCTTGCGGAACCGTAAGTGCCTCATAGATTCTGAAACCCACTAGACAGCGTACGCTAGTGTGGACGTCAGAAGTCAGGATTATGTGCGTGACTGATTGGCCTCATGAGATGGAACCTCCTATAAAAAGGTCGCTATGCACACTCAGTCATCATTCAGTTACAAACATATATTAAGTACTCTTCCACCAGCAGGGACCACCGAGAACAAATGGTCTTCAAACATTGCTAAGAACTACCTCCATTAAACTAGCTTTCAAACAAAAATATGCATAATAAAACAGACTAAAAAAAAAGAGTTATGCCAATAATAAAGGTTTAGTCTTTAATCCACGAAACGAACCCATATATCACACGATATGAGGAATTTCACCTGGAATTTCTCCTCGTAATTTAAATGTTGAAAAATTCAGCTATGTAACCTTTTCGATTAAAACAAGAATCATCAAATCCGGCCCACTTTGGTTGTACACACAGAAAAAAATAACATTTATGTCTACATGAACTATAGAATAGTAGATGCCTTACGGAATCACAATTTCTACCATTTCAGTGTTCATGTTTTAAGTCGGATTTTAAGTTTTACATCACGATCTACACTACACGCTTCTGTGTCGTGGCCAATCTATTTTGGAATAGTATACCCTCAACAACAGATGTGTGAAAATATTACATTTCGTAGAATTTCGGTTACGAGGACCTATGTGTAAATACCTGCTCAATTGATTGTTATTGTAAACATGAATTATTCGATTACTTTAGCAACTATACGTAAATTCCTTTATTAAATTAATTGATTTTCAACGTACCTATTTCAGAAAAGATTATTATTATTAAACATGTTACAATCTCTCCGTAGCGCAGTGTGCGAGTAGCCGGTTGTGAAAGCTAGATGCCACGGGTTCGATTCCCGCACCGGGAGAAATGTTTGTGTGATCCATTTTTGAAGTTATACTTCTTTAGGCGCGTTATGAAAAAATGATGAGAGTGAAATTTTAAGATGCGCGCGCACCTGTGACACAAAAAATTAACAGTATGAAGTTAGGCGCGTTAAGAAAAAATGATGAGAGTGAAAGTAGCCGTAATTAATAAACAAATGACGATTTGGACAAAGAAAAACTCTTTAGGTTTTTTCTTATTCGGAACATGTTGCCGTAAAAAGTACCAGGCTCGCATAAACGCGAAGAGAGTAGAATGTACTTCTATCATGTCGAGTGGATATGTTGATATAAATTAAAATACTTTTATTTAATATAATTAACACTAAATATTATTAAATTATTAATGTTACGATATTTCATCGTTGTTGTGAAGACTTGAGAATAAATTACACTTGTCTTTGGCGAAATGCATAACAATGCGAAGCTTAAGAGTGTTGTTACAAAGACTTGGCTGTATGAGCTACAATACCTTTGCCTATTAAAAACCCGAATTTGAACCAAAAATTATAATACCGAGGACTATGACGGAAGTGAATACTTTTAAATTGTTTTCGAAATTAATAAGTGTCCGTTCTATTGAAACTATGAATCAACACGCATGAAACATTTACTATAATAATAATTATAATGTACATTATAAATAATAATTATTATTATAGTAAATGTTTCATGCGTGTTGATTCATAGGCCATTTTTGACAATGTCCTTTATAATTTATATATGTGCTAATAAATTATATTCAGTAGTGATTTAAATTGAATATTTTGATTGATATTACTTACTATTTGTGAATATTAGTGAAAAAAATTGTGCTTATATACTTTTTCAAGTGCTCCAATATAATTGAGGTTAACTATCCGTATGTATTATTATATTCAGTAGTGATTTAAATTGAATATTTTGATTGATATTACTTACTATTTGTGAATATTAGTGAAAAAAATTGTGCTTATATACTTTTTCAAGTGCTCCAATATAATTGAGGTTAACTATCCGTATGTATTATTTATTGATATAAATTAAAATACTTTTATTTAATATAATTAACACTAAATATTATTAAATTATTAATGTTAAATACTTATTATTGGTTATTTAATATTCACAAAATAAAGAAATAAATTTAATAAAACATTTAATAAAAAGTTTGTGATAAAAATTAAAATTGAACATCAAATAATAATATTAATTTTTAATATTTGCTATTAAATTGAATAAATAACAAAGAAGTATAACTTCTCACGCGCGTACATAAGTACACGCACCCATTTTTTTTTTTTCGGTTCTGGGTGTTTTCTACGCAGAGAGGTTGACATCAGCTGAGGGACGGTCGTAAAAACAATAAGCAAAATCTTTGTTTAAAATCTATTAAAAAGCATGTTGCGCCGACCCCCCTGCCCCTCTACGAGAGGGGTAAGGACAGGTCGAAGTAGAAGACAAACATGTGTACAATTGTAATAATAAAGTATTACGATAAAAATTATATTATATTTCGGAAATCTTCGTCCATTTCGAAAATACGATAAGTTTGTTTGTAAACTCGGCTTCCGATTGTTATCAATTGTCAGCCGTCATTAAGGCAATTCAGAAGCCTTCGGGCAGCTTGAAAACTCTGATACCTACTGATTGACAACTAACTATTCGATAGAAAGAAAAAGAAGACTTGATACTGCCCACTTTAGGCGCAGACACAGTAACTGTGGTACTCAGTTACTTTCTTTAAATTCAAACATAAAATGTTCGGTTAAACCAACTTTACACTTTAATGTTCAAAGAAGACTCAAGTAATCTATCGACTAATGCAACAGTATTAGATTTGGAGCACCTTTTTCTAGGTTTTCAGTAATTAATATTATTAATAGTATTTCAGACGACAGAAGCACAATGTACTCTCAGCGCTTGCGAAGTATTGGAAATGTTGACCCAAATTAATAAGAAAGGTGGACAGCCATCGACTCTAGGTCCTTGCACGGCAGACATTCATTGGCGTCAACTGGATAGACGGCTTAGAGCTATAGAACAACCAGGTAAATAGTTATTTCATATAAAATCACCTATTTTGTGTCTCCTCTGCATTACCCAGGGGTCGTTGGTAGAGAATGCCTCTTACATGTTTTTATTATCCTAAATGAAGAAACGAGCAAGTCACTCGCCTGATGATAAGCACTACGCCTGTCCATAAACAGAAGCAACACCACACTGAAACTAAAATATTACAAAGCACTGCGTAGCATTAGACTGTGCTCGCAACCCCGTAACAAAAGATGTTAAGTCTCATAACGCCCAATAAGAGTACTGCCTTCAATATCCTTTAATACGAAATATAAGTCTTTACTGTTGCTTGAAGGTAGAAATATACCAACCCACCCACATTTCCTTTCGCAAACGAAGGACCTACCACCTAGTAGCATTAGATTTGCAAACATGTTTTCTGTATAAAGTTAAATAGATAAAATATAAATTGAAACAAAACTTACAAGCATAACATATAAGGCAGTACACATGTCTACCGAAACAGCCTTACCAAAGCTTCGTTCTAAAAAAAAGTGAAATATCAGCAACTGCCAATGGCGTAATGGGTAGGTTATTGTTGGAACAATAAATATCGTTATTGTTATTAAAATAACAGATTTTATTGCAGCATGGACGATTAGTATCGGTCAGTCTCGCTGGCGGCAATGTTCGAAAAGTCCATGCCGATGCGACGCCACGCGCCGATCACTTAACTGCTGGCGGGCCGGCTTGACGACCCTTACCACCGACCTCGTAGTTCCCGCCGATCTAGTTACTATGTCAGTAAATATACATAACTAGGTATCTTTTCAGATAAAAACTAATTTCACACACTAACTTTGCCGCCCACTGTAGAGTGAGGAGTAGTCCTCAAGGGGTGCTTTTTCAGACACACCAAAATACGTATTTCATTGATTTTGTTGAAGAGCATTTGTATCAAGTTTCTAGTAACCCGAAAAATATTTCCCCTACAAACTTTCCTAAGCCTTTCACCCCTTTAGAGATGAAATATTCAAAACCTTTAGTTGTGGTTATCTATATCCCTATAAGAATACACTGTTAAATATCCAGCTTTTTACGTACAGCAGTTGAGTTTGATGAATCCCCCAGTCTGAATCAATCATGTTGATATGTTAAAGCGCTATCCCAATAACGTTGAGTCGCTGAGCTCCCTTAGGTTTCCCCCACACTCACAATATTTTTTTAATATACTCTAAATATTTTTTTACTTGTCAGAATGACCAGGTCACTCGATGGATGGCAAGCACCACGCATGCCCATAAAGTGAGGCAACACACTGTAATTTCACTGACTTCGGTGACCTTCAAACTGAAATACAATAGTGTTGACACATTGCTGTTAGTCGGCAGAAATAAACAAAGAGGTGGTACCAACCATTATGGCCTCTCGCATGCGAGGGACCTACCACCTAGTAAACCAATAACTACCAGTCTATTTTATGCCACAATAAATGTCTTTATACAAAATGTATAAACACATTGAAGAATCTTGACAATATATTACCAAGATCAGCCGGAGCGTTTCGCTTTTTAAAATTTAATTTCAATAGTCGAAAGTAATTAGTGGGCAAGATCTTTTTGTTTTTATTTTATAACCCGACAACAAGGGTCGGTAGAGGGTATAGGGGATTATGCGGTTCCGGTAGCTGTACGACAGGCGGGGTGCGAAGTCAGGAAACCTCCACGCGGTGCACCCTGGGCAACGGCGGTCAAGTTGACCGACGGCTGATATCCTGACAACAGGTGGTTGACGATCGTCGCCCGTCGCGACGGCTGTCGTCATTTGTTAGGGCCTGGTTTTCGGGCTACCTCCGGGTTCTGTCTCGGAGGTATCGGCGGGCCCGGTGTGCGCTCATCCCGCCGCCGAGCAGGCAGTGGGAGAGACCCTCTCTACCGCTGTCACCGTCGTAGATCGTAATTCGGTGCGAGGTCTGTGGTCATGTCTCGCGCTCTCACCGGACCGAGGGTCTTGGCTTTACCGCCCGGGCCGCGAGGTAGAAAACCTCTATAAAAAAGTTACCCCGAATCCCAAGCGGCGGCGCACCGCGAGGGGATGCATGGCCGATGGGTAGTTCGGTCTCTAGTGCGACCCCCCGCCGGAGTCCAGCCGAAACTCCGAGCGGGTTACGCCTAGGCTTACCCAGGTACAGGGGGCTCTGCCTGGGTGGACCATTTATTTCCCCCATACTCGTGGGAACTTTATGGATTTTCATTTTAAAAAACCAACTATTTCATTGACGCCGTTGCCTGCTTCGGTATCCGATACCGGGTCTGAGCAGGCGGAGAGTATCGGGCCTAAGCCCGAAAAAGTGTTGAAATTGTGTGAGAGTGGTGTGTGTGCTGGTGTAGCACCCACGGAAGTGGCCGCCACTGAGCATACAATTGAGGATGTGGAGCTCAACTCCGACCCAGAACGTAGCCGCGCATCGTCGCGTCGTAGCAGCTTGACAAGAGGCCGCCTGTGGAATTTCTCTCCATGCCCGTCAGATCGTTCGCGATCCCCAGGTGTGAGTGACTCTGAAGCAGAGCCAGCGCCCAAGAAGAGAGGACGAGGTCGCCCACCAAAAAAGGGCGTTTGCGATGGGTTAACGGAGGAGGCCCAAAAGGCTTTTGACAGAGAGATGCGGGAGGCTGCCCGTATAAAAACAGGACCTGAAGACGAGTTGGAGGAGCGAGTACGCTCCTTCCTTAAGTCGCCACCTCCGAGGGCTTCACCAAGGAAGGGTGTGGAAGAAAGATCCCGATTGATCCTCCCTGAAGATCTGCGGGAGGCTGGGAATGTCTTAAAGATGGTCACCCAGAAGTCGGGGAATTTGAAGGGGACAATGCAAAAGTCCCTCAATCGAGTCCATGAACTGATTGTTAAATTCCTGGACCAACCAGAATTTGAGAGGGTGCTTCACCTGGAAGCGGAAGCCAAGCGCTGGAAGGAGCATAGCTCTCGCCTTGAGGCAGCGATGGCTAAACAGGCGGAGGAAAGTGCCTCCTTGCGCCGTCGCCTCGAAAAACTAGAGGCGGCCCCAAGCACTTTACCAACGGATGAAAATGCCTTACAGCTATTTGAAGCCCGAATAATAGCAAGGGTTCAGTCGGCTATAATGGGTCCAGCTCAAAGGCCACCGTTGGCTCATGAATCAAGAACCAACCAGGAGAATGTATCACAGATAACCAGTCTGCCACCGGCCAATCAGCCTTCTGCGGAGGATAAGGGTAAGGGGAAGGGTAAAGGGAAGGGGAAGAAAACTGCTCACCCTGCACCAACTACTGTTGTCTCCTTAGATGGTCCTCCGATCGTAACATTGCCTGCCATCGCTGAGCCATCATCTACGCTGACCCCAGCTGTACCTGGACCCTCAGGCCAACAGAAGACGGCTAAAAACAAAGGAGCTACTTCGAGTTCCACTGCTCAAACTGTCGCCGTATCCACAGTGCGTTCCCCCCCAAAATCAGAAAAGGGGAAGAAGAAAGGCATAACTCAGGCCACGTCTCAAGAGTCCCGCCCGTTACCACCACTCCCTGAGTCTATGGACACGCAGTGGACTGTAGTAGTAGGCAAGAAGAAGGCCAAGGCAAAGACTAGGGCAGCACCGGTTACAAGTACGCAGCATCAGACGCGCAGGGCCGAGCCTAAACTCCGCCCGCCACGGTCTGCGGCGGTCGTTATAACCCTGACACCAGCGGCGGAAGCGAAAGGACTCTCATATGCACAGGTGCTGAGGGAGGCCCAAAGCAAAGTGCAACTCAGCGGCCTTGATATAACTAGACTTAAGCCCAAGTGTGCGGCCACAGGTGCTCAGATGTACGAGGTTCCTGGAGCTAACAGTGAGGAGAGAGCGGACTCACTCGCTGCAAGACTGAGTGAATGCTTCAAGGGCTCGGAAGATGTTCGTATTTCTCGGCCCACCAAGATGGTAGAACTGCGACTATCAGGACTAGATTGCACGGCCACCCCAGAAGCAGTCGCAGCAGCTCTTGCCAAGACCGGACAATGTAGCACTGAAATGATCAAGATCGGTGTCATAAATACTGACCGCTCGGGCCTGGGCCATGTGTGGGCAAAAATGCCTGTAAAGGCAGCCCTAAGGGTCAAGGGAGCGGATCGAATTTTAATCGGCTGGGTTGCAGCTAAAGTAACCGTACTCGAGACACGCCCACTGCGTTGCTTCCGATGCCTGGAATCGGGGCACGTGCGGGCGCAATGTGATTGTGCAGAGGACCGCAGTGATCTATGTTACCGCTGTGGCCAGCCGGGCCACAAGGTCCGACAGTGTGAGGCGGTGCCAAACTGCGCAGTATGCGCATCAGCCGGCAAGCCCGCCGGACATCAAGTTGGGGGGAAGGCCTGTCCTGCCTCCTCTCGCAAGTTCCGGCGTGCTCCCAGAAAAAGAAAACCGACTGCTGCTGAGGCCATGGCCCAGCCGCAGCCGGAGAGCCCACAGCAGGCCGAGATGGAAGTTGAGGAGATCGCCCAATAATGGCTTTAAAGTTCCTCCAGGCGAACATCAACCACTGCGCCCGTGCTCAGGATCTTCTAACCCAGAGCCTGGCTCAGTGGTCGGTGCAAGTGGCCGTGGTCGCCGAGCCATATTTTGTTCCTCCCCGCGACAATTGGGTGGGGGACCTCGACGGTTTGGTGGCCATAATCACCCAGGGTGCCGCTGGCTCCCCCCCTTTCGCTAGAATAACGAAGGCCCGGGGGTGCGTCGCGGCTCTGTTGGGAAATATTTGGGTTGTTGCAGTGTATTTTTCTCCCAACAGACCCTTCGCTGAATTCGAAACATTTCTCGTTCAGCTGGGGGCTCTGGTAGTGCAGGGTCAGCCTCACCCGGTAGTCGTCGCCGGCGATTTCAATGCCAAGTCCGTGGCTTGGGGTTCGTCGGCGACAGATGTACGCGGTCAGGCCCTGGAGGAATGGGCGATCTCAATCGGTCTGGCCGTCCTGAATAGGGGGTCGGTGGACACGTGCGTGCGGCACAATGGCGGCTCTATTGTCGATTTGTCGTTTGCAAGTCCAGCCATCGCACGCCGTGTCCAGGGCTGGAGGGTCCTGGCGGGCATGGAGACGTTATCGGACCATCGTTATATTAGGTTTGACGTCTCCGCGTCCGCCATCGCCCAGCCCAGTGGTGGACCGAGTGCCCTGTATCAGGACGGCCCGCGGTGGGCTTTGAAACGTCTCGACAAAGAGGCCTTAGAGCTTGCCGCTTTGGTTATGTCGTGGCTCCCTGTGCCAGACGGACCGGTACGGGTCGAGCAGGAGGCGGAGTGGTTCGGGGTGGCAATGTCGGATGTTTGCGACGCTGCCATGCCCCGGGTCCGGCGCCTCCCGCCCCGACGCCAGGTGTACTGGTGGTCGGAGGAGCTAGCACAGTTGCGTGTTGCTTGTGTTACAGCACGCCGCCGGTATGCCAGGCACCGTCGCCGCCGTCTTAGGGCGGATGGACACGGAGACCAGGAGCGGCAGCTCTACGGCCTCTACAAAGAGGCGAAGAGAGCGCTGCAGGTGGCCATCAAGAGAGCTAAGGTTGCGGCGAGAAAGGCGTTTCTGCAGACCCTCGACAGTGACCCGTGGGGGCGCCCATATCGCTTGGCGATGAACAAGCTTCGCCCAGCGGCGCCCCCGCTGTCGCAGGGTCTCCAGCCGGAACTTCTGGCTGAAGTCGTCGCGGCCTTGTTTCCGGCCACCGTGGAGACCACTCCTCCACCGATGGCACCCCGCGAGTCGGCGCCATCGTCGAGTTCGGCAAGGGATATCCCAGAGGTTTCGTCCGCTGAATTGCGGGCGGCAGTGCATAGGCTGCGGGGCAAAAATACCGCCCCGGGGCTCGACGGCATCCCCGGCAAAGTCTGGGTTTTAGCCCTCGAGCACCTGGGTCCGAGGCTCCGCAGCTTATTCTCCGCGTGTCTGGAGCAGGGCGTCTTCCCATCACGCTGGAAAACCGGGAAGCTCGTCCTGCTCAAGAAGGAAGGACGACCCGCAGAGTCGCCGTCGGCCTACCGGCCCATCGTGCTGCTCGACGAGATCTGCAAGCTCTTCGAGCGCATCATTCACGCTCGCCTCGTCGAGCACCTTGAGAGGGTCGGTCCCAATTTGGCTGATTGCCAGTATGGATTCAGAAAAGGCCGATCCACCATCCACGCGATTCTGCGGGTGAAGGCAGAAACGGAGGAAGCAGTCGCCCAGGGCAGGGTAGTCATAGCAGTAAGCTTAGATATTTCTAATGCTTTTAATTCCCTGCCATGGGCCTGCATTCATGAGGCACTGCGGTACCACGAGGTGCCGCCCTATCTTCGGCGTCTGGTGCACTCGTACCTATCCAATAGGGACGTAGTGTATCCGGGCGCTGACGGGTGGCACCGAAGAGAAATGACCTGCGGTGTTCCACAGGGCTCAGTCTTGGGCCCACTCCTGTGGAACATCGGCTATGACTGGGTTCTCCGTGGTGCCAACCTCTGGGGCGTCGGCGTCACTTGTTACGCCGACGATACGCTGGTAACAGCGAGAGCCAGGACATTCCAAGATGCCGCAATTTTGGCGGCGGTCGGCACCGGCCACGTCGTGAGCCGCATCCAGCAGCTTGGCTTAAAGGTGGCCCTTGAGAAAACCGAGGCCATTTGTTTCCACGGGCCTCGGAAGGGGCCACCGGCCGGTGCCCACATCATTGTTAATGGGATGCGGATTCCCATCGGCTCCACTATGAAATATTTGGGTTTGGTTCTGGATAGCCGATGGGAATTCCATGCTCACTTTCAAAGATTGGCGACAAAACTGTCCCGGGCAGCGGGCGCGCTCTCAAGCCTGCTGCCCAACTTGGAAGGTCCTGGCATCTCTTGCCGAAGGCTGTACGCCGGAGTCGTGCGGTCCATGGCCCTGTACGGAAGTCCTGTTTGGGCCAAGTCCCTGAGTGGCCGATGCGTCACTCTGCTGCGCAAGCCACAGCGAGTAGTGGCGCAGCGGGCGATCAGGGGCTACCGCACGGTCTCATTCGAGGCGGCATGCGTATTGGCCGGTTTTCTCCCGTGGGATCTGGACGCTAAGGCCCTATCCGCCACCTTTCACTGGCGGGAGGAGGCGTTCAGACGCGGGCAGCGACCGGCCCCGAGAGAGGTGGACGCCATACGTGGCTCCCTCCGCAGAGCCGCCGTGGAGGTGTGGCGTCTCAGGCTGGAGAACCCGACAGCGGGTCAGAGGACCGTTGCGGCAGTGCGCCCTGTCTTTAACCAGTGGCTGGACAGGCGCCACGGTGTGGCGACGTTCCGGCTGACACAGGTCCTGACTGGCCACGGAAGTTTCGGTCAGTACCTGTGTCAAATAGTTGGCACAGAGGAGTCGGCCGTGTGTCACCACTGTGACAACTGTCCGCAGGACACGGCCCAACACACATTGGAAGTGTGCCCAGCCTGGGACGAAGAGCGCAGCGCTCTCGTAGCAGTCGTCGGAGGCGACCTCTCGCTGCCGGCTGTGGTGTCCGCCATGGTCGACAGTCGGAGGTCCTGGCGTGCGGTGGCCCACTTCTGCGAGGCCGTAATCTCGCAGAAGGAGAGTGCCGAGAGAGATCGAGAACAATCCGATCCCTCCCGCCGCCAGAGGAGACGTAGGAGGCGCCGGGGTGACGACTGACCGGCGTCTCCCGCCCTGTGGATTGGGGGCGTTTGGAGAATTCCACCACGGTATCCCCTGCCTGTCGTAAGAGGCGACTAATAGGGGCCTTCGGGGGTCGCGGGCGCGCAGCGGGGGGGCTGTCGTAGCGCCCAGTTAGTACTTTTGTACACGTACCTATTGTACGTGCGACCCCGGGATGGACGGCAGCACAGGTGGTTGGCCTCGATGCTGCCGTGGACGCCGAAGGCGTCCTTCGGTGCGCGGGGGCTTCTGAGCCCCCCCTAGTATGGAGACGGGCCGCTAGGCAGCATCGCGCAGGGGCGGTTTCGGCTGAAGCTGGGGTGCTTTTCGCCCCGGGAACCCGGGGCCGTCCCTAATGCGCCGAAGATGGCCACCGCGGGGTTTTGGTTGGTAGTTGCCGGCATAGGTTGTATATAGTGCTAGGGACTCGTCTCAGCAGTCGCTCGGATGTTTTCCATCTCTCCCGGGCGGCTTAACGCTGGGTCGTAAGGCCGGTAGAACCCAACATAACCGCTCCACCTTCCCCCCCGGTGGGGCGGTAGCAATAAATCGCTTTCCCCGCGAAAAAAAAAAAAAAAAAAAAAAAAAAAAAAAAAAAAAAAGCTGTACGACAGGCAGCTGAGTATGACATTTAATTAAATACAACAGTATTAATTAAATGTCATACACAGCCAGTAAAGTTGGAAGTGGGACTAGTTGCCATAAAAATATATAGTCATCAGTATCAGTCATATATAGTCATCACACGGAGACAGACGCGCACGTGTCTGTAAGCACTACAGTGTTTTAACCTAACATGTGAACCTGTTATTTTTATTTTTTCATTCTGTATAATATACTCGTATATATATATTTAAAAATGTCCAATAAACATGGGTAGGTATAGTTTATCAAATTAAATATTTCGCTTACATCTGTTCTTATTTATTGCAATCTCTCCCACTTAGTACGCCTAACGCGCTTAATTTATTCTCTGTTGTAATAAAATTTTAGGGAAAATTATGCGTGAAATTGTTCTGAATATTCATATCTTTTACCCATAAAAGGATTTGCAGGGGTGTAGAGTGCTATTAAATTAAATCATGACACTATTCTTAAATACTCGGATAACTTGTATCCTTTACATCCTGCCTTCAAATCCAGACCGGGCATTCAGAATTTGTGTTTGAATTTGCAATAAAATTAGACATGCGTAGCCTGGGATTGGTATTTGAACCTCGAATGACGATAGGGTCGTCCCCTATCAAGTCATGGAACGGAAATACTCTATGCAACATGGTTGTAACCCAAATTTCACCTCTGCCTACCCCTTAGGGGATATTATAAGTAAATATTATTATTAAACTAGTTTTAGGTCACTGCTCCGCTCGTGTAAAATTCTGCACCTTCATATTTTTGGCATACTTCCATACAATCTTGCATTCCCTATTTTACCCTCTTCGGGTTGAAATATGCAAAAATCAACATAAAAGGCATCAATTGTCAACATTTAAAGTTTATAGCCCCAGCAGTTTAGGCTTTGCGGCAATGAATCAGTCAGTCTATCAGGACAAGTATTTAAATATGTACAGATTATGTTATTTTGTGGTGCACGTTTTTTACGCCAAAATAATTGAGCTGAAATACTTTTTGATTGAATATTTTAATTGATATTAAAATCGTATAAACAACACCAAACAACATATTTATTATAAACATAAAGGACTCAGTATGTATTTATATATCGTCAATTTAAATGACTGAATTAAATGAAGCATATTTCGACGCGCTTGCCCTAAACACAATCTATGACTTTGTCCTTTTACTATTTCAATGATCACACAGTATAAAAGTCTCACAATAATAAGACAAAAGCTAAAGTATAGTAGGGATTCTGTAAGGATTTTCATAAGGCAAAGACCAGTCATTTTATTGGCGGAGCTGGAGCAATACGTGCTTTACATTGCAGCGCCATCTAGTTGGAATAAATTTCTACATAGAGTCTGATTATTTGAAATTTTCAGCGATCTAGGCACTAACAAATTGAGGACACTGCATAAGACGACTTTCAAAGGCATGCGATCGCTCGCTGAGTTGGACATGTTTGACAACCACGTTGAATATCTACCAGCTGGAATATTCGATTCACTTGTTAATTTGAGAATACTGTAAGTAATTGTTATAATACGTAATTTTCACCTCAAACATATAAAACGAAGAATCGGCTAAGTAAGGAATAACAATAAACAATATAGCTAACGCCCGAATACTGGAACGCTAATCATTGAACCTACTTAATTTCATAACATTTTCACAAATAAGGGTATCTCAATATAACCTACCTATACATAACGATCTTATATGCATAATTTCTATTTCAGTATTCGGGTGTTTATCTACTACGCTGAACGTTGCTCGAATAGCTCAATAATATCTTTTTATGGCATATGTATTGATAGGATGTCTTATTGATTTTTTATGATATAGGCCGGCAAACGAGCAAATAGATCACTTAACACTATGTGATATCTACTACCTATATACTGACACGATATCCAAATAATCATGGACGTGTTGCCACACTTAAAGGGAAGGGATAATTAAGGGATTGGAAAGCGAAGGGAAGAGTTTGACAAGCGGATATATCCCACTGATCGTACGAAACACAACAAGCTCTTACTTCGCGTCTGTTTTTTGTAAGACTGGTTACAACCCGGTCGAGTCGGCCTGGTCATGGTGTAGACAAAACTATTTACAGCGTAGTTCTAACACTTATACTGTTTACAGCGTGGCTGGTTCACCAAGTCTAATAATAACAAAATGGTGTTATTTTGATGTCCTAATAATGGCTTAAGTCAAATGTTCATATTCACAGTACGGTTACGTTAAGTATAGAAATTGCTACTTATTAGTCCGATTCATCAGACACACATAGTGAGTTTCGATCCAAACTCTCCCTGATAATGAAAAACTATAGAACACTCCTGTAGATCATAAGCTATTTATTATATATCGCATAAGTCAAGTAGGCTTTTTAATTTTAACATGGACGACCCACACACCATAATTCGTCCAGTGGTTAAAAAACGAAGACGTGAGAAACAAGACTTATATTACTTGAGTATTTTAATGCATAAATAGAAGATAATTTGCTATTTAATTCCTGATAGCATAAAATATCTTGAAATATTTTACTGGGTGGGAGGCTACTTATATTACATTTTTGTACCTGCCTAGATAGCGACCATGGTACACATGGTGAAAAACGCGCCATCGTGGCACTTTCACCCTATGATTATGATGATATTATATTTTTGAAATAAAACTAATTTAAACGGATTTTATCGCGGTTTTTTAATCAATTTTGATCCCGACGTTTCGAAGACTTTTTAGCCGTCGTGGTCACGGGGGGGACTGAAGGACCACGAAGGCTGAAAAGTCTTCGAAACGTCGGGATCAAAATTAATAAAAAACCGCGATAAAATCCGTTTAAATTAGTTTTATTTCAATGAGTAACATTCGCGTAAACGTAAGAAATCATGATATTATATTTTATTCAACGAAATTCTGTAAAAAAAGTTGTTGAACTATTTATTGGCATTGTAATTTAAACAAACTTTTTCGCAGGCGACTCCAAAGAAATTACCTGGAAGAAATTGATAGCGGAGCATTCAGTACAACGAAGAAACTTTTTCACGTCGACTTATCGAACAATTATTTGTACACTCTGCCAGAAAGGTTGTTCGCAAACAACTCTTATTTGGAAACTATTGACATATCCAACAATCACGTAATATATATTCCATCACATAGTTTCGTGGGTTTGGATTCTTTGCAAATATTGGATTTGTCGAAGAATAAAATACAAAAAATTGAAAATGGAACATTTTCATTGAAAACACTTCAAATATTAAAATTATCCGATAACAAAATCTGTAACGTTAGTGAAAACGCTTTCGAGAGTCTAGTTTCACTGGAAACATTATTATTGGATCAGAATAAATTACAACACATTCCACCTCACCTATTTCGTAATCTAAATTGTCTAACCTTCTTGGATTTATCTCAAAATAATTTGATGAGCGTGAGTGTAAATAATTAATATAAAACAAATATTTTCATATTCGCCATACTTGACTAAGCATGTTATTAACGTTTCAGTTAACAGGCGTCGAATTTGAGTATTTGAAGCTATTACGTAATTTGGACCTAAAAGAAAACTCGTTGTCACAACTCCCTGATCATACATTTTCTAATTGCTCGAACTTAGAGAAGTTGGATTTATCTAGAAACAAACTGCGCTTTCTTAACGTCACGGTGTTTCTTGGCTTAGAGAACCTCACTTCGTTGCTATTGTCAGAGAATAAACTATACGAAGTGCATTTCAAAGCTTTCTCTACTTTAAAGAACCTAACAACGTTGTAAGTATTGCTTTTATTTAGAGTTTGTATCCGCTTCTGGTTACTGCTTAGAGAGAAAACAGAATCTCTCATTCTTTTTGAAACTTGTACCTAACTTGTAAATGTGTACCTACTAGACGTATTGTTGGGTCCTTTCATGTTTTAACCTCCATTCCAAATATACGAGCACTAATGTATAGCTCAATAGTTGTTAGTAGTCTAGTGTACCCTTGCAAAGCTTAAAAGATTAGTTCTTATTTATTCTCTATATGGCTACTTGCTTTTAAAGTAGAATTTTTCTTTCAAAAATAAATGTGTTCGAAATACTGATCCTTTGCTGTACTCAGTAGTGCAGAAATAATCATAAATTATGTTTTTAGGTATTTAGATAACAACATGTTCCCGTCACTTCCATCTCGCACGTTGGACTATATGCCTAAATTGGCTGTCGTCAAACTATCAGGCAATCCATGGCATTGCGACTGCCACGCCCTGTACATATCAGCGTAAGTTATTTAATTATTGTTATTTTTTTTAATGAAAGGCTGGAAAACTAGCAAGTGAGTCACCTGATGGTAAGTGATCTTTATCGCCCATGAACATACATAATACCTGAAGAACCATTCAAGCTGCTACTTCAGTCGGTTTTTATTGAAGTTATACTTCTTTAGGCGCGTTATGAAAAAATGATGAGAGTGAAATTTTAAGATGCGCGCGCACCTGTGACACAAAAAATTAACAGAAAAAATTAACAGTATGAAGTTAGGCGCGTGAGAGCAGTATGAAGTTTTTTTTTTTTTTTTTTTTTTTTTTTAATGGCATCTGTTATACATTATGCCAGCAGTATGAAGTTAGGCGCGTTATGAAAAAATGATGAGTGAAATAAAAAAATAAATAAATAAATATAAATAAATAAATATAAATATATATATATATATATAATTATATATAGATGCGGTTTTTATTTTATAATTTGGAACATGGTGCCGTAAAAAAAGTACCAGGTTCGCATAAACGCGAAGAGAGTAGAATGTCCATTTTTCATGGCGAGTAGCCGTAATTAATAAACAAATGACGATTTGGACAAAGAAAAACTCTTTAGGTTTTTTTCTTATTCGGAACAAGTACCAGGCTCGCATAAACGTGAAGAGAGTAGAATGTACTTCTATCATGTGGAGTGGATATGTTGATATAAATTAAAATACTTTTATTTAATATAATTAACACTAAATATTATTAAATTATTAATGTTAAATACTTATTATTGGTTATTTAATGATTCCAAAGAAGTATAACTTCTCACGCGCGTACATAAGTACACGCACCCATTTTTTTTAATTTATTATTTTATCGGCATGAGTTGAGACTATTTTCAGTAAACTTTATTTCATTTAATAACAAACAAATTAAGTTAACTAGTTGATAACAAAGTTTGCTTAAGTGTATCTATGCTACTAAATATTATTAAAAGTTGTTTATTTGTTGTACACACTTCTTGTAGAAACTTGGTGGTAGGTTGTAATGAGTTTAAATCTCAACTAAGTTATTTTAACAAGTTTAGTTTCAATTAGAATTTACAGCCTCCGTGGCGAAGTGGGCGATTAGTCGGCTGTGAGGTGAGAGGCCATGAGTTCAATTCCCACACCGCGGTAAATAGTGTGATCCACAAATATTTGTTTCGAGCTTAAGTGTTTTCTCCTTAGAGGGGTTGACGTCAGGCAGACGGCCGGTCTTATAAACTACAAGTCAATTTTTTCTGTAAAATGTGTTAAAAAGGTAGGATCGGATCAGAAAGCATTTATTAAATAATTACTAAATCTTGTCGGAAGGCGGTCTACCAACACATGTGAGAGGCTGTCTAGGTAGGTACCATCGTTTTATTTATTTCTGCCGCCAAAGAGTAGGCGTAAGCGTGTATCGGATTGAAACACATTGAAGCCGGAAGAAATGGAATTACTTCGCAATCTGATTCTTGACAGCGTGTCTCAGGGTGACGAGCGCAGTCCAGTGTCTTGTAGTAAGTAGGTGCTTTACAATTCGAAGTTTTAATTGGTGTTGCTTTTGTTTATGAGCAGGCGTTACGCTTACCACCAGGTGAGCGACTTTCTTGTTTCGGAATTAACGCTAATTAAAAAAAAAAATTGTTGTTTTCTAGGTGCTAATGTACTAACTAAATGTAGTCCTTGACTTCAAGATTAGATACGCTTGACCGTGTGCAGGGTCTAGCACAAAATAATGTGCAGAGTGAGTTCCAACAATACTAGTCCTTTTTACCCTACTTATAAAGAAATATGTTCTCAATTCAACTGTGCATATATTTTATGTATGTGCACACATTAATTCTAACATGTATGTGTCCCGATTTGGATATTCTTTGTTTTTTTTTTGTTTGAAAGTGCTTTGATTGTTTAATGATCTGATGGCGGAGTATGGAGGAGAATAGTATATTTTTCGTTGGATAACAAATGCACCAATATGGGTATTTAAGTCGGTTTTTGAAGTTTGTAGCTTGAAATTATTCAAAGAAGAATCATGTTCAGCCAGGCCAGTGTAATACGTGATTCTAATGATACAATCCAGTGACGCGCAGCCTACTCGTTCCCGTGATGCCGCACACCGTTTATTCATAGTAATTTGTCAAAAGGCCTCATTGTATCACGTACTAAGGTCCAGAACCGCGAGATACTGGGTTTAATTTCCAGGTTGGCTAATCACAACTCATATTTAAGTTTCCGATTCGAAAAATCACACGTGAGTTGCTTGGGATTGATATTTGCGCCCGATATGGGCGATATGTCTGAATACGGTAACTTCAATATTGATTAATTAAAACCCAATCATATGCATGTTCCAATTGGCTATCAAATTGTGCAATATGACGTAAGCAATGATGTGTCACTATATCACATCCTGTTTGTAGGTGCATGTTTTGTCGGTGACTTGCGAACAGTTGATATTCAAGTGTTTATACTAATAGAAATAGGATAGCGTTTCGCGAAAATTTATTTCAAGTAAATCACAATGATGTTTGTGCATTGTCTTAACTTTTTATTTACCTGAAATATATATACGAAATCGCTCGTCAGTCGTCGTCGTAGTAAACATTCTAACTCAACTTCCATGATTGTTCTGTGGATATTTATGGCCCATGGAAATCACTTACAATCAAATGGCCCACATGCCCATTTGCCGGCCTCTGCTATAATTTTTTTTTTTTAGGTGGGTTCGGCTAAACGAAATGAAAATATGGGATTATTCTCCAACGTGTGTATCTCCGTGGTACCTTGATGGCCATTTTCTTAAGAAGTTGAAGTTTCCTGAACTATGCGCGGGGCAATGGGCAAGCATGGTGAACCTGTCGCCACGGCTTCCGATCCAACAGCTTCTAGCCCTAAACGTGTCAGTGAATAGAAAGCCGCAAGACAGCATGGAGCAGAACCACGACGTCACAACTATCGACACATGGCATTAAATATCCATTAGTTTTATGACATACATATAGAACACTAAGCGTATTTTATGAAAGGATAGTGTAATCTGTATGTGAATGTAATAACCGGAAGCCCAAATCCCCTCCCCTTCCCAATCCCTAATTATCCCTTTCCTTTAAGGTCGGCAACGCGCCCATGACTCTTCTGGTGGTGGGCGTACATGGGCGGTGGAGATCACTTACCATCAGGTGACCCACTTGCTCGTTTGCCGGCCTATGCTATAAAAAACAAAAAATGGGTGCGTGTACTTATGTACGCGCGTGAGAAGTTATACTTCTTTGTTATTTATTCAATTTAATAGCAAATATTAAAAATTAATATTATTATTTGATGTTCAATTTTAATTTTTATCACAAACTTTTTATTAAATGTTTTATTAAATTTATTTCTTTATTTTGTGAATATTAAATAACCAATAATAAGTATTTAACATTAATAATTTAATAATATTTAGTGTTAATTATATTAAATAAAAGTATTTTAATTTATATCAATAAATAATACATACGGATAGTTAACCTCAATTATATTGGAGCACTTGAAAAAATATATAAGCACAATTTTTTTCACTAATATTCACAAATAGTAAGTAATATCAATCAAAATATTCAATTTAAATCACTACTGAATATAATAATACATACGGATAGTTAACCTCAATTATATTGGAGCACTTGAAAAAGTATATAAGCACAATTTTTTTCACTAATATTCACAAATAGTAAGTAATATCAATCAAAATATTCAATTTAAATCACTACTGAATATAATTTATTAGCACATATATAAATTATAAAGGACATTGTCAAAAATGGCCTATGAATCAACACGCATGAAACATTTACTATAATAATAATTATTATTTATAATGTACATTAAAATTATTATTATAGTAAATGTTTCATGCGTGTTGATTCATAGTTTCAATAGAACGGACACTTATTAATTTCGAAAACAATTTAAAAAGTATTCACTTCCGTCATAGTCCTCGGTATTATAATTTTTGGTTCAAATTCGGGTTTTTAATAGGCAAAGGTATTGTAGCTCATACAGCCAAGTCTTTGTAACAACACTCTTAAGCTTCGCATTGTTATGCATTTCGCCAAAGACAAGTGTAATTTATTCTCAAGTCTTCACAACAACGATGAAATATCGTAACATTAATAATTTAATAATATTTAGTGTTAATTATATTAAATAAAAGTATTTTAATTTATATCAACATATCCACTCGACATGATAGAAGTACATTCTACTCTCTTCGCGTTTATGCGAGCCTGGTACTTTTTACGGCAACATGTTCCGAATAAGAAAAAACCTAAAGAGTTTTTCTTTGTCCAAATCGTCATTTGTTTATTAATTACGGCTACTTTCACTCTCATCATTTTTTCTTAACGCGCCTAACTTCATACTGTTAATTTTTTGTGTCACAGGTGCGCGCGCATCTTAAAATTTCACTCTCATCATTTTTTCATAACGCGCCTAAAGAAGTATAACTTCAAAAAATCTTAGTGTAATCGCACATCGGGGTGGAATAAACTGTAACATAACGTGCCATAATGATATTAGTTAAAAATATGTTGCGCCGATCTCACCAATCAGGATAAAATTATGTGGAAGAAGAATAATAATGATAAATAATGCGAATCATCGTATAAAACATTCAGCTACCTTTTCACATATTATTGATATGCTTATCTATTTATATATTGGTTATAATAAGTGAATTGTATCAGACTACCTCTTTGGTCTAGTGATAGCGAAATTATGCTTAAGTCGATGACGGGCTGTATTTTGATTAGGCATAATTTGTATTTTACGCTTCGGAAAATAACACATGAGTACGTCTGAATTAAAGTTTGTGCCTTATAAGGCATCATGGGACGGAAATAAACTCGGCGACTCGCGGTAGGTGTGATAGTAACACCTCTGCCTACCAGAGATATATGCTTAGCGTACATTATTTTACTTGTAATGCTATTTAATAATTATGGAATATTTTCACCTAATGCTACACGAAGCGATACGTCGCATCTCAATATGGGTTTACCTTTATTAGACTAAACTCTACATAGCCAAGCAGCCTTTTAATTAAGTTATATTAAGTACATACGATCTATATAATATTAAAAGGTTAATTATTAAATTTGAATACTCAACACTGAAGTGAAACTGTAATGTATCTCATGGCTAATTAATGTTTTATGATATAGAATGAACAAAGGATCGAATTTATAATAATTAAAAATCAAGATAATGTGGTATTTTCTACTGGAAAATTGTTTACATATCTTTGGGTTCCGATCGCTTAAGATACGACTTTTCAAATCGGTATTATAAAGAAATCATATCGTCCGATTTAAATATGTTATCAAGCAGATAATATTGATAAAAAATAAGTAAAATTAATGAAAAAAGAGATATCGTCGCTTATGTTCTAACATCGCGTAATTAAGAAAATCGACTTTTAGGAGTGCAAAAAATATGTTTTTTTTCTGTTTACTACATAAGTATCAAATGCAATATATATTATAATAAAAAATGCGTTTTTTAATTTTCTATCCAAAATCGTGCGTAACTTAAAATGTCTATTTTTTGAGCTAGAGGTTTTCTGCGAGATAGTGATATCGATCTATTCAGATTCATGCAGAGAAAAATGTCTGCAATGTGACTTTACCACTGTGAGTGTCCTACACAGGCTACTTTTTGAAGAAGAAACACAGGTAAAGCTGCGAGCAAAAATTCGGTTTATATTACTAATCACAACATAGCTAGTATAATTTATGAAACTGAGCAATAGAAACGAAAAGCTAGCAAAGTGTAGTTTGGGTTTGGGAGTGCCAATGTAGTAACAACACCGTTTACAATCACTATAAAGTAAATAAGACATAGATTGTCGATATTGAAGACTTTGCTGCATTGGCAGCGTACAAACTGAGTCAAAGGTTAAAATCTCAGGTCGCACAATTATAATTTCTATTTGAAGTTTTCTATTTGAAAATCACACATAAGAATTAATGGCCTGTATGGCTACATGCGTGAGCTTATGTATTTATATGAGACTCAGACGTCGGAACTTTCTCGTCTTTTTTTGTATATTGTTTATGCACCGGTCCGTACAATCATAGGCTGACGTCAGTAATTAAGCCAAAATTTATCTTCTAATGAGTCACCTTATACCTGTTATAGTATAGACGTTATATTTCAATAAACTATGCAAGGAGTGTTGCACACTTTGTTTTAATAAATTACGCTATCTTTCGAATGACTTGTTTAAATATTATCATAAAAAAGTCCCTGCTACTTCATCTAAAGTCGTGTACACACGGTAAGTACGTTGTAATTCAGTTGGATGCCAGAAGTTTAAGCTGTTTTCATACGTAGATTAAAACATTTTCCAGCGCCAAATTGTGCAAGTACCCGCAGATGCTATAAATGTTGTACCACCATAAAACACAGCAAGTTTGAAATCGTAAAATATATCAAACCTGCGGAAAATTTATAGTCTGTTTCGAAAAGTTTCAAATCCTCCAAGCATGTTCAGTTGAAAGTATTTCTAGCAATGATAAATAATACATTACTAAACCTTTAGTATGTATACTTAGTACAGTTATGATTTGAAATAATAATAATTAATGTTTTGAATTAAAAAAAAATTTTTTAATCGATGGGACAGAAAGGTTCTGGAATGGAGGCCACGTACTGGCAAGCGCAGCGTTGGACGTCCACCTACAAGGTGGACAGACGACCTGATAAAGATCGCAGGAAGTCGCTGGATGCAGGCTGCTTCCAACAGGTCGGTCTGGAAATCTTTGGGGGAGGCCTATGTTCAGCAGTGGACGTCTTGTGGCTGATGATGATGATGATGATGAATGTTTTGAAATGTGTGGTTAGTGTCTAACTATTATGAGTGGTAGAGCCATGCTGTAGACAGTTTTGTCTACAGTATTAATGGACCGGCTCGACCGGGTCGTTACCTCTATCTCACAGAAAACCGACGTAAAGTAGTGATTTATTGCTGCGTTTCTTACGGTGGGTGAGATATCCGGGGCCCAAAATCCCCTTTCAATCCCTTAATTATCCATTTCTTTTAAGGTCGGCGACACGCCCACGATTATTCTGGCATTGTGGGCGTACATGGGCGGTAGAGATCTCTTTTTTGTAACATAGGTCGGCAAACGAGCAAGTGAGCAAGGAGACCCGACCCCAATTAATAAAAAGATTTCTGTAATTTAAAAGTAAGCCTAAAATATTTTGCGGTCAAAATGTATGGTTGTAATACTGCCCTACTGATGGAGCCATGCCTCCTCTAGTAATGGTAAGGGTTGGTATTAAATCCCCCACGCTAGTCCCCGTCCCCGTCCCCGTCCCCGTCCCCGTCCCCGTCCCCGTCCCCGTCCCCGTCCCCGTCCCCGTCCCCGTCCCCGTCCCCGTCCCCGTCCCCGTCCCCGTCCCCGTCCCCGTCCCCGTCCCCGTCCCCGTCCCCGTCCCCGTCCCCGTCCCCGTCCCCGTCCCCGTCCCCGTCCCCGTCCCCGTCCCCGTCCCCGTCCCCGTCCCCGTCCCCGTCCCCGTCCCCGTCCCCGTCCCCGTCCCTGTCCCTGTCCCTGTCCTGTCTAGTATAGCGTGGCGACCCGTCATCACGGCAAGCTTCGCAACGCCAACAATCCGGTTTATACCTGCGCTTATAGATGTTTCACGTCAAAAAGACATCAAGTGTTTCTTACCCAGGAACAGTTTGTACTGGAAAATTAAGTTGTCGTTTTTAATGTTTTCCTTTACTTATTATTTATGTTACTCATTTTTTCTCACCGGGTAAACCTTCCCTGAACTTCCACAAATATTTCAAGATCAGAATTAGCCAAATCGGTACAGCCAGTCTCGAGTTTTGGCGAGACACACGCACAGCGATTCATTTTTATATATATAGATAGATAGACAAGATCAGAATTAGCCAAATCGGTACAGCCAGTCTCGAGTTTTGGCGAGACACACGCACAGCGATTCATTTTTATATATATAGAGAGATAGATTGCGAAATAGGCCCTTAGCATTAAAATTTTAAGCGACAGTCATAAATTTTTATGTTAAATTTAATTGATATAAACTAGTTCAAAATCGACAAAAATCCATCAAAATAATAAAAACGAAAGCAGTGTAATGATAAGTTCTTATGTGAAATGTATATTTTCTCATATATGGGGATATTTTTTATTTGCTAGAACGGCGATACAAGTAGGTCCCTCGCTTGATGGTAAGTGGCATGTCTGTCCATAAACAGAACCAACACCACATAGAACTTGGAATTACTAATCACTGGACTACGCTCGTCACCCCGAGCCATAAGATGTTAAGTCTTTTAATGCTCAGCAATTTCATTGAATTAAATGTCATTCAGACTTAAACACAACAGTGCTTACACAAAATAGGCAGGAATAAATAAACCGATAGTACCAACCCAGACAGTCTCTCGTATGCGAGGGACCTACTACCATGTAATGAACGGAGTAGGTATTTTTATTGCCCTTCGAAACAAGGCGGTGGTATGTAATATGTACAGATTCCTTATATTGTATAATACTCTTTGAGGTATAGTTAGTAACGTACATTAGCACATATATATACCGATTCGCACGATTCATTTTATAGCTTAGCTTCCTGGTCTTATGATATTCAGGTTAATAATACTGAAATTTATAAGATAAACTAAGATAGAAGTATAATAAACTAAAGAGCTAAGAGTCTTCAAGTAAAATGATGCGCCATGCGGACAGACAGACGGGCATGATAAATTATAAGAATTTCGTTTTTGTCATTTGGATACAGAAATTTAAAAAGATGTAACAATATTTTGAACAGTAAGTGTTGAATGATGTAAAATTTGTGATTTTGTAATAAAAAAGCAAACGTTATTTGAATTTTATTTCAAGATACGGTAGTAAGTAGAATAATTGGACTGGTAGAGCCACGCTGTAAATAGCCTACAGCATGAATGGACCGGCTCCATCGGGCCGTTGCCACAATCTCACAGAAGACCGACGCGACGTAAAGCAGCGGCTTGCTGCTGCGTTATCCGAGGCCCAAATCTCACTCCCCTTCGTGATCCCTAAATTATCACTTTCCTTTAAAGTCGGCAAATCACTCATGATTAGTATTGTGGATGTACACAGGCTGTGGCGATCATTTGCTATCAGGTGACCCACTTGCTCCCATTGCCTTAGCTAAATGTACTACATAATACTTCCGTTTGGTATAAAGTATATTTATCCGTAGCTACCCTTAAAATGTAAATTCATAAACTTTATTGTTATAATTAATGTTCGAAGTGTTATCACCCTAAGATAATGGTATCAAGTTATTTCCTCGCAAAGATATCAATCGATAGATACGGTAATCTTCACCAATCCAATGATACTTATCTGTATTCAGTTCTGTATTTCTTTTTGGAGAATCTGACGTGCTTAAGGATATTGTTTTTAATAGCATATTAAGTGTTTAGTTCCGTCAACTGAAGTGTTGTGTTGTGAATCTAATAAAATCTAATCTAATCTTATTTATAATTAGGTACAACTACAAATTTAAAATTGAATTTTTCATAGATTTCGGTAATATTTAAAAATACACGTTTATGATTGCTTGATTATGCGAAATGTATACTGAACTGTGGAATTATTTTATTATAGGGATGTAATACGTAAATATATTACGTATTATAGAAACATGGGGAAGTTAGCACTCTTATTACTACTTTTTAGTACATCTACCATCTTCCACCTCTGCAATGGTAAGTCATCTACTATATATTTTTTATTTAAACACATTGCATTGTGTGCCCTTTAGTTTCTGAAACAAGAATTCACATAGAACTCGGTGCATTATGCATACAATGCAATGACCGATGATAATGGCTTAGTTACCAATACATCATTTACATCCTTTTCCATTACTTACATCCTTTTTTATTAGCTTGAATGATGAAATAACGTCTACCTATACCTTTACCCGATAGTCCTTTTATTTTTTACGGTTTTCCAACATCTTTCTTTCCTACTCCTGTTCTTTGCATTCTTGCCCACCAGCCTGTGGCGGTTGTTCCAAATTTCCTCTAGCGTTATTTGTTATCTTTTGCTTTTGTTTTGGCTATCTTAAGTGCTATACCCATTCTTCGTGGCACCTTACGAACAAAGAAACGGGAATTAGGGTTAAATTAAGAACGAATATATGTAATGCATTTCCCCTAGTAACACTTTTGGTTATATTCACTACAGGGTGCACTATGGAAGGAGTTTTTTTGTGGGCTATACCAGTGGCGGAGACTATACTTGATACTTATAGAGGAACAGTGTTAAATAGGAGCACTAGTAATATAGAAGGTAAGTAAGACACGAGTGGTATACGTGGTAGAGCCACACTAAAGATACTTGAATGCTTTTAGGCTATCGCGATTTGTATTCATATTATAATATTTATTTATGTAAACGGGTATTTTGTTCACGGCCGATGTAACTCGGTAGAAACGTCGGGAACGAAATAAATAATAGGTATTTGTACCTTTAAATACTAAGCGATTAAGACCCGTTTAAATAAATAAATATTATAATATGTAAAGGCGCTTTTGTTTACAAATGAAAAGTCCGACTCGAGCGGGTTAACACCACCTTTCACAGAAAATCAAAGTTAAATGGCTTTGCTATTGCTTTTCGTACGATGAATGAGAATTCGATAGGCCCAAGTTACCCCTTCCCAAACCCAACCTTGTATTAAAGGTTGGCAATGCGTTCATGATTGTTTGCTATTATGTTTATGGATCATTTACCATCAGGTTTTATTTTATATCAGAGCACGGCAAAGTGACTGCACTAGACCTGATGGTAAGCGCAGTGCAGTCCAAAAAACCAGTGACCACCGACAATAAATGAGTTTATCGGTAGTCACCAGAATCAGCCGGCCTAAATGCTTCTTTACATTCTGAAGAGGAAAGAAGTAAATGGAGGGGCCTGCGACAAGATAGACCGATGCAGGCACAGGGATACAAGGGTGTACCTCTATAGCCGCCCCAACTAACCATCAAGTTATGTCGCAAGCACATCGGTATAACCGGATATACACTGGCTGATCCTGGTACAAGATCCACTCAAGGTGTGTGGATCACTATGGCAGATTTTAACACCATGTGTACGGTGGTAGCCATCCGGGTTGATATGAATATTCTACCACTTACTCGTGTACCTTCCTCTGCCATAAAAATAGTACTCAGAATGAATCTTATTATAATTCACAATATTCAACCAAAACAAAACAGGATACACAAAAATATTTTTCTGCGTATCACAAAGTAATTAATTCGAAATACGAGAAGCAAATCTTAATATTTTGATACGAGTTGCCAGCGACGTGAATGTGAGGGTTTTTTACCCAAAAGCCACGTTTAGAACGTGCGTGATATACGTAATTCGTTATTATTTCCTCCATTTGGATCTCTCCCGGGGTTGGTTATCCATTTTCTACTCTTATTACCTTGAGCTATAAATACATTTCGCACCAGACTCCAATTTCTAAGTAAATTATTTATCAAATAATATTATAATGTAACCAAACACAAAATTATCACGCTGACAAAATACATAGAGGAACGTGTGTCAAATTGGTACTTCTTAAATTGACCGTCATATGCGTTATTTGGCAGATAGAATTTAAACTGGCATTGTGAGACAGGCCCGTTGACTTTAAGACACTGTCTTAAAAAAGTACTTTAACATTCAATTTTTTTTTTATGGTGTTAGCTGTTACCCGGCATGCATTACCTACAATACCACATGAAGCAGTGTTTGAATCATGTGGTATTGTGGAATCTGATGAATGGTTAAGGAACACATATAAGATAAACATACAAACTGTCTTTATGCCAGGAAACTCACCAAAATGTCAGCACAATCGGATGAATGATTTAGGAACATATAGAGAACAAACTTACAAATAAACATTCATTTTTATTTATATAGATAGACCGACAAACGAGCAAGTGAGGTAACTGACGAAAAGTGATCTCCACCGCCCACAACATCAGAAGAATCATAGACGCGTTCATTCATACTGCAGATAAAACTGCCTACAATGTGGCTCATTAGAAGATTAGTAACAAATAAATAATTACATTTTCAGAGATAATCAGTATCGACCATGGAAACCGGCTTAATGGTGGGCCTTATATAGAAACGTCACTATCCGACTCAAGATTCTTGATGCGGACTAACGACCTATATGCAGACTACGAGGAATATGAAACCTTGGACTCTATGTCTATTACAATCACTTTCCGCTGCACTGGAGGTGGAACCACTCCTTTGGTAAGTTATCCTGTGGTAGCTATTAAAACTTAACATAAAATTTCATGTCCTGACTGACTGATTCATCGAGACACAGACGATACCACGAGAACTTGAAAGCTGTTTTGCCATCGTATTAATTTAATGACAATATACGAGATATGCGCTTCGATAAAATCCAATTTTTACCAATCGCTACAAATGTACAATAAATGGTCGACTCTCCGGTTTCGGTCAGTCACTCAAAAGAATAATAATTATATAATCTAATATTGAAATAGGTCGGTATATATCATCACACGTTCATATTTCTGAAAAATACGAAGATTGCCGAAGTGCATAATCAAATCTTAGTACTGAACACAACCAGTAAGAAAGGTTTTGTTGATATTTAATCTTTAAAGTGGTAGAAAATCACGCATGCGAAATAAAATCTTTCTAGTATAACTTAGCAGCGATAGCTCAGTGGGAAGTGGTACAGACACCACGAAACACCATCGAGACGAAAGACGCGGGCTAGAAATTAACACTAAAAGCATGCTCCTTTGAGTTTTCTAAGTTCCACGTGTATTCATTGTTACATAACGCTTTAACGGTGAAGGAAATATCATGAGGAAATCTTCATACCAGAGAAGTTCTCCATAAGATATTCAACGATATGTGAAACCTACATTAGGCCAGCGTGGTGGACTAAGGCCCCTCCTCCTCTTATGCAGTAGAGGATGGCCATGCCGATATACACGTCTCACTAACGTGTAAAATGCAGAGCTAGTAATATTGTTTATATTTGAAGTTATACTTCTTTAGGCGCGTTATGAAAAAATGATGAGAGTGAAATTTTAAGATGCGCGCGCACCTGTGACACAAAAAATTAACAGAAAAAATTAACAGTATGAAGTTAGGCGCGTGAGAGCAGTATGAAGTTTTTTTTTTTTTTTTTTTTTTTTTTTAATGGCATCTGTTATACATTATGCCAGCAGTATGAAGTTAGGCGCGTTATGAAAAAATGATGAGTGAAATAAAAAAATAAATAAATAAATATAAATAAATAAATATAAATATATATATATATATATAATTATATATAGATGCGGTTTTTATTTTATAATTTGGAACATGGTGCCGTAAAAAAAGTACCAGGTTCGCATAAACGCGAAGAGAGTAGAATGTCCATTTTTCATGGCGAGTAGCCGTAATTAATAAACAAATGACGATTTGGACAAAGAAAAACTCTTTAGGTTTTTTTCTTATTCGGAACAAGTACCAGGCTCGCATAAACGTGAAGAGAGTAGAATGTACTTCTATCATGTGGAGTGGATATGTTGATATAAATTAAAATACTTTTATTTAATATAATTAACACTAAATATTATTAAATTATTAATGTTAAATACTTATTATTGGTTATTTAATGATTCCAAAGAAGTATAACTTCTCACGCGCGTACATAAGTACACGCACCCATTTTTTTAGTATAATTTACTTGAAACTTGATATGAGCAGATATCAAAATAAAAACATTTATGAACGTAACGTACGTATTCATAAGTTTATTATGTAATTACTGCATTGTGGCACAGGGAAGAATCGGAATTCTAATATTTGTCATATCTTAACATACATAAAACTACATGATTAAATTCTATCTCTATTGTTGCTTAACACCTCGCAATATATCACTTCAAACGTTTATTAATGAACTTTCTTTCATACATATTTATTATGAATACAACCACGTCACATTATCATAATATTAGGTACTGATAGGAACTTTATCATGTAAGTACAATGTAGATAATTATAGGCTGTTTAATATTTCCAGGTGGTTGTGATCAGCGTGGAAGACACAAATAACAATGCACCAGTATTTATACCAAGTAACGAATTGGAGTTCATAATTGCTACTCCTGTACCGCCAGGATTCCTCGTCACGGGTTGTGCCGGCGGTGTAACAGTCCGTGATATAGATCTCACAACACAGAGAATTGATTTTGGTATCGACGACAATCCTTATTTTGAAATTGTATATGATCAGTCATTGTCTACTAGGCCGAAAGAGTTCATGGCTGCGATCCGAACAACTACGTTCATCAGGACTGTTCAAGAACCTATCACACTAAGGATAAGTGCAACGGTTAGGTTCCAATTTTATTTCTAATCCTATTCGGTGTCGCGCTCGTAAAAATCTTTTTATTAATAAATTATGACCCAGGGATGTTACTCAGGGATACTGTGGCTTTCTATAGGTGAAAGAATTAATTGAATCGCTTCAGTAGCTCCAAAGATTTTACTCTCTACATTTAAACAGAAAAGTTTTATTTTTTATAATTTAGGTAGGTATAGATAAATTTATTGTAGTGGTAAAACACAAAAGATAAGTAAATATCAGCAACAAGAGTTATAGAAACAAAACATAAATAAAGTCAAATAGATAAAATGATGTTATTGAACATTATGAACAAAACAGACAGATAATAATATAATAATAATATGTAATGTCTGTCAATTCGCATTAAGATGAAAAGTGTTTCTCATACAACTGGGCCGAGACAACATTAAGGAAAATAAACAACGGAAAACGTATCATTAATGGAGCGCATATTACGGTTTTTTATCTGTATGACACTGCCTCGTACATAAAGTTTTCTGTAATATGTATGAGTTATACAAGAAACTCTCCATATAAATGGGATTTTATTCCAGCATCATTGTCTAAGACCTAGCCCATTACTACAGAACGCCCGTGCCCAACAACGGGAAAATACGAGTATATAATACTTTGTTTGGTATTATAATAATAAAAATTATCCATCCGTGCTGTAACCGGACTAAAACATTAGCGTATACTTTCATTTCCAGGACGTAGACCGTACAAATGACCCTGCAATAACAACATATGCAACACTCGTAATAAAAAGTGATACAGAATTCGAATTCCCAGAGGAGCCAGTGTTTACGCAACCATTTTATCTGGCAAACTACACGCGTGACAATGAACTTGTCCACGAGCCTATATCCTTGCGGCAAGGCTTCGACGATTTCGTGGAATTCTATTTAGATGGAGGTGAATTGCGCATTATTATTTAATTAATTGGGAAAAAAATATTTATACATTTTTTCCTTTTTTTTTTCTTTATTGAGAGCTGTGGCGCAGTGGGCGAGTAGCTGACTTCGAAGCTAGAGGTCGTGGTGGGTTCGAGTCCCGCATCGAGATAAATATTTATTATATTATTATAGTAATCCACAAATATTTATTTCGGGTCTGGGTCCGTAAGTTCCTCATACTTCCTATAACCCACCATACAGGTTAAATTAATGTAGGATCAGGACTATAATAATTAGTGTCTCTGTTGGGTGTATTTATTTATTATTAGTATAAAATGTTAATGTTTCGTCCTCTATTAACATTCATCTGATTGCGAAGAAACAAATAAAATTTTAATGTATATCAACGTACAAAGAAAAAGAGCCTTTGCAACGCAGACTGCGCACATGGATATGGATATAGTTTTAATGAAGTGAAACAAAACCTACAATGTTCACACATCAAACCATTCGAACTCATTGCAATTGATTGCACTAATATCAGTAATTTGAAGATATTAATCATATATAATATGAGAAAGATTTTTCGCCGATGCGGTCATCAATTCATTATCGAAAATTTATCATGTATGTCAATAAATTCCATTACCCGAAAATATATCTTTGTGTGTAATGTTGTATTGATATAATGTTATAGCTCATCAAAATTTATATAAATGATATCTTTTACTAAGCTGAAATGAAATGCAGTTCGCTCATCTCCTGCCCATAAACAAAAGCAAAACAACTACGTTCGTCACCCCGAAATATAGGTTGTTAAGTTTGATAATGTCCACTAATTTCATTGGTTTTAATGTAAACACAACAGCTCCCACACACTGCTGCTTGAGATAGATACAGACAAAATGGTGGTACCAGCCCAGACGACCTCTCGAGTATCGTATAGAAAGTATCCAATAATATTTAATATTTAGTATTTCTTTCTTTTCAGATCATGTCAACAACTTTGAGCTTGTTAACAATGGCAATCAATTACATATACGCGTTACGTCACCGCTGTCTTCTGATATTTTGTTAGAAAATCAAATGTTCCTTGTTGTAAGGGCCGAACGGAATTATACCAGTGGGGGATCTGCTACAATTATTATACAACTACCAGAAGGTAATACCAACTTCACGATCATAGCTTACAAAGACGAATGCAATTTATGATGTGGAGTGAAAACCGTTAATTTGATGTTGGAGGGTTCCAAATATTTATAATGTAAAAGTTGGGATAATTGTAAAATTGGTTGTTTATGCACACGCCATCACAAAATTTAATTGTTGATGTTGAATGAAAATTAAACGACCAATAAACGACAACAGCTAGTTCTATTTATTTTTATTAAACTTCATTAAATTGCTCACGAGCCATCATTTTATTCAAACGAATATTTTCATTCTTTCCTTGGTACTCATTAAAATGGAAGCCTTCTTTCAGTAATACCGTTGGAATTTGAAAGGGCGCATTACAGCGGTGCTATAAAGGATAACAATCTGGAAGTATCACAACTTACACTAACACAGGGCTACGAGAACCTCATTAATGTTTCTATAATGAGCGGTAAGTTGTATATTAATAATGAGATTAATGATAGAAAAATAAATATTTATAAATCCTGCACGGTATTGAGTTTCATCACTAATTATTTCTTTGATAAATTTTATTACGAATATTACAATTTTTTTGTCGTTAGCTTGTAATATTAACTAAAAAGGTTTAGTAAAAAAATATTTGATCCAATAATTAGAATGACTGCGAATTATTCTTCTTAAAACTAAGAATATTATATACATATAATTATCGAAATATTACGTGTCAAAAGAGTCATGAATGTTATTATGTATGCACAGAAAATAATTTAATAACGTCGCAAATATTAATTTTAAACATTTTAATTTATTCTTGCAGACCATGCGTCGTACTTCAATGCGTCGGTACAAGGCAATGCAATCACCATAGCAATGTCACCACTAAGCGAAAACGTTATATTGGAAAATAACTTTATATATTTACAAGTAGTAGCCTCTACTGACCATAGTGTAGCCTCTGCTATAGTCACGTTAGAGATAGTGAAGGATGATCACTTTACACCAGTGTTTGAAGGAGCCCTGTATACTGGCACTTACAATTCTTCTACTGGCTTAGACATTGAACAGATTGCTATAGTAAGTGGATTTGACGAGACTGTCACATTGAACTTGGAAGGAGGTAATAATTTATATTTGTATATTAATATAAACTATTAGTAAGTGTGTGCGCGTTGTTAAACATATTATTTCTTAAGATTTTTCAGTATATTTAGAGTAAATTAAGAGTAATAACTAGTATTTCTGCATTATTCATTAACATTTGGGTCATCTAAAATTCTGAAATCGTGAAAAACTTGTAATAATTATTTTTTTTCATAACCGAAAATCAACTTGTTTGTTTATTTGATTGCCTTCATTAGATTAATTCTGGTATTGTGGGCGTACATGGGCGATGGAGATAACTTACCATCAGGTGACCCACTTGCTCGTTTGCCGGCCTATGGTATAAAAGAAGCATATTTAACAAAGAAATAAAAAGGGCGAGAATACAACTGAACACTATTGTTTATAAGGCCGGTTTAGATGATTTGACAGCGAGAATCATATGATACGGTCTCGTAAACCAGAGTTTTCTATATTTTCGCCTAGATGTCTTACGAGAAACTCTTTTCGTAAATGAAAATCGTAATATAATGGACAATTTCAGATTACGTAGAGTTCTTCCAAGTTGTTCAAAATGGGTCTAACATCAGTCTTGTGTCTTCAACGTTGCCCCCAGAGATATATAGCAAGCATCATATTTTACTAACATTAGAGGCCACCAAACCAAGAACTGTAGGAGCGACTGCTGCAATTGTTATATATTTGCCTGAAGGTAAGTAGAGAAAATACAAATACGAGGATATTTATGATTTGTATAGTTGAAAGTAAAGGCCATAAATTTATTCTCACTTAATTAAGACATAAGACATGTGTTACAGAATATTTGTTTTTAGGTTTAGTTGCATTTCCTAATATATAACGAAAACCACGGTCTGTTCTAAATGTCTGAGTAAATACCACATTTAATTTTGTTACCATGCTATTCTCTGTATCTTTACTTTCATATGGTACTCGGTTTTTTCATATACCTATTTTCTAAATCTTTAGTAAAGTATTTCTACGGTGAAGGTTTATGGGGCATTCTTTCCTTTACTTTTTCTTCGCCCCTCCTATTTCAGCTAGAAAATTGAATTTTGAAGAGCTCACTTATAGAGGAACCTTACGGGATAATGTATTAATACTCGAAACTATTGTTCTGAGAGATGGGTATGATGACAACGTGAACTTCAGTATTTCTGGAGGTAAAGTATCTTTTGAATATATAGCATTACATGTCTTAAATTATTCATATTATTCCTGCATGAATCTTAGTACAATTAATACGATAAATAAATTGTGTGCTATATGACACTATTTTATAGCTTGATACGATTTCAGATCACGCAAATCACTTCACGGTATCAAACATACAGAATCGTGTGAACCTCAATCTGGTGACACCGATTCCTGAGAATGTTATCGGAGAAAACAGTTTTATTATATTGAACCTTGGCGCGGATGGTTTAAACGCAATTACAACCCGTGTTACTATACTTTTGGAAATAATAAAAGCAGATATAAACACTCCCTTATTTAGTCACAACGTTTACTATGCTACCTACAGGGGAACAAACGATATTGATATTGAAAATATAATTCTAACCCAAGGATATGACAGTAGCGTGACATTTCGAATAGAAGGAGGTAAGAAAAAATTAGTAATTTCGATATACATCGCCTTGTTGATCTAGTGACACCGTACAAAAGTTGAGAACCAAGAGGTTCAAATCAATGGTTGGGTGATGACAATTTGAGTTTTTGATTCGAAATATCACATACAAATTGCTCGGGATTAGAATATGTGCCCAGTATGATGAATAGTTCGCTCTTTGTGACATCATGGGACAGAAATAAGCTCGACGAAACGTAATTACAGTACTAGTTGCACCTCTGCCTACTCCTACAGGGATAAAAACATGAGCTTATGTTTTAACACATTTTTATTATTGTATCGTATTGATCCTTTGAAATGTTGTATAATCAAAGTGTTGATCATAATGCTGTGATATTTTCTATTTTATGATTAGCATACATACAAAGTTTATTCTGTCTATTCATTAGGATAACAATAACATTCAATATGATTGCTTATGTTAAATGTTCTATTTTTTCTTTCAGACCATTCTCAATATTTTGGAATCAGTAATACTGGAAACAATGTTTTTGTGTCATTGGCATCAGCGATACCTTCAGACGTCATATTCAGAGAAAAGGTTCTTTATATCAATATCTTAGCGGACAAAGAATTAACTGTTGGGGCGAATGCTGTCGTTTTAATAAGATTCCCAGCAGGTACATGTCTATCGTTTTGTATAAAATACTAGTCGACGTACCACATTATACAATAATATGACAATATAAATAAGCGTTGATCAAATAACGTGCCGTTATAAAACAAACGTTATTGATGGAATCCAAAAAACTTGGAAAGTTTATCATTTTAAATTAATTTACAACACAACTTTAGAAACGTTGCTGCTGATTATAAACCTTTTTTTATAAAAAGCACTTTTTTAACAGAACCATGCTAACACATAATATATTTCTATATTTATGTTTGTACGTTAGTAGCGATATATAATATTGATTGTAAATCCTTTTCAGAACTCACCGAGCCAGTCCAAATGAGGTTTGCGCAGAATACTTATACAGGTTTAATTGTAAATAATGAATTGTTTGTGGAAACCATCATACTCGACGTGGGTTACGAGACTGGAACTAACTTCTCACTTACTGGAGGTAAGTCCAGACATGTTAATAGATAGATTTTTGTAGGTTACTATTAGTCGTTGGCTTCTAACGTAAGCTTGAACACTATTATAATGCTTAAATTTTAGTGACACTTTGTATAATTGTAAGATCCATAAAGTCTGTCAGCAATTAACATATAGGGAAGAGTTTCATTTTCACATACCAATAGGTAAAATATTATTTTTCTTATGTAGTTAGCATACTAATTATATTTTTCAGATTATGTTCAATATTTCCAAGTATCGAATACTAATAATGCAGTTACTATATCCTTTATAAATACAATACCGGCTACAATCACCGCAGTTAATAATTTATTAATCCTGGACATTGAAGCTCGACGAGAGAGAGCTGTGTCAGTATCGGCAAGTGTTGTTATAGAAGTTGTAAGACCTATAATAGAAATACCAGTATTCAGTGAGGCGTATTACAGAGGTGTTTACGCAGAAAACACTGGTTTGCTTTTCGAAGATCAAATTTATCTATCCTCAGGTTACGATGAGACGGTTACGTTTAGTCTAGAAGGAGGTAAGTATTATATATCGTAAAAAAGAATATTTTAATTATTTAATGATTTTTATATGATGGAGTATAAGAGAGCCAAGACAAACAAATTAGATCCAAAACCAAGATCACCTGTTTGGTTCCTGTCATTGCTCATGGCGGTCAGATGGTTGGTCGCACCACGTAAAACGAAATTCGCTGTCAAATCATGATAGGAAGATGAAACCTAGCATTAAGCCAAGATAATGCCAGACAGAAAGCAATACTAATTTGTATTAATAAATAATTCGTATTTTTTTCAGAGTTTGCGTCATTATTCTCTTTGGGTCAAACTAATGATCTGGTAACATTATCCGTTCCTACCTCAATACCAACAGAAATATTAGAAAATAATGACCGATTGTTATTTGCAATAATCGCTAACAAGCCTAACTCTACGAACGGTAGCGCTGCTATTCTTATTGATATTCAAAAAGGTATGAAAATTAAAACTATGTAAGTTTTAATTTATTTTAGTATTACTTGGATTAAATATTGAAACATTATCAAATTTTATTGTTAATTATTCTTCTTCAGAAACGATACCGGAATTAGTCTTACTTAGTTTTGAAAGGGTCACGTACGTCGGCACCATTGAAAATAATACAGTCACTGTTGACCCTATAGTCCTCAGTCAGGGATTTAACTCTAACGTATCTTTCTCGCTACATGGAGGTAAATATTAAAACTATATATTATACACATTAATAAATAAAGTAATTCAATACATTTCTAAAAATGGAGTAATTTATATGTATCGGTCGATTTACCTCTATCAAAACTCATCCAAAATTCCAGATCTCGCAAGCTACTTCCGCCTAACTTCGGTGGGCCAATCTGTGAACATCGTTTTGCAGACTGCCATTCCTGAACCGTTGATACCTGCTAACGGAGTTATAGTTCTCGAAGTACAAGCTTCAGCTCAAGGTGCCGTCACGGCGCACACCACCGTCGTGCTTACTGTCGTCACAGAGAGTGATCTTACTCCAATAGTAGAGCTCGTTTTCAGCGAAGCCCACTACACAGGCTCCTTCACCGAACTCGGAGGTCTTGTGTTTGCAACTCCGATCTCACTGTCTCAAGGATATGACGATACGGTGCAGTTCGCCCTCGAAGGAGGTGAGTATCAGATAAAGGTTCTTTTACCATTTGATGGGATTTGACTCATGGGTTTCTATATAGTGATATATTCACCGAACATAGAAGCTGTAACTTGTTCTTTATTCAGATGATTCTCAGTGGTTCGGTCTAACACGGTCACAAAACTCGGTGACACTGACATTGACCAGCGCGATTCCTGCCGCCGTAATAGCAAACAACCGACATCTCATCTTCTCCGTTACCGCTCAAAGGCCTGGCAGTGCTACGACCAGAACCACCATTGTAATCGCACTCACCGACGGTAAGCCACTCGCAAACAGTCAACTTGTACAGGAAATGTATGTGTGTCGGAATCATTAGCTGACCAAATTTTTGACATTCATTTTTCAGAATACACGGAGGAAATGAGTCTGCTCGGTTTCGAAAGGGTCACGTACGTCGGCACCATCGAAAATAACACAGTCACTGTTGATTCGATAGTTCTCAGTCAAGGATTCACATCGAACGTTTCTTTCTCGCTACACGGAGGTAAATTATACAAGTACCCATACCAGATGACATTCGAACGTTATTGCTGATATTATTTTTTACCAACGACTTGCCTGTATTAAAACTCATCCAAAATTCCAGATCTCGCAAGCTACTTCCGCCTTACTTCTGTGGGCCACTCTGTGAACATCGTTTTGCAGACTGCCATTCCTGAAGCGTCGATACCTGCTAACGGAGTTATAGTTCTCGAAGTACAAGCTTCAGCTCAAGATGCCGTCACGGCGCACACCACCGTCGTGCTTACTGTCGTCACAGAGAGTGATCTTACTCCAATAGTGGAGCTCGTTTTCAGCGAAGCCCACTACACAGGCTCCTTCACCGAACTCGGAGGTCTTGTGATTGCAACTCCGATATCACTGTCTCAAGGATATGACGATACGGTGCAGTTCGCCCTCGAAGGAGGTGAGTATCAGATAAAGTTTCTTTTACCTTTAGATGGGATTTGACTCATGGGTTTCTATTTAGTGATACATTCAACGAACATAGAAGCTGTAACTTATTCTTTTTTCAGATGATTCTCAGTGGTTCGGTCTAACACGGTCACAAAACTCGGTGACACTGACATTGACCAGCGCGATTCCTGCTGCCGTAATAGCAAACAACCGACATCTCATCTTCTCCGTTACCGCTCAAAGGCCTGGCAGTGCTACGGCCAGAACCACCATTGTCATCGCACTCACCGACGGTAAGCCACTCGCAAACAGTCAACTTGTACAGGAAAGGTATGTGTGTCGGAATCATTAGCTGACCAAATTTTTGGCATTCATTTTTCAGAATACACGGAGGAAATGAGTCTGCTCGGTTTCGAAAGGGTCACGTACGTCGGCACCATCGAAAATAACACAGTCACTGTTGATTCGATAGTTCTCAGTCAAGGATTCACATCGAACGTTTCTTTCTCGCTACACGGAGGTAAATTATACAAGTACCCATGCCAGATGACATTCAAACGTTATTGCTGATATTATTTTTTACCAACGACTTGTCTGTATTAAAACTCATCCAAAATTCCAGATCTCGCAAGCTACTTCCGCCTTACTTCGGCGGGCCAATCTGTGAACATCGTTTTGCAGACTGCCATTCCTGAACCGTCGATACCTGCTAACGGAGTTATAGTTCTCGAAGTACAAGCTTCAGCTCAAGGTGCCGTCACGGCGCACACCACCGTCGTGCTTACTGTCGTCACAGAGAGTGATCTTACTCCAATAGTGGAGCTCGTTTTCAGCGAAGCCCACTACACAGGCTCCTTCACCGAACTCGGAGGTCTTGTGTTTGCAACTCCGATCTCACTGTCTCAAGGATATGACGATGCGGTGCAGTTCGCCCTCGAAGGAGGTGAGTATCAGATAAAGTTTCTTTTACCTTTAGATGGGATTTGACTCATGGGTTTCTATTTAGTGATACATTCAACGAACATAGAAGCTGTAACTTATTCTTTTTTCAGATGATTCTCAGTGGTTCGGTCTAACACGGTCACAAAACTCGGTGACACTGACATTGACCAGCGCGATTCCTGCTGCCGTAATAGCAAACAACCGACATCTCATCTTCTCCGTTACCGCTCAAAGGCCTGGCAGTGCTACGGCCAGAACCACCATTGTCATCGCACTCACCGACGGTAAGCCACTCGCAAACAGTCAACTTGTACAGGAAAGGTATGTGTGTCGGAATCATTAGCTGACCAAATTTTTGACATTCATTTTTCAGAATACACGGAGGAAATGAGTCTGCTCGGTTTCGAAAGGGTCACGTACGTCGGCACCATCGAAAATAACACAGTCACTGTTGATTCGATAGTTCTCAGTCAAGGATTCACATCGAACGTTTCTTTCTCGCTACACGGAGGTAAATTATACAAGTACCCATGCCAGATGACATTCAAACGTTATTGCTGATATTATTTTTTACCAACGACTTGTCTGTATTAAAACTCATCCAAAATTCCAGATCTCGCAAGCTACTTCCGCCTTACTTCGGTGGGCCAATCTGTGAACATCGTTTTGCAGACTGCCATTCCTGAACCGTCGATACCTGCTAACGGAGTTATAGTTCTCGAAGTACAAGCTTCAGCTCAAGGTGCCGTCACGGCGCACACCACCGTCGTGCTTACTGTCGTCACAGAGAGTGATCTTACTCCAATAGTAGAGCTCGTTTTCAGCGAAGCCCACTACACAGGCTCCTTCACCGAACTCGGAGGTCTTGTGTTTGCAACTCCGATCTCACTGTCTCAAGGATATGACGATACGGTGCAGTTCGCCCTCGAAGGAGGTGAGTATCAGATAAAGTTTCTTTTACCTTTATATGGGATTTGACTCATGGGTTTCTATTTAGTGATACATTCAACGAACATAGAAGCTGTAACTTATTCTTTTTTCAGATGATTCTCAGTGGTTCGGTCTAACACGGTCACAAAACTCGGTGACACTGACATTGACCAGCGCGATTCCTGCCGCCGTAATAGCAAACAACCGACATCTCATCTTCTCCGTTACCGCTCAAAGGCCTGGCAGTGCTACGGCCAGAACCACCATTGTCATCGCACTCACCGACGGTAAGCCACTCGCAAACAGTCAACTTGTACAGGAAAGGTATGTGTGTCGGAATCATTAGCTGACTAAATTTTTGGCATTCATTTTTCAGAATACACGGAGGAAATGAGTCTGCTCGGTTTCGAAAGGGTCACGTACGTCGGCACCATCGAAAATAACACAGTCACTGTTGATTCGATAGTTCTCAGTCAAGGATTCACATCGAACGTTTCTTTCTCGCTACACGGAGGTAAATTATACAAGTACCCATGCCAGATGACATTCAAACGTTATTGCTGATATTATTTTTTACCAACGACTTGTCTGTATTAAAACTCATCCAAAATTCCAGATCTCGCAAGCTACTTCCGCCTTACTTCGGTGGGCCAATCTGTGAACATCGTTTTGCAGACTGCCATTCCTGAAGCGTCGATACCTGCTAACGGAGTTATAGTTCTCGAAGTACAAGCTTCAGCTCAAGGTGCCGTCACGGCGCACACCACCGTCGTGCTTACTGTCGTCACAGAGAGTGATCTTACTCCAATAGTGGAGCTCGTTTTCAGCGAAGCCCACTACACAGGCTCCTTCACCGAACTCGGAGGTCTTGTGTTTGCAACTCCGATCTCACTGTCTCAAGGATATGACGATGCGGTGCAGTTCGCCCTCGAAGGAGGTGAGTATCAGATAAAGTTTCTTTTACCTTTAGATGGGATTTGACTCATGGGTTTCTATTTAGTGATACATTCAACGAACATAGAAGCTGTAACTTATTCTTTTTTCAGATGATTCTCAGTGGTTCGGTCTAACACGGTCACAAATGTCGGTGACACTGACATTGACCAGCGCGATTCCTGCTGCCGTAATAGCAAACAACCGACATCTCATCTTCTCCGTTACCGCTCAAAGGCCTGGCAGTGCTACGGCCAGAACCACCATTGTCATCGCACTCACCGACGGTAAGCCACTCGCAAACAGTCAACTTGTACAGGAAAGGTATGTGTGTCGGAATCATTAGCTGACCAAATTTTTGGCATTCATTTTTCAGAATACACGGAGGAAATGAGTCTGCTCGGTTTCGAAAGGGTCACGTACGTCGGCACCATCGAAAATAACACAGTCACTGTTGATTCGATAGTTCTCAGTCAAGGATTCACATCGAACGTTTCTTTCTCGCTACATGGAGGTAAATTATACAAGTACCCATACCAGATGACATTCGAACGTTATTGCTGATATTATTTGTTACCAACGACTTGCCTGTATTAAAACTCATCCAAAATTCCAGATCTCGCAAGCTACTTCCGCCTTACTTCGGTGGGCCAATCTGTGAACATCGTTTTGCAGACTGCCATTCCTGAAGCGTCGATACCTGCTAACGGAGTTATAGTTCTCGAAGTACAAGCTTCAGCTCAAGATGCCGTCACGGCGCACACCACCGTCGTGCTTACTGTCGTCACAGAGAGTGATCTTACTCCAATAGTGGAGCTCGTTTTCAGCGAAGCCCACTACACAGGCTCCTTCACCGAACTCGGAGGTCTTGAGATTGCAACTCCGATATCACTGTCTCAAGGATATGACGATATGGTGCAGTTTGCCCTCGAAGGAGGTGAGTATCAGATAAAGTTTCTTTTACTTTTAGATGGGATTTGACTCATGGGTTTCTATTTAGTGATACATTCAACGAACATAGAAGCTGTAACTTATTCTTTTTTCAGATGATTCTCAGTGGTTCGGTCTAACACGGTCACAAATGTCGGTGACACTGACATTGACCAGCGCGATTCCTGCTGCCGTAATAGCAAACAACCGACATCTCATCTTCTCCGTTACCGCTCAAAGGCCTGGCAGTGCTACGGCCAGAACCACCATTGTCATCGCACTCACCGACGGTAAGCCACTCGCAAACAGTCAACTTGTACAGGAAAGGTATGTGTGTCGGAATCATTAGCTGACCAAATTTTTGGCATTCATTTTTCAGAATACACGGAGGAAATGAGTCTGCTCGGTTTCGAAAGGGTCACGTACGTCGGCACCATCGAAAATAACACAGTCACTGTTGATTCAATAGTTCTCAGTCAAGGATTCACATCGAACGTTTCTTTCTCGCTACATGGAGGTAAATTATACAAGTACCCATACCAGATGACATTCGAACGTTATTGCTGATATTATTTGTTACCAACGACTTGCCTGTATTAAAACTCATCCAAAATTCCAGATCTCGCAAGCTACTTCCGCCTTACTTCGGTGGGCCAATCTGTGAACATCGTTTTGCAGACTGCCATTCCTGAAGCGTCGATACCTGCTAACGGAGTTATAGTTCTCGAAGTACAAGCTTCAGCTCAAGATGCCGTCACGGCGCACACCACCGTCGTGCTTACTGTCGTCACAGAGAGTGATCTTACTCCAATAGTGGAGCTCGTTTTCAGCGAAGCCCACTACACAGGCTCCTTCACCGAACTCGGAGGTCTTGTGATTGCAACTCCGATATCACTGTCTCAAGGATATGACGATATGGTGCAGTTTGCCCTCGAAGGAGGTGAGTATCAGATAAAGTTTCTTTTACTTTTAGATGGGATTTGACTCATGGGTTTCTATTTAGTGATACATTCAACGAACATAGAAGCTGTAACTTATTCTTTTTTCAGATGATTCTCAGTGGTTCGGTCTAACACGGTCACAAAACTCGGTGACACTGACATTGACCAGCGCGATTCCTGCCGCCGTAATAGCAAACAACCGACATCTCATCTTCTCCGTTACCGCTCAAAGGCCTGGCAGTGCTACGGCCAGAACCACCATTGTCATCGCACTCACCGACGGTAAGCCACTCGCAAACAGTCAACTTGTACAGGAAAGGTATGTGTGTCGGAATCATTAGCTGACCAAATTTTTGGCATTCATTTTTCAGAATACACGGAGGAAATGAGTCTGCTCGGTTTCGAAAGGGTCACGTACGTCGGCACCATCGAAAATAACACAGTCACTGTTGATTCGATAGTTCTCAGTCAAGGATTCACATCGAACGTTTCTTTCTCGCTACATGGAGGTAAATTATACAAGTACCCATACCAGATGACATTCGAACGTTATTGCTGATATTATTTGTTACCAACGACTTGCCTGTATTAAAACTCATCCAAAATTCCAGATCTCGCAAGCTACTTCCGCCTTACTTCGGTGGGCCAATCTGTGAACATCGTTTTGCAGACTGCCATTCCTGAAGCGTCGATACCTGCTAACGGAGTTATAGTTCTCGAAGTACAAGCTTCAGCTCAAGATGCCGTCACGGCGCACACCACCGTCGTGCTTACTGTCGTCACAGAGAGTGATCTTACTCCAATAGTGGAGCTCGTTTTCAGCGAAGCCCACTACACAGGCTCCTTCACCGAACTCGGAGGTCTTGTGATTGCAACTCCGATATCACTGTCTCAAGGATATGACGATATGGTGCAGTTTGCCCTCGAAGGAGGTGAGTATCAGATAAAGTTTCTTTTACTTTTAGATGGGATTTGACTCATGGGTTTCTATTTAGTGATACATTAAACGAACATAGAAGCTGTAACTTATTCTTTTTTCAGATGATTCTCAGTGGTTCGGTCTAACACGGTCACAAAACTCGGTGACACTGACATTGACCAGCGCGATTCCTGCCGCCGTAATAGCAAACAACCGACATCTCATCTTCTCCGTTACCGCTCAAAGGCCCGGCAGTGCTACGGCCAGAACCACCATTGTCATCGCACTCACCGACGGTAAGTCACTCGCAAACAGTCAACTTGTACAGGAAAGGTATGTGTGTCGGAATCATTAGCTGACCAAATTTTTGGCATTCATTTTTCAGAATACACGGAGGAAATGAGTCTGCTCGGTTTCGAAAGGGTCACGTACGTCGGCACCATCGAAAATAACACAGTCACTGTTGATTCGATAGTTCTCAGTCAAGGATTCACATCGAACGTTTCTTTCTCGCTACACGGAGGTAAATTATACAAGTACCCATACCAGATGACATTCAAACGTTATTGCTGATATTATTTTTTACCAACGACTTGCCTGTATTAAAACTCATCCAAAATTCCAGATCTCGCAAGCTACTTCCGCCTTACTTCGGTGGGCCAATCTGTGAACATCGTTTTGCAGACTGCCATTCCTGAAGCGTCGATACCTGCTAACGGAGTTATAGTTCTCGAAGTACAAGCTTCAGCTCAAGGTGCCGTCACGGCGCACACCACCGTCGTGCTTACTGTCGTCAAAGAGAGTGATCTTACTCCAATAGTGGAGCTCGTTTTCAGCGAAGCCCACTACACAGGCTCCTTCACCGAACTCGGAGGTCTTGTGTTTGCAACTCCGATCTCACTGTCTCAAGGATATGACGATACGGTGCAGTTCGCCCTCGAAGGAGGTGAGTATCATATAAAGTTTCTTTTACCTTTTTATGGGACTTGACTCATGGGTTTCTATTAAGTGATCCATTCAACGAACATAGAAGCTGTAACTTGTTCTTTTTTCAGATGATTCTCAGTGGTTCGGTCTAACACGGTCACAAAACTCGGTGACACTGACATTGACCAGCGCGATTCCTGCCGCCGTAATAGCAAACAACCGACATCTCATCTTCTCCGTTACCGCTCAAAGGCCTGGCAGTGCTACGGCCAGAACCACCATTGTAATCGCACTCACCGACGGTAAGCCACTCGCAAACAGTCAACTTGTACAGGAAAGGTATGTGTGTCGGAATCATTAGCTGACCAAATTTTTGACATTCATTTTTCAGAATACACGGAGGAAATGAGTCTGCTCGGTTTCGAAAGGGTCACGTACGTCGGCACCATCGAAAATAACACAGTCACTGTTGATTCGATAGTTCTCAGTCAAGGATTCACATCGAACGTTTCTTTCTCGCTACACGGAGGTAAATTATACAAGTACCCATGCCAGATGACATTCAAACGTTATTGCTGATATTATTTTTTACCAACGACTTGTCTGTATTAAAACTCATCCAAAATTCCAGATCTCGCAAGCTACTTCCGCCTTACTTCGGTGGGCCAATCTGTGAACATCGTTTTGCAGACTGCCATTCCTGAACCGTCGATACCTGCTAACGGAGTTATAGTTCTCGAAGTACAAGCTTCAGCTCAAGGTGCCGTCACGGCGCACACCACCGTCGTGCTTACTGTCGTCACAGAGAGTGATCTTACTCCAATAGTGGAGCTCGTTTTCAGCGAAGCCCACTACACAGGCTCCTTCACCGAACTCGGAGGTCTTGTGATTGCAACTCCGATATCACTGTCTCAAGGATATGACGATACGGTGCAGTTCGCCCTCGAAGGAGGTGAGTATCAGATAAAGTTTCTTTTACCTTTAGATGGGATTTGACTCATGGGTTTCTATTTAGTGATACATTCAACGAACATAGAAGCTGTAACTTATTCTTTTTTCAGATGATTCTCAGTGGTTCGGTCTAACACGGTCACAAAACTCGGTGACACTGACATTGACCAGCGCGATTCCTGCTGCCGTAATAGCAAACAACCGACATCTCATCTTCTCCGTTACCGCTCAAAGGCCTGGCAGTGCTACGGCCAGAACCACCATTGTCATCGCACTCACCGACGGTAAGCCACTCGCAAACAGTCAACTTGTACAGGAAAGGTATGTGTGTCGGAATCATTAGCTGACCAAATTTTTGGCATTCATTTTTCAGAATACACGGAGGAAATGAGTCTGCTCGGTTTCGAAAGGGTCACGTACGTCGGCACCATCGAAAATAACACAGTCACTGTTGATTCGATAGTTCTCAGTCAAGGATTCACATCGAACGTTTCTTTCTCGCTACACGGAGGTAAATTATACAAGTACCCATGCCAGATGACATTCAAACGTTATTGCTGATATTATTTTTTACCAACGACTTGTCTGTATTAAAACTCATCCAAAATTCCAGATCTCGCAAGCTACTTCCGCCTTACTTCGGTGGGCCAATCTGTGAACATCGTTTTGCAGACTGCCATTCCTGAAGCGTCGATACCTGCTAACGGAGTTATAGTTCTCGAAGTACAAGCTTCAGCTCAAGGTGCCGTCACGGCGCACACTACCGTCGTGCTTACTGTCGTCACAGAGAGTGATCTTACTCCAATAGTGGAGCTCGTTTTCAGCGAAGCCCACTACACAGGCTCCTTCACCGAACTCGGAGGTCTTGTGATTGCAACTCCGATATCATTGTCTCAAGGATATGACGATACGGTGCAGTTCGCCCTCGAAGGAGGTGAGTATCAGATAAAGTTTCTTTTACCTTTAGATGGGATTTAACTCATGGGTTTCTATTTAGTTATACATTCAACGAACATAGAAGCTGTAACTTGTTCTTTTTTCAGATGATTCTCAGTGGTTCGGTCTAACACGGTCACAAAACTCGGTGACACTGACATTGACCAGCGCGATTCCTGCCGCCGTAATAGCAAACAACCGACATCTCATCTTCTCCGTTACCGCTCAAAGGCCTGGCAGTGCTACGGCCAGAACCACCATTGTCATCGCACTCACCGACGGTAAGCCACTCGCAAACAGTCAACTTGTACAGGAAAGGTATGTGTGTCGGAATCATTAGCTGACCAAATTTTTGGCATTCATTTTTCAGAATACACGGAGGAAATGAGTCTGCTCGGTTTCGAAAGGGTCACGTACGTCGGCACCATCGAAAATAACACAGTCACTGTTGATTCGATAGTTCTCAGTCAAGGATTCACATCGAACGTTTCTTTCTCGCTACATGGAGGTAAATTATACAAGTACCCATACCAGATGACATTCGAACGTTATTGCTGATATTATTTGTTACCAACGACTTGCCTGTATTAAAACTCATCCAAAATTCCAGATCTCGCAAGCTACTTCCGCCTTACTTCGGTGGGCCAATCTGTGAACATCGTTTTGCAGACTGCCATTCCTGAAGCGTCGATACCTGCTAACGGAGTTATAGTTCTCGAAGTACAAGCTTCAGCTCAAGATGCCGTCACGGCGCACACCACCGTCGTGCTTACTGTCGTCACAGAGAGTGATCTTACTCCAATAGTGGAGCTCGTTTTCAGCGAAGCCCACTACACAGGCTCCTTCACCGAACTCGGAGGTCTTGTGATTGCAACTCCGATATCACTGTCTCAAGGATATGACGATACGGTGCAGTTTGCCCTCGAAGGAGGTGAGTATCAGATAAAGTTTCTTTTACCTTTAGATGGGATTTGACTCATGGGTTTCTATTTAGTGATACATTCAACGAACATAGAAGCTGTAACTTATTCTTTTTTCAGATGATTCTCAGTGGTTCGGTCTAACACGGTCACAAAACTCGGTGACACTGACATTGACCAGCGCGATTCCTGCCGCCGTAATAGCAAACAACCGACATCTCATCTTCTCCGTTACCGCTCAAAGGCCTGGCAGTGCTACGGCCAGAACCACCATTGTAATCGCACTCACCGACGGTAAGCCACTCGCAAACAGTCAACTTGTACAGGAAAGGTATGTGTGTCGGAATCATTAGCTGACCAAATTTTTGGCATTCATTTTTCAGAATACACGGAGGAAATGAGTCTGCTCGGTTTCGAAAGGGTCACGTACGTCGGCACCATCGAAAATAACACAGTCACTGTTGATTCGATAGTTCTCAGTCAAGGATTCACATCGAACGTTTCTTTCTCGCTACACGGAGGTAAATTATACAAGTACCCATACCAGATGACATTCAAACGTTATTGCTGATATTATTTTTTACCAACGACTTGCCTGTGTTAAAACTCATCCAAAATTCCAGATCTCGCAAGCTACTTCCGCCTTACTTCGGTGGGCCAATCTGTGAACATCGTTTTGCAGACTGCCATTCCTGAAGCGTCGATACCTGCTAACGGAGTTATAGTTCTCGAAGTACAAGCTTCAGCTCAAGGTGCCGTCACGGCGCACACCACCGTCGTGCTTACTGTCGTCAAAGAGAGTGATCTTACTCCAATAGTGGAGCTCGTTTTCAGCGAAGCCCACTACACAGGCTCCTTCACCGAACTCGGAGGTCTTGTGTTTGCAACTCCGATCTCACTGTCTCAAGGATATGACGATACGGTGCAGTTCGCCCTCGAAGGAGGTGAGTATCATATAAAGTTTCTTTTACCTTTTTATGGGACTTGACTCATGGGTTTCTATTAAGTGATCCATTCAACGAACATAGAAGCTGTAACTTGTTCTTTTTTCAGATGATTCTCAGTGGTTCGGTCTAACACGGTCACAAAACTCGGTGACACTGACATTGACCAGCGCGATTCCTGCCGCCGTAATAGCAAACAACCGACATCTCATCTTCTCCGTTACCGCTCAAAGGCCTGGCAGTGCTACGGCCAGAACCACCATTGTCATCGCACTCACCGACGGTAAGCCACTCGCAAACAGTCAACTTGTACAGGAAAGGTATGTGTGTCGGAATCATTAGCTGACCAAATTTTTGGCATTCATTTTTCAGAATACACGGAGGAAATGAGTCTGCTCGGTTTCGAAAGGGTCACGTACGTCGGCACCATCGAAAATAACACAGTCACTGTTGATTCGATAGTTCTCAGTCAAGGATTCACATCGAACGTTTCTTTCTCGCTACACGGAGGTAAATTATACAAGTACCCATGCCAGATGACATTCAAACGTTATTGCTGATATTATTTTGTACCAACGACTTGCCTGTATTAAAACTCATCCAAAATTCCAGATCTCGCAAGCTACTTCCGCCTTACTTCGGTGGGCCAATCTGTGAACATCGTTTTGCAGACTGCCATTCCTGAAGCGTCGATACCTGCTAACGGAGTTATAGTTCTCGAAGTACAAGCTTCAGCTCAAGATGCCGTCACGGCGCACACCACCGTCGTTCTTACTGTCGTCACAGAGAGTGATCTTACTCCAATAGTGGAGCTCGTTTTCAGCGAAGCCCACTACACAGGCTCCTTCACCGAACTCGGAGGTCTTGTGTTTGCAACTCCGATCTCACTGTCTCAAGGATATGACGATACGGTGCAGTTCGCCCTCGAAGGAGGTGAGTATCAGATAAAGTTTCTTTTACCTTTAGATGGGATTTGACTCATGGGTTTCTATTTAGTGATACATTCAACGAACATAGAAGCTGTAACTTATTCTTTTTTCAGATGATTCTCAGTGGTTCGGTCTAACACGGTCACAAATGTCGGTGACACTGACATTGACCAGCGCGATTCCTGCCGCCGTAATAGCAAACAACCGATATCTCATCTTCTCTATTACCGCTCAAAGGCCTGGCAGTGCTATCGCCAGAGCTACGGTTATCATCTCATTAAGTGGTGGTATAAAGTTATTGATTTCTATATTTTTTTCAGTATAATATTTATCTACTTCATATACATGTAACAAATGGCATCACTAAATCGCCATAATTTAAAATGTTTATATTAAATCTTTACGAATTGTTTTAGAAGTCCTGCTGTGAAGAGACCGTACAATTCAACAAGCGTCTACCCAACCCCGAAACTACGATAACATTTAGTTGTTTTAAGCCTTTCCTTCCACTATACTTCATATGTACTTTGATGATTTCCTATTTAACACACCTAATAGTGTGACCTTCATAATATTATTATGACTCTGGTTTTCGCAATACAAGTCTCATTATACTGTATTTTATGATACGTTATATTAATGTATGTCTATTTACTACGTATTTTTCGATTACAGATACCGATATTGAATTGGACGTGCGTTTTGACAGAGTTCTTTATCATGGATTACTCCAAAATAGTGTCGTCTTACACGAGAGGATTAATGTTGTAGGATTTAATGGAACAAATATTGAAATACATGGGGGTATGTGTTACCAACAAATACCTAATTTTAACACGCTTTTATTAGCTTCAGACGTATGTATGTTGGTATGTTTGTATGTTGGTAGGTTTGTATGTTGGTAGGTTTGTATGTTGGTAGGTTTGTATGTTGGTAGGTTTGTATGTTGGTAGGTTTGTCTATAACTTGTCTTTGAACATGATTTTGACCTACTTCAAAACGTCGGATTAAATCTTGTCAGCGCGATGTAGATGTGCCAGTGGCGCCATCTCATGATTTTTTCTTGTCAACTTGTAGTTTAAATGCAATAAAGGTGGCGCTGGTTGTTTTGTTGTGTTATTTTGATACGAGTTTAGAACAAAATAAATAAATATTGTAAAAATTAAAACTTCCTTAAATATTTCATTGAATAATTGTTATAAATTACAAATTTATTACCTACAACTGTTATTAAAATTACTTCAGTAGTAACGGATGTTCGCAAAACACTTTTTTTAACACGCTTTTTTATATTATTTACAATAAGTGGTAGCAATATAATAGAACATTGGATTATAGTCTACATGACACATTAAAATAAAACAAGAAAAAATCAAGAGATGGCGCCACTGCTGTAGAATAATCCATATTGTATGAGACATCTACATCGCGATGTCAAGATTCTCCAGCGAATCATTACCTCCGACGCTTTGTATGAACGACGATTTTACGAATGGCTTGTTAAACAAGCCATTCGTAAAACTTGTTTCTGTCCTACCTCCTTCGTGACATTTTTACGTTTCAGCGAATTTTCCAATCATAAAGATTCGAAAGAAGTTTCACTTCAAAAAATGGTAAAGGAAATAAAAACAATAAAAACAAAGAAAAAAAAAAAATGAAAATACACCTTTTTATAGAAAATCAAACTAAAAAATTAAAAATAAATAATAGTTTAAAAAAACTAAAAAACACGCTTTTACATAAAATCCAACTAAAAAATTAAAAATAAATTTTAATGAATTCGAATAGTGTACAAAATTTAAAAATATATATAAATTAAGAATAGTGTAAATAAGAAAAAATATGTATTTTATTGTAAAAAAAAAGCGTGGGGTGCATGGTGTCAATAGTTATAAAAATATTTTATTGACAGATATGAGTAGAAGGATCATCATTTTGATAATGTCTTAAAAAGCACCCCACGTTTTTTTACAATAAAATACATATTTTTTCTTATTTACACTATTCTTAATCTTTATATATATAATTCTTCTGTGAGTGTGTATGTCACTGAACTTCTCTTAAACGACTGGACCGATTTTGATGAAATTTTTTGTGTGTGTTCAAGGGGATCTGAGAATGGTTTAGATTCACAATTTTGTCCGCTGGACAATGTTTTTTTAATTAATTTTTAATTTATTAGTAGTCGTTGATTTTGCTGTTCCTGGGTATGAAACACTTGATGTCTTTTTGATGTGAAACATCTATAAGCGCAGTTATAAACCGGTTTGTTGGTGTTGCGAAGCTTGCCGTGATGACGGGTCGCCACGCTATTCTAGACAGGACAGGGACAGGGACAGGGACAGGGACAGGGACAGGGACAGGGACAGGGACAGGGACAGGGACAGGGACAGGGACAGGGACAGGGACAGGGACAGGGACAGGGACAGGGACAGGGACAGGGACAGGGACAGGGACAGGGACAGGGACAGGGACAGGGACAGGGACAGGGACAGGGACAGGGACAGGGACAGGGACAGGGACAGGGACAGGGACAGGGACAGGGACAGGTACAGGGACAGGGACAGGGACAGGGACAGGGACAGGGACAGGGACAGGGACAGGGACAGGGACAGGGACAGGGACAGGGACAGGGACAGGGACAGGGACAGGGACAGGGACAGGGACAGGGACAGGGACAGGGACAGGGACAGGGACAGGGACAGGGACAGGGACAGGGACAGGGACAGGGACAGGGACAGGGACAGGGACAGGGACAGGGACAGGGACAGGGACAGGGACAGGGACAGGGACAGGGACAGGGACAGGGACAGGGACAGGGACAGGGACAGGGACAGGGACAGGGACAGGGACAGGGACAGGGACAGGGACAGGGACAGGGACAGGGACAGGGACAGGGACAGGGACAGGGACAGGGACAGGGACAGGGACAGGGACAGGGACAGGGACAGGGACAGGGACAGGGACAGGGACAGGGACAGGGACAGGGACAGGGACAGGGACAGGGACAGGGACAGGGACAGGGACAGGGACAGGGACAGGGACAGGGACAGGGACAGGGACAGGGACAGGGACAGGGACAGGGACAGGGACAGGGACAGGGACAGGGACAGGGACAGGGACAGGGACAGGGACAGGGACAGGGACAGGGACAGGGACAGGGACAGGGACAGGGACAGGGACAGGGACAGGGACAGGGACAGGGACAGGGACAGGGACAGGGACAGGGACAGGGACAGGGACAGGGACAAGACAAGAACAGGACACATTTTACACAAATATATGTAGGTGATACGAAGTTCACCGGGTCATCTAGTTTATATATATTTTTAAATTTTGTACACTATTCCTAATTTTTCCGTGAGTAGTAAGTAAAAACAAAAAAATCAGCTGGTTAGTAATCATTCTTATGACCTCGTTATCGATACCTATTGGAAGCCCTTCCTTCCAATAGGTATGATTACTAACCAGCTGATTTTTTTGTTTTTACTTAGTTTATATTCATATAATTTAACAGTCATATTGTCCTACAAATAAAATAAAAAAAATTTGAGTATCATCAAATCGAAATATTCTATCCTTGCTACCTCTGTTAGCTACCACAATAGAGAATTTTCGCATAGGGAATTGTTGGTCGTCTCATCGAAACGAAGCTACTCACGGAAAATGAGCTTGATAGTAATCAAGTGGATCAGCTAGCCGAGGGACCCCTGACCAAATGCATTAATGAAGTCAAAAGTATTGAAATTCGGTTAATGCGTATTTTCGATAAATATCAACAAGCCATAAATTTTTATACATTCTTAGGGGACATTGGCATCATCAATCTGTCAGTCAATATCATTCATACTGGACGTAGTATATCAGGGTGTAAAAATATTATTTATATTTTCAGAGTTTTCGGGTTCATTTACGGCGCGCGTGTCAGGTGAAGAAGTGTTTGTACAAACGTCGGGTTCGGTGACGTCACTGAATATCACGCACATAACATTGGAACTGCATGCCTCCACTGCGCGGGCCGTGCTTGTGCTTGCTGTAGAATCTTCAGGTGAATTTTGTCAATTTTCTTATTTGCCATAAATCTTGAGATATCAGGATCATTAATACCTATTATGCGAGGCATAAATTATGATTTTATTTTATGAAAGAAGATAGTTGTGTTGACGTTTTCTGCCGCCAAGCAACAGTGTGTAAGTACTGTTGTTTCGGTTTGAAGGACTCTGAAGCCAGTGAAATTACTGGACATTATGAGACTTAACACCTTAGTCTCGGGGTGACGAGCGCAGTTCAGTGTTATGTTGCTTCTGTTTATGGGCAGGCGTGGCGCTTACTATCAGGCCAGCGCCTTGCTCGTCTCGTCATTCAATCAAATAAAAAATGGGATAACATTCGTAGCAAAAGAAAAATAATCAAGAGTAAGAAATATGTAGCTAAACATCATATATTACGATTGTTTTCTTTTAGTTGAAGAGACTCCTCTCCCCGTGGTTACCTTCACCTCACCATCCTACAGTCTTAGTTTGGACAATACACAGACGGGCCTTGTGGGACGGGTGATAGCCACAGCTGATAACGGCGAAACCATTAGATACTCGATCACATCCAATGGTATGTTACTCAGCTATGTTATATCTCCAATCACAATAATAGTACTTTTTATGCTGGTATGGCAGTGACTTCATGGGACCTGATGTTAAATACAATGCAGTAAGATGATGAGGCGGTAGGTCCCTCGTATACGAGAGGCCGTCTGGGTTGGTACCACCACTTTCTCTATTTCTGCCGCCAAGCAACAGTGTGTAAGCACCATTGTGTTTCGGTTTGAAGGACATTGAAGCCAGTGAAATTACTGGGCATTATAAGACTTAACATCTTATGTCTCGGGGTGACGAGCACAGTTCAGTGACATGCAGTGCTTTGTAATTGCAACGTTCTGTGTGGTGTTGCTTCTGTTTATGGGCAGGCGACGCTTACCATCAGGCGAGCGTCTTGCTCGTCTCGTCATTTAATCAAATAATAATAATAAAAAAGTCTATAAAATGTCGACCGTCTAGCGACATTGGGTCCCAGGATAATCGGCAAAATTATGCCAGCCTGAAGTTACTACTTATACACTGACTGATGCTGAACATGACTCGCTTGAACGAGCCACTACAGCGGATTTTTACCATGTGTATGTGGGGATCGCTATCCAGTCGGGTACAAAAATATCACGTACCCTCCCAATTGCAAGAAATAATTAAACTCATATAATATACAAGCCCTGTATTACTTATATACGCCCGCTTGTAACGTAGTGTGTCGCTTGCTTCATCTTTAATAGGTAACATTGTGAAATGTGTGAAACTGGCATACCCGATAGTTCTTCATAGATTTTCGAAGATATGTGAAGTCCATAAATCCCTATTAGCTGTATTGTCAATGCTATAATGACCAAATGACTGACGCCTTAACTTGAATATAGATTCAAGAACAATACATACGTAAGCTCTTTTAAAGAAAGATAATTTATTAGTCAAACATCAGAATATAATAATTGCTAAGAATAGTTTTCTGTTTGTGTAATTGATCCGTTTTTAGACGGCGCCTAAAAATGATACGCCTAAAATTGCTCACGAGCAATTTTATTTAAAAACAAATTTGCCAGATAAAGTTATTTGTGAATACAAAGAGAAAAAAGAAAACATTTTTATTTCATAGAATATAATGAAAAGTTTACATACGAGTAATGACGTCATCTTATTTCCAGAACACCTAATGGATCGCATCTCAATAAACGACAGTGGTGAAATTCATTTATCCGCTCCGGCACAAAGTGGAGTTTACATTGCAGTAGTTATCGCAACTACTGTATTTTCACAAGCTCGGGCTCAGGCTACGGTATGTGAAATTTAAACGGTATCTACTATTACTATATTACAGAAACTATTACTATGAGCAGATATGCTGCTTTTCTTCACACAGTCGATCAGCTCGTCCCGTCATTCAGACGAATAAATGAATGACTGAATGAATGCCATTTATTTCGATAAAGGATTATAATCAATCAGCATACAACATAAAAAAAAAAAAGTGTGCATCTCGGGACGCTCGACAGAAGTGATAACTTAAACAAATGTGGGTTAAAGTGTGAGCGGCGCCGTAACGCGTTACGTTACGAAATCCGGTCAAAGTCATGTCAAAGGCCTGTCAAACTTCTGTCAAAGTCCTGTCAAAGTCCGGTCAAATTCCGGTCAAAGTCCGGTCAAAATCCGGTCAAGTCCGGTCGAAGTCCGGTCAAAGTCCTGTAAAAGTCCGTTCAAAGTGCAGTCAAAATCCGGTCAAAGTCCAGTCAAATCCCTGTGAAAGTCCGGTCAAATACCGATGTCAAAGTCCTGCCAAAATCCGGTCAAAGTCCTATCAAAGTCCGGTCGAAGTCCGGTTAAAGTCCAGTCGAAATCCGGTCAAAAACAGGTCAATGTCCTGCCAAAATCCGGTTAAAGTACAGTCGAAATCCGGTCAAAGTCCGGTCAAAAACCGGTCAAAGCCCTGCCAAAATCCGGTTAAAGTCCAGTCAAAGTAATGTCAGTCTTGTCAAAATCCGGTCAAAGCCCGTTCAAAGTCCTATTAAAGTCCAGTCGAAATCCGGTCAAATACCGGTCAAAAACCTGTCAAAGTCCGGTTAAAGTCCTGTCGAAGTTTGTCATAATCCGGTCAAAGCCCTATCAAAGTCCGCTCGAAGTCCGGTTAAAGTCCGGTCAAAGTCCGGTCAAATACCGGTCGAAGTCCGGTCAAAGTCCGGTCTAAGTCCGGCCAAAGACCTGTCAAAGTCTGGTCAAACTCCCGTCATAGCCCGGTCAAAGTCCGGTTAAAGACCGGTCAAAGTCCGGTTAAAGTCCTGTCGAAGTTTGTCATAATCCGGTCAAAGCCCTATCAAAGTCCGCTCGAAGTCCGGTTAAAGTCCGGTCAAAGTCCGGTCAAATACCGGTCGAAGTCCGGTCAAAGTCCGGTCTAAGTCCGGCCAAAGACCTGTCAAAGTCTGGTCAAACACCCGTCATAGCCCGGTCAAAGTCCGGTTAAAGACCGATCAAAGTCCGGTTGAAGTCCGGTCAAAGTCCGGTTGAAGTACGGTCAAAGTCCGGTCCAAGCTGAATGGTCACTGTGTGACGCCACCTAGGACTTCGAAATAATCGATGTTCCAGGGAGGTCAGCTAACGCTGGCTGGTCGATGGACCGCTCGCGTTACGGAACGTTTCGGTTCACCCTCCCATAAGAAGTTATCACTTCAAAATATAATGTGACAATAGTGACTTAATCATAAAAATTAAAATAATATTTTAAATAAAAAATTATCTGTACAAATATAATTACCTACTCTAATAAATTTTACAAACATTCTTGTTCAGATAGAAACGAATTATAATTCGAAACGAAAACAATTTGTTTGTTTTTCAGGACTTCGAAATTTAAACATACTAATCTGATATTTTATTAATTACCTCAATTTTGTGATAATAAATAGTTATTTTTATATTTCAGGCCAGAAAATACCTTTTAGAAACTATATTGATTAAAACCGATTATATTTTACGTTGATATTGTGAAAAAATATTTAATTAAACTGTCTGCAAATTCTTTTGAAAGTAACCGTATATGCTTGTACTTGTCCTACATGGTATTATTATTTATTAACCTTTACTTTATGGTTCACGAAATATTCTTTGCATAATAAATAGGTTATATGAAGTTTAATGAATGGATGTGCCGCCATTATCAACTTAATGCATAGAGTACTTCTTCTACTCTGTTATGAATAATTCAACTCATTCTTGCTCGTCTTACTATGTATGTTATTTGTGTTTTGTATAGAGATAATTACAGTATATCTGACATTGTTGAACCTAAAGAATGACGATGGTCGTTCCTGTCATACAAATCAAAACCACATATGCGAACGTATATATAGCAAGTCATCCAAAATAAAGTGTAATATAATATTATCGAATGGCTTGATACACTGATACTGATGTCCTTCTGTCCATTTGTCCATCCTGATGTCCATTTCTGATTACAGTGTTAATGCCGTTCGTAATGTTTTTAAATGTCATCTTGCAAGTTGCAACAATGATTTGTCACAGTATCATAAAGAATATAATGTTTCATCATATTATTTACACATTGTTGTGATGCAATTGCTTGATTCGCGTTTGTTTTGTTTGTTTCTGCAGATCCACATCACCGTGACAGCTGTAACAGTCTGTGGAGAAGATGATCTAGTAGTACCACCACTAATCATCATAGATAGAGACGAAGAAATGGCTCATAAAAATCTAGTCGTTCTAAACGAAACTGAACATCCAGGCTGCCGGTTTACTCTTAATAATCGTTGGCCGGCAAATCAAACTTGGCTGTATGTTGATGAAGCAGGGTTGCATACAGAAGCAATAGATAGGGAACACGAATCCATCGCTTTAATGGCTTTGTCTCAAGTCCAAGTGGAACTCACATTGCATTGTGATGATGCGAACGTGCGGAAGAAACGCTCTCTTGATGCTCGGCCGGAATGGCTCGGACCCTACGATTATGGAACTAGCGATTGGATCCTAACCGATACGATCCTTTACAATCCTCGGCGAAGTTTGGTCAATTTGATCGTCAATGACATCAATGATAATCGTCCAATATTCATCGGTAAAGAGAATGAGCCAATCGCAGTCGGCTATCCAGTCGATGACCTTGTGGAAACTATTATGCCACGCTCTTTAGTAGAGTTACAGGTAAGTTTGTGTAACAATAATTCTATCGTTTATTAATGACTAGCTTTTCCTCGCGGCTCCGCCCGCGTGATCTGCTTTTCCCGGCATAAAAGGTTATGTTCATCAGGGATAATGTGGGATTCTAATGGTGAAAGAATTTTTCAAATCGGTCCAGGAGTTTTTAAGTTTATTCGTTACATACAAAAATACAAACCTTTCCTCTTTATAATATAAGTGTAGAAAAATGTCTAACCGGTATTGTATTTTACCATACTTGAAAATAGTAGGTATTTTTAACTTAGCATCCTTATTATTAAAGATGCAAACCATCATCATATTTGTCTTGTTGCAAAATTTATTTTAAATAAGCATACTTTATACGCCAATAAATCCATATCCAAAGATGGTTATAAATAACATGATAATAATTAAATTAAAAAAGCTAGTGTCTTTACAATATTAAAAATATTATCGTGATTCTATGAATTATATACGTAGATAATTCAATTTTCTGCGTGGATGGCGTCCCTTTAGAATTCATATAACTACCTATTATAATAAAATATACATTGTAAGTAAACATAACCCATATCATCGAGAGGCTGCGGATTCAATCTCCGCACCGGAATAACCTGCTTCTCGCAAAAGTCGGTTAACAAAACAAAAAAATACCTAGGGATAATAAACCAATGTTGAATCGGTGCTATTATTGAATAGGAAGCACCTAATCAATAATTCGTTACATATTATTTTTGTCGTTATTTTTTTGTTTGAATTACTTTTTATTTTATTTAATTGAATAACGAGACGAGCAAGGCGCTCGCCTGATGGTAAGCGACACACCTGCCCATAAACAGAAGTAACACCACACAGAACTTTGAATTACAAAGCACTGCATGGCGCTGAACTGCGCTCGTCAATCCGAGACATAATATGTTAAATCTCATAATGTCCAGTTCTCTTGGCTTCAATGACCTTCAAACCGAAGCAGTGCTTACACTCTGTTGCTTGGCGGCAGAAATAGACAAAGCAGTGGTACCAACCCACACAAAAAAAAAAACACATAAACGCGTCGAATTGTTAGTCTCTACGTTTTTTTCGTCGGTTAATAATGTATATGAGTTCAACAAACATTCGTTTCGGGTCTCAGTGTTGTGCGACCGAAAGTAGTTCCAAATACATGACACAAGAGAATCTCTGGGGTCGAGATTATGTGCGTAACTGGTGGGTGTTATTTATTTATTTAGTACATGGAAAACTTACAGACAATACAAATAGATAGTAGTAATAATATAGCTGACAGAGAGCCAACAACAAGTCAGTTATGATTTTGCTCATCCGTTAATAATAAATCGGTAGTAGATAGCATTTGGTCATCAGGTTTTAGGTAGGATGAACTCAGTTGACAACTTTATTAATAAACATGACACTCTCTTATGAATAAATATAATCGCACTTATTGAATACAAGTTTGAAATGTAAATTTTTCGACACGATACAGGACATAATAATTTCGTTCACAAAAAAACGTGTTACAAAGACATTATTTTATTAGCTTGAATGATGAAATGAGCAGCATGCTCTCCTCATGGTAAACGTTACGCCATAAAAGACATAATATCACACAGAACTTTGAATTATAAAGCACTGCATGGTATGGCAATGCATTTGTCACCCCGAGACATAGGTTAAGTCTCATAATGCCCAGTCATTTTACTGGCTTCAAAGTCCTTCGTTCCAAAACAAAACGGCAGAAATTGATAAAGCGGCGATACCAACCCAGACGGCCTCTCGCATACGAGGGACCTGGTAGGTCCAATAGTACAATTCCATCAGATTTGTTTTTAAAAAAAAAAAAACTACATGTTTTACCAGTAGCCGGTAAAGTTACTTTGCTGCTAAACAAAATCGTCATAATTAATCAATGTACGGGTATGGAACCAAAACTTCTATATTATGAACATGAACTAAGTACAATAGTATTCAAAAACTTTGTCCCAAATCCGGTAACCTGAATTTCCTTCGTCGCGTCGTTATCCAAAACCTGTTTGGAAGAGTCAAATGACACCATCAAGGATACGATTCAACCCGCAGCGCCGCTATCTAATTTTATCCACTTTAATCATATTAAACTCACGCTGGCGATACCGGACTCTCCGGAATTCCGAAGAAATAGTTTTAGCTTCTTGCACAATAATGTTTCAGATTTCATATCCCGGCCGAAACCGGCGTCGAAAGGTTATTGGCAATTTTGTTTTTATCCAACGTAAAAAAAGAGTTTATCAAAATTTCATCATAATCGAATGAATGGTTTAGGAACGCATAGATGACAAACAAAGAAACATTTATTTTTAATTATAGATAGTGTTAAATTTGCGCATACACATACAAAAGCAATCCCTGTTAACCAGAAACGATATTAAATTGCAGACTCCGATAAATAAATTGTTTTCCGTTTGTCGTGTCGTAATCAATTAGTAAGAAAAATCACAATATTATCTCAGTAGATGTTGCGAGGATTTATTTTTAAAAATCTGCCGTTACAATGTCGTCGAATACTGAACACCCATCTCAAGTTTCATATTAATGATGTTAGTTTGGGATGCGTATTTATATACATGTATGTATATTCCTCTATATACATAACCCGAGTTAAGCTAATTGAAATGGATATACCTAATCTTTAAAAACCTCCAATGCTAGTAAAAAGAACATCTGTAACTTTTAAATTACCGAATACATTTTCTTCAAACATAGCTAACACCATCACTATTAAATCAAAATTCAAATAGAAAAAAATGCATTCAAATCGATTCACTACTTTAGATCTGCGTCGCGATGCCACATATATATATTCACACAAATATACACCTAGAGATAGACGACAAACAAACTTATAGCACCCCACTTTTGATACTAAGTAATAACTTAGTATCAGCTATTTTTGACCCCCGATATTTTAAGTATTCTTAATACTTACTAATACTAATGCCACAAGGCGTGTCACTGTGGCAGGTTTTAACACCATGTGTATGGTCGTCGCTATCCGGGCGGATATGAATATCCTACCACCAGCAATATTATAATATATAGTTTTCGAGTATATATAGATTTCTGAACCAGTGTTTCACTGAGAAGTCATTCCGCCTTGACATTCGTTGTAGAAAAGAAATCGGTTATAGATAATGTTTATAACACCTGCTAATAAAATAAATTATGGCATTTATAATAAGTATACTAAAATTTAATATGTACTTCAACTCAATTATTATTCTGTTATCCTTATCTAATAAAGCTTTTATTTGCTTAAGAAAAATATGCTCATTATAATGATCATCGGAATAGCAACGATAGTTCAGCGAGCAGTGGTACGGACTGTCAAAACGAAAGGCGTAAGTTCGAAACTAATCCCAACAAATGCACGTTCGATTTTTCTAAGTTACGTATGGATTTTTTTTTCTCCGAGCACGGCAAAGTGACTGCACTACACCTGATGGTAAGCGTAGTGCAATCCAAAAAACCAGCGACCACCAACAAGCAATGAGTTTATCGGTGGTCACCAGAGTCATGCCGGCCTGTATTAATGCTTGATATGTAATGATGTAGTCCGTTTGACAATAATGTAACTATCATAACGTAAATATTAACGTGCAATAATACTTTAAATAATTTATATCTTAAATGAACATAAATTATTTAAAAATGCTCGAACAATTTCCGAATAATATATTAAACTTGTTATTTTATTATAATAGGTTGTAAACTCTAACCTATAACATTTTCATCATGGAGTCAAGGTTTTTTCGTAATTTTGTTCTATGTTATAACAATACATCTGTGTATTGTTGTCTAAGATAAATATATTTCGTACTTATCTTCATCTCGCTTGGCCTGATTGACAGATGGACTATCCATGAAAGATTTGGAACATGATTTACAAAGGTTATAATATTCTACTAGATTTTTTCATACAATATCCTATTGCCTTTATGTAGGATATAAAATGTATATTTTTTTGAATCCCAGCACGGTAAAGTGACTACACTACACCTGATAGTAAGCACAGTCCAAAAAAACCAGCGACCACCGATAAACAATGAGTTTATCGGTGGTCACCAGTCATGTCGGCCTGTATGAATGCTTTTTCCCTCTTCCGAGAGGGAAGACTTTTCAGTGTTGTATTTTTGAAGTCGGTCTTTAAGTTTTGTTAAACTTATTTTATTTTCCAATTACTAGTGTTAAGTACAGCTATGGTAGGAACATTCCAACTCAATACCATAATCGCACCTACCGAGCTGTTGCCGTTGAGAAGTTTCATTTTTTTACTCGGCACAGACTCCAAAGAGTCCTGAAATTTTTATTTTTGTCTTTTCAGTGTTATTATTTTGAAATCGGTTTTTATATGTGTTTTATCACTTATGTAAACAACAAACATACTGGCAAAAATGTGTAATAGTGAGTCTCATTGAAATAGTTATTCATCAATCATTATATTACAAGTATTGTTAAGGTGCGTTGTTACTTAAAAGTTACAGAACTGCGATTAGAAATTACACTGATGTTTATCCTTTCACATACATACTTTGTATTCGCAACCGTTGACACCTATAAGAATATATTGCATAAGGCGTATTTCAGTCAGAGCTACTTCAAAGTTCATTTAGACACTTAGCAAGTATTCTTTATAATATTCACTTGTTACTCACACTTGTTAGTCACTTTATAATATTACCTTAGAAATCAAAAAACCATAATAAGTTGAAAAAGAAAACTGATAAAGCTTGAGTCGCGTGCCGTGGAATCCGTATCACATCCCTTTAGGTATACTTTGATTTTTATTATTTAAAACATAGTACCTTTAACTGCATTAATAAAACATTTTCTGTGAAAATATCTGTAATTTAATTTAATTTATGGTTCAAAAGACAAACCCATTTAAAGAGAGAATTCACAAACAGACAGCGAAAGCTTATTATTAAGATGCCGTTAGCACCTTTTGCATATGTAACTATGAAATATAACTAACTAAAAAAATGACGAAGATATGTAACAAATCTAATTGTCCCCAGGCGACTGATGCAGACATCGGCATAAACGCAGCCTTAGTTTATTGGAGTACTGAAGAAGCAATATCAGTGTCACCTACAAGTGGTTTTGTTCACGTGCGAGATGGAGCTAGTGTAGAAAACAATACGCGCCTCATAATACATGCTACCGACCGAAGGGGCGAGGGTCTTAGCGGCTCTATAGAAATCCTGGTGAGTAACGTAAACAAACATGTTGTTTTATGCTTTTAATTTGATATAAAAAATCGATTTTACCTTCCATTATTAAATCGAGTATCAATCATAACACGAAAATTTAAATAATATTAAAAACAATTTCTAATCTATAAAAAAATATCTCAATCACTTTTGTTAATCTAATGTATGTACCTATAATTAATAATAAATAAATACACCCAACAGTCACACACATAGTCTTGACGCCACAGTAAGATACGGGTCTTGTGTTGTGGGTATCAGGAACTACGAGAGACTTTCGGCCTCACAACATCCAGACGCCGAAACAAATATTTATCGATCACCCAAATTTCGTGCGCAGATCGAACCCGCGGGCCTCTCACTTCACAGGCGGCTACTTGCACGCTGCGCCACGGATATAGACGGAGGCTATCGCTTCATTTGTCTAGGAACAGTCTACTTGGCATAAAAATAGGATTTAAATGGTTATTTGTGCCGATACTGTTATCACAATACTTTAAACTAGACTAATTTATCCAAAAAAATCAGTCTAACGACATTTCTTTTCGTATTCTGAAAAAGTGACAGGAATAAAATATCTTTTTCATTTTGACAGAATTAAAATTGCTCAATTTATGTATGTATTTGCGTAATTGTAATATTTATTTCTTATTTCTATCATTTTAAGTAATGTGAGTACTGTAAACATTGTCTTAATATAATTTAATAATGCCAGAATCAAGAATATCCTGGTGTTGTAGTAAAAAAATAATCTTAGAGACAGTTTACTTAATTTAGTGAGGTGAACAACAGAATCAATAGGTATAAAATTGCTCATAAATTTCACAATTATTTTATTTTAGTCATACTTATTAGTATCTGAAAAGATATTGCCTTAGGCATATGTCGGGAAAATTATGAAACGTTAAAGCCTAGACGCACCTGTTTTTATCCATTTATTAGGAACGTATAATATAACGTCCTTTATATTAGATTTCTATTCAATACGAAATGTTATTTTATTTCTCAACATCTATATGTTGTAAATGCAAATCTTGTTTGGTAATTCGTGTCTTCGTATAAGTTAGCCTACTGTTATTCCAAATTTATTAACATAAAGAAAATTTGTAAAAATCGCATATTATTTACGTCTCTTGGATCAGTTACTCGTACTTTCTATATTTATATATACATGTCTCATGCATATCAGTTATGTATTATGGATTTACATTTTAATTATGATAAATTATAATTATCTACACTTTATTAGCAAACTTCAAACATTGGATAAAACCCGAAAGTTACAAAAGTTTGAAATCATTAAGTCTGCTCACATACTTGTTTATTCATAATTCATCTGACGAAAAAACCGGTAAATATAAAGAAATGATGCGACAATCGTAAATAAAACCAACGCAACAAAACGTTGGTGTTTGATTCACAGTCGTCAAGTTTTCAAGGTTCACGCCAAAAATGTGTTTATAGCGGAATAAAATGTTGAGGTTGTTGTCTTTATTGTCCCCATGTATGACTTCTCATATATGACATCATGTGCAGTGATATTATTTACACTAGTTTTATAATGGGCTCGGTATATTTTTTATGTTTCCGGCAATTTGCCGCAATCAAAACCATGGATTTCGAACAGACGTCTTTATATTTCCATGTGTAAGTTCATGATATTAACATACGTATAGTATAAGCAAAAATTGTGTTCGCAAATATAATAGGCACTTTTACAAGAAAATGTACGGAATATTGACTTTAAAGTACCATAGGCGTTGTACACGTCATAAAACCATTGCATACAAAAGCTTTCGGTGAATACTTCATTTCATTCCATGGTTTTTTACTAGTCTACGTACTGTCCTTTCCGATGAGGGAATCGAACCCGCAACCTCTCGTTTCACAGTCGGATACTCGCCCACAACGCCATGGAGGCTGTCACTACTAGTCCACATACTGTATGAGTAATTTCTCTTTCGCGAACATAGCTGGCATACGTGTAGAATGAAATTAAGTTATAATACCAAAAAGTTCAATTTTGAAATGACAATAAAAAACATAGTGCCAAATCCTAATACCCGCATCCCTTACTAAACACTTCAAATATAACTCAGAAATGTCTGTTTAATGCCACCGACTTTTCTAAGTTGATGTTTAATGAATACGCATTCGTCTTTTTAACCTCCGATAAAAAGAGTGCTGTTATAAGACTATCTAACCTTTTTATCTTTTTAAGTGCGTGCGTACGTGCGTCCGTCGGTCATGGCATGCGTGCGTGTGGATTTCTATGGTATCTTTGCGTCTAAATTAATAGACTGAATTAAATACGCTTTTTTGGTTGAAAGCTGGTGTAATCGAAATAATCCTTAGCTATATTTCGAGAAAAATGTGTTCAGTCTTTTTAAAGTTACAGATGTTTTTCTAATTAATGTCGGGGCTTTTAACGGTCAGATTAGGTTAGTTATTCATTTTAATTGCATTAGTATGACTTCTATAAATCAAACTGGGCAGAGCGGATGGGACACATCCTTCAAATTTTATTCCAACTAACTACGGCTCTCAATATTGTGTGTTTGTTGACTTAATTATAACTGGAAACCCGAATCATTAAAATGGCATTCGCATAGTGTATAAATAGAATTTTAAATTATTCTGTATTTCCTTCATAGTAACAGTGACACAAACATGCCCATTAAGTTAATGTAAATTTTTGAGATATTGGTAATCGTTAATTACGTGTCAAAAACATGTATGTGTGTAAACGTAGATCTAAAATCATAATATGATGTTTTAAAAATCTTCCTTTATTCTCAGGTACAATTATTATACACAGAAAATATAGCGGTAATTACGGTCAGAAATGCGTTTCTGGACGAAGAAAAAAGCATTTTGGCAGAATTAAGTAGCGCCCTCGGGTACGCCGTGAAAGTTTTAAGATCCACTGTTATAGCCGATGGCACGCAAGCAAATCAAGATGACAGTTCAAGGAAACAGCGCAGCACACAAGCAACCGGGTCGTCGCTACAACTTTATGTTTATGGAATGATTGAACGTGTACCAGTGACTGTTGATCGACTCACTACGTAAGATATTTTAGTGATATCTGCAATTGTTAATTCCATATCCGTAGTTTTGTGTTTAGGTGTAATAAATAACATTTTACTGCTTTCAGTGATGTAAATAACAATGCAATAGTCGCGGGCACCGTCGCCAATGTCGTATCATTGCAAGATTATCTAGAAGGTCGAGAGATATGCGTCATTCCAGGACGTAATACCGGCTTGTTGGTAGCGACGATCCTCCTCAGCATCCTGCTCTTCATACTAATGGTGTTGATAATAGTATGGTTTATACTAAAGAGGTAAGTTTAAACAAGGATGCCATTATTTAAACGTCTTTAAATCTTACTGAGTTTATGTATTTTTTGCTTACAGAAGAAACAAGCTAAAAAATTATGAAGAGTTCAGCGACCAAAATAGTTTAGCATCCCGAAATGAATCACTCGGCTCACAACCGAAACTAATGATAGCATCTAAACCTAGACCGAATATAGATGAAATAAAGAGAAGTGAACGAAGACTTCAAGATATGTTGCAGGCTCCTGTTCCAGAACAAGAAATTAGGCCGACAACATCGAGGAAAGAATTTCAACCGGAATCTATTATTGATATTTCACCGGTTGAAGCTCCGGCGCCAGTTGTGACTGTTATACAATCAATAGATAAATTAAAGGATGCCACCGATGAATCGGACAATGATGAATTTGGAGAGAGGACAACGGCTAGAAGAAAATCAGTTGTCACTTTTAATGAGAATGTTGAAAAGATTATCCATGTCGAAGACAATGACAATCTGACCCCACAGCCGGGTTACGAGATATATAAATTGTGAATTTAAGATCTTGAAGACAAATGCGTATATCTTCTGACTCATCGTTACTCAAACAAAGCTATCTAAGATTCTCTGTACATAAAAGCTATGGTTAATATAAATTGCGATAATTTACATTTATATCTAGCAATACACATTAAGTAAATATTTTTTTACTCTTTAATTATGTTTGTCGTAAATTTTATCCCAATAAAACATTAGTGTATAATAAAATTTAATTAATCTATTTCACTGGGGACACTGGTATTTAAAGTACGTACGGTATAATCACCTTGCTTGTCCACTCCATAGTCTATACTACAAAAGGTGTAATAAATAAATATCGGAAGTCTCATAGATGCCAATTAATACTTCAAACAATTTTGTTTATGTACCTTATACGTAAGAAAACGTGTACATAATGTTCCTTGTATAATAATTGAACGTTTTTTGTTAGCAGATTACGCACGTTGATATATTATAATGTCATTATGTATATAAATAAAGTAGACGATCGGATGTTATTCTGTTTGATATTGGAATGGGAATCCATACAACATTAAAAAAAACTGTATGTGTGCGTAAATAAATCAATTTAATATTCTGAATGAAAAAAAAAATATATACTTATTATTTTTGAAATACCGCATTTGTAAAGTTAAGTTTTATAATATTGTGTCATTAACAATTGTCTCTGAAGTTAAAACGAAACGTTTCGTCTTGTAAGCTTCAATTCCAACGTAGTATAGTGGGACACTTTTAAATTAAATATAATAGATGTAACGTATTATAAATTGCTAATATTATAAAAATATCAACACGTAAAGACAACTTTTATCTATCTTGAGAACAAATACCTAAACTGATATTAGACTAGAACTATATTAATATATCAAAATAACGACTATGCTATATTCCAACGGATGCTTGAAGGTGCTTGACCCAACGTATCCGTTTTGAGACTAAAAGAACTCATACTTTATTTTTATTGCTATTAAGAAAATACATTAAGAATTAATAAATATTAATAATCAAATTAAGCCTAACAATTTTCGTATCAGAATCCAACGACCTTAAACTCGTTGCTTAATGTTATTTTCTTAGACAACATAGTAGATTTTTTTAATATAATCACATTAAAATAAAAACAATATTTTATATTTACCCCAATGATAGGAGATAAGATAATCGCTGGTGATATTTTTACATTTTATAGCAATAATTCTTGTGTGGTACGAAAATGCAGTATACTCTAGCGTAGCATAACTCCAACAACATGGCGTATACAAATTGAGATATTTATTACTGACTTGTGGATGATTCAGAAGTTATACGATATGGAAAAAAGGTCACAATTTATCGGAAATCTATTTTCTCACACACTTTTGTTTGGTCTACAAAGTGTTACATAATAGTTTTATTACCAAATTGTGCATAGACTTAAATTCTTTTTTTTCGTGTAACAAATATATCAGTGTGTTGGCTCTGTGTATATATACAGATATGTTAATATCTTTATTAAGTGCAACACATACAAACTAATTTATCTCGGCTCCATTTTCACCAAATAAGACCGGCTTTATCTACACTAATATTATAAAGAGGAAATATTTGTAACGAATAAACTTAAAAACTACTGGACCGATTTCAAAAATTCTTTTGCAGTTAGAAAGATACATTATCACTGAGTAACATAGGCTGAGATAACATCAGACATTAAAAGAATAATAAAAAAAAATATAATTAAATGTTATATTTTCTGACAACTACAGCTTAAAGCTATTTATTTACCTAGTCCATATCTATATATTTACCACAGATTTATAATTTGATTTAACGTATTTCAGCTAATGTATAAACGGTAAGTAGATGGATAGATAGAAAAAAATAACAAGAAAAATAGAATAATAACGATAGTACTTAAACTCCGATAATTTACACCACTATTTCAAGTTATAACTTGAAACCAAAATACATTACCACACAACAAATCTTCTTAAACATTCTATATGTAATGTAAATATTCAAACTACATGATCTAGTTTTGTCATGCTGTGCCGCGTCCCACTTGTCCCCGCCCCTCACTAAAAGTAAAATAGTAAATATATTGCCCCCTGGCCAAAAGACTGGCTCCAATCTTCCGTATATAACGGTTCCACAACGATTCTGTCCCACCTAAAATAATAACCAGTCGCTAAAAACTGTTATCTACGACCACCTAACGATACTAAAACATTTTTTTAGTCAATTAAAGTGCCAAATTCGGACAACATTTGCAAGGCATTGTCCTCTTTATTACCCTCCCTAAGATTTTATCAGCGGTCCAAAATAAATGATTGTTGTTTTATTCCACAGTAGATGTGTGGAGATTTTGTAACATCTAAAACAGGTGGGTTGCATGAGGCATGTTAGCTGCACTCAAGTTTTATCCGTTTTTGGCCTTGCATCGCGGCGAAGTTCAGGTTTGGATTTAATTGATGATGTCTCGGAACTTGAGTCATAATTTAATTCTTAATATGTAAATTAAAACGAAACTACAAAATATAACGATCGCATCAACTCGAGTTCATTAATGCAAGCTTAAAGCAAGCAAAGCACATCATAAAGACTGGACACATTTTATGGAAAATTATTTATCTCTTGTTCTAACTGACCTCAACCGTGCCATGTTATGATCAAGTAAGGACATTATGATAAGCACTAACTTGCCATGTTTAGAGCATTACTCTGACATTTAACTCACAATAAAGTTAGATATATTCTCAACATTTCATATCTAATAATAGGTACATTTTGCAAGATTAAAAATAGACTTATGCGTCACCCATAACCAGTATTTTAATAGCATACTAACACTAGTATTTTAAAAAAGTTAACCTATTTGAAGAAACAGATTCTTTTTGTTTACTTTATTTCAAGTAAAATAATGTTAAGGTGATATTAAAGTTCAAATTATATTAGGATTATAATTATGTTCTCACAAAGAAAATTTTGTTTAATACTAGCTGTTGCGCGTGGTTTCACTCACGTGCATATTACTACTCCGCTCCCGTGGTTCGTAATGTGATAATAATATATAACTATAAAACATCGTCTCCACAAAACAAATATATCAATCAAATCTAAATGTTTTACATAATTTCCACAATATAGATTTAGTAAAATGTTTACTTTACCGCCAGTTCGGAAGGCTATTTTGAAGGAGAAGAACTCGCAAGAAAAACGTTGCTCTTTTCATAAGTGCTTTTCAATATTTGCAAAGCATTATTTAGAATATTCGCATTTTACAATATATGGTGTGAATACAACCTTCACCAGTTAAGTGTTAAGTTATTCAAAACTTACATAGTAACATAGACTAGAAAGTTCACAATTGCGAGTGGAAATTACAAAACTGTGAAACATGTGTTTATTAACACAAGAGGTCCTACAAAACTTGTGGTTTTTGCAGATGGTCCGAATTTTCCGACTTTCCTCTGCAATTCATACAAAAATGCCTTTGCTTTTTTCCCGAATTAAAATATTTTCAGGGCGACCATTTTTCATACAAACCTTATTCAGGTCTTTACGAATAATAAAAAAATGGCAATTCGGTTCAGCCGTGCTCAAGTGATGCTATTACCAACGAACTGCTTTTCATATTTATTTATATAGATTCTTGTGTACACATTGCGTTCGATTGTATAATAACCCTGTTGATTTAATCTCCATATTATGGAAATTATTATAAATGTTCCCACTGTTTTACACCAACAAAAAACTATAAACTGGTTCATGATTTTCACAAGAAACCATTACACATTCCTTAAACCAGCTCTTCAAAAATAATGTTGACCTTGTGTTGATACCTGCCTCGTTCCCACTTCTAATTCACATTTGGAGTGCATTATTTTTAGGGTGAACGCACATCTCAACGCGCCACATGGGGTTCAAAGCGTCGATGCATCGAATTTTAGAATTCTTTGTATGCATTATAATGTAACCTGTTTCACCTACCCGCAAATCCCGATCGATCGATCATCAATGAGCGTGGATGATGATATTTGATTCGGCGCGTACAGTGTAGCGCAGCGGACGCCCGATTCTGATGATATCATCCGCATTTCACCCTCTTTCTTCTTACTCTGCCTCAAGTACCATAACACGCCTTCGCTCTGAAAGAAATACTGTTAAAATGTATGATAGATGCCGTTCGGTCAACATAATACGTTCAGCGCCTACCGCGCGTACGATGTGTATAGGTGAGTTATGCCATCAGCAAACCTCTTGCGGTACATTATGGTGTGCCTTTGCCTTTAGGTTTCAGTCATCAAATTACTAGCATATATTTGTGAGGTTGTTAAATTCATGGTACTGCTGCAACTTTTTAAAGATTATTCTATTATTATTAAGCTAACTCTATCTACGTATTTTAAATGTGAGGTGAGGATTGGGCGCTCATGTAATTGGTGTCATAAATTTATTTTAAAGCCTATATTTTGCAGTAGGCATGCTGCCATAAACATAAATAAGATAAGTAATTTACACAGCTTAGAATCTAAATTATCCGCGGAGGGGTTGACGTCAGGCAGGCGGCCAATTCTTTCTGTAACATGTGTGAAAAAGCATGTTGCGCGGACTTCATTACCAGTGGAATAAGTGGAGGTTGAAGAAGACGACGGTAATACTAAAAAATGAGTTTAAACTATTTTAGAAATCAAAGAAACTAGCTTACCGTTGAAATGTTATACCATCATCTTTGAAATTTGAGGTCTTCATTTCTCTGACACACCATTCAATTCTACAAAGAGCCATAACAACAAAGATTTTGTCAATTTTAGTAACTAATGGTCCGGGTTCCCTGGGCCAGCTGATGCACTTGATTACTATCTAGCTAATTTTCCGTGAGTAGCTTCGTTTCGATGAGACGCCCAACAATTCCCTATGCGAAAATTCTCTATTGTGGTAGCTAACAGAGGTAGCAAGGATAGAATATTTCGATTTGATGATACTCAAAAATTTATTATTTTATTTGTAGGACAATATGACTGTTAAATTATAGAAATATTAACTAAGTAAAAACAAAAAAATTATGAATATTTTATAAAAATATTCATAATTTAAGTAAAATACATTTTAGAAAACATCTTTCATAGATACCAGATAGTCAAAAAGCGCCGTAAAAGCAAGGAGCAGGTAGAAAAAAGGTGAAGGGGAAGGGCAGCGGCAGCTGCTCGGTACGGTTAGTCGATTGAAAAACGTGTTTCGGTACTGTTGTGTTCTTTCTGCTGTGCATATTTTTCAATTTGATAATTATTTTTTCAAGACGTTTCGATACATTTTTGTTAAATAAAAACATTACAATATCAAAAAAAATATTGCTTTGTAAAGTATTTGTTTAAAAACAAAAGATCTCTGCGTTTCAGTAGGTAATTCATCACCATACATTTCTTTGTATAATATTTTTTAATTCTATTAATGATTTAAGAAAGGAAATTACTAATTATGTGAAATTATGTTTTATCTTCCAATTATTAAGAGTATTTTTAGGAACTTTTTGTTGAAACATACATTTTTCTGTTTTGCAGAATTTAAATGAACCATGGAAGATTCAACTCACAATGAAAATGATGATACAATCGTTTGTATTATTTGTGATAAATTGGGTTCTGGTTCAGGCTGTAGCACAGATTTAGGAGATGTAATAAAAATTACCAGAGGAGTCGCAACTTTGAGAGCTGCTTCAAATGAGCGACAAGATGGCTTAATTAGATTTTTAGAATCTCAGTTTGTATATGCTCATGCAATATGCAGACAGAAATATATTAATAAAAAATATATTGAGATTCAAAAAAAGCAGGCAAAAGAAGATTCTGCTCAGTCTCCACCTAAAAAGAAACTGCGAAGTAGTATCTCCATAAATTTCGACTGGGAAAAAAATTGTTTAATTTGCGGTATGGAAGCAAATGAGTCGAAAGAGAAAAAAAAAATAAAAGTCAGCGCCAAAAAATTGCATACGTCAATAGTACGTCTTTCAAGGAAAATTTAATTAGTTTTGTAGCATTACAAAAAAACGATTCCTGTAGTATTATTCCTGTGTATGATATTTTTTATAAACTTTTTTTTTTACACTTATTGTTTCATACTATTACTTTTTAATATTATATGATAGAAATGTATTTATAACACGATTTTGACACTACATTACTTAGTTAAACTCGTAATGTCTTATATTATATGCCTTAATTTATTTATTTTATTATTAAATAAAAAGCAACGATTTTTAATTGGTAAACATTTTAATATACCTTATCAACAATACAATCCAACAGGTCTCATAATAATTCGTTAACGGTAATTGGATTCCGAGCTTTTTCAATTCTAGATGCTTAAGGCACTCTACTAATCCTGTGGAAAGTTTTACGTGGTTATACATACCAAGTATTCGAGTATATGTATTACGCGTTGAATTGTGAAAAACACTGTGTGTCTTCGTCGGTTATAAACAAAATAGTTGTATTCAACTACGACAACTAAGTTGTTTTTAGGATAGAAGACGACATTTTAAGGAGAGTATAGTGGAAATTTTTATCAATTCCTGCCAAACAACATTTTAGTGCTACATGTTTGACTGTCACAAAGTTGTAACAATATAATATTACAACTAAACTCGTATGTACAGTTACACATCGGTTGACCGCCTTTTTAATGTAATCCACCTATAGAATTTTTATGTTTGCGAGGCGGTTCGATGCGACCTAACATTTTAGGTATTAAAAATATATAAAAACTAGCATCGGACTTTCCAGCGTCCAAAAGAGAAATTTACCACCACATTAAATAGTAATTTAACTGTAAATCCACGTGATAATTTTATTTTGCGCTCATAACACTAAAATTCGGTTAGACATTAATTCTTTTTATGACAACTTTGCATATTGGTTTGTATCTATCGATGCGTAAATATCGATTTATGATGTTGTATTTTCTAACAGCACGAAAAACAAGATAATTAAATGAATTCGGAATGCTCTTCAAGTTTGTCACAACAAAAACGAACAATTTCACGTTGGCAGATTATTTCTATTCGATAGGGGCAGAATTTTAACGTCTTTTATTTATCTTGAATGTCATTTGAATTTTCTAAACTCACGCCTATATACTTGAAAGAGTAGACAGACATACAACTAGTACATCCATAATTTGGGTTAATACAATTTGATTTTAGTAGATCATCTGCTAAATCTTATGCGACTGGAACCATATGAATAGACATTTAATCGAATTAATCAACAAAGACCATACAGCTTATATTAATTCAAATCAATTTATCAATTAAAATGGAACCTTATGAACCCACACAATGGACGGCATTTATTGGTAAAAAAAGACAGTTTTTCAAAATAACATGAATGTTTTAAATATATTTGCTATTTAAAATCAAATACTTAGGTTATATTTAAAAATAGATAACTTTTCATAATCACTTTCACGAGGTCCTAAAATGCGCTCCGTACATTTTAGTGTACCTACAACATTCGTTATACCTGTACTTGAGCAATCACTAATCATACACTAAAATGCGTGGGCATATTCGATGTTAAACAACATTTGTGTAACCACTTGTAAACGACAATTTTGTTATTCAAACTCCTGCTACATGGCAATCAGTTTTCAGTCAAGCAAATAACATTACATCATTCAATTGTCGAAGTCCTGTTTTATTTGATCAGGCCTTTTATTCGAGGTTATCTGTTTATTCACTTAGCAACACAATGTAACATATAAAACTATTGTTTAGGACAATAAAAGTAAACGTTATAATAAGAACGAAATACCAAGGATATCTTAATATATCTTTACAGCAACAAATAAAGTTAGAACAAACTACGCAAAAATGTATCAACCAGCATAAAATAAGTTAATCATATCAAACTGAAGAAAATGTGTTATGTGCTCAGCAAAAGCAGCCCAAGATCTATTCCGTATTCACATCTGACATAGTAAAAATATGTATGAACCAACTCACACGTATAATATATAATATCCTAAATTAATTCTAACATCCACAAAAGTTTGGATTACTCTATTAGTTATTCTAAATGAATACAAAATTACTATAAGAATGTGTCAAAACGCGAAAGCAAAGAGTACATGACAAGGCATTAACAATAATTAGATTTATTTAGTTGAACCATGGGCAATTACGAGTCAAACGTAATTTTCTCGAAATCAATGCAATATGACTTGGTAAATTATACTTATAACTGGATCCAATTACAACTTGAACTATTCTTCAAAAAGTGTATTTATTACAAAATAGCTGTCCCTCGCGGTTTCACCTGCATGTTACTGCCCTGCCCCCATGAGTCATAGCGTGATATACGTATAAACCTTCCTCATGAATCACTCTAACTATTGCTGCAAACTGTACAAAAATCCGTTGAATAGTTTAAAAGATCTAAGCGAACAGACAGCGAAAGCGATTTCATTTTATACTATTTAAGGAGGTAGAGGCAAAATTATATTTTATCTCAACTGGTTACTATAGTGACAAGTTAATTAGCAAATTTATGTTGGTGATTTCATTAAAGGTAAGTAATCCCAGTCCTAAAGACATAGATAACACTCACCCAGCCGTAGTCAGTTTATCGCTACGTATTTATTGAGGATTTAAATACTTTAACTTTTAATTGTAATAACACTAAAGTAGGATCGATTAAAATCACATATTACGGTCAGCGTCTAGTACATCCTATTTTAATATCAGTTTGTGCTGTAATTAACATTATACGAAAAAAGGTTTTAAAACCGTTACTATTTCAATTTTTTCGTACGACCAAATTACAACGCATCCCGTTTTAAACCTTTAATATTACTTCTACTACTGTATATGGTAGATCCCTCGTATGCGAGAGGCCGTCTAGATTAGTACAATCGCTTTGTCTATTTCTGTCACCAAGCAGAAGAATGTCAGCACTGTTGTTTGGGTTTATATTGCAGATGTACATAGTCCTCTTAACACTTAGAATCAACCTTCCTGACACATTACACATACCTAAACAGATTCGCCTTCAAAATACATTTAAATCAAAAACTAAATGGACAAGCGCAAAGACGCACTAATGTAAAATGTTTTAACATTCCCCATTAACATGAATAGTATATTTAATGTCTTACAAATATCATCATCACACTAGCTGCCCGAGATTGGAATTTATGCCCGGTTAGATAGGCTTATCATGGGACGGAAATAAGCTCGGTGAATCGTTGATGCAGCGCTAGTTACACCTCTGCCCACTCCTCCAGCGATACAGACGTGAGCTTATGTTATATTAAATATAATAATTGATAAAGGAAATTCTCAGTTGGTATATCCTAAGTCGCGATGCATTTGATATTTTCCATTGAGGTTTCTTATTTTCTGTGACACTCCATTTTCAGATCTTAATGGGAGCATAATCCGAGTAAAACCTATCAAAGACAAAAGGAACGATTAGAATTGGTCCACATTGGTACAACATATAAATAAAGCAGACGAATTAAGATCCTTGTCCCTTTCAGATAGTTATAGATAGATAGTAACTCTTTATTGTAGACACACACATGAAAAAGAAAAAAATAGACAAAAAACAGCAAATAAATAAATGTAACACAAGTGGCGGCCTTATCACTAAAAGCGATCTCTTCCAAACAACCATTACCTTTCCTTTTAACAGGTCTGTTGAAAACTAATATACAGAATAATACGATATTTACTTACTACTAAGACTAACTGAACTGAAATACTCTTCATAAGATGTACTAGTTTAATATTAAGCTACTACTTGTGTTCCACGGCTTCTTCAAACTTTCATCATATTATTTGTTTATCTAGGATAAGCTAGCGATATAAATTTATAGCAACAGGTTTTGCCTTATATTAAACAATTTTAATAAAAACTAATATATTGTTCTAAATTCAGGTATTTTTTTGATGATACAAATAAGCCATTAAGCTTTTGGGATATTACCAATATCTAGTTTTACAATGTAGCGGTCGCCAACCCGCGGCCAGCGAGGCCGTAACTCTTGTAAAATAGATAAATTGAAATATCCTGTCATTTGGATTTTTTTAAATCTTGCGCTGTGACGACTTTTAGTTTTGTAAATTTTATGGCCTCATTTTATGGAAAATGTTTTTAATCTTATATAAAAGTCTTTAGTGGTATATTAACTTGAATACCCAAAAATATTTCTATCTTAATTAATTTTACTAGTGAAATTATACATTTACATGGATCCTAAACCAAAAAAACAAATTGTGTTTTAATATAATTACATGCTCTAAAATTAAGAAACTTAAACCCATTAATTTATTACATTCACCATTTATATGATATAAAAGCTTGTCGCGAGATTTACCTATTTTATAAAAACATGTTTTTTTAAATTACTTATGTCAAGATCAAGTTATATATTGTATTCTTGTTTATATACAGATATAATTTCGCGATAAGCATTTATATCATGTAAATTGTGTAATGTAATAAATTGATGGATTTAATTTAATTTATAGTTATTTTCTTCTTTTTAAATAAAAGCATCGTTTCATATATGTTTTTTACCACCGCTAGAATTTGCCCAGGGTGTATGTAGGTCGATATTAGTCAAGATACGATCCAGCTAAGCCTTTCCGTTAAGCCGGGCAAAAGTACACCATCTCCTTGAGGATGAACTGATACCCCAAAAGGAACAAAGCGTGAAGACACTGCGTAGGACCGGTAGTAGTAGAACCGGCACCAATCCGGTATACCAAGTTCCAGGACTATCCCATTTGCTGCAGAGGAAGCCACTGCGGTGTTTTTGTCGATATTGTCGGCGGTATTATGGAAATTGATCAGAACTCCCACCCGGCACTCGAGGCGATGTGATCTGAATAGTCCAGCCAGTAAGTCCTTTCTTATTTTTTATTATTAGGCTGTATGATAAAACGTAAAGTCATAGGGATACTGGTGATAAGCGCTACGCTTACCTATAAACAAAAGCAAGACCACATAGAACTTTGAATTTTGAATTATATTTCAAAATATTGCATTGGACGGCGCTTGTCACCCCGAAGCATATGTCATGATGAAGATGTCAAGTCTCACCTTTAACTCCGGCGCGGCGTTATGATTTTACCCCTAAAATTGATTTTCCATGCTCCACCCCCGTAAATCATAGCGTAATGTTATATTAAATACTAGCTTTTGCTCGCGGCTCCGCCCACGTGATCAAACAAACAAACAAACAATCAAACTCTACAGCTTTATAATATTAGTATAGATTTGGGTAGCTTAGCAACGGAAGCCTTCAAATAATATTATGTGGGTAGCTTAGCAACGGAAGCCTTCAAATATGAATAATTTTCCCCGTTTTTGCAACATTTTTCACTGATGCTTCGCTTCTAATGGTCGCAGCGTAATGTTATATATCCTAAAGCCTTCCTCGATAAATGGACTATCCAACAAAAAAAGAATTTTTCAATTCGAACCAGTAGTTCCTGAGATTAGCGCGTTCAAACAAACAAACAAACAATCAAACTCTACAGCTTTATTATTAGTATAGATATGGACCATTGTCTCGATAGAATTGATATGTTAAGGCATAAATATGATCTCAGTTGGCTAAGCTGTTTAATATATCACACGATCACAAACAGATGAACCAACAATTTCATATGTAAAAATGAATGTCAAAAAAATGAATGTGGTTACTATCAAAATATCTAACGCTAACAAAGTCCTGAGCATTTATCTTTTTTTTTTGGTTTTTTGTAAACATGATATCTCTCAATGTTTATGATTCTGCGTTCATTTTCATCTTGAAATAGGGAGTGCCTTTCAAGCAGAGGCAGCTATATGTAAGATACACGGCAAATTCACAATAAGAAGCGCCGCGCCGCGAGAGTACCTACGTGTCAGGGTTACTAAGGCGTAACTTTAAACCATAAATGCTTTGTGCTTATAACTATCACTTTGTGACTATCTGCAAATGCAATTGTTTGGAAGTAATTATAGTTGAAAAGTTGGTTATGAATAGAATTTTATGACGATTGTAATCGATTGTCGTTATTAGGCTCTAGCAGTGATCAGGCTCTTAGTTTTCATCAAAACAGTAGCATACTAATAATTATATTTGAAATGAAGACTTGTATTATTTACGTAAAATAACCAAATGTCTCATCAGCTACATATCCATCTATATGAAATTCAAACATCCTTTTGTGTGAATAATCGTAAAGTGAGCTAAAAATAATGTTTTATATCTTAAATATTGTGTAAACCAGCGTAACATTAAAAAAAATTGTGGAAATATTCAAAATGTGATAATTAAATTCCCACATATTAAATATTCAAGGTTGCTGAAAACTTAAATATTATCTAATAGCAGTTCCGTTTTCTAGTTGTTGGGAAAATCACTATTTGTTTTATTTCACCAAATTGGAATGTCTACGAAGTAGGTAAGTTTACTTACGAATTAGTATGTAGACTCCGATTTCCGAGTAATGACGAAGTGTCAAAACCATAGAAACCCAATAAACTATATAATACAACACGTTAACAACAACTTGTTATCAAACAGAACTAAAAAAGAAACATGATATGCAATAAACTTAGTAACAAGTAACATGGAAGGATTAATACAGTTAGTGATTGCGAAAATAGCTAGAAATAAGATAAGGTGCAACATTAACATGATCTGAAAGTTTAATTGCAGTTACGCACTGAGTCGCACAATCCATGTGTGTCATTAAAATGTAAATGACGCTAATCAATTTTAACATGCAAAATAACCAATATATTACCAATATTAGCATAAACAGATAACATAGATGATTCTTGAAATTCTAAACAGTCAAAAGGAGTCACTCTGTTACTGGCCTGTGGACGAAATAATGGCTTAAAACATTGAATATATTAAATGGACACTGATCTTTTCATTTAAATAGCAAACATTTTACACAAAAAGGTCTAAGAAATTACTAATATCTTAAAATTATTTTATGGACCATTACAACTTGTCAATTTCGTTCGTGTTTTAGAAATTGTCAAGTTTCAACAACACTTTACTAGGCCGAGTCATTGTAGTGTTCTAACAGGTGTTCCGCATAATTTAAGTGTTGTCCCTTGTTATGCGGAAACTTTACTAATTTGTGCGCAAATCACAAAGGTGATCATATTTTTATGGAATATGCACAGTTTTCATTCACGTTTTAACATGACTACTTCCTTAATAAATCTTATCTTTTAGATTCCACGGAACATCTGCCATATTCATTTCGTGTACGCATGATTATAGTTACTGTACAAAGCTTTTTGCCAATGACTAGTAGACCACTAGTTACGTGTGCGGAATAATTGACTATTAATCCTTAAAAACGTTATCACAATGTTTGAATCGACCTGTTAACACTATAGGACAGTAGGCCACACACAAACGTTACTCTACAATTGTTCGTTTCGCCACGTTGCCGATCTTATCTATTCAGATTAAAAATATGTCAAAGCAGAATGTTAAAATCAGCGTGTGTAATATATAACAAGTTTTATAGCAGCAATTTAATTAGAAACTGTTAGTGAACCGTTACATGTTGATGAGTGTGATCATTAAATCGCTAACTTGTATTCGGCGTCAAAATAATTTGATGACCACCAAGAAGGTTTTAAACACGTCATATCAGAGCTGGATTATTAATTGAATTTGTTAAATGCAGTATGATATATAAAAACCGATTATTAGCTATGAGGGACTTACATTCAAAATCTTTAAATGGTTTTTGAAAGATATTTTGACACGATTTTTTTCATATGACTTTTAGCCTTATTGTTCTAGTTGCAACGTTGAAATTTAAGCTCTTTGGTCCCGGACAGCCTCCGAAGCGCAGTAGGCGATAAGCCGGCTACGAAGCGAGAGGCTATGGGTTCGATTCCTGCAACGATTACAACCGTCGACCATACGTTCCCTTATATTATCTTATTAGGATAAGATTTTTCATAATCTCCCAAACAGAACTCCCAAAACTTTATTTTCCTTTAGAGAATGACATCTTGAGGAAAGTTGTTGGTGGTGAAGAGGAAATACAATTTATCTTTTCATATCCATTGAAACGAATCTACTGCTAATACGCTTAAAGCTAATAAACCTTGTAACGAACTTACTCTTCACTTTGCTGGGATATACAAAATGCTAGGTCCCTCTTATGCGAGAGGCCTGGGCGGTGGGTTGGTAACACCTTTTAGTCTATTTCTGCCGCCCAGAAGCATTGCGTAAGCACTGTTGTGTTTCGGTTTGAAATACATTACTGGGCGTTATGAGGTTGAACATCTTATGTCTCGGGGTGACGAGCACAGTCTATACTCATGTAGTGCTATGTAATGCGATTTTTGCCCATGGTGATTTAATTATATTTAATTTTAATATTTCAGAACAATGGCAAATTCCCTACAATTGGTTAAAGATATATTTTTGCGTTCACATATGAAAAATACGTACAAATATGGAGATCGAATCCCAATTTTTTTTGGCTCACGGTTTACTATCAGAGAGTCTGGAATTAAAGATATTCAGTTCAAAATTTTGAGGGTTATATTAACATTTTGTGGCAGAGCCACACGCTTGCCAAGCTTTCACTGATGTTAACATGTGGATCGGGTGTTTGGCTTGCCTTGTTTGGGCTTACAACCGCTTGCCATGGATCTGAATTCCGATCGAGTGTCGGTTTTATTAGAAATAAAAAGAAGTGTGGTCAACGTAGTGATTATATTCTCTTTGGCTTGTGACCAATGATTGCAACCTTTCCACGTGCTTACAAAGCATTAGCAAAAGAACGAACATTAAAGGAAGCTAAATTATCGATATTAAACCATAAAATTGTTAAAACGACGATCCTCAATAAAGATAATAATTTATACTTCTAACAGTACTACGTATAAAATATATGTGATCCTGAGTTCTGAGAAATTTGTTAAAATATCATAACACTATCATAAATAAGGGATTGCAATAATATTATTTTATATTGGAAATGCAAAATAGTCTGTTTGTCACGTCTTTTAGGTCATTCACCCTCCATATAATTTGAGAATGAATAGCTTGAAGCAATTTGGAGCATTTTATTTTACCACTATTCATCACTACATAAATCGATTGTCGAGCGGTACTTAAGATCTGCCCACACAGATATTATTATTAAGTTTGACTTTTGTTTGACGCGACATACATGTTCTGTCAACTGGATAAAGACTAATACATACACGTTTTATTAAATATAATAATAAAATGTGTTCTATATTTTTTTATAAATATAAAACAATCTAAAATGATACAAGGCAGTATATGCAACCATATCGTTTTATTCATTAATTAATGAAGATTGTGAATAGATAAATGGGTCACTCGATGGCAAATGATCACCTGCATTAACTACAATACAAGAGGAATCATGGATGCATCACCGACTTTTGAGGAGTTACATGTTGGGACTGATGTATTGGACCACCGATAAAAGGATAGTTGAATTTTATTTTATTATTTTATATGCAAACCCATTTGATGAGACACAAACTAAATTACAGTACAGGAACGAAAGGCCCGAACCATCATATACCTGACATATTGCATAATATATAGCAATGCTCGAAAAAGTGTCCGAAAACTGAACGTCCAGAGCAAGAGCTATAGCCCTATGCCGGAAACTATTTTGAAATATTAATGCCACAAATTGATCTTACAAATAAATAAAAGTATTTAATTACATTTTTTTGGGTTTGTTTACAATTCAATTTATTTTTGGGCCCAAAAAACACCCATTATTTTTTAGAAAGTTGTATGACTAAAGCTGAATTTTCGTTGAGACACGTAAATAAGTCTTCAGTTTAACTGCTTTCATTTAAATTATATGTTGCTCAAAAGCACTATTTAATCTCCAAAGTTAAACGATGTTGCACAAAGTAGAATTTTTAATTACACTAGAGGAATTGTACATACGAAATCAATTAACATGTCTTTAAACAAATTCGCAAGTACGTCAATCTTGCGCAGCCTTTACAATTGTTTATGAGCTTTGGTTTCTCATAACACAACTCTTGCCTCGACAAATAATAAAAACATTATTTAGGATTTCTATATAATGTTTATAAGTGTCAAAGAAACTGTTTTTGTGGATTGCACCAACCGTTAGTTAAATTTAAAGGTTTTTTATCAAGCTATGATTGACGACATCTACAGATTTTGAAATTTTGATATTAATGAAAACAAATGTTACAGCCTCTTAATAATATGAGCCATTGCGTGTTACAATAACGTTTACTGTAACTGACGGATGGTCCACACTTACTGTGTATACGCCTTTATACATTGGAGCTTGCTCAGTCATCTATCACAAATAATCGGGCACAATCAGTTCTGATAACAATCTTAAGCACCTACAAATTAATCAAAAAAAACAAATGTTAGGTACTTTTATATAGGAATAACACTTGAAAAATATAAACATTATACGCATTTAGATAAAATTACAGTTTTTGTGGTACAGTTTCTCTAACCTTCTGTGACGCTGCTACTAATAAAACGCATAAATACATATAATTTTTATCTTTATTTACTAAATTATGGGTTTCAAGTTATAATAATTAATTATTATAACTGTTAATTATGGGGTACAAACATCTAGCTATATTGCACATTGGCCAGTATACTCTCAAGTCCCCTGAAATACTCTGAAATATATCAAAAGTATGTAGAGTTCATCTACCGCTTAATAGAGTCAATTAAGTCCGGACACAATCAACTAGAATATAATAGAAATCCTCTGAGATTCCACAGGATAAACTTATTCCAGACTCAGTTTGTCTCAATCAGATGTTAGAATTTGTTGAGAGGCATGAATTTTCAATTTATAGGAAATGTTAAGCAGAATCATCAGGAATTTAGAATAAGAACTTGTGGCAATCATGCATTTGAAATTTATTTATTACTAGATTTTGCTCGCGGCTCCGCCCACGTGAACGTGATGTCTTTTCCGGGACAAAATCTAGTCTATAACCGTCTCCAGGGTCCCATCTATCTCTACATGTTCAAAAAATCATCATCATTAGTTTAGTGATTCAGGCATGAAACCGTAACAAACCAACAAATATACTCACATTCGCATTTATAATATTATTTAGGATAACATAAGCGATATTAAAAGCCAAGTTCTTTTAAAAGATTTTAGCAGGTTTAGCGTCATACGGATGTTTACCATTTTAAACGTCTCTTAGCGTAGGAGTGGCATCATCGTCCTCTAACAATTTTTTTCGCATATCTTCGCGTACGGATCATGCAATGTGCAACAATATATATTTACCTGACATAATATGTTTTCATGTGTATAGAGTAAGCCTTCTTTGTCACGAAAAATTCGGCAGATCACTTAAAGCCTAAGAATAGACGTAAACATACACATTTGTCCTACTGACTGATATATAAATTAGTCTGGTATACAGTGTTTAGTATAAATAGATTACCATACATTATTATCTATGTTTATACTCCATAATTTATAGATAGATCTATTAATTTATCTACTTACTATTGGTTAAGCAACTCTAAATTTTACCAATGAATATTGTACTCTGCTTGTTAAAATTTATCGCCCCTTAATAAATATGCAGAACTCACTAATTTGCTTAAAAACGTTATTTCCACCACTCTCTACATCTATCAGTGCTCAGGTGTTCTTAAAACCCTAAGATAGTTTTGTGGTATGTAAATTTCGTCCGAGATGTATAGATCCGGTCCGCGTCCCAATATACTCAATTACAAATATATGGCATCTTATAACTGCGGCATAAACTGCTGGTGGCATATCTGATGGTGAGAAGGTACTTAATAGTTTTTGTACCCAACTGAATACCGACCGTCATGTACATGGTGAAAAATCCCGCCATAGTGGCTTGTCCAAGCGAATCATGTTGCGGGTCAGCCAGTATATTTCCAGTACCTTACCGGTATAAATCTGCCGATCATTGAGGGGCAGAACATATGTTGAGGATCAACATTATATTTAGATTGCACTGTACATAACATCAAATTATTATGAATGTATTTTTCATTTTGCCGTGCCAGTATTTTTGAAGAATATCCTTACTTTAATGTGCTCATTAAAGTAAACAATACCCACAAACAAACTCCTGTCTTGACATAACAATTAATAGAAACGGTATCCGTAATTTTAAGCCATCAATGCAATTGTAAGCTAACTAGGTTTTCAAGTCATAAGTCTATTGTTTACATTAGGTAGACGAACATTTACCAAAAAACATATCTTTATGAAAAGACTTGGCCTCGGACAAAATCTGAATGACACAAAAAAAATCTAATAACCGCACTAAGTACGCGCTCACAACTAATGCATACGGCCATTATATCCCATAATTTTCTTCGCTCACTACCCTCGGGCACCTTCAAATTTATTGTAACACATCCTCATAAAGTAGTGACACATTTAAAAAGAATCTTTGTGATAAAACCTCTCGTGAAAAAGTTCACTAACTTGTAAACAATTTTATCAGTTTCCCACGACTCATCAACCTTTAACAAAATGTATTATTTACATTGGCATTGTCCTGCATTAATTTTGTTCAATGTGTGGTATATTTACAATAAAGTTAAGTACAGATTGAAGTATCAATCATTATTGCTTGCACTTTCATCGAATACAATAAGTGCGCTACGTCTGAACCCTTCTCATCTTTTGTGGCATCGACAGATAAATTGACATTAAACTTATCATGCTGAGTATGCAGAGCAAATCACTTAGGGTTTCGGCTTTGCGACCGAAAATATTTTTTAACAATCCAATCTTAATTGGCTTGTTACTTCTGCTGACAAATTACTCAGTGATTAGCAACGACAATTATACAGCACTGGCGTTTGCTCATGGCTCCATCCTATTATTTTTTCTTAATGAAAAAAAGGTTAGACAACATACCTAATTATAAAAGAAAGTTGTAGTCATTTTAAGAGTAGTTACTACATACACCTGACAATGAATTTTTATATACCGGATCTTATCAAAATCTGGACATCTTGAAATTTCACCCAAATTTTAATCACCCATTTATTACGATTGATAAGATCGGTCACATTTATATAGATTAAGCGAAATGTGTGAGCGAGAATAACAATGCTGGAATGAGAAAAATCTCAGTTGTTTATCTTCAAGGGTTGTCCAAAGTTGCAAGCGGAATATTACAATTTTACTCATTCGATAAAAAAGAAAATGCTTATTTATATCCTAGCACTGCAATCGGATTTGATACTACGTGGAGTGAAATACTATACGTTACTTAAATTTGACCTCACCTTTCTGTAACACGTTATATAATATTATTAGTGTAAATTTACAATGTTTATTTCTTATCCAAAGTCCATATTTAGACTACTTTCGTTTATATATAAATATTAATATATTCGACAAAGGTTTATCAAGTGTCTAGGAAGTAAATTTTGGGCGCAAACGTCTATGGATAGCGCCAAATATCTATAAAATATCTATTAATGCCACCGTTTATATCCAGAACACGTTATTAAGGTAAACGTCTTGAATTACTTATTATATCTTACTAGTTGTCCCTCGCGGCTCCGCCCGCGTGATCTGCTTTTTCCGGGATAAAAGTAGCCTAACAGTGGCGCCATGTGTCGAAAATTTATCGTACCCTCTAAGAAACCTTCGTGGGCTCATGCACAACAACTTTGCTAAAGATCATCACATGATTAAATGCATAGTTTTGTCGGGAAAGATTTGATCGTCTTGCTCGCGGCATTGTTAATGATTCAAAGAGAAAACAAATTACTGATTATATTATGTATCAATTGCGTTTAGCTATAATTTTTATAATTGTCAAATTTTTTACCATACTTAACCAAAGACAAAATTACGTTTAGCTGCCATTAAAGGCTTCGTCAAACAGAAAGCGTACTTACCGCGCGTCAGAGCGCTAAACTGACATAGCGCTATGACGCCGAGTTGTGTTGTACTATTATAGTAATATACCTTCAAACAGAGCGCCAGCGCTAGCCGTACGCGACTCTCTGTCAGCGCTCTGACGCGCGCTAAGTACGCTTTCTGTTTGACGAAGCCTTTAGGTTTTGTTATTTGCATTTTGTGTCATGTCAGACGTGTTTTTGTTATACCACGTTTTATAGAAACTTGACTGAAACGCGGTCGAACGGGATAAAAAGTATCCTATGTCCGTCTCCTGGTTCGAAGCTACCTCTCCACCAATTTTTAGCTAAATCCGTTCAGCCGTTCTTGAAATATAAGTGGTGTAACTAACACCACTTTCTTTTATATATATAGATGTTTATTTGTATTGATGTACTTAATATCCATTACAGACGAGTTTTCAACTTGTCAGTGAAATATGAATCACTGTTGGAACATAAAACAAGCCCAACAAGTATGGAAATGCAAATGTATGGCTAAATTTAATTTGCAAGGGGCGGGTTGCTTAGATGACGTGCATTCTGTTATCTCAGCCAAAAAAGTATGTTATGAATGAGGTAGATATGCGGTGGACAAAATTCGGACTTACACCCTTTTACGTCTTATGATATCATACCGGATCGCAACATTGATTTTTATTTTTTGTCACAGTTCATATACGCAAAACGCAATATACCACGTTTTCTAAATTTAGTTCGGAATTATGACATAAAATAATAATACTAGCAAATAATGTAATATTGTAATACTCGTCTTATATATTCTCTCTCTCGTCGTATTATAATACACGGACGGACACACGGATAATACTCTCCGTAGTGGCGTCTGTATTTATAAGGTGTTATTTGTCGTAGTTGTCATACTTATTATTATCTACCTCCACTACATTTGATAGTGTCTGTTACATGCTTGTACACCTCATATCAGTTCTGTTAAATGAAATAAATAATGCTAATTTTAAGGCGCTTATAGACTTTAAGTACTAGATTTTGACCGCAGCTCCGCTTACGTGATTATTATTAAACACTTTCTCACATTTTTCTCCATAAAATTATTTTCCACGACGTGAGAATCGAATCCACTACTGATATACCATATACCAACAACCGTTATTAAGATGTGATTGATTAACAATAATCCAAATTCACTACCATCAAACCCTTCACATTTGAAATATTAGTAGAAATAAAATAAGGTAAAAAGCACTCGAGCTCCTTCAGGGCCGGCGTAAACAAACCTTATTGAAGCGGAACCATCTGGTACACATATAAACAGTTGTTTATTCCATTTAATACTGAAATACATTCCACGTATGTACTTTCTAAATTCTTAGTTCTTATATATTTTTTATTGCCTAGGTGGGCAGACGAGCATGCAGCCCGCCTGAAGTTAAGTGGTCATCTCCGGTCATGGACGTTAGTAATGCTAGGGCGCAGTCACTGCCTATCTCATTAAATGACTAATTTATTAACATGATTTGATTATCAAGTAAATGTTGTGGTCTGTTGTAGGCAGCATTCCACGCGGACAGAAGCATTTGTAATGAACTTATTATACCTTCGGACATCGTGCGCACGAAATGAGTCAATGCGAAATTGGGAAGGCACAAATACATATACAATATATTTAAAGAATTTGCCACAGAAAACTTTTATTTATCAAGAATCCAAATTTTTTAAGTTTTGATATATTCCAAAATCTACCTAACAATGGTATTTTGGAGTTGTAATTATTTAGAAAGACGTACATAATTAGTTAAATACATAAATTGGTACAGAGTATACAATTCTTGTAAAGCATTATTATTAAAAACTCAGAAAAAAATGATCTCTTTCATCTCATAGATTGATTTGACAATCCTCTACGAAAATATAAAAAATAAAGGTAAAATAAAATCAATAAAGTCCCTTAGTAAACAACATATTTTTTTCTTGACGCATGAACGAAGCTTAAAAATACAATAACTAAATATATTTTTCCATGTATGGGATTTTATACATCTATTCTTTTAAACTTTATTACTCAGAATAAAGCAAGCATTGTATACACGTCCTAAAACTCAGAGACAGGAAAAATTGTAAATATTTGTTTATTTGGTTTATGTCCTGCCGATTGAGGTTAGTCAAACATCTCGATTCTTTTACATCGCATTTCTGTAGCTTGTTTTGTCAAAAATGTATACATTAACTAACATTAACATAGTTTCTGATAAAAAAATATGTTAATTGTTTCATTTATGTGCGTAAAAGCTTTTACTTTTAACCTTAAAGCTTTCTATCGTTGAATAGAATTATAAGATAATTTTTAAGCGACTTCATCAATGCTCCGTATCAACCCGGAGTCTTGAATTGTGCCTGGTATGGTGAAAGGCTCGCCCCCAATATCACACCATGGCACGGTGTGATCATCATCATGGCACCTAAAGGTGTAGGCAGAGGTGTAACTAGGATATACACCCACATTTCGCCGAGCTTATTCCGTCTCATGATATGAAAGGGGCGAGCCTATCGCCATACCGGATAATTCCAGAGTCCAGGATGTTACTGAGCATTTCGTGATAGAAAAACTCAATACTTAATGTTGTTATTTTGTTAATGTTGTTAATTTAATGTTACTATATCTGTGGATACTATTTTTCTAAAAATTGTTTAACGATTTTTCAGTTATTAACGTAGGTATATGAAAACAAAAACCGAGTTATTAGAGTTTCCAGAAAGGTTCAAAGCTGTAGCTATATTTCGTAGTTATTACTATTTTTCTGTTGTGAAAGCCAAGCTTTACACTCTTTAATTAAACATTATACTTCAATGCTAATGCCGTAATATATATCATTGTAACATTATTTCTAGTCACAAACACATGATGTAAAAGCAAATTCGTGGTGAAATCTCAAAAAATATATATAAAATTGAAACTGACGTCACACGTAGTGTCTAGCCCTGCACGCTAAAAAGTGCTAAGTAACCACGAATGTATGTGTACATAATAAAGGAGCTTACATGTTTATGACGGTGGGAGGTCTAAAAACACAATTTCATTTGTAATTTTAAATGTCTAATATTCTCATTTTGATTTGATTGACAAATGTTACAATTTGAAAAAATACACGCGTTTACATCTGTGCAACTTTATTATAAACAGATATTTCAAGATATGCGAATGTGATGAATATAAACTGCGATACGATTAAGCAAGGATTGTGAAAGTGCGCTAATTTAATCACACAATATTGACGAAAGATGTTAACAATTCAAGGACTAATAAAGCCTACTTTTATATTTAACTTTTTATCCTGACACGGCAAACTGACTATAATGCACTTGATGGTAAGTATACTGTAGTCCATATATAATGTCAAGAAACTTTGCGTTCCTCGACGGATGGCCGAATTATACCGGCCTGAAGCTATTGGATATACACTGGCTGACCCTGGAACGTGACTTGCCAGAATGTACGGTGGTCACCATATGTACAGTGGTCGCTACCCAGTCGGGTACAAATGTGTTTCAAGTTCCCACCGACCAGAGTTACACAGTAACTATAATGTATGAAATACATTATTTAACTACATTCGTAAACAACTTATCGAGAGCGCCTACTATGTATAATATGTTAATCGAAAACTAGTGCAAAAACTCCTGAACCTATTTTACACAACTTTCAGTGATCGGAAGTAAAATATTAATTAAATAATATTTTTTTGTTCCTTAATAATTTTGTTGGTATGATGAACCTTCCAAGCGGGTGGATACGCAAGCAGATAAGTATAAAACTAAAAATAGATTATACATTTTTATAATATTATCTTTAAGTATATTCACTTTCAGAAGAAAATGGTTGACTCTTATTAATTTCCGTTCTGTCAAAAACATAAAATCTGCAAAGATATACGAAAGATTATTAATAAAATGGTTGATACGGTAGAAAACCAAGTAAGTCAAGTTTTGCGGACAAAGCGACGATCAGAGTCACATTAACGGTATTTTTAGCTCATTCTTCTCTCTTTTCCATATATATATCACAATATAATATTATGCCTACATTGTTCCTACTCGTTTCTGCCTACATTTTGGCGGAACCGTTGGCCTTAAACGTTGCTTGTTTTTAAATGCTTCGATAACAGTTTAACACTGATACCACGCATCTTATGAATGCCTGGTACATTAAATGTGATCATCCACGGAATTATATCTCTATTTAGTACATAAACAAAAGTATTATTTTTAGATTAATAAATTAGATTAATAAATTAAATCGAAGAATTCAAGGAATTAGTTTATACGTAAGTATGTAGGTAAATGAAAACAAAACAAGCTGAATGATGATACTTTAAAGTATATGGAATATTAAGAAGTCAACAATTACATAAATAAATACACCCAATGGTCGCAGAGATAGATTCCACACCAGGTAACCTGTATCATGGATATCAGTGCTACAAGTAACTACGAGGAACTTGCTGTCCTACAATACCCGAAACAAATATTTGTGTATGTCAAAAACAATTGTCTCGGTGCCGAGATCGAACCTGTGACTTCTCGTTTCACAGTCCGCTACTTATGCCACGGAGGGTTAATGAAACTAAGTATAATAATTATTAATATTATCTTGAATTTCCCATCTACTTAATGCTCGGTACGTGTATACATTACCTAAGTGCGAACTATAGCGGTGAAAAGATTCAACGCCATCGCATTAACTGCACAAATACATATAAAAGACGAAGACAAAAAACATAATCAATTCTCGTGTCACAATGTTAGTTACCTTTCCTTCGAAACGGCTTTACTGATTTTTACCAAATTTTATATGCATATTCAGTAGGTCTGAGAATCGGCTACTATCTATTTTTCATACCCAAGTGATAAGGGTTGTTCAACCTTAACATTTTTTTTAAAATTTTTGTACAACATTTTTTGTTTTTATCTTTCTATAATGTGGCACTAAAAAATACATACAACCCTAAATTTTTACCTTTTTGTCACCAACACCTATTTTTTAATAGCCATTTTAGTAATTTAATCATTTTTCATCCCGCTCGATAACTGATCAATTATCGTCTTTATGCATTTGATCATATGATGATCTTTAGCAAAGTTGTTGTGCATGAGCCCACGAAGGTTTCTGAGTTGGTACGACCAATTTTCGACAGATGGCGCCACTGTTAGGCTACTTTTATCCCGGAAAAAGCTGATCACGCGGGCGGAGCCGCGAGGGATAGCTAGTTTTTTGTATAAAAATATGATAACATAATCACGCCTGCTCACTAAATCATGTCACGCCTGTACTTTCTAAAGCAGAGGAATTCCGACGAATGCACCCACATAACGACAGTGATATCTCTGTCTCATGAACTAGTGTAAAGGGGACTTTATCAGACATATCTGGTGCATGCCAATCTCACACACACACATGTTTACTAAGTCACAAAGTTACTTTAGCCTATTGCTTTAGTTTTTAACTGAACCTAGGACCTCACAGTTCTTCGCCAAGTGAAGGCTTATGTTATATACAGACACATACAGATACATTCAAATATAGGAACGGTACCATTTTTGAGAGGAGGTCCACGTTGTAGATAGTTGTGTCTACAGCATAAATGAGCCGGCTCGACCGGGTTGTTACCACTGTCTTACAGCAAAACCGACGTAAATTAGTGGCTTGTTGTTGCGTTTCGTACGATATGTGAGATATTCGAATCCAAATCCCCTTCCGCTTCCCAAACACTTAATTGACCCTTTTCTTTAAGGTCGAGGCAACTCGTCCATGATTCTTCTGATATTGTGAATATTCCAAATCGGCAATACCACCAGGCAAGCCACTTGCTCGTTTGCCGGCTAATGTTATAAAGAGATGGAATTATATAATGGATAAAATTTGGAATAATTATTTTGTATATCAAGTAAATTGAAAGCTCGCAATGCGACAGTTCATAAGTTAATAATTATAATAGATATTTTTAATATAAGCTTTGCTTAAATTAAAGCGTACCAACACTAATTAGTATTAAATTAAATTAAGAAATTATAATTCCAGCAAGATAGCTAGTTGTTAAAGCGCGGCAGGAATGTAGCGTGTGACTAAATTAAAGTCAGCTTTTTCTTGTTTTTGTGAAGGTTCGGTCCCGCCACACGTCCGCACTTAAATTGTAGTCGTGGGGTAAAGAGGCCGGATGAGCGTAAGGTCGACGAACCTAATGATCAAGAGGAAAATATCCTTTTATTGAAATCTCGGAATTCTTGCCTCTACGTACCTTCGAAGAATGGACACAGACCCAAATTTTGCGCCGCGTTTTCTCAAATATACCGCTACATCGCTCGCGCGCTCCCAAAATAAACGTTACGCTACATTACGTACACTTACATTTAAGGACCTTATTATTTAGAAGGCAAGACTCGGAGAGAATACAGATATTTTCACTAATATACGAAGTAGAAACGCCGTGTCCTGGTGAATCCATAATTTAATAAGGAAACACAATAAATAAACAAATCAACTGACCCGCATAATCCGTTTAGCAGATTCAAATGTGTCTGCCGTCGCGTCGTGCTTTATACTTATTACATGATTATTACGTAGACGTGACCGGAATTTTACTTCTTATAAAATTCTTTCTGATCGACATACTGCTGCAATTTTACTTTACTTCAACTTTTATAAAGCAATTTCTATTTAAATTATTAAAAGTATATTTTTGTAACTTTTTTTTTTTTTTTTTTATGGCAGTGATCGGCAAACGAGCAAGTGGTACTTACCTGATGGTAAGTGATCTTCACCGCCCATGTATGCCCACAATATCAGAAGAATTATGGGCGCGTTGCCGACCTTAAAGGAAAGGGATAATTAGGGATTGGGAAGGGGAGGGGTATTTGGGCCTCCGGATATCTCACTCACCGTACGAAACGCAGCAGCAAGCCGCTCCTTTACGTCGGTTTTCTGTGAGACAGTGGTAATGACCCGGTTGAGCCGGCCCAATCATGCTGTAGACAAAACTGTCTACAGCGTAGCTCTACCACTCATAAATGTAAAATGTTTAATTCACATATGTAAATTTATGAAGAAATTAATAACAATTATGTAAACCGAATTAAAGCAATATTGTGCTCTTGTTGTCAGTTACTTTCTGTGAATGCCATTAAATGAAGTAAGGTATAAAATGCATCAGATACAGAAGTTAGTACAGATGTAAACGTATGTGTGAGTCTTTCTTAAATCGATTAATAAAACTTACAAATTCTTTACTGAGGCTAAATAATTACTACCCAAATCTAGATAATTAAGTATGAGGATAAATACGATATGTTTCACCTTTTATGAATATTTATTTTATATTTTCTGCTAAAAACTAATCCAACGAAAATAACATAAAGCACATATTGCCAATTTTTATTGTAACACAATATGTAAATGTAAAACAATATTATATCTTTCTGAACTTGTTCGAATTATTATTTCGATCGAAAATCAACACTAGCGGCAATCAAATTACTAGAAGGCTTGACCTCAGCCTTGTTGAGTTTGTTTGTGGGATTTAGGAAATTCGCAGTCATATTTCTTGTGCGGAAACTCCCTTTAATGTGGGGTAGTCGTCAGTCGATAAGAGTTTATGTTTATTTGCTGGAATAACGACACGAAAGGTCGCTCACCTAAGATGGCGCGATAATTTCGATAGTAAGCGCTTCGCCTGTCTATAAATAGAAACATCACACAGAACTTTGAATTACAAATTATGTTAAGTCCCTTAATGCCCAGTCATTTTACTCGCTTCATTGTCCTTCCAACTGATACACAGCGGTGGTAATACACTGTTGCTTGGCGGCAAAAATAAACAAAGCGGTGGTATCAACCCAGACGGCCTCTCGCCTACGAGGAACCTACCACCTATAAGTCGGCTGTAATCCACATTATGTCAGGTGGAAAATTATGTCAAAATGTTCAAAATAATTATGGGGTATTAATATAATGATTTTAACCCAAAAAAAGAAGGGTGTCTTAAGATTGATCTCTTTGTCTGTCTCTTTGTGGCATCATAGCGCCTAAATGAATACGGTTTTTTTTATATGTAAACTAAAATAGAAGTATTTTTTATCTAAGAGTGAAGAAATGCTGTTCAGCAATTTAAAAATTACGGAAATGTTTTGGAATTAATGTCGGGGGTTTTAATTAAAGGTTATTTTAGTTTATTTTCCACTTTATTTGGTGTAAAACGTCACTCGAAGTAACAAGACAAAACCGTGCACAAAACATATTATATAACAATATAAACAACACGCCGTATACAGCGATTATTATAAAGGTCCTATATGTTTAAAGTTTTCCGATCAATCTAAATTCTTTCCACCTTTTACCATTAAGATAATATGAACTGTTTGAGGATTTTTATGGGAACATTATATATTTTATCTGCCTAATCCATGCCAACTGAAAAAGTCTTAAATTTTGGATGCAATTTCAATTAACTGTCTCAAGATGGATACATTTCAAAATTACATACATACATTTTATATATTTACTAGCTGACCCTCGCGGCTCCGCCCGCGTGATCTGCTTTTTCCGGGATAAAAGTAGCCTAAATGAAAAATGATCAAATTACTAAAATGGCTATTAAAAAATAGGGGTTGGTGATAAAAGGGTAACAATTTAGGGTTGTATGTATTTTTTAATGCTGTATCATAAAAAAATAAAATTTATCTAAAAATTAAAAAAAAATATTAAGGGTAGTCCCCTTAACATTTAGGGGGATGAAAAATAGATGTTGTCCGATTCTCAGACATACCCAATATACACACAAAATTTCATGAGAATCGGTCAAGCCGTTTCGGAGGAGTTTCACAACAAACACCGCGACACGAGAATTTTATATATTAGATTGCTATATCCAGGTTTCTTTAAATTATTTATTAATATTATTGCATTACACGAATACGAAGAAACTCTAAAACATAAATATGAAAAGGTGACCACATTGAGTACAAACGACGTCTGTGGTTTTAGGTACCGCCGTTAAAACAGTTGAGATCTGAACCCGTGCCAAGTTCCATAAATCTTAACTATAAGTTAAAAGGGGAATGCCCATAAATTGCCTGGAAATGGACAGAAACTTCAAATAGTCATATAATCTATTTAGATTAAAATAAGAATAGTTGTATTATTCTCAAGTTTTACACACTAGGGGGAAAGTATTATAATTATTATTATAGTATTTAATTTGATTGTCGTAAATGTACATGAATGTCGAATTTGACATTCGTAAATACAAATCGTATTTGACAGATAGGTTTTCTGTTTAAGTTATTCGTAAGTACCAAACTTTTTACTTCCGATTCGACGTCCGCTCCAATATAATACCTCATTGTTTTATCTATGAATTATGATGTATCCTTAACCTATTTAAATTACCGATATTTGCACTTGTCAGATCCCATATATTTCAACACGTGAAATTTATTTTTGGCAAAATGTTTTTAACCAGCTTGCTCCAAGTTTTTGGATAGACATTTTAATTGTAATAGATTTACTTTGATTTTAACTACAAATTGGTGTATAATTCATTTTTGTTCATCTTAGGCATTTTTTTGTATGGGAGATGGGCATTCCCCTTTACAATTTCCTATAATTGATTTAAAAGAAAATTTATTGCAATGTTTTACCTACTCTGGATTTATAACTTTTAAGCAAATTTTATATCCACCAATTCGTAATCCAGTGTAATGCAGTGCTTTCTAATTCAAAGTTCTGTGTAGTGCGGTCTGTTTATGGGTGTGCGTGGCGTTTACCACCAGGCGAGTGACCTGCTCCTTTCATCATTCAGGCTTGAAAAAAATATTTATTACGCCAAAGAACTTTAATACGGGGTTTCGAAAGTAGATTAGAATTATTCGTGCATACACACTGACAAACTTGGCCGCTACACCCCCGTATATCCCGATGGTTTACCTAAATTCGTACCATAATTTTATAAAAATCAATACTCCGTTAAAATATTCTGATTTTTTTTTAATGTTATTATGTGTAGGTGTGTTTACTAACAGACTACATCAAGGACAATAAATCAAAGAGTGGATGAAATAGAGCTCACAGAGGCTTATTTTCCATAAAATTTAAATACCATTATAAATGTGAAAGTTTCAATGTTTGTGGGTTTTGAGTTTGTGAATTTGGATGTTTGTTATTAAATCACGCCTTTAACAGCTGAATGGTTTTGGATGAAATTTGGCACACAGGTAGACCATGACCTTGAGTAGGACATAGTATACTTTTTATCCCGCAATATGCCGCTCAGCAACATCTAGTAATAAATATTTTAATGTACTTCACATTAAACCCAATTAACTAATTATAAAAACATAAGATTCGGCATTCACTCAAAAAAAAATTGTGATTATAATATTCCGCAACAAAATTATGTTTTTTTAATCCTTAAAATATAATTACTAACTTTATAGATTTTTTACATAACATAATATATTTTTTAGTAGATGCAAATGAGCAAGTGGGTCGCCCGATGTTAAGTGTTCTCCGCCGCCCATGAACATTTACAATACCAGAAGAATCTTGGACGAATTGCCACTCTTAAGGAAAGGTATAATTAAGAGATTGGGGCAGGGAAGAGGGATTTGAATTTCTCGCTCACCGTACGAAACGCAGCAGCAAGCCGCTTCTTTACGTCGGTTTTCTATGAGATAGTAGTAGCAAATTGGTCGAGCCGGCTCATTGATGCATTGGACAAAACTTTCTACTGCGTGACTCTACCACCTAAACTTCTATTATTCACTCCTTGTTTCCTTCCACCGGCCCTTATCCTACTCGCAGTAGGTCGGCGCAACATGCTTTTTAAAACATGTTACATAACGATTGTAACCTGTAATCGTTGCCTGCCTGGCGTCAACCCCTCTAGCGAAAAACTATTATTCACTCCAATAAAAGGTAACAAATAGTTTCTCAGAAAAGGCAAAGTCATATTTAATTTAGATTCCTCGTATCATAAAATCCAAATTTTCTTAGTAATACATCATTTGAACTGTATTATTTTTTGCCTTTTTCATAAGTAAAATCGCCCTGGCAGACATTGGACATTTTTGGATTGTGGTGGATATATTATTTCTTTTATAACAACAGTCACACACATAGTCCTGACGTCACACTAGGTTAACCTGTATCGTGGGTATCAAGAACTAGAAAAGACTTGTGGTTCCTCAACAGCCAAACCCGAAATAAATATTTATGGACCGCACAAACATTTAATTTGGACATTATGATCCGAAGTGGATATTCGAGATTATGAATGCTTCTTGGATTCGGACCTTTAAATCGGACCAACTTTGGGCTAAACTTTCGATTTCACAAAGAATCATCCAATCGGAACAGTCGGGTAAAAGTTAAACGTTTTTAAACATATAAAAACTATAAATATCAGCGTTGCATTAAGAATCTCCTCCGAGTTTTTCGGTTAATAAAGGGTCTGTTCCGGTTTACCTTACATTTCATGACTCATCAACCGCTGAATTATTCACCATCCAAGAATTAAATGAGCTATAGTGGCTCGTTCAGGCGAACCACGTTCTAGAGTCAGGCTGTGTACATCTAGTAACTTAAGGCCGGTATTACTCTGCTGATCGTCGAGAAATGGAATTTCTCTTGACGATCGAGGTTATATTTAAGCTGCACTGTACTTAATACCAAGTCACCTTGAGAAGAAGATAAAAAAAAACTAAAATAGTACTTATAACCCTTATTATATCTACATAAAACTTTATCTAGATTACAAATTATTTCGTCAAAATTGAACTGTGAACTTCTCTTTTAACCTCTGAGAAAAACCCCTTTTTTTGTTAAAAGTTTGATCACTTTTTGTGTGCATCTGGGCATCGTAGCTCCTAAACGAATGAACCCATTTTAATGCGGCTTTTTTATGTGAATGCTGATTTTATCAAGATGTTTCATAGCTATGCTTGTAGAAAATATGTTCAACCATTTACAAATTACAGATCCTTTTATAATTGATGTTGACGGTTTTAATGGTTCAAATGAATAATGGCAAACGTCTTCTAAGAACTTATTTCTAGATAAAACTATGTTTATGACAATAATATTTTCATCTTTTGAGCAAGTAAATAAATAAGACAGCCTCGGTGGCACAGTTGTAATGCATACGCGGTACGGCTGCTGTGCTGAGGTTTCGGATTCGATACCCGTGTCGGGTAAAACTGATATTGGGTTTTTTCTATCGCGAAATGCTCTTATCAGCCCGGAGTCAGGAATTGTGTCCGGTATGACGATAGGCTTATCCCTTATCACATCGCAGGGCAGCAATAAGCGGGGCGAAATGTGAGTATACTGGGTATACCTCTGCCTATCCCTTCAGGCGTGATTACATATGTAAGTATGTAAATAAATCGAATATTAACATCAAAACTATTTTACACACGTTCACTTATGACAATCCCAACGTAGCATTAATTAAACTGTCAAAATCTTTTGTGATAATATACGTTTAAAAGTAATCAAATACTTATATCGTAATAATGCAAGTCCACATATACCGACAAAATGAAGGAAGAATTACCTACATCCAAAAATTTCTTAGAATTTACGTACTTCGCGAGCAGACCGCGGTTTATTTTTTCTGTTATGAAGGAAAACATGCACACTATTTTTATAAAAAACCTAAATCCGCTTCTAAGAGTCAAATACAGATGGTGACGAGATTGTCGTACGAGTATATCATTCTTTAAACTTTTTAAGTCTAAGTATTAAAGAAAACATCTATATAAACGATTTTCTTTTAAAAAATGTGAAATAGCTAATGCCTTAAGGTAAAAAGTTAAAGTAAGTTAATGCAATCACAAGATTCGGCCATTTGTGTAACAAATTTGTTACTTGCAAGACTTCTAAAGGCTAATCAAAACCTCGAGTAAATACTTCCGTTGGAAATTTGGCAATCGTTCGTTTTAAATTAAGCACGTAGCAATGTCTTGTGACATAAGTGAAAGAGAAAATCCGAAAATTGATAACTTCAAATACCGTATACTATTACAACATAAAACGTCAAATTAAAGTTTATTTTCAAACATATACAAATATGTATTTAAATACGAGTTATACAGTTTACAGTTTATAAACATTTCATCATACGGAATCCTTAGGGTGAAAACCTATTCGCACTTAATCGTTTTTTTTAATAAAATAATATAAAGAATTATTAGAAGAATCTTATTTATCAAAACCATTTGGATAGATTTTTAAATACCCGAAATGGTAATACAGATGTAAATAAAAATGATTTATTTTCCTAATAGCCAGATAACTTAGCATAAATATGTAGATATCATTTAGAAATTAAAAATAAATGCCTACAAATTTTTGGCATGTATTGGCGAGGTGTATTTTGTTTGCATTATTTATGGCGTCAAGTCGGAATGTTTGTCAAAAAAGCTGATTAAAACAACCGTTATGTCGATCGCATATCCATATTATATAAATTAAATTTATTGATCCGTGTCGTCGCCCCAACATGTCCATTTTAAGTTCATTAATCTAGGTTCAATAGTCCTATTTGTTATAATTACGATACATAACCAATATATTAAATTGAAGTAAGTGATTATTTACATGACATCTTAAATCGGCTTTAAGCTTTGGCTTTAAGAGTATTATGTCAGTTTAAATTATCGATAAAGATATTTTTTAAACAGGTGTAAATTTAAAAAATGTGCCTTCATCAGGATTCATTTAATTAATATTATGTATCTAGTTAGTACAAGCGAGTTTGGCTCATATTTTTATAGACTTTAATTAACAATTTTCTTATATCCTATTTTTAAGTAATCTACTATTAATTTATTTATTAACCTAACTAAATTTTAACGCCCGGAAAAAAAGGATGTTATAAATTTGAACCCTTTGTCTTCTGCTTTTCACTCTCTCTCTCTCACACTTTGTGTACATACGTGTGTGCGTGCGTGCGTATATGGCATTGTAGCAACCAAACAAATATACCAATTTCAATGCGTTTTTTATGAAAAAAAGTTTAATCGAGATTGTTGTTTCTTTTTAAAGAAAATCTGTTTAGCCGTTTAAAAATTACAAATGTATTTCGAAATCTGGGGTTTTTAAGGATTAGGTTAAAAAGTACCTACAGACAGTTTTGATAGGGAATATTTATTTACGGAGCCCGTTCTCGACATGGCCGAATATGTTTTACAGGTCTGGTATAATATACAGGTCCCGTTTATAAAACACTTTCTTTCTTAATTGCGTAAATTCGGGAATTTGCCTGACAACATGCTGTTTGAATTAAACTTACCAATTACAAACCGAAGCGGCAGCCCTGAAACCGCAAACATTAGAACAGTATAGTAAACGATCAGCCTGCTGCAGTTAGTAATATTAAGACGAATTTTATGACACGTCATTCATTGGAATTCACTATTCTACAAGAAGTTTAAAGACATTAATACATAGATAGGCCGGAAAACCCTGTCATCGCCGACACACTCAATTATCTGAATTCCATGACACCTCACTTACTCAATGATTAAAGAATCTTGTCAATGCACTTGCTGTAATCGTCTATGAATGTGTAAGTAAAAGAAATAAATACGTGAATACTGCATAATAAATTCTGAATATCGCGCGACACAATTGTGTACAAAAATAAAGCCGAAGATTTATTTCCCTTTGCACGTTAAATACAAATATCCAACAAGTTTCTTATCACGTTTGATCACGTCCTTATCACATTTAGGAATACTTTCTAGGTATTTTGGCAAAAAATACTCAAGGAAACAATTTGGGGTCAGTACGTGATTGGGTGCTTTGTGTGACGCTTAGTAGGTTTTTCCGACTACGCGTACCTTAAAGGTGTACTATACATGCGAATTTAACTTGACATTAAAAATATCGCAAGTAAGTATAAAAAACGTTCACCATTACTGATCGATTTTAGATCTAGAGCATAATAAAGCGAATAATAATTTAAATCATATTATCTACTTAAGCTTAATACTATTTGTACTATATCTCATCAAATAATTCCGCTCCTAAGCGAAATCGGGGATAAAAGTCTAAAATTTAGATATTTATGCAGCGATTTTCATAATTCTTGATTAAAAATAATAAGGTCAAAACTTTTCGACAATTATAAAACCGACTCAAAAAAAATATAATAAATAATGTTAGGCCTGAATGACACTGTCCTTCTGCTAGGCACGGGTATTCTCTATCGGTTCTCTCTCTACAAATGAGCGAGGCTGGGCCTTAGTCTTAAGAAAAGTTAAAAATAAAATTAACCATAAAATTAAAATTAACCAATCAATCATTGTGGAGGGTAAGTGGGCCACCAAGATCTTAGGCCCAAAGGCAACCTCGCCTGCACGGGCTACACTCTGCTGATTTAGGAACGAAACAATAGCGAAGCTTAATTCCCGATGCGGGTTGTGGAGGTTTTTTTTTTATATCATAGGCTGGCAAACGAGCAAGTGGGTCACCTGATGGTAAGTGATCTCCATCGCTCATGTACGCCCATCACCAGAAGAATCATGGGTGCGTTGCCGACCTTAAAGGAAAGGGATAATTAGGTCCAACGGCGGGTGACCCCACATAATACCAAACCCACTGTCGAATCATGACGGGAAACCGGACCCTGATATGGAAGTTGGAACCGAGATAACGCGGTGCAGAAAGGAAGTCAATCGTTAATCAATAAATTGTAATAGCACCGAACGTAAATTTATTGCTTGTTAATTTTATTTTCAGTGTTAATTTTTGAACTTAATTTTTAAGGTTTATTTCTTTTTTTTTCTATTATTAAGTGGACCTAGGTACTGCTATTGCACAGGTTATTATTTTTACGGGTCGATCTGGAAATTTTTGGGGGAGGCTTATGTTCAGCAGCGGACGTCCTGTGGCTGATGATGATGGTAATGACTGCTATTGCATGTAAATTTTGATGCTCTAAGGGGTAGAGCCACGCTGTTAACAAATTTGTCTACAACATCAATGGTCCGGATCGAGCGGGGAATTACCACTGGCTCACAGAAAACCGACATGAAGTTACAACTTTTTGTCGCGTTTCTTATCATTGGTAAATTGTCCAGAGGCTTAAATACAATTCCTCTTCCCCAATCCCCAGTTCGTTTCCTTTCAGGTCGGCAAAGTATCCATGATTTTCCGAGTATTGTGGGTGTTCATGGGGGGGTAGAGTTTACATCAGGTGACTTACTTGCTCGTTTGCCAGTCTATACTGGAAAAAAAAATAGTCATGGTGTGTTGAAAGGTTTCATTTTAAGGGTTAGGTTCTCTAACTCCATTACTAAGACTACATCTTTCTGGCTGTCGGTCCGTATGTATATCCATCTTATTTTTACACTGCTCTATCTTTTCACAGAATATGTGATTTAGGAAAAAACCTAAATAATAATGGAAAAACTAAAAAGTCATTTAAGCCAGTCAGTGCGGATCCGTCGGTGCACAAGCCTGACTCCCACTTGAGCGGCTTTTCTTACTTACTTCATCAAATCTTAACCAAATTGATATGGGCCAAACGGCAATTAAACCGTATCGAACAAAAATAAATCAACGGGGACGGTTAAATCGATGTAAAAACATAAAAAAGACAAAATAAAGTGCGTCTAATGGAGACCCTCCTTTTTTGAAGTGGGTTAATATACTAAATAAAGAGCTACTTTTGGATGATTTACGTTCTAATCAATTGTTCTCATTTTAATGAGGAGCTATCTGTTTTTCCAATTAGTCATACCGTAACTATTTCTTAAGGATTCATAGGCGGGAAAATTTAATCAAATTCTTTCTATGCCATAACACGAGTGCAAAAATGTAAATACTTTATATATAGATGTCGCACATGATACGTTGTTACGCGTACTGAATGTTAAATAAGTTATATTAATAAACCACCGACACCGCAACGCTACGTTTATTATTCTGGAACTAAGGATTTAACCCAACGAAAGCTTTCGCATCATAAAACAATATTGGCAGATTATATAAACTACGTCATAAATACGAAGCCCTCGACGTCAGCGTTAAAGGAAGACTGACCAAAATTAATTAAAATGATAAGAGATTTATGTGTCTCCAGTAAAAATATGGTAAAAGGATATAACATTCCGGAGCACACACGCTAACAAGTGATCTCGTACGGTGAACCCCACACACGCACGGAAGCTTCGACCGCCGAAAATACGCACACATATAAGGACACCTATATGGCAAATACGTTGCGGTATCCGACGTTAACGTAAGAGGTAATATAAGAGGCGCATCTTTGACTTTGCACAATTCAGTTTTAAAAGCCGGTCGTCGGTGAGCGGGACATGTTAGCGAATTTTAGCACATCTTGTGCTTAGACGGCTTCGTATAGGCTTTACTTTGTGTGGCGAGGACTGACTGGGTTGTCTTTGGACAGCCTCCTGTACAAGAACAGAGGCCTGAATGGCCGCGTCCCTGGCCATGGGGCCAGGAACACTCTTTTGCTTTTTGGTAAGTTTTATGGTTATAATATTTTGACAGTTTACTAATATTAACGTAAATATTTAATTTCATTTAATTAATATTTGCAGTTTAATTCAATTTTAATTTTTATCGCCTCATAAGTCTTGTTAGTGGCAGCCACTTAGGCTGAGAAAGCGTGAGATGCTGGATTCAAATACCAGGTCGGACAGCTATAATTTATGTTTGAGTTTTCCGTTGGAAAAATTACGCAGCAAACACCCGGGATTGGCATATGAGACGGTATGGTGATAGGCTCGCCTCCTACAATATCTTGAGATCAAAATAATTACGGTGAACCTCGGAGGCACTGGTTTGTACTCTGCTGAACCCATCGGGTATACATGCGTGAGCTTATAAATAAAATAAATTATATTTAAAATAAACTTAAAATAATTACGTACTAAGGAGTTGTTATTCTTAAAATTGAATATAACGTATACGAGTAAACAATATTTTCTAATAAAACTTTCTTGAGACGTTTGAATATTGGATCAGGTTTTTTAACAAATTTTAATAAAATTGCTAAATTCTTTTTGACCAAATGACATTTAAATTCTTACGTTAAGCATATATTAGTTGTTAGATAGTTTCTTAATAAATTATGAGAATTCGGAATCACCACAGCGAGAACTTGATTTTTATCTTATGCAACGAAATTAATATATAGCATATATTTTTATGCCACAATTCACGTAGTATTATATATGGTCGTGTATAATATCAAAAATACGCACATAATATTTCACAGAAAGGGCTTATAATACAACAAAGCTGTATCATAAACGGCTTAATTCGTAGTATCGCTTATTTTTAACGGCTTAAAAAAACTATTTTTATGAGGGTCTGCATCTAATAATTATCATAGCAATAACTTAATAACAGGGTTTGTGTACACATAAAAAAAATAAGTTTGAATAGAAAATATTTTTATTAGACGTACGTACGTAAGAAATGAAATGAAAAAATGTATATATATACTTACTAGCTCTCGCTCGCAACTCCGTCCGCGTGAACATTTTTTTTACTGAATCTGAAATCTCTTTTATCGCAATGGAAAATAGCATATACAGCACATAGGTCTAATATATCTTTCTATCGGTAGAGAGTCCACCTTAAAGACAAAGGCGCAAACTTACAAATTTTACTAATGTAAGTAATTAATGTACTTATTACAAGTCATATTAAGAGACGGAAAACCATCTATAACACCAAAATCCCATAATCGTCTTTTCAAGGACATCTAAGTGTAGTATCTGTTTAAAAAACTAATCATTATTAAACACAGCATACTGACCAAGTAACCGGATGTAAATAAATATCACTTGTAGAATTTTAAAACCCATAATTAATTCCATATAACAAAAATCACTTATTTAAAAAAAAACGTATTGGATCTGTGTCCACTCGTATATTTCATAACCACTTTGTTTTATTAACACTTTATACTTAAGTGTGTAATCAAGGTAAACTCATGGTAATGTCAAATACTTTACACTCGTACAATATCATTGAGATTCACGCCGCGGCAATCAAAGGTACAATGATTTACGTTATGTAATATGTTAGGTTGTCTGGAAAAAATCTCCGATTGCGTTAAGTTCGCCCATCGTCATCACCCTTAGTATATGATCTTTGCTTTTAAGGTAAATAATTTGGTGTATAATAAAGAATATTCTATCTATCAATCATCGTTTATGTCGGAAAACATCAAGCGCGATAATAATGATTCAATATAGAGCAGTAATTATGACATTAGATTGCTATGTGAAAGAGTCTCGTACGCGAGACGCTAGATGCATATAATATGCATTATGAGACTTATCATCTTATGTCACGGGGTGACTAGCGCAATTCAGTGTCATTCCGAACTTCATAATTCAAAGTAATAGGTGTTGCTTTTGTTAATAAACGTGACGTTATAGCGTGACGCTACCGTCAGACGAATGACTTGCTCGTCTCGTCAAAACAAAAATAAATAAAAAAGATTATATATCTAATTTTACGTAGGTGCATGACGAGGCCTTGAAACCTGGATATAATATATTCGTATAAATAGAAGATCATACATACTGCACATAATGTTGACTTGTAAACTATGAACTTTTAAATATAAAAATAAATTAATTAGCATATAGAACGGGACATTTATGACCTATAAATTAGTTTATGCACACATAACATATAATCGCATCTCTTATACAAATGTTCAATATAAAATCATCATCTATATATAAATAATATTATTTTTAATAATAGCAATGCTGTTAATGATTAAGTTTCACTATAATGGATGTGTTGAAGGTCAGAGTTAGAAATATGAATGGTACATCAACATTTGGGTATGCCAATATGTTTGAGATTAAATATTCGATATTACTCGAATAGTTAGTGACTTAAATAGACGATTACATCAGTCATAGGAAAATCAAATAAAAACATCTGTATTTGAATGCTTAACATTAAGGAAATTTTGTCACGAACTGCGTTTTTAAAAGGTTCGAATATATTATTTCAAAATTGAGGGTGTTTATTTCCCTCCGATAAAAATCCCTATTTAGATGAATACAGTTTATCACATAGCAGCCGAGAAAACATATAACAAAACAGTCTTGTTTACGAAGTTCTATCATACAGATTAAAAAAAGAATCGTATGACGCGGTCTCGTAAACGATGACTTTATTTCTCGCTAATGTCCTAAAACAAATTCTCTATATCTAATTGTAGCTAAATTTATTTTATTAAATAAAATCCCATAACACAGAATACCTTGAACTGATCGAAACGACAAACTAAAATGATTTTTATGTTGTGTTTCTATAACTAAATTGTACAAAAAACACAAAAAAGAACAAACGATTACTTAATGAAAATGAATGAAGTTTATTCAAGCAATATAGGGAAAACATGAAGTGTTTTTCAAAGCATGGTGACGAAACAGTTCAGGAAAACTTAATTTCCCGGTCTGCTATGGTTTGGCTATTGAATTAAAAAGATCACACTTGTTTTCTGTTTTAAGTCTTTAACTGAGTAAAAGTAGTTCCTGACTAGGTCAAAAGATAAAAGTCAGTCTCTACCAAGCTCTTCTTGTTATTAGAAATAGTACCAATAAATGCTATTTTAAGAGTCTTTAGGTTGCCGAGAATAAATAAACTTAAAGTTCTAAAACGCAACTCTGCAGAAGAACCGTTGCAAGTTAACCAGCATAAGTTAGCTAACAATTACAGTTGTCAGGTGAAACAATTTAAAAATCACTGTCTTTTAAACTGTATTATATTTAAAACGATGTAAAGAAACTAATTACCCATAATTTATAATTTTAATAATAAGGATAGAAACTAAATTACCTTATAAAGTTGTATATGTATACTCTAAAAGAAAATAATTATGTTGCTTATACCATACAAGGGACATTCAATTAAAATCAGCTCACATAGTGCTGAAAAAATGTGTGGTTATAGCACAAATACAATACTATGATAATCGTATCATTGTTCGACTGACTGAATAGTATCAATCATCTAGATAAATCTCGATTTTTTACTATCAACGTAGCGTTTGAACTGAAATATCATCAATCATGGTGACATTATAGGAGTAATAATATACAAAGTTGAACACACTCTGCCGTAGAACTTTTGTAGAGCTGACGTAATTGTAATGCAAACGTCGGGGTTGTTTCTGCCTACGCAGACAGATTGCCGGATGATAAAGCGAATCTATTAAATATTAAAAACCAACAAGTCTAAGTTATTATAATTTTGATTAGGAGCCCTTATAAACTACGCAGAACTCATCACAATTTCGTTCAATTTTGCTGTTCACTTATTTTCTATATTAATTTCTACTCAGAGTTGTTGTAGAATAATACGCTCGCTTATCATTTGCGGGAGCCCAACCCTTTTCAAAACTGACAAGACAAGACTTTGATTTATAAAAACTATTACAGTGATTAAGTTTTTGAGAGTGTACAAAAGTTAATTTAAAACATCATGCCTTTTGTAAACGCTTGCTGACACGGTTCCAATTGAAAATACGTGCTTAAATAAAAGCGTAGCCCCATTGGTTTATTTATGTGCCTTTAGACATCATTGTAGTAAACACAGTGTGTTGGTTTACATAACAAATGATTAAATAGTGAAACGTGTCGGCGGGATTGTCATAATAGTGTTCCGTTAAGATCAATGGGCAACGCTACGTACAGATTATACCGCTGTGACTAAGCTTTGTTATATATAATACTATAACTGTTAAACTTAAAGATCTTGTTCCACCTCCAATATGACCAAAATAGTGTTAGCAGGTGAACTGACATCTACGAGAGGCTGGTCCGAAACGTTTCTATAGAACAGGCATTACCAGACAAATACGTTAGCTCAGAAGACAACTGGATCCGTAGACTGGTATAACCATTCCTTAATCCCGTGGGTAGGTCCGTAGTACCTTCCTAAAACCGTCATCGCCGTCGTTCCTCGCGCATAAAAGTAACATCAGACCTTGCAATCGTCTTAACCGCAGATATTAAACTTTTTTAATATCATAGGCCAACAAACGAACAAGTGGGTCACGTCATGGTAAGTGATCTCCACCGCCCATGAAAATCCATAATATCTGAAAAATCGATATCAGAATATTGTATTAATTTGTTTTTAGTTACGAATAAAAATCAAAAGCGTAACATTCCTTCGAATGTTTTTTACCGACCTTACCGTGAATCAAAAAATAATTATACCTACAATATGTTTTATTTATTTTCATTTGTATATTAAATAATACTCGTATATTAACGCTTGCGGTCATTGGATAAATTAAATTCAGTTTTGTATTTATTTCTGTAGGGCATTTATTTCCGATTTAAAAATACTATAAAACAGGTTAGTGACCACAAAATTAAGTTGCTAAAGGACATTGACGTCGCATAAAAACCAAAAGCTTTACATGGGCGTAACATTATCGGTCCATTGGGAAAACGTTTGTTTCATTGTACTGTCAATCATTGTCTCTAATTCTAAATGGATTAAAATAATTTGATACTAGCTATCATTGAAACATCAACCGACATGGCAGGTACATTGTGTTGAAAATCCGATTATTAGTCTAATGTTTAATTTATTAACGATTTTAATTACTTAATCATTTACAAACTTCACTCAACCTAATTAAAAAGTTCGGTATTAAATTAAGTCAACTTCTGCCTTTGTAAATAATCTCGTACTTTTTACAAATACGCCTTTGCAAAAGATACCTCTCAACTTAAGGAACCCTAATAAACAAGAATGTCGTCATGAAATTACCTTTTTAAGACTTAATGTGAGTCATGTCCTGTTTTAAACTCTCAATACCGGTTGCAGAGATTTGAGAAGAGACTCGTGCGGGTTGGGTAATGTCGTTTGCTTAGGAGTTTGAATAGTTTAAAGGTTGAGGATGCCGGTTCACCTCAAGCTGGCGGCGGGTCATGCGGTGACGTAATTATTCTCGCTGTGGCAGATGGGACGAGACAACAGCGACCTTTAGAAAATAACATTATATTTTATACTAGGTATATAAGGTTTAGGCAATTTAATCATTAAAAGCATACTGTACATATTTGATGAGATGTCAAAAAATAGTTATTTTGAATTATCATAATGAAATTAAAAATATAATTCAACAGTGGACCGGTAAAATGCTGCTTCCAATACGTGAACTTCACGCTAAGCGTTTTTTGTACTATAAAAATTCAGATTAATTATATTAGAAAAAAAATATTTTTCAATCCTACTAATATTATAAACGGTTTTGGCGGGAATTCTGACAGTGCCGGTCATCGGTTATTTTAATTTATTTCATAAACTTGTTTAGAGTTGTGTTTGTTGTATAAAAGTGGTGTGGATTTGTTCAATAAACTTTGACGGTGATGAACAGTGTATGGAAACATTGAAATAAGTGAATTAAGCATCGTACTGAAAGGAGTTAACACCAAAACTCCGACAAGACCTTGAAATCGACCGCACCCGTGTTTCATCGTTCTTGTAAAAATAACTTGAGAATGAATTGTACTTGACACTGGCTAAATGCATAGTACTGCAAGAGCCATAAATAAAACAAAAAAAAAAATATTATAAACGCGAAAGTTTGTAAGTATGGATGTATGTTTGTTACTCTTTCACATAAAAACTACTGGATGGATTTTAATGAAACTTTACAATAATATAGCTTATATATCAGAATAGGACATAGGCTCCTTTTATCCCGGAAAAAGCAGATCACGCGGGCGGAGCCGCGAGCAAAAGCTAGTAATATATAAGTTTTACTGAAAATTATTCAGTAGGTAAATATATATACATTTTTATCGTAAAAAACTTTAAAGTGCTCTACCGCAAACTTCACGTATTGACGCTTTAGCATTTTTATCTTTTCACTGTCTAAATTTATCATAAAATATAATACTGACTTATTAAATTAGTTTATAATAAAAAATCAGTCCAATATGTGGTTACATTAAGTAACAATAAACACCACAAAGTAAATTACTATAATAACTGTAAAAATAAAGATGCCCGAAGAAACATTAATAGCATTTTCAGAAATCGAGGTTCATACGCCTTCATTAAACAAACAGAACAAGTTGGAAGTACCTGGACTGTCACGTTTTTACTGTCCCATCGTTATGACCGCCACTCCTACCTGTAACTTAATGCGTCTCTTATAATCAAGTTGTTGAAGACACTTTCAAATTCATACGTTGCCAATAGCCAATTAATTCGATACGATTAACCTTCAAACCATAGTAGCATACTATCATTCATAATAAAGGCGCTTGACATTGAAAACTCGAAACATAAACAAATAAAATATATTTCTGGAGTCAAAGCTTTAATTATTCAAGTTACTATTGGAAAAATGAAGATTAAATCCGATAATTTCTCAACAGGAATGCTATTGTACTTTAAGGTCCTTTCGCACTTTCCTGCGCAATTATATTGTTTTCGAGGTTTTTACAAACTGCACCTCTATTTTTTATCTTATATCCATTTTAATAAAACTGGTGCTCATTTTCACGGTATAAACAACATATTATTCATTATTTATATTTGAACACATTGTCATAAAGTAGTCATATTTACCGTCGAATATAAGAAAAAAGAAAAAAAATGGAAAAAAATAATAGCAAAATTTATAATTTGGGTGTTATTATTCAGTACATGTCTCGTGACTATTTGCGCCAATTTTATTTCTAGTTATAGTTAGTCATCAGTAGAAATAAAATTGACGCGTATCGGCATGGATATTCCGATTGCGTGATCATCTTAGGCTGTTACCATCCTCTGTTGGACTTAAGCCTGCCTAAGTAAGCGGCAACCGTCCCGGTCCTTGGCAACCCGCTTCCCGCAGATTGCGTAATATAAACTATTTATAATTAACGAATTATATGAGGTAATAAACAGGAGCACAAAAGTTTCCTATAATAACTAAATGTATTCTTTATATTCACGACACGACCCACATAGATTTCGGTCGTATTAATTTGCTATAGATAAAAAAAACTGTAGTAATAAACTGACAGCTGAGTCACATAACAAGGAAGCTAATGTGTATTGGGTAAAAAAATATATATTGGCTTTATTAATCGTACCGATTTGCATATGGATGGTATTTGAAAAAGTTCCAGTCATATTAAGAATTAAGAAACAATATTAAGATGACCGCAACAGAAGATTAACTTTGATTCTCGTTCTCACGCACGCGATGTTATTTCGCTCAAATTTTATTTTATTCATGTTTGCCATGAGGTTTTATCATTAGATAAATAATTAACAAATACATTTAATATTCAAACACATAGTCCTGACCCCCACCCTAGGTTAAACCTACCTACGAGAGTAGAAGGGACTCAGAGGGACTGGTGGTCCCACAACATCCAGATTCGAAACAAATACTTGTGGATCACACAGACAATTGGCTCGATGCAGGAAAAGGACCCGTGGCCCCTCGCTTCGCAGCCGGCAACTATATATAAATAATTAGGTCATTTTAAAAATATTCGTATATAATTTATATCTAGGTACATAAAGAGTGAACCGATCAACCAGTTACTATTTCATCTTTACGCACAATACACACTAAAGACTGCAGAAAAAATATACATCACAGCTAAACGCTAACCTTCTCTTATACATTACAAACCTGTTTAATCATCAATCGATTTCTGTTGTGATTAACGATTTCCTAATACTTATATAAATATGTCTGCCGTGGACAAAAGAGATAGCCCTATGTTAACTTTGTTTACGGTCATCCGACAGATTAAGTAATCGAACCTATTTCCCACGAAGTCGCTTTGATTATCGGCGTCTGTGTGTTATGAAATTTTAATTGTTCTTCTGCCGATCTAATGGATATTGATATCTTAGAAAGGATGATTATTAATAGATACATGAGTCAGATTTTAAACAGGCTGTTGTGCTCATTGTGTGGTAGTCATGACTTGTATGAAGTATATAAACTTTATTGATTCGTATTACTGAGAATCGGCGTTTACTCTTAATAAAAGTAGCATACGCACAGAATTATACAGGTAACATAGTTTTTGTCTGGTCGATAATAAAAGAAACCCAGGTTTTCCCATAGGTACCAATAATTACCATATTTTACGTATTTTCTGTCAGTCACAGTGATAGGTTTCGAAATAAGTCAACAAATAAACATCAGGATGTATGAGTATTTACGATGTAGTTTATGTTCGCGAATATGTAAAGGTTCGACGTACCTCGTGACAAAACTATTGAGAAAATCAATATACTTACTGGGTACAAGTTCAAGTTAAATTGATAATTAAGCGTTCCTCTTATTTTAATTGATGATTTCAACGTCGTATTGAACACGATCACGACCTTATAGAATATAAAAAACGATTTTGCTAGCATTAACGCATAGGCGATCAGTGATAAATGTTAAAATATTTGACCTATGGTGCAAACAGAGGTGACAGGTTGTGTCAGAGTAGAACGCAATATTTCTTTTGTAAGTCAATGTATATTTATTAGTAACGCAGTCGAATGACATGAATAGGAATTTATGGAGAAGAATAGGCCGGCAAGGCCACTTTCACTGATTTATTAAAGCGCTGCGCTGCGCCGCGCCGCAATGCTACCGCTGTTTCATAGGGTGCCGGATGCAAGCGACCTTCGCCAGTTTGCGAAGCTACTTAGCGCGTAGATTAGTTGTCGAACATCGAAGAGTGCGTGACATAACCTGCTGGCGTCACCCAACCGCACCTTGACATAATAATATACATATAACCACTGTATGCAACTAAAAATAGATAAACATACATTGAATTGAATAAAAGTTAAATCGTTATGTAGTTACGCAAGCTTTGTATTTATATTCGTTCAAAATATTTGTTTTGTACATATATCTAGTAGTTTATATTGTATGTATGCATATCATTAAAAACGTGTAAAATATACAAACAAAATAATACATGTATTTAAAAGAACATTAATAATTAAGCTGTCAAAGCAAGTAACGTCGCGTCGCGTCGCATAGATTTTTATAATGGTTTCTATTTGTAAACTGCACACCTCGCATATTGATAAACAGCCATTCACTTAACGATGATCTTTACAATTTATGCGGTGGATGATAAAACATGTTGTACACTGTAAATACGGATACCGAGGTCACTTTACAAGAATGCAAACAGTACTTGAATCGTTATTTTCAAATGTTTCATCATGTGACACGCCCAATGTTTAACGCCGGAGAGTCATTTGAGGACACCACACCCTTATCTTGCGAAATAATATAAGCTGGACCCTTATAGGGTTAACAACACGTAACACTATTCAGAATTAACAACAATAAATTGTATTACGTAAAGTATCGAACCGCGATTTATTTATATCGATGAAGTTTCTTACGATTGTTAACACTATGGCATTGGAAAATCGTGCGCGGGACGTACTAATACATCTTCACAAAAAGTGCATATTTTGCATTCATAACAATACGATGTAATGTTTATTATTAATTTAAAAAAATGTCTATGACTTAGATAAAAAACATGGAATATTTAAAATACAGTGACGTTAGCGGTAATATATTTTAATGTGACATCAAACAACATTTGCAGATATTTATGAATCATTTCTGGTTGCAATTAAATGTATATTGAATGACAGTAAACAAGGGCGGATTGTACAAGATCCGCATTGAAATAAACGCGGAATGAATAAGCGGGTAAGTAATAAAGAAAAACACAAGTTTACTGTACAACAAATGCCCTATGAATGTGTTTATTATTCAAACTAGCATAAAGTTCATACAATCTTATTTCAATATTTTAATATGTAAATTCGCGTATACATGACCTACTACTTAGATCATACATACATTCATACGCACTCACGCTTGTAATCCCCGAAGTGATAGGCAGAGTTGTAACCAATACACCCTCATTTCGCCGAAGTTATTTACGTCCTATAATGTGATAGGGGGCGAGCATATTGCCATACTGGGCACAAATTCTAGACTCCGGTCTGATACTGAGCATTTCGTGATAGAAAAACCGAATATAATTTTAAAATGCGACTTAGTTTTACGAAAATTCTTTTTTATATGTGACCTGCATGAGATACGAGTAAATCGCAGACCTCATAAATACTCCTTGACAATACGCCAATACCGTATTTCTAAATCAGTTTTTAGGGTTCTTTATTTATTTGTACATCAAACCTGTAAAGGGCTCTATCTTTTGAACCGTAGTTGATAGCTGGCTAAAATTTTCACAGCATATTATGTTTTATTAATAATTATATTATTATTCTTTCTTTCTGTCTGGCGTTATCCCAACCTAATGCTAGGGTCCTTTTCATCAAGATTTAGCGGTAATTGGTATTATATGGTACGACCCGCCGACTGACCCCCACAAATCGCAACGGGAACCAAGTTTTACTATTGTCTCGTCAGTATGTTAGCAGAGTACCTATACTACATACGGATGACGTCGAGTTTGGGCCAAAATGCTAGTGGCCCATTAACACTCAACTCAATAATTATATTATTGTTGATATAGTGGTATTTTTATAGCGGATAGGTATCCCAACAAATATTAAAAATAAAAGGAAAAAAATTAAGGGTACGGAACCCGATACGCGTATATTAGTGCGCGAACATGATACATACTTGGTCGGTATTTTTTATTTCACATCATGTTTAGCTTTCGAGAAATGAATATAACGTACGGGTTTCTATGTCATCACCATTGTTTCGCGAAAATCTTGCCACTAAAAATTCGCCATGACTCCTTAGAATGCTTACACGTTTATGGCCCAGATCAAAAAACAATTTACCTCTGATGTTTGTCTCTGTTTGTACGTGAGATTGAAACATAAGACGGTGGGGTTACGGTCACGGACGTTGGCGGACCTCGCTGAAGTTTCGTCTGGACGTGAACCACATTACAATGCGCTGCGAATTTGGACACTATCGCGGTTTGTGAATACTTTGAACGCGACCGACATAGATCGTAATCCGTGGAGCTGCGATAAGAATGAATGGCCGAGTCCCACTCCGTACCAGTGCACTGAGCTCAGTGACGAATTTAGGATTCAGTTTCCATGTGATTGAAATATGAAAACTATATTTTTATTAGTCTGAGTGACGAGACGATCGTCGGGTCGTAAGCACCCCGACTGCCGATAAATAGAATCAACACCACACAGAACTCTGAATTGTAAATCACTGGACTGCGCACGTCACCCCGAGACAAAATGTTAAGCTTCATAATGCCCAGTAATTTCACTAGCTTCAATTTCTCTCAACACAACACACTGCTACTTGGCGTTAGAAATAGACAAAGTGTATAAAAGCCAAACGACCTACCCAAGCGACCTCTTGTATACACAGGACTTATCACCAAGTTTTTAAAATTCGGTGTTAGCTCTTTCGACTAATTACAAATTAAAATCTTTGCTATAGGAATAAATAATCTATAAAAAACAGAAATATTTAATTAATAATGTCAAGTAAAGAAGATATTATAATACCTCAGGAGCCAGACTTCTTCCTAAATGAAATAATATTATAATTATAGTTCAGGCATAATTACTCAAGTAGGATATAAATTATGCGCTCCAGAAAGTTTTCATATAAGTATGAATAAAATACAAATGCGTGATGATTTTGATGTGATGCAGATCTATCACAAATTAAGATTATTATTTACAATTAATACACATAGTAGTTAAATATATTCTAATTTTAATCCTCTGGCTACAATAAATGTTAATGTATTATGTGTAAATGTATACGTCCGTAACTAATATCCAAATAAACACTAGTGTATTTATTACTAGTTTATAAAAATGGACACTGGTTATTAACAACCAAAAATTTTATTGCCCAACATATATTACAAATGCTTCACACTTAGTTATAACAAAAAAAACAATGCGGATATCATTAGTATGACGAAAGTGATGACCATGATTATGATACTACGTAAATAAGATGTTTAACCGATTCGTGAAGAAAATCTAAGTGAATATTCTATCGTGACGCAAAAAAGGCCTATCATTGGAGCGGATTTCATCATAGCTTGTGACTAAAACATTACGGTTTTGTGAATAGGGCGGCATAACTATAGATAATATTATTTACATTTAAACAAATAAACATTGTATAAATATTAATAAATTAAAATTGTACTCGTTGATATTTTCATCAAATAGTCGTTAATACATGTTAAGTTTATTGCCGTCTAATTAATTTTACTTTTTATCATATTGAATAATCACGATAATTAATTAACAACTCGATTTCCATTTATTATACATATATTTTCGACGATATTGTTTTTAGCATTATGTTAAACATAAACAGGCTCATCTCTCATCAACTACACTAGATACGAATAAAATCATATTCAATAAAAAAAAAATGTTTTTTTAATTAAATATGATTTACACATGTACATTTTTGCAATAATGGCACTAAAAAGTACACTACACCTGATGAGATATACAGTATAGTTCAAGTCAGTGTCGATCGTCGAGAGACGTTGAGTCACTTGACGATCCCCGGAACTATGCATGCATATAATAAGTGGAAATACACTGACCGACCACGAAATCTAACTCGCTGGAACTAGCCGTTATTAGGAGATTTTCAACATGTGTACGGTGCTCGCTCTTTGATACGGTTGTAGGAGAAAAATGTGGCTTTAGTCTATTCTCTCTCCCACTAGCATTAAATCAGTAAACATGCTGGGAAACCCTAGTGGAAGGCAATTTATATTATAATATTTTCCAACTGCTACGAAAAAACTATATAAACATGGAAAGTTTTGGCGACACAGACAGCTCGTATCCAAACAGTAATAGTTTTGGAATATTGAAACGTATTGTGCAAAACAGCAGTTGACCTATTGCAACGGTTGTGAAATATTCACTCCTCAGAAACATAACTTACCTACTGTATTCGAGTGCTCATCTATTCTGCATAATTTTACAAATTAAGAAAGCATCAATTCTTTTCTAGACTTCCTTGTTTATATATTATGACAGTATTGTCTAATAGGGTGAAATATATCATAGAAAAATAAAACCCAATAAAAAGCTAAAAATAATCAAGTTTAGGTCGGTGCTATTGTAATTGAATGGTCAATTGTTGGAGGAAAACACCGACTCAAAATGGATTATTCTTATTAGTAGCTTTTAAGTTTTTTTTGAGTCGTTTCTATTTTAGTTATTAGTATTATAAGTATTTTTTTCAATTTTTTTTCAAATCATCTAAATCGATGAATACGAAACTTTAGACCACCCCCAATTTCACACCTTTAGGTGTAGAACGATTATTTAAAATTTTAATGGGACCCACATTGTGCCAACGCGTTGGACATTCAATTATGCATCGATGACGTTTCAAATGAGAAAATCATCACTCTGTAAAAAAAATATGCGTCTTTATAGATACAAAATAAATACACGCCGTATTGTCTCCTCTGTTATTCTTTTTCGTCAGTAAATAGGTTGCCCTTTGAGGAGATTCCGTCATGCGTTAAATTCTTACCTTTGCTGTTCTGATCTATTCTATGGAAAAGCAAACATTTAAAATAACATTATGGAAACAGAATCTAATTAGGATCATGAAAATAGTCGCGGAAACTATAAATTATGGATTAGGCCCATGCTTTGAGCGAAGAGCGACCTTTACAAATAATGATCAATATTTTATTATGGGAAAACAGTTATACATTGACATTCTGTTTGTTCACAGGCCGTGCTAGTATTAACACAGGCTAGCACAGAAAAGCCAAAACAAGAAACAAAAGCAGTAGATACTTTAGCCGTTCGTGGAGGTCGACAGCTTAGTCCTTATGAAGGGCAATCGAATAATGAAGTAGTGGTGGACATTGAAGATGATGAAAAGAAACAGTATTATGAAACCAACTACGATACAAGTGAGTAACTACTACCTACTCGTACATATTTACTCTAGTTATTTAGTTTATTCTCAGTGCTAATAGTGCTATCATTTTCTACCCAATAATAATTTTCCCCATGCAGTCATTTCGTAAAAGCCAAAAGCCAAGCCCCATTTAGATGAAGAGAGATTATCGCATAACACACATGAGAATATAACAGCAGACTCTTGCTTACTAGGTTGTGTGTACCATTGGATAAAAGAATCTTATGGCGCGGCCACGTAAATGACCATTTCCTGTTATACTATCACCTATGTTGTACGAAACATACTCTACATCTAAACGAACCTTTTTATCAATTGCAAGTTTTGTAATTATATTTTGAGTAATTTTCTTAAATTTTTTCGGTCTTGGGTTCTGAAATAAGTACATTTTTTTTGTGGGTACTGAACCCACACAAGCTCTAAAACACATCACTTCACATATATGAAGGTTGAAAACAACTAAATATGTTTTGTTTTTCATTTTAGGTGCATATGGTTTCGGTTACGACGTAGGCCCTAATGGCCAGTTCCACCACGAAAACCGTGGCCCTGATGGAGTCACCTACGGTTGCTACGGTTACGTCGACCCAGACGGTTATCTTCGAGCCACTCATTACGTCGCTGATAGCCACGGATACAGAGTAGTAGAGCCTGAAAAGCCAGTCGAAGTATACCCTGACGAGAAATACGAATACGATGAAAAGTAAGCATTAATTAATATTTTCCGTCAATATTTAAACACAAACATTTCTCAGTTCATATAATAATTTGTTCAAGCACATAAGTTTATAATAAGCGAAAAGAGCGAAAAATTTAGTTTTTCATAACTAAACGGTATGAAACAAGAACATTCTGATAATCCTATTGGTATATTATTTTCAGCTCCGATAATCAGCCAACTGAACCCGTTCCTGGTCAGATCATCCCGTGGAACAAACTTTTCTTCCCGAAAGGATGCGGCCGCACTCCAGGCGGCGTCCCATCAAAACCTTTACCTAAACCCACGCCGAGGCCACCAAAGCCAGCAAAGCCAGTAGATAGCACTGGACAAACAAGCAACCCGAACCCCGGTGTATCTTACCCTGGACAAGGTAATAATTGCATATTTGAATGAACTGTAATTTTTATTTAATGTACTCAGTTAAAATCTTTTCGCTATCCGCGATCGCACTGATTCTATGGACGAGAGAGTAAAAGTTGTATTTATATTCAATTTGTATTGTAATTGTTATTCAGGCCCCAACGGACCTTACGGACCAGGCGGTCCAAGCGGACCAAACGGACCTTACGGACCAGGCGGTCCTAGCGGACCTAACGGACCTTATGGACCAGGCGGACCAGGCGGTCCTAGCGGACCCAACGGACCTTATGGACCAGGCGGCCCCAGCGGGCCCAACGGCCCTAATGGGCCTGGTGGTCCAGGATCTGACGGATCTTACAAACCTGACGGATCTTATGGACCCGATGGATCATATCAACCCGACGGCTCTGGTAAGTGCAGAATTTGCTCAATACTACTTTTTAACCAGATTAAGTGAAACAATATCAAATGTGACCGATGGATCATTTACTATTCAAAATCAAAAGGCGTTTACTCTTGAAACAAATAAAAACATTTATCATCATACCACATGAAGCAATAATTGATTTATTTTTTTATGCAGGCTCATATTACCCGGGTACAGCTGGCACTCCAGGCTCCCCTGGAACCCCGGGAACCCCAGGAACACCCGGCAGCCCTGGTTCACCTGGTGGTCCTGGAGGCCCTGGCTCACCTGGTTATCCCGGCACAGGCGGCGGTTACTATCCAGGTGGTCCAGGTAAACTTCAGTTCTTATTACAATGATCAGAAAGAAGAAAGACAATAAGAAACAGTATACGCACTCACGCCTGTAATCCCCGAAGGGGTTGGCAGAGGTGTAACCAGTACACCCACAATTCGCCGAACGTATTGCCGTCCCATGATGTGATAGGGGCGAGCCTATCGCCATACCAGGCACAATTCTAGACTCCCGACTGATACTGAGCATTTCGTGATAAAAAAAACCCAATAACACTTTACCCGATCCGGGGATCGACCACAAGTCGATCTGCTGGTGGGAGGATATTTGTATCCGACCGGATAGCGACATCCGATATTCGGTTCTCCCCAGGGGGCTTTTCCCCTAATCCTAACCCTTTTCTCATCCCTTTTCCTTCCCCTCCCCCTTGGCCCTTTGGCAGGCCAGCATGATCTTGCCGACCTACAATGGACACATTGTTTATCGTTGGTCGACACTATTCTTGGATTGCGCTACACTTACCATCAGGTGTAGCGTAGTCATTTTGCCAAGCTAGTATAAAAAAAACAGTTAACATCTTAACACGAACTCATTTCTTGCATAATATCAAAATACAACATTAATTACCTTTCACGCATCTGAGTTATACTCCAAAACATGCATTGTTTCTGCGTTCATACATACCTGCCGTTACTGGGCACACTTGTGGAATCTTTTGAGAAAATACATGTCTTTAACCGTATTTACGCTCGCGACGTCGGTATTTGTGGGTTAGTTGATTAATAAAATAAAATAAAATCAAATTGTCTATTTCGCTGTTTACCACATATTTTCCTATTGTGTACATAAGTGAACTATTATTTTCAGGTGGACCAAGTGGACCAAGCGGACCGTCCGGCGGTAGCGGAGGTGGTTATTACCCCGGCACTCCCGGCTCACCCGGCACACCCGGCTCCCCCGGATCTCCAGGAACACCAGGTATATCCATTAATATTCACAATATACAATGCCTTCAACGAAGTATTAATTTTTTCAATTCTGAGGGCTTAGAATTAAAGTAAACCTTAATGAGATGAGACTAATGAAAAATACTTTTCCTCATATCTCGTCTTCAAAATCGCATCCTTGATATAGTGATATAGTGTAGTGTAGTAATCAAGCTTATAGTCAAATGAGTTAATCTAGAATTGATGTGAATACATTTACATTTTATTAATACAATCTTAAAAGATGTTTCTACTTACATAGAATGTATACCTACTACATACACTGTTTAATATTTTTGAAATCTCACATAATAAAAACTTTAAGCCTAGAACTGATATATTCTACACGTGATTATATAAGCTTACGTTTAACAGGAGGTCCTGGTGGCCCAGGAGGCCCCGGAGGTCCTGGCGGTCCAGGAAGCCCCAGTGGACCAGGAGGAAGCGGACCTAGTGGACCTGGCAGCCCGTCGTCACCCGGCTACTACCCTGGCCAACCCGGCAGTCCCGGATCACCAGGCTCACCAGGCAGCCCTGGTGGTCCCGGAGGACCAGGAGGTCCTGGCGGTCCAGGAGGCCCAGGTAATTGAATTAAGCAGTAAAGACAAATTATTTTACAGTTATTGTAAGAAATCATAATATTCTTACGCTTACTGATAGATTGACCACCACTGAGCTTGAGTTTCATTAAAATTCCTCTAAAAGGGGCTTTACAAATTATATTATACATAATATATATTTTTATTCAGGAGGACCTTCCAGCCCAAGCGGTCCAGGCACTGGATCTGGCTCTGGCGGTTACTATCCAGGAAAGCCAGGAAGTCCAGGATCACCAGGCTCGCCTGGCACTCCAGGAGGACCAGGTAATTATATTTATTTGATAAGACATATAATTAATTTCACTAAATACGCATTAGTTTGTGTAGTAGTAGTTTTTAATGTTGTGGCTGGCGGAAAGATACCTGACCATTTTTCTCGACATGGATGGACTGGTGAACTGGCCACCGTAGAAATGGTGAAAAACCTACTATATTCGTTCGTTTTGGCGAGTCGTGTTCCAGGGTCAGCTAATGTATATCCAGTAACTTTAAACTGGTATAAATCTGCCGACCGTCGACGGACGCAATGTCTATTGACGGTCAACATTATATTTGGACTGCACTGTACCTGATGTTAAATCAGGTATATTTAGTTTACTGTGACAGGACTCAGGATAAAAAAAAAAGCAATTTTGCGTATGTTAATTTAATGTTATTTATGTATTACTTGTATGAATTTGGCTATTTCATATAAAACTTACATAATTTATGTTTTTACTTTAGGTGGACCCGGTGGCCCCGGAGGACCGGGCGGTCCTAGCGGTCCAGGTGGACCCAGCGGTCCAGGCGGCCCCAGCGGTCCAGGCGGTCCTAGCGGTCCAGCTGGACCCAGTGGTCCAGGCGGCCCCAGTGGTCCAGGTGGTCCAAGCGGACCAGGTAGCCCCAGCGGTCCTCCATCAGGCGGTTACTACCCAGGCTACCCCGGCAGTCCAGGCTCTCCCGGCAGTCCAGGCACACCTGGCGGTCCCGGAGGCCCAGGGGGGCCTGGAGGTCCAGGTGGTCCCGGAGGTCCAGGTAGAGAAATCATTAATGCTTTTAAAATTTTTACTTCATTCAATTTACAATATAATCTATTGAGATTAAAAAAAAACTGATGTAAATTATACTTATAAAATTGTTGCACTTGTCACAGGAGGCCCTGGAAGTTCACCATCAGGAGGCGGTTATTACCCAAGTCAGCCAGGCGGCACCGGTCAAGGATCATCAGGTAACGCAACACATAATATTATATTCCTTTTTTGAGAACTCTCCGGTATTGTTTTACCTCATGTCGTTTCTTTGAGAAAAAAAAGAAAGGAAAAAGAGACTCACAATATTATGATAACAATTAACAAGCTTAAACGTCTGCGCTGAGCTGCATGTTTCAAACCCATTCCAAGTAGATGAACATAAAATGCAGTTTGTTGGATTACAGTTGCACTGCCTGAAAGTACATTAGATATATCATCAAAAATGATGTTGAAAGATTTCTTTATTCGGCACATTTTGTTACACTAATGCCCATTTTCACCATCAATCCTTAAGTTTAGGGCCCCTAAGACATTTTAAGTCTTGATTTCGTTTTCACCATTACTTTGATAGCTATAAGATTACTAGTAGATTGATATAGGTAACTAGCTCTAAAGATAATCCAAATGCTTGAATCCTATGACCCTTCTTTTCATTTTTAGGAAACCGTAGCCAAATGGCAAAAACGGAACCCTTATAATTTCGTTATATTCGGTTGTCCGTCTGTTCGCCCGAATATCGTAGCCATTTTAATCGGACACTATACTATAGGAGGAAGAAGAAGAAAGGAGTAGTGAAATTAAGAAAACCAAATGAGGTGGCTCTTCGTACATGTCCCTAACTGAGGATGTTATTTTTAGATTGTACAAAGGCATGTCTGGTATCATTGTATAGGTCCTCAAAAATTATAATATGCGAGATATATGCTTATCCAAACACTTGAAAAATTAGTCCCCTCTCTCGTTAACTTTTAAACTACTCGGTAAAAAAATCTGAAAAATCATAGAAGTATAATTTAAAAAGTACTTACAACGAAAATTGGTTTCAATAAGCTGGGTTGTTGATATGAAATATTTTTAATTACACATTTATTTAATTGAGCGACCACAAAAATAACTTGGCGTGATATTGTTTAATGTCTTGGTGTACATAATTGTGTGTACGTGTTCATTTCTTTCTTTCTTTCTTTGTATTATTTTATATTTTCAATAAAATACAAATCGCTAATTATAATGGTAAAATTGTTATTTTTGGACACGTTACGTTATAAATATGTTACCTAGGCAATTGTCCCATATACACCACTATTTTTTAAATACCAAAGAAAAAAAATGAGCTGATAGCCGCGAATGTTACTAATGTCTTGGTGAATCAATTTTTTAAATTGTACATAAGACAAAAAAGTTATAAGCAGTCCTAGTTTATCCAATTTGTGCAAAAAAATATGCCTACTGTAACGCTGCCGCCGTCGCCGCGGCAACGGCATTGCGCGCTCGCCCCCTTGTCGCACCCCTGCCCCGGCGCTCGTCTATCGTACCTAACAAGTTACTATATGGAAAGTTGTAACAATGATTTAATGTTTTTTGTTCTAACATTTTTGATATTTTTGTTTAATTTTTTAATGTGATATTTGGGTTAGGTAAATGATACTGATACCCCTGTTTTTTTTTCTTCTATAATTAAAAAATAGTAGTGTATATCTATCCCTTAACTTGGTGAAAACTAAATCACACACTAATGAGCTAAGATTAAAATTAAATGAACACAACACCCAATTATGAACGCAGTAATATTTGTCACCAGGTTACCCCGGTCAACCAGGTAAACCGGGACAAGGAGGATACCCAGGGCAGCCGGGACAGCCCGGTAAACCAGGGCAACCCGGTCAGCCGGGTGGACCAGGACAACCAGGATACCCAGGACAACCAGGACAGCCCGGTAAACCAGGACAACAAGGTCAGCCCGGATACCCAGGACAACCAGGTCAGCCGGGTGGACCAGGACAACCAGGATACCCAGGACAACCCGGTCAGCCAGGACAGCCCGGTAAACCAGGACAACCAGGTCAGCCCGGATACCCAGGACAACCAGGACAACCAGGCCAACCAGGACAGCCGGGTGGACCAGGACAACCAGGATACCCAGGACAAACCGGTCAGCCAGGACAACCCGGCCAACAAGGTCAACCAGGATACCCAGGACAGCCGGGACAACCCGGTACACCAGGACAACCGGGTCGGCCTGGATACCCAGGCCAACCAGGACAGCCGGGTGGACCAGGACAACCAGGATACCCAGGACAACCCGGTCAGCCAGGACAACCCGGCCAACAAGGTCAACCAGGATACCCAGGACAGCCGGGACAACCCGGTACACCAGGACAACCGGGTCAGCCTGGATACCCAGGTCAACCAGGACAGCCGGGTGGACCAGGACAACCCGGTCAACAAGGTCAACCAGGATACCCAGGACAGCCGGGACAACCCGGTACACCAGGACAACCGGGTCAGCCTGGATACCCAGGCCAACCAGGACAGCCGGGTGGACCAGGACAACCAGGATACCCAGGCCAGCCCGGTAAACCAGGACAACCAGGATACCCAGGACAACCCGGTCAGCCGGGTGGACCAGGACAGCCAGGATACCCAGGACAACCCGGTCAGCCAGGACAAGAAGGTCAACCAGGATACCCAGGACAGCCGGGTCAGCCCGGTAAACCAGGACAACCAGGTCAGCCTGGGTACCCAGGACAACCAGGCCAACCCGGTCAGCCGGGTGGACCAGGACAACCCGGTCAGCCAGGACAACCCGGCCAACAAGGTCAACCAGGATACCCAGGACAGCCGGGACAACCCGGTACACCAGGACAACCGGGTCAGCCTGGATACCCAGGTCAACCAGGACAGCCGGGTGGACCAGGACAACCCGGTCAACAAGGTCAACCAGGATACCCAGGACAGCCGGGACAACCCGGTACACCAGGACAACCGGGTCAGCCTGGATACCCAGGCCAACCAGGACAGCCGGGTGGACCAGGACAACCAGGATACCCAGGCCAGCCCGGTAAACCAGGACAACCAGGATACCCAGGACAACCCGGTCAGCCGGGTGGACCAGGACAGCCAGGATACCCAGGACAACCCGGTCAGCCAGGACAAGAAGGTCAACCAGGATACCCAGGACAGCCGGGTCAGCCCGGTAAACCAGGACAACCAGGTCAGCCTGGGTACCCAGGACAACCAGGCCAACCCGGTCAGCCGGGTGGACCAGGACAACCAGGATACCCAGGACAACCCGGTCAGCCAGGTCAACCCGGACAACAAGGCCAACCAGGATACCCAGGACAGCCCGGTAAACCAGGACAACCGGGTGGGCCAGGACAACCAGGATACCCAGGACAGCCAGGACAGCCCGGTAAACCGGGACAACCAGGTCAGCCGGGTGGACCAGGACAACCAGAATACCCAGGACAGCCGGGTAAACCAGGACAACCAGGGCAGCCGGGTGGACCAGGACAACCAGGATACCCAGGACAGCCGGGACAGCCCGGTAAACCAGGACAACCAGGTCAGCCTGGATATCCAGGACAACCAGGGCAACCCGGTCAGCCGGGTGGACCAGGACAACCAGGATACCCAGGTCAGCCAGGACAGCCGGGACAGCCTGGTAAACCAGGACAACCAGGTCAGCCCGGCTACCCAGGACAACCAGGCCAACCAGGTCAGCCGGGTGGACCAGGACAACCAGGATACCCAGGACAACCCGGTCAGCCAGGACAACCCGGTCAACAAGGTCAACCAGGATACCCAGGACAGCCGATGCAGCCCGGTAAACCAGGACAACCAGGTCAGCCTGGATACCCAGGACAACCAGGCCAACCCGGTCAGCCGGGTGGACCAGGACAACCAGGATACCCAGGTCAGCCAGGACAGCCGGGACAGCCCGGTAAACCAGGACAACCAGGTCAGCCGGGTGGACCAGGACAACCAGGATACCCAGAACAACCCGGTCAGCCAGGACAAACCGGTCAACAAGGTCAACCAGGATACCCAGGACAGCCGATGCAGCCCAGTAAACCAGGCCAACCAGGTCAGCCGGGTGGACCAGGACAACCAGGATACCCAGGACAACCCGGTCAGCCGGGTGGACCAGGACAGCCGGGATACCCAGGGCAACCAGGCCAACCCGGTCAGCCGGGTGGACCAGGACAACCAGGATACCCAGGACAACCCGGTCAGCCAGGACAACCAGGTCAGCCTGGATACCCAGGACAACCCGGTCAGCCGGGTGGACCAGGACAGCCTGGACAGCCTGGACAACCCGGACAACAAGGTCAACCAGGATACCCAGCACAGCCAGGACAGCCCGGTAAACCTGGACAACCAGGTCAGCCTGGATACCCAGGACAACCAGGCCAACCGGGTCAGCCGGGTGCACCAGGACAACCAGGACAGCCCGGACAACAAGGTCAACCCGGTCAGCCTGGATACCCAGGACAGCCAGGACAGCCCGGACAACAAGGTCAACCCGGTCAGCCTGGATACCCAGGACAGCCAGGACAGCCAGGACAGCCCGGACAACAAGGTCAACCCGGTCAGCCTGGATACCCAGGACAGCCAGGACAGCCCGGACAACAAGGTCAACCCGGTCAGCCTGGATACCCAGGACAGCCAGGACAGCCCGGACAACAAGGTCAACCCGGTCAGCCGGGTGGACCAGGACAACCAGGATACCCAGGACAACCCGGTCAGCCAGGACAACCAGGTCAGCCTGGATACCCAGGACAACCCGGTCAGCCGGGTGGACCAGGACAGCCTGGACAGCCTGGACAACCCGGACAACAAGGTCAACCAGGATACCCAGCACAGCCAGGACAGCCCGGTAAACCTGGACAACCAGGTCAGCCTGGATACCCAGGACAACCAGGCCAACCGGGTCAGCCGGGTCAGCCCGGCGGACCAGGACAGCCGGGTCAGCCCGGTGGACCAGGACAGCCAGGACAGCCCGGACAACAAGGTCAACCCGGTCAGCCTGGATACCCAGGACAGCCAGGACAGCCCGGACAACAAGGTCAACCCGGTCAGCCTGGATACCCAGGACAGCCAGGACAGCCCGGACAACAAGGTCAACCCGGTCAGCCTGGATACCCAGGACAGCCAGGACAGCCCGGACAACAAGGTCAACCCGGTCAGCCTGGATACCCAGGACAGCCAGGACAGCCCGGACAACAAGGTCAACCCGGTCAGCCTGGATACCCAGGACAACCAGGTCAACCTGGTCAACCGGGTGGACCGGGACAACCAGGATACCCAGGGCAGCCCGGTAAACCAGGACAACCAGGTCAGCCTGGATACCCAGGACAGCCAGGCCAACCGGGTGGACCAGGACAATCCGGTCAGCCGAGTGGACCAGGACAAACAGGTCAGCCCGGATACCCAGGCCAACCAGGCCAGCCGGGTCAACCGGGTGGGCCAGGTCAACCAGGATACCCTGGACAGCCCGGTAAACCAGGACAACCGGGTCAGCCCGGACAACCAGGCCAACCAGGTCAGCCGGGTGGACCAGGACAACCAGGATACCCAGGACAACCCGGTCAGCCAGGACAAGAAGGTCAGCCAGGATACCCAGGACAGCCGGGACAGCCCGGTAAACCAGGACAACCAGGTCAGCCTGGATACCCCGGACAACCAGGCCAACCGGGCCAGCCGGGTAGCCCAGGACAACCAGGATACCCAGGACAACCCGGACAGCCAGGACAACAAGGACAACCAGGTCAACCAGGCGGCTCTGGTCAACCCGGACAACCAGGATACCCCGGACAGCCAGGCGGCTCGGGTCAACCCGGACAACCAGGATACCCAGGACAGCCTGGACAGCCTGGATACCCAGGACAACCAGGCCAACCCGGCCAGCCAGGCGGCCCAGGACAGCCAGGCCAGCCCGGCGGTCCAGGACAACCAGGCCAACCAGGCCAGCCAGGCGGCCCAGGACAACAAGGACAACCCGGACAACAAGGTCAACCGGGATACCCAGGACAACCAGGACAGCCCGGTAAACCAGGACAACCAGGTCAGCCAGGCGGCCCTGGTCAACCTGGGCAACCAGGTCAACCTGGTGAGCCAGGAAAACCCGGACAACAAGGTCAACCAGGATACCCAGGACAACCTGGCCAACCCGGTCAGCCGGGCGGCCCAGGACAGCCAGGCCAGCCGGGCAGTCCAGGACAACCAGGCCAACCTGGCCAGCCAGGCGGCCCAGGTCAACCAGGATACCCAGGACAACCAGGACAACCCGGACAACAAGGTCAACCAGGATACCCAGGACAGCCAGGACAGCCTGGTAAACCAGGACAGCCAGGTCAGCCAGGACAACCAGGATATCCAGGTAAAAAACTTTACTTAAATTGAACACATTTATTTTTAACATTACAAACTTACCACAATAAATCAAAATCAATTCATATAATATAAATACTTCACTACTTATACAGTGAGTTTATACATAATATATACGTATATATAATAATAAAAAGGAGACTTCTATATAATAATAACGAAATTAAATGAAATAGTTTATTAAGAATGTAGGCAATTAAAATAGTGCTTTTGGCAAGCCAGTACGAAAATAAAAGAAATTAATTATTATATAAATCAATATCGATAAATTTATACTCGTACATAGCATACATACATAGCACCATATCACTTGTCAAATAAACTAAATCTGTTTATTACTTATAAATTTAACAATATTTTGACTATGGCGAAGTACACAATTTTTTAATATTTAGGGGTGCGTCTCATTTTATTTAACGCTATATTGTCTAAATACATTATTTTCAGGTGGCGATTCAGTACCTTCTGGAACTGGCGTGCAACCACCAGCATACGTTCCATCGAACCAAATGCCGCCGTTCCCCATCTACGTCATACCGTACCCGCTACCAATCGTGCCTAGCCCTGGATCATGCCCTTGTTACTTAGTAAATCCAGGAAACAACAACACGTCAACACAAGTGCAGGGATCTCAGCCCCCACAAAGCGGTCAGAATCAAGGAAGTCAGGGATACGCGCCCTACGGTATTATAGGTTATGTACCCGTGGTATTTGTGCCATATTGTCCGGGACATGACGGCAGTATGAACACGGCGCAGCAGAACTTCCCTAATGCAGTTCCAGTACAGTACAACTGCGCTCAGTGTCAAGCCAGCAGAGAGATATACCGGTACCTCGGCCGGTTCAATGGTGCCCGTTCCGCCAAGGAGTTGAAAGAAATTAAAACTCTTGATGAACTGAATGACCTCATTAGACATACGATTAAACCATCGAAAAGGACATTACGTCAGATAGCTGCTCACCCAAAAATTTTAGACGAAACGGGTTAATTTTACGTCAAGTTTAATGAGATGTCGAGGTATGACTGCGATATTACAGAACAACTCTCGCTCCGAATAAAATAATATAATTCGTATGTCTAAATCGGCAAAACAATTTTGAGACTGTCTGATAAAATTTCTTGGACGATCTCAAAATTTATGGGTGAAGAAAGTACTCTATTTATATTTATTTAAATAACTATATTATATATAGCATAACATTTTATTATCTATTTTTAATAATAAGTACGACACGAAAACGATTCCATGTAATATATGAAAATGTTCAAAAATGTCTACTTTTGGTCGTGTCTTTAGCAAATGATGGAAAATAAATATGTTTAATTTAATTACATAATAAACAAATTGTTTTATTTATCTTCTAACGAATACGAAAAAATCTAATGATGTCAATACCTTTTTAGCATTAGATACTTATAATAATATAGGAATTTGGTTATATAACTCGTAAGATATATTCGTAGATGTAAAATGAAGTAAGTACACACATGATTTTTCCATACATTATCTGATTTTATATTATTACAACACGTCTTCATTTCATCAAGATGATCCCTAGCTTTGTGTATGTCATTAAATAAGGTCAGGATTTTTTATTTAGAAATAGAAATCATTTATTGCACACCACAACATCACACATGACGACAATTTAGAAGGGAATCGTAACTAATATTACAAATGCGGAAGAGTGTTTGTTTGTTTGTTACGCTTTTCTGAGATATATGGGACGCTGGAGACGGTTAACAGCTACTTTTTATCCCGGAAAAAGCACAGAGAGATAGACAAAGGGTCAAACATTATTGAGAATCGTCTAAGTCTTTTTAAAATTCATTTTTAATGCCTATTTTCTAACTATTTGTTAGTTTTCGAACGTAATTGTTAGGTGTTATTAATAATACTCGTACTTATATATTACTTTCTGGAACACATGTTTTGGGTTATAATTATTGTTCATCAAATGTTTCCATAATGTATAAAGCAACAAAGGGATACCCGCAACAAAAAGAAGGGATTTTATAATAAAATCCCTTCTTTTTGTTGCGGGTTAAAAATACTAATATTTTCCGGGTCTTTATTTTTATTTTATTTATTTATTAAACACAAAACAGGTTACAATCATGTTAAAATATACATTATGGAAACATTTGATGAACAATAATTATAACCCAAAACATGTGTTCCAGAAAGTAATATATAAGTACGAGTATTATTAATAACACCTAACAATTACGTTCGAAAACTAACAAATAGTTAGAAAATAGGCATTAAAAATGAATTTTAAAAAGACTTAGACGATTCTCAATAAGGTTTTATTCGAGGATGGTCCCATGTAAATTAGGTTTACTACGATTTATTTTATAACAAAGGCCGGCAAACGAGCCAGTTGGTATCCTGATGGAAAGTGATCATGAAAAGAAGACAATATATAGTCCTCTAAAGTATACAATACTTTACACCATGACAATGCGTTTTTCGTGTAATCAACAATGGCATACCTTCTGCGGTAACGAGTGCAGTCTAAATCAAAGTTTGCATACATAAAATCTTTTACAAGATATCATACTTCATCTAGGCACGCCAAGTAGGTACACTTGCTAACCATGACACGTGTATCTTCATTACAAGATGCGCGTGTTGCGTCGATCGTACATTGTGAAGCCATGCAGCCATGACTCAAAGGTTCTGTCACGGGTCACTGCGAGCCTCTGCACATTATTTACAATTGAAGACAAGCGAAATATTTTAAACATACTTTATGAAGGAAACGATATGAAAAAATATTAAAGATAACCTTAGCATGATAAAAACAAGACATGTATATTCGCTAAGCAGCTATTATCGATAAACTACTGCATTCTTAGGACCTCTACCATTAACCTCAGACAGACAGACCAGTGGCAAAAAACAGGCAACATACTGGCCGTTAGTCACTTAAAGAAAAATATGGCTATATTTCATTGATCACCTATCGGGAGCTATATAAACTGGTCGGACATCCAAACATCAATGCAGACAAAATCTCGGGGTATTCCAATTTAATTAAAACTTAAATATCCAGTAATTTGATAAAAATTATTTATCAAAGGTCTCGATAAATATACACTTATTTTTTAATAAATAACATACTTATTTAAATACTTCCCCATCCGTTAACGTTTAACATTGACTCATAGGAAATTGTGCAAACAAAAACGTGGGAAAATTTGTACTTACCTTCGTATTTTGTTCGTAAGTTATTATCGAATGTGTTACGTTTACAAATTTATGCATCACAATGTCTTGGTAGAAGGACGAACTGCCTCTAAACGGACTCATTACCTCCTCATTGACCATTGCCAATTATAAGACAAAAACTCCCACGGTTTATAAGGTCTGTAGACAAGCACGCGAGCTCAGAGCGCATCTCCGCTCAGGACATAATACTTGTGTTTGTAACTTACAGTTCGCTCTTGCTTATTGATATTTCAAGCGACATCCTTTTATATTGTAACTTTATCAGTGTTTTTAAGAGGTGTAGAAAGTTGCTGCATAAACGTTCAAAAGGCTGAGACACTTACCATGATACCCATGATGCATCGAAGTGTAAGTACTTTGTGTTCAGCAATTCCTATCATAAACACATAATGTATTTAAAAGAGTAATGTGTGTTTTCAAATCGACTAAATTCAAATTACCTTATTTTTTAACTACATAAAATAGAAGTATAAAATGCTAGAGGATCAACGTAGTAGAGGACGTAGATTAATACATTTTTGAGCTAATAATACCTGTTCATACGAATTTCAATCGCGTAATGTTGCACATCCATCGCTAAACCACGCCTCAAACCCATACTAGAGGAGTGCAACATGCAGGCCGTATGATGCTCTTGTTTATTAAACATTTAAGTTCCCTCTTCAATCTTACGGTCACAAGTTACCCCTGGAATCTTCTACCACTTAGCCAAAGCGGCGTCAAAACCCACATATCCGCCGTCGTGATATCGAGCACAAACTGAAGAGCAAAGGACTCAACGGCAGATTCCTGGTGAACACTAACGGTAATCAGAAAAGCGTTAGCATCACCAATAGCAATCCAAACCAGACTCGGATTAGAGGTACATGTCCTCGATAATATATACATGGGCATCTGACTCCCCTTGACCCTCCAGATTACCTGCCGAGGCACACAGGCGAAGGATTTCTATAGATCCACAAAGGTAATAAGAGGGCCATGACAAGAGAAATAAGATAATCTTTACTTATTTATCATTTCCTAAGAAATAAATATAATGGAACACCTCTTAAATAGAATTATGATGTTAATTTTTATTTTTTGGAGGAAATCTGGCGGGGACTGTTCGCAATAACGGAGTTCACTCGACGTGATTGTCGTGTTATGACTTATTATGACAATAAAAGAGGTTTAAAAAGCTTTGGTAAACTTTATGAGTTTCAATTTATGACGATGAGGGGAAGTCAGATCGGCGGCGAACCGCAGTTTCTCCAAACATTCAAGCTGTTGAAAGTATATTCGCGTACCTAAACAGCCATGGGATCAGCAGTATTGCAAACTATTAGGTATACAAGGACAAGTCTCTCCCATAAGCGTCGTCCGAGATGGGGTCTCCACAAACTTAACGATGGGCACAAAAACGTAAACGCGTGGATTGGTGCAAATTATGAAGTCGACGCTGGCGACAAAAAAACGTTTATAATATAGGTAGTGATAGATGATGAAACATGTATATAAACAACTATGATTCTGAAACAAAGCGACATGTAGTCCATGGTATGTTGTTTTAAAGATGAGCCGACTCCAACAAAATGTCATAAGCGAAGAATACAGAAACAAATGGTCCCCTCATTTTTCTGCAAGACGGGATACATGGATGTTACGTTACTGTGTACTTATGATGCTACTATGGTGCTAGAGGATCAAATTACAGTAATGATCACCGAATGGTATGTAACAGTTTGCGCCCCAAAAGTGTAGTAAGTGGCCGAAGTTAGGAATTCGGCACTTTCATTGGCATCACGACACCACCCCGGATACTTCTGTCAGAACACTTGGAATATTTAATTTCAAAAACGTTTCTATCCTGCCTCACTCGCAATATTCCCTTGAAATTCCCCATAGCAACAATTACTTACAATTTATACCTCGTTCCAAAAATCGTCTCATATTAAAGCGCATGCGGTTTGAAATCAAAAAAAGATAAATATTAATACTAAATACACCCAACAGTCACACATAGCCCTGACCCCACAGTAAGATACGCGTCTTGTTTAAGGGTATTAGATCTCAGAATACAAACTACAAGAGACTTTCGGTCTCACAACACCCAGACCCCGAAACAAATATTTGTCTCGGTGCGGGGATCGAACCCGCGGCCTCTCGCTTCAAAGCCGGCTACTCGCCACTGTCTCGTCTCCTCACAGGCAATCGGGTCTTGATTAAATTTGCCTACATGAGGCGGGTCAAGAAAACAGTTTTAGAGGAAACTTGACACGTAAATCTGGGGTCTAGCAAGCAGTTGCTCCAGGATACTAACGGTAATGGCAACATGCCCGCAACACCAGTGGAAATCCTATCTTACTAATATTATAAACGCGAAAGTTTGTAAGTATGGATGTATGTTTGTTACTCTTTCACGTAAAAACTATTGGATAGATTTTAATGAAACTTTACAATAATATAGCTTATAGGTACATCAGAATAGGACATAGGCTACTTTTCATCCCGGAAAAAGCAGATCATGCGGGCGGAGCCGCGAGCAAAAGCTTGTATTAAATAACATTAACACGGAATTATAATATTTACAATTTCCATTTTTACCGGGGAAAAAACTGCACATCGTCATACAACAAACAAAACTATGTTTGCTCTCCCTAATAACTGGGTATACAATGTTCTTGAACAATGTTAATGAATATGTAGTTGGATCGCTACTTGAATGCAAATCAACGAACCTATAAGTAAGCGTGAGAATACCGAAGTGGTTATTATTTTTAAGGTCATGTATCAAACTTCCTTTAATGAAAGACATGAGAAACGCGCTGCGTTTTTGCATTAAAACGTTTTGAGTTCCCGAAATAGGCAAGCTCTGGTTGTAACTAGTTGTAAGCCCGATCGTAGAAATTACCCATATCATGAAGTATTCTCCCAAATAATTAAAATGATTAGATTAAATGACATGACCAACTAGAATTGGCAAGATCGTAAACGTTTCACGATTTGAACATACACGTTTGACCATATCGTAAATGTAGATATAAATATAAAAGACGTAACTTGACGTTAATAAAACTTCTGCCCTGTGTTTACGGCAAAATAACATTCTTCCTCATAGATTATACACTTATATACTGGGTCTTCCTTGCAAGGCGACCACTACTACCTCCCTATATACAGGGTGTCCAGTAATTAATGGATAACCTTGAAATGTCTTATAGCAGAACGAATGGCCGTTCAGAGAAAAATACGAAAAAAAATATAACATAAGTAGTACCTGAGGTACGTATTTTTTTTTAAAAAGTCGTAATTTTTTTGGTTTATTTTACGTTCTTGGACACTACGACCAGAAATGAAGGAAATCCATCGGTTTTTTGTTGTTTTATTATTATACACTGACTATACTAATAGATAGATAGTCAATAGTATGACAAGCTATTGCACTTTAAAAAAAAAATAAACATTCAAAACCATTTCTTTAGAAAAATTAGCAAAATTTTATTTTTAAACAAAGTTTAAACCTCTTGGGTATAAAAAAAATGTATGAATACATGAGTGACCAAATTTTTTTAAATAATGTCGGTTTTAAGTAGATTTTATAATGGTATAATTCATTATTGTATCTACTGTAAATAGCGATTTATTGCTATTAATGTAAGAAAGGAGCTAATTTGACCAAATAACAAAAATAATATAATATGAGATACTTTTTAAAATAAAATTGTACTTGTCTAATGAGGTTTATTAAAACTAAGATTTGATGTTGATAAAAGATAAAAATGGCTTATTTAAACAAATTGAACCAAATTATCAGAAATAAATTAACTTAAATTGAATACTCATAATGTTTAAAATGGTTACTTCATAAGCGTAAAATGTGTCATATGATCTCCATATTTGCTTCCTGCGCGCGCGCCATTCCCCCCGTTTTTTGTGTTATGTTAGACAAGAAGGATCTGAGTTGGCTATGTGCGAGTGAAAGGAACTTAAAGTAAAAAAATCCAACCCTGTCCATCCAACCCAATGGACAAATAATTGGCCCATTTGAATTACCGGGGACTCTAACTGGGCAAAGTTATTTGGAATTTCTTCAAAATGATCTGCCGACTTTATTTGAGAAGGAGTATCCGAGGAGCTGAGGGAATCGCATTGGTTGCAAAATGACGGCTGCCCTGCGCATTATGTTGTGTCTGTTCGGGAATATTTAAATACTATGTACCCGAACAGATGGATCGGGCGTCTAGGGCCAATTTTGTGGCCTCCTCGTTCACCGGACCTAAATCCATTGGATTTCTTTTATTGGGGCTGCCTTAAAGAAGAAGTATACCGTAAGCCGATAAGGTCCTTAGAAGTACGAAGCCGTGTTAGGGCAGCCGCATCAAAAAAAGGTATCGAAGTTACAAGGCTGCTCAGAGGGTCATTTATCCGTAGATTTATGGCTTGATTAGAGTGGGAGGCCAACAATTTGAACATTTAATATAAATAATATGAAATAAAGATTATCAAATATTGTTTTTTATTTAACCTAATTGGACAGTTACAATTTTATTTAAAAAAGTATCTCATATTATATTGTTTTTGTTATTTGGTCAAATTAACTCGTTTCTTACATTAATAGCAATAAATCGCTATTTACAGTAGATACAATAATGAATTATACCATTATAAAATCTACTTAAAACCGACATTATTTAAAAAAATTTGGTCACTCATGTATTCATACATTTTTTTTATACCCAAGAGGTTTAAACTTTGTTTAAAAATAAAATTTTGCTAATTTTTCTAAAGAAATGGTTTTGAATGTTTATTTTTTTTTAAAAGTGCAATAGCTTGTCATACTATTGACTATCTATCTATTAGTATAGTTAGTGTATATTAATAAAACAACAAAAAACCGATGGATTTCCTTCATTTCTGGTCGTAGTGTCCAAGAAAGTAAAATAAACCAAAAAAATTACGACTTTTTAAAAAAAAATACGTACCTCAGGTACTACTTATGTTATATTTTTTTTCGTATTTTTCTCTGAACGGCCATTCGTTCTGCTATAAGACATTTCAAGGTTATCCATTAATTACTGGACACCCTGTATACATGACAACCTCCCTGGCGCGGACGCAGCGGGCGAATAGCCGGCTATGAAACGAGAGGCTGCCGGTCCGATTCCCGCACCGAGCCGCATGTTAGTGTGATCCACAATAATTTGTTTCAGGTCTGGGTGTTGTGAGACCGAAAGTTTCTCGTAGTTTCCAATTCCCACAACACAAGACTCGTATCTTACTGTAGGGTGTGGAGTCAGGACTACGAGTGTGCTGTGTGACTTTTGATCACATTTGGATGTATATATTACTAGCTGTGCCCGCGAACTTCGTTTTGCCATCAAAAAGCTTTCATACAAACTTTCCTCCCCTATTTGGGTCCTTTAGGGGCTGAAATTTAAAGAAAAATATACCCTATGTTTAACCCTGGGTCATCAACTATATTTGTGCCACAATTCATTGAAATCGGTTCATCGGTTTAGATTTTTCATACAAACTTTCATCCCCTTTTTAAACCCTTCAGGGGTTGATTTTTGAAAAACATAGTAGCATATTATGTCTTATTCTGATGTATAAGCTATATTATTGTAAAGTTTCATTAAAATCCATTCAGTAGTTTTTACGTGAAAGATTAACAAACATACATCCATCCATCCATACTTAAACTTTCGCGTTTATAATATTAGTAGGATAGTAGGATAATTTATAATTATAACTTACTTGATTGGGTAGCCATCGTTCAGAATTAGGTAACTATAACGTTTACGGCGCGACACTCACCATATGTTGTGCCATGGTTGTAGTTTTTATTTTTACTTTTTATGTACCTATATGTGTGGTAGGTCCTTCGTATGCGAGGCTGTTGAGGGCGGTACCACCGCTTTGTCTATTTTTCTAGTAACAGTTTTGGTTTTGCTTGTTGGCTCCTTTTCTCCGCTCTTAGCCCGTAAAATGTCGGGCCATTGTGCGTGGTGTGTTATGCTAGTTAGTAGTCTAGCGCGCCTCACTACAATAACAGTAACTCCGAGCAACATTGTGTAAGCACTATTGTATTTCGGTTTAAAGGACATCGAAGCCAGTGAACATAAAGGCAATATGAGACTTGAACATCATATTCGGGTTCGAGCTTTGTACACTATAAATGTGAGTCTGAATGTTAGATCAATCACGCCTAATTACGGCTTGTTACGATCATAGATATAATTAATTGATAGTCTGTGCTATTGTGTCTGTGGTCGTCCCCTTCCTCTTCCGGTTGCCGTACTGAGCGGAACATGTCGACTGTCGTACGTATATATTGTAATACTGTACTTAATCAATAATAAATGATATACAACTACCAAGTGTGTTTCAACCCCACGCATCAACATAACACGGCTGAAAACATTCGGATAAAATTTGGCATACACGTAAACCATGATATGAATTAGAACATAGGCTACTTGTTACCCCAGAAAAGCACATTCACGCGTGCGGAATCGGCGGTGACACCTAGTATAAAAATAAATTCATATTTTAAGTTGGTGTAATAAGTTGTGGTGTGCAAGTTGGTAACATTTCAGTTGACTGGCAGCAGCCCCAGTAACGACTCCAAAGAGACCTTTAAAATTGTTATTTTTCGAAGTCGGTTTTAAGTATCATTAATACTTATTTTTGGTACTAAACAATCACGTATACAAAAATGTACACCTCGCAAAACCCTCATGAATACGGGCGTATGCATCATTCTCTATGCATTACTGAAATGTGGAACAGTAAAATACGAGCGAAATATCTGAGCCGGCCTGAAGTAAATCCTCACGACCTCGCGGGCCACAGCTATTGTTTTCAGACTAAGAGTTGACGGATAGCGTAGAAAGCGGGTGAAGTGACTAGCTTTGGCCAGCCCAAGTTATATTGCGAATATTCTCATACTTTCAGCACTATGGAACCGTAAAACACGCACAACACCCAAGTCATACACATAGTCCTGACCCACACTAGGTTAAACCTGTATTGAACTATAAGGGCACTTGCGAACCCACGACACCCAGACCCGAAACAAATATCACACAAACATTTGTCGATAATAATCATTGTGGTTAAGTATATGCGTAAGTTTTATGCAATGTGTTACAATTGTTACAGATGGCAACATATGCTTGGATTTTGTTGATCTTAGGATATTTTTGTACAGTTAATGGCAATAAATCTATCGATTTAGGTAATTCTATTACGAATGATAATAAAAATAATGAGCCAAACGGAGACCTCAAATCTGCTGCAAGCACGTATTGTAAGTATTGCAAAAGTTCTTATTACGCTGGTTCTTCAGTTACATAAATAAAGATACAAAAATACAGTAGGTATTTATCGTTGAATGCGAGGGTTAGTGTCTGAATACCCCCCATAGGTACATAATTAATTAAAAAAAAAAATATTTATTTCAGATTACGGTTGGACTGATCCTTACATCAACAGCGGGTACGGCGTCACGGGACATGGCATCCTAGACAAGAATGACAATGCATACGGTGCTTACTACCATGGATACAATGGATACGAAGCAAACTCGGCTCATGGATACACAGGCGGATATAGCGGACATGAAGGAAACTCTGCATACGGAGCTGGATATTCACAATATAAAAATAGTTTAGGATATTCACCTCCTGGAAACAATATCGCCCTTACAGGTTATTCCGGCAATGGTGGTTACGGTGGATATGGCGGTAATGGAGGACTAGGATCTTACTTGGGCTATAATAATCCATATTACAATGGCGCCAACCACTTAGGTTACGGTTATTACAAGAAACCCGGTTATAACGGTATTTATAATAGCAGAATTACACCCAGTTTAGTTACGGGTTACAGGGGTTATAGCAGAAAATAATGTGCCATTATTCATTCTTGTTTTAGCCCCCGACCAAAAGAGCGATGTTTTAAGTTTGACCCCTGAGGGCTATTCTATAAAACAAGCAACGAAGTATGAAAACGTAGACTTAATGTATCCGCTAGAATAACCATCGCAATAATATTTCTAATATAAAATATTGTGACTAAAATAAAAAAGTCGTTAAAAACATGTTTATAAAGAGGAATGTTTTATTGTTGAAATGTGTTATGTTGGAATTTTTATGTTTTTTATTAATTCTTTATTATCACTTGAAACAAAAGTATTCTAGGAAAAATAAATAGGAAAAAAAATATTTTCACAAACGTTTTACTTACAAATTAATCATTGTGATAGTATGTAATATAAATCAAAAATATTATTATTGTAATGGCTATTCTATACCTAATGCACTCTATGTAAGTTCCCAACATCATTGCTTCGTTTCAGATTTTTAGAATAGGCGCCCTGTATATCAGTGGCACATAGGACCCCGACTGTAACGAATGGATCGATTTGAATGCGTTATTATTTGAAAGCTACTAGTGTAATCGGAATGGATCTCTTTCTATGTATGAATAAATTATTATCAGCCGATTAAAAATTACACACGTTATCCTCCTTGTTAACATCAGGGTTTAACAGTTGCTATATTTTATGTTTCGTTAAATAACCAAAGTACTTCCAAAGTTTAAAGTTATTGTTATGCACTTGACTAATCCCACAGAAGCATAATAAATATATTAGTAAAAAATATAATGTTTGTTTTAATATTTTATTACTAACAAAATTACAGACACGTTATCTTAAAACCGTTCATGCTATTACATAATATTCAAAATCGCTTATGTTATTCTACAATAGAACAAATAAGTTTAAAATATAAGGTCATTCAAACTAGTTATTAAATTCATCGAAGTTAGGTGGACGTCTTTATCGCATATTAATCAGAACCTGAAGCACTTGTCTGTTTTTTCATCGATTTCAACGCTCTTTCGCGTAATTTCTTTTCCAAGTCTTCATTGTTCACCTTTCCTTCCTCGTCTTCCTCTTCGACTTCCTCACTATCGGAGGAGTCATCCTTCTTCTTGGATGACTTCTTATGTTTCTTATGCTTTTTGTGTTTTTTAGAATGTTTCTTATGCTTCTTAGCTTTCTTTGACTTTTTAGGTTCATCACTATCAGAATCAGATTCAGAATCAGTAACCTTCTTTCTGGCTTTCTTTTTGGACACCTGATCACTTTCTGAAGAAGACTCTTCCTTTTCTCGCTTTTTAGCTTTCTTCTCATTGTCATCTCGGGATTTCACTTTTACTTCTTCAGCGTGTTTTGTTTTAGAAGCTTTCTCTTCTACTTTTCTAGATTTTCCTAAATCTGGTGACAAAGGTTTTTCTTTAGACGGTTCTAGTTTCTTGCCACGTCTAACTTCTTTTTCGGAACTAGACGAATCACGCTTTATAGTTTTCTTTTTAGTAGATTTTTCATCACTTTCAGAACTTTCACCATGTGATTCTTCAGAATTATCCACTTTCTTTAATTTGGCTCCTTTAGTATCAGGCTTCTCTGTCTTTGTTCTTTCACTGCTAACATCTTTAACACGCTTTTTGGACCTTTTGTCGATATCAGACTCTTCTGGAATGTTCTTTTGTTTGGATTTCGAACTTTTATGTTTAACTTCTTCTTCTGAACTTGAATCTGAACTAGATGAACGTGTTCTTTTCTTTCTAGATTTCTTTGCCAACTTCTTTTTAGCATTCTTTTTATTTTTCTTTTTTCTGTCTTCCTCTGAGTCACTTGAAGACGAATCATCTGAGTCACTGTCACTTGACGAACTTTCTTTCTTAGGTTTCTTTCCTCGCTTTGAGGTTGCTTTATCTTTACGCTTTATTTTTGCTTTGCTCTTTGATTTCGACACCGCTTCACTGCTTTCACTGTCTGATTCCGATTGGTGAGTTTTTCGCTTACCCTTTTTATTCTCTTTTGCTTTAGCTTCTTCATCATTGTGATCTCTCTCTGATATATCATCACCAGATCTATCAGATTTTTTATTACTCTCAATCTCATGTTTTCTTAAAAATGGAGATGGTGTACGAGATAAACTCTTGGAATACTCGCGCAATGTAGGAATAGGTATAATATCTTCTTTATCTTCTTGATCTGATAATTGATTTTGTTTGGGTTGGCTATCAGTTACCATTGGTTTATCATTTGCCACTGAAGATTCTCGACTGGTGCTAGATATGACGCGTTCCTTGGATTGTTCTCGAGGAAGAGATACACGTTCAGTGGACTTCTTTCGGGACTTTTCTAAATTTTCTAGAAAAATGAAAATACATAATATAATTAATTTTGATAATATTTATATATTTAGAAAATGTTATACTTTGTGTACTCACTAACTCACAACTCTTAGAGAGTACTAAACTTGGAGTCAATGAGTACGCGCATGCTCGGCAATAGAAAGCACGCCCGCGTACCGCTTGCGTGCGGTCGTTGACCCCCAGCATCAGCTGTTTTTTTTTTTTGTTAGATTTACATAACGTAATTTAAAACATATGAGTGTAATTATTATTTAAAAATTCAATTAATTTATCTACCCAAACAAAACTGGGCGCGATTTTTTTAGTTGTGTTATGTCACCCTGTATACCATCTGTCCTCGTTTTCAGAAATGTTTTCCTTACACCCTAATTCAATACAATTTAAAGTGTGAATATGACAACCTCAACAAAGTGTTACAAGGTAACACACAGACGCATCAACAATACATAAAGATTAAATTGTTTACCCTTTCTAGGAATCGAGACGGACTTCTCTAACCGCTCCTTGATAAGTTCGGTCGACCTTCTATCACGTGATTTCCTTTCACGAGACTTCCTTTCCCTGCGGAAAATAAGTCATTGATGATTTACCAATAATATTCAGTATTACTAACACTATGTTTTAAATTTATTGTATAATAAAATAAATATATAAGGTACCTAGACCTCTCCTTCGTGCGGCGATCCCTGGAGCGTCGTTCCCGTGAGCGTCGATCGCGCGAGCGTCGGTCCGAGCGACGACGGGACCGCGACCGTCTGCGAGAACGCGACCGGCGGCGATCACGGGATCTGAATAACATATTATGTTTTTAGAGTTCCTAACCTCATGGAATACGGAATGACTAAAGGATCAGTTTAATTTCTGTCTGTCTGTGTGTCAAGTTAATTTGTCGCAGTCACAGCTTAAGGTGATATGTTAATATGGACAGTACTAGTAGTTATTGTAAAAACTCCATGTAGTGCAATAAACAGATATTACCTTTCAAAGTGTAATTTAGCAAACGTTTTGTTAAAATCACAAATAACGGATAATATACTACATCGCGTGCCGACATTTAACGTTCCTTTTAACACAACTAATACGCTCTGTCAACTCTATCTGGTTTGCACATGACAAAGTCATCGTTTGAACATGACAGTAAAAATAGGAAGACTTAGTTTCCATTGATTGTAGTACTTACGTCTATCGTCCGTGACCAAAACCTACTTCATAAAAATGGGTATCTTGAAATTTGGCACGAAGGGAGGTCTCATGGCACAAGTAAAAAAAAAAGCTAAATCTCTAAAACATACTACTAATTATATGATGTGCAAACATGCAGAGGTATTGACCCCACAAGGAGCATAAATCTTGCTCGCACTTGACCGTTTATTCGGGGTTCCATAACTTAAAACGAATAATCGATAATCTTAGTCAATGCAATCAAAAAATATGGTCTCACTCATCAAAACCTACTTACGCATCAAAAGCTATAGGATACTTTTCGTTGGCCTACAATCTTTGGTTTAAAAAAAGAAAAAGAAATCAAGGATTATTCAATTATTAGGATCATAAAAAGAACCAGTGTTTAAGAAAACTTCAAATAATATTGTTATTTAAAGTAACAGATATTAGAACGTCTATTGAACTATTTTCACCTGTCTCTTGTGCGCCTTCGCGAACGAGATCGTGTTTTTCGACGCCTCTCAAGCGATCGCCGGCGTTCACGTGATCTAAAATTATTATGACAAATTAGAAATAATTGCTTGATGGATGTTATAATTTACATCATATTTTAATAATAACCACACGACTATTCTCTATTTCAGACAAGAAAGTGCGGCTGACACATCCATAGAACGTAACGATATTGTTTCGAAATAATACTTCCAGGTAGCACAAATAGGAAAATTACTCATACTTATACAGGGTTAATTTTAAAACACCAGCAACCTCGCAGGACCAGATAGCTGACCCCATACGGAACAACTTTTGTTCTACGAGTTTGTATATAACTCAATATATTAAAAAAAAATGATTTTACAAGTTTTTGTTGTGTCGTATTTTTCTTCGTAGCGTTCGGCGTGCGCGCGCGACTCAAAGGCGCCGCTCAGCTGGCTCGGGCGATGACCTTCAACGCTAGCCCGGTTCCCCACGCTTCGCGTGTTTGCTTACGTAATCTGCGATGCGTGTAGGTAACATTCAAGACGGAAATTAAATGAATACTTATTTTTGTATGAAAATAAAATCTAACAAATTATCAAAAGTCGTAGAACAAAAGTAGTAGCTTATAACCTTAGGTATCTACCCCTGCGAGGTTGCTGGTGTTTTAAAAATAACCCTGTAGAACTAAAAAATAAAATGAAGTTTGAGGAACACCTGTTTTGTTTTTAAGAAAATTTCGCAAAGTATTCTTCAGACGAATGTTAGTATGTAACGGAAACTTTGAACATGATTTTGACCTCCTACAAAACGTCGGATTAAATCGACATTTAGCATACTTATGAAGGACCGATGAAAGGAGTCAAATATATTTCCCATAATAATAAAATGAAATTTGCTATCATGCTAATTTCGTATTCTGGTGTTTTAAATTTCGCTATACAAATATCGACGTGTAACTTTATTTAAAAACTAAATATCTACAAGTTTACAAATCGATTCTGATTCTATAGCTTACAAAACTCGATTATCACATTTTCAGTTTACAACCGAATCTTTCGAAATCTAAAAGTAGGCGGAAGTAGCAGCCGCACCATCCTATCTGAACAATATAATAATCTGTCGCCAATCACCGCCTACTAAGATCAGACTAAAACAAAGGTTAACAGCAATAATATGATTTTAAAAAGACAAGTTGACTATACCTCTCCCTTCTTTCTCTTTCACGCCGTCGCCGTTCTCTCTCGCGTTCCCTCTCCCTTTCTCTCTCACGTTCCCGTTCTCGTTCCCGACGATCCAGCGACCTTCTGCGACTGCTGCGGCGACGAGACTTACTTCTGTTATAAAAAATATATATTTAATACAAAAATATATTAGGTTTTTTTTGTATTGTTGGGAAATCATAAATTACATTACCTCTCCCTGCGAGAACTGCGTCTCGGGCTTATGCTAGTAGAAGAGTCACGGTTCGAACGATATTGACGTTTCTTATGAGATGACCTCTTCTTAATGCTCCCTCCTAAAACAGCAAAAGTGTGTCGTTCCCATAACTTCATATCTATTTCATTGTCAATTTTTATGACTTTTATAGCCTTAAGGTTAAAATAAATGTGGCATAGCTATGAGCAATATTATATTACTTTTTTTTAAATCATTTATAACAGAATAGCCAGCCTAAGAAGACAATAAAAAAAGCTCAAGATTTTGTTTGTTGATGACTAGTTACTGGTTGTTAATCAACTGGCATAAATTTACAACTATGCAATATTAAAAAGACGTATTTCTATCACCAGTAATTTGGATTAACAGTATGTATCACAATAGATGATTATATTAATTCAAACATGTAAATGATATGATTTTAAAATAATGTGCTAGAACCTAAAAATATACTACTGATAGCCTCCGTGGCGCAGCGGGCGAGTAGCCGGCTATGAAGCGAGAGGCCACGGGTTCCATCCCCACAACGAGACAAATGTTTGTGTGATCCACATTTATTTGTTTCGGGGTCTGGGTGTTGTGAGACCGAAAGTCTCTCGTAGTTCCTGATACCCAAGACACAAGACTCGTATCTTACTGTGGGGTCAGGACTATGTATGAGACTGTTGGGTGTATTTATTTATTTATACTTTTAATAGCGAACATACGTGACGACGCCGATGTCGAGCGCCTCTCACTTGAAGAACGACGGTTTTTCTCGGCTGGTTTTTCCTCGGCAGCCTTTTCGCCTGTTGGTCTATAAAAACATTTTATTTTAGTTATTCTGCTTATTCTACTGCTACATACAATATATAGTATGAACATGAATAAAACTATTCACTATCACAAAATATAATGTACTCACTTTGCAGGTGATACCGATCTGGACTTACAACCCTCTGGTTCTTCAGGTTTGTCATCCTTTGTAGAAGTCTCCTTTACTTGTTCCTTGACCTCATCATCAGTGGTACTGATGTTAACATCAGCCTTTACTTCAGGTTCTTCTTTCTTCTCTGGTGATTTACCATTCTCTGTAAAATTAAATTTATATATTATTATAAAAAAGTTAACATTAAAGAATTTATTCATTTTATAAAGCAGTTATTATTTAATTCAATAAATGTTAACCTTTCGGCTCCGACGTCTTGACCTCGTCGACTTGTGAAGTTTTCTGCGGGCTGCTCTTGTCTCTGCTTCGCCTCCTCGAACGCCGTGGACTACCACCGTTGCGATGTCTGGCAAAAACATTCTTATTATTAAAATTTTGCTAATAATTAACTGATGATTTGAGTGCAAGAACTGCTTAAGCAACATTTAATTGACAATAACTTTAATGGATTAACCTCTATCCAAAAATAGATTTTATGTGAAAGGGCTCTTATCTGAATATATGTAAATAACGAGGGAAGAGTATTTAATGACAACGCTATTCAAACTCACTTCCTGTCTCCCGAACGGTCGCGTGTTCGTGACCGCGACCGACGACGCTCTCGCGACCTGCGACGCGACCGCGACCGCGATCGGCTTCGCCGACGATCCTTGTCCTTGTCTTTATCCTTTTGCTGCTCTTCCTGTGTAATCAATTACCAAAATTTCAATTTATTATGATTAACAATTGGCGTATGAACTCACAATATCGAAAATAGAAAAATAACCAACCATTCTCTTTTTAATTTCTTCTTTCTTTTGCTGAGTAAACGACTCGGGTATGCCGGTCTCGCTTGCCTGCGCGCTCAGCAGCAGTTCCCACAGCTCGCCCATGAAGAGACGTGCGTTCTTCCCATTCAAGAATCCAGTAAGATTGATCTGCATTTTCTTTGGACAAGGGAACTAGGAGCCGAGTAAACGGGATCGGGAAAGAAAAAACTCGACATTACAAATCATCATCAGCCCAAACACAATATACCCTATCCAAATATGATGGCCAAGCTTTTGGGTATAAAAAATATTTGTCCTTTTTAAGATCGTAACCAATCATTACTGGGAAATTATTTTTTCCATTAGAAAATTAAATTTGACGAGAAAAACGAAACCAAATTAAAAGTCGTTAAGAGCACCAATTATTCAATTAACATGATGAAGTTCGACAGAAGTGGTTCAGATATGACTCAGATAAGGAAGCGACAACTACATTGATAGCAGTGATCATTAGTGTTGATGTGAATAGATGCAGGTCTGGCAGCTCGGCGCGGAGAGACGCGGAGCCGCGACACGACGCCGCGACGCGCGACGGCTGCTACGGAGCTCGGCTCACACTGCAGCGGCAGAAGAACGCGCAACCAACGTTTTCTCTCTTCTTTCTTCTATGACTTGCATCTGTAAGGGTTTTGTGAACACATCCACATTATGCTGAACCCAAGTCCTAACGAAAAAAAACTTCCTTACCCTGAGTCAGATCACTCTCTTAACGACTTCGATAATGTCAATGCGAAAAGTGAAATTCATTTCCTTCTTGTATAGGCACATAGGAAGGCGCTCCTCATTTTAATACTGAGTTAGCATGTTAATTATTTAATTTTCCCCGTAAATACCGATTGATATGCTAAGAGCCTCCAAAAGAGCGAAGCCAGCAGGCGGCGGCGGGACGCGGGCGGCGGCGGGCTGAGGCGGCTTCGACGGCGCGCTAACCGGTGGGGACCATAAAAATATCCATACGCAATCAATTACATATTACATCATACTTCAATTGCAGTTTCTTGCGCTCAATCATTTAAGTTGCTAACTACTTCTTTAAGAACATATAAAATTAATAAGTAATTTTCTACAGATTGACTAAAGAAACTGCAATGATTACATTTTGGTATTACATATAATAACATAGTATAACAGAGTATAGAAAGTAGTTTTTAGTCACCTTCTCCTCAAGTTGATTGGTGACATATTCAATGACCACATCATCTTCCATCTTGAGGATTTCTGTTATCTTCTGGGTGATCCATGGCTTCAGGACATCAAGCTTCACTTTGGACATGTCCACCTATACAACAAATTTCATTAATTTCCATAATGTTGGTGTTTTTCTAATCTTGACAGTAACTCACACTATAACTGATGATTAATACATTATGGTACAAGTATAAAGCCAACCCTAGAGATATGTGCTTTAAATTGTTATCACACAAGCAAAGCTACAGACAAAGTTAGTATGATTAAAAATTCGCTTGCTTTTAAGTATTTAGTTTATTTTTACACTAAAAACATATTCAACAGCCTCTGTCGCACAGCATGTGACTACCTGGCTGCAAAACAAAAGGCCACAGTTTCGATCCCTGTACCGAGAGGAATGTTTGTGTGATCCACAAACATTTCTTTCAGGTCTGCATGTTATCCAAAGTCTCAGGTAGTTCCTAATATCCACAACATAAGACTCATAACTTACTTTGGTGTCAGGATTATGTGTGTGACTGTTGGGTGTATTTGTCTACTTATTTATTTAAATGCACACAAACAATATAACAAAGTTACACATAAGCATTACAACCATTTCCAATCCCAAGTTCAAATAAAAATTTAATAATTATAATTGATTTTGCTAAACTGATGAGTTTGATCATTTTGATTTTTTTTCAAATCATAGTGATACATTTTCCATGTACAATTTTGCCAAAAAAATACTTTAAATCAATGAAATTAGCAAAATAAAATTAATAACTCAATTTCAACTTGGGTTAAAACATTTTTGCATAATTTGGTATGTCATTCATAAGTTATATATACCTGTTGAGTCAAACAATCTCCAAACTTCATCTGCTTCATAAGCTTCTTCTCCTTGTCACTGAAGCGTGTATCTTGCTCAGTACTGGTCCCCTGTAATATGTATTAGTGTTAGGAAAAATATTTTTTTACATAGATAACAGTTAAAATAGTCTATATAACATACACATGTCAATAATGTAAATAAATAATGTTAATGTGTTTTGAAACCAAGCAGGCCCATTTTTACTGTGTAGACAGATATTGCCAAAGAAATGTGCATACATAATATCACTATATTGTGCATTGGCACCTTGCACTTACTCATGGCACTGTGAGGGTATACACATACAAAATCAATATAATATCCATGGTCCTATTTAATACTCAACATTAGCGAAATCATCAAAAATTGATGGAGTCATAATCTAAATTGAACACTTTTTTCTAATTATTTGGTAACAGGCAAAACATTTGGATCCATTGAAACAAGGTGGCTGAATGTTTATCCAGTCATAAAAATAATAAGCTGTAGGAAGATTTACTGGGGGGAGTTAGTGCACCACCCCTGTTCAGCGAGCTTCGCACACCATGTCTAAATGTACGGTACCTACAAATCAGGCTACCATAAAATATGTAGGTATATATTGTTCCTTACAATTTGAAGATAACTCTGCTGGAAATCTAAATAAATAAATCAAACAAAAACTGAAACGGGTAGGTATAGATATGAAATGTAATCTAACATGTACGAAAGGAAACGCACCGGCATTCGCCTGTCAGCCTGTATGACTGCGCTTTTCTTGACAATGGCTATTGTACTAAGATGCTTCATAATTTACAGAAACCCAACAGTAGTACATCAATGGAAGAAGATTTATATATCAAGTTTATTGTTAGAACGAAAATTACCCGGTAGACCACCAATTCTAATAGATAATAATTATGTATACATACATAACCAACAACGATGAAACTGGATATAAACCATACATACACGTTATTAGACACATAAAATTAAAATCCACATAAAACAGATCTTACCGTGTACATCATCATCTTGGTTTTGTAGAAAAATCAATACCTCACAATGGCAAAGCTAGGGAGACCCCTGGCTTGCATGCGTGAGGACGCCAAAGGTAAAAAGTTACAATACTCACTATGAGTCTAAATTATACCACCTTTAACAAGAGAATAATACCACTATCTTTGAAAAACAATGAAGTAACATCTTTAATGATACTAGAAAACCTTTATTCACAATTTAAATGGTTAGAATCGAAATGTGATCCACCGCCATGTTGGAATTTCAAATTAATTTTCTACCAAAATGGCGGCACAGTAGAGATGTTTGATGACCATCGATGTTAACAGGCAAGACATCGATATTGTAATATCGATAAATATTTTTTTGGCTCTTTCCTTTTGGACAATTTTACTAACTTCAAGCGAGCCAAATACACGTTTTAAACTGATGAGTTTAACCAATGAGATGCGAAATACCCGTGTAATGCAGTGGAAAAATCTAAAACAAACATTAAAAATATTATGACAACTGACTAATCAAGTTCTGAATAGTTCTCTAAGTCTTTCTGGAGTTTTGGTGTTATTTCCTTCAGTACGATAGTCCTAAACGACTTTCTTTAAGCAAATTCACCCACAATCTCGACAAATACCCTCTACTAATTGCACCTCGGAATTTTTATACAGCAGAGTTCGGCAAGCAAGCAAGTAGGTCACCTGATGATAATTGATCTCTACTGCCCACGAACATCTACAATAGTCAATACCATAAAACAGTATAGTATTAATATAGTATCTAGGACACGTTGCCATGCTTTTGGAGGAACGATTTTTAAAGGATTGGAGAGAAGAGGGGGGGGGGGGCTATTTGGGTCTCTGGATATTTTATAAGTGGTAGAGTTATTGCAATGTATGTTATGAAAAAGAGACCTTTGTCTATACTTGAAAAATTAAAAAGTTATCATTAAAACCTGTTTCCCGCGCAAAAAGTTGTTTGAATTATCACTCTTAATATATAAATATATATTAATTGGCGACGAGTACCTACGTGTGTACTAAAAGCGATAATAATGTCTAATTTCATTGGAAATTTGAACACCTTCGATTACAAGGAACAGGAATGGCATATATTTTTTGGCAAACTCAAAAATTATATCAAATTAAATGGTATCGTGACTGAAAAATGGTGTGCTGTTCTTTTAACTCATCTGTCGGACGAGTCGTACAGACTAGTACAAAACCTTGTACATCCTCAGAAAGTCGAAGAAGTATCATGGGACAAACTGGTAGAAATACTCGAGGGCCATTTTCAACCTAAGCGATCAACGTTTGCTGACAGAGCAAAATTTTACGATGCTTGTAGAAACGATGGTGAGAGTCTTGAAGGTTGGGCGGCGCGTTTACGCGGACTCGCTGTATATTGCGACTTCGGTACGGAGTTGGACACGCTTTTGCGGGATAAGTTTATTCTGGGCCTAAAGGTGGGACCAGAAAGAAATCGTTTATTTGAACAAGACCTCAAATCGTTAACGCTGTCTAAAGCGTTGGAGATAGCTCAACAAGTTGCATGTGCCCGCGCAGCGCGTTCTTCCGTCGGCGCCACCGCCGGGGAGCAGCCCATTAAGCAGGAGCCCGTATTTAGAGTCAGCGAGCGCCGAGTACAGATGGGGCCGGTGCAGGCGACCACGGCGGCGGGACTTCGTTGTTTTGTGTGCGGTCTGAAGAATCATCTCGCAGATAAGTGCCGTTTTAGAGAGTATCGGTGTATTAGTTGTGGCGAAAAAGGGCACCTTAAGAAAATGTGCAAAATTAAAAGGGGAAATAGAATGCCTTTAAACAACGTAGTCATTGAAGGCGACGACAAACATGTATGTAAAGAATGTGATTTATTCAACATGAGGTATGTAAACTACGAACCTTTAAAAATTAACATAAATATAGACAATGTAAGAATTCCAATGGAACTTGATTGTGGTGCCGGACGTAGTGTTATGTCTGAGAAATTTTATTTGCAACATTTTAAACACTTTAAGTTATTAAGAACCGACATTATCTTTTGTCTTTATACTAAGCACAAAGTCACGCCCTTGGGGCATTTTGCTTGTGAGGTTGAGTACAATAATTTGAAACGAAATGTTAAATTTTATGTTATTAAAGATGGTGGACCTCCATTGCTAGGGCGTGATTTTATGGTACAATTTAATATGAGTCTAGTTTGTGTATCTGATAATAATAGCTTAAATATTGAGTCTAAACGTAATGAGGTGCAGCAGATTCTCAACGAATTCCCAGCAATTTGGAAAGATGAACTCGGGTGTTTTAATAAATTTGAAGTACATTTACACTTAAAGGAAAACGCTGTACCTAAATTTTTTAAAGCGCGTTCTATACCTTTTGCCCTTAAAGAAAAAGTCGAGGAGGAGTTAGATAGACTTGTTAAATTAGGTATTTTGGTTCCAGTACAGTTTTCTGAGTACGCAACCCCTATTGTTCCCGTCTTGAAAGAAAATGGAAAGATTAAGATAGCAGGGGATTTTTCTTGTACGTTAAACAAAGTTTTAAAAATTGACAAATATCCTTTACCTCATATACAGGAGGTATTTGCAAAAATTTGAGGCGGGCAACATTACTCTAAGCTGGACTTAAGTAATGCTTATAATCAGTTTTGTCTATCTAAATCCTCGCAAGATCTTACAACTATAAATACTCCTAAGGGTCTTTTTAAATATACGCGCCTCGTATATGGACTTGCTAATGCTCCGGCTATATTCCAACGAGCTATCGAAACTTTAGTTGCGGGTATAGATGGCGTTTCTTGTTGGTATGATGATATATGTCTTACAGCTCCTAATCGCACTCTACATTTAGCTAGGCTTCGAGAGTTATTAGGCCGGTTGAGCGAAGCAGGATTGAGGCTTCAAAAAGAGAAGTGTGCCTTCTTCCAAGAGAGCGTGACTTATTTAGGATACGTCATAGATAAAAACGGTCTTAAGACTTGCCCTAAAAAAGTAGAAGCTATTTTAAACGCCCCTACTTCCACCAACGTAGTCGAATTAAGGAGATTTCTCGGCGTAATCAATTACTATAGAAATTTCGTTCCTAACGCGTCATCATTGTTAAGTCCTCTCCACGAATTATTAAAGCAGGGTGAAGAATGGCATTGGGAGGATCGGCATAATCGCTCACTTGATGCAATACGTCGCGAACTCGCTTCGGACCGCGTGTTAACTCACTTTGATCCTGAGGCACCACTCTTACTAACAGTGGATGCAGGACCCTTCGGGTTAGGCGCGGTGCTATCTCATTTAACTCCTGAAGGCGTTGAAAGACCCATTGCATTTAGCTCACGTTCATTGAATTCTAGTGAAAAGAATTACAGCCAAATCCAAAAAGAGGCTACTGCGATTATTTTCGGTGTCAAACATTTCCATCAATATCTATACAGATGCCAAAAACCTTTTATTTTAAGAACAGATCATAGACCTCTTCTATCAATATTTGGTAAGAAAAATGGTATATCTATAACCGCCGCTCTTCGTCTTCAGAGATATGCGATAATTCTTTCAGCCTATAATTATACTGTGGAGTATATAAGTAATAAAAATAATTTAGTTGCAGATTTTTTCTCTCGGGCCCCATTACCTCTTACCGTAAGCGAATCACAGGATTATAATAATTATTATTTTGATGAGACTCCTATTCCTCTTTCATTTATGAATGCCACTACAGAGCCTGTATCATTTGTACAGATTAAGCGCGCTACGGTAGACGATAAGATTTTACCTCAGATCAAATATGAACAAGATACGGCCATAGCGTAGCCTGTGGTGAGACAGAGAGACCCAGCGCTTGTGTTGTCAGAATGTAAAAAAAAATCCATAATGATTTGATTTTTTTATTATATTTTAGTGAAGATTCTTAAAAGTAAAATAAAATACTATTAAAGGCTATTTATAGTATATTGCCCTATATCCTTATTTACACATTATTTTATATGCAACATTAATTAAAATATTAAAATAATTAAAAAAATCGCGTGTACCCTACGAATAGTGTGAATATCCTATTATTCATAATACCAATTAGTGTTATTAAAATTACGGGATAGTGAATTAAATGTTAGGTTTCACTTAATTTTTGTAATAAAAAGATGTGAATGGTTAATTTATTTATTAACACAAATTATGATACACGGGCTAATAACTTTCTAAGGTGTGGTCAAATTGAAGCAAATATAATTACTAGTGTACGATATAAGTATTTCAATTGTAGTACCAAATCATGTGAATGCATTGCTAGGACATAAATAGAGCATTTTCTTTTTCCTCTAATGAGTAACATGTCGGCATTAACGTGATATTATATGATGTCTAGTTTTTAATGACATCCGGAAGCGAAGCTCCTGTTGTGCTCTTTTGCGACCCTCGGTGTTAGAGAGAGTAATAGCGCGTCGTTTTGCTAACACGTCCCTTCATTGACCTTTAAATTTAACTAATTTTGTATGAAAATTTCTGATACGTTCTATCTTTTGCGAAATCAATTTTTAATTTTATTTTTTGGTGACTTGCATACTCCTTGAAAAATGCAGGTAACACATCTTAGCATTTTTAGTTGGTATCCAATTGATTCCACCGGTCGCTTGGATCCACCGATTTCTCTGTGATGGATCTTTAGGAAACCTGCAAATAAGACAAAACGGAAGATAAATTTCACTTCTTTCAGGAAATAAGTATTGAGTATTATATAACATATTATAAAAATGTATTATCTACTTTAATAATAATTTATCGGCATTTAGCTTTAGTAACCGGCAACACTATTTTTAGGTTATAAAGTTAGATTTATGCATTAAAATAAGATTTTCGTAACAATTTTACCAAAATCTTGTGAAAATACTCGCCAATACAACAATCTGAAACTATTTTAATTCCCAGAAACAGATTTTATAAGGTACTTACATGTGAAATGTGACACCAGGATTTTTTCGCTCGCTACGGCTTTTACACTCAAAAAAACTACACCCAACCATCATTAGAATACGATTTGATTACTATTTTAATACATACACTAATAATAATCGCTATAAACACCTTAAAAACGCCAGGAAGTCCAGAAAACAATCACGCTATGGTTTGTTTGGCAAACTTCGAACCGTGACAAACACAAGATTATAGGCTACGCTGAAAGTGACAGCAATATTATATAGGTATCTTTGTCTAACACGTTCAATTACTTATATAACTATCTCGTTTTGCAGGGAAATCATTCTGTGATGGTCCTATCTATGGAATAGATAATCTAAGGATTTTACAAACCGTCATGAAGTATATGAGTCGTGGTTGGCCGCGTAAAATTATGTGTCAAAGTGTTAAGCCTTACTTTGTGGCGTTTCCGAACGTCGTGTAGCGTTTCCGAACGCCTCTATAATGTCTATGACATAAGTCTGTCATTGTCTGTGTCACGGGGATGAAGTAGCAAAATTAAGCGTTGTGAAAACTAGTGTAAATGTAAAGTGTATTACAACTGTATATCAAACCGTGCAAATATAACTCTGTACCAAGCAACGAGTGTCATTTATTTAATAATCAATTGAACACGACCGAAACAACAGCGTGGGATTCAGGGCTCGGTCAAATCATCGCCCTACGCATCCCCGCATCTGGTGACCACCGACGCTCGAAAACTGCCGCGGCGACAACTTTCACCCAGCATCAGCTTAATCAAGACCATCCGCAAGTTAATCGCCTGCCTGGTCCTGCAGCTACGACGCTGAGCCAGACTCAACATTGACGCCGCGACATACGCAATTCTCCATTATAACAGCATTGATGACCATAGTTATAGGATAGAAGGCATATACAAGTTGGTACAGCAACATCGTCGAGCGAAAAAGTGCATATTTTTCATACATTTTGAAAACAAATTCCAAAGACCAAAGTCGCGGAATCCGGATTTCACCGGCCATTTCCGTGACGTCATCGGCGTGGGTTACGCAGCGCCACCTGCAATTCGCCAGAGGAATTAACGACACTCGATTGACCGCTGCTGTCATCTGTCAACCCAGCTGTCAACGTACGTCGTTCCAGTTCACGCAAGTACTGCTCGTCTTTGTTTTTGCACGTCATTATTTTAATTAAAACAGTGTTATTTACAGACTAATCAAGGGTTACTTTTAATGGTATTTAACAACATTCTGTATATTGCTATTGAAGTGCCACATAACGTTTGTTAACATTGTTACTTTAAATAACCTTGTTTGTTTACAATATTTACACTCTACTTTATTTATTCCTCCATACCAAGTAACTGATAACATCTAGCTGGACTAACTGTAATATCAATCCTTATTGCTGAAATTCATCCAACTTATATCATTGTTTTGGTTATGCATATATAAAATGTTTGTTTACATTAATGCACCTGAATAAGTTTTGGTTACCATTGTAGGCCAGTTACAAATTATTTTACTATTATTGTGTGTGTTCTATATCCAATTTATACTATTTTATATTATTGATCTTGTGTGTATTTACCTGTAATATTTTTGTTTGTTTGGTGTGCCGCTCCACTTACCCACAGCTTAGGATTACAAAACATTACTAAACTGCTAATTTTGGTTTGTTGTATGTGTGTGGTATCTGTTGGTTTTCACTTCCTTTTAACACTAACCTGCTTACTCACCCAATTTCATTCGCTATGACTGAGGAACTACAAGCTCGCCTCTGTGCTTTGGAAGCTGAAAATGCTAACCTACGTGCCCTGCAAGTACGACCTAAACCTGAACCTAATACTGCATCAGTATGCCGACTTGCTATAAAATTGCCACCATTTTGGCAAGATAGGGTAACAGTTTGGTTTGCTCAGGCGGAGGCACAGTTTTTACTTGCAGGTATCACCACAGATGAGACTAAGTACAGTCACATTCTCAGCAAAATTGACCATCAAACTGCTGGGGAGATTGAGGACATTGTTGCTAATCCCCCGCCTCAGGGAAAATATGAAAAACTAAAAAACACACTTATCAAACGATTTTCTTCATCCGAAGAACAAAGATTAAGGAAACTCCTAAGTGAGGAGGAACTTGGTGATAAGAAACCATCACAATTTCTCCGTCATCTAAGATCTATTGCAGGGACTACACTTACTGATGACAACATTCTTCGTCAATTATGGCTACGTCGCTTACCTCAGCATGTTCAAGGCATCCTTGCCGCCCAGGCTGACCTGAGTTTAGAAAAGATATCTGATATTGCTGACAAGATTGTTGAGGCACAACCAGCTACCGCAAATATCTGTTCCGCTGCTGCCACACCTTCCCTGACCACCTTGATGGTGCATATTGAAGACCTACGGAAGCAAGTTGCCGCTCTATCTTCTATGCATACTGGTCGCTCTAGATCCTGGGACAGCTCCTCGCCTAGAGGTAGGCAATCTTCTCACAGTACCACTTCCAACACCCTCTCTAGGTGTTGGTACCATAAGAAGTTTGGTGCAAAAGCCAGCAAGTGCATTACCCCTTGCAACTGGAAGTCGGAAAACTCCCCGAGCAATCAGTAGCGGCGGCGACCGATTGCGACACCACTCAACTCAATGGCCGCCTACTCTTCGTCACAGACCGTGTTAGTAAGCGACAATTTCTTGTCGACACCGGGTCTGACTTATGTTGCTACCCTCGCCGCTGGCTTGCAGGTCAGAGAAAACCTACTGATTATGAGCTCAGCGCCGCTAACGGGAGCAGCATAAAAACCTACGGCACCATCAACTTATCACTGAATCTTGGTCTCCGCAGGAAGTTTATTTGGCAGTTCGTCGTTGCTGATGTTACCACCGCTATCCTTGGCTCGGATTTCCTATCCTATTACCATCTTTTGCCTGATTGTCGCAACAAGAAAATAGTTGATGGTAGCACTAACCTCTCAGCATCTGCCTCTCCCACAACTTCGGACCAACCCAGTGTCAAAGCCGTTGTTTCAGAGAATTCCGTTTTTGCACAGGTGCTTGCGGAGTTCCCTGACATTAGTCGCCCGCCAGGCCTGCCCAGGACCGTCAAACATAATACCGTCCACTATATCAAAACAACGGACGGACCTCCGATTTCGTGTCATCCTCGTCGTTTGGCTCCGCAGAAGCTAATCTCAGCAAAAAAGGAATTTGACGATATGGTCCAATCAGGCATCGCACGACCATCTAAGAGCGCTTGGTCGTCTCCCTTACACATGGCCATTAAAAAAGACAATACCTGGCGTCCCTGTGGCGACTATAGGTCATTGAACGCCAGAACCATACCGGACCGTTACCCAGTCCGACACATTAACGACTTTGCTCACAATCTTGCAGGTGCTAAGATATTTAGCACTCTCGATTTGGTCAAAGCCTACCATCAGATCCCCGTAGCTGAAGAGGACGTCTCGAAGACCGCCATCGTTACTCCGTTTGGCCTCTTCGAATTTCCTTTCATGACCTTCGGTCTCCGCAATGCCGGTCAAACCTTCCAAAGGTTTATCGATGAGGTCACACGGGGTCTCGATTTTTGTTTCCCTTACGTGGATGACATCCTCGTCTACTCTGCAGACGAGGCTCTCCACCGGGAGCATTTGCGGATTCTCTTCGGGCGCCTCCAAGACTATGGGGTCGTAATTAACCCTTCCAAGTGTGTCCTTGGTGCTCGGGAGGTGACTTTCCTGGGTTACCACATTAGTCCAGAAGGCACCAAACCCCCGCAAGATCGTGTGCAAGCTATTTTGGATTTTTCCCCTCCGAAGACTGTCCAAGGTGTGCGCCGTTTCCTCGGCATGTTAAATTATTACCGCCGTTTCGTGCCGCACGCCGCGCAGTTCCAGGCTCCACTTATCGACGCTGTGGTTGCTACTAACGGCAAGGGCGCTAAACCATTTACATGGTCGCCTGAGTTACTAGAGCAATTTGAAGCCTGTAAAAGGAGTTTATCCAATGCCACCCTGCTGCAGCATCCAGTTAATGACGCACCCCTTGGATTGTTTACGGACGCTTCCAGCGCTCATATCGGATCCTGTCTTCAACAAAAAGTTGACGGACAGTGGTGTCCCCTTGCCTTCTTTAGCAAGAAACTTACCACCCAGCAAGCGCAGTGGCCAACTTATTACCGCGAGTTGCTGGCGGTGTACGAAAGCGTACAACACTTCCGCCACGTTCTCGAGGTTCAGCACGTGACCATATTTACCGATCACAAACCGTTGCTGTACGCTTTCGTACAGCGCAGGGAAAAGCTCCCACCTGCACAGTTGAATCAACTGTCCCTTATTAGTCAGTTCACGACTGACATTAAATATATTAAGGGGGAGGACAATGTCGTCGCCGATGCGATGTCGCGCGTCGATGCTGTCGCCCTCGAGCAAGATTACGAAGCCCTTGCCAAATCACAGGAGAATGATCCGGAGTTAGCTGAGCTTCTTCGCCATGGCTCTAGCCTCAAATTGACGAAAGTCGTCATTCCGGGCACTAACATCTTCGTAACCTGTGACGAGTCCACTGGCAGGCCTCGTCTTTACTTAACCCCTACTTTTCGCAGACCTGCTTTTAATAAGCTGCATAATCTAAGTCACCCCGGCGCGCGAGCTACAACTCATCTCGTGACCGAACGTTTTGTCTGGCCTTCTGTCAAAAAGGATTGCAAGGAGTGGGCTCGCACTTGCGAAGCGTGTCAACGCGCCAAAGTGTCGCGCCATAACTCTGCTCCACCCGGCAAGTTCGACCTTCCGTCTGGTCGCTTCCGACACGTCCATATTGACATTGTCGGCCCCTTGCCGGTCTGCAATGATTTCCGCTATTGCTTAACAGCTATTGACAGAGGCACCAGATGGCCCGAGGTGTGGCCGATGCGTTCCATCACCGCCGAGGAAGTGGCCGAGACCTTTACCAGAGAATGGATTTCTCGTTTTGGCGTCCCTTCAGTTATAACCACTGACCAAGGTACACAGTTCGAGTCGGACCTATTCCGCCGGCTGATGATACATTTCGCCACTAAACGCATTAGGACAACTTCTTATCACCCCCGTGCTAATGGGATGATAGAGCGCGTCCACCGCCAACTTAAAGCTGCACTCATGTGCCACCAGGATTCTTGGGTTCGCTCTCTCCCTTTCGTCCTCCTTGGCATGCGATCTGCTTTTAAAGAAGATCTTAAGTGCACAGCTGCTGAAATGGTTTATGGAGAAACTCTCCGTCTACCTGGAGAAATGTTAATTTCAGATCCTGGATCTGTGGGCATCGAGGACCCTGCAGATTTCGTCATACAACTTCGACGCAAAATGTCGACTGTACGCCCCATTCCTGCTTCCAGTCACTCTAAACCCTCTACCTTCATTTTCAAGGAACTTTCATCGGCGACCCACGTTTTTCTTAGGGATGATTCCGTTAGACGCCCCCTGCGACCACCGTATACCGGTCCTTACCAAGTCATAGATCATGCTGATGATGGCAAGACTATGACATTGGACATCAGGGGAAAGCGCGTGGTTGTCAGCGTTGATCGCCTTAAACCTGCATTTATAGATCATACCAACCTTGGTTCCGCTGACCCTAGCGTACTTAAGCCACCGATGAAACTTCCGTCGATTGTTCCCACACAGCCTGTTTCCCCAAAATCCATTGATCCTAATCCTTCCCCTTCCGCACCACCAGATACCACCACAACAAGTACCACTTTGCCCTACACCACTAGATCTGGTAGGCGAGTTAGATTTAAAGATTTCCCGGATTATTGTTAATCTCTTATCCTTCTCCGTGGGGGGGTGGTGTGGCGTTTCCGAACGTCGTGTAGCGTTTCCGAACGCCTCTATAATGTCTATGACATAAGTCTGTCATTGTCTGTGTCACGGGGATGAAGTAGCAAAATTAAGCGTTGTGAAAACTAGTGTAAATGTAAAGTGTATTACAACTGTATATTTTGATATACAGTTGTAATACACTGCACGGTTTGCCGTGCAAATATAACTCTGTACCAAGCAACGAGTGTCATTTATTTAATAATCAATTGAACACGACCGAAACAACAGCGTGGGATTCAGGGCTCGGTCAAATCATCGCCCTACGCATCCCCGCAACTTTATGCATAAATCGGACTTCGAGGTAATTAACGGGTGCCTATTTCGCGGACATAGAATAGTAATTCCTACCGTATACCGCCGAAGCATGCTGCAAGAATTACATTCAGCACATTTCGGAATAGTGAAAACTAAAAGTGCAGCGCGTGGTAGGATGTGGTGGCCAGGTATAGACCATGATATCGAACAGCTAGTAGGGGGTTGCAGAGCTTGCTGTGCCGTCCGCAGCGCACCACCGCGCGCGCCACCCGCGCCCTGGCCGCGTCCGCCCAAGCCTTGGCATCGCTTACACATTGACTATATGACCGTAGGGCAAACGGTGTATCTTATTATCATAGATGCGTATAGTAAATGGTTGGAGTGTATTAATATGAGCTGCGGCACCTCAAGTCATGCATTAATTACAAAATTGAAAGACAACATTTTCAGTTTTTGGAATTCCTAATGTAATCGTGTCAGACAATGACATTAAGATATCTTCGACAGAGTTTCATGTTTTCTGTAAAAATAATGGTATTGAGTATTTGAACTCACCTATTTATCATCCATCTAGCAACGGTCAAGCAGAAAACTCCGTTAAAACTTGTAAAAAAATGATAAAATGTATTCTTAACAGTAAAGGAGCTCTTTCACAGCATCAAATACACGACGAGTTGATTGGGTTCTTATTTGAATATCGTAATACAATTCATTGTGCCACAGGAGACACCCCCGCCAAATTAATGTTTGGTCGTAATTTAAGATCTAGATTAGATATTGTGTTGCCTCAAGAAAGAGGCATCCTTCAGGAACCGGTAATTAATAAAAGTATTCTTGTCAAATCTAGATATTTTAATATTGGTGAAATTGTTTGGGCAAAATGGTTTTCTGCTCGTAAAGCTAAATGGGTGACAGCAGGCGGTGCAATCTTCAATCAAATATCCAAGCACACGTTATGATCTGACATCTGACACATCCTATAAAAATCAGAAGTAATACAAAGCCAAAGAAAGTGTTTAATTGATGGAACTTTTTAAATCGTAGGGTTATTAATATACTAATGTTTTGTGTACGCCGACAGAGGCCGCATCGTATTATTGAAATAATATATATTAATAAAATATAATTTTGGTTAAAGTAAATAGTAGTCATTTAAGTTAAACCCAAAATAATAATTAGAAAACAATATTTAGATTTTGACAAGTTTGGTACAATTGAATGGTTAATGCTGGTATACAATATGTGTGACATGACATAGGTTGTCATGACAACCTAGTTTATTTGTCTCTGATAGAGGTGTTATATTAGAATCGTTTATTCGTATTCCTATTACCGAATATAACGCTTAGCCAATATTATGTTATCTATCCTGTTACTGGGTAATAGTCAAATAATAGTGAAAACTGAGAACTTATCATATTATTCGTTCATAAAAGACGCGCAATATAACCGTTATTGGTTAAAGTATTATGTGAAATAGTTGAGAAATCGCTCACGTTATTGATATAATTAGGTATACCTTATAGTGATTTACTTTACCTTCATACTTTAACAGGCTTAGGACAGTCAACGAAATAGTTGGCGTGTTTACAAAGTCAATCACGATATTTCATTTACAATGATTTATAAGTTGTATTTACAGTATAAATGTAGATTAAATGGTATTTGCCGTAATTGTGAGCTCGCGGGAGTAACGCCGATATGCTTGCTTTGTATGTGTTTCTATTAATGAAACACATACATATTATATTTTTATTATTCTTTATTTGACTATTAATGAATAACCTATTACGACAAAATTTATATTACCTAATATTAAACTCCTGTCTTGTACCTGTTACATATACCTAACACGAATATATTAGTCACACCTCTAGTCTCTGATGACAACTGAAAATTATAAAAATGGCGGTTACTTGAAAGTTTGTATTTGTTTTATCCAGGCAAAAGCTATTTCATTATAAAAAAAGTAGGATACACTCAGGTAAATGCATTCATTTCATTTGCATGTGGTTTAGTTGGTTAAATTATATGAATACAAACCAAATGTGTATGTGCATTTTTACAGATTCACACTATGTTGCATCCATTTCCAAATATTAAAAAGAATCGAGAACTATTTAGATCTTGGATTAAAACTATAGGAGGTGATATTCTGGGCCTGGTTAACCAGTATATAGACTTCGAAGACTAGCATGCTCACTTTGAGCAAAAATATTGCACTCGTTTCAATGGAATTAGTAAAATAGCAGTACCAACAATTAATATAACTGGTGAGTCTAAATTTTATTGTCATAAATTAAATATCCTGGGCAATGTGCTACCACATTAGCACTAGCACTGGTAGCACCCGGGGTGGATTTCAGTGTCAAGAATGTAAACTTTAAAATACCTAATTTTTAATGTTTCTAACCGATTTTAAAAAGAAGGAGGTTCTCAACTTTCGAGTATTTATTTTAAACTGATTTCAAAAAAAGAAGGATGTTCTCAATTCGGCACTGATAAAAATAAATTGCACCTACTGTCTCCAAAAAGATCTCTAGAAATTATTATTGCTGCCTTTGTCATTGTTTCTTTTTAAATATCTGTTAAAGTTTTGTTAAAATTTACTTTGTAACCGAATTTGTAAAAAAAATAATCTATAAAGTTTAGATAGAGCTGCGATGTAGTCCTTCACACTACTAATAATAAAATGAAACTGGTCAATGCATAACTTGTGATTGTGTTATTGTATTGGAATTTACATGCTAAATCAATAATGCCAATTTTTTCGTCAGTAAAAAAGAGAACAAAGTTTTGTGTATTCGATAGCCTCCGTGGCGCAGCGAGCAAGTAGCCGGCTGTGAAGCGGGAGGCCCCGGTTTCGATCCCCGCACCGAGACAAATGTTTATGTGATGCACAAATATTTGTTTTGGGTCTGGGTGTTTTGAGACCGAAAGTCACGTAGTTCCTGTTACCCACGATACAGTTTCGTATCTTACTGTGTATTTATTGATTTATTTTTGTGTAGTATGTTATGCCGAGATACTAACAGTACACTTGGTCAACCTGCTAGCCTTTTTTCGCGCAAGTTGGTGGTCATCCAACAGGAAATGGGTGACACCCGGGCGGACCAGGTCCCCGTCCCCTAGCTACGCTACTGATCCTGGTTTAAAAACATGAACTGTGATTCAAATGAAAATATTATGTCTTAATTTAAGATTTAAGTAGCATATTATAGTACCTATTTTACTTAATCTTTCATTCAACATCCTATGCTACAAATGTCTTATTTCTACAGTCTATGTAGAAATAATTATTTAGCAGTAGTTAATTAACCCAATATTTTTATTTACAGGGCCATTGGCAATTCCTGCATTGAACATTGTTGAACGAAGAACATTACGAATTACAAAAACAAAATGTACTGGTTAATATATCATAATGTTCTAAAGGTAAAAATATGTTATTTATTAAAAACCAAGATGTTATTCAATTCAGCTCCATAAATAATAAGAATAATGGCATTCATAATGATAAATTGATATACACTCCAATGGCGTCAAGTGCGAACCTAGAATATTAGCGCCACTGATGTTTGTAAGTGGCTATTTTATAAAAATCTCAAAACAAAACATTTGGAAGCGATGCGAAGTATGCAACAATTCATTAATTAGTACGCTACAAAAGGAATATATCATGTGCAGAGAATATGCAGGTCGAAATTGGCCTCACAATCCCAATGATTTATTAATAAAAACACTCTCAGAAAGGCAGGACATATGCAATAACGTAATTAAAAAGTATACTAATAAACCACAATATATGTGAAGATGATAGTCACTTGCCTTACGTATTTAAATTATATTAATTATCCTGCACATAAGGAAAAACTACGAGAGTATATAATTAATAAAATAATTAAGTTTTTTATCATCGGGTATTGTAAACACATAAATAAAATTATATTTGGGAGACGGAGCGTGGATAACAACAATGATAGCGTACAAATAATGGCTAAAAAATACTTTTCTAAATATTCAAACATTAAAAAATAAAAATACATATAAACAATCATAGTTTTATTTATGATTTTCCTAAAATCATCTAGTTTTGCACCGAATTAACATTGGTAGTTAATCTATTGTTAAAAATCAATTGTTTAACATTGGTAGTTAATCTATTGTTAAAAATCAATTGATTAACTACCAATGTTAATTCGGTGCAGAACATGTATTAGTAATTTTATGAGCGGAGGAAGACTTCAATGAAAAGGTACTATGTAGAGAATATAGATGTCGCTTTATAGGCATATGCGGTGCCTGTTTTGAGTACTGAGTTGGGCCTCTATTTCAGTTATATAATAATGTACTCTGTGGGTGACAGGTAGGATAACTGACAAGATTGGTAAGAGAATGTTTAAGATTTATTTTGAAAACTTTGACACCTCGGGTATACGCCATATAGACCAAATTAGAAAATATATTGATATAAAAGATAAAAGTAACGATGATCTGGAGGATAGTATTTCAGTCTCGGCTCTTTCACAGCCTTGTTTGACATCTTCTCAGCCATCTCCTCCGGTCAATGACTCACCAGTGCCTGCATCCGCTTCACGGAGCATTAATGCAGAGATTGCACATCAGCCTATCACAGCTGATGTTGAGCGTGTAGTTCCTTCTGAAAATGTAGCGGCAAAAAAAGGAGAAGAGTGGGAGGAGGCTAGAGAGTATGTTGACAGAAGTAATGTCGTAGAGACTGAAAAGTTAGAGTCTGCAGGTCTGTCAGGGGATGATGATCATCCTAGTCCGGACCTTCCTACCGAAGCGGACAGAACTCTTGGCCGAACTCTTAGACCGAGACGCGATATAGATTATAAGAAATTTTATTATATTTGTTAGTGATATTGTTGTTATATTATTTTGTTTATATTGTCAGGTCTATGGAGTAATGAGGGAGGAGTGCAATGTATGTTATGAAAAAGAGACCTTTGTCTATACTTGAAAAATTAAAAAGTTATCATTAAAACCTGTTTCCCGCGCAAAAAGTTGTTTGAATTATCACTCTTAATATATAAATATATATTAGTTATACTTTTAACCCCACTATTATTTTATGCCCACATCACCCCTTCCCTTACCAATGCCTTAATTATCCCTTCCCTTCAAGGACGGCAACCAGTGCATGATTCTTCTGATATTGCGTACATGAGTGGTGGAGATACCACTTGCACGTTAACCCGTCCTATGCTATCATACTAATATTATAAATGTGAAAGTTTGTTTGTTTGGATGTTTGTCCGTCAATCACGCTGAAACTACTGAACAGATTTTGATGAAATTTGGTATACAGACAGGGTATGAGCTGACTTGGGTGATAGGCTACTTTTTATCCCGGAAAGAGCAGATCACGCGGGCGGAGCCGCGGGCAAAAGCTAGTTTATAAATATAATTCATCGTAGGTACGAAATGCAACAGTAAACTGCTACTTAATTATTGGTCAGTGCTGCTACTTCATGACGGATTTCTGTCTCACAGTGGTAACAACCCTGTTAAGTCGATCCATTCTCGCTATAGACAAACCGTTCACAGCGTGCCAATACCACTAAAAATTGTGCTCTTTTACCTAATTAACAATATTCAGTCGCTTGTATCGCCGCTTATCCGATGAGTAATATTTATGAATACAGTGAATATGGAATATGAATGTTTAACTATTCGTCGGAATACTGATACATGAATACATTGAATCACAGATTACTAAGGGAAGCTACCGCTATTGAATATTACTGATATCTTAACGAATACGAATGTATCAGTTTCACCTCTAAGGGCCGGCGCTCATTGACGGCATGGCACGGCAGGTCATGCTGCGGCATCCCGCGGCGTCCCGTGGCATGCCGTGGCATCCTGCTGAATGCCCAGCCACTCTCTCTCTCTCGCGCACCGCGGCAATCCGTGGAATGAAACGGCATGCCACGGGACGCCGCGGGATGCCGCGGCGCGTCGCGTCATGCCACAGCATCCCGCGGCACGTCGCGGCACTGTGGTATTGAAATAAAGTAACGTGAATTCTAAACTCGTGGCAATAAGATTCAAAATAACTTGATTAGTAATAAAATCCTTTGCCATGCCATGCCGTGCCATGCCGTCTATGAGCGCCGGCCATAAGTCAGCGTTGCCATTTTAGCGATTTTATCGCTAGATTTAGTGACTTTTTGGGGTATGACAGCGACTTTTTGAAAAAAAAAATCGCTAAAAGAATATTTAGCGATTTCTAGTGATATTTGGCGATTCTTGAAAAATTGAGAAGTGAAACGAATTATTCTTTAAAAACCAAATAAATCAAATGAAACTGAGCCATCTCGGCTTTCTATACACGAATGTAGCTAAAAAAAAAAAAAACAACATCAATAACCAGAATAAGTATTGGATGTCGTTTTTTTTTTTTTTTTTTAGCTAATCGATATAAATTTTGTAAATTATTTTCGCAATTACATTATTTTGTTACACTTATCGTGTCATTTCCTTTTAAATTATTTAGTGATTTCTAGCGATTTTTTTTAGTACCAAATAACCCGGTATCTAGTGACTTTTGAGACCAAATCTAGCGATTTTTTTTTTCGGCGAGTTGGCATCACTGCTCTAAGTCTCGACCAGGGTTGGATTTAGGTACGTTGAAAAAGATAGTACAAAAAAATGAAAAGGATAGTATTTATAACAAAATTATAGTACACTTTCATTATTTTTAATTTAACTTATTATGTAGTCATTAAAATCAACACCAGGTATGGCAAAATATACTCCTCTTCTAAGTTTATCAGTTCTTGAAAATTACTATTAGCTAGATCTTCATTCTTGGCATTTAATCTCATCAAAATATCCTCTGTAGGAATAAAATCAGTACAATTCCCACTTTTGCTACCGCTTTTGATAGCGTCACAATAATATAGCGTCTATGGATTGTGTTGCCAGTTTGTTTCGTATTTCTTGGTAAGGTTCACTTTACTGAATATTCGCAGTCGGCATTTGAATGTGGAAGTACTAAACAATCTAGGACATCATCACATAATCGGGGAATCCCCAGCCATCGACACAGAAAACATCGCAAGATCAGAATTCGGTCGGATACACGCACCGTCGAAATATTCATATGGCGTAAAACTAAGCATTCGGGAAAAAACTTTAAATTATAGTACTTTAGCGTACTATCCTTAGATGTGGATAGTATATAGTACAAAGGGTGAAATTATAGTACAAATACTATAATTATAGTACAAAATCCAACCCTGGTCTCGACATAAGTTTGACAAACGTCAGACGGCTCAAACGTGCCAAAAAACTTGTGATTCGAAAATTGATTACAATAATTTGAAGTTTGAAATTAGTTTCAAAGCGTGGTTTCCAGTGTCAGTTCTTGACTATTGAGTATAAGTTAAATATTATATGAGGCAAGACAAATAAAAGAATATTCTTTTAAATCTTATTCCATAGGACTCTCATCTAACTTCAATATTCAGAGGCAGGTAAATTTTCATTTTATATTATGACAGAGAATTGCAGCATAGGCGGCAACGCGACGTGACAAAATGTAAATAATATCAATATGGTTAATTTATTGTGTCTTATGCCGTAGCACAGAACTTTAATTGCAATACTTAAAATATTCAAATTGTATACATACTGCATACACGTTTGTGGTGCTCATTCCAATTATTTAAAAACTCCCATTTAGCCAACTTGGGACTTGTTCCTTTACGCAACTTTAAATCGTGTTCTAAATTTGAACTAAAATGCATTAAATCTATACCAATCATGACATTGGCACCAATTGCCATAATATTTCAACAAATGCCTTTATACTACACACCAAAACACATAATAAAATTGAAAATTGCATTGACAGTGTTGCAACTCGGTACTTGAACCTTCCAGTTAGTTGTTACATGCCTAAATCTAAAATTCCATTTCAAATCCTTATAAAAAGTTGGTGGGAGGGTACTTGATTTGTACCTCACTAGATAGCGACCACAGCACACATGGCTAAGAACCCACCATAGTGGCTTGTTCAGGCAAGTCAAGTTCTGGAATCTACCAGTGTATATGCAGTATATTCAGACTGGCATAATTCTGCTGACTGTCGAGGGACTCAATGTGTCTTGATGGTGACCATAATGGGCCTTACTTAAAAAGTTTATAACTTTTTAAGCACTGTCTAGTTAAAATAATGTTTAAGTTTTTTCTAACCACTTTAAAAATTGCCTTGTCAGAGAAAGACTAAAGAGGGTTTAACTAATCAATGGGGTTGGCTTTAGTATCCGGGTGCAGGATTTTGCTGATAATTTTTATAGTAAACGTTAGACACTAGTCCGTATTAACAAATGCTAGCATTTTATTATGCGGAAATGCATAGTTTTTGTAAAATTAATTTTTAAAGTTTTGTAGGTTATTACAGTTGTAAACACACTAATATTGAATTAGAAAGAGACAAATGTCATTGAAAGTGGAACGCGACTAATTCTGTCTCTTTCTGACAAGTAGTTATATAAAAACGAAATGCTTAATATGTTGTGCTCGCGTTACTGGAACGTTTTTTTTCTTTACAATACTACTATAATTATTATTTTCCTATTCACAACTACCTACTTTCATTGTTGTTGAGTGCCGGCTGTGTTTTTATTGTGATCTTATTATCTCCCATTCGACCTGCTTACCTTATTGATATTGGTGGTGATTATTTTTTTCTTAACCATCCAGAAGTAGGAACCTCACAAACCGAGGCTTATGCACGCGTGAGCGAGCGAAGCGAGCTCGGGATCTGGAGCACCCCGACTCGGACAAATTAGGTTAGAAGGGGATGGCAGGGTCAGTGAGCGAGCGAAGCGAGCGAACAGACCCTGCCATCCCCTTCGTGGTTATTTTTTTTTAAACCACCCAAAAAGTAGTAGCCCCGGCAACTACGCCTTGTTGTTATTACTTGCTTCATAAGCAATGTTTGTTACAGATTTTTTTTAACATTGAATATAAAGTAAACTGTGACTTTCTTCCTTCTCCCGATGAAAAATAGCCCGCGACCACATAGAAAATATCTATATGTGCTAAAATATTGTAAGCAGAAACCTGGAAATTTAAAAAAATCATATTTCCTAAACTATTGGTTTCCGCACCTCCCCCCTTTCAGGGGGGGTTATACCTCCCCCCTTCAACCCCCTCCCACCCCTCCCGCACTATTTCGCTTGCAACCGGATACTAAAGCAACCCCAATCAATGCTTTACTTAAGCCTGGTTAGGGCCTTGCACCCTATTTTTGGACTAAATTGTACTTAAGATTAGATTCAGTGTAGTCACTTTGCTGTACCAGGATAAAAAAAAGTTATGTTATTATATATTACTCAAACTCTGAGGTTTTTACTATAGAAATAATTCCCTATATTTTATTATGCCAGACATAGCTTGAAATACGAAAATACCTACAAACTCATGAAGTGTGATACTGTTATTTGAGCATGTGTGCAAAGTTTGAAGCAACATTTGCACTGTGTTGGCCTATGTCTGTTTTTGAGCGCACATCAAAGTATTCAAAGTTCAAATGTTTAGATAGCCTGCTACACTTGCACACAGTCCAGTTGTGTGTGCGTCACTAAGCAGTTGTAATTAAATTAATGTAAACAATCAAAACTTCAAAGTTGACTGAGGTGATGAAACTGTCCTGAAATTGCACCTACTTGTTGGATATTTCACTTAAATTTTTTGGACATGTAATTTTTTTCCTATATATACAGTAGAACCTCTATAAGTCGAACATTAAGGGAGACACCAAAAAAATCGAGTTATAGAGTTTTCAACTTATGGAGGATTTCGACTTGGCTGATTTTAATTCAACTTGTAGAGGTTAAGATTCATTCTTACTAATTTTGAGTTAGAGAGGGAAAATAAATAAAAATTTAAGTTACAGAGGTAAAAAATATATGTTTTATTTATTATAAACCAACATTATTTCAAATCATCCTTAAAATAAAAAATATATGTAGACATTAATAAAAGTATTAATAAAAATAATTCGGTTGTTCTCTATCTATAGCATTGTGTAAAGTATAAAGCATAAAATTCCTTAAGTGGTAATCCTATTTATTGTATATGTACTACTAAATTGTTTGTTAAGAATAACTTATTTTACTTCGAACTTTAAAGGTAAGTTTAAGTTAAGTTAAGTTTAAGGTAAGTTTCAAATAATTGAGGTGTAAAGGTTGTAAAACATTGCTGTCTTCGAGATACAGAGGTCCAATTTAATTTTTCGAGTTATTGTAGAGGGAAAATATGTACCAAAATGGCTTGCTGGGGCTCACTGATTATTTTTTGGGGCTTGAAGGGAAGGGGACAAAACATTTTTTCGAGTTTTGGTGGTTTTCAACTTATCTCTACTGTAATAAAAATTCTATAATGAATAAAATTCTCTGTCTCTTGAAAATCATTGTAAAGAGTTTATTACACTTTATTTACTAAGATATTGAATCCACTTTCAAAATCCCAATGAAGTACCTAATTTTAATAATTAATTCATAAACTTAAATAGGAGTCTAAAATAAAACTAACAAGTCCTTCAGATATCTGATAACCTCATAACCTTGTGTTATTCACATCAAGGTACAATAGCTGAGATTGTTCTCAATATTTAATGTTGTTTACATTGCATAAGCCAAGTTGTTTTTCTGTATATCTTGTTGATAATGGTGAACTTTGACATTGATGTAATGCATAACTGTGCGCTCTTTGTGGCAATATTCAGTCTACATTAACACCTCTATACACAAATAACACTTATGTGAGCTAACTGAATGTAGATTTCTGTATATGTTATTAATGTTTTTTTTTTTATTAAAAACCACCAATCACATATACAGAACATTCTGCGTTCTCGTACTGTAAGACCTCATAATAACTTTTATGATTAGGGAGGTAAATCACTGAACTTAGTTATTAATTTCAGAATATGTGCATAATAAGATTTTTTTCACCGGAGGCATTCAGTGCTCATAAAACAAAAGAAATACTACAGAAGTTGAAATCGGTGGATAAGGATGTGACACATTTATTTACTGAACTGTGCTATCATGTGGAGCTGAATGAAGGCTGTGATTATCTTAACATTGAACAGATAAAAGTTTTGAAATGGCTTCTGAGCTCACCCCTGCAACCTCAAGCATTGAGAAATAATACACAATTTAAAAATGTTCAAGATAATCAGGTTGTGATTGAAATTGGACCAAGGTATTTATACATTATATAGCCATTTAAACCATTTTCCAACTTATAAAGCACACAATTATTATTATTGCCCATACCAAGCAGTCTTCGAAACTTGAACAATGTATGGGTGTATTCTGAGTGGTTTTTCAGATGACGCTACTGCTTGGCACTACCAGCAGTGTTGTATGGAAAGATTTATTTCACATTAAACTACCATGTAACACTACAAGTAAAGTTGCTTTTTCTTTGACTATTCAATTATAGCATTCAAAGGCAGTTACTGCGGCACTCTTGCTTCGCTCATTCCGGTTACGCGTTTATTGAATAAACACGTAACAAAATCATGTTTATTTATTTTTCTGTTTTACTAGTGACACTGTCTGTAGTTCCCAGTTATAAGATTTTCCTGCAGTACGACTGGTAGTGCTAATCAGTTACCTCATGGAGGATTAACTGTAATTTATTATCCACCAGTATATTAATAACTTCACACCATGGAATATACTTGGTGCATATGGATCAAACTACCCAATTGGAGCTTGCCCCAATTACATCTAATAAATAGGTTCACAGGCACAAATAAAACATTATTTAGTCCAATTTGTTATTGGCCTGTATGTTGTAAATGTCTTAGGACTTGGGTGCAAATAACGATTGCTTCTGTATTATCTACATATAACTGTGTCATACAGCAAAAGGTATTGCTATACGCTATTAAATCAAATCTATGGAATGTTTGTATCATACATATCAAAACATTTAAATATTATTTTGCATGAAGGCCACAAGGGCTCTTTTACATGTCAATATTAAACTCATTAAAATTATGAATGCTGTATGTACTCTGTTTTGTAATTTAGATTTTTATTCACAACAATAGACCAATCTCACCAAATAAATATGTTACATCATTGCAGAACAAATAACATTAGAAATCGACCTTCATACTTTCAATTGTGAATGGTTGAATTACAATGGTTGTGTAAAATTATACTATTGTACAAATATATTTTTAGGTTCAACTTTTCAACAGCAGATTCCAGTAATTCTGTACAGATTTGTGAGAGTGTAGGCCTCACCGATGTCGTACGTCTTGAGGTCTCCGTCAGATATCTCATTACATTTAAAAATGCAAAGAATGTTTCTGGAAAATTGTATGATGATTTGGCAGCACCACTACATGACAGGATGACTCAATGCATATACACTAGAGATAATTTACCCCGAAACACATTCAATGAAGGCTTGCCTACAAATTTGGAGCCATGGTATGTGGTGCCTTTACTCAAAGAAGGCCGGGCGGCGATGGAAAAAGTTAATCAGAAACTAGGTATAAAAGTTTTATTGGTACAGTCTGTATTTAGGACTTTAAAATCATTGACTTATGGTTAATATTGTCATGTAGGATTGGCGTTTGATTCTTGGGACATGGATTTCTACATGGATCTGTTTGTTAACAAATTGAAAAGAGACCCAACAAGTGTTGAGCTGTTTGATCTTGCTCAAAGTAACAGTGAGCATTCTAGGCACTGGTTTTTCAAGGTACTAAAATATTGTTAATAGTGTAATATTAACTACATAATAATGTAGGTACTGCGTTGATATGTAATCGCCTCATTGATGTAGTAGCAGCACTTAGGCTGAGAAACCGTGAGGTCTTGGGTGCGACAATATCGCCGAAGCGATATGCAATTTGCACTTAGTACGTCCACGGTCCGCCGAGCTTATTTCGGTCTCATGATGTGATAGGCAGCGAGCTAGTTGGAAATTACAATGGCGACAAAACGTGATTTTTTAAGTCGAAAAACTCAAACAAAATATGGTTGCCTTACCTGGAATATGGAATTTGAATCTAGGATCTCACTGGTTTCGACCAGGACTACTGAGAAAATTTCGTATAATTTACTATTTTTGCATTCACAGGGCAAGATAATCCTAGATGGTAAAGAAATTAATCAGTCACTTATAGATATGGTTGCTTCCACACAAGAAACATCTAATAGCAATAATGTCATAAAGTTTGGTGACAATAGCAGGTATGTGTAACAGTTTTATTGCAACTACAATACGCGCATCTAACTTGGCCAGCTCGAAGTTAGTGTCTCATGTCGTTGCGGCTTTTTATCTCAGGGATTAGTCCCTGAGATAAAAAGCCGCAACGACATTATTAATTATTTTTTCGTTTCAGTGCAATCAAGGGATTTAAACATATTAAACTGAGACCAAGCAACGTCAGAGCTCCATCTCAAATGATCCCAGAAGAGACCGAATCTGATATTATATTCACTGCTGAGACACACAACATGCCAACAGCTGTGGCACCGTTTAGTGGAGCCACTACTGGCACTGGCGGGCGTATCAGGGACGTACAAGGCGTAGGCAGAGGTGGTCACACTGTCGCTGGTACGGCTGGATACAGCGTCGGCAATTTGCATATACCAGGTATGAATATAACTTATGATATGATCACATGTATCCTCTGTTTTTTTTCATTGATTATTAAATAATAAGAGTTTATTATTTACTGATGAGAGTGTGTCTCATACGTATTTGGACGTATCTGTGTGGATACCGGTGGTGGTACCGATTACATGTTGTAAAATCTGCCATGGTAGCTCATTCCGGCGAGCAGCGTTCAGGGATCAGCAGGTCTATATCCAGTAAGCTCAGAGCGGGATAATTCTGGCGATCGTCGAGAGACGCAACGTGTCTCGACAATCGACATTACCCGGTTAAAAAATACAGAGAAAAAGAACCTAAATGGTGAGTAAGGCATCCATCATCCTTGAGGCGTGTATTGTGAGTGTTCACGGGAGGTAATACGGGATATAAGATAATCCACTTGCTTTGTTGACCTCTGGTATAAAAAAGTATGTCCTAATTGAAATATCACATTAAAGAATTTTGTTACAGGTTATGACTTGCCCTGGGAAGAAAAAGGATGGCAGTATCCCAACAACTTTGCATCTCCGTTACAAATCATTATCGACGCCAGTAATGGAGCTTCTGATTACGGAAATAAATTTGGTGAACCTGTTGTGTCAGGTAGACAAACACATTAAATAATATACATGTGTCATAATCATGATGTAAATAATAATATAAGTGACTGCAAATGTGTGTATGTATATTCGTCGTATTTGTATTGAGTATAAACTCGTTTCTTTACGCTCCTTCCCTGCGCACTAGTGACAAGCAACATGTGTCGCATTTATGGATGTTGAAAAAATATCAATATCGATATTTTTTTAAACGCCAAAACAGGTAATCCACATGTCAAGCTCAAGATATATCGATATGTGTTTTTTTCGATTATCAAAATCGCTTTTGAAATATCGATGCGATATAAATTCATACTTTTTTGCACTTTTAACAAGCCTAGTCGCATTAATAACGGCGAATAAGTAACACATAATAACTTACAAATTTGCGCATTTTGTAAGCGCGGAAAAAAGTGATTTTATGAAATATTAACATGCCTTTTTTAAATTTTAGGTTTTGTGCAATCTTACGGTTTAATAAACCCGGATAATGAACGAGAAGAATTTGTGAAACCTATTATGTTCAGTGGAGGCATCGGATACATGCCACACTCTATGATAAAAAAGAATAAGCCAGACAAAGGTATACACTTAAAAAAAATCATGTATTTTAAATTATTGGTAAGGGTAATTTTGTAACACATTCTATTCATTATTTTTTAATAGTTCAATACTTCTTGAATTCTTCAACAGTTGTTGAATAGGAAAAAGTTATAGGTATAACCGTTATTAATAACGCCGTAGTTTGCGTGGTCTCTCACTCACTATTTTATGGTGTCTCCCACTTCACCTTCCTTCTATACTTACTATGTTTTAAGAAAATAAATTTTAATAAGTTTGAAGAAAAATAATGTATTTTATTGTAAAAAATAGCGTGGGGTGCACGGTGTCAATAGTAATAAATATGTTATTGATGTTAATGTTATGCAGGCATGTTGTTGGTGAAAGTGGGCGGTCCGGTGTACCGCATCGGCGTGGGCGGTGGCGCCGCGTCCTCGGTGGCGGTGCAGGGCGGGGACTCGCGGGATGCACTCGACTTCGGAGCGGTACAGAGAGGTCACATCATCATGTTATATTATCATCACGATCATTTTCTAGCTGGTCCTATTGGTTGTGGTTTTTGTTTTTTTTTTTATATCATAGGCCGGCAAACGAGCATGTGGGTCACCTGATGGTAAGTGATCTCCACCGCCCATGTACGCCCACCACCAGAAGAATCATGGGCGCGTTGCCGACCTTAAAGGAAAGGGATAATTAGGGATTGGGAAGGGGAGGGGATTTGGGCTTCCGGATATCTCACTCACCGTACGAAACGCAGCAGCAAGCCGCTACTTTACGTCGGTTTTCTGTGAGACAGTGGTAACGACCCGGTTGAGCCAGCCCATTCATGCTGTAGACAAAACTGTCTACAGCGTGACTCTACCAATTATAAAAAAAAAAATGTATTATCATAAGTTATATTATCATCACGATCATTTTCTAGCTGGTCCTACTGGTTGTGGTTTTTGGTCCTTCGAATGTAAGGGGCCGCCTGGGTCAGTACCACTTTGTCTTTTTCAGCCGACAAAATCAGTGTGTAAGTTCCGTTGTGTTTAGGTTTGAAGGATATTAAAGCCAATGGAATTACTAGGTATTATGAGACTAACCAGCGTATTTATAAACGTTACCACGACGGCTCATAATGCCCGCAAACTCATTATTGTGTGCGTGATTGCTTCGTTTTTGGCGCCAAACAAGAGTGGACCAACCAAAACAAAAATCTACACTTAACTAAGAGCTCACTTAAGGGTTGTTCTTGAATACGGGCGTTAACAACTTGTGTTACAGGGTGACGAACGCGGTCCAGTACCATGCAGTGTTTAATAATTCCAATTTCTGTGTGGTTTTGCTGCTGTTCATGTCAGGTTTTACGCTTACCATCAGGCGAGCGACCTGCTCGTTGCGTCATCCAGGCTAATAAAATAATAAAAATATATAAAAGATCATCACAGGTGTAATCCTGCGAGCCAACTGTTCGTCTGATCATTCAATTGTATAAAACATTGTGGGCAGTATAATCATAATTGTATCAATCTTTGCGTAACAGGAGATGCGGAAATGGGCAATCGTCTCAATCGAGTTGTACGAGGATGCCTCGAGGCCGACGTTAATCCGATCGAATGTAAGCCAGTTATAATTTTAGATCCTATAAATCAATATAATATTAAATTTCGGAAGCGATCAGCTTAATGGAACAATGTATTTTATTGTAAAAAAGCGTGGGGTGCATGGTATCAATAGTTATAAGTAAGTATGCCAAATTTCAATTTAATCCGACGTTTTAAAGGAGATCTAAATCACGTTCAAAGACAAGTTACAGACAAAACTACCAACATACAAACATACCAACATACATACGTCTGAAGCTAATAAAAGCGTGTTAAAAAAATATCTGCTATCATCAAAGGACCTCATCAATGGCTGTACAGGTTATGAAATCCACACTGTTGACAATGAGCAAGAATGAATATTATAACTAAAAAAGGACTGCCCGACCCCTCGGCATCGCAATAACAAACCTATGGGCCATATGTCCTATATTAGTCACAATGACCCAGTCATGTGTTTCTTACAGCAATACACGACCAAGGAGCCGGTGGCAATGGTAACGTGCTGAAAGAACTAGTGGAGCCCGTGGGCGCTGTAGTGTTCACCAAGGAGTTCCAACTCGGAGACCCAACCATCACCACGCTAGAACTCTGGGGAGCTGAATATCAAGAAAATGATGCGCTACTTTGCAGCAAGGAAAATAGACAAATTCTCGAAGGTGACTTTATCTTATTTCGATAAAAATATTTCAAAACTGACTGCAAAATGCAAACTGAACGCAAACTCGAATGAATTTCATATTAAATAAGAAAAATGGTTTAATATTGTGACAAGAAGAAGGGGGACATGGGACAACCCATGTCCCCCATCTTCCTTTTTTCTTTGAAACACACTACTACACTACACAATGAATACTAAATATTTTTTGTAACGTAATATATGTACGTATGTAGTAACAACTTTTTCAGTTGTTACTAATTGCTTATATTACTTTTGCAGATATTTGCCGGCGCGAGCGTTGCCCGGTCTCGTTCGTGGGTGAAGTGACTGGGGATGGTTATGTCAGTCTCATAGAAGACTCATACAATGACAAATATGTCAGCAGGTCTGAGAGACTTAGCGTCGAGAATAAATCTAAGTTGCCTTATGATTTGCACCTGGAAGCAGTTTTAGGTGAGTACATAAATTATCACATGCTAATTATACAGGGTTATTTTTAAAACACCAGCAACCTCGCACGGGTAGATTCCTAAGGTTATAAGCTACTACTTTTGTTCTACGACTTTTGATAATTTGTTAGATTTTATTTTTATACAAAAATAAGTATTCATTTAATTTCCGTCTTGAATGTTACAACGCGCATCGCAGATTACGTAAGCAAACACGCGAAGCGTGGGGAACCGGGCTAGCGGCTTTGACGGTCAACGCCCGAGCAGCTGACCGTCGCCTTTGATGTCGCGCCGCAGTCTACGAAGAAAAACACGACACAACAAAAACTTGTAAAATCATTTTTTTAAAATATATTGAGTTATATCCAAACTCGTAGAACAAAAGTTGTTCCGTATGGGGTCAGCTATCTGGTCCTGCGAGGTTGCTGGTGTTTTAAAATTAACCCTGTATATGTCCATTGTTCCCCTGTATACACACAATATATACGCAACACCCTATACAACGTGTTACAAACAAGTGTGGTCATATATAAGCAACTAGCTTTTGCTCGCGGCTCCGCCCGCGTGATCTGCTTTTTCCGGGATAAAAAGTAGCCTATGTCTTATTCTGATGTATAAGCTATATTATTGTAAAGTGTCATTAAAATCCATTCAGTAGTTTTTACGTGAAAGAGTAACAAACATGTAACATCCATCCATCCATACTTAAAAACTTTCGCGTTTATAATATTAGTAGGATGTAAAGTAAATAAACCCTCAAACGTAAGTAAACGCCTTGTTATACCAAATTCGACTGCATTGCTAGAACATAAATAAAACATATTGCCATAAAACTAATTTAAACGGATTTTATCGCGGTTTTTGGAACGAAGTTCCTTACGGCAGGTTTGGAGGGGATAGGGATTTCGCTGCGTGACCGAACTGAAAAAAATGTGATAGTAAAACCGTAAGAAAAATGCGTGGAATAAAAGCGTTAAATGAGAAGTGCGCAGGCGCGACAGTCGCATAACCAGCCAGCGTTAGTTCCTTTTTTAAAATGAAATTCATTCAGCCAGTTATAGTTGAAGTATATAAAAATACTCCTTCGATTTTTAAAAGATTACGCTAGCTCGTTATTATTTATTATTAACTAGATGACCCGGTGAACTTCGTATCACCTATATATATTTGTGTAAAATGTCGCTGTCCTGTCCCTATCCTGTCCTGTCCATGTCCCTGTCCCTGTCCTGTCCTGTCCTGTCCTGTCCTGTCCCTGTCCCTGTCCTGTCCCTGTCCTGTCCTGTCCCTGTCCCTGTCCCTGTCCCTGTCCCTGTCCTGTCCTGTCCCTGTCCCTGTCCCTGTCCAGCCCCGTCCCGTCCCGTCCCGTCCCGTCCCGTCCCGTCCCGTCCCGTCCCGTCCCGTCCCGTCCCGTCCCGTCCCGTCCCGTCCCGTCCCGTCCCGTCCCGTCCCGTCCCGTCCCGTCCCGTCCCGTCCCGTCCCGTCCCGTCCCGTCCCGTCCCTTCCCGTCCCGTCCCGTTCCGTCCCGTCCCTGTCCCTGTCCCTGTCCCTGTCCCTGTCCCTGTCCCTGTCCCTGTCCCTGTCCCTGTCCCTGTCCCTGTCCCTGTCCCTGTCCCTGTCCCTGTCCCTGTCCCTGTCCCTGTCCCTGTCCCTGTCCCTGTCCCTGTCCCTGTCCCTGTCCCTGTCCTGTCCTGCCCCTGTCCTATCCCTATCCTGTCCCTGACCTGTCCCTGTCCTGTCCTGTCCCTGTCCTGTCATGTCCCTGTCCTGTCTAGTATAGCGTGGCGACCCGTCACCACTGCAAGCTTCGCAACGCCAACAATCCGGTTTATACCTGCGCTTATAGATGTTTCACATCAAAAAGACATCAAATGTTTCATACCCAGGAACAGTTTGTACTGGAAAATTAAGTTGTCGTTTTTAGTGTTTTCCTTTACTTATTATTTATGTTACTCATTTTTTCTCACCGGGTAAACCTTCCCTGAACTTCCACAAATATTTCAAGATCAGAATTAGCCATATCGGTACAGCCAGTCTCGAGTTTTTGCGAGACACACGCACAGCGATTCATTTTTATATATATAGATTACATAAGTTGATAAAAAATGCTATACAATAGCTTTACCGCGGCAGTCTCCGAGTGCCACACGTCTTTTTTTTATTTCTATTTTTCTATTCTATTTCTATGTAATTTTATGTTGTCAAACAAAAATAAAGAGACATATTTTGTTATTTTAGTTGATAATTTGAATTTTTTGCAATTTGTGTCGATTCTACATTAGCCGAAGGAACTTCGTTCCTACCTGGTGTTCTTTATTTTAATTTTAGTCACGAAGTTTCGAACGTCTTTCAGCCTTCGTGGTCACGTGGACATTAATAATGAAGCATATAATACATAAATAATGAGACATAATAAAGCACATAATTTTTTATCGAATGAGTAACATGTAGATACTCGATTTGGCATTTTGGACAACACTAAATGATGAACAGCTGAGCTTTTATCTCACTCCAGCATTATTATTCTCGTTTACGCAATTCACTGAATCTAGGGATGTGATCGATTCTATCGATAAAAAACGAGTGATTACATTAGCGTGAAATGTTAGGATGCACGTACTGCCCTGATAACAAAGAATGCAGTAATCGACATTTTTGAGATTTTCACTTTTTTCCAGAAATGGCATCCCAAGAGGTTCATGTACATGAGAAAAATATATTTTCATAAAAAAATTCACTCGAAGTATGTTTTTTATGTAATGATTTTCGCCGTAGGGTAGGGCGGGCCTAGTTGAGCAATTTTTCACTTGAGCGGATATAGCTCCTCAACGATTAGTCTCAATGGGTTGTTACGCAACCTGATAGATTAGTAATTTATCCTTTTGCAAAAAGTGTCATAGTAACTTATTTCTTATAAGTTGGATTTAAGAGCTACAGCTGTTTAAATGCAGAAAGTCAAGCATGCTCAACGTACCCCATAGGTGAGGTAAGTTGAGCAAGGGTATGGGGTAAGTTGAGCACTTGGAATTTCTAGCCAAACCATGGGTTTAATGTTAACTAGAGATGAAATAAAAATTCAGTCAACTCTTTATTTAAAGTATTTTAGTGACAACACAACAAAACTTACAGTAATTATTATAGCAGTTACTACTGTAACGTCGGCAATTACACTTTTTTGCTCATTATTGACAGCCTTTGCAGCATTATTGAAGTCTTGAGTAATGTAAGAACATCTGTAGTCTATCTTTTATAAGTCCGCATCCTTAAAAAAATAAAAACATGTAAAATGTATGTTACACTTCTTTTGTTCTAAGCCGTGAGGCTAGTTAAGCTAAAGTTGCTCAACTAACCCCAACCCGAAATTTTAAAACAAAAGTGAGGTTATGAAAAAACGGTAAGAATTATATCCAGAACCTTTATACATATCAAAAGTACAGTAAATTTATGGAATATTAACACTTACCTGATTGAAAACAGATAACATTTGACTAATACAGACAAAAACTTGCGGTAAACGATTTTTTTACTTTTTGGTCTCAAAATAAACAATGCACTCGTATGCTTCACTCACTCGTCGAGCCGCCACTGGCGGTCGCGCGATGCGTTCTCCTCCCGTGACCCCTTCTTTCCGCTATTTGATGCCTACGCCTGCGGTGAATAGTTTTGGAGATATTTCGATTGCCCAACTTGCCCCTATGCTCAACTAGACCCGCCCTACCCTACTTGCATAAAAACTGCTTTAATGATAAGAAAAAACGCAGTATTAAACATGACCTACAGGGTTACAGGTTAAGTCGACCTAGATCCGTTAAGAGATTATAGTTTCCATCATTCCTGACTGATTTTACTATGAAACACCCTATCCCAAACCTAACGTTCTCAAAATATTCGATTTTGAAGATTTTCGTAAAAAAAGTACCGATTTTTTGCCTATAGGGTATTTGACTACGTTTAATTTTATACATTATTTTGTATTTATTGGATAATAATACCAATTATAAACTATTTTGCGAAAACAGAATTGAAATTGGTTAAAAAATGAGGTTGTTGTTCATGTTTTAAATATTGGTATGAGCAAAAGTGGGCGTGTAGTGGGAAAATCTCACTATCTCCCTCGCACGCGTGCATCGTAATGGCGAGACCTTGCTTGTGACGTCACATGCAATGTCGTGTATCCTTTTTCCGTCATGCGATAACTAACCCTTCCAGCAAATTGAAATGGATTGTAACTTATTGATTTTTTACTTAATTTATATAATTCTTTCATTAATAGATTTCGGGAAACGTAACTTATTGGTTAAAATAATAAAAAAAATCTAGTCAAATACCCTATTCTCTTATTTATTTTGTGTTTTGTGTCTCAAATTTATTTGTTTATGCGATTTTTGTATAGTAAATAAGTTTGTTTATTACTTTCAACACAAAAACTACATGTAAATTTCCCAACTGGGTCGCAATGGACGATTGATAGTTTAAAAAAAGAAATTAATTTGTAAAAACTTTTTGTTCTTGTACAAATATTTCAAAAAAAGTCTATGACAGCCATGCTGCAGATGCGCTAAATAATATCTACGTTTCTTTAGCTATCCAATAAGGTATAACAAGCTAGGGTGATATTACAATTCTTAGAAAAAAACCTTGATATAATGCTTCCGGGAAGTAGTAAAAAATAATAGTCCTTAACCATGAAACCTACCACTTGGATATAAAAACAAAATAGATCTAGGTCGACTTAACCTGTAACCCGTATAAGTCCTTGAGAAGACACAGTACACTTCAACTTAGTTCCGAGCATATAATAATGGCTATAATTATTTAAAAAATGCAGTAATCGACTAGTGCTAAGACATAATGCAGTAATACGCGCAAGTGCTGCATTTAGTTTTAGTATCCTGTGACTCGGAAACGACCTGATACTAAACGAAAACGCAGTAATACGCATTATAATTGCATTAGTAAATTAAATAAAGGAAAATTATCTTGTAAAAGCTTGATTTTTTTCAGAATTTTTAGATATATAAAATGACCAATAAAATACGAACATCTTGCTCAGGAGATATGAAATGTGTTTTTTGCGTTTATCTCGTAAGTGCCATTTTGCGATTACTGCATTCTTAGTTATGACGGCAACGTAACAATCCTTAAATATGACTACACCTTTCTGTAACACATTGTATACGTAGGTACTCAATAGGTATAGTTTATTGTCCCATAATATACTTTTTTATCCGAGCACGGCAAAGTGACTGCACTGCACCTGACCACGAATACCTCGCAATAAATTAGTAATTGGACATGCATCTAATTGATGTGGTCGAGTAGTAAGCAAAATTATTTCATGCCAATAGGTAATATGCCGCGGAAGACATTCGATTTACATCTCGAGAAGAAGACGAAGCTACCGTTGTCATTGCCAAAAGACATTACAGTTCAGGGTGCTTTAGATAGGGTTCTAAGGCTTGTCAATGTAGCCAGCAAAAGATATCTCACAAATAAGGTTTGTTACTTTGTATTAATACTTGTTGCATGGTTATTAATTTATTTATCGTACTCGTAAGGATCATTATAAGAAATTGTGTTGCTCTAATTTAAAATAAATTGTATTAATGTAGTGCAAAAGTTGTAAATCAGTTTTAGAAGTCAACATTAGTGTTTTATGCCTGTTCTTATTTAATGAAACAGCATTCCGAATTGGAGGTAAAGTTATAGTTCGACTGAATCTAAAATATGATGTACATAAGTTTTAATGGAGTGAATAAATATTTTAATTTGATTTGATACACGTAACTAAGAAAAATTTGAGATATATGCTCTTGGAGTTATTTCCAGCTCGGTAGTATTCCTAGGTATTATGAGACTATTCCGCCCACACACCCGCCACTGTAACTCCTGTGCACCAGGATCAACAGTGGCACGTATTTTTGTTGACACCGAGCAGTGAAGCTCGGCGAGTCTCTGGGGAATGCCTAAATGTCTTTGTTCCGCAGCGAAATTAATTAGGGAGGAGTTGGTATCCCTGGGTATTGTAAGTATTGAGGTTCCCAGGTGGACCGCTGCGTGTCGGGGCTGGTGGCGCAGCAGCAGTGCGTGGGCCCGCTGCACTCGCCGCTGGCGGACTGCGCCGTCATCGCACTCGCGCACCACGGCGTGGCGGGCGCCGCCACCTCGCTCGGCACTCAGAACGTGAAGGGCGCGCTGCACCCCGCCGCCGGCGCGAGGCTCTCGCTCGGGGAGGCGCTCACCAACCTGGTACGCGACACATACACACACACACACACACACCTCGCTCGGCACTCAGAACGTGAAGGGCGCGCTGCACCCCGCCGCCGGCGCGAGCCTCTCGCTCGGGGAGGCGCTCACCAACCTGGTACGCGACACATACACACACACACACACACACACACCTCGCTCGGCACTCAGAACGTGAAGGGCGCGCTGCACCCCGCCGCCGGCGCGAGGCTCTCGCTCGGGGAGGCGCTCACCAACCTGGTACGCGACACATACACACACACACACACACACCTCGCTCGGCACTCAGAACGTGAAGGGCGCGCTGCACCCCGCCGCCGGCGCGAGGCTCTCGCTCGGGGAGGCGCTCACCAACCTGGTACGCGACACATACACACACACACACACACACCTCGCTCGGCACTCAGAACGTGAAGGGCGCGCTGCACCCCGCCGCCGGCGCGAGCCTCTCGCTCGGGGAGGCGCTCACCAACCTGGTACGCGACACATACACACACACACACACACACACACCTCGCTCGGCACTCAGAACGTGAAGGGCGCGCTGCACCCCGCCGCCGGCGCGAGCCTCTCGCTCGGGGAGGCGCTCACCAACCTGGTACGCGACACATACACACACACACACACACACACACCTCGCTCGGCACTCAGAACGTGAAGGGCGCGCTGCACCCCGCCGCCGGCGCGAGGCTCTCGCTCGGGGAGGCGCTCACCAACCTGGTACGCGACACATACACACACACACACACACACACACCTCGCTCGGCACTCAGAACGTGAAGGGCGCGCTGCACCCCGCCGCCGGCGCGAGGCTCTCGCTCGGGGAGGCGCTCACCAACCTGGTACGCGACACATACACACACACACACACACACACACCTCGCTCGGCACTCAGAACGTGAAGGGCGCGCTGCACCCCGCCGCCGGCGCGAGCCTCTCGCTCGGGGAGGCGCTCACCAACCTGGTACGCGACACCGGGCAGCACCACCCACCGACACACACATACACGCACACGCACGCACTCCCACACACACGCACACCCACACACACGCACGCACACACACGCACGCATACACACACGCACGCACGCACACACACACACACACACACACACACATACACACACACACACACATACGCATACACACGCACGCGCTTTCGCACCACGGCGTGTCGGGTTATGTTATGTTACGTGTTATTAATATTAGAATAATTGGTGGTAGGTGTTCGCCGGCATATCCGAGCTGGAGGACGTGAAGTGCTCGGGCAACTGGATGTGGTCGGGCAAGACGGGCGGCGCGGGCGGCGCGCTGGTGTCGGCGTGCGACGCGCTCTGTCACGCGATGCGCACGCTCGGCGTCGCCGTCGACGGCGGGAAGGACTCGCTCTCCATGTGCGCTCACCTGCCGAACGGGCCTGGTACGTCTCTATACTACGGATACGGTTCACATCATCGGATACCTTTTTTTTTTTTATATAGCATAGGCCGGCAGACGAGCAAGTGGGTCTCCTGATGGTAAGTGATCTCCACCGCCCATGTACGCCCACCACCAGAAGAATAATGGGCGCGTTGCCGACCTTAAAGGAAAGGGATAATTAGGGATTGGGAAGGGGAGGGGATTTGGGCTTCCGGATATCTCACTCACCGTACGAAACGCAGCAGCAAGCCGCTACTTTGCGCCGGTTTTCTGTGAAAACCTCAAGACGGGTTGAGACGCACAATACAAGGTGGCAGGTCACTCATATGTGAGAGGCCGTCTGGGTAGGTACCACCGCGCCGTCTATTTCAGCCACCAAGCAATAGAGTGTAAGCACTGTTGTGTTTTGATGGACATTGAAGCCAATGAAATTACTGGGCATTAAGAGACTTAACATCTTATATCTTTTAGGGACTGGCGTGGCGCTTACTATCAGGCGAGCGCCTTGCTCGTCTCGTCATTCAATTAAATAAAAAGCCGCATCGCAACTCTCCATACTCCGGGAGTATGCGAGTCCGTCGCGTCGGGAGTAAAACAATATAAATAATACAATCATTAAATAATAATTGCTTGTTACAATAACTTTAATATTACGAGTTACAAATGTTGCAACCCGTTCCGTAATGAAGCTGTATTACATATTATTTTTTTATACCGGGTATAAGGGAAACTAACATAGGTGATAGTGCTGATGATTACGGACATAATCTCATAAAGAAAATCGCGAAATAAATCTACCTTTACTTTTCACGACCTCGCGCAAATGCTGCAAAGTTTGGTTACATTTTTTCTTGAGGTATTTAAAAAATAGCTTATGCGCGGATTGGACTATAGACTTGCAATTCTACAAAAAACGAGAAATAATTTGGCCAGACTGAATCACTTCAGCAGCCTTATATGTTTCCCGCCACCTCGTAATCTCTAAGAGCAATAGCTGCGACGCGACTCGAGACTTATTTCAGTCCGGCAAAGGTATTACGCGCGTATTGACTAAATATTCCATCAGTATTGTTTCATGTGCAATTAATCTACATACTATTTCTCTTCATTATAGTAAAGTCTCCCGGAACATTAGTGGTGTCAACTTATGCACCATGTCCAGACATTACGGTTAAGATTGAACCTGCTTTACTAGAGGAGGGCTCAGCTCTTGTTTATGTTCCGGTTTCACCAGGAAAGTACAGGTAAACCAGAATGATTATTAACTTAAGTGTTTATTAAATTAAGCTGTGGAAAAGTTTGCCGGCGCACGTGTTCCCTCCTTCCTTTAATTTAGGGTCGTTTAAACGGAGTGTGAAGAAGCAGTTAGGCAGGCCGGCATGATCTAGCCGACCTATGATGGACGCATTGTTTGGTCGATACTATTCCTGGATTGCGCTACACTTACCATCAGGTGTAGCGTAGTCACTTTGCCGAGCCAGCATAAAAAAAACCTTTTTATTTTTAATTTATTTATTTTGAATTACATATAATTTTGCACATTAATTATTTTGACCTATTATTAACTCAAATTATGTATGCTTAGGTATGTGTTTATACATAGCTTATGCTAATATATAATATGCTCATGCAAAGCATTTATCCTGGGGCTGCTATCGCCATAACAAGTATACTAATTATAATTATTGGTATTGAAAATTATTTTCCTAAATATTTTAGGCTTGGAGGTTCTGCATTGGCACAATGCTATAAACAACTTGGTGACACCCCACCAGACCTTGATGATCCTGCCATTCTTAAATCACTATTCGAAGTGACACAAAAGTTGCTAAAAGGTGAGTTTGAAAAATAAGTAGGACTCATAATATAATGGACTCATCATCCCCCCTAGCAAAATGCTACACCTATAAAAGACGTTTCGCGATAAATATTGTCATATAAATATTTATATTTAAAAACAAATAACTAAAGTAAAAGCATAATATGGTTTATATATTATATAGAAAGAATGTAAATATGACGTCACGCTAAGTATTAAACCCATGCCCCCCCCCCCTTTATTTGAAAACGTATTTTATGAATGGGCCCCATAAACTATTGGAATAAATTTCTAAGATTTTAATATTTCTTTCTGCCTAACATTATCCCATTTTAGTGAACATGATTTTCCTTACATTCATGGTTTTGATTGTAGAAAGGAAATTACTATCCGGCCACGACATTAGCGAAGGAGGTTTCGTGACAACTGTATTAGAAATGGGCATCGGTGGTCTCCGTGGACTTACTCTCGATTTGAAAGTGAATAATAATATTTCTGCCATCGAAGCATTATTTAACGAAGAGCTCGGCATTGTGCTAGAAGTGTCACAAAGTAATTTGGCGTATGTACTTTCTGAATACAAGAATAAGGGTGTAAATGCCATCCAAATCGGACACACAGGGAAATATGGTATGAATGCGCAGGTAAATAAAAATCTTTACCTTTAAACTGCTTTAGAAACTGACATATTTTTTTTATATCATTCCTTTTTGTTTTTTTTAAGGTTGTAATTAACGTTAATGGTGAAAAAGTGTTAGATACGGTGCTTATAAATGTATTTAGAATGTGGGAAGAGACAAGCTATCGTTTAGAATGTCTACAAGCTAACACTGAATGTATCCAGCAGGAATGGAAAGGTATAACTTCTATTTTTTTTTTTTTTTTTTTTTTATCCTGGCTCTGCAAAATGACTACGCCACACCTGATGGTAAGTGTAGCGCAATCCAGGAATAGTGTCGACCAACGACAAACAGTGTGTCTATCGTTGGTCGGCACGATCATGCCGGCCTGCCTAACTGCTTCTTCACACTCCGTTTAAAGGACCCCATATTATAGGAAGGAGGGAACACGTGCGCCGGCAAACTGTTCCACAGCTTAATGGTCCGGCAGAAGTAAGATTTAGCGAACTTTTTAGTTCGAGCCGAGATGGAGGAGACCACGAAGCTGTGGCTCCGCAAGCCAGCACGCGTGGTTCTGTTAAGGAAGGGTGAGGATGGGATAAGGTCAAACAATTCTTCAGAGCACTCGCCATGATACAAACGATACAAGACGCTCAGCGAGGCAATGTCCCTCCGCAATTGTAGCGGTTCTAAGCGTCTTGTAACGTCTGCATCATTCACAATGCGGACAGCCCGTCGCTGCAATCCGTCCAAGGCATCGAGTAGGTACTTGGCGGAACCGTCCCAAAGGTGCGAACAGTACTCCAAACCCGGCCTTGCTTGCGTTTTGTATAAGCGGTAAAGCTGGCCGGGTGTAAAATACCGACGCACCTTGTTCAGGATTCCGACCCTGCGCGATGTGGCTGATATTACGCCCTCGATGTGGTTCCTTGGATTCAGATTGCAGCAAATATCCATGCCCAGGATATTTAGGCTATTCCGCATTGCGAGCGGGATACCCTGAAGATTGGGGAGGGGAGAGAACGGGGATTTTTTGCACGTGAACGCGCACACCTGAGTTTTCTTGGCATTGAACTCAACCAGATTCCTTGTACCCCATTCCGAAATGAGATCCAGGGTCCGGTTGAGCTCAATGACAAGATTCTCTCGCTGCCTCTCAGTGACTTCCCGGCAACCAGGAGGCTTACTGCAGTAACGCCCATGCACTGTGCTGTCATCTGCATAGCAATGGATGTCACCAAGTGGTAACATATCATTGATATGCAGAATAAACAAGGTGGGCGAAAGCACAGAGCCTTGTGGGACTCCAGCATTAACTGACATGAGCCGTGAAGCATGCCCTTCAACAAGGAGACGCATTCTACGCTCATGCAGAAAGCCGGAGATCCACGTGCACAGGTTGTCGGGGAGCCCATATGCCGGAAGCTTGGAGAGAAGACCACGGTGCCAGACCCTATCAAATGCCTTAGCAATGTCGAGGCTTACGGCTAGAGCCTCGCCATGCTTGTCAACCGCCTCCCCCCAGCGATGTAGCACGTACGCTAAAAGATCACCCGTTGATCGTTTAGACCGGAAGCCGTACTGTCGGTCACTGATCAGCGAGTGATCCTCCAGGTAGCGGATCAGCTGTGCGTTTATGATCCGCTCCATTACCTTGCACATCACTGAGGTTATGGCGATTGGACGGTAATTGTTAGGGTCCGACCGATCACCTTTCTTTGGGATCGGTTGCACATTGGCCTCTCTCCAAGATTGGGGCACAATACCTGAGAAGAAGGAAGAACGGTATAGGCGCGTCAGCACAGGAGACAACTCGGCTGCGCACATTTTAAGAACCACCGCTGGGATACCATCGGGACCACTAGCCTTGCGGACATCGAGGGTCTGCAATTCACGCCGCACATCACAATGCCTGATACGAACATCCGGCATGGAATATCCGCAATCAGGCACCGTGGGCGGCAGTGCATTACCGACCTCGAGCCGCGAATTAGCCGCAAAGAGTTCTGCCAAAAGAGTGGCTTTCTCTTGCGGCCTATGGGCCAGGGATCCATCCGGATATCTCAGCGGTGGCAACGAGGGGCGACAGAAATTAGATTGGACGGCTTTGGCAAGACTCCAATAAGCACGACTGCTCGTCGGATGATCCGCCAAAGTCCGTCCAATCCTGTTGATGCGCTGGGCATCCGCTCTGACGTACGCCTTCTTGCAGGCCTTGGTGGCTTGGTTATAGGCCGCTTTGAGAGAACTTATGTTGGGATCCTTCATGGCGCGACCCCTAATCCAATCGCGATACGCAGCCTGTTTCTCACTAACAGCATCTGCGCAGTCGCGATTGAACCAGGAGCGTCCGCGACCACCACCGACGACCTCCGAGGAAGGAATGTAATATTCCATTCCTAACCGGATCTCGTCGGCAATAGCGTCGGCACTCGCGGAAGGATCGTTGCCCTCAAAGCAGCGCTGCCCCCAAGGGATGGATGCAAGATATTCTCGCATGCCATCCCAATCTGCCGACGAGTAATGCCAGATTCTGCGGCTGATCTTTACTGGTGGTGGAGGCGCAGCACCAGGCACTGTGGATCCAACCAGACAATGATCGGAGGTACCCAAAGGGGCACCCACCGACACACTGTATCCGGCTGGATGACTCGTCAGCAGAAGGTCCAGCAATGAAGGCGTGTGACTTGCCACATCTGGGATTCTGGTGGGCTGATTCACCAGTTGTGACAAGTCGTGAGTCAGAGCAAATGCATGAGCAGTACGTCCAGCATGGTCAGTCTTGGAGGAGCCCAACCACAGCTCATGGTGCGCGTTGAAGTCCCCCAAGACCACCAGTTCCGCTGTCGGATACTGCTCCAGCGCATCATCTGTCGCCTGGCTAATGTAATTAAACAGCCGAGTTGTCTCGTCATCCCCGTTATGGGATCTGTAAAGGCACACATAGATCCGGCTCTGAGTGCCAAGATCCACGTGTACCCACAGTGTGGAAAAGGAAGGATCCTCCATGCAGTGCAGACGGCGACAGCTGACGTCCGACCGGACATACAAACATACCCCGGCCCTTGGCTTGAAGCTCTCTTCAAGTAAGTAGCCGGGATAGTGCAAATATGCCGTGTCGGCCGGATGACAGATCTGCGTCTCCGTCAAGAAGAGCATTGCAGGCCGGGCCGTCTCAAGATGGTGGTGGACGGCACTAAGGTTCGAATGGAGTCCACGGATGTTAGTGAACCCCATTGTGAACGCGGTGGTGGGGCTGTGCACTGCTGTAGGACCTGCTCTCTTATTTGGCACTGTCATGGTTGATGAGAAAGGAAGGAGGAAGAAGCAGCTTGTGGGACCTGCGACAGGACAGATGGATGACCGTGACCTGCACATGGTCATAGGACGGCCGAACGGAGGCAGACTGATTCGCCGGACGGAAGGGCCCCCGTACCCTCCCGGGATAGGCCGCCGGGACCCCACATCCGATCACCAACCGGCACGACGGACCTACCCAAGATTATGCGGGCATGGTGAGGCAGCCTCTCGAGGTGGTTAGCCTCGATTGGGCCCCTGTACTGTACCACGGGCGGCCAGCGGAACAACCGTTTCTACAGGTCTCCCTGGCCGGCGAATCAATACACCTCCATCCGACAGTAGACCGACATACACGATCCTGCCAGCCATCATGTCACGTCGCAGGCTCCGCAACTCCATCCATCCATTTTAGGCTGGTGTCACACCACGACGTATGAGACGTCGTAAATGTTCAATTTTTTGTATGGGTAAAATAAAAAAAAAACAAATATATGTACACAATGAGTTGAGAACTCCTTCGTACTTCGTCGGTTAAATCATTAAATGTTTAACACAATCAATAATTTGTTTAACACTTCATGTAACATAAATATTAAAAACATTAATATATTTAGGATTTTTTTATAATATCAAACTTATTATAGGTCTTGAAAAGAGAAAGGGCGTAACATACAATGTTACATTCAGTCCTTCAGAAGCCGTTGTAAGAACGAAGACTATTAGAGTTGCCGTACTTCGGGAAGAAGGTACATTATATTTATTTATATTTTAAAGTGATATGAACAGTAAGTGTAAAGCAAAACATTATAACATTATTTATTTGATCCAGGTACAAATGGCGACAGGGAAATGATAGCGTCCCTGATGATGGCTAACTTTGACGTGTTCGATGTCACCATGAGCGATTTACAGATGAATAAAATCACACTGGATGCTTTTCAGGGGGTCGTGTTCCCCGGCGGATTTAGTTATGCAGGTAGTTGGATGAATTCACTTACAATATTACTATAATACGTCGTAGTTGAGGTGTTTTTAATTAATTTTGCAAAATAGCTAAGTTACTTAGCGGCATGGATGTAATAATATTATTTATTTACTACTACTTTACTTATATCGTGTCGACTGCTTGCTGTGTTATTAATTGCGTGTCTTCTATGAAACCCGTACACGCCAGGGGTGTGTGTGCGTGCGGAAAACACGATTAGTGTGTAGCGATCAGCAAGACTAGATAATCCATTATTTTGACGACTTTTGGCCCCTATTAGTAAAAAATATCGAATACCAGGAAATTTTCGATATTAACGGGAAACTTTTAATGTCAGTATGTATAAATCGGATCCCACAGTATGATACTATACTATGAAAGACTAACCACAATTGACAAGTTAATGAAGGATTTTGCAGCAAGGGCTTCAAGATTTGAATCATATACTCTATGTTTATGCTAAATTGTAACTTATTTCATTACAGATACATTAGGATCAGCTAAGGGTTGGGCTGCGGGCATTATGTTTTCAGAATCTCTCAGTTCACAATTCGCTCATTTTAAAGAACGTAAAGACAGTTTCTCGTTGGGTGTGTGTAATGGATGCCAGTTAATGGCGCTACTCGGATGGATCGATCCCGATACTAAAGCAAACCGACCCAACAGGGCGCAGATATTCCTCGACCATAACACTTCAGAAAGGTATGATTAAATATAGATTACTAGCTTTTCTTCGCGTCTCCGCCAGCGTTATCTGCTTTATCCGGGATAAGAAGTAGCCTATGTTCACTGATGAACATAGATTAGAATCCTACATTATCCCTCAGGATAATGTAGGATTCTAATGGTAAGTATGTAAGGAATTTTTCAAATCGGTCCACTAGTTTTTAAGTTTATTCGTTACATACAAAAATACAAATCTTTCCTCTTTATAATATTAGTGTAAATGCAGAAGTGTGTTGTTGATCTGTCCCTTCACACGGCTACGGAGCAATGGGTCGTCGACATGATTTTTGCACAGGGATATATGACTTGTTTGACTGAAGTCTTAAGACCGTTGTCACTAGTTTTCTGCATGATAGGAAATACACTCGTAGTCTCTACTACGAAAATGACTCAAAAGATTCCAAGCGTGTTCATACAATTTGTTTATGTAACGACTATTATGAAATAATGGATTTGTATGTAATAGCATATAAAAGGTTTTATGTTAATCAATATTCTAAATGACAACTTAATACGTGAAATCGACTATTTTAGCTACTAAGAAAAAAAAAGATTAATCTAATTTGTTTTTATAGCAAGGGCTGTCAAATGAGTAAATGGATTACCTGACTAAGTTCTGATGTCCGCCGCCCATGAACAGCCACAATACCCAGTGAATCAGACCTTAAAGGAAAGAGACAATGAAAGAGGAGATTTTGGGCTTGTGGATATCTCGCCCGTGCGAAACACAACAGCAAGCTGTTACTTCACATTGGTTGTCTGTGAGACAATGGTAACAAGCCGGCCCATTTATGCTACAAAACTAGAGCGTGACTCAAGTCGGTCCATTTATGCTGTAGACAAAACTACAGCGTGTCTACTACTTATCTCCGTTGAACTAAAAATATCTTCTAACAGGTTTGAGTGTCGTTGGAGTGCGGTGAAAGTAAGTGAAAACAAAGAGAACGAAAACGTATGGTTCCGAGGAATGGGAGGCAGCGTGCTTGGTGTGTGGGTCGCACACGGAGAGGGAAGGTTCTCTGTCGCCGAACCTCACATCTTCAAACAACTACAAAAGAACGGACAGATAGCAATGCAGTATGTGGATGATGATGGCCATCCTACTGAAGTGTACCCCATGAATCCTAATGGCAGCCCAGGTGAAAATTTTTTTTTTTTAATTGTTTTGGATTAACTACCATACTCAGTAACATCCATTAAGATTATTTCTGCACAGTAATAGAGCTTATAAAGTATTTTATTTACTCAGTAATGGAGCATAAAGCATTAACTAGTTCTTGAGTGTGGAAATAATCAAATTGTAAGAAACGACTTAATGATAGATATAACTTAAGTGCGGTGGTAGTAAGTGTATATGTTCTTAACTGCCGATAAATAGAAAGATTTGTGTTGACTTTTTTGTATCATAGCACCTAAACAAATAAACTGATTTGAATTCGGTCTTTTTATATGAATACTGGTTCAGTATTGGTTCGTAGCTATGTTTTGTTTATTTGGCGTGGTACCATTTAAATTTGAATGTGTGAATAGTAAGGTGATAAAATAAGTATGTATAGAAAGAGTAACTGACATTTATGTACGGGTTTTGGTGACACTTTCACAAACAAAAAATGTAAAATAAAACTTTTTTACAAATAATTAACAAAACTGAAATTCTAAAAAAAAATCCTTTTTTTTTATTTTTGTGTTATTTCTAATTTAATGTTGTAGCAGGTTGAATCTAATGTGAATGTTGTGTATGTTGCGGCATTGCAGAGGGCGTGGCGGGCGTGGTGTCCGGTGACGGCCGCCACCTCGCCATGATGCCGCATCCCGAGCGGTGCGTGCTGCAGTGGCAGTGTGCACGCACGCATGCACCATCACCATCACCACCACCATCATCACACTCAAGCTCCACACACATATCCAACCTCGCCTCCCCATGGTTGAGACTATTCCAGAATGCATATATTTGGGCCTCCAAACATTAACTTAATCACTTTAGGGATAAAAGAATGTCATCGAGATTCCTTCATCTCTAGATGGTCTGTTCTGTTAAATATTTTTGAAGTGATAACTTCTTATGGGAGGGGTGAACCGAAACGTTCCGTAACGCGAGCGGTCCATCGACCAGCCAGCGTTAGCTGACCTCCCTGGAACATCGATAATTTCGAAGTCCCAGGTGGCGTCACACAGTGACCAGTCAGCTTGGACCAGACTTTCACAAGACTTTGACCGGACTTTGACCGGACTTTGAACCGACTTTGACCCGACTTTGACCCGACTTTGACCCGGCGTTGACCCGGCGTTGACCCGACTTTGACCAGACTTGACCCGACTTCGACCCGTCTTTGACCGGACTCTGACCGGACTCTGGCCGGACTTTGACGTTAACTTGTTGCGGCGCCATTCTGTCTGGCTTCCCTTTCTCTCACGCATACGGCAGCAGTAGGCAGGCTCCTCCTCTCTCACGCATACGGCAGCAGTAGGCAGGCTCCTCCTTTCTCACTTTAACCCACATTAGTTTAAGGTATCACTTCTGTCGAGTGTCCCGAGACGCACACGTTTTTATTTTTCATATTTTTTTTGCAGTGTCAAAGATTTTCATATAAATCAATATGGCCCATATTCCATAGATATTCTAGATTTGATAAATCTGCGTATTTTATGTTTGCATTGTAATAGAATTTTATGAATCATAAAGGATGTTTATTGACACCTTTCTATTATTAAGATAATCTGTTTTTATGGAATCTAAAATTCCATATTATTCCTAGTATTTGTGCCTTAATAATAAATTAAGATATTGTACAATATTGTTTTTTTTTATCAAATATACAGGGTTATTTTTAAAACACTGACAACCTCGCAGGGCCATATAGCTGACCCCATAAGGAACAACTTTTGTTCTACGAGTTTGGACATAACTCAATACATAAGAAAAAAAATGATTTTACAAGTTTTTGTTGTGTAGTGTTTGTGTTCGTACGTCAGCTGACGGCTGGATGTAGGTATTATCGATCGATACGGCGCGGCCGGTCATTGAACTGACGCGCGCGCTGCGTGTATTACGTAATTTGCGATACGCGCAGAGCGTAGGTAACTTTCAAGACGGAAATTAAATTCATAATTATTTTTGTATGAGAATAAAATCTAACAAATTATGAAAAGTCGTAGAACAAAAGTAGTAGCAAATGACATTAGGAATCTACTCCTGCGAGGTTGTCAGTGTTTTAAAAATAACCCTGTATATTATTATAAATATTTGTGTCAAACATTTTGATGCTCAATAGTTGAATAGTGTTTTTTCACAATAGCAGTTTAATCATAGTTTCTTGATTCTTTCAAACATTCCAATTGATTAACTGTAATTAAAAACAAAACTTTTTATAGAAATATCAAGCAGATTCTTCTAAATAGAGGTCTTTGTTATTTCTGCACTTGTAAGTTGTCTATATAATGGACACCAAATCGATTCACTTCGTCCTTCAGATGACTCGATTTTTTTGCAGCCAGTATATTATTTATTCAAATATTTTCAATTGTAATATAATATATACATGCAACACAACTGGCTAAAATTAATAAATGCAACATAACTAAGCCAGGTCTAAAGTTAGACAAAAGCAGCCTTGTTTATTGTTTTTAGAGACAAAAGAGCGATGGGAGGTATAAAGGTCTCCAGTGAAGTGCCTGGCCAAGTCATTATGCGAGTATTGTACTAATAAATATGTATGAGACCTAACTTTATCAAAGCACATAACTATATTTTACATACACTCTCACACCTATAATCTCTGAAGGGATCGCAGAGGTTTGACTCATACACCTACATTTCATCGAACTTATTTCTGTCCCATCATGTGATATAGAGGGGAACTCATACTGGACACAAATTCCAGATTCCAGGTTGATACTGGCTGTTGGTACATTTTGTGACAGAACTATTTCAGCACAACAGTTGTACTACATATGAAATATAACTGCAACACCGAGACAATCTCTATTGTTAATATATTATCTATACATTAGGAATACAAATATGAAAACTAAAAGAAGTATATGATGTTTTATTATACTATAGTATATAAGTACAAAAGTAGAAATATGTATATACATATTAATAAAAATTTAATAAATGTAGATTTTTTAAACCCCTCTTTTGTTTTACTAGATAGTTTACATGCTCTAAAACTGCAAAAGACAAAACTTTTGATCTGCCAATTGGAGTAGCCATTCTCAACAGTACAGATTGATTCTAAAAGTAAACCAATCCAACTACATTTTATTTCATTGTCATTTTGGCATGTGGCATTCAAGATTTAGTCTTGTTCTTATGGAATCAATCTGTAGATGGGAATAGGGATAGTTCATTGAAAATAGCCAAAATTTTTAATAATACCTATAATTTATATTAAATTATTAACAATTTTTGAGTAACCATGGCTAAGGGAAAGTGAAGCCAGTTTTTCTAAATTCAAATACAAAAAAACATAGGTTCTTCCCCATCATAAAATATGTACCTATAGTGTTTTGAGTACATAGATGCTACAACTTATTAGATAAAGATGAACAAGTATTAGTTATTTTCACCTGCATTCCTTCATCCTTTCTCATTGGTTATGTCCTTGTTTATGAGTGTTCAAATATTCATTGCCATAATTTCTTGCAGCGATAAGACTATATCAGTCCTGTGAACTTTTTCTAATGCATTACAGAGATCAAAGAACCACTTTTGTGGGTTGACTCTTTTCTTATGTAACTCCAAAATCTCCATTGCTTTATTTGGGAGTGACACATTTTTACTGTCAATTGCAATAATTGTACATTCTCTAGTCTTTAAATATCTGGCTAGATTTCTCCAATGGGTGCCAATTTCTTCTGATACTACTTCAAATATTCTTTCTGTTTTTACTGAATATTCAGATTTTGGTACATTAATGATATCCCATTCTTTATGTTCTTTATGTTGTGTAGAATTCTTAGAAACTGTAATAAACATGGTGTGGTTTAAACATAATTCAGATTGATACATTGCGGTACTTGTTATATTCTAAAGTAAAATATAATGTTATATTTTAAAGTTGGTTCTTTTTCATTCAGCCATATATTATGATGGGTTTATTATAATGTATTCCCTGATCTGAACAAATAGGTAAGTACTTACCTGTAATAATTTCCCCACGTACGTGAAACTCTTCGTATTCTGCTATTTTCCGTAATGTTTCTGCACTATTTGGTAGCTGACGTGCCACATCTTTTAGAGGTGCCACATTATCTTCTGATAACACATCTCTTATTTCTAACACTTTTAATAGTTGTCGTATAGTGCTGATTTGTTCAAACCTTCGAATAGAATTAATATCTTCTCTAAACAACTCTTTCAACGAGTTTAAGATGTATGCATGTCTTTCGGCTGCACTTGCTTGATGAATAATGTATTCTTTTAACTGCTTATATTCAGATTCTAATAAGGTCATGGTAAAATGTTACTTGAAGTTTTAAAATGTAATATGGTGTATAATATTGATAAGTATCAGGTACAATAAGAAACTCAAGCTAACAATCTTTAGTCAAAAACAAATTTCATAATAATGACGTCTACGGTCTGTTGTCTGATGTTTTAGTTTTCAACATTAACGCGTAGAATTTACTTTTTTATATAGGCTATTGCAATGAGTGCCTAAGAATAGAAAATAATTGATGTTTAAAGTATGGTTTAAATACTCTGGAACGTATTACCTGTTTATTCCAGGGACATAACCTTTTTGTCGAGTGGTCCACTGTTGGTAGATTGGGATTGTTTTGTAATTTTTGGAAAAACATTGGAGTCATTTTGTGGAAATGAAGTACCTGAGGGTAATTTTTGGGGAATAGAAAATAAGTAAAACTTTGGAGATTATTTTGAACGATGTTACCGTGTTTGATTTTATTAGTTCTTCTTTTGGAACGAAGTTCCTTACGGCAGGCTTGGAGGGGATAGGGATTTCGCTGCGTGACCGAACTGAAAAAAATGTGATAGTAAAACCGTAAGAAAAATGCGTGGAATAAAACCGTTAAATGAGACTTTTTTTTAACTTAATTTGATATCTAGCACACAAAGTTAAAGTCGAAATTCCGTTAATAAAACAGATGGGTGTGAAACTTATGACATTTGGAAATGTAGACGCGGTTTGAAATTTGAATTTGAATTTTTGATTATAGAACACGGCCGTCCACCGTTTAGTAGCCAGTCTAAGTCTAAGTTTTTAATTAGAGTTGTTACACTTCGGTAGTGTTTTGGGATGAAATATTACTGAATAAAAGTTTATTGGAACGAAGTTCCTTACGGCAGGCTTGGAGGGGATAGGGATTTCGCTGCGTGACCGAACTGAAAAAAATGTGATAGTAAAACCGTAAGAAAAATGCGTGGAATAAAACTGTTAAGTGAGACGTGCGCAGGCGCGACAGTCGCATACACAGAATTGAGCACGACTTTTTTTGCAATTTGTGTCGATTCTACATTAGCCGAAGGAACTTCGTTCCTACCTGGTGTCCCACGACACCACTAATTTTTTTTATTTATGGCTTTCGCATTATTATGTATTATGCCAGTGTCAAGTACAATTTATTCTCAAATTATTTTTACAAGAACGATAAAACACGGGTGCGGTCGATTTCAAGGTCTTGCCGGAGTTTTGGTGTTAACTCCTTTCAGTACGATGCTTAATTCACTTATTTCAATGTTTCTATACACTATTCATCACAGTAAATGTTTATTGAACAAATCCCCACCACTTTTATACAAGAAACACAACTCTAAACTAGTTTATGAAATAAAATAACATAAGCGATGAACTGCACTGTCAGAATTCCCGCCAAAACTCAAAAAATTTATTAGTTATTTGATATTGATTGATACTTTTTCTCATTTATCTGATGACGTGTTCATTGGCGATTTAATTAATATTTTTATATTTGAAGCATAGTATCCTCATTGTTTTCACTTTTAGCTTCGATGGAAATTGGACGATGATAATCGAACACTCCTATTGCAAAGTGCGAATATATCAGAGTGCATGCTCGGCCCATGAAATAGACCATGAAGTCGAAATGTCGGAAGTTTTGAATATGAAAACCTTTGATACTTTGGCTACTTATATATTCATAACATAGTTTGTTTAAACATTCTTAGTTTATGTAATAATTGATTCTCCATTATGCTATTTCTTTGTATAACGAAATATATATTTAAAAAAATATTTGTACATTTTAATTAGGATTAATTTCTGTTTGAAAATATATTATGAGAAATAAAGTTGCAATTCATAACATTTTGGGGAAAAACATATATGAACATGGGGAAAAGTCTGAAACTCGATCTAGCAACCCTGATTTTGACGTTCGAGACGTAAAATTATTTCGATGACCAGTAGAGGGAGTAATTAATTCTACGCGATTACCTCAATCGTTAAAGTCGTCCAAATGCTCTCAAAGATTTTTACTAAATAGTTCTTCTAGAAGCACGAGGAACAAAATAAAAAATAATTATCTATACCTATCTATTGTTCGAATAGTGAGTTTTGCCATGAATACAAAAACCCCGTAGAAAAAGCACTTATAGCTTTTTAACAATTTAATTTTTTTCAGGGCTGCACCTCAAATTTTGTTTCATAATCTTCAAATATCACGAACGATTTCAAAAAATAGCCACATCAGCTTAGATATATAGTGTATTATCTATGCACATCAGTCCAGTCGGATTCAAATAATGGCGACGATCAGAATTTAATTTTTAGGTGATAATAAATGTACAATATGTCATTGAAAAGGGATTTTTCCTTTTGTTAATATAAGTTAAAGAATATAATAATTATTACAATGTTTCGGATACCATTATAATTTTTCAACCTATTGCAAAAAAGGGAGGTTTTCAATATCTGTTTTAATTTTTTCTTATATGAGTGCATAGTAAATGCATAGCCTATTTGCTGGTTCTTTTTATAGCAATTATATAAAACGGAACAAATCATAATAAAAATAAGTAACATGTATTATGTTTTCGTGTATGTTTAGACAAAAAACACGTGTGTGATCATGATTTAAGACATAACGGCAAATTTAAAGATCTTTCGCACATCATGCTGTAACCTGTTAAAGTATAATTATTGTTTATAATATCATTTTTCACCGCATGAAACTACTCATTAGAACTAAATACTTACATAGGTGGGCTAGGTTGCCACGGCGCGATGCATAAGCTGGATGGTTATTATTATTAAAAATTATAATCTTATTACTGTAGTAGGTATGAAGCTTACGAAAGGTTTGAAACTAGTAGGCAGAAGTTAAGTTACAATACGAGCATGATTGATGAATTTCAAATGGACTTGTTGAATGGTATAGGTACTAGATGGTAGTTCGCTCGTACGCGCGATCCGTCTGGGTTAGTACCACCGTTTATTCTATTTCTGCAGCCAAATAACAGTGCTTACATACACACTGTTGTGTTTTGTTTGAAGTATATTGAAACCAGTGACATTACTGGGCATTATGAGACTTAACATCATATGTTTCATGGTGATGAACGCAGTCCGATGCTATGCAGTCCTATGCAATACAAATGTCTATGTTGTGTTGCTTTTGATTATGGTTTGGCATTACGCTTACCATCAGGCGAGTGACCTACTCGTTTCGTCATTCAGGCTAATAAAAAAATATATATTATAGAGATGTGCCGATTATGGCTTTGGCCGACTAGCCGACTAGCCGATTAGTCGGTTGTAAAGAGGCCGACTACTCGGCCGACTATTCGGCCGAGCCGATCACCGTTTCGGCGATATCCGTGACGCTTCGTTTACAGCTGATCCGCGCGCAAGTTGCAACCGCCGCCTGCGAGCGGAACCTATTTTATTTACGTCGCATTGTTTCTTGATTTTTGCTTCTGTATGGTCAGAGCGGTTTTATTGTGTAAAAAAAATATTTTTGTGTAAAGATAATACCGGTATTGTTTATTAAAGTGAAGAGCTCAATTAATCAAATTTTATCATGTCAAAAAGAAAGTCTCGTGTATGGATTTTTGACGTTACCTCGCTAGATGTCACGTTCCATTTAAGGCTTGAAGTGCAAGCGAGAGCGCGGAACGAGGGACAAAGAAGCACAATCGGCCTTTGCGTTCGGCAGCGTTCGAGATTTAAAAAAATTAAAACATATATATTAAATCTTCCACATATCACAAAAACGTGTCTGAAATGACAGGTTAGACCAGCCATCCGTCAAAGGGAACATTTTCTCCTATATCAAACACATTGAGGCGGGCTTTTTAAAACTAGATTTACGAAAAGGACATTGTTCGTCGTCCATACATAGTTGGCCTAAGAACCAAAAGGTAGGTGAATTTACTTTTTGGGTTTTAGATAATGTATATATTTGATTGAAACTATATTAAAACTACGGACACTTGAGAATTCCGAAAAATGAATAAAATACTTTCGGATTTTGAGGTTATAATTAGGCCAATAAATACTATCAAATATTAAACAAATGAAATTAAAATTTTCTTTTGAAAAATGCTACCATTCCATCAGTATTTTCTTAAGACGTTATCACGTTCAACTATCGTCAGTAAACCGACTTTACAGACAACCGATTTTTTTAAGAAGTGTAAGAAGTTGGATAGTCGGCGCTCTTTGCCGAATAGTCGCCGACTAGTCGCCGACTACAATAGTGACCGGATAGTCGGCTTTACCGAATAGTCGCCGACTAGTCGGCACATCTCTAATATATTATATTAAAATCACTTGTGAATAATACATAAATAACTCTCCCCTCGATCATAAGAATCACACTTAACAATCGTTATTTTGTAATCATTATTTGTTGGCTCACTTATCTTGAGTACATGCAATAAAACACTTTGACCCCATTATCAGTACATTAGCGTTGCTGTTGACCTGGTAAGTCTCCAGACGAATTGATCAGTTTTCCTTCACAATTTGTGCCTCAACAATGCTTAATATTTTAAAATTTGGTCGTGTTCCCAAAAAATGCTTGAACACATTAGGTAGTAATTACAAAAAGCTAGAGCCATGTACCCAGTTGTGTTATGTGACAACTCAGAGTTCCCACTCGGACACGTTGTTCCCGGACAGAGTGGACTTTCCAAGCCGGCACATAGGACCTCGAGACCACGATATAGTGACTATGCTGGATTTGTTGGGTTATAAGGTATACGCGCATTTACAAAAGTACATAGTGTGTATGGTTTCAAGTTATTTTAGTATTTTTGGTAACTGAATATAGTATTTTAAATGCCTTATTCTGATTGAAATTTAAAAATTGACATGTTGATATGTATAGGTACTAGATGGTAGGTCTTTCGTATGCGAGAGGCGTCTGGGTTCGAGCCACCGCTTTATCTATTTCTACCGCCAAGCAATAATTTGAAAAAGCTCAAATTCTCGTAAGGTTTTAAAATATTAGGTACTCCTTTATTAATTGACTTAACTATGTAAACTCACGTGAATTGGACTTACATGACTGACCGTGTAATAAACTGGATTCTTTTCGATGATAATCTTTTATAATGTATTAAAAAGCGAGTAAATAATATTGACTTGGCCGACTTACACGGCCATATTTAAATCGTATTTAGCCACTAAATAATATGATTAAAAACGTCATATCGTATAAAAAATTTACATTACTAAACATGTTTTGTTGCCAAATACAATTATGGATTCCTGTGAAAGCCGGCCTTAGTGCTTAAAATAGTTAGACATTATTATTATTAGGATAGCCTCAGTGGCGCTGTAGGCTAGTAGCTGGTTGTGAAACGAGGCATTCCAGGTTCGATCTCTGCACCAAGACAAATATTTCTGTGTGCCACAAATATTACTTTGGGATCTAGGTGTTGCGAAACCTCAAGCATCTCGTGGTTCCTGACACCCACCAGTCTCGTATATTAGTAGGGGCAGGATTATGTGCATGACTGATGAATGTTACTTATTATTAATTTATTTCCCTAGAGTTTAGACCAGTTGACCAATGATGCAGTACCAAGTAAAATCCAGTACCAAGGTCTCATGGATATCACTGATCCTATGAGTGAGTAAAAGGCAATACATCCAGTTCTTATAATTAATATCTATTATTACATATACAAACTCTTTTACACTCTGCAAGTTATTTACATGAACCAGAAAAAAACTTGAATGTTAGACGTAAGCAAAGGTTCAACGACTAGAGCCATGGTTCCTTTAGTATATTTCCATCCAAAATGTGCCTATCGGTATAACAGGCTCTAACCTCGACAAACCCATGTGAGTTTTCCTAATCGAATGGTATATACCAGTAAAACTTCTGCTTTTTCTGTCGTGACAATGGCTATAAATTTTTTTGAGCGGTCAAATATAAGATTATATATAAAAAGAGAAATAGAGCAATCAGTAGAACTATTACTTGAACTTGACTTACTTGAATACAAATTCAAACATTATGTGTCTAACCGCATGGTAGATTTAAACATAATGATATGGAATATGATGTACTTTTCTTGCCAAAAACGTAATCATTACCTATGAATACGTACTGGCATTGATTGATACTTATTGAATATATCTACCTGAAATATATTGTACTAATAAATACTCAGCCATGAGTAGTTAGTAGTATAATCACTCCATTGATTCTAATAATTTGTTTGTATAGCATTATTTATTTGGGAATGCTTTTCAGGTGAATATGATCTTATTGAAAGAGCGCGAAAAATATCAGAGACAAATCAAATATGGCGGTCTTTCATCGGCATGGGTTACCACAACTGTTGTGTTCCACATACTATTATGAGGAATATGTTCGAAAATCCCGGATGGTAAATGTGCAATATGTAATTTACTTGATTTCTTATAAAATATCACTTATTATTTAAATAACATATCTGGTGTTATCGCTTTTACCTATTACGAACGTATCCGGTAATGAAATGAAATATAGATTACAGGTCAAATAAGTATAAACAACAATTGGCTATGATATTATATTATACATAAGTTTTTCAAGATCTTTTTAACTACGTTTATAAATTTATTATGAGTAATTAATATCAGTAAACTAATATCTACATAGATATATTAAACTGTACACTCTGCCGTTACTTGAGTACGCACCTACATTTAAAGTTTTCCTTGGAGTGATTAGTTACATCGATATATTAGGTATTGAAGGTCTCATAATCATTATGAAATATGATTAACTAGTTTATTAATACATATTTTTTATTAGGACAACACAATATACTCCTTATCAGCCCGAAATAGCACAAGGTCGATTGGAGAGTCTTCTAAATTACCAGACAATGGTTAGCGATCTTACGGGCTTAGATGTTGCTAACGCGTCTTTACTTGATGAGGGCACTGCGGCCGCCGAAGCTTTGTCACTTTGCCACAGGTGATCTTGGTTTGTTCAACGCTTATTTTTATTTAAGCTCGCCCAATATATAATAATAATACACCCAAAAGTCACACACATAGTCCTGACTCTACAGTATGATACGTGTTTTGTGTCGTGGGTATCAGGAACTACTAGAGACTTTCGGTCTCACCACACTCAGACCCCGAAACAAATATTTGTGGATTGCACAACTATTAACTCATAAGATTTTTTATTGATGTGGATCTGTCACTACATTAAACTAAAATTGCGTATGAGTAATGGTTACTATATGAAATTTTATTGCAGACACAATAAACGAACAAAGTTTGTGGTATCGGAAAGATTGCACCCGCAGACGTTAGCCGTTGTACAGACTAGACTGGATGCGCTAGGTTTGGAGGTGATGGTTGTTCCTGACGTGAGACAAGCAGATTTCGCGCAGAGGGACATATCGGCTGTATTACTGCAATGTCCTGACACCAGGGGCTTGGTGTACGACTACTCAGCCTTAGCCGCCGCTGCGCAGGAGCATGGAGTGAGTTCCATTGCGATTTATAGTGGTAGAGCCACGCTTTAGGCAGTTTTACCTTCAGCATGACTGGGTTGACTCAATCGGGTTGTTATCACTGTCTTGTAAAAATCCAACGAGGAGGATCATATGGTATTGTGAGTGAGATATCAGGAACCCTTTCCCGTTCTTAGATCTTTAATTATCCCCTTCCTTTAAAATGTGAGCAACGCGTTCATGAATCATATTATAGATCACACAAATTGGATGAATTTATCATGTTTGATACAATATTTAGAGCAATGAGCAATATTCCCTTTTTCTTATAAATAAAGAGAGGTGGAAATTTTCTCACCGTACGAAATTAAACAGGAAGCTGCCACTACACGATCGTTTTTTGCGAGATAGTGTAACTAACTCTGTCGAAACGGCCCATTCATGTTGTAGAAAAAAGAGTCTAGAGTGCGGCTCTACTGATTATGAATCTGGGCCTGCCACGTGTTTATTTATTTATTTATTTATTGTAAAAGTAAATATAACGCCATAAAAGCCCAGGCCAATGCGGGGTTATATTAACATCAACTGTCGTCCAGTAAATATTTGAATAAACAGATTTAACAATATCTATTAAATTATATACTTAATCTAAATAATTTCAACACATTTTTGCGCCACTTCTGTGAATTTCGGCAAGTTGCAATTGAGTGTATCATCATGCAACGTGTTGTGTTATTGGTGTTCGATTAGACGGTGGTGGTGGTTGCGACGGACCTGCTGGCGCTGGCGCTGCTGCGTCCGCCGGCGGAGTGCGGCGCGGCGCTGGCGGTGGGCACGTCGCAGCGGCTCGGCGTGCCGCTCGGGTACGGCGGGCCGCACGCCGGGTTCTTCGCCGCCCAGCACGCTCTCGTGCGGCTCATGCCCGGCCGCATGGTCGGCGTCACCAGGGACGCTACCGGACGAGATGCCTACAGGTACAATCATTTGATTGAATTTTTTATTCATATAGTTCTTTTATTCATATAGTTCTTGAAGATCATGCACAAAAAACTATTATATTATGCTAATTATTTTACTTTATGACGTTCCTCATTGGCATAAACTGAGCTGCTCTAACTCAAATAAATAATACTTCAATGTATGTAGTGCTAATATATATTGTAATTAGTTTAGAAAAGAGCAACGTTAGAGTTTCTTGCCCGTTCTTCTCTAACGAATTAGCTTTCCGAACTGGCGGTAGAGTTAAAATTTGACTGAATCTAAATGATGTTTGACATTTAACTGATTCAATAAATGATTTGATTTGATTTGATTTGACAGGATTACCTAAATTTAAATTTTCTCAATTGACAGCCTCCATGGCGCAACGGGCGAGTTGCCGGTTATGAAGCGAAAGGCCGCGGGTTCGATCCCCGCACCGAGACTAATGTTTGTACGATCCACAAATATTTGTTTCGGGGTCTGGGTGTTGTGAGACCGAAAGTCTCTCGTAGTTCCTGATACCCACGACACAAGACTCGTATCTTACTATCGGGTCAGGACTATGTGTGTGACTGTTGGGTGTATTTATTTATTTTTTTATCCGAGCACGGTAAAGTGATTGCACTACACCTGACGGTAAGCGTAGTGCAGTGCAAAAAACCCACGACCACCGACAAATAATGAGTTTATCGGTGGTCACCAGAATCATGCCGGTCTGTATAAATGCTTTTTCACACTACGAAGAGGGAAGAAGCAAATCGTGGGAGCTACGACAGAACAGGCAGATGACCTATGCTACATACATGGCGACATTTTATTCACTCATTGACTGGTTAATCACAAAATTTTAAAAGTTGCCAAAGTCTATAAAGTTAAAATATGCCTGTTATTTTCCTTATAAGCTGAGGATTCTGGACAACAGGGGTAATATGGCGATTTAAATATTGATCACAAACTAATGTCTTATAATGTTTTCGCTTATTTTATTTCTTGTGAACTTTCGAATTAACGCTAATTGTTGTGGCTCACTCGACCCCAAAATCTTTAAAAAGTTGAGGTTCTGTAATCGTTCTCTTAGGTTAGCGCTTCAGACGAGAGAGCAGCACATCAGACGCGACAAGGCGACGTCGAACATTTGCACTGCGCAGGCGCTCCTCGCTAACATGTCTGCCATGTATGCAGTGTACCACGGCCCACAGGGACTCAGGGACATCGCCACCAGGGTCCACAATGCCACACTTGTGCTAGATCATGGTAAGGATACACTATATAATTGTCACTTACTGCTCCACTTAGAGACGACAATAAGTTTAGCTGTAAATTAAGAGTTATAATTAATTGGCAATTACAATTAATCGATATTCCTAAGTGCGGTTGCTAATTCCATATTTGTATTAAACGCTATCGTTTTCTGTGTTTCTATGAAAGGTATTAAAGCTTCGTTATACAATTTCTGGTAGAGACGGTTATTGGTGCAGCAAATGGCCTTCGCGATTGTTTCTATTTCGTGAATAATATTACCAGCAGGGCCATCTTAAGCCATGCAGGGGCCATATCATGCTAGGGTCCCTAAGCCTACCCCGCGTTTCAATAAGATAAAAACGCCACTGATTACCAGCCCTCTAATAAAGAAGAAGCACGTGAAGATTATTATTGTTGGTTGCATTCGTCTTGTCTGCTATATGTACTTGCTATACTAGATCCAACAAACGATTTCAAAAACTACCAAAGTGCATTCCTTTTAGGAATCAGACAACGCGGTCACAAACAATCAAACGAAGTGTTCTTTGACACTCTTCACATAGTTCCACTTTCCGAACATGACGCTAGCTCTATAAAGGTTCGTGCTCAACAAAAGAAGATAAATCTGCGATATTTCGACGATGGCGCGATAGGCGTTGCGTTAGACGAGACTACAACCATGCAGGATGTCGACGACCTCCTGTGGATATTTGATTGTAAACCTGTTGATGAGGTATGTTATATTCAACTAATAACCCTATATAACCCTCCTTTATATGTCCCTTCCGCGTTTTCTAATTATAGACAAAACTCTTATATGGTGCGATCAATTAGAGATTTTAATGATATATGCAAAAAGTACTCATTAGATCCTTATTGTGCAAGTGTGTCATCAGTCAAGAAGCAGCTTAGTGATAATTTCTTCCTAGCTTAGCTCTTTTTCATTGCTTATGTTAACGTTTAACAAATTTAACTAATTTGTTTTGTACATATACAGTTTTGTTAGTGCTCTCAAAAACTCTGTTTCTAATTTAATATGTAGTCGCGATAACCTGTAATTGGACTTGTAATATCTGTATGTAACTTCTCTTCTCTCTTCCGGGATAAGTAGATAATGATATTTTGATCGTATTTAAATTAGTTACTTTGTCGTACAAATAATAATAATTACCTACTATTCTGGATTTATCTTTATTGTTAACATTATGAATCAAAGAGAAAAGTTGAAATAAACATCGTAGGTCCGAAACGTTCTTCACTAAAAATTACAAATTATGAGTAATTGTACTACTAAATACGACTTTATTTTATTATTATATCTTCAAAATGCACTGAAAAATAATTTGAAACTATTGTACATACTAATGATCTCATTTTTATTGCTCATTTATGCTCTTAAAGGTTGTCATATTTCGTTGCAGCTAACAAAAGACAGCAATGTTCTATCCAATAGTGTCCTAAAGGGTCCATTCCGACGAACATCGCCGTACCTCACTCACCCAGTATTCAACATGCATCACTCCGAGACGAGGATAGTGCGGTACATGAAAAGACTCGAGAATAAGGACGTGTCTCTTGTACATTCTATGATACCTTTGGTAAGTATTCTCAAACTGTCATAGACCATGCCGTCATAGACCCCTTTAGATATACATTTTATATTAAAAAAATATGCTTTAGCTACTGGATTCTAGCATTTGGGGCTCAATCAGGCCTGGTCTTGAGCCAGTTCCTGGGGTACCTATAGGGTACAAACGAAACTAAGTATTTTAAACTAGGCATTTTCAATTGTCATAATATTACGTCGTCAACATAATGGTTTTGATCGCTATCTCCTGCAAATGCAGATATTATATTAAAATAAATAAATATTTATTGCAATAAATAATTTGAATTAGCAAAGGTGCCAAAATATTATATATTTCCACCTCGCCCACTCCCTGAGTTTATATCGATTGCGTTTCAGGGTTCTTGTACGATGAAATTAAACTCTACTACGGAAATGATGCCGTGTTCGTTCAAGCACTTCACAGACATTCATCCGTTCGCTCCACTCGATCAGTGCCAAGGTTATCACAAGTTATTCGAGGAACTAGCCAAGGATCTCTGTGCTATCACCGGATACGACCGGGTTTCTTTCCAACCTAATAGGTTAGTTTTATTCTTTTTTGGCATAGACTTATCTTTTTACTAGGTTGAAAGACGAAACGAGTAGCTTGCTCGCCCAATGGAAAGCGCAATGCCTGTCCATAAACAGAAACAACATCACTTAAAAATTTCAATAAAAAAAAATAACCTGCCATAGTGAGCCACCCGCCATGTGTGGATCGCGTTCCAGGATCAGCCAGTGTATATCCGGTTCTCCCGAGGGGCTTGCGATATGACTTGATGGTTGGTTGGGGCGGGTATAGGGGTACATTATTGTATCACTGTGCCTGCATCGGTCATCCACTTGTCCTGTCGCAAGCGCCTCGATTTACTTCTTCCCCCTCCGAAGAGGGAAGGAGCATTTATACAGGTCGGCATGACTCTGGTGATTACCGATAAACTCATTGTTGGCGGTTTGATTTTTTTGGATTGCACTACGCTTACTATCAGGTGTAGTGCAGTCACTTTGCCGTGGTCGGATAAAAAAAAGAATAGCCGCGAGTGAATGTTAGTTGTTTATATAAACGTAATATTGTATAAAATATAAGTTTTATTAGGAAACTCTATGAGGGGATATCGATCAATTTTTTGTATAGCATAGGCCGGCAAACGAGCAAGTGGGTCACCTGATGGTAAGTGATCACCACCGCCCACGTACACCCACAATACCAGAAGAATCATGGGTGCGTTGCCGACCTTAAAGGAAAGGGATAATTAGGGATTGGAAAGGGGAGGGGGATTTGGCACTCCGGATATCTCACTCACCCTACGAAACGCAGCAGCAAGACGCTACTTTACGTCGGTTTTCTGTGAGACAGTGGTAAACGACCCGGACGAGCCGGCCCATTCATACTGTAGACAATATATATACAAGCTCTGGAATGAACTCCCTGCCTCAGTGTTTCCCGAGCGCTATGACATGTCCATCTTTAAACGAGGTTTAAAAAGAGTATTCCTTCCACGGTAGGCAGCGGCTTGGCTGTGCCCCTGGCATTGGCGATGTCCATGAGCGGCGGTGACCGCTTACCATCAGGCGGAACCGCTTGCTCGTCTGCCTATTATGGCATTAAAAAAAAAGACAAAACTGTCTACAGCGTGGCTCTATCACTCGTAAATGTAAGTCGTGATGTTGGAGTTTCGGCGGGAATTCTGACAGTGCAGTTCATCGTTTATTTTAATTTATTTCGTAAACTAGTTTAGAGTTGTGTTTGTTGTATAAAAGTGGTGTGGATTTGTTCAATAAACATTGACGGTGATGAACAGTGTACGGAAACATTGAAATAAGTGAATTAAGAATCGTACTGAAAGGAGTTAACACCAAAACTCCGATGAGACCTTGAATCGACCGCACCCGTGTTTCATCGTTCTTGTAAAAATAACTTGAGAATGAATTATACTTGACACTGGCTAAATGCATAATACTGCGAAAGCCATAAATAAAAAATGTGTGCGTGTACTAGTGTACACACGTAGGAAGTGAAACTTCTTTATGACCTTATTTTTCAAAAAATGATCTACTATATGCAACTTTACAGAAATTGGTCTAATAAAGTTAAATTAGATAAAGTTTAAACAAAAGGCTTTTATTATCATAGACATGAATACAAAAAAAGTGTGCGTCTCGGGACGTTCGACAGAAGAAGTCCGGTCAAAATCCGGTCAAAGTCTGATCAAAGTCCGGTCAAAGTCCTGTTAAAGTCCGTCAAAGTCCGGTCAAAGTCCGGTCAAAGCCCGGTCAAAGTCCGGTCTAAGTCGGGTCAAAGTCCGGTCAAAATCCGGTCTATATCCGGTCAGAGTCTGGTCAAAGCCCGGTCAAAGTCGGGTCAAAGTCCGGTCAAAGCCCGGTTAAAGTCCGGTCAGCCCGGTTAAAGTCCGGTCAGCCCGGTTAAAGTCCGGTCAGAGCCTGGTCAAAGCCCGGTCAAAGTCGGGTCAAAGTCCGGTCAAAGCCCGGTCTATGTCCGGTCAAAGTCGGGTCAACGTCCGGTCAAAGTCCGGTCAGCCCGGTTAAAGCCCGGTCAGAGTTAGGTCAAAGCCCGGTCAAAGTTAGGTCAGAGCCCGGTTAAAGTCCGGTTAAAGCCCGGTCAAAGTCCGGTCAGCACGGTTAAAGTCCGGTCAAACCCCGGTCAAAGTCCGGTCAGCCCGGTTAAAGTCCGGTCAGAGTCGGGTCAACGCCCGGTCAAAGTCCGGTCAGAGTCTGGTCAAAGCCCGGTCAAAGCTAGGTCAAAGCCCGGATAAAGTCCGATTAAATCCCGGTCAAAGTCCGGCCAAAGTTATGTCAAAGCCCGGTCAAAGTCCAGTCAGCACGGTTAAAGTCCGGTCAGAGTCTGGTCAAAGCCCGGTCAAAGTCGGGTCAACGTCCGGTCAAAATCCGGTCTAAGTCCAATGAAAGTCCTCTCAAGTCCAGTGAAAGTCTGGTCAAAATCCAGTCAAAGTCAAAAACGTGACGCGTGCCGCGTAACGGAAAAATGTGACGATTTTATTTTTCTAACGCCGATAAAGAAGTTTCACTTCAAAAAAAAAGAAAGAAAGCGTGGCTCCACCACTCATCATGAGTGGTAGAGCCACGCTGTAGACAGTAATGTCTACAACATGAATGGGCTGGCTCGACCGGGTCGTAACCACTGTCTCGCAGAAAACCGACGTAAAGTAGCGGCTTGCTGCTGCGTTTCGTACAGTTAGTGAGATATCCGGAAGCCCAAATCCCTCTCCCCTTCCCAATCCCTAATTATCCCTTTCCTTTAAGGTCGGCAACGCGCCCATGATTCTTTTGGTATTGTGGGCGTACATGGGCAGTGGAGATCACTTACCATCAGGTGACCCACTTGATCGTTTTCCAGTCTATGCTATAAAAAAAAAACTAGTAAATGTAAGTCGTGATGTTGTGACAGCGGTGCGCAAGGTGAGTACGCGGGTCTGCGCACGATCAAGCGGTACCACGAGTTCCGCGGCGACACGGGGCGGAACATCTGCCTGATCCCGGTGAGCGCGCACGGCACCAACCCCGCGTCCGCGCACATGGCCGGCATGCGGGTGTGCGCCATCCGCGTCACACCAGCCGGCGACATAGACATGGCGCACCTCAACGATATGGTGAGATATCGCTTCCGTTTAGATCAGTGTTTCCCAACCTTTTTAAGGCAATAATTTTTTTTTTTTATCCTGACTCGGCAAAATGACTACGCCACACCTGATGGTAAGTGTAGCGCAATCCAGGAATAGTGTCGACCAACGAAAAACAGTGTGTCTATCGTTGGTCGGCACGATCATGCCGGCCTGCATATAATTTAATAAGCATAATAAGCAGCGATAGCTTAGCGAGAAATGGTACGGACTGTCGAAATGAAAGTCGCAGGTTCGAAACCAGCCCCAAGAGCATACACCTCAGACTTTTCTAAGTTACGTGTATATTAATTGTAAATTATCGCTTGCTTTAACGGTGAAGGAAACATCGTGAGGAAACCTGCATACCTGAGAACTCGATAAGATTTTTCGAAGGTATGTGAAGTCCGCCAACCCGCATTAGGCCAGCGTGGTGGACTAAGGCCTAATCGCTCTCATTCAATAAGGAGGCCCGTGCCCAGCAGTGGGACATTTATAATACAGGGCTAGAAAAAAAAAATATTTTAGTAGCCCACCTTAACATTTTTTTTGTTAAATTTGTCACCGATATCTAACATTGCATTTAAATAACCCAAAGCGAATGGGTTAAAGTCGTTTCGAGTCCATTTTTAAATTGCCCCCCTTAAGTATCAAATTGTCCCCCTGAGGGGCGTGGGCCCCACGTCGGGAAACACTGGTTTACATCGAATCCAGACTCAGCCTATGAATTTTTTTTATTTCATTGAATGACGAGACAAGCAAGTCGCTCGCCTGATGGTAAGCGGCTGCCCATAAACACAAGCAACACGACACAGATCTTTGAATTACAAGGCACTACATGGCACTGAACTACGCTCGTCAGCCGGAGACATAAGATGTTAAGTCTCATAATGCCCAGTAATTTCACTGGCTTCAATGTCCTTCTAACCGAAACACAGCAGTGCTTAAACACTTTTGCTTGGCGGCACAAATAGACAAAACGGTGGTACCAACCTAGACGGCCTTTCACATACGAGGGACCTACCACCTTGTAAAATATTTGTATAATATATTTGTAATCTTTGAGGGCAGTTGAGCCTATGTCAATTAGCTGTTCTAAAAGTATCAACAAAGCTGTTTAGCACATCGACCGTTCGGATTAAAAGGGTTCCATCTAATATTTTTTTTAAATGATATTTTAACGTAAAAACGTAAAAACCTTAAAATATCATTTAAAAAACCTAAAAGCGTTACAATATCATAAAAAAAAAAGTTAGATGGAACCCTTTTATTCCAAACGGTCGACATTACGCCAGTTTTCTGCGAGCTACCACGGTATAGGCGTCCTATTCATGTTGTGCACCAGACATAACTGACAATAGGGCGGCCCTACTAATTTCTTGGTACACATTCATTTTCTTTCTGTTTAGCGTTATTCCAGCATTTAATTATTCGGGAAAAGCAAAGTAACTACACTGGATCTGATGTTAAGTATAATGCAGTCCAAATGTAAGTTACTTTGTTCAGAAGTCCGCCTGCCTCAAACGTTTCCAATTCGTCTGATCTTGAGCGTCCTACAAAGGACGTAAGAGCACTGGCCCCCATGTCTCCCTGTCATGCGGAATTTTGTTGGTACTCCCGTCTTTAGCTGCGCCCATACCATGGGCATCTAGCCCACGTAGGACAGTAGGCTTACGATAATGGGCAAGCGCGTCGTTCGTTTTATGTTACTTTAGTGAAACTGTATTAAAAAGTAGCTAGATATTGGATGTTAACTTCTGAATATTAAAGATAAATATTTATTACTTGAAATACTCTATTTTGTGTGCATACACCAAAGAAACTTAAAATAACATATGATTCAGTTCTTTAGAAACCAACACAGTCCAGTTGATGAATGTCAAGAATAAAAGCATTGCCAATCTACACTGATATAAACCTAGCAGACAATGAAAATTAAATGCCAAATAGTTTGACTGATGCTTTGGCTCTGATCCAAAACGGATTGACAGTGACCTTCCAACTCCAGACGTCTAGTCAAATGGGAGTCTTCACAAATTTTTGTCTTCCTCCGTGTTATCTAGACACGTAGTTAATAACATCCACTAGAAAGTAAAATGAATCCATTATAATTGATCTGTATTTAGCAAGAACACTTGTGAACATGAAACAAGTCAAAAAAAAATCAATTATATTATAATTATAAATGATTAGATTTTTTTTAACTTGTTTCATATTTTCTATAATGGAGACTAGAATAACATATTAATATGCCTAGGAAAGTTAATAAACATGAGAATTTCAAGGATAACTCATACTTCATCAAAAATTGAGAAATTATCTTCTTGGCGATAGTGTCGTAGGGATCGCACTTTTATAATATGGAACGACAACACCTTCGGTAAATGTGTGCGGTAGGTGTGTTGGTGACCTTAAACAAAACCTACCATACCTATGACAATTCGCTATGGAATACATGTATTTGCTATGGACTGGGATTATTAAAATGCTACAACAAAGTTTAGCATTTTCAAGTTCTTTTCATTTTTTTATTACCATTAATGATGCAGGCTGCTCGCGTGATGGCAAGGGTCTCGCTTATCCATAAACAAAAGCAACACCAAACAACTTTGAAGCGATCGAGTCGTAATTGTCAAAACAAACAAAAAATCGCGGCCTAGTGCTGGTGTTCAATCTTAACGCCCAATAATTTCACCGGCTTCAATGTCCGTCAAACCGGAACAAAACAGTGCTGCAACACACTGTTGTTTGGAGGCGGAAGTGTGTAACTAAATAAATAAACTCAGTCACAGTTTGTGTTTTAGTCTTTTGGCAGATTAAAAAAAAGGCGGAGGTTCTTAAATCGGCGCGTTTTTTCTTCTCGATTAGAATAATCAACTAGGAGTTGTCAGGGGTTACAATTTGCACCCAATATGGCAATAGGTTTGCCATCCATTACATCAGGGGCCGCAAATAAACTCAGCGAATAGTGATTATACATCTATGAATCCCTTCGCTTGAGCTATGATATCACATTAGTTTTTTGATTTTACTTCAGTCATTACTATGATTTGGGCATAGTGACACTGACTACAGATACTATTATAGGTGGAGGAGCACAGTGAGAAGCTATCATGTCTGATGCTGACGTATCCGAGCACGTTCGGCGTGTTCGAGGAGAGAGCGGCGGACGTGTGTGCGTTGGTGCACGCGCACGGAGGTCAAGTCTATCTGGACGGTGCCAACATGAATGCACAGGTTTTTATGCGATACTGGTGCGCTTTCAACTTGCATCTTCCTCTGTTGGCGCTTCTAAACAGCCCACGTGTCATAAGTATGGAATTAAATAAATAAATACACCCAACAGTCACATACATAGTCCTGACCCCACAGTAAGATACGAGTATTGTGTCGTTGGTATCAGGAACTACGAGACATTCGGTCTCACAACACCCAGACCCCGAAACAAATATTTGTGGATCACACAATCATTTGTCTCGGTGCGGGGATCGAACCCGCGGCCGTTCGCTTCGCTCGCTGCTCCACGGAGGCTATCAATGAAATGATAAATGACCGCTCACAGCGCATGCAGCAAATATACGGTGATCCAAGACGTATAACTTAGGTAAAGGAAGACGCAAGTTGAAGATGATAGCTCACGATTATTCGACTGTTCCTACATCATTGTTTTTAAACAAATAATTATTTTCACTGGATATGTTATCTTTTATGTATTTTGTTGGGTAGAAGCCAATATGTGTAAATAAATGCTCAAAATGTTTTTGAAATAATATGATGCAGTATTAACTAAGGTCACGGGTCATGAAAAACACTGCACAGTGCTATAATATATTCATGCAACTTACTTGAATGGAGTACATAGTTATTTTAATAAATCATAATAAGATCTTGAACGCCTTTACCATCTTGGGAATGAATTGAACATCCATAGTATCGTCAATTCACACGCGTTTACATTGTCAAATAAGTAATATTTACCTAAACTTGGCTAACGCAATTATGTAAAATGGCTCTTAAGTTTCTATGATAAAATATATGTCTGGTTTGTGAGTATGGCTATGATTAGCGTTTTTGGCTATTAAATATTGGAATATTTCTATTTAAGGTAGGATTATGTCGTCCTGGTGATTACGGCAGCGATGTGTCCCATTTGAACCTTCACAAAACTTTCTGCATACCTCACGGCGGTGGCGGTCCTGGCATGGGTCCTATTGGAGTGTAAGTACCTTTAATGTGGTGAATATGTCTGCTTTAAGCAACTAGAAATAGTAAAATCAGCCCTTCATTATATAATATCTGGTGTACTATTGTTGTGCAATGTTATATGTGGGACGGGTTAGATCAGTGTTTCCCAACCTTTTTTAGGCCATGCCCTATCTTAATTTTTTTTTGTTAAATTTGCCACCGATATCTAGCTTTGCATTTAAATAACCCAAAGCGAAAGGGTTAAAGTGGTGTCGAGTCCATTTTGAAAATTTAACTATCAAATTGCCCCCCTGTAGGGCGTGGGCCCCACGTTGGGAAACACTGGGTTAGATCTTAGTCCATCATGTTAACCTAATACTATTTGGTACATGTCACACACCTACCTGCAAAACTCTCAGGCGTGCAGATATGCTTACTGTGTTTTCCTTCACCATAACCAATAATGAATACGATCGTAACGTCAAAGTCACAAACGTTTGCGCTCGGGCTACTGGGGTCTGGGACTAAAAACGCTATCACTATCGGTAGTTTGAGTCACTCTCTGCCAGATTATCGCCGCTTGTAGTCAACTAGGTTACATAACATACATGTATACCCAGAGAAATAAATACTGGGGGTTGATTTGATCGACCAGTTATATTATATGCTGATATAGTACCTAAAGTTAGGTGTTTTAATCTACTTTCAGTTCTTAAAAAGCATTATTACACGGTTAAAAAATCCAAAACATAACTATCTGAGCCTGATAATAACCATTGTTTCGTCCTTTATAACATCTAGGAATTATAGTTGGACTGTTAGGCACTTATTGCTGCACTGTCCAAATTAAATGTTGTGTAACTACTGCACAAATTGACTCTATGAGGTAAACATAAGGCTACGCAGAAGTAGGCACTGTTTCTTATATCCACTGTTTGTTTAGTAAATCGCATCTAGCGCCATTCCTTCCGTCACATCCTGTGATAGACCCGCTAGCGGATTTGGGAGACGCGGCGCATAGTTTTGGATCAGTCAGCGCAGCGCCCTTCGGATCATCGGCTATTCTGCCTATATCTTGGGCTTATATTAAAGTAAGTGTGCGTTCGATAGATAAAACAAAGTTAGTTTAATACAAGCAATATTCTTAATAAACGTTTCAATAAGTGTACTGTATTTTCTGTGTTGTAAACACCATAATGGTTAAAGTCGTTATTGATAGTAATTTTTCGGTAATTAGTGTTTACTCGTTTGGAATAGGGTAGATAGTTTTAAAAGGTGTATCTTCAACATAAAACTCTTAATACTAGTGTGCAAGATATTTACAGAAACGTTCAACAAAATATTTTAAACGTGACCTAGCAATTAATCTATTAACAGTGTTTTCGGTTATTCGCACCTACAAATCGCCATAGCTAGTAGCGAATATCTCATTTATTGAGTTTTCAATGATAATACTGCTAAATTAGAAACATTTAAACAGAGCAAATATGTTTCAGATGATGGGACCAAAAGGCTTAAGGCGTGCTACACAAGTGGCGATACTTAATGCAAACTACATGTCGCGGAGATTAGAAGACCATTACAAAACATTATACAAAGGCGAAAGGGGATTGGTAGCACACGAGTTTATAATAGATGTTAGAGATCTCAAGAAAACTGCTAATATTGAACCTGGAGATATTGCTAAACGACTCATGGACTTTGGTTAGTTCTGAATAGTGATCACAGAGAATTAAATAATTTTGCTTTAGTAATTCTTTTTGACAAATCATATTTGTGTACCCATAAAACTCTCTTGATTTTATTGCTTTTGAAATGTTCTAACTAAAGTTTATGGTTCATAACATTTATTGCAGGTTTCCACGCACCAACAATGTCATGGCCAGTGGCGGGCACTCTAATGATAGAACCAACAGAATCCGAGGACCTTCAGGAGCTCGATAGATTCTGTGACGCTCTGATAGCGATCCGTAAAGAAATAAAAGATATCGAGGATGGATTGATTGACAAACGATTAAATCCTTTAAAGGTGTGTTACTCTACTGTGATCTGAACGTCCATAAATTTTCCGTTGTCAGTATTTGCGGGGGCTATTTTCCATAATCAGGCATCCGTGCAGTGGTGTCATTTTGCATAGTAATCAGTGTATGCGTCATTGTCATTACATCAGTGTATAATTATAATAATAATATGTTTTGCCGACCCCACTGCGAGTGGAATAAGGGCAAGTAGAAGAGGTAGATAAATTATAAACGAAGTCGGTAATTAAATAAATACATCCAACAGTCACACACATAGTCCTGACTCTACAGTAAGATACGAGTCTTGTGTCGTGGGTATCAGGAACTACGAGAGACATTCGGTCTCACAACACCCAGACCCTGAAACAAATATTTGTGGATAACACAAACATTTGTCTCGGTGCCTGGATTGAAACTGCGGCCTCTCGCTTCACAGCCGGCTACTCGCCCGCTGCGCCACAAAGGCAGTCGAAATAATCTTTCATAAATACATAAATAAAACAATGACATTATTTCTGTTATTTTAACTGACTGCCTAATTTTACCTAATTTATGTTCGTTGAAATAGATGGCCCCACACACGCAAGAAGAGGTAATTTCAGAAGACTGGAATCGTCCTTACACTCGCGAACAGGCGGCATTTCCAGCTGTAAGTTCATTATTATTTAATATTCCCGATGCCGTATTATATAATTTATTTGTTGGTAATGACTGAATGCTTGTAAATGTTTGCACTAATATCGTTGCAGCCGTTTGTAAAAGGAGAGACGAAAATCTGGCCGACAGTTGGTCGAATTGATGACATGTACGGCGACAAACACCTCGTATGTACCTGCCCTCCAGTCATCGACGATTTTTAACTACTGCAACCATGTCGCTAAAATAAAATCATTAAATTAATTTACGACGCTGCAGAGGTGGTCTGACATCGTTATTCAAATAAAACAAAGCAATCGTTTTATGTGTGTATTTTGACATATTTCAGAATAAAATATTGTTGTCCAACCAATAAAAACATTTTATGATTCCATCCTCCTAATATAGGCAATTTATTCTATGGCGGTATAATCAATGATTGCTATAAATTACACTGACTTTAAAGTAATCTATCTACATTATTTTACAAATATTCCATATTGCGAAGTTTATTATTACGCATAAAATTTAAATTAGATTCAAGGCAACGTGTTTGTTTTGTCTCTAGATAAAATTTCTGTCTGGAATATGAAAGGCTGAAAGGCATATTTCAAAACATTTGTTTCTAATATCTTTGGTTAAGACGTAACGCATTTATCGAAGCAATCCATATTCCAAAGATATTATAATTTTGAGAGCTAACGTTTTATTATTTAGTTAGGAAGCTGATTAACTGTAAATATAGTACTGTAGAAATAATAAACGGCGCTGTACTCGTAGCTGGTGAAATGAAATGAGAATATATAACAAAGCAAATAATCACGTTTTAGAAGTTATAACTGTTACAGTTATAATTTAGGTGAATAATGATGATGATAATATAAATTGTGCAAAAAATGCACACAAATCTACATCGGGAACTAAGGATAACGTAGCATTTAAACAGTAATAAGTTTTAGGAATGTGTAGGTAGATATATCATAGTAATGATTAATACTTTATTTTGGAGGAGAGCTCAGTACGTCTTTGGGGTACATACCTAATTTTACCCCTATTTCCTTGGGCATACGCATACTCGGGCGGGTAGGGAATGGGTGATAAGATCCGGTAGTAGGGCTACGAGGGTAAGATAGTGAAGATAAAGTATCGGTTTCTAATAATGAGGTTATAGCACTGCAGGTATCGTCAGAGTCAATTTTGGTTTTATCAGTTCTTTCAATGTGATCTTTAGGTATAATGGAAGTATCTCTACTTGGAAATGCTTTAGGTGAAATAGGTGTAGACACTTGATCTAATGAAGTAATTTGACATAAAGTATCACTAGAATTACTTTTCGCTCCGGTAGAATCATCTTCTACAGAGGGTTCATATGTATAACTAATCGATGTTGTGACATGAGCAAAGTCACTATTTTGGCTGTTTTCAGTCTTTGATAAATTTTCGAAAATTTTTATTTCTTCATCAATTACCTTACCGCATATTATTATATCATCATTAACTTTGGAAGAAATTAGGTCATCGTATTTAGTCGAAAACGGATAGTTGTAATCTTCAGAAGTGTATCGCTGTTCGTATGTGGATGTGTCTTTAACCTCTGTAGAGGGTAATGTAACCGATAATTTAGAGTCACCCGAAAAAGATCTTCGAGACCATTCTGAACTGGGGACGTTTTGAAATTCATCTATCACATCTGAAGTTTTAGATAAATTACTGTTACGTCTATTAAAATCATAATCGTAGTTCTTTACTGGGCTTTGTCTATCAGACAAATTTGTTGATTCGCAGTTCGCTAAAAAGCCTTTGTTTTCCCACCCATACAAATCTGTTTTGTTACCGATGCATTCACTGCTCGGACTTTTGGTTGATCTAAAATCATTACTTCTCAAAATTAAGTTACGCGATTCCAAAGAAAATGGATCATCAATAGATATAGGTCTGACTCTCACAAAGTCACCACTGTCTGTAGTGTGATTTTTGTTGTTTCTTTTTCTATAGCCTATTAAAGAATCTGAAGTTGATTCCTTCAATAAAGGGGAATCCATTAACTTGTTTTCAATCGTTTTTTCAGGAATAGGACTGTGTAGTACAGACTTCGGTTTTCCCAAAATATTTTCAGTATTTTTATTGAATTCATACTTATTCGCATCAGAAGCACTTTGTTTTGTTAGAATTCTACTTAATATTTTTGAATTTTCTTGTATAATTTGTAATGCTCTTTCACTGTTTTTACGTCCTGTTTGCATAATATAATCTTTAGGGGAAACATTATTTTCATCTTCTTTGAATATTGGTGATGTTTCCATTTTCAAAGTTTTGAAAATTTCTATGTCTTCATTTGTCTTTTTCATAAAACTGTGACTTTGTGGTAATGAAGATGCTCTTTCTGCTTCTTCTTTCAATAGCTTATAATTTTGACTACTCTGCAATGTGAGTGAATCTGGTTTCTTAGGTTGTCGCGAAAGCCGTTTCATCGATCGCCGATTAGGAATATCAGAACTGTTAGGATCGGTTACACGCGCACCAAAAAATTCAGGGCTATGTTCAAAATACTTATCGATTTTTAATGGAATAGGAGGTTCATCTTCGCTAACGATTATACTTTCAGCACCAGGGCTTCTTGGTGGACTTTCAACGTCCGAGATATTTTTTTCCGATAAATCTATATCAGGCACAAAATTTGGGTACATAGTAAAGCTATCTATGATATCAGGAGGTCTTGAAGTCGTTGTGATATCCGAATTTGATGTACGTTTAATATTGGATATAAAATCATAATCATAAGGCGACTTGGTGTAATTACAAGGAGATAAGTCAATGGGACTTAAATCCGTAAATTTATTTGGCATTTTTGGAAAGTTCGTTGGTCGTATTAGGTCTGGACTACCGTAATTATCATCATATTTAGAACTATTCAATGTTCGTAAAATATCCTCTTTATCAGGACTTAGGCAGAGAGAATGAATTAATCGTTCACTTGATTTAATTTTATCGTTCTCTGTATTTAGTGCCAAATTATTTTTCCACTGTGTCTCAAATCCATCAATATATGTACGTAAAGGTTCACCTGCAGCGGAATCTAGATAATCGCTTATAGATTTTATGGAGTTTGTTGTTGAAGTTTTATGAATATCTCGTTCAATTTCAGGAGTTAGAGGAGCTGATGATTCTTTTAATGTAGGAGAATATGAAATTTTAGTATCTCTTAGAACAGGTGATGTTAAACAATCGTTTCTCGTAAGAATAATATTCTTTTTATCCTTTTCATCCTCGGATAGTTCGGGTTCAGAATCAGTAGCGCGAGCATTCTCATCACAAAGACTAGTGTCAGTGCTGGAAGCACTGCGTGATGAATATGTGGAGCTTTCACTAGAACTTCGTGATCTTAATGACGCTATCATCTCGTTGGCTTCGATTTCAGAAACGATTATACCATCTCCTGACTCTTCTAAATCAATAGATGCTTTTCGGATATTTTCAAAAACTTTTTCTTTTTTTAGGTCCCTCCACTTAAGAGAGTTTCTTCTGCTTAGCGATTTACGTCTTTTTTCTTCCTTCCAACTAATAGTTTCATGAGAAGTGCTATGTGCTAGAGACTCTGTTTTTTCATTAGATGACGGAGTTCTCGAAGGTGGGATTGCGCCAGGAGGTGGCCCAAGTCGGCGTCCCCGGGAACTTACAATGGCGCTTTTGCCCAAAAGTAAATTATTAACGGTCAGTGACGTCGGTGATGTGGGTACTCCGACTGCAAGAAAATAATGTCATTTTCAATTAAATCTTGTGCTTAAAATCTAAATATTTAATCAATTTTTGAATACCTGCAGCATGTCTGGCACAAGCAGCAGCCAAAATTACGTGAGCTTGTCGTTGTCGCTCGCGAAGTCGAGCATACTGCCGTTTAAGAGCACCAATATCCAATGACAGTCTGTCACCAGCTCCCAAACGGTTTTCACGTCTGGGTATTACCTACACAAATAATTTATATTTTTTTAAATGTTATGTTAGACAAATCTAATGTGATATAAAACATGTTGCACCGACCCCACTGCGAGTGAGATAAGGGCAGGTGGAAGAAGAAGAACAAGAATAAATAATACATATACACTTTGGATTAAGCGTATAGTGCTGTCTCACTCTTATATAACGATAACTGATTTTATGTAATTTATTACCGTTGCTAAAGCCATTTTATTTCCATCGTCACTCGAGTCTCCTTCATCTTCAGAATAAAATAAACGTAATCCTCTTTTGGTCATTGACTGCATCTGAAATCATAAATTGCAAGATTATATTTGTATGGAGTGTCGACGTATTTAGGCAAGTTGTAAGTTTAGTATACTAGCTGTTCCTCGCCGTTTCACCGCAGGCATGTTATTGCTCTTCTCCCATGGGTCATAGCTTGATGATAAATATATCCTTCTTGAATAAATTCTCGAAACGATAGTCAAAACGTCATCTAAATCCGTTGCATATTATAAGAGAAATAAAAAGACAGACACATGCAGGTAGCATCTATGTTTTATACTATGTAATCTAAATCCGTTGGACAGTGGAAGAGAAATATGCGGACAAACAGACAGACATACACAGATAGCGTCTTTGTTTTATACTGTGTAATGATTATTTCAATATACGGGTGCTAACATATGAGTCAACCCTCGTGGACGGCGTGCTAACATTGTGTATGTATTGACATGGGTACACATTTTTAATAATAAACAAATTCCATATCTGAGTTATCAACAGAATTGGTGACTACAGAAAATATTGGATTAAACATTTTTGTTTTGCAGGAAAAGTTAATATAAACAATTCACCCCATTCGTCCATGTCTTACTATATTATTATTTATGTGATATGTTTATGTAGACACAATGAATGTGTGCTTGTCAGTAGGTATACGACAACTGACGCGTCACTGCTATACAAATGCTAATCAAAGTAAGTTACAAGCCAACGTGAACACAGCAAAACGCACACGAATGAGCCGATCTATCTATAATAGATAAGAGAAGCGTACCGCAGAATGCAATGGAGGTTGATACACCGGTGCGGCCGTCGGAGGCGCAGGAGGCACCACTCTGTATCTATGCAGACTACGCAATCGTGGTAATTCCGGTGCTGAACCAAACGCGACCACTCTCGCGACCAGCGCATCTCCAGCCTCCCACACGGCGCCGGCGCCGCCGCCCATGCAACTATAAAACTCATCTGCCGATCGAGCTGACAGAATCCGACTGCAAATGTGATTTCGAACAAATAAAATATTATATATTATAAACAGCCAAAGGCCCATAATGCTATTTTCGACAACATTTTACGACGGCATAATGTATCATTTTATCAACAGCTTCACATGACTTATGCGACTGTATATAAATAAAATACACGTGTCCATCCCGGAATCATGTTTATATGCGACCTAATTTCATTATGTTATTCTAACTAAATATTATAAAACTTCAATAATAATTATAAACTAGTACTGAAAAGAGTAACACTAAAGTTTCTTGCCCGTTCTTCTCCAGCGAAACCGTCTTCCGAACTAGCGGCAGAGTTATTGATAGAATCTAAACAACGTATTTTATGGATTCAATATATACTTTGAAGTTGAATTGTTAGATCAATTAGAAATCTGATTTTATACCAATAGTGCTACTTACTCTTGCAGCATGTCCCAAATAGCCAATGCTGTCAGCAATAATATTTCATTGCCGTCAAGCAATATCAAGTCCCATATCCTGAGCAGAGATTCGCGGGGCAACCACGTAGCGTACAATGTGAGAAACCATTGCATTGTGAACACGTCTGGTAAAGGAGGTTCTACGCCACCGCCTGAAAACAAAAAATAATGTTATAAGTGTCTTTTGCATTTTCCGTATTCTTATAATTTGATGTACAAAAAAGTTTTTATAAATAAATAATAAGAAAGACACAAGGACCTAAATAATGTAACTATACCGATAGATTTACAAAAATGATAAAAGTTAAAAGGAGTCGCAATATCGTAATCTTCCTGCCCGAATCTTTTCTCACATCTTTAAGTGGCATCAGCGTAGACAATATTTGGATCATACTTTTTATGAAAGGTCGCCACGCCGCGCCGGCCTGCCGTCAACATTAATAAGACATATCTTGGATACGAATGTATTCGAACACAATATTACTATTTCAATATAATCATACCGTCAGATATTTTTTGCAGATAGTCCATGTGATGAGCTAAACGAGGCAATCGTAGTCGTAATAGATCTCTAAAAGCAGCCATATCAGCAGATAATCCGCGCAGATCATCGGCGAAGTAGCCCTCAGGCAACACAGCTTCAACCAGATATATCATTACCTTCAATGCGAGGAAATATATTTTAATACTTCTTGTAATTGCAGATCTCAAACAATAACAAAATTTTAATGTACCTTTAATGAATCCGATTCAGATTTATCCATAACTTCTAATATAATTGCTGCTAACATATTGAAACCTTGGCAATAACCCACTTCCTTATTCCATCTGTAATATGAAAGTGTTAATATTTATTACCGAGTTAGGTGCTATGAAAATTATGCCTTAGTCCAACACGCTGGCCTTATGCGGGTTGACAGACTTCATATTTTCCTCACGATGTTTCCTTCGTCGTTCTAGTAACCCATAATTAACAAATAATACACACGTAAATTGAAAAGTCAGAGGTGCATACTCTTAGGGCTAGTTTGTCTTAGTGTGTACCACTCGCTCCCCGTTGAGCTATTGGTGGTTTGTAAATTTTGAATACTCTTATTTATTGGGAAAAATAGTTTACAATGGTAAAAAAATGTTGAAAAAGAAAAGGTTTCAATAAATACCCAATTTTAGCATCAGGTTGATAGCACATCATATAATAATAACATGAGATATAATATTCTTAAGATTGTTTTTATTTAAGCTAGTCGGTCAAGTTTAATATTGCCATAAAAATATTTTATGATACTAACCACTACTACTATATTATTTAAAATGATCTTTGCTAGTATATGAAATTTGACCATAATGAGAGACTAACCTTGCGTAAGCCAATAGTACTCTGCGGAGCATGGCTTGATTTTCTCGACCTTCAGTACCGCAAAACAAAGAACAACCGGTACGGTGTAGGTCCTGAAATAATATCATGTTTTATATTAATATTCAATTAAATATCCATTTCACAAATGCAAGTTTTATGAATTCTTCAGAATGTTCTAAAACTATTCAGTAAATCTCTATTTCTGTATGATGTAAGAAGCAGTTTGCGCCATAACTTATTATTTCTAGAATCTTAAGACTATTGGAATAGGATTTAGTAATTTTGTTACGTAATATTATACCTACTTAATGGTAAAACTAAATTATAGTTATTGGCTATCCACCCATATATATATAAAATATATTATGAACATAGCTAATAATAATATTACCTTCAAATTTTCTAATAAGATAATCGATAAATTACTTTTATAATTTGAGCTCCCAGCTCAGCATCATCAGGCTGCGCGGTGCCGCGGAAGCACGCGCCCTCCGCTGTCGACCAGTCTATTCCTCTCGCCGTTAAATGTCGCTCCGCCAGTGTCAACCATAGCTTATTCCAAAACAAAGCTATAATTAAACCTCCACGTTAAAAGCTCATTACGGGCACATGAGTTATTATTTACTGCGAAGAATACGTAAAATAATATTGAATACCTATTTATCAAGTTTCTGCAAATAATTCATTCAACATAAAAGGTTAAAATTAAAATTATTTGATCATCAAAAAGATTGACGTCAATCAAAACTAATTAAAATATATATTTGTATTCCATTCCTGCCATGGAAAATTGGCAACGCTTGAAGGATTTTTGTTTAAACTTGATATTTTTGAAAATCAGATATTATTTGTTTACATACTGTTTATTTTTATCTTTATGTTCTAAATGGATTGCCACGTTATATTTATTATTAACTAGATGACCCGGTGAACTTCGTATCACCTACATATATTTTTGTAAACTGTGGTCAAAACTTAATACAAATGTTTCATTTACATTAAATGCAATTAAGTGAGGTACTGCACCATGCACGTTAGGTAGCCCGTCGCACATTTAATTGACTTCGACGGCCTGTCAGGTTGTCTTCCACCTCCCCCCGGTGGGACAGTCCTGTCCCTGTCCCTGTCCCTGTCCTGTCCCTGTCCCTGTCCCTGTCCCTGTCCCTGTCCCTGTCCCTGTCCCTGTCCCTGTCCCTGTCCCTGTCCCTGTCCCTGTCCCTGTCCCTGTCCCTGTCCCTGTCCCTGTCCCTGTCCCTGTCCCTGTCCCTGTCCCTGTCCCTGTCCCTGTCCCTGTCCCTGTCCCTGTCCCTGTCCCTGTCCCTGTCCCTGTCCCTGTCCCTGTCCCTGTCCCTGTCCCTGTCCCTGTCCCTGTCCCTGTCCCTGTCCCTGTCCCTGTCCCTGTCCCTGTCCCTGTCCCTGTCCCTGTCCCTGTCCCTGTCCCTGTCCCTGTCCCTGTCCCTGTCCCTGTCCCTGTCCCTGTCCCTGTCCCTGTCCCTGTCCCTGTCCCTGTCCCTGTCCCTGTCCCTGTCCCTGTCCCTGTCCCTGTCCCTGTCCCTGTCCCTGTCCCTGTCCCTGTCCCTGTCCCTGTCCCTGTCCCTGTCCCTGTCCCTGTCCCTGTCCCTGTCCCTGTCCCTGTCCCTGTCCCTGTCCCTGTCCCTGTCCCTGTCCCTGTCCCTGTCCCTGTCCCTGTCCCTGTCCCTGTCCCTGTCCCTGTCCCTGTCCCTGTCCCTGTCCCTGTCCCTGTCCCTGTCCCTGTCCCTGTCCCTGTCCCTGTCCCTGTCCCTGTCCCTGTCCCTGTCCCTGTCCCTGTCCCTGTCCCTGTCCCTGTCCCTGTCCCTGTCCCTGTCCCTGTCCCTGTCCCTGTCCCTGTCCCTGTCCCTGTCCCTGTCCCTGTCCCTGTCCCTGTCCCTGTCCCTGTCCCTGTCCCTGTCCCTGTCCCTGTCCCTGTCCCTGTCCCTGTCCCTGTCCCTGTCCCTGTCCCTGTCCCTGTCCCTGTCCCTGTCCCTGTCCCTGTCCCTGTCCCTGTCCCTGTCCCTGTCCCTGTCCCTGTCCCTGTCCCTGTCCCTGTCCCTGTCCCTGTCCCTGTCCCTGTCCCTGTCCCTCTCCCTGTCCTGTCCTGTCCCTCTCCCTGTCCTGCCCCTGTCCTGTCCCAGTCCTATCATGTCCCTGCCCTGTCCCTGTCTTGTCCTGCCCCTGCCCTGTCCCTGTCCCTGTCCTGTCCCCGACCTGTCCCCGTCCTGTCCCCGTCCTGACCCCGTTCTGTCCCCGTCCTGTCCCCGTCCTATCCCCGTCCTGTCCCTGTCCTGTCCCTGTCTTGCCACTGCCCTGTCCCTGTCCTGTCCCCGTCCTGTCCCCGTCCTATCCCCGTCCTGTCCCCGTCCTGTCCCCGTCCTGTCCCCGTCCTGTCCTTGTCCTGTCTAGTATAGCGTGGCGACCCGTCACCACGGCAACCTTCGCAACGCCAACAATCCGGTTTATACCTGCGCTTATAGATGTTTCACATCAAAAAGACATCAAGTGTTTCATACCCAGGAACAGTTTGTACTGAAAAATTAAGTTGTCGTTTTTAGTGTTTTCCTTTACTTATTATTTATGTTACTCATTTTTTCTCACCGGGTAAACCTTCCCTGAACTTCCACAAATATTTCAAGATCAGAATTAGCCAAATCGGTACAGCCAGTCTCGAGTTTTGGCGAGACACACGCACAGCGATTCATTTTTATATATATAGATTATTTAGTTTTATACTTAATAAAAAATATGTATCTGCAGTATCATCAGTTACAAATCAAGTGCTTGAATTTGTAATGAAAAGGTTAGAAAAATCTAAGGTTTGCAATTTAACACTTATGACTTATTAAAATAACTACTACATACAAGTAATTAAGTTGAATGACTGAGTTGTAAACCTTTTTCCTGAAATGTTGTGGCACACCGGCGGGCAGGCGCGCGACCAGACGCATCGCATGCAACCATTCCGCGTAGCCGCCCTCGCCAGGGCCTTCGCCACCGCCGCCCGGTGTCACACCGAAACGCGCGCCATTTTCGCCGGCTGCACATACAATCACTTTACTTAGGTACAATGCATTCTATTCAATTATGTATTAGCATTGACTTTTCACGCATAAGAAAATACTTCGCGCAATAATTATGGCGTTTTATTTGTGGACACAATTAAGGGTATTTAAACGAATATCATTTTACGTTTAGGTAATAGTTGCCATTTCGTATTCATAGCATGCCGTACGAGAAATTAAAATTAATTATATTAATGACAGGAATGAATAAAATTCACTTCTACTCTTTGTTGAGCACTATTTTTATGATTAATAAAGAGAGATATAAGTATGCAGTTAACAATTTCTATTAAATTTACCGTGCGTTCCTTGGCGCTCCATTGTGATGTTTATTCAAAAACCATAATCTATATAAAGGATGTAAGAACATATTAGTCAACCTATAAACTTAACATAATATAGCATTGGAATAACTTAAAGGATGAAATAATTCAATGTTATCAAAACTTTTGTTAAAACTATTCTATGATTGTTTCACATTAATCAATATTACATTAATATCAAGGCTTTGTCAATTGATAAACCTTGCATTAATTAATATATGGAAGTGCAATGTATCGAGTACATTTCGAGCATTGTGTATTCAAATGGCAAATGACAATTAGCGTATAACGCGGAATATAAAAAAATATGTCCACTAATGACAATTAGATATGTATAACATACCCGCACTGGCCCTCGCCGAACCTGCTAGGTTTCTGAGAGAGTTTAGAATTGCACTCATCTGTCTTGCAAAGGGCACGCATTGGACAATAAACGCATTCTCTTTACAACTGCACTGGACACTGAGTTTACGACCTTATCATTAAATCCCATGCAATGTGACTGCAAGCGGAATAGGATTTCCTTGTTCTACGAGACGATTCCTTCGTTATCAAACAGACAAAACACGTCAACAGAGTAATAGCGCGAACATGTAAAATAATGAGCCATATCTCAAATGTATTTGAGATTACGTAGTCGGCCAGCTGATGCGATGTTTACCGGGGGAGTCATGAAACGAAGCAACGAGGCTATCGACTCTATACTATAACTACACATGAACCATGTCTACTCTAATACAAAGCCGTAGAGAGGATAAAAGATCGACAAGTCGTGTCGGTGGAGTTTCATGGTAAATGGTTGCGAGCATGCGCCATGGCGTGTCGGCACGATGGCTGTGTGTGTAACGTATCGATTTGGCGCCGCTGTGTACGTCAGTGTCGGAAACAGATATACTAGAAAAGGCACACTATAACTAACCACTTTGATGACAGTTACGATGAGTTGTTTTAATTACGCACAAATCAAACTTTTGATTTTACTATTTTGACATAACTTGTTTGCGTGCCATTTTAAAGTAAGAAGGGAATTATAATAGTACGTATTTATATTGAGAACAAAGGAAGTCAGTGCTCTTGTAGAAATTGATCTATTTTTAAAATATGAATAAACACTGAAACATTTAAAAAGTACGAAGTTTTTACGACCACGTCTAAGATGCAGATTTTTGAAACTCAGTATAAATATTATCAATACAGGAAGTATTAGTTATTAAAAATATTTATATATTTTCACATCAGATACCATCATTTTATCCAATACTTTGCGTTTTGGGCGATTGATGCGATTTCCTGAGGTTCAACAACTCCAAAATATTTGACATTACTCAAAGGTTGCCAATTTACCGACGATTTCTTCGTTAAAGTTGGTGTTTATAAGCGGCAGTGGTACCATGAGGTTACCTGCTCATTCGTTTACCTCCATAGAGGTACTTGCTACAATTATTATTTAAGCATTTTCCCGTCTACATGAAGGAATAGGAGTGTAATGTTTTTAGTGTGTATGTAAATTTAAAGTAGTTAATTAAAGTACCTAAATTTAGTTCCCTAAGTAAAAGACTCGATAGATTGTATGCAATGAGGACCATATCACGTCGCTAGATTTCTCCAACTTGTGGGAGTGACATTGATTACACACATCACGAAAGAAGAACAGAAACCCGACTTCGTTCGACTTCGGTGTCACGGGTGGGTATCGCATGTTAACTCTATCGGCAATTTTGTCATTATTTATCATTTTGAGTAGTGGGATTATAGTTTTTTTTGGTAGATCTGACAACAATAACGTCGAGTTAATAGAGTTGGCTACTACTCACCGTAGCCCTACGTCAGTTATAGTATTGGCTCATATTTTAACACAAATAAGAACTAACTAATGTGTCGAAGAAGGACCGTGAACGCGGCGCACAGTCGTTTCTGTTGCCGCCGCAGTCGATCTCGGAGTCTCACAGATTTAGCTAAGCGTTCACCCGTATGCCGCAATCTATCCTCCCATTGTTCTGTTTGTTTCCTCAGCTCTTGTATATCTATGGAAAATAAATACGACAATTATGCGTCATTCATGATTTTACAAATGGTTCAGGGAGGGGAGGTTGAAGGTTGTCTGGTTGAGTTCACTTTTAGCGATAAGACCGCCTTTTGTAACTTAGTTTAGTTGTAAAGTTCTTAAGGTATAATTTGAATGATTGGTGTACAATAAAGAGTTATCTATCTATCTATCAGGGACGTGTTTACCTAACACTTCCAAGTAATTTCGTTCAATAGCTTCTGTCTGGTCCACATAATTTGATTGTGATGACGTCAATGACGCAGCCGACGTAGATCTGAAAACGATTTTTTGAATTTAAAGAAAGTATGATTTAATAATTCATAATTCTATTATGATTTGGGATGAATGGAGTCATACCCACGGCTATAGTTAACTGCGCTCTGATTCAAGCAATCGCGCCGGTCCGTATAGAGTTCATCCAAAAGATCAACTAACTGTTTAACATCTCTCTTCTAGAAAATAAAAGGCACAATGACACCAATATTTTATATTAAATCCATTTTTATTTGACAAATTTCGGCATTACCGGAACGTAGCTAATAGTTGGCGGTGGCGGTACAATATACTGTTTTCTACGTTTTACAGCCGGTACAGGAATTTTCTTTGGCTTTTTCTTCGATTCTGTCGGTTTATTAGCAAGTAATGTACTGAAGTCTAACTCAAACTTTAACACTTTTAAATTGATCGGTTCCTTTACGTTAATAGTCTCCATTAAAACAGATGTATATTTTATACAATTTTAAGTATAGCGTATTAAATTATTCTATTCAATTGGGTTTAGTTAGAAAACACGACGTTGCAATTTTATAAACTACAGTTTGACACGTATCACTTTGACTTTACACAAAAAGTATTTATTAATTTAAATCTTAATTCACTACCATCAGCACTTTAAAATAGATATAATTAAAATTGAGTTAATGCTTCTACTCGTATGGTGGATATTGTGAACTGTGCGTTGAAGTGAATGATGGCAGGAGGCGGCTTACGATAGTCACCCACTCGTTAGCTGTCGGTTGGCGTCCTGATAGTGGTGATAACGCTTAATTTATTCATTTGAATGCATGCCCAATGAGGTAAGGGTCAATGTACATTGAATGCTCCATTAACTATGAAACCGTTGTAAAAGACAAAACCAATAAAAAAACCGACTCAAAAATCTAAAAATAAACGTAAATAATTTAAATTGATTGAGTGGAGCGTGAACAAAAATTTTAGTAATAACAAACGAATTGAGAAACTTACTCCGTTTTTCTTCGACGGTTAAAACACATTATAATTTTATTAGAGCCTTAGGTGAATAGAGGTCCTTAATTGGAACTGCAACTCTGTCACTATTAAATATGTAGTTTTCCAATCTTAAACAATTGGATGATATATGTACGATAAGTTCCTGAATGATATGGTCCCGTTATGAAAATAATTTTAAGACGTGTGACTTACACCAAATTCAAAAGAGGCAATATTAAAATTGGGCAGATATAATATGTTCACAATTCTGGAATATACATGGCAGTCAGACTTTAATATAAGATACAGGGATTTAGAGCCACAGAACAATTTTACTCTGACGAGATTAGAGCCGGTTAATGCCTTATGCTCCGTTACTGAAATACATTACATACAGAAAATGAATGATAAAATTCACAAAACAAATCTTATTTGACGTGTTTAAGAAATAATCGAATTTCAAGACATGCATAGTGAAAACCTATTTAACTTGTGTGAACTTGCCTTAATTACTTACATGGGTAGTCGTCGACAGATAAACATTTTGCGAATTTAATATAATCAGCCACCAAGTAGACCTATTTTTCATATTTACTTAGGATTATAAACTTGGTTCAACAAACCCATCTCTTTATTTTATAAAAGGTTATAGAAGGAATTCTCATCAAAGCAGTATTATATTCCTTGCATCAAAGGGTATAATTATAAGTAGATACGTATATTATGTACATGTTAGCTTTTACTCGTGGCACCGACCCGTGGAAGGCTTTTTCTGTTATAAAATTTAATAATAATAATACAGCCACTCAACAGTTACACACATAACACTGACCTCAGGTTAAATTATGTCATTGGTATTAGGAACTACGAAGGACTTACGGTTCCACAACACCCAGACCGGAAATCACTGTTTGTGGATCACACAAAAATTTGTCTTGGTGCGGCAATCGAGCCCGCAGCCTTTCGTTTCTCAGCCGGCTACTCGATCGCTGCGGCACGGTGGCTGTCGTTATAAACGACCATGACCATGACCATGCACCCTACACTTTTTTTACAATAAAATGTCCATGAGCGGCGGTGACCGCTTACCATCAGGCGGGCCGCTTGCTCGTCTGCCTATCAAGGCAATAAAAAAAAAAAAAAAAAAAGATTTTTTTCTTCAAATTTATTTTCTATTTTTTAGTTAGATTTTCTGTGAAAGCGTGTTTTTTTTTACTATTTGATTATTTTCGCACTATTACGGAATCTAAGCCACTTATTAAATAGTATCTTTGTCCAAGTTGTTTGATTTTTCTGTGACAAATTCTTAGCGCCTGTTTCGCCACATCTGAATAAATGCTACTTTCCAAATAAAATCTGACACTTCAAATATGTACAAAAGTTGCATTCTGGCGTATAATACCGGAAAAAAATATATATTAGGTAGTTTCTATAATTCCTGTGTTGTACATTAAATTATAGTTAAAGACAGGTCTTTAGTGTACATTGAATGATATTATAATCTAGGCTTGAGCGCCTATATCACCCGCTCTGAGTAAATGCTACTTACCAAAAAAAATATGACACATTTAAATATCAAAGTGACAATATAGTATAATGTCTATTAGGTACAAAAAAGCTGTCCTATACATTAATTGGTCGTTAAATCGTACTCGAACCTATAACCGAAGTAATATATAAAATAAGCAGTTATTGTTATAAAACAATTCAATTTCTTTATTATATAGGATTGGATTAGACAAAGATATTTATTTCACATATATCATGACAGTATAAAACTCTTTGATATTTATGTAAAAACTAGCTTTACTGTTTGATTTCACCTGCAACTTATGATTAAAAGTTAGAGTTCAAATATTAAGAGAGTGTGGGTGATATGCGAAAAATCTTAAAATAATAAATAAGAACCAAGAACTCGATTGCAGCGCCACCTACCCGGTCCAATTGTAAATCTAAACCATGCAGGGACCCACTAAAACACACACATAAAAACACTGAAATCGGTCCAACCGGAGTTTTTGCGAGAGTAACGCACAGCAATAATAGATTTTTATATATAAAGATATAGTTAAATGGCAAATCAACATTAGGAAACGTTGCCTAGGCAACGATTTTGTTTATTCTTAATCAGAATTTTCGAGGGCGCGTTTTAACTTTTCAGTCATTTTAAGCTATTTAGATTTGTTTTGAAAATGAATGTAAGCAAAGAGTCACAAGGCCAAGATTCAGGACACCAACATCCAGGGTTTTGTTCGGCTACTTGCGTTGATAGAGCAAGTTTACAAAAGGAGATAGGACAACCGGAACTTAAGACTTCTGATTTATTTGTAACCTGTAATCTACCCAAGAGATTTGAGCATCCACGTAAGCTAAATAATCTATGTATTTGTTATACTATCAGTTCAAGACGAGGTGTTGCCCGTATGATTATGAAATAAAAATTGCATAAAACCCCCATCTCTCATGGTCCATTATTCATTTTGTTGCCGAAAAAGTATATTTTTGACATCAAAATTCAAGAAAAAACGGCTACTCCATTGGGTTTTCAAATTTAAGCAAAGTGGTTACACTGTTTACATAAAGAAGCAGTGTCATTGATCTTCGTTGGTCATAAAAATTCATGCGGGTTGTTCTTGTGAAATCAATAACGAGGAGTAGAAAATTATATCAACTAGATATATATTATAGTGTTTATATTTTTATTCAGTTACCGCGCATTCAATTTGCTGTATTGTATTAAATCATTAATAAATTCGGTGACATGTATAATTGATTTCTCTTTATGTTACACTAGCTTTTGCTCGCGGCTCCGCCCGCGTGAGCTGCTTTTTCCGGGATAAAAAGTCCTATCACCCAAGTCAGCTCATACCCTGTCTGTATACCAAATTTCATCAAAATCCGTTCAGTAGTTTCACCGTGATTGACAGACAAACATCCAAACATCTAAACAAACAAACTTTCACATTTATAATATTAGTAGGATAGGAAGTAAGATAGGATACCTTTACTACATTTTATTGACTGGCGCCGTAATAACAGTGAATTAAAGCGTTATTATTTCAAATGAAATCTATTTTAAGTGGTTCACCTGATGGTCAGTGATCTCCAATGCAAATGTACACTCATATAACCAGAAGTATCATGGGCAAATAGTACATGTTAGGATATATGACATGAGATTGGAAAGAGGGGAGGAATAGGCTTTCGGGATTCTCATTCACCGTACAACAGTAACACATTCGCTTCTTCTTTTTTCTGTGAGACAGTGGTACTAACCCCAGTCCAGCGGCTGATTCATGCTGTACACAAACCTAACAACGACGTAGCTCTACCTAATTGAAACTTTTACATATGCTATTAAACAAATTAGTATCATTAAAAGAATATAAATTTGAGATCACCTGTAAAATGTGAAGCTTATCTGTCGAAATAAAGTTTATGTTAAGTGATTTTTAATGTGTTGTAGATTGGTTCAACGGGTATGGATGCCAGGTGAACAAGCAGCATCCATTTTACAGGACATCTGGCAGCGACTATGGATGGTATCCGCCAGGTAAATATTAATAACCAATGTGTTATTATTTAGTTTACTATTATTTAATATATTAAACATTGACTGTCGACAGTTTGATGAGCTAAGCCAAAGAAATCAGTGGCGTGAGTAATGGACCATTTACACGAGGCCAATCCGTTGTTGGCGTTGGGTGAATAAAAATAGTCCAAATCAATGGGTTGTGAATGTACGAATAAATGACTGGCTCAATGTTTTGTTTTTATATAGCAGAGGCTGACAAACTAGTTAGTGAGTCACTAGATGGTAAATGATTCTTCCACTATACCTGAGGAATCATGGATGCATTACCGACCTTAAAGGGAAAGGATAAGGAGGACAAAGATAAGGGATTTGGAAGGGGATGGGGAATTGGGCCACCGGATATTTCACTCACCGTGCGAAACGTGACAGCAAGCCAAAAGCAAACGTTACGTCGATGTTCTAGCCTTAATAAATAGCCGCGTGTTTTGGTCTAATAAAAGTAAATGACTATGAAGGCATCTACAGCTACTTTTTAGTAATGGAGTTAGTTATATAACCTACATTTTGTTAGATGTAGCGAAGAAAGTCTATTATACTATCTTTTTGTAGGTTGTATTTTATTTTTTCAGCTATGTAAAAGGTAATTTTTTAATTACTAAGTTATTATTGCTGCGCCCACTTTGCACTTTACTGCGGGGCTTTGGAAAAATTTCGCACTATCGAGATAAATTCTTTCATTATTTCTGTGCTGATGTATTCCGCCGAAGGCCGGAAATGAACTTTTGTCCCAATAATACAAATTGCCGCCCGACGGTATGGCTGTAGGATTACAAATATGTGACTACTTTTTAGGTTGGCATTCAGTTCCTACTGTGTATTTCCCGAAGAATCAGCGGTTTTCAAATTATTTGGCAGAGTCCGGAATGTATCGAAATTACTCTTTGAACACTTCCCTCGGTCCATCTCACAATTGAGGCGAGAATGTGAATCTAATAATTTGTTTCTTTACAATTGCTTTGTGGGATTTTTTTTTATTCATCCTGCAACGACTAAGTGAGTAAGTACAGTGCAGTCCAAATTATATTAAATCGACCGTCAAGAAATATTTATCGGTTGCCACAATTATGCCGGGCTGAACTTACTGGATATACACTGGCTGAACCCGGAACGCGTTTGCCGTGAACGAGTCGTTATGGAGGGGTTTTCACCATGTGTACGGTGGTCGGTATGCAGTCGGGTACAAAAATTATCACGTACCCTTCCACCAGCCGTTAAGATCCAATTTAGTTTTAGGTGATGTACTTACCTAGTTCTTAAGTTTACCTCCTAACACCTAATAATATTATCTTTATTGTGCTACTGATTTTCAATACCTACGTTTATAACCTAGCTATGTAAATTCATTTAACTAAGAAAATAAAATTATTATTTAATTATATTGTGTTATTTATTACCTAAGTATAATTTATTTGTATCTGAATTATTTTATTACAGGCATTTTGTTAGCCTATGGATTACGTGATATTATCCCTCTGTGGATACGGTAAAAGTTGAAATTAAAATTAATAATAAGATTCCATTTTATGATATGCCAATTGTGTGACCAATTGAGTAAGGGATGTTGCCTAGCCGAAAACAAAGTAGACATAAATATATTGTAATATCGATATTATTTGATAAATATATTTGTATTTTCTTTGCGTAGTGGTATATACCTATGTAGTAAACATTCTTATGTTATTTCTCATTTCAATCGTTAAACACGACTCAATATGAGCGGAAAGTTCGCTTCAGTTCTAAAGTTAAGTTAGTAGAGTCATAACTGTTGTTTGAAATATAATCCAACCGTCACAAACTCCTGGCGTCAATCAGAAAAATATCAAACGCACACACGCACGTTCGCACACATGGACGCACGCATACACGCAGACAATTTTCGCCACAGTAAAAAACGTCGAATACTATGGTTCATGAGATATTATTTGATTCTAGAGTTTTGGACTTGGCATAACTTCCATCTTGTATTACGATTAAGTTTATTACGCCCTTTAGTTGAAACTGAGACAACTGGTGGCACCATTTTCATATTAGTTATAGTTTATGCAGATAACACAGTTGTTTCTGAGATGTTGTTTCAGATAAACTTATTCGTTTGAGCTAAAACATAACTTGGACGCTTGGACTTTCTAGTTTACACTAACAAAGCTTAGGCGAACAAATAGACGTAATTTAACGGCTAAAATTTACAGATTTCGATGAAGTTTGTAGATTTGTTTGGTAGATAAAGTTTTTGATAACATTTTGCTCTGAATGTGATATGTTGTATAGAATGTAACGTAAAAATACCTAAACCGTACGTATTGTTCATTTGTGACAAAAATCAAACATCATCATCACGCCATTTGCGACAAAACTTAGTAATATTCTATTCTGCGACGAATGGTCAGTGGCAAACCTAGTGTCAAAGTTTATCAAGCCGCCCGAAAACCTTCAACTTGGCTTAATGACCGCAATAAGTTGTTATCTGCGGGAGCCGACTTTTTTACGTGTGCAAAATATAACAATACGAATCCTTTTTATTTATTTATTGATCAACTTTATTGTGCTCTAATATTATATATAAAAACAAAATAAAGAATAGGTGAAAATTAGCAGCTTTTTAGCACATGGCAAATCACACGGTAGATACCTGTCTACAGCATGAATGGGCTGTTATAGCCGAGTTGTTGCTACCACGGCCTCACAGAAAGCTAATATAAAGTAGCAACATGCTGTTGGGTTATTTAGGGTGAGTGAGATATCCATTATCCCGGTTTCTAAGTCGCCATCCGTTAAGGTCAACCGCATCCATACTTTTGGCATTATGGACGTTCATGGCGTTGGAGATTACAATCGAGTGACTCTGCTGCTCGTTTGCCAGTTTTTGCTCTAAAGATGCTATTTTTCAGGAGAGAATGAAATAAATGTTGTTTTCCAAACAAAAAATATTATACCCAATATATTTTTAATATTAAAGTGTATTTATTGGTTCATATGTGTGTCGCATATAGCTTGCAGCCTATAATGCCTATATACCGATACCGCAGACGTATAATTTTAAACGCATTTATTTAAATACCTAATGAAATTGTAATTTTAAAATATACTCATAAAAATAATGTTAATGCGTACCTACAGTCACCTGATTAACTGAATACCGGCCAATTTTAACTTACGGTTTCAATCCGCATCTGCCGATCGATCCCAAAAAATGTAAACAATGAAATTATGCCATTTGAAAACGTGTAGTTTACAAATTTTATACTAATTCTACTACTAATTTCATACTAATTATATTACTAATTTTATACTATAATACAAATTTAATACTAATACTACTACTAATTTTATACTATAATACAAATTTTACTCTTACTGGCTCTCGTGGGAATAATCTGTAGTTAGGGAAGATGATTGTTTGAAATTGGTCGCAAATGTAAATTCTTCTCATATAAATCCTAGGTAGGACGATTATTTTTAGATTCGAATAATCACATAATATGAGTTGCTCCGGATTAGAACTTATGCCGGTACCGGTATGGCGGTAGGCTCGCCCCTAATCACATTATGGGACGGAAATAAGCTCGGCGAACCTTAAATGTACTTGTGGCACCTCTACCTACCTCTTTGGGGATACATGCGTGTTAGCTTATGTATTTAGGTATAGAATATTATTGAAAATAAGTGTTGAACAAGTGGCGTGGTGACCTAATGAACCAGGGATCTCCGTTGTTTTCACAGACCCTTATCAGAAGATTCTTAAAAATGTTATTGAGGGAAAACCAACGTTCTAAGAGTGATAATTAATTAGAGGGGTTTTGTAGATAAAAGACGTTAATTGAATACTCAATGATTACGAGTATTAAACAATATAAGACTCTCTCATTAGTTTAATGGCAGTACACATTATACTTAAGATATGGAATTAATTCGTTGTTTTTTTTTTTTTTTTCAAAACATTCAACATCTACCCGGGATTAGAATTTGTACCCGATATCACGATAGGTTCTAACCACCTATCACATCAATGGAGATTGCACCTCTGCCCCTACTCTACAGCGATACAAATGTGAGCATACGTATACGTATGTATTATAACGCAAGGCAATATTTCAGATTAAAATATATATTTTTTTCAACTCATAAAAAACAAAATGTCCACCTAAAATGTACTTTTTGCGAATAGCGTTACTAACGAGACGTGCAATGATAACTCGCCTGATGGTAAGCGTCACGCCTGCCTATAGACAGAAGCAACAACTAATTAGAACTTTGAATATTGAAGCACTGCATGATACACAACTCCGGTCGTTCTTATGAGGCATAAGAGGTGTGATGTATCATAATGCCCATTAATTTCACTGGCTTCAATGCCTGTAACACACTGCTGCGGAGCACAGAAATAGACAAAACAGTGGTACCTACCCCGGCGGCTTCTCGCAAACCTACCACATTATTCAAACAATTCAACAGATTGAAGACGTCATACTATTTGATCTATACTCGCCGTGATATGACAATGTGCATTCCATCGAATAATACCACTTCGTTCGTTTATCGACTTTTTGGACCAAAGGTGTTCGCGCGTTTGGCAACACCGTACACTTACGCATCTTAAACATTGGCCTCATTCAACATTATAATGGTGGATACAGACCAGATGGATGTAGCGTTATAATGGTAGAGACTATCACCTCATTGATATGATAAAAGAATAAATAAATCATGAGTTAAATGGATTTTAGTGATCCTAAAATGAGGCAAGTAGTTTGTAATTAAACTATTACTATATATGTTCTTGATACGGTGATAGACTTGTCTTATTGCATTATATTCGGAAATATAGGTAGTTCTTTTGATCGTGATGGTTATTCTGATAGAAAAATTAAGAAATTTAATTCATTCAATAATTGCAATGCACTTGGTCGACTATGGCCAAAATTCTTTATAGTTATTTAGATACTTAAACTGCTCTCGAAGCATTTGTTGGAGGGCTGTACAGGCTTATGATTACCATCCTTCTTTCAGGTATACATTCGGTACCATCCGTGTACTTCCCGGCTGGACAGACGTTTACCAATCGTTTGGCCGCTGCAGGCATGTATAGGAACTACAGTCTCAACACAGGCATGGATCCTGTATCATACCGCTAATTCCTAAAAAAATATCGTATGCGCGGCTTGTTTTTCAACTTATCCAATGTAAACATTCAAGTTTTATAATAGTGTACACATTTTAGCCAAATGTATTTTGTTCCACTTATTTATTATGAAAATTGGATCAATAAATATTTAAATTTATATATTCATGAAGTTTAATTTTTTGGATATACTTGAGTATGTAATAATTTCGTAAACGCATCCGATGCCTTTCATGTTTCCGATCTGATAAGTTTGGGGCGAATAAAAAGGCAGTTAATTGGTATTGACTTACCAAAAGAGGTATTTATTATTATTTATAATATATAGATTAACATGCATTCAAATTCCATTAACATATTCCATCGGAACGTGGGCATGGATGTCACATTCCTCGACATTCTGTGAAGTGTGCCGATATCGAACGCGGAAATACGATCGACTTTAGATGGTCATTGAATATTAACTTTATGTTAATAAGTTCCGTATTTCGAATATATTTCTGTGACATGCCATGCCTTTATAAGTCACCTACAGAAAATGATGCCGCAGTAAAACTCCCAACAGAATCAGCCCATTGTGTTTTAAGGCGATCTCTTAGCACTTTTTACCGCGACATGCTCTGAAAGATTATTATTATCATCCGTCATTTCAATATAGGAGTATATAAGTATATATAAATTGTTAGCAACAACAACAACAGCGTTTATATTAATTTGAGTGTTTATATTATATCCTAACAATTAACAAATGCTGAAAATTCTTTAACCATTAAACAAATTAATTCTTACTGAACGTAATACATGTTTCAAGCTATAGTATATATAATTCATCTAATTGCGCATTTCATATTAACGTAGTATGTAACACGCCTACGTCGTGGCTATTTGACTATTTCTATGGGTTTCGTGTATGGATCTACCTACTGGTGCCTTTATACTTGTCTAACATTCCACAGGTACTTAGTACTCGACCGAGGTACACAACGCAGTTTCTCGGCCAAACAACCACTAATCCAACAACCAACATCAATGAGATTATAAATGAAGCAAACACGGCCGTTATTACAAACCACACTTTTGCTCTCACCGGAGGTATCTTTAAATAGGTATATTATGTATGAAACTTACATTTGTATTATAGCTATTTTCGTTGTAAAATCTACAATAACAAGTGGGTTTGGAATAATTATAATTATTTCATTATTAATACGTTTAAAATGCAATTATGCATGTTCTACAATGTCTACAAACCTCATTCATGAATTAAATTTGACTACCGATACAAAATATCTACGGAAGGGTAAAGTTATGTAGCTTTTAAACATTTAACTTTAGTACATATTTAGATATACATAATATAAACGCAATGGACAGAAAGATAGAAATATAGTGTGAACTGTGGAATCTATATCATGATTCGCTTCAGAGAATGAAAGTGATAAGATCCATTACTGCAAAAGCCGAACTATCCCTGACGAACAACCAACAATTGACAGGATTATCAATAAAGTTACTATAACCTTCATAATTTGTAACTGTATTTTGGTAATTGATTTTTTTTCTTACCTATTCATATTCGTTACAATAGCTTAGTGGCAACTGACAATAATATCGACCAACATGGAAGTGGTGTTCAAAGATACATTTTATCCCTTATTTTACTGGAGTGGGTTATTGTAAATCTCACTATTGATAACAATCTTGCTTTTACAGTAATATACATATGGTTATACAATTAATAATATCTATAAATTATATCTTGGGTCAGTTTAAACAATAGAATGTATGAAGGAACGAAACACGCACTTACAATAAGATATTCTTAAACTATAGAATACAACTAGTAATAGGTATAATGATATATTATATAAAACTGGATATATTTTTGCGTTTAACAATATTGTCCTTAATAGCATTGCTCAGATCCCATTTTCTTACAATATAACATCGAATAAATGTTGATGTGAAACAAAGAATATTGCTCATTAGGTACATATACATTCGACAGACGATTCGACGAGTGTATGCAATTTCTAAAACAAAAATTGATAAAATTGTTTTAAATTTATTGCTTTACGAAAATTGTCAACAATATCTAAGACGCGAAAAATATGTAAATACAATTTATGTGTGACATGTAAATAATACTATGATTCACTAAAAGCAAATTTTTGAGATCAGCAATGTTCCTATGTTCCACGAAAGTGCAGTAAGTGTAGAAGATAGTGTGAGATAGAGAAAACAAAAGTAGCACGTGCGCCGCGCCGTCGCGTTCGCATCCGTGCTTCACAACGTACGTAGGGGTTTGATCACAATATAGCTCAGTTGATTCGTATCTATTTATATTTAACTTATTGTAAAAAATCTATAGTTATTATACATTAACACTATTTTATTCTGCTGTCTCTTCGGTCACATCGATCGAGGGATGATCCCTTCGCAAGCGAGGAAACCGGCACTTTCGTCGATAGGCGCTATGAATGAGGCAATAAACGAATTCTAAATGGGTTATTCGGAACACTTACGCATAATGCACTTCACTGGTGTGTGATTTTCTCATTCTTTTAACGTGACCAAACTGGAGGTTCGGACAATAGGCAGACATTTAACTTCAAATATACTACCTTTTATGACCAGTGACACAATGCGAAAAGCGCAAATCTTCCAGAATGATTCAAAGGCCATTACATTGTAAATAAGCCTACCAGTGGACGTCATTTGTTACGTCATGTGGTCTATTTAGAGACGATGCTTGAGTGCTTTGTTCACAAGAAATGTTTTAAGGTTATTTTTGATTCATTGTTCACACGCATTACATACGTATTAAGTTCCAAGTACATATACATTTTGGAACAGAAAACTTAAAAACAGCAACAAAACGTAATGTTATGAACCGATTGAATTATGATGCGATGTCTATTGTCCCAGTGTTATCGTTTTACATGTCGCCGAATATGCCGGCGAATGTTTTGCGCAGGTTCTTCATGGTGTCCTCAGCGTCCTCGGTGAGTGTGGCGCTGAGGGAGCCCTGACGTGCGAACCCCGCGCGCCCCGCCGCCGCCCCCGCACCTGCCGCGGCACCAGGACCCGATGGTGCCCCAGTACTCGCCCCGGGACCTGCACCCGATCCACTCGCACTGCTGGGCGCCGCTGATGCCGAAGATACAGTCGATGATTGTGATGCTGCAACAAATATATCACGTTGTGTTTTCACGCATTCCTCACTATAATACGAAGTCTACTAGAGACAATTTTAGGAATTTAACGACAGCCTTGCCTCCTCGTAAGGCCTATATCTGGAAATGGAAGACTACAGACTAAAAGATGGATGGATAGAGGGCGGACTCTTATTATAAAGGGAATTGAAAACGAGCTTCTACTGCGTTTCTCACGGCATTATACTAAATCCCTAACTCGTATATTTACAAAATATTGCTCGAAGGCAGTGATTTTAATAAATAACAAGCTCTTCGGTGAACTTCTTACAATTAAAAATAATTGTTAGTATTCATTGAACAGATTTGGCAATCATTGTGGTGATTGCCTTAAACTCTAATGGTAATAAATGATATTTAAGTAAGTAGTATTATTCATCACAGATATTTTTTTCGGGTGTTGTGGGACTGCAAGTCCCTCGTAGTTCCTGATACTCACGATACAGGTTTAACCTAATGTGAGGTCAGGACTATGTGAGTGAGTATGTATTATTTATTTGGCAACAATTGTAATAAGGTAAGGCAAAAGAGCTTATTACTTTTGTATTGGCTCCTCTGTTCAAAAACCAACGTGAATTATGTAAGGGGTTATTTTGATTATTATCAATCAAGCTTTATTTAGAAAGATGGTTATAGTGATCTCCTCAGCCAAGCAAGTTTATGTTTTTAATTAGAGTAATAATGTTTGTCCAAAAATAATAATTAATCAAGTGTTCCGACCCAAACTCACAAATCAAAAACTAACCCGCGCCCTGCGGGTGAGTCATTTAATTTGGGAAGACAATTATTTCGATAACCATACAATCGATTACACGATTTATCATGTTCAAGGTGATTTTCGTCAATTACAATATCAATATACAACACTGATGCCAGTATCAAAGGTAATTGTAACTAACGATGTTGTCGTCATATTCTCTAGAATAGACAGTCATTGCCCGTAGGATCGTCACAAAGAGATCATCCGTGCAGGACTCTAAACTAACATGACTGATAATAATATATCAGTCATAGTTACTAATCAAATAAAAAGAAAATAAAATAAAACATATTTTTAAATAAATTGGTTTACGTTAAAGTCTTAGATCTAAATAGACGACATAAATTCTTCAATCAAATATTATTTATTGAATTTTTTATGTGTTAGTTTAATTTTTAGCTTGAATGACGAAACTAGCAAGTTGCTCGCCTGATGGTAAGCGCCGCGCCTGTCCATAAACAGAAACAAGACCACACAGAATTTTGAATTACAAAATACTGGCTGGTATATTATGCTCGACACACCGAATCATAAGATGTTAAGTCTTATAATGCACAGTAATTTCATTGGCTTTAAGGCCTGCAAACCGAAACACAACCGTGCTTACTGCTGTTTGGCGGCTGAAATAGACAAAGCCGCGTTACCAACCCAGACTGCCTCTCGCATACGAGGGACCTACCGAATTTTGTTTTTTTATGTAATGTTTACCTTGCGAGTCACGGCGCGTAAGTGGCGGCGGCGGCGGCTGCGCAGGCTCTGCCGGGATAGGTGGCAGGGGCCGGTCGATGCTGGCGCCAGTGAGGAGCGGCGCGGGCGGCGGCACGCTCGGAGGGCCCGGCGGTCCACCTACACGCTCCTCCGGTGACGTCGCCGCTGAGCTACCCGACACAGAGCTTCGTGACGTTGTCTTCGTTATACCAGGCCGACATACCGCCTGGAAATACCCATTCACTCCGGTACATAACGTGCGTCGATATTCTACGCTTTAAATCTATCAATCTTATTATAATGGGATTGTCCATTGACAGTCAATCTTTAATTTTAACAAAATTTTGATCATTATTTAATCATCATATTAAAATTTGTGGTTAATGGTTTTCAATGACATTTGTTATACATTACGTGGTTGAAAGAGAATTATACATACGTAGTTAATACGTGACGATGAAGTGGAATAGTTCGTAAAATCCAATTTATATATAGTGATATCATTGTGCAAATAACTAAATACTGTTGACTGTAGTTTTTCCCCGTATACATAATAGAAAATCATTGTATTTAGAATATACGTCAGTGCATACCTGCATGCGCTGCAACACAAGTTCAGAAAGATGACGTCGATCTTCCTCCTGTGAGTCACCCATGAATGAGGTGGCAGAGTCGTTCAATTCAATAATATGCTCTCGTCCATCCTTGCCGACCACCAGTTCCAGAGCGCACACTTCCAAACCGCCAAAGATTTCGCTTACCTGCAAATTATACGTGAATAACAACGTATTATAAATTGATTTATTTATTTTATGAAAACAAACAATATATAATAAAACACAGTGAAACAAAAGTATAGATCCCTAATACTGGTTCTCACTGATATAACTTTATGTATACAATTTCAATGCAAGCATTAATTATTTTAAGTATAGAAAGTGAGTCAAACTACGTGATAGCAAAAATAAGTATAATTTTGATGGAAATATAAATTCACATTCCATACTATTATATTATTAATTTACATGGTAACTTTTTTTAAAGTTAGGATCATCTTGCATTAGTCAATTAATTGTCCTTAGAGTATGATGTAATATAATGAAATACTGTACCTCATCTATCCACATTTTGTATCTATCATTCATGCCAATTGCTTCAAGCATTGCGGATCCTTGATTCGTTTTCCAGTTGCCCGAAATTGATTTGCGCCTGAAAGTGTTAAAGTTTTATCGTTAGAAATATTATCGCATCTAGAGATTCATAATTTATAATTATGTTTGCGTTTTTCTGGAACGCCTGCATCGTTTTGTTTACAATCACATTATGCAGGCCACTTTGATCTTCCACATACGCGGCAGACTACACAGCCTATTAAAATGTTATGTTACTTACATAAACGCTTTGTAATTGGATCCGATTTTCTGTATGTGAATGTCATATTTGGCGTCGATGTACGGCTCCACAGTGCAGTAGGTGCCCAGCATCGCAACAACACCGGCTATATCCTACAAATATTTTTTTTTTTTGTTTAAACGTAAATAATGTATATTTGTATGGTAATTTACTGTGAACTCTGTTTAAAAATAGGTATATAATATAGGTAGATTAACAGACTTAATGTAACAAATAAACAAAATAAATAACCATGACGGTTTAATGTATTGTTACAAAGGTAAACAAGTAGTTACCTGGAAATCGGCTAAAGAGTCCACTTTCACCTTGGCCACGCCGCTGTGCGCGTGCCCTATCTTGATCACCACGGGGAACTTGGGCGCTGTGACCTGTAACAATAACCTTTAATCGTAGATCGTCATCGATTTGGGCACACATTATATACAAGCTCATGCTTTATCCCCGAAGAAAGACAGGGTTAAGACTAATTCACCAACATTTCGCTTGTTTTCATATATGTGATAGGGAGCGAGCGTATTACCATACCGGACATAAGTTCCAATCCTGGGCAGTTCATGTGTAAATTAACCGACTTCCAAAAAGGAGGATGTTCTCAATTCGGCGAGTTTTAGTTTACTTTTTTTAGACACCTTAACACAATGAGAATTGATCCCAGGACTTCATACTAATATTAAGAATGAGACGAATAACAGTTTAAAAACACTAGTTCTACGTGCTAGAAGTTCTATACACGAGGTGGAAATACCAAGGTTCCGGTGCGAAGGTTTATGTGTAACCCACGAACATAATGACAGGCTTACTGTTTGTAAATCATATGCAAACGTACGTACTGTTAGCCTTTAATGGACTTTATTTAATTTTATGGGAATGATATAGATCTTTACGGCATTAAAGCATGATACCGGCGCGCAAAATTCTATTATTATCGATGTTTCCAACGAATAATTTATGAGATTAAAACGTATGATAAATGTATAAAAACAAACTTTAACGTTTTAGCTAAAAGGTTAGCGAGATCGATGGGTTCGATTCCCGCACCGTGGCAAATGTTTGTGTGACCCAAAACACTTCTACCTGCCCCGATTCCACTTGCAAAGGGGTTGGCGCAACATGCTTCATAACACATGTTACAGAAACATTTGGCCCGTAGTTTTTAACAGGATGCCTTAGCATAAGACTTGTACCTATCACATTATAGTATGATTTGTACATATTACTTTCCATTTTTCTTTATGTATTAATATTACCTATATCCCACAAAATTAAATGTGGCGTGTGCATAACTTTGCAAAATATAATTAACTACATATTATCTTAGAGCACACTTAGCATGACGCATATCTTTCAGAATAGTGTTGATATTGGGAGGTAGTAAGTGCTCCTGTATCGCTTTCATGAGTGGTGACTTCTGCTCCCGTATCATTCTTAATGGAGCGTCAATCAACAGTGACGTCACGGCGCGGCGTTGGGTACGATGCGGACACCGCGACGACCCGCGGAGGCGTCGCTGTGGGCGGCTGCTAGCGACTGCGCATCAAGTGTTCGACTGTTTGCTTCAATGAGCCACACTTCCTTCTCTGTATCGATGACGCATAATACCTGCGCCGATTTCAATAAAAATTTCTTCTCGTTTATATATATTACTATTTATGGAGGGGTGCTTCCGGTGTCGTACTGACTAGAGACTAATCATTATTTAAATTTAATTTTCCACTCTTTGCTTTCACATCATCACTCCATAAATGGTAGAGTACATAGTAAATACAAAAGGATTAAAATAAATATTATTATCATTACACATTTACACATGTGATGACAGATGTTTATTCTAGAATGTCCTGTTTTATAAATGGTTATGTAGAGAATGTATACACGGATGGGAGATGTCCATGGATCGTTTAACAGGCAACAGTTCCGTCATTTGCCCAGAGTTTATCTAGGCATCAGTACATACGATAAATTTATATTCTGCGCGGAATATTATGTAGTTGCTGACAATAGTTCTTAATGATCATAAACAAGTGGAAAATAATATCGCGCCAGTACACGATGGAGTATTTATTGTTCTCAAAGGACAAGACAATTGTCATTTATCATGGTAATTGCCGCCTTTGAAGTTTGATATTATCTTGCCGCCTTTAGACTTCATGAATGCGAACATAAATCTACGCTAAGTGATGGTTGCTACATTAACAAAATGGATCAAGCAGGTACGTCACGTACTACGTAGTCTTTAAGTGAATATGGATATCATGTCGTATTGATAGTACTCGGTTACGCAATTGGGTGCCAATTGCTGCTATTATTGACCCAAGTCAAGGTGAGAAATGTATTCATCGACGAGATTACGTCCACAGTAATTAGCACATCAATGCAGGTTACATTCTACATACCTACGCATATTTAATAGATGTTAATGCGAGAAATATTGATTTGGCGCCAGTCTGAGTTCTAGTATTTTTTGCTGTAATCTTGTTTTTATCCGTGATCTGAGGTCATGTTTTCAACTGCTCTGGTTCCGATATTGGCAATCGACTGACCACGTACGATGCAAGTCTTATGTAACTATCGAATCTATAGGTTGTGGATACTTGCTGATTTATTACTGTAATATTCAAACAACTAGTATCGCAATGCGATGCGATAATTCGATTAAAATGTTTTTATAATTATTTATGATTTATAATCCGTTTGCGATTATTTTAGGCCATTGTTTGGCATTGGCCATTGTTTTAGGATTGTCAATATACTTACTGGTGATAATCCGACATTTATTCACAATGTATAAAAATATTGAAGAACTAATTAGACGGTTCGCATTTCGTGTTATGACTATACTGATTTGTTTTGATTATATGTTATTGTTTGAGTGCCTATAAAAAGGCAATAGACATGTATGTGTCAGCGTTTAATAATTCATACTTTGATTATAAACACCTTGGTTATTATGGAATCAAATCTTTTAAACGGATTTTATCGCGGTTTTTTAATAATTTTGATACCTACGTTTCGAAAGCTTTTCAGCCTTCGTGGTCACGAGGTGGACTGTGGTTGTCCAAGAAGTTACCTTCAGTAACTTAGTTAGAACCTTCAGTTTACAATTATTGTTAATTTTTCATTTCCAATCTACACAGAAAGAGCTCACAGTGTTTTAAGGTCTTGCAATTGAACTTTTGGGTTCCCATTTTAATTAAATGTATAATCGAATCTCAGGCTTGTGTGTATCAGATTTGTGGTTAGTAAATTAGTATTATTTCAAACCCCTCAAGTTGTTTATTATATTTCTTATAGATCAGGAAAACTTCATGACATATTATAATACATTACTGCGAGTATAACACAAATTGTATCTAAAATACATCCTTGCATTTGGCTTTTGCTTTAAATTTGTAGTGGCCGAAGGATTGTGGAAGGCACGCACGCAGGAGGAAATATTGCAACAACTCGTCTCGACCCACATTGATAACGGGTACTTGTGTCTACAAACAAACGCACTGCGAACATTGAGAAAATTGATAAACAGCGCATTTAGATATACGCAGCGTATTGTTATGCGCCATTTAACGCAAATTGAATTGAATAATTGTTTAAGAAATAGACTTCAATTATAAATTTTATTAATATCTCCACTCCGTAGAACTTCTATTAGGAGTAAGGAATTTCCTACTTTACAAGGAGACTCTGACGAGACTTTGCTGTTACAGTTTTTCTTAGAAACCAATATCCGCCGCTTAGTCCAAGTCGTTTATATAAAACGAATTCAATAATTTCATATCATAAAGGATATGAAATTATTTGACTATTTCTTCCTATTACATAGGTACATGTACAAATTCCTCATCTTAGACCACAGTCTAATATTTAGTTTCTAAAAAAATATCGTTCCAACTAAGTTCAAAGTTTAGATTAATGAGGTATTACATTTTTGGCGAGTTACTTCATATATACATACATACATTCATTCATGCGTGTAATTCCCGAAGTGGTAGGTGCATGTGTAACCAGTACACCCATATTTCGTCTAGCTTATTTCCGTCCCATGATGATAAGGGGCGAGCCTATCGCCACACCGGGCCCCATTGCAGACTCCGGGTCGATACTGAGCATAACAGAAAACCCTAATATACATAATAGAAAATTCTAATATCACTTTTACCTGATCTGGGGATCGAAGACGAGACCTCAGCACAGCATTCATACCGCGTACACAATACAACTGCGCTAGCGCGCAGTCGCGACTTAGTATTTTGAAATAACATCTAAAGTAAAAAAAGTTTTCGCACATTATCGAAGTCAATTGCAGAGCAAGTGATTAAAATGAAAAGAGCAAGAAAATAGTAAAAGATATAAAACATATTTTCATATCATAGTGAAAAGTGAAATTACTGGACATTAAGATACTTATCATCTTATGTTTCAGAGTGACGAGCGCAATCCAGTGCCATATAGAGCTTTATTATAAAAAGTTTTTGTACTGTTGCTTCTGTTTATTGACATGCTCTGACCATCAGCCTCGTCTCAACATTGAAGCTAATAAAAAAATACATATACGGTTTATACGCACTTAAATGACCTAAAAATGAACCCTTGAAAACCTTAACGGTATTAAATAAATAATTTCACTATCGTACTAGCTAAAACGATTTCAATAAAATATAACACAGCATATAGATTGAGCTATATGCGCAATAAACAGCTACTTAAATTTTACCAGATTTTTTTTCGTATGGGTACAATGTACACTGTTTATTTTAGAACACCTGTCTCTGTACAATACCCAGCAGTATATAAAATTGTAGTGAAGATTGGTGTCTAGATATTTATAGTATAGTAACGATAAAATAGTCAAAATTGCGTAAATGTTTTCAATGCTTCACCAATGTAAATGAATTGTTAGACTTAACGTTAATCATATTCACACATCACTTAATGCAGACAAATATTTAACTTGTTTATCGCTCTGCATGGTGAGGACGTTATGTCTACATTGCGGTGGTGAGTGTAAGCGGTAATACAAAACCGCTGCATGTAGCCTTCTCAAGCCGCGTGTATGTTTACATTGGCCGCATAGCTCGGTGATGTCATAAGCGAAACCTAATTTTGATGAATCATGAGCTTTTACAACGATGCACCGATAAGCGTAGTATCCTGCATTTGTGATATGACACACGGTGGGTCTGTACTCTGTCGACTTACTGGCCCACGTGCTTGTGTAGATATTGATGGCATCAGTGCAGTGCGCATAATAACTCTACCGACTCTACCACACGTTCAGTTACCGAATGTCCGCTACGGGGAGCGCGTGTTTCTGATAACGGCGAGCCGGCACTGCGCGAGAGCATACACGACAAATACGATTTAAAACACTTTTTAATCTCACCCGTTTGTTTTGCGATCAATTATTCGAAAGGTACCAGTGCTTCTCTACAGTGTATGTGCTACATTGGATAAATTATCCTGAAAAACTGAAAACTCTTCGTGTGCAGGTGCATTTATTATTTTATTTATTACTAAGATTAAGGACCATATATTTCGGTGTTTTTAATTTTGTTGTCTTATTTTAATATCGGAAATATTTATTGCTTTGAATATGGAGCAGAATATTTAAAGAGTGAATGTGCAATGTCAATGCAAGGTTTGAAACGTGTTTGTAGAGGTAACGATGATGCAATGCAGAATTGTTTACCAGGATGTTCTGCTCGTTTTATTTGCATGATATTCTTATTTTCACCGCCCTTTAATGATATATGCGTAGGTGCATATAGTTACGTAGGCAGGTGTTATATCGATACCCGTAATTTCATTGATAATTGTCATAAGGGACATTAGGACGTGGGTCTCATACGATAATTACACGATCGATATTATGTTGTCATTTAAAATTTTTACTTTGACATCTTCTAAATAGTAAAACAATTATTACGATCTATTGTAAACAATGTTTGATTGCATTTTTGTACATCGTTATTGTTGTACACTTCCATATTATTAATTCCGCGTAACAACCTACTTTTTATAATACATGAGGGCTATAACCGAACGCTCGTGGGCAATTCCAAGGTAATGTTTACTTTTAGAAATACGTGTCATATATACAGCGAATGTTTCTAGGTAATTACAATTAAAGACATAGGTTTGGCACCGTTTCATATTAAACCCTTATTCATCATGTAATCTTACAAGTATTACAATTTATTAGGTCATGCGAGTCATGTAGTAAAATTGAAAATACCGTCATGGTGATCAGCAATCGTCAGTAAGTATTTAACAATAGAAAGTGCATTGCATATTTCATAATTATGACATATTTACCATGATGCCATATTAAATAACGCTACATTTGATTACATTACATTATTATCATCTAACTGGGAACATATCTTCTAATACAAGTTTTAACATTGAAGGGATTTTGATATCTATTGTCTATATGAGATATAAGCATTTTCGTAGAACACATTTATCGTAGTAGATCAGAGTTCCGCAAACTTTTTTGTGTCGTAGACCCCTTGCCATGTTTTTCCGTGTTGGGTAGACCCCCTACTTACCTGATATTGATTTCCCGTAAATTTCTAACTGTAGTGAAGTTTAGTGTTAAAAACTTAAAGTAAAAACACATGTTAATTTATACATTTAATTTAAATTAATACTACTCAAAATAAAATTTTGTATCTGTTATGTAAAATGATATTATAAGATCGTATGATGTAAGTAAATAGTGTATGTGTTGAGATCCCTTATCGTGGACCCCATTTTCATTTCATGGACCCCAAATTTTTTTTCGCTGACGTAGACCCCTTGCAGGTTGTCATACACCCCCAGGGGTCGATATAGACCACTTTGGGAATCACTGTAGTAGATGGTTTGATTGACGGTATGCACCGTAGCTAGTTGAAGCCAACGTGATACATTTTGTAAACAACGTTGGCGTTCTGTTATAGCATTTTCGTGACTGTTCAACTTCGTTAATACCCACGTAGGTATATGGTAAATATGAATGTTGTTTATACGGTGATACTCATTACTTCGTCGCGTCGGTTTTAAGCTGGATACAACGTCAGCATGTACCATGTTTATTGTTTTCAAAATAAACACAGTCCACTTCGTTCCTCTGGAAAGCATTAGCATTATGTAAATAATATTTAATTAAATTACGTATTTTCTTTGTTTATTCAAGAATAAAAATATTTAATAACATGAAGCTACCAAAGATTGTGATGCTCAAGTAAAGGAAGTCACACGATTGTTAATGTATTTATTTATTGACGTAGGTAACAATAATCGTGAGAAATAGGCGCCATTCTATTTATAACCGATGTCCGAAGCACAATCCTTTCAATTACGACAATAAGAACGGTCGGGGTGCAAAATTCAGGATGCTATCGCACAGGAGGAAATGGGTCGTTAGCGGCCGTGGTGACAGGACCCACTCTATTGATTAATTCAAATGACTTTATTGCATAATGGCCACTTTGTGTGAATTGGCCCACTAGGAACATAGATCTTCGCTTTGCTTTATTGACGTACTCGGGTTTGATATTATTCAACTAATAAATAGCGAGTACCATCCACACCCAGGCTTCGGAGAAGTCAATTCGTGCACACATGTACGTCATAATAACTGTATTCTAATACATCACGTATTAGCAGTATGTTATAAAATTAATACTTTTATTATTATTTATAGACAGCCACTTTCATAATTACCCAATTGATATAAGTTTACCGTATTATTTGCCACCGTGATAACTTTGTATTTCGCCGTCTTATATTTTAACGGATAAATAACGTTTACTTAGAAACTCAAAAATCGGCTGTAAAATGTGCATTTATTTGAATTAAACAGCAATGTCAGGTTTTATTACTGAAAGAATCTTATTCTTACTGTAAGTATCTGATAATTCCATAAGCGTAATAATGAAGATTAAAAGAAAGGATTTTTCCAAAAGTGGCCTGCTGACCCGAATTCCACCTCGTGCCATTAAGTTACCGCAACCGTATAGACAATATACGAGCCTGTAAATTCAGCTGAAATAACCAATACTTATTTTATTAGTTTTCTTCAATGTAGAGTACAGTTAGATTTTATTACAAACGGCTATACATGTGTTTATAATTACTGCTGATCTTTAGTACGAACATTTACTTACATTGAAAACACGCAATGTAACAAAGTAAGGATACTTATATTAGAAGATTACTCCTAGATTCTAGTTTATACCGAGGTCAAACTCTGTGCATTGACCTTACACACGGAAGAAATTAATAAGGAAGTCACAGTGGACTAGACATATTTTGTAAATACAACACTATGATATAATTGAATATTTATTATACATTAGTGAGGCAATAATCAGTCATCAAAATGCTACTAGCTTGATTGTACAAATTATTAGGTTGTTACTACATATCTCATGTAGAAATATTTTTTATTTATACAGCTGCTCCCATAAATACTAATTCAGCGGAACATAATGATGACAGATGTAGCGGAATAGACAACGTAATAAATGCACGTGTTTTCTGCTATACCTACATGGCGTGTGTTTATTGCACTTTGTTATTAAATGCGTTGAGATCGACGTATGCAGAGAATGACAATATATCTTGCTTCCATCTTGTTGACCGAGTGTGGCTTCCGAGAAAAGTTCATCAATTTCTCGAGAATCGAGATACAAAAAACATCCACACACTTGCCAGCCAATGTTGCAACAAACGTGAAAGTCCCACTCGGACAGGAAAGGTTTAAATGGAAAAGATAAGAAAATATTTTCAACGAATTGAATTAGAAGCCAATAAAACTGTTATCTTAATTTAAACCTCGAGCATGGTCTTTATCGATTGAGTTCACGAACATAAAGTAACACAAAGAATTGAAATAAATTAAAATGCTAGAAGTGAAATGTATATTAGTATAGACATACATATTTTTAAGGAATTCAGATATATTACAAATTGAAGCAACGGGCGCCTTGATGTCGTGTGTCGGCGAGCCGCTCGCCGGAACTGCAAACCGAACCAAACTCGGCCGCCTTCGGTCCATCGGTCGAATGGCGCAGAAACAATAGCTCCATGTTTTGAAGCAAGAGACATAGCAATCAACGTTTGTTTATAATGAATATTAGAGTACTTGTACAAATCTAAAAATGATTTCAATAGCCAGGACACTTTATAAATAAATCTACTATTTCCTGTTCCATATCGCGGTAAACCTCATCCCTGCATTTTTACATTGTTCAATCATAACACACGGAAATGTTCTGCTGCAGCAAAAGAATGTCTATTACTCTATTAAGAGTAATGAACTAGGCCGCACGTTGTTTCAGCAAATTGTTATCATGAATAGGTACTCACATTTAGTTCTTATTTCACGATACGTAAGCGATTAATTGTTTTTAATTCTTGCCATGTTGAACACACAGCAATTAATTGTTGTTTATGTAATGGTCAAAGTCCATAGGGTACAAAGAGTCAACACAGAAAAAGGTCTAATCGGTAGGATATTCCTTGAAAAAACAAAATGAATCGATTTGCTATAACGCTTGGTGGAAAGATCTAACATCGCAACATTGTAAAACAAAGTAGTATTTGCAAGATCATTTCTTTTGAGAAAAGATTCAGGCTACATTATTAACTAATATATAACATCTACTGTATTTGACTGCCTCCACTGCGCAGTTGTATTGTATTTCGTACCCGGTACCATGCTTTGCTGAGATCTCTGTTTGGATCCCTGGGTCGGATAAAAGTGATATTGGGTTTTTCTATCACGAAATGTTCAGTATCACCCTGAAGTCTGTAATTTTGCCCGGTGTGGTGATAGGTTCGCCCCCTTTCACATTATGGAACAGAAATAAGCTCAGCCAAATGTAACTGGTTATACCACTACTGTAAACCCTTTGGCGATTACAGGCGTGAGTGCGTATATACTTAAATATGATACATTTCAATGTAAGCAACCATAACTGGCTGATCCTAGCTGTAGCTGGGTAAACCTAGTTGTAACCGACATCACCTTTCAGTCGCAACATATAACTATTACATATAAAAAAGCCTAATCTCATATAATTAATCTTTATCTTGTACTCATACTTTTCTCATCTTGATGGTCATCAGTATGTTCTTAGATTGAACGAGTCGCGGTTTTGAGTCGTGTTGTAGTTCTCTCTAAGTGTAATTGGGGCACCATTTGATCTAGTGGGAGGTTGTAACACGGTGGGTAGATAGCACTGGACAACCTTCTAGACTCGGCCGCCAACTGTTTACAACTTCTGCCCCGCTCTAATATTTAATAAAATCTAGATTTTATTAATGAAACTTACGATAATCTCTAGTAATCAGCTGACTCCATCACAATGGACAATACAAGTCACTGAAGCCAGGTATATATAATATTCAAATTTCCTTAAAATTCGCCATAAAATGAATCTCCAAAATTAACTTGCTTTTATACCTACAACACATTACGTGTATAATAGATAAATAACCTAGCTAATAAATAACCCATATGCATGATAAGTACCTAATAAAAATAATTCTCATGTCACGTTGACTATCCATAATTATGATAAAGAATATGACTTATGCTGTATAATAATTCGGAATGACGTTTACTACATACAATTTTGAATACAATAACGATGCAGTTTAAACGGCGAGTACTAAGAGCCAACTATGGGTCATAAGGCACAGTACGCTACAACTTTCTCACGATAACGTCTCCCTTAAGGGTCCGGGTCAAATCGTTTATCTTTAGAAACCAACCATTGTGAACGCCTACGTCGCGTCGCGTAGCTTAGGTCGGCGATTTGTATGTAATCTCACATGCGCCACGCCGCCCGCTTACACTTTTCTATATCTTAACGTCTGAGCCATTTGTCCATTCTTATTTATAACTTCATCTCGATACTCCTATCTAGATACATCTACACATTCTTTACGCGTACGCATTCGTGAGTGAAATATATTCCATTGAATTACGACCATAATATATTAATTCAACATAATATGTATAAATATTTCATAAATATGTGGTTGCGTATTCTTTACGCCGTAAACACGGTAAAACTCAACCTCAACACGTTATATATTAAAGACATTATTGATAAATCCATTTTTTGCAGTTAACGAAAGTAACCGTAATGTGATTATATTATCGAGATCACGATACATACTCGTACCGCGAGGCAATAGGTTGGCGCCTCGTCTCGTAACGGTAATACAAGATGCCTAGCCCGAGCTCATTTCAGGCACTCACTGATACAGACATTTATTAATGGTTGAATTAATACAAAAATGATAACCACGTGAGGTTGTGTATTATAAGGTATTCGGACGGTATTACGTTATATAACATGACATAATCTTACGCCTGTATGCATGAAGGAGCAGAGAGAGTTGCAACTAGTTTGGCGAGCGTATGTAAAGTGGAAGCAATGTTATTTAGGGGATGTCCGATACTCTGGCGCCCACGGAAACAATTCCGTCCGTGTCGCCGTGTGAACAGATAGTGTGAAAACACAGAATACTGTGTTAAGCAACGTCGCCACATTGATCATGGTTCATCGTTCGAGAGTCTTGGGCTTAATAGATAGGAAAGGAAATCTTGTTTAGTACAATTATACAATTTGTTCGAATTTAATTTCCGCAGGGCGATTGACGTCCGTCAGGCGCAAGCGGCCGCTTGTAAAGTCAAGAGTTTTGTTCACCTTTCTTACCTGTCCTTATCCTAGTTGCAGTAGGGTGGGCGGAACCAGCTTTTTACATGTCATGTTACAAAAATGTTTGACTTGTATTTTATACCACTGACCGTCTCTGTGTCAACCCCTCTGGGAAAACACACTAAGACCCGAAACAAATATTTGTGGATTACACAAACATTTGTCATGGTGTGGGGATTGAACCCACGGCATCACAACCAGCTTCTCGCCCACTACGCCACGGAGGCTTTCAAGATTATTCTTCACAGTGTATAAAATTGTTGTGCCAAATCGAGCAGTAATGTAAGTATATGGAACGAACACACAGAATGCTTTGCGGCGTTAAAATTTAAATATAGACAAAAAGTATAAAATGATATAAAAGTATTGTAATAACAAAATTAATTATAAAGGAGTCGTAATAAATTCTTGAATGTATGCAGTTAGTCCTTATAGTGTTTATAAAAAGGGAACAACGACCTAAACTACCAAGGAAATCAGTTGAATAACAATAAAACGCCCGTCAGCTTTGGGTATCGCAATCATAATAAATTCAGGCCAATGAAACACCCTGACTCAAAACAAAAGGCGTTGTAATAATAAACGTAACTTTTTTACATTCATGTCTATATTTAAAAATGAATTAAACTTCTCTTTTTGATTTGATTAAGAGATGATCGCTTTGTCGCAATATGCGAGTGGCAGTCTGAGATACGTCAGGTCGCAGTGTGATATAGGTACATATAATACAAATACGCATAGGTACATATTATTATGGGGATGATGGTGCTCTAAAAATGATAAGTATAATCACTGCGACCTTATAGAAAAGCAAACTAAATTGTCATACTTATAGTGAAAAACTATAAATAGCACACACAATGCGCTCCTCCTACAAATATGTTTTAATTAGAAACACAACATGAAGCGTTGCAAAGGATACGTTTATTTATAAAGTAACCAGTTAAAGTTGTTTGATTTTCTGATACGTCGTACCCTGACACTATTCCGCGACCCAGTTTCGTATTAAATAACCCTTATATAAGGTTGTCCAGTTCAAGACCGCAATGTAACTCCTAGCGTGCTTTTACTACACTACTGACATTAACGGCCGAGGATAAAAAATGTTCACACAACACGGAACAAACGCATTAGACTTTCAATTACAAAAACAAGTGCTAAGTAAATCTTTAAAAAATAGTGTAAAAAGTAAATTTAGATTTAATTGTACACAATGTCACACGTCCTTGATATTTTTTTTATAAATATTTGCAGATTGTGTCAATCATGCTATGATAAACAATTTAGACAGGAAAGGTTAGGTTAAGTTTTTCTTTCATAGCTCTATATCGCTGTTGTTGTTACCTGATTAATATTAGATCTTTATAGAAAAGTGAATAAAAGTGACAAAGACACATTTAATTTACCAGCGGTTGTAAATAAGTCATATCTACACTGTAGGAGTAGGTACACATGTTATGCCCAAAATATCACATCACGTCGCCAATAGCTAAATCGCTCTTAATTGGTTAACCGATAGGTCTACATCTATATAACATGTGCGGGCCGAGTTATGCATAAAGTAAAGCTGTGACTACCAAAATAAACGTGACTGACGATTTGGGGAAAACCGTCATACCAGCCGATAATGTGAGTGCAGCCACATAAATAAACAGTGGCTGAATTAATGACGAACATTTTTCACAGTTAAGCTCGATTACTACGCTTCATTAATGAAACGAAGTTTAAGACGTTTCGGGTGCGTAATGTGTGACTCAGGCATTCCACGAAGGTTTTAAACAACTATGACTTCATTTAAACATTTTACAGCATTTGTTTCAGTACTCACAATATCGAGTTCGTTAACCCTTTATGTAATTGTCGTACTGAAGATAGTGATTTGTATTGTGCGAAGATGACTAAGATTATTAATAAAAAATAAAGCACGTTACACCAAATTCAATATAATTTACATATTATTATGTACGTATTAATAACCAACAAGCTCATTAATATTCACTCGCATTTATACCGTGACTTGCAAGGATTAGAAATTATAAATATTTATGTCTTAATTGCGCCGCAATTTTCTTTTATTTTTCAATTTCTTCTCAAGCCCCCAATTCCTCGAATTCGCAAAAAGGAAAATATAAAAGTAATATTATGTATTTATTTGTGATTGCTTAAATTAGAATACTTTTAAATAAATAAGGCTTTAGATTACAGGCAGACTTCGTCGGAGACATGACTTTCAACGCCATTTTGAAGGCGCCCATGACGCCGTGCATTAAATTACGCTAACCTATAATGATCTGCCATAGATTTGTGTAGCGCACAGTGCAAACACACTTAACGCTGCGACACTGATACAACCATTGGAACTCTGCCTCATGGTTTTCGAAATGAAACTGTGTCAAACATGACGTTTAGTTATGTCAGATTAATAACATTTTCATCAAGTCGTGCTAAATCGTGACATGTGATGCGTCATTCGAAATGTGACTCTAACCTGTTGATATACAATTAGAAGAAGTAAATGGATCTTGCCTACAAACTACAGTACAATGGTCGTGTTTAGTCATTGAGTGCTTCATCGACTCAGGTCTGGTGTACCTTACAGGACAGTGTAACCGGAGAACTGGTCAGCTAAAAAGGACACACATAAGCGTTAAATTCGCACTGTTGTGACTTGCGTTATTGCCTTAAGTAGTAGATATTGGTTTCTGAATATATAAAACTTTGTATAATAACATTTGTATGGGTCACTATTGACTACGGCATGGCATTTTTTATACCAATAAAACGTTTATAGTTAACGACAAAGTAATATGGGTATAAACGGTTCCTAATTGCAACCATACATCGTTTATGATGGCAGTTACTTAGATTGCCGATGTTATTAATACCCTCAACTTATTGCAAGTATGTACTGGAAACTTAGGTATTTGTTACACACCCAGCAATTACACGCATACCTTGGCAATGCACGAAGATATGTTTTCCTGTATCCTGCGTATTAGGCACAATATACAGAATACAGAAGTGAGAAGATCTTAAACGATTTTACAATCTAGATTAATAACTGTGGCCCACTCAAGTACCAAATAATCGTTATGCGGTTTTGAAGCCTGTTACAAATGGCATCCTCGGCGGCTTGTTATGGCAGACTTCGAAGTAACTAAGCGAGCGAGACAGGTGACCTTAAAGACCTTTTTGAGGTGCGCGACCGAGCCAAGAGACCGCGACACACAGCGACAGGGTCATGTTCGCTTTAAATGCAACTGTATGTGGAAGTACGTTTAAGACATCGAGGTAGGGCAACAAAGCGTGCGATCGTTTTCATACAATTCACAAAGCGGAGTTGTCGCTTTCGCCTGACTCGCGAAACGTATCGCGGTCTCCCTGTCTCGGTCGTCAAAACTTACCTCGGCCGCATATTAACACTACTACGGAATATTAATTCACGAAATTATACATACATTTAATGCAGAGCACCGAGAGATTTATAACCACTGTTAGGTCAGTGGGTCATCTACCATTCCTTGCGTTATCGATCTGTAAATTCCTGTTTTATATAAAATTCCGACGTACATAATATGATGATTCATTCTCTTCTGCACGTGTTGCTAAAAAATGAATGAGATCATAGAGCCGCGGCCTTTCATTAATATTTCACATTAAAGTTGAAACAGTTCCACGTAAACAGCCCGCGAATTATTAAGTGCGAATAATTTGATCCAGCTCCGAAAGCCGTTCAAGGTCGAACATTATTAGTATACAGTGTACGTATGTAATATTTAGTCCTTTATATGTTCTGATTGAACTGATTCCACGTCAGTCTTATAATAAGATAATAAAACGTAAACCATATCATAAATAAGGTAACTTTTGTGAAAACAATGTTTATATTATGTACATATATTAGCGTATATTAGCGTAGTATGATGTCCGTCGTGCACTATGCGTGCTGTTTACTCGTGTATAATGTGGGTTCAAATCCCGTGTTGGGGCGACGGTCGGTAATTAACATCTGAATTTTACACAAGGCTGCGTACTAATAATACAAATTCATATCAGCGTGAACAATTATAGCACAAATTCTCTAGCTTTCGAGTAATATGAAATGAAAAGGTTTCATATCACCTGTTTGCATTTTGTCATTACCGACCATTCTTTTATGAATTGCACTGAACTTAACATCAGGTTTAGTCGTTTCATATGCAAAAATAAATTAAATTCTGCAGCGAGACGCAGAAAGGTCGACGATAGTATCGTATAGATATAATTTGTATGTACTAAAGGCATAATTATGTTGCTGTTTCAAAATAAACTCAAACCGTGATTCGGTCCCGAGTCCCGACTCATTAATTATGTTAATTTAGTAAGTTAAACGCGAAATCATTTATAATTCGTGTGTATCGTAGGAATAATTAATCATTTATTTACAACATACCAGTTGGATTACAGCCAGATGTCACCACATAAGCTCGCGTTAGTTCAGGAAAATCATTTGTTAAACCTTCCAAATCTATTCAAAGCCTGTTGCGGCTGCATAAACTGAGGTCGTGAAAACTTTATGTCGTTGCAATAAAATGCCATAAACCACAATATGGAACGTATAAAGTGTGTATTTAATACCTACTTTCATGTATATGGAGCAAATATTTTACGATTGCTTTAAATAGAATAAGGGAATTTGCGACAGATTCTGTTTTTTGTTATTTTTCATTGAATCTTACTGTTTCTTGTTTAGCTTTCTTCCATGCTTAGTATCAATCAATCTGTAACTGCAAACGATTACATCAATTACTTTTCTAAAATCTTACGAGCTCATAAATATCTCATTGTTAGAAAAACAACCAGTAAAAACCAAAACTGATGGCCATTACCGATCGTGAATTACTGATTAGAAAACGCAGGTGTATATCGCGCTTAAAATATACAAATAGTTGTAACCTTGAACTTATTGAAAAAAAATCCGCATAGGCACAAGCATATTATAAAGAACAGCTGTTGGCATCCGGCCAAAACTTTCTAAAAACGGGTTAGCTGCATAGCTTCAATAAAGAGCTCTACGCAGACGAGGATCGCGACACGTCGTACAGTTGCAGTGCTGAAAGGATGTTTACAGTGCTGATCATTGTTATAACATGATCATTATGGGAAATACTGATTACTTAGTGTGGTGAATGGATCGTTTTTTCCAAGTTTAGTATCACAACTTTTATTTAGTCAACGATACTCTTGGGCAATAATCGTGCTCTATGCTCACAGGGACATCAAAGGAACTTGTTCACTAAATGTACTTTCCATCCGTCATCGCAATACACGTAACAGCATAGTAACCACAAACTTTCTATACCAAGTGACCACCTACAGGCGAGTGTACCACCTACAGGCGGATATTAATGCATTATTTGATGCATATTAACTTTGTTAGTTTTTTTTTTGTACAGATTGATTTTAAATAAAAGCCTTTTCGCAGCCTTAAATGAAAGATATGAATAACTGTTATTTTTGTTAGTTCAACAACCATAACCTTTGTTATAATAGACAAATTATAATTTTTTAAATAATAAAAAAATTCACATGATAGAAATATTCATTGTTAATTTGGATGTTTGATAATCAATTGCGCCTTAACAACTAAACGGTTTTGGATGAAATTTTGCACACAGGTAGACCATGACCAGGATTAGGACATAGGCTACTTTTATCCCGCAAAAGGCCGCTCACACGGGCAAAGCCGCAGGCAAACGTTAGCTATCTAAATTAGTAAACGAACTAATTTTATTAAAAGTTTATTCGGAAGGTGCATCGATCGAGGATTGTGTTTACATATAAACCAAAAATAAATTGAATCGAGGACATGTTTAAAAATAAAACTATAATTTGCACTAAATGGTCTTATTTCTCAACTTCGTTTCGGTCTGTTTCGCGTATAATGTATGTATGTGACACTGAATTACATATATACCAATCTAACGAAAATGAAAGGTAACTAGACTGGAGCTCGCAAGTCGCACTTGGGTTAATGTGTTTGCCAAACATCTTTTGTGTTTTTATATCATAACAAAGTTATGCGCCATTTAATAAACAAACTATTATGAAATCTTTGATGTTTTCGTATCAATTTAGCTCTTGTGTCCAGCACATATGTAGTTCCTTTAATATTTTAGTGGTACATATTTGTGTTTCGTGCATTAAGGGTTCACCAATGGCGATTTATATAGTGTATTCCGTGTGTAATGACAGGTCCTAACAAAAAAAATATTCATAAATTGGGCAGATAGTTGTTTACCTTTTTAGAACTAGTTTGAAGAATAGAAACAACATAAACTCAAAACTTTGCTACATCAAGCAAATAGTAATGAATAGTATTGATTGGTAAAAGTTTTTTGGAGCTTCGTTATTAGGGTTTCTTTCTAATCAAGTATAATGTATAATTTATAATGACGTGTATACTAGGCCTGTATTATACACGTCCAAGTGATGAGCAAGGGTCTCCTCTACTGAATGAGAGGAGTTAGACCGTAGTCCACCACTAGCCTACTGGCCTAATGCGAGTTGACAGACTTTACATACCTTCGAAAGTCTTATGGAGAACTTCCCGGGTATGCAAGTTTCCTCACGATATTGCCTTCATCGGTAAAGTAAGCAATAATTAACATTTAATACAGAGATAACTTACAAAAGTCAGGGGTGCATGCTCCTGGGGCTGGTTTCAAACCTGCGACTTTCGTCTCGGCTAGGCTGTCCGTACCGCTCTCCGTAATCAATTATGATTTAGGTTAAGTTTTTTAAAAATAATTATCGAAATCGTTAGTTATTTTTTACTCCACATATCGATATATTATGTTGTTTTCGAGAACATCACACACACTGTGGCATTATATAATATAGGATACATGTTATTTTTGATTTGACATTAATGTAGGTACATGCTAATACAAAAATGAAAAAAGACGGTTGTTTTTATAAACATCTGTTTTACAAATTAAATTTAAGCATTCAGTAAATAAGGATATATATTTACTTGACATTTTTGCCTGCTTACATACGTAACAAGAGATATGTTTAATATTCAAGTCACATTTTACGCAACGGTCACTACATCACTTGTCAGCTCAGTTTGTCAGAATATGAACCTTTCCAAAAACGCATTTGTCCTTTAGAACTTTCTCGACTTACTTAGTACAATGTTGTAAAGTTTAAAATACAGTTCGAAACACGCGACTAAAATTACAAAATATTTCCTTGTAAAAAAACATATAACTTTTGTCTTTTGTCTTGCCTTTTACACTTTGGTCACCGCAAACATTTTTGTTTGTGCAAATGTTATGTAACTTAGATATTAGAATCAGCTGGTTTTACGATAAAAACGAATAAAAGATTATGTTTGCACAGTACATAAATAATATCGTATTAGACGTTGCGTCCGCGACGAGTCCTAATTCGCTATAATTAGAGTGCGACTGGGATTGTTTAGCGCATCGCTGATGCAAAATGTTTGTTCCAATTACTGTTTCATATGCGTTGTACGTTACAAGTACACCTGCAATTTTTGTTTTATTTTTGTATTGCTGAACGATAAGACGAGTAGGTCGTCCGTCTGGTGGTAAGCGCCACATCTGTCCAGAAGTGGTTGCAGTACCACGCAGTACTTTGTTATTCAAAGCACTGTCGTCAATTTTATTGAGATATCAGTAGCAGAAGAAACAAATACGTTTACAGTTTAGATTTCGTATAACATTCGTGTTGTCGAAGTGTCGCCCATAGACACCTACAACACCAAAGAAAACATCGGTGCGTTACCTTTAAGGAAAGAGAAGGCCCTGTTCTTGAAGGCATCGAAGTCATATATGTCTAGAAAAAAGCAGATTTCAGAAAGGTACATAACATTCATACATTATAGTACATTGGTACATTCTGTAATTTGAACAATACAAATAACTTAGCGATATAGTTACTTGGAAGTGTTTTTAGATCGCAAAACATTCCACATTTTCTGAGTGATGACACTGATGACTTATGATAATGTTTTCTAAGAAAACGTACGCGATAGCAAGAAAACACAAACCTTGACACACATAGTTCGCGAAATTATTTTGTTGATCTAGGTATTTAATATCACGCACAATATTTTTTACTATAGGTATGTGAAAACAAGTATATCTAATATATTGTAATAATAACAAATGCTCATTAGATTGTATCTACGTTAAACTTTCACGGTGTGCATTAGTTTTGTACTCTAAACTAATAAGTACATCTGCTTTATATCTACCTTTAAAGCTATTCAAGTAGTAAAGTGGTACAGCTAATCACGTTAACATTAAGTGGAGTAGATTAATTTATGTAATAATTATTTATAATTCAATAAAATAATAGATCTGATGAAGATGGATGGGTATTTTGCTGGTGGGAGGATACTTGTATCCGACCGGTTAGCGACTACCGTATACTGGTGCTAAAACATATATGCCATAGTGGCCCACCTCGTGTGGGTCACGCTCCAGTGTCAGCCAGTGTATATCCGGTTCTCCCCAGGGATCCTAACCCTTTTCCTTCCCCTCCCCCTTGGCCCTTTGGCAGGCCGGCATGATCTTGCCGACCTACGATGGACCCATTGTTTATCGTTGGTCGACACTATTCTTGGATTGCGATACACTTACCATCAGGTGTAGCGTAGTCACTTTGCCGAGCAAGGATAAAAAGAAAAAAAAAGATGGGCAGAATTATAGGCTCTTTTTACAAATATGAAGTATTAATTTTGAGTGGTAGAGCCACGCTGTACACTGTTTTGTCTACAGCATGAATGGGCTGGCTCGACCGGGTCGTTACCACTGTCTCACAGAAAACCGACGTAAAGTAGCGGCTTGCTGCTGCGTTTCGTACGGTGAGTGAGATATCCGGAAGCCCAAATCCCCTCCCCTTCCCAATCCCAAATTATCCCTTTCCTTTAAGGTCGGCAACGCGCCCATGATTCTGATATTGTGGGCGTACATGGGTGGTGGAGATCACTTACCATCAGGTGACCCACTTGCTCGTTTGCCGGCCTATGCCATAAAAAAAAAAATAATTACAACGTATTGTCTGTTAAAGAATTTCATCGCAGTTTTTCCCGATTTGTACGTGACTTGTGGTATATATGCCGATAATGTTAGAGTTGAGGTTCGGTAAACACTGAATAGACATTATGTGAATGGTACAAGCATTTCTATTGAATCTGGGTGCTGTCGTGTCACTGACGAGTATCAGAAGAATATTTAAACGTATAAATAAATAATTTAATTAGGTAACTGTATAAAATATCGGAATATCGGAATTTAAATACTGACGATGACCATATTTGTAGTCACGTTTGCCACCATCAAGTTAGTAAATCGTTAAAATAAAGTACATATACAAATAAGTTTTTTTTTAACTATGTTTACCTAATATTATGATTGTACCTGACTCTACAATTAATAGGTAAATAATAAGAATGACACATAAATTTTACCCTGTATAGGAAAGCAAATGAAATGATTGTTTGGAACAAGTTGTTTTGTTCTCGGGCCTGTCGCATGTCGCCTGACGAGTGACGACCTTGGCGCGGCGCGGCGCGGCGCGGCGCGGCGCGGCGTCCGAGACACGATAAGAGAGGCATGCAGAATGTGACACACACCTACTTATTGATGCATTAGATTAACAAGATAACTACCACGGACCACCACATAATGCGTTAATCAGCACTAGCGTTTGTGTACAAATGTCTATCAAAACACAATTTGTATGCCCTCTTCTTAGAATACGACCGTGCGACGTGTTGTTGAAAACGTACACGAATGACTAGCTTTAAATTAAGCAATTTATTACACCAAATGATATTTAAATTACTGTAAAAGTACCTAATCCCCGAGAGAAGGTCATTTAAATGCTTATTAAAGTCGCCATTGTACATATTATGCTGAGGGGTACATTATACATTTCCAGTAGGTATCAGTACTTATAAGTATACATAGGTACATAGGTATAACATGTCGCTGTTTGTAGGTTTAACCATTCGGTTCAACGTGAACCAATGGTACGGAATTAAATCAGATATTTTGTAATGTATGGACGGCTTTGACTGCAGTTCTCTATGTCACACAAATGTTGCATTGATCGCAAAAATACGAGCCGTCTATGGATAAAAGGAGGGTAATAATGCTTGCATCAGTCAATATCCGAGGCCACGGGATTCAGTGATGCCATAAATTGAATTGCATTATCAAATCATCATTAATCGCGATATAACAAACGACTTTATTGTGTTCGATAATGGTGCGGCGCACAAGCGATGTGATCTATGACTTGCGGATGAATACAATCATTACTTAATCTTATAATTGTGTTTTGTTTATGATAACATTGCATTCCAATACCATTGCTATTTACGAAGCGATATATTATGTTATCCGCTGACCGCTAGTATGGATGTGTAAATTGATCCATAACATCGCGTTCAGTTGATGTAATGACAGCGTTTGTTGCTAAAATTAAACCTGTTGGCACGAATCTTTCAGCAAAACGCCATGTGATATGAACAGTCAAAACAATGTCATTATAATGTTTCTTCACGTCAGTCATGGTGCTGCCACACCGGTGTTAGAAAATGTTATATAACATTTTATAACACCGGTGTGGCAGCATCATTTAGTAAACATTTCTTAACAATTTGTAACATTTTGTAACATTTTATAACCGCAGGCGGCGGTACTTTTGAGAGCGGCGCCGTCAAAGAAGCCGTCAAAGAAGAATGTTCAGAAATGTTAGAAAATGTTAAGAAATGTTATAAAATGTTAAGAAATGTTATAAAATGTTAGATTTAACGTTAGAAAATGTTTGTAAACATTTTATAACATCGGTGTGGCAGCACCATCATACATCTGCATAATATTTAGCACAAGTGGTTGCACACATACACGCACATGCATCAAGAATATACCTACAATAGTCCGACTTGAAGGCATGCGCGAACTCGTCGTCCTTCAAACGTCCACGTTAATATTCATGGAAATTAATCACAACAAAATGGATCAACTCGTATTAAAATTATAAATCAACACTTGTCATGCAAATGTAAAAAAATAAATGAAACATTAATAATGATTTGTGGTTGTGTCATTACTCAATAAATAACCAATTACGTATTAAAACTGGACAAATACAAGTGTTCTTTTATTAGGCATGTGTCATAGTTTTCCTCCGTACACTCTATCCTGGTATTTGCTGAATGAAACACTTTTGTTAAATATGTTCTTTTTAAACCACGATTTACCGAGGTCGTAAATGTTAAGTTTCATTCTTTCTTTCTGCCTGGTGTTGTCCCGCCTTTCCATAATGATTGAATTTGATATTATTTGAGTCGACACAACCAGTAAATGGGAAACAAGATTTGTCTTTGCCTCGTCGGTTAATCTGCAGAGTATACCATGTAGAGGTGAGGTTGGCCTTGGACCGTTTGCAATAACGCTTATAACTGACTCATGCAATAGGTAATCATTAATTTTCTACGAAAAGCAATGATTTGTAGAGCCTAAACTTCGTTATTTTCAGGAAAGAATCACGTTAAAATGTTACACGAATCACATTAATTATATTTTCATACAACTTTCTTATATCATGACCACAGTAGGTAAACGTGTAAAATTAATCCATAATTTTATAGTGTTACAAGTACAACGCTGCAAATAATTTGTATGCTTTTGCATTAAATTAAGCTCTATAAATCGTTTACATTATGCTCTAAATGTAATTTACCGTAAACAAATAGCATTTACTAAATTATTATCTAAAACAGCTTTGATTATAGTGTATTTTAAAACCCACGCTAAGGTAAATGTTATACAGCAGCCGGAACCTATTAGATGTAGATATTAAGTAATTGTACAAACACGTAAATATTATATGACGGTCAAAATTCTTCCATAACATAAGACAAAAATATACTATTTTTTACTTCAATAATAAATTAACTACGAGTGGTAGAGCCACGCTGTAGGCAGTTTTGTCTACAGCATGAATGGGCTGGCTCGACCGGGTCGTTACCACTGTCTCACAGAAAACCGACGTAAAGTAGCGGCATGCTGCTGCGTTTCGTACGGTGAGTGAGATATCCGGAAGCCTAAATCCCCTCCCCTTCCCAATCCCTAATTATCCCTTTCCTTTAAGGTCGGCAACGCGCCCATCTTCTGGTGGTGGGCGTACATGGACGGTGGAGATCACTTACCATCAGGTGACACACTTGCTCGTTTGCCGGCAATGCTATTAAAAAAAACTATCAATTACAACTTTAACATCTAAAGTAATTAACCATGAATACTTACATAACTTACAAAAATCAGTGGCGCATGCCTTTAGGACTGATTTTCCAGAAAAGAAAATATGACAGTATTGGTAATTAGCTGTTGGCCGCGACTCCGCCCGCGTGAATATGGGATTAAAAGCCTATGTTCTCATTAAGGTCATAGTCTAGTCAAGTAGTATAAAATTTCCATTTACATAATTATTCATATAAACTATTGATTTTCCCCTTTTATGAATTTATTCACTGGAATATAATATCTCTATTTATTAAAGTTGTGTAATTCATTCAAGTAGATTTATTTCGCTTCTCGTAATAAAATTGGTCACCTAAATTGTTGGACGAATCATTCTCAATAACTAAAATTGTATGATATGGGTCGAGGTCGTTTCTATTTGCTGACCTAGACGAATTGTAACACGAATGCAAATCATTCTACTCGATTTAAAATCGCATAATAGCGGTCACAAGAGTCGTCTGTTCTTAGAACTAAGTATTTACGAGCCATGTGTGAATAGTAAATTATACGTCTAGGTGACTTTTCAAACTACACCGTAGAACTCGTTTAGTCTGCATAACATGACAGCATAAATAAAGTTATGACAGAAATTTCCGTTTCAATAAGGTAAATAAATAAACCAATGATTCAATTTTCCGTCGCCAATTGAAACAGCCATAGTCTAGAGGACTGCCGAAACAAAAATTACGGGTTCGAAACCAGCCCCCGGGCACAGAATAACTCCGAGTATATGAAATTTTGTTCGTATTTATTGTTAATTATCGTTTGATTTAACAGTGGAGGAAAATAGTAGATTTTTTTGCAACTCGTGTGGAATTTAGCAGAAACTGAGAATTCTTTCTAAGAATTTCGAAGGTATTTTAAGTCAACCCACCCATATCAGGCCAGCGTGGTGGAATAAAGCCTAACCCCTCTTATTAGTCGAGAAGGTTCGAACCCAGCAATAGGACAGTATAATACAGAACCGATATCAATGTTATTATTTAAATGTTTATAAATACGTTTCTATATTATGGAATATTGTTTTAATTTTTATTATATTAATTAGATAAACAAAAGTTTTTGCTTCTGTTCTTGCATAAACTTTCTTAAGAACAATACACCCATGTAATTTTGACACAATACACTAGTCATTCAAAGTATTACTGTTTTGTTATTAAATTCAAATATACATAGAAATAAGGTGTGAACGATGATTTCACTTCTCATTAGTTATGACAGACCGGTTGCACGCAGTTACCCTGTTTTTGCTAGAGAGAAAGTTAGGAATCGCTTTTATGGGAAGGTATAACAGTCTAGATTTCTCTAGTATTGTTTTAGTTTTCATAATATCAGCCGACAAGAACTAATTTCTAGAACGTACTCTATATATCGTCATAATTCTTACGTGTTTAATTAATTACACGTGATCGGTGCTGTGGTCGTACGAAACTACCAATTTTATATTTATTTACATTTCATATAACCCTTACGTAATAATGGTAAGTCGGTACATTTAATGTTCACGTATTTTTATGTGTTCCTTCTATCTACTGTAAACAAAGTGGTTACATTGTTCAGTGAAGAATGTCGTAGAAATCGCGCGAAGTGTGTCGTTTGTAGATGGTAGAGTACTATAGAGGAGCGCCGACTCGGTCTGTGTGTGACATCTCCATATGAAGGGCCTCGCTAACTGCACCCGTGTCGAAAGCAGCTCTTCGTTTGTTTAGCACGCAACTAAACGCGTTGCAACATGCTCATGTGTACCTAAAGCGTCGCAAATTGGTGAAACTGTGTCCATATTACACCTATACTGACATAAATATATGGAAATAGGCAGATCAATAACACGCGTCACGTAGGTAAACACTTGTTACCAGCCATTTAATGTTATAAGAATTTTATCTCAAGGCTAAATAATTGCGTGAATGCCTGTTTGCGACGTTGGCCAATATTAACAAAAGGTTTATCTTTTGTCTTTAAAAACATTTAAAATGTAAATAAAATGGAATCGAATAGCCACCGTATTTGCGGCAGCCGCATAAGTAGGCAATAAAAGCCGGTGCAAGCACCTCGGTGGCGGGTCCGAGAAACAAAGGGTAATACGTCTTGGAATTGGCTTTTCGAGAACAGGTGAGGTCGCGTCAATCCCAGACCAGACGCGTTCACTTTTCTTCGTAACAGCTACAATCATAAATAAATGACGAAGGCCGAACACAGTTTTTTATTTCCAAGCCCACCTGGTTTTATGCGCGAGCCGCGAACGTATTCCAGATTGTTTTGAGTATTCTTTCATAACCTAAACTTCATTTTAAGACGTGAGCGATCGTAAAACCCGTTTTATGTTGCACATTTGGAAACTGTTTTGGTCTTAATTTTAGAAATTATGCAAGCTAAATTCCTTGACGCTAGAATAACAGTAGACAAATGCTCGGTCATACTCCACCTGGCCGCCGTTATTGTTCCATTTCGTCCATCAGTGACGCAGGAAATATACTAAATTAAACAAATAAATATGTCAATCTTCAGCGTGCAGTGAAAGCTAGACAAAATTATAAACACGCCTGGTTTGCTACAACATACAACACACCTAGTAATTAGTAGTTCCAAACAAGGATTTCCTGAACCTCGGCTTGAGACACAACTTCCAGATTTGTCACACATTTTTACAGATCTCGTCAGTTTTTGGTTCGCTCCTAAAATCCAGTTTGTTCTCTTATCTCTTGACTCCTGTTCGAAGGGTACAGAAATGGAACGATATTGTTGAGATTATTTTATCTTAATCAATAATTATAAAGACACAGAAATGTGCAGTGTTTAAGTATTCCGAATATTAGATAGTGCTGATAAATTACTATAATAATAATTTAATGATAAGGAAATATAACTTATTAATACTAGTCAATTACAATATTTTAGACTGAAATTATTTGTTCGGAATAAATTTGCTTCATCGAAAATTTTGGCACAAATTTATTTGCAGGTAAGTTATGTATAGTTACGTAACCAAAAATGCAAACAAGAGAAGACGTGATGGCGCTAACGTGTGAGTTATAAATCTAAATGGATAGATATTATGTTTATTTTCATGCCATTATTTACATGTCATCTCCATATTACTTAAATTAAATAGAGAACAGTCTCAGCTCCGCGAATAGCTCCGCTAGCGCAATTCACGAGCCCACAAACATTTGTCACGTTGCGGGAATCGAACCCACAACAACCGGCTGGCGGCTACTCGCCCACTGCGCCACGGCCATGGCAAATATAGCTATGAAACATAAATTTGAATACAATAGCACATTCGCGATGAATGTGCCGATCCTATCAGAGGTTTCATTTTTACATACTTCGTCATCAGATCCCAACCAAAATATGGCTAAACTGTATCGAGGGGATTTTTTTACAATTCGGCCACAATTTGTGGAGAAATTGAAGAACATACATGAAACGAACAAAAACCGCACCGAATTGTGAGACTCTTGTTTTATTAAAGACGGTTAAAAAAGAACATTTATTTAAAATTTTTAATATAAAATATTATAGAAGTAGAATGCTGCGAACACGAAACGTATAATGAAACAAAATATACAATACATAATAATATATTAATAATTAGTCGCGGGTTCCGCATTTTAATGGACTTTAAGAACTTCCTTCATGCATAAAAAATATAATGTGGCAAATTGGCGTTTAATATTACATTAATTATATTATTGTCCATTATGTATAATAAGTTAATATATTTGTTTACTTTGGGAAATCTTTATCTTAAGATAAGTTAAGTACATCTCGTATAACAAAATTGAGGTAACGTTTTACTTGAATGATATAATGTTATGAAGTTTGTGTATTTATGTGAAGATGTAAAAATACTCGTTTATTTGCCACCAAAGCTGTTAATTGACCAACATAAATAAACGCACATGGCACTGCAAATATTTGTCCATCTTGTATAGTGGTCGACGGGCGAGCGTAACTACTACAAGCAATTGGTATTCACATTTATACGATAATGAATAAATATATCTATGGAACCCCATCAACTGAGATGTTGGCAACGTGGCTCTTTCACTGTTACGTAACAAAACCGTTCATACATAAAAATCAGTTCTTAGCTCAATTTACATAGTTGTATACATACAATATGCTAACATGAGACTTTGTCTTGTGAAAAACAATAAATACATATTTTATTATTGCAACAAAATATTTGATTCAAAATTGTCTACTCTTCTTAATTTTTTAAGCTCAGTTACAGTACCAAAATATAGCCACATTAAAACAAAAATAAATAATAGATATTTTAAATAGATTGGTTTGCAACAACAGGCTTTATTAACCTTTACCTTATTAATAAATCGGTCGGAAATTGGTTAATTACGCGCATAATATTTTATTTATATTTTAAAAAAACATTACGAACTCAAAAAGTATATAATGTAGTAATACTTTTGGAAAATGACAAATTACATTGAAAAATAATCACAACTACGTACATGAGTACACCGTGCCGCGCCGTATGGGTACAAATGTTCGTCGCGACTCGCGTCGGCCTAAAAATGTCTCAATAAGTGTCACTCATTGATAAAGTTGAACGACAGAGGCTTTGAAAAGGCCAACAGTTACTGGCCCAGCTACGAACAGGGTCCAGCTTCGTTTTATTCTTTGTATGATTTATGCGATTGCTCTGGGAATCTTGTGACATTACAAGTTATTTTCGATTCTTCATTTCTTATAATAATTATGTTGAATAAGACTGTAGTCGGTTTTGTGGTTAGTACTTATTTGGCGTTTTGCTTTATCGGAGCTTACTAAAAAGTTGTATTATCAAAAACACCGCAAAGCAAGCGATAAAATATAATAGATTATTGATTTTAGAAAAGAAAATACACCGATGCATGATATAGAGATTTTGACCATAATACCAAGATAATGATCACGTTATCCGATTCATACAATAAATTAGAATGTGTGTTACGATGTTTTTTGTCGCTAGATCGCTTTGTAGCGAGTGCGCCGATGGTATCGTGATGGTGCATTACAAGTCACAACAACAAAGCGGTATTTGAATGATTATTTAAACATTGTATTGGATAAATCTGGAATAAAACTTATAGTTTTATTATTTTCTTGTCACATAGGTATTTCATAAACCCATCTTATGAGTAAACCCAGGTTATCATCGACCAATTTCTGTTGCGATGGGGCAGATAGAATATAATCAAATAAAGTGTAGGTCACTCGTGCATACGTTCCGTTTTTCTATGCATGCATTTCATTGCGTTTATATTACCAGTCTTTATGTAGAAAAACATAATGAACAAGGTTTATAGTTGGACGTCGGCATTCGGCACGTATATCGCGACCCAACACTACGCAGAAATGATTGTAATTCCCAGACGCATTGATCAGGGGCGATATGAGTCGGATAAATCAGCATCAGTCAGCTCAACAAGTGAACAACCTTGATTATTTCTGCTGCATCGATGACTCACACGGTTCATTAATGCAGTGATCTGCGTGTGCCTAAAGGGTTTTCGCATAAATTTCATAATTGCAGACGCGTAGACAATGCAGGAACAAATGGGCCAAGTTGCCCCCATGAATAATACATTGAGTAACAAAAAGCGATACTTCCAACAGGTATATACGATGGTAAGATGGAACGCGTTTTATTTTTCTTTAATCGAAGAATTTCAGGGTGAGCCACTGTTCGCAGACGATAAGAAAAAATAATATTATCATTGCTTGTGCCACCTTCCCATGGTAATTCATCTATTTATAAGCCTTGTTTGTACGGTTTTAAGTACCAACGGTAATAATTAATAAACAGTGGTATCGCTTGGGGTTAAAATTTTACCAAATGTATGTTACGAGGATAAACTCATAGTCGGTGGTCGCTGTTTTTTTGGACTGCACTGCGCTTACCATCAGGTGTAGTGCAGTCATATTACCGTGCTCGGATAAAAAAGGAAACAGCGCATCGCACTCAGTTCAGCCTGAATTACAAAATGAGCAGGTCGCTCGTATGGTGGTAAGCACCACATCTGTCCGTAAACATACTCAACACCACACGGAAGTTTGAATTATAAAGCATTGCATGACACCAGGCTGCGTTTGTCAGGCGAGATATAGGTTGTTAAATCTCATAATACCCAGAAATTTCACTGGTTTCAAACATAAACATAACAGTGCTTACACGCTGCGGCTAAGAGGCAAAATAGACAAAGCAGTGATACCAACCCAGATGGTCCTACCATCTAGTAAGCTAATTTAATCCCTAAGAAATTACTACTCATTATGGAATTCTAACAATAGATCTATTTGTGCCTACATAATATTGTAAATCATTTATCAAATAACGTAGTCAATTGAAAATAGTTATAAATTCATTAAAATAAGGAACTGCTATGGAACTTGGCAGCCGTTCTGATCTCAATTCTTCTATCAATAAGCCGACAACCCCGAACATCGTTTGTACCGAATTCTGCCCCCTTTTCATATTTGCGTTTTTGGTGAAATTATGATTACTATTACGAGTTTGTTTATAACATACAAGAGGTAGATAGATTGGCACATCCTTATCTGCGTACTTCATGCTTATGTATGAAAGTACTCTACATTATAAAGTCCATACTCGGAAACAACATAAATTAACGGTTTTATCGAAACATTATTATAACAATATTTCTTCGGATTAAATATGACACTCTGACCAAGATTGCATAAGGTTTACGGCATTAGTTGAATGAATTTAGATTTACCCGATACTTGTACCAACAACCACAATCCAACAGAGCGAATCTTGTATACATTTGAATAATGTTCATTCATGCCATTCAGTTGTGTTTGTCAATTAAAAATATCAGCGGGCGTGAGATTCATCATGGTTCGTAGTAAGTTACACAAATACTGTGCTAAAAATAATTTGCTGTGAATCATGGCCCATTCAATAGTAGCGACTAGCGCCGAGTGACGCAGCTTTATAACTCTTATCACCGCGATAAAACTATTTCTACTCATTAACTCGTACACACAAAATTAATTGGAGATTACTACTGCGTTAAACAAAATTAGAGCATAACGTTGCATGCTGCTATATTAGTAAACCCCAAGAATAGGAATAGAAATGGTTTGCAAATTCATCTTGCCAGTTGATACATGGCTATTACTATATCAGGTACAAATCTATTTCTAGCAAATCATCTATTAATAATTCATTATTTAAACACCCATCTTTACAGAACGCTGTGCCTAACGGTCCCCGCACAAAGCGAATATGTGTCACGGGAGAAAACATAAAATATATTTACAGAATTGGTTTACAAAATTATGTCATACGAACTATGTATTTATTACCTATAACACATCCACATACCTATAGCACGCCAAATCCCCTTCCCCTTCTCTTAATCCCCTTTCTTTAAGATTGGTAATGCGGCCACGATACTTAATGTGTTGGGAATGGAAAAATCATAGGCGACAGATAGCCTACAAGTTACCTTCAAGTTACCACTTCTTTCTTTGCCGGCCTCTACTATAAAAACATTAAATGCTAGCAATAAGGCTTTGTTTATTGGAACGAAGTTCCTTACGGCAGGCTTGGAGGGGATAGGGATTTCGCTGCGTGACCGAACTGAAAAAAATGTGATAGTAAAACCGTAAGAAATATGCGTGGAAAAAATGCGTGGAATAAAACCGTTAAATTAGACTTTTTTTAAACTTAATTTGATATCTAGCACACAAAGTTAAAGTCGAAATTCCGTTAATAAAACAGATAGATAACTTATGACATTTGGAAATGTAGACGCGGTTTGAAATTTGAATTTGAATTTTTGATTATAGAACACGGCCGTCCACCGTTTAGTAGCCAGTATAAGTCTAAATTAATAAGTTTTTATTTATAATTACATAAGTTGATAAAAAATGCTATACAATAGCTTTACCGCGGCAGTCTCCGAGTGCTACACGTCTTTTTTTTATTTCTATTTTTCTATTCTATTTCTATGTAATTTTATGTTGTCAAACAAAAATAAAGAGACATATTTTGTTATTTTAGTTGATAATTTGTATTTTTTACAATTTGTGTCGATTCTACATTAGCCGAAGGAACTTCGTTCCTACCTGGTGTCCCACGACACACACCATTTTTTTTTTTTTTGTGACGTTAATAACGCGGTTACGCTAATGAAAATTTTATGGCACCCTATATATCGCGTCAAAGAAATTGAATCCCGTATATACACACCTGAAAATCATTGTCCCGAAATTGAGTCATGGCGGTCAGTCGAACCCAGAATCTATAGATTTATAGCCGACCTATACTGGGTCTAATAGCTGATTCACTGTAATACTAGCCCTATACTAGCCACCTACAGATATATTGTCAGTGTATGTTATAGTAAAAGAACAAGAGCGTCAACTAACGGAGACGAAGAAGACACATAAAGATTTATTATGCCATAACAGCTACAATGGGTTTCTATGAGTTGTGGTACCACCTAGATCGAGCTGGCCGACCCATGCTGTAGGTAAAATGTCTACAGCGCGATTCCTATTGTTACATAGTAGGTACATGGAAACAAAACAGAGGAAAACATCAAATAATAACGTGGTTAATAGTAATTCATGGCTTACCTTGTGGTATAGGTTTTAAAGTTATCGCTGTTCTTGGAATCTATTGTACCATGAAACAGAGTACAATTACGGAATAACAAGAATAGTCAAGTGGTGATAAACATTGTTAGAAAAAAAATCACCTCAGGTCTAATGGTAGTGTATTTTAGCTGAGAACCGGTGAAGCTCTAGATTTGAGATTGAGCAAGTTTTTCAACTCGAAAAATTATTTGACACACGAATTGCCCGAGATTGAAATTTGTGCCATTTTTTGATTTGCCGATTTCACGCCATAGAACGGAAATAAACTCGTCGAGCCGTGGATGTACCAGATACACGATACACCTCTGCTTACCCCTTCGGGGGTATCAGCGGGAGCTTATTTTATGTAAAGAAAACTGTATGTTTATATATCTTGATTACTGTACAAGAGCTGAATCACCTCTCGCGAGACATTAATTTGTTTATCGCTATATGAATTGGGTTTTGCCACTTGCGTAACAAATCTACTTCACGACTTGGCAAAGTTTACCAAACCAATTATTTTCTTCGTTCGCCACATCAACATAATATAGCACGCCAAGAAAACAGTTTCCATTTTGAATTCGATAAACTCTGGCACAATACACGATTTACATATCGACGACGATAAGTCGAAAAGCGGCATGCGATGGTAAACGGTATGGTTGTTCAGCCGTCGAATGACCTTCTTATTTGTGACCTGGGAACTTATGTAGGTATTATATATTAAGTTATAAATGCTAGGTATATATTTTTTGGGCCACTATTAGAGTTTATGGGAAGTGGTATGTATATTTCTGTCATGCTACTGCCACTGCCATTCTCATCGCGCAACTGTTTATTTTTTATAGTTTACAACATTTATCTTTTTTTAATATTCAAGATGCTGACAGCAAGAAGCCAAGGCCTAGGTGTTTTATAGTATCGGTTGGCAAACGTGCAAGTGGCTCATCTGATGATAAGTTATCTTCACTATACAATACCAGGAAAATCATGGACGCGTTGCTGACCTCAAAGGAAAAGGATAATTAAGGAATTAGGAAGGGGAGGGTGGATTTGGACTTCCGAATATCTCACTCACCGTACGAAATGCAGCAGCAAGTCCTTACTTTACGTCAATTTTGGACAGTAGTAATAAGTGGCTCAAATTATGATATTGTATAAATCAAAAAGTTTGTTCACTTGTTGAATACTAATTATGGTTCTCTATCCGCACAGACTACTTTCTTTATTAGATTTTTGTCTTTATTGTTATATACCAAAGAAAACTTTGAATTTTCTTAAAAGTATTCATACTCGAACGAGAATTGCTCTGAGACGAAAAATACAATGCGCTATCTTTTTATAAGTTTACCAGCAAAATGAAATCATAAGAAATTTATTAACGTGCAGACATGGTACTTCTTTAAGTTATAGATGAAAGAAAGCAAAATATTGTACATTATGATGCTCTGTTAATAAACTTTGTAATTTAAGAGTAACGTGCTCGGTCGCGGTGCACTGATTTAATTAAAAAATAACTTGCAGCGCAGTGACGGGATGCCGCGAAAGTTAACCTTGAAACTTTAGTGCATCGTGTGATTAACGGTTCCCCTGCGCCGGCGCAGACTGCTTTCACTAGTAAATGTGAGTAATTATCGTAAATATAGGCATATATAGACGACGCGACAACCATCCTCCCCATCGAAAAGCGTGAACATGTCATTACCATGACTCACAGTGTCAGTCATAAATATTTTTAGAACAGTACTTCATGCAGGTACATTATTATTTCTGTAATATCGCAACAGAGCAAAAACATTTATTGTTTTCTTTGATGCAAAACTTTATACCTCAAACAAGTATCTGAAAAACAAGTCTACACATAAATACCTACTAAGAAAAAGTAAAGTGACACACACCTTCTAATAATTTGATACGTCGTGATCCATATCGATTACAAATAACTGTATCAGTTGAGATCGAAACGAACAAGTTTCAGATATTTACGTCGATACCTACTCGGTGCTATTGTGAACCGACGAAATTGGCAAAAAGATTTATAACGTGTCGGTAACACTGGATCTCATCTCGTAAATCGATGTAATGGCGTGATCCAAGAACAGATAGGGTATTGTCGATGGCGACTAACCGCTATCGTTGTACTTCCACCGATAATGGTTATGAAAGTTGGTAGGCGCGTCGAACAATGACATCGACTCTGAATCGAAATTGTGAAAAGCAATTTTGAGCGATGGTACATTTTTAACGCAGCTGCGCAGTGTACAATGTGTTTGGATATGGCTGCGTGCGTAATCGTCTATTGATGGTAGAAACATATGCTGGCTTTACATGGCGTCTGTCAGTACTCCGGTAGAGTTGGTGTGTGTTGGGTAATGAGTTACGTAGAGTGCTGCAAGTTGGTAGTGTATGAAAGTATTTGTGCACGTGGGCGGTCAAGTTCGCATGTTGTAATCCGTTGTTAGGATCGTCGTGGGGTCAGCAGTTCACTGACGCCGAGCTTAGAATAAAGCCGGAATCTTCATCGTGATTCATGCGGAAATAAAATTTGTTATTTAATTGTAACAAGCTGTTTACTCACACTTCGTATTAATAATTTCAATTGTTTGCCGCGTGCGGTTTTGACTTCGATAAAAGCTTGAATTTAATATAAAATAAATTGACGGAATGAATTCAATACAAATACGTTTAAGTTGTTATAGAATATACACGTTACGTGAATTGTGTTTCAATTATATTGACAATAAATTTAAAAAACAAGTCATTCATTGAAGATAGTTTGTTCAATTAGAGACCAATAAGAAGAAATAATACATCTCACTCTAAATTGTTTTCGTTAATCAACGTGTAATTACAGTATTATAACATATCGTAAACTCTAAACAAGTTGTGGATTAGCAATACCATAATTCTACGCAAGTTGGAATATTTTGGAGCACGAAAAAGTTCGTCTGTGTGATATCACTGATCATTCACCATCAGAAAAGCAGAAAAGCGCACGGCACGAATTGCAGCATAGCACGTGAGTTGGCCCCATACCAAGTAGGTACACTCATACACCCGATACGTGATCTTGTAGTTTATGCAGAAACGATGATTCTTCACAAAACCATTCCTTAGCCATATGGATACTGTTTGAAATTCAGACTGCGTCAATAAATGAGGTGGTTTTACACCTAAAGTAAGCCGTGAGTCGAGACTGCAGCTTTAATGATAATACATTTAATATCTTACTTTCGTGTTATACATATCTACTGCAAGGAGACGCGCCGGCGTCGCTCTGATGCACTTTCACTCGCATATTAATATTATAAAAGAATTTATGAATAAATCTACACGACCAGTATCTCATTTTGATAACAATATTCATATTTATAAGTTTTGAAATCAACCAAATAAAATATATTAAACATAAGACGTTAAATAATTTAGGTGAACTTCATCACAAAATATTGTTAAAAAGGAATATCTGATACGTAGATTAAATTTTAATTCATATTCATTTAACCGATGGGGATTAGAAAAAATAAAAATTATATTATTTAAACAACAAATTGTGAAATTGGCGTCATTATTTAGCCCACTCGTCGACAGAATATTAATTTACAATTTAATATTCATCGACAGTAGTACAATAATTACAAATTGTGCCTAACCGATGAACATATTGGTAGATTCAAGTCACGCATTCAATTTAAAATCGAATTGTACTGTTTGGAGACGTGTCGACAACATTTTTTATGGAAAAATCTTGTTGAAATCCCTAGTCGAATAAGCCCACGTACCAATTACCGTGGCACTTACTAAACAAATAACACATTCCTATCTAAACGAGTTCTAAAGCTCTTCATATCTTTGTATTAAATTGAATTTCATTATGAACATGATTAACATTCAAACATTTTATTATCTGCAGCTAATAAACTAGAAAATGTACGAATTCAATTAGTACAACATAAAAGGATAATTACATTATAAGGATATTTATAGTTATGTATAATAATAACATAAGTTTAGGCAGAGGTGTATCTAGTGTACGCACAGATCGACAAGTTTATTTTATATACATATAAAATTCTAACCCCTGGGTATGCTTGTGTCATTTTTCAAATCGGAAACAGAAACATAAATTGTGACAGCCCGACCTCGAATTAGAACCCAGGTCCTCACGATTTCAAAGCCTAACAACTAACTACGCTGAATAAATAACGCATAATTAATGTTTTTTATAATAAAACAGGTAATACATATTTCTAAGCCATGTTACTCCCAATACGACTCCATCGTTTTCATATAAAAAAAAAATATCAAATACATTTCGAAATGCGCGTCATTATTGTAACATAATTTAATTTTACATCTTTGCTAAGCAGCATGCGAACCTCATATGCCTTGTTCGAAGATTATCCTTTTATTATTCAGTGAATTTACATTAGCCCAGTATCACTCGTAAAACATTTAAAGGAAAGTGAATTACAATAAAAATAAAATAATTAAAATCTTTACATATACATTGCAAAGTATCTCCCTACTTCTACTTGCGACATTTCGCCGCATCGCCCTGCTGCGTGACTGTGACAAAGACGCGTGGCAAACTTTTATGTATAAACGGTTGTCACATATTACGACCATGTCACGGAGCGAGCTGCTCTGAAACCACATAACATTTCACCGTGACATGTCATTTAAGGTTTTGTCACTTTCTGTTTTAAGTCACGATAAAATGCCACATTACATGTTACGACACCCATTAACATTAGCGTAACAAGTACGTGTTACAGCCACACCTCTCGGTGCGGGGCGGCGAAATGTGACAGAAGTGTGGACGCACATTTTCTTTGGTCTGAGTGTAGAGTTACTGAAAAGTCACTATACTTTCTACTTTGTACAAAGTTTGTGATATACTTAACAGAATAACACCCGACGTCAATTAGAAAAACATGTGTAAGTATTAAACGTCTGAACAGAATTTATTGATAAATAGCTAAGATCAATTCTGATCAAACCAAACGAAATCAATGCATGTATTTAAGCCCTTCGATGCCATAGACCGATCCACATATGTAATGAGTGAAATAAGCTTGGTGAACCGTGGGTGCTTCACTCGTTGCACCTCTGTTTATTGTCGGTGATACAGTCGTGAACTAATGTGTATAAAAAAAAATTACATCCGTAGCTAAATGTAGTTAATATAAACCACATTCTACAAGCGAGAAATGCAAGCCTATTTACGGTTTAATTTATGCATATCATTCTTTAAACCCGCAAAGTATGCGCAAAAGGGCACTTAACGTCAACGAAACAAAAAATATTTGCACATTCAAATTTCGACGGAACACTTAAGAATCAGGTATAACACTTCATTTCACAATGATTAACATTTATGTTCAAAATTATTTTATTTATCTTTATTATTATTTCGAGAGATAGTCCAACATTCGTGAGTCCATTGCTCGCGGCAGCTGTCAGATCATCTACAATCAAATTAATAAATAAATTACATTTCATAAGGAAATATTATATTGTTCACATACTACGTAGAGTATATTATATAGCAGCTTAATGTCAACTCCATTTTTAACCAACGATAAACCCGGAGGAGGTTGTCAACTCGACGCGTTTAAATATATTTTTGTATTCTTTGTAAATATTCGTATTTTAAAATTAATAAAATATGCTGTCGCTGTAACTTGTATTAATAAACAACGAAACAATTCATCCTATTATTTATTAGCAAGAACAACTACATAATAACAATATGTATTTTTATTTTGCTATTAACCCCTGACAAAAAGAGTTATAAAATTGACCTTTGTCTGGGTGTATGTGGCATCGTGAAAAAAAAACATCATGCGGACCGATTCTCAGTAGGTATTTTTTTTTACGTCGATTTTCTGTGAGACAGTGGTAACGACCCGGTCGAGCCAGCCCATTCAAGCTGTAGACAAAACTGTCTACAGCGTGGCTCTACCGCTCAAAATCAATTGTTGTTATTGTATTACTTTGTTGTTTTTTTTACTTGCGATGTACAAATTATAAATATGACGAATAATATACATCGCTTTTTATAATAATGCAAGTTTGTTGTTTAATATGTAAGTACATAGTAGATACTTTTAATTTATTTTACTAAATAAATCACTCGTCAGTGAAACAATAAGATTCTAACATGCAATAGTGATGCCCGAGCTGTCGCGACACAAATGAATGATGTAACTATCTAACAGTGTAAATTGATTAAAATGGTAACTGGTACAATAATTGAAGTGTCACGAGCTAGGTAAAGGATAGGCGGAGGTACCTACTTACGCAGGAAGATTACTTCTAGCACCATAGGCAATGTTGTTAGCAATGCACGTTGATGTAATGACTGATAGCCGCGGCCGCAAATTATTTGTGTAATTTATTAAAGTCTGCACATTCTTGTAACGCACAATGCATAACAATTTATGTGAATTATGTCCATTAGTATTGCTGCTCTAGAGGCACGTATTTATGGTCAACTTGTCCATGACGGTGTGTTGTAGGAAAAGATTTGATGCCAATGATTAATATACGTTAACTGCGTTGTAGTTTTGAGTGTTTATCATGACGCTCACTAACTAAATGGCTACATTATATGGCGTATGTATATACATCATGCATTTATAAAATTACTTATCGAAAACTTAACCAACAATGGATGTATTGGTTAAACACAAGTTTTTAAAAGGATACTTATTTTAAACTTTATTTACCTCCGTAAATAATATTATGGGGGGATCCCCATGCTTTGACTGACCTCAAAATGTGTCGTACGCCCTTAATAATAATAGCTAACATAATAATGACTAATATAAGTGTAGACTAGATTTACCACCTACATCTGCTTGCGGACAGCGTAACTAGTGTTAAACTATTCCATTAACATACCAACACATTTTTCATGGTTCCATAGGTACTCAAAAGGTACCAACAACAAAACGCACGAATAAAATATGGATTTGTCTTTGAGCCATAAATAGGTAACCGGCTGAAATATTAGAGGGTATGTGTTATGGCGGATCTCCTAACAAATCAAAATACCAAAAACTCTAGGATTTGGGTACGGAACCGTCGGTACGCGAGTCCGACTTGCACTTCACCGGTTTTTTCATTATAAGAAAGTCAGAAGTATTTGTATTATGCATTAGTGTTTAACTTTATCCTCACTCGCGCGCCTTCTTCTTGAACTTCAATCTTCTTTTGAGATATTATTGATATATAGGTATATAGATATTTGAGATCGCCGTGTATCTGCTGCAATCACATTGTTTCTTTTGCTAATACACGCACGATTGTGCTACGCATATGTAACAAAAGAAGACGCACATTGAAAGCGAACCAATGGATATTGCTATAGAAGTACATTTTCCTCAATGCAATATTTTTTATAATCACAAAGTTATTGTTGGGTTTTTTTGCTTTTATTTTTATACAATTTATTGGTAAAAATTAACAGATTTTTGTGTCATTATACCCAGTATTATCCCTTTCCAGACAAGAAATCTCGGAACTACATATTATTCTTATTATTTGAATATAAGAATTATTTTGATTCCGTGAAGGCGCTTGTTCTAATTTAATTCTTACACAACTATTGCTACCGTAATACTATCTCGTAAAAAATGTACATCGAATCATGTCGTTAAAAATAGTACGGACAAATAACATTACGGCAAACGTTCACTTTTAAATTATGATATCATAATTATGTAAATAAATCGTTAAATACATTAACTCGTCGCTGACATCATTGCCTACGAATGCTTTTCTTGTAAATATATGTTGTTGGTAAATATTATAATTAATAAGTTATGTGGGTTTTGTTCGGTGACAGCGAAGTTGTTAAATTGTTTATTTTCTCACAAGAAAGTATAAGTATACATACGTACATACGGCACTTAGAGATCACTTAGTTACTATGATTTATTATCAGAGGAAAACATCACAAATATTACGCGGAATAAATAATACTATTAATTACGCGGAACTTTCCCACGATGTTTTCCTGTATAATAAACTATGGTTCTCTTGATAAACTTGTTGTCGGTCTTAAGACTAATATTAAGTTTTCAAGAAAAAAGAGCGTAATGTCGAAGGTTGCAAACCAGCCTCCGTCGCGTGCATCTCTCATCTCACGAAATGCGTTCGTTTGTGGAATGTACGATTCCAGCATTTTGCTATGTAGTATGGCGCCCAGGAAAATAATTATGTGACTAAAACAATATTTATATAACATTTTCTAACATAAAACTATACAACGAAGCATACATACTCGTACGTGCAGGGACCGCGCATATCGGTGCACCCAATACCCATCGAACGAGATGCAATAAACAGCTGAACTATGTATAAACACAATATCAAAAATTTATTGGCGCGTCGTGTTTCTCGACGAACCCTGACAAATGAGGCATTGTTGCACCGGGCCACAGCGTTCCAATCATGGGCGCGACTATAGGAATGCACCCATAAAATTTCCGCGTTCTGATTTTTAACCAAAAACATAAAGGTAACAGGGAATCGTTTAGCGTCGTCGCAGGACATACAAAAGCGACGCTCGCCGAGCTCGCACATACTTGTAAGAACACCGCGGTGCTGAGTGGAGTGCGTGATGTGACTTTGTGCATTCGGTTTTTTATGTGAGTCGTTTACAACTTGTTTTATTGATATTTCTTTTGGCTTCTATCATTAATTAAATTTAAATAGGTCGATCGCAAATGTATAGACACAATCATAACGACTTCATTGTTCACACTTATATCACTTTTTGCAGTTGGAATACAGAAATAAAAAAATATTATTATAATAAAAAATATTATGTACTAAATTGCGACTGTGTGCCGTTATTTATTAGTGTTGGTTAAAATATATCCCTTATCATATGTCATTATAAGTTTAATCATAAATTCTTAATAGTACCTACATATTTCATACACATAGGAAAATAGTATCGAATATTATAAGATTCATCGAAGCAGCGGGCAACAGCAGATGCAATAACTGACTACAAATACATAACATCATATGATGTATTTCTGCTATGCTTTGGGTACCTGATATTTTTATACCCGACTGGTTAGCGACCACCATACACATGGTGAAAAACCTGCCATAGTGGCTTGTTGAATCGAGTCGAGTTTCGGGATTAGCTAGTGTATATCCAGTAACTTAAGGCCGACATAATTCTGCCAACCGTCAAGGGACTTAATGTCCCTGGATAGTAGATATTATGTTTGGACTGCACTGTTCTTAACATTAGAGCCAGTGGAGTCACTTTACCGTGCCAGGATAAAAAAAATCAAATTCAGAAAATTATATGATACCGCATAAAAAACCATTTTTACGAGCTTTATGTAATTATTGATTTGACTATCATAATAAAATAAATTAGTATTCATTTAAGGCGCCTTAAGTTATTTTTCTCCATTATCGATATTAATATTTTAAACAGAATAAGTAAAAAAAGGAACGTGACAAGATTTGTACAAATCGGATTATGGTTTATAACTCACATAAAGGTTGTGCATTCGTCATCGGCTTACATTCTGGCTGACAGGATAAATCTTTAAATTTCCCATACAATGCAATTTAAACAATGTGAAGTTAAGACGGCGATGAAACGTTTTGTTCTCTTAAGCAGAAAAAATAAAGGTACAGCAATAAAAAGTTATTGTCGTTTTACTCCGAACAACAAAGTATCGAAAGAATACAAAGAAGGTTTACCTAGGTATGTGTCTAAAAAAAGAATCTACTATATAGGTCAGTAGCGACATCCTGTGGTACTTAGCTTACGAGTAGAATTATAGTTATAATAAATTATCCGTAACGTACGCTCGCACGTGGCCGCGTGGCGCGGTCGGCACTCGTTCGCTCTACCATAGTTACTGTGACCATAGGAAGTAGATGTTTTTGTCGGCTTTAATTATCTTACGAAGTTTTTATTTATCGCCTCTATTACAATGGACCAAGATATTATCACAAATTTCCATCCATTAATTAATACTTGTTGCCGATTAAATAATGACGCTGAAGTACATAAAATTAACAGACATCTTTATTTATTTTGTATTTACCGGCTGATATTCTCCTAAACGACAAAAATCATTAACTATATGTTGATAAACAATATATTATTATCAGTAAGAAAAATATACCACTTCGATTGTTGATACGGCAAGCCTTAATTAAACCTGAGAACATATTACATGATGGAAAAAGTAAAAAAAAAACAAAAAGGGTCTGTACGCGCCTAAATATTAACTTAACAATCATAAATGGCCCGCCTGCGTAGGCAATTTGTGAGAAAAACAAGCTGGCCTGCGGACTTTTGGGGCGGGAGAAAATATCAGAGGTTTGATATTGAATTAGAGCTCCACTTATCAAATTAAGACTTGTTATAGCGTTTTTTATTTATGTGACACAATGATTACACAAAACGATCGTCGTTCCAAACTTTGTGGAATTCGAAACAGGTTGTTAATTGTTGCGACAGAGCATGCAGGCATCAGGAGTACAAGGTACTGGCGGTTCACTCGTATTGTCACACTGTGCCGCCTGTCGATGCACACAATGCTTTCATTAGTATCACTTAATTACCGGCATTATTGAATAAATTGTTCACGTTAACACATATTTAATGGATTGGAAAAGGTACCTAATCCATTCAGTATTAGTTATATTATTCATTCAACAATCATATGAAAATAAAAGCTCTTTTATCGAATTCTGCTAATTATGATTTCAAATCTATAATAATATTAAAGCGAAATAAAGTTTGAGAGATTGTGAATTTATTTGTACGCGATAATTTCTGGAACTATTGATCCGATTCTAAAAATTCTTTAATCAATAAGAAGCTACATTATCCCTGAGTGCTATAGACTATTAAACATTCAATAAAATTAAAAAAATATAAATAAAAACTTTGAGCTCGTGCAAAACATAGTACGCGATAAAGAGAAAAAGAAAACATTAAAATCTGCCGTACCAATTAGTGCCGGCGCTGTATATTTTTTTCAGCTTAAAGTGAAGCGGCGCTCCGATTGTGGATTATGATCTCGTTTGATCGGGAATATTTTTAGCAGCGATCTCATTAACACTTAATGTTGTTATTTGACCTTGTGATGTTCTTTACAACTACTGCATGTGACCTTCATAACGATGTTTGTTTACAGAGTGTCAGATATAGCATGCTGAGGAGGTGGCTTGCGCTGGCATTAGTGGCAGCAAGCTGTCACATCGCCGATGCCTGCTCGTGCTCACTTGACCACCCACAGACGCACTTTTGCAACAGTGATTTTGGTAATATTATTAATCTTATTCCTTTGCCTTATTGTTTTTTTTTAAAATACCCTCATTGATATAATTAAATTATAGACATTTTCTTCAGTTTTTTTTTCATATTTGCAACAAAGATTTGCGTAGGTGTAATGATTAAGAAATTATAAGTTAAAATTAGAATGTGTTGGGAAGGTGCTGAGTACTATACGGAAATGTTATGAATGTAAATGTTAAATCTGTGCGCTTTAATAGGGTTCCCTTTCCAAGGGATACCAACGGAACTCTAGTAGAGTCTACGCGCTCCGTCTGTCTTTCTTGCCTTTAAAAGACAAGTCTTTAGCACTATTTCACAGATTATGTGTTATTATGACGGACATAACATATATTTATAAGAGATATATGAAATTAGAGGTTATTTCTTTCTCTACGCGACGAATTAAAGTTAATTATGTAAAAGTGGCCAAGTGGTGCCAGTTTTAAATAAAAGTATTTTAATAGGCAACCCAACAAAATCACAACTATTCTTCTATTGAAAATAATATAAAAACACTGTATTTTAATAATAACAATATATGGTCGTGGAATCGCACAGTGGGATCTTGGACAATAACAAAGAATAGAATTAACAAAAAAAAGTTAATTGTTCACAAGTTCCACACATACTTTAACCGGATTTTTATTCATATTACAGTAATCGTTGGCAGAGTACAGAAAACGTACCGTGGCAGAGATTTCTACCACGCTTACAAAGTCAAAATTCGCAATATTTTCAAAGTAAGTGTTTTCTATACATACTACACTAAACTAGTTCATTTACTAGATGGTAGGTTACCGTAGCCAAGCAGCAGTGAATAAGCAATAAGCACTGTTGTATTTTTGTTTGAAGGCTATTAAAGTCAGTGACATTACTGGGCATTGTGAAACTTAACTGCACTGACTTATCGGGATTGATGAGCGCAGTGTAGTGATGACACTTTTGTTGGGATACATGACTACTTTCTCCCAACAAAATATAAGTAGCATGAGGTGTTGCCCGGGAATGGAATATGAGCCCGATATAGCGATAGGCTCACTCTCTATCACACAATTGGACGGAAATAAACTTGGCGAACCGCGGGTCCACTAGTTACATCTCTGCCTACACTTTCGGGGATATAGGCTTAAAGTTATTTTTATAATGTGTGTTTAAAAAAAGTGATTATTTTAGGCAACACCAAAGGCACAACTGGCTCTAAAATCTGGACGATTACTAACGCCCTCGCAAGATTCAATGTGTGGAGTCAATTTACAACCCAGGGAGACCTACGTTATTACAGGCAAGCATACTTTTTCATGTTATTGTACTTCTAAACATTGAACAAGGAATTACGGAACTGAGATTTGTTTAACTGGAATTGCAATTTTTTTTTACTGTTACATAGGCAGCCAAACGAAGAAGTGGGCCACCTGATGTTAAGTGATCTCTAACGCCCATATAAGCCCACAATACCAAAAGAAACATGTGCGCGTTACCGATCATAAAGGAAAGGTATTGGGAAGAGGAGGGAGATTTGAGAATGTTTGACAAAGTCTGTGACACAGCCAGCATTATAGCACAGTTAAGAAACCAAACTAGCTGATTCGATCTATTATTGCGTCTGCAAAGTTGACCAACTAAAATCGAATTGTGTGAACCCGCTGTTAGAGATGACAGTTGGGGCGATATCCTAACACTATCACCTACACGTTCACCCTAAACCGTAATACCAACCAAAAAGCCCGCAGTGGGTCTCTTCAGCGCATTAAAAACGGGTTCTCGAGGTGAAAAGCACTCCAACTTTTAAGTCTGGAAATCCTTACTGAAACTGCGGTGAACTCAAACCTTTACCATTATATTTTCATTCCATTACATATTATGCAAAACAGTGCATCGATTTTATTATGGATCAAACAACAGACTTGAGGTGGTACTCAATTTGCAGGTCATGTGTCGCGTTTAGAGGCTCACATCCATCTCTGCAGCTACATCGCTAAATGGCGCGAGGTAACTGCGCGGCAACGGAAAGGATTCAGACTTCTCTACAAACAGGGCTGCACTTGTAAGGTAAAGATATATGACAGTTGTTTTTTATGGCACGGTAAAATGATTACATGGGGTCTGGATTTGATGGTAAGGCCAGTGCAATCCAAATATAATATTGATCGTCGAGGGACACTGCGTCTCTTGACACAACCTCAATTAATTATTAAATTAAACCATAATAAGAATTTATTTCAGTGGTAGATGTCGAGTTCATGTTACATAAACACCTTTATCCGTTAACGTTATTAATGATTGGTTTAATTAATTACTTTTTATCACTTTCTTTCTGTCGTAAAAAACCCGAGAGTGAAAGGGACAATACGCTTAACAAGCTTACTACTAACTTAGTGAGGCCCTCAATATCTTGGTAGTACCGTACAGAGACTCAGAGCAGAAAGGAATTGCTCGCGGTACCAATAGTTGGCTGGCAGTAGTTACACATATATTGTAGACATCTTGTAGAGAAACATTTAATTGAATTAAAATTCATTATGCACTTATCTTGTTCATGCCTGCATCATCCTGATATTGGTTGGGGGATTGTCGTCTATGGCATTAATATCCTGACGGATGATGATGAGTCATACCATGTATATAAAATATATAAATAAATTAATTAAAATACTAAAATCAGCTATTTAGTTAAGTGATCGGTCAATTTTATTAAAAGGATCTGCTATAAATAAAGGTAACAGCAGCTAGACGAATTAAGACGTATTGTGCAAATTAATGAAACGCTAATTAGGTTACGTAACCGACGAGTCTGCTCTCCGTGTATTAGCAGAAATGGATAAGAAGCGTTATATATAACCCCAAATACTATGTAGGCATCACGGATTTATGAAAACAAATAACCTACTATAGACATAGAGTGTTTTGTTGGATAGTTTCAGGTAAAGAAAGACGTAAGATTACACGAATAATGAGAATCCCATCCATAGAGGACATGCGACACAATCTTTTATGTTTATCGGAAATAGGAAATAAAATAAGTTTCAACAAAACCAACAGCTTCAAAAAATAATAATTATTAAGCTTTATTCAGATATCAATGAAGTTTGTACACACTCACACTTGAAGTGGTGAGTCAGAAGGTAGTGTAGTATAATAGATATATTTTCTTGGATGCGATAAATTTGAATTAGTCACTTGGAATGTATACATTTAACTGTATCAGGAACTTTCCACTAACACACCTTGTTTCGTCTTATCTACCACTTATGATATGTGTTCATCTTCATTTAATAATTAATTTAATAACACAAATACTGAAGTTTAATAATTTAAACAATGAATAACTTAAATATGGCATACCCACTCCTATAATATTTAAAGGCCACTTGTGTTATTCCAAGAAAAGTTCATAGCGGAATTCTCATTTGTAAATATCACGTAATTATTATTTTAGGCTCTGGTAATGTTATATAGTCATGCGGTATACAGACCTTTATTAAAGATTACGCTAATAAACATTAATTAACTATGTATATTTACATAATAAACGTGTCTTGTTTATAATTTGCATTGACAATTAAAGCTCAGATGTGAGAGGTATGCGAGACATAGAGGCTTCTCATTTACGCATCATGATTAGAATAATCAAAGCAACAACAGCAATGATGTCAGACCAGTGGTCTCAGGCACCCATAGTTTATGGGCACTAAAGAAATAACTAAAATGAAGACGGTTAATTACCTTTAAAGTGGTAATTCATAATTCCTAGATACATAAATAAATTTTATTAAACTTGAACAAAGTTCAAAAAAAGTTACAAGTTGTGTAAAAAATTGTTGAATTAGCAAGTATATTAAATAGTAGATTTCCCTCGTGTATTTTTGTGTACTCAGTCCTAAAAAGACAAAATCTAGCTAGAAAGAATACTAATTGCGTCGTTTGACATGGTATAACAAAATAAGCTACGTAGAAAAAAATCGCCTTCCATAATATGCATATAATTTTAATATACGATTTATATGCTTTTTCCCTTTATTAGGTTATAAGTTCTCCTCGGGCGTCTTCGTTTGAATCTCCCATTTACATTCGCACTATGAATACCTTTCGTAAGTCGGTCTTCCATCCTCTCCATCTGTTCAAACGAGTTCAGCATACCCTTTTCTATCTTAGTCACCATACCATTTTTCAACTTACTGTGATCTCTAATCATATCAGGTCAGCAAGGTGATTCCACACATTTTCTATAGGGAACGCCTTTCTATCGCATTTATTCGACTCTCATGCTTCTTCTGCCAAACCTAACATTCTCTTCAATACTTTAAATGTCGGTACCAGCATACCATTATGAACAGCAATTCGTGCCTTTTGTGACACCATCTGGCAGTCCATTATCGCGTACAAGGCACCATTCTTTTTGTTACTTGCTGTAATTCTCTTTTCATAGCCCCTGCACAATTTCCATCTCTCGTTATCCAAATACACTAATTCTTTCACTTGTTTCACTCTCTCGTCTTTAATACGGACGCTACATGTAGTAGCATCATTAGTCCAGTCATTTTAGTAGGTTCACCTCGGAATTCGAGATACCCGGCTGTAACTCTGTAAATACTTGTGTATTGACACCCTAAAAGTTGTCTCAAAACCAACATATGGTAGGGTGTGCGCAACTATTAAATTTCAAGGTCAAAGGTCACAAAAATCGCTTTTTCTGTAAATATCTCATTTCCTATGGGTTTTTTGCTATTTATATCCATTATCAATATTGTAGAATACAAAATTCTCTACAAATTTTGTTTAAAACTTTTTTTTCATACGGTGAACCGTTTTCGAGATAGAGGGCGGAGAGCGCGCGGTCACAAGTCCGTCATTTTGAAAGTTACATAAACGAAATTTTGTATTTCGGTTATTGACGTAAAATAAATAAATACATGTTTCAGGAATTTTGGAAATTTTATTTATTAAGGGATGAAAAAGGGGGTGAAAGTTTTCACGCTTTCACGCCTAAATCACTAAACCGATTTTGATGAATTTATCTACAGAGACAGATGGAGCCCTGCAGACGGTTACAGGCTACTTTTATCCCGGAAAATGCTGTTCACGCGGGCGGAGCCGCGAGCAAAAGCTAGTATAACATAATAGTTAATAAAAATTGACAAATATTTATAATCATTGATTTATGGATAGTTCATCAACTATATATGGCGCGTTTTCGACCGGAGGCACCGTTTGACCTGAACTGATCCTGTGACCGCGCGCTCTCCGCCCTCTATCTCGAAAACGGTTCACCGTAAGAAAAAAAGTTTTAAACAAAATTTGTAGAGAATTTTGTATTCTACAATATTGATAATGGATATAAATAGCAAAAAAACCCATAGGAAATGAGATATTTACGAAAAAAGCAATTTTTGTGACCTTTGACCTTGAAATTTAATAGTTGCGCACACCCTACCATATGTAGGTTTTGAGACAACTTTTAGGGTGTCAATACACAAGTATTTACAGAGTTACAGCCGGGTATCTCGAATTCCGAGATTCTTACCTAATTTAAGCTAAAATGACCTTCTCTTTCTATTATCATAACTTTCGTCTTAATTACATTTTCACTCCCTTCTCCTTAAACGATACTAACTGCCGCATTCAGAGACGTCAATAATTTTTTCCTGTGTTCAGTAACGGATTATAAATTATTTTCTGTATTCAGTAACGGAACTTAAAGTATTAACTGGCGACACTCACAGCCAATAATCGGATTCCAAGTATTACTTAATGATAATTAAAGTTTAGTGACTTGAAAAAAAAGGAATTTGCTGTAATAATAAAGGTTTGATATTAATACATGATGTGTTGTTGGTTCGGAGTACTTTATTAGAAATGAACACAAATGAATTGCCGAAAACTTATTTATACATGTTATAAAACTGACGTTGCTTAACATACTTACTTTGGTGTAATATTCAAGGAAGACATATTTAATCATAATTATTAAGGAGTCCTAAATACCATCATTGGTACACTCTTGAGTTTATTAACCGATTTCGCAACATTACATTACAACTCCCCCGAAAAAGGGCCTGCTACCCTTCCCCATTTAAGGAAAGAGAATTTTTTAAGAAAAATTAAGAAAAAATTCAATACTATTACAAACTGTTACTAAGTTTGGAATTTAACTTCACATATTTCTTTTAAAGTAACAAAGATAACCAAACATTTATAAAACATACAATAAAAGTACTTAATATTAACTAAAATATCTCTTAGTGTTATTCTTATGTATAACATATTCTTTATTGTCCTTTGAAACTTCCTCAATAACTTCGTAGGGGCCGTTATAGATGTTTTGAAGTTTAGTTCCAGTTTTTTTTTTTTTAAGAACAAGGTCACCCTTTTTATAAGTTACGGAGTAAGTTTTCTTATCGTACATTAATTTTCGTCTTAATTTACTTTGTAACAAATCCTACTTATCATCATACTGGGCTCGCCGTAAACGATAACGTTCAACCGCTGAGCTTGCAGTATTTGTTATTAACATCGACTCTTTTACGAAGCGATCTGGCCAGTAATCATATAATACGATTATTTTATCCTCGTGATCACTAATTCTTACAACATCGGTTGTAATTAAAATTCTAGGTACCTTTATATACCTTTATAACCTTTATATTTATAACCTTTATATATGCAACTTTTCATATGACTTGCAAGTATTTTTATATTTGTTGCATTTTGCCTATTCTTTATAGGTAATTATTATTTCATTAATATTTTCTTTTTCGCACATCAATCCTAAAACTCTCGCTAACTCCGTCGTGGTAGATTACGATCGAGTATTTAGGTACATATATTATATAGTACTACGCGTACATTATCCTCTATTCAAATAACGACAAATCACATTCTTAAAATCTTTGTCATTAATAAAGTCAATTCTATCACATAAGTCGGTTTTTTCAGAATTCCTATAGTCTCAGGTTGATCAGACCTGCTACTGGTAGAAGTCTGTTCTGTCAAATCATTGTTATCCGTTATGTATATCTGAGATTTCACACGTTTAGTTTGTGCTCTCGTCAATACAGAAACTACTTGTTCTCCAATAGATTTTAAATCATCACACGTTATTGATACCGGGAGTCGGCTAAGTGCGCCTGCAGTTGCATTATTCCGACCCGAGATGTGCACGATCTCATAATCATATTCTTCAAGGTATAGTCGAAACTTAGTTCGTCTACTGGAAGAATCTTTTAAACTAAATAATTATACTAATGACTTATGATCTGTAAAGATTTTAAACTTTCTGCCATACAGATACGGTCTAAAATGCTTACTGCCCATACGATAGCTAGTAATTCTAAATCTATTATCGGATAATAAATATATCGCGCCTAATCCTAAAGTCCTAATCCTAATTTACAAACGTCGGTTCGCAATTGAAAAAAAAAATCGTCTACGAAAAATTACTTATTAACCGTCTATAATAATTAGCGAACGATAAGTATCGCTTTACATCATCCGAGTTCGTTGGCACTGGACACTTGACACTCGATTTTGCTTTCGTCATGAAAAATGCCATTCAATGTTATTCCATGACCTACATAAATCTTATAACATCGCACCGAGGCGGTATCGAATGTCTGTTACTCATCATTACAACTTATTTCAATGCAAATATTTTAATTATTCTTATTAAGTTGTAATAAACTATCCTTATAATTAATAATTGCTTCATAACACGTTAAAAATTATCTCCTAAGATTCGGTTAGCAGTACATGACATATTCTTAAAGACAAAAAAATCCACAAAATATTTCATTAACAAAATTATCAAAATAAATTAAAATTGGTGTTGAACATAAAAAAAAAATATTCAAAATTACATACTTTTAGAAAGCCTTACTTCAAACTTTGTTGGTAAGGAGCGCGTTGACGATGATGGTGGCTGATCATGATGGAATGATGGCTCAGGGGCGATCGGAGCTGGCGCAGATGTGGAGCTTGTACGGCATCGCTGCTGCTGATTCATGCTGTAGTTGTGTGGTTGGGCCGGGCTATACCCTGGACTCCTCCAAACCTTCTTTCTTCTTTCTTGATAACTTCCAAAATAACCTCCAAACGCTCTGTATTGTATTGCATTGTCGTGGCCGAAAGCTGCTCCTTTTTCGTTGTATTTTCCATGATGATATTGATTTTTTGAAATTTTCTTTCTTCTAAGTCTTGATTTGATTTTTCTTTTTTCTAATTAAATTTGCAGGGTCTTGAAAATAATAAGTGGCCATGGTGGCCATGGCCATAAGGCCATGTGGTATCCCATAGTGGATACCGCTGGCAGGGTCGCCATGTAATAATAACGACTTGAATTAATACATGATGTTGTTTGTTCTGAGTCCTTTATTAGAATGATATCACAATGAATTGCCGAAAACTTATTTATACATGTTATAAAACTGACGTTGCTTAACATACTTACTTTGGTGTAATATTCAAGGAAGACATATTTAATCATAATTATTAAGGAGTCCTAAATACCATCATTGGTACACTCTTGAGTTTATTAACCGATTTCGCAACATTACATTACATTGCATTATTGATGAATTGCTCCAAAATGATGGTTAAGTGACAGAAAGATATTTTGGCGTTACTTTAAGACCAGTCTATTTAACATCAAGACGATTTATTTATTGTGAATTGTTATTTTTAATTAAGACATTTTTCTTGCATGAACGTGTTACAATTCGAAGAATGAAGTTAATCCAACAAATGATTTTAAGATGAGGTGCTATCACACCACAACCTCCACTTTCAGTAAAGAATATTAAAGTTTAACAAAATTGATAATAGTGATTTCGTATTATAGGTTCATATGACACGGCGGCGTACTAAATCGCCCAACACGTGCCTGACGAACTCCAACGAATGCTACGAGCGACACGGCGTCTGCCTGCACGACCGTGAGCGACGCTGCCGCTGGACTAGGTACTACTACTGCCTTTATTATTTTATTGTAACAAATTACTCAATGCCACCTATATTTTAAGCCAGCTATGTTTTATTTTATGCGCTATGTGAGCTTGAACAGAGTAGACAAATTGATTCCACTGTGTTTACCCAGGTGCACAAAGTCGAATAATCCTGCAGGGATATAAGTAGTGTGACTATTTATTGGATACTAATAAAAAAATAAACAAAAAATAACGATTGTTGCATATGGTTGGCTCGTGCTAAGATCATATAAGACCATTTTTACAATAATGTACAACACCTTTGAACATGTTTACACTACGGGAAGCGTTGAAATGTTCTAAGGCACATCCTTTGGAATCGTGTTCGCAACTTGTAAAACAACAAGTTGTTAATTTCAAATCACAATAAACATCTACGAATACTTGAGAACAATGCGAAACAGTTCCCCGCTACAGACATGAAACCCTTTGATGTTCTATCTTATCCTGTTGGCGTGAATCAGTAAGCATCGGTTTATGTTACAGGGCACCGGCGCTCACGAGATGTCTGCAATGGGAACACTCTAACAGAACGTCGTCGATGCCTTGATTCGCACGCGCACTCTAACACAAACATTAAAACGTACCTTTATTTATCTTATTACGTCCACACGAAAAATTGCAATTTCATCACCATTTTATACTAATCGTGATCATCAAACGCGAAGCAGCTGTGCCCGCTAATTTGTTATGATATTCGAAACGTAAGCGTCCTGTTGTAAAAAAATCTGTATTTAATAATATATTTATGTGGATAGAGATGTGATAGACTGAATGCGAATTGAAATTGTCATCAAGACGAATTTACTTAATCTAATTGTTATCTTGTGATTTTTCTTTTGGACGCTGCTACGTTGTTGTTTCGTCTGTTTAGACAAATGTAAGTTTAACGTTATTTTATATTATTTATTTTTAAGTTAATGATTGTAAAATAACAAGTTATAGCTGTAATGAGAGTAAAATAAACAATTTTTAAAAATGTTTGCCTTTTAATGCGAAAGTTACCTTTGTATTGCCTTATGAAATATTAATAGCAATGTATCGCTCTTTAGACTACGGACAAAAGTCTTGGACTGAAGAATAAAAGAATCAACAATAATACTATAGCACTAAAATATATTTTCTTTTAAAATCCCGTAATGTTAAAATTACAAAACTTGACGTAACTATGTCCAGTTAGTTCTCTACTTTAATCTATTATTTTTAATAAACTCTAAACTTTTACTACCCTATTTCAGACACGACCTGTAAGTTATGTAAAGAACTAGTTCAAATAAAATGTGACTTACCATGTCGGTGTGATTGTGGTAGTAGGTTTGTTCGATGAGAGGGAAGTTTTCCCTACCGAGGCGCCGCTGTAGTTGCAAAAGGTGACCAAACACCCATGGTCGATCCTAATGGAAACATTAACGTTTTTAAAATTCATACATATGTACTCGCCTGTAACCAAGCTTATTTTCATCCCATGATATGATATGATATATTATAGCGTTGGACGTCTACCTACAAGGTGGACAGACGACCTGATAAAGGTCGCAGGAAGTCGCTGGATGCAGGCCGCTTCCAACAGGTCGGTCTGGAAATCTTTGGGGGAGGCCTATGTTCAGCAGTGGACGTCCTGTGGCTGATGATGATGATGATGATATGATAAAGGGTGAGCCTTTTGCCATACCGGCTCAATTCTAGACACCAGGCTGATATACTGAGCATTTCGTGCTAGAAAAACCCACTATCACTTTTATCCCAGTCCCGGGGATCGAACCCGAGCACAGCAGCCGTACCGCGTACGCAATACAACTGCGCCACCGAGGGAGTGTTTAATATATATTATAATAGTATATGTCGATAACACATAAAACGACTTAGGAAAAAGCAAATATTATTATTTAAATATGTCGAAGAACTTGCAATTATACCCAGGTAGCACTCCTAGCACGAAAACATAGTGATATAGACAACTAAGGAAAAGAAGTCGATTTTTATTGAGTACCATAGTAACTCTATCACAACGAACAAACAAAAATAATAAATGTTTCGTCTACAGTATTTCAATGACGTCATATAGTAGAATCTATCGCTATTTGGGACATAAATAGCTATAGAAGATCAATACCATCAGGTAGGCACATTCTATATTGCTTTTTAGGAATAAAACATACAATCAAAGAAATATATACCTGGAAGTGATAAATCGAGTTGAGGCTGTTGATGGAAGGAACCCCGCCGAACTTGAGCCCCAGCAGGAGGGCGCGATAATCGGACCCAGCGTCCCGCACATTTTGTCTCACCAACACGAAGTCCGGTCTACGAAGAACATAACAATAATCATATTATAATCTCGAGATTACAGAGTCTCGGACCTATAAAAGATAAAAAAAAACGTATAAAATAAGCAGGTATTGGCCAACTCAAGTAGATGGACTCCCCAAAACAGGCGCTAGAAAAAGCGACAAGAAAGAAACACCAGATGAGCAGCTAAAGGATGAAGAGGTGTCAATACGTAGTATTATTAAAGGGTTTCATACACGCTAACAAGTGGCTATGAACTTTAAGCAAGTTGTAGTATATTTTTGAACAACATTAACATTGGTTCTAATGCTGTAATCGATCAAGCGTTCTATTTTACAACCGATTACCAAGTTGCTGTCACTGACGCGGACGTTACTAAAATACGTCATGGCCCAATATAGGTCGTCTCTAGTTTTCCGCTTTTCAGTAGTATTTTGCTTATTGACAAGCAGTAATAGTTCCATCTCGTTTAGACAACGACACCCGATTTACAACACTAGTATTACACTGGCATACTTGTCGAACAATGTTGTATAACCCGCATTTACATGACGTGATAGATTATGCATGACCCGTATTCTTTTAGTATGAGTCTTGAGTCCCAAGTGAGAGGTACATAGACTCTAATTTTATAGTTGTGTATGCTATTAAGCCTATCCTATACATAAGGTAAGAGGTAGCTTGGAATAATAGTAGGTAACACGTTATAGGAACAGATGCTTAAATATTAAGCTTAGGTATGTCCTGACCGCCATAAACAAAATAGCGATTCATATTAATACATACTCTAGTAGAGTATACTATATATATTCTAGTAGAGTATCCCCACCTCAGTTTCGTTAATTAAGAAATAGGAGACAGTGTGCATACTTTCTTTATCATTGTAGAGTATGACGTAGAGATCTTGTCAAACTTTATGGCCGCTTTGAACTTAATCACGAGCAACGAAGTAGTGGGTGTAGTGTTTTCAAAAGACTATGACTTATTCCACACGTTTGCACACCTTTCGCCAAACGGGACACGTTATTGGCAAGTTAATAACACGAACAAATCTACGAGGCCACGCGAGACGAGATAAGACTGTCCGCCACACTCTTGCATTTGTCAATTCGCGGCATGTTTCCCCCAATGTATGGAGTGGACATAAAGGACGTTATGCGAGCGTTGAGGCTAAACTAAACTGACTAAATTCAGACTGGCCTTAAATATTAACGAGGGTTATAAGTTATTAAAGTTACGCAGTAAGCAAATTAGTGTGTCTAAGTTTAAAATAACACCTAATGTACAAATAAGACTGTAGAAAATACCATTAGATATAAGATATGGGTTTCGTGTATTTATCAAATTGACATATAGTTAAACTCACGTCCTTGCAGTAAACTCACAGTCGAGGTACGTTAACCAATGAATGGGTTAAATGATAAATGACGTGCACTCACTTGAAACAACGGGTGACTTTAGTTCCGCCACGGTACACCGCCATGGACACATTAGCGCCATCCGAACTAGCCGTCACTGACAGTTCCTGTGTTGAATGGGTTAAATATAAGAATTTATCATTATTATTAACCAACTTCATAAAAGGAGGAGGTTCTCAAATCGGCGAGTTTTCTTGCTTTTTTATGTATGTACATCGATTTCTCCGCCAATTGTGGACCGATTTTGATGGAAAAAATCTAGGTGATCTGCCGTTTGTGTCACCAAGTAATGGTCTAAAATAAATACTGGTCTCCCAGTCACATCCGCCCTTGAGAACCGGACGAAATGGAGACGGCTTATACAGCGGTCAACGAAGGCCTTTCAAGGACACCACCTTCAGTAATGATAATATGACTAATAACAAAAATTATAACCTACAAAATCGGGAAGTTTAAAAATAATAATGATTCCGAAATGCAAACATCGTAGATATTGGCTACCGAAACCAGTAACAATCAGTAATGTGTATTGTTAACTGACCTTAAACTCGGCCTGTTCGACGCGGATGTCCCACTCGCCAGGCAGCCGACGTCCTCGGAAGTACTTGGACCAGTCCGTGTTCTGGTCGTCCACCACTAGTAAAGTGACACATCGGTCCCGGTTGTATCCGCGTCCCACCGACGCTACTGATGTTACACTCCCTGGACACATTTGGCCTTATTTTTAAGTAGAATTTACTCGCCCGGGTGAAAGGCATATTTTTATACAACCGTTTATTCCTTATTTTATCTTCTTTGGACATTTTCAATAATCCTTCCTTACTGGAAGCTTACAACATAAAAGGCATCAACTGCCAACATTTCAAGTTTGTAGCCCTAGCGGTTTAAGCTTTGCGTTGATGAGATATGACGGCGGATAAAGGCGGTGGCAAATCTTGGAACTAGATAAAAATGTATAGAATGATTGAACTAAAAGTTAACATATGATGATGACAAGGCCACTCATCTCGCCTCATAGTTGTAGCACTGTATTAACTTTAAACTGGATTTATATGTAGTAAGGTAATCCATTCCACTAATATTATAAACGCGAAAGTTTGTAAGTATGGATGGATGGATGAATGTATGTTTGTTACTCTTTCACGTAAAAATTACTGATTGGATTTTAATGAAACTTTACTTTAATATAGCTTATACATCAGAATAAGATATAGGCTACTTTTTATCCCGGAAAAAGCAGATCACGCGGGCGGAGCCGCGAGCAAAAGCTAGTATACATATAAACCGACCGATAAACGTAATATAAAGTTAGTCCAAGTTTTATATAAGGCCCGTTATGGTTATAAGAAATGTATTTTTTATCGACTTATTTGTCTAGTTATTAATTGTCGGTGGTCTCGACTTAAAATCTCAATTTTCAATTCATCCAAAGATTATCACTTATCACAGGCGCGTAATAAGGCTTCACCGTAGAATACAAAGTTTATCCTAATGTAAGATTTTAAATTAAAAAGGGTCTTAATGAATGCTATTAAAAAAATAATTTATTCGTTTCATCAAAATGAGCACCGCACTTAAAATTATATTAAGCGTCAAGTATTTCACCGTTTTAAATAAATCCTTATTCAAAGCCGTATTTAATTTTAGACTGAAATAAAATTCTGACATATTTATTTTTAAAATAGAATAAGTACTTAAACAAAACTCGTCCATCTTCTCCAAAGGGTGTATTTAAGTAGGGTAGTGTTAGTATGCGGCGAATACCAAATAAGCAGAGCGCCGAATGGGAATGTGGCCAACCCGTGTAATGGATGACGCAGATCCCTCGATATCTTTAGCAAGGAATAATTTTCCCAAGAGAATCATTTTAGATATTATGGGTGAGTATGTTTGTTGTTGCCAGTATGATTGACATAAGATCAGATTCAAGATATCTTGTAGGCAGGTTTTTGATGACACTAGCACTGGTATATTTACAAAATAAATATAGATATGTGTTTATAATTTATATGATATTAAATGTCTTATTTTAAGATCTGCATGAAAAATAAAAGTAACACAAATCAAGACATTTACCGAGCAAGTTGGCGCCTTGGTCCCTCGCCGCGCCAGTGAGTGATTGTACACGTTGAAGCAACGATTCTCGAGACTTGGCCGGTGAGGACGGTGCAGAGGTCCCTCGCGATCCACCTCGCAGGTTCAGAGACAGGTCCCCGCCGGCCGCTGCAGCAGACGGCGCGGGCGGTGGCCCTGACGTAGTACTGCCGATGCTACCGCCTGTCGCTTTATTAACCAATCCATATCATGTTAAAAGAAGGCAATATGGCTATTAAATTAATCAGCAATTTGTTCTAAGCTTTAATAGTCAGGAAAGATTCATGCTTGCCGAAATAGAAAGTGGTCGTTGTGGATTCAAATTCTAACATTAATATATATAATAACATTTTGTGTTAGTTTTCGATTAAAATAATCACACATGATTGCCTGGGGCTGAAAATTCTATGGCGATAGGCTCGCGCGTATCACATCATAAGAGGAAATAAGCTCGGCAAAGTATGAGTACACTAGTTGCAGCTCTGCCTACTGCTTCGGGGATAAAGAAGTGAGTTTGTATGTATGTAATATATTTATACTCGTATACTAGATATTAACGATGATAAATTGAAAGCTATCGTTAACCATCTAAGTCAAAGTAGCCGCATATATTCACAGTCCATAAAACGTAAGTAGCTAAGCTCTACGTAAACGTTAATGTCTGAATAGATTAAGGTTAAACGACAAAAAGTATATGTCATTATTATTTTTAACTGTAAACTGTTAAGCGTGTCCTCATTAAATTCTATGCATTACACAGGTTGGAAACAATGCTGAATAAAGAATCAAACAATGAAGTAGAGAAGAGTGGTAGAGCCACGCTGTAGACAGTTTTGTCCATAGCATGAATGGGCCGGCTCGACCGGGTCGTTACCACTGTCTCACAGAAAACCGACGTAAAGTAGCGGCTTGCTGTTGCGTTTCGTACGGTGAGTGAGATATCCGGAGGCCCAAATCCTCCTCCCCTTCCCAATCCCCAATTATCCCGTTCCTTTAAGGCCGGCAACGCGCCCATGATTCCTCTGGTATTGTGGGCGTACATGGGCAGTGGAAATCACTTACCATTGTGACCCACTTGCTCGTTTGCCGGCCTGATATATATATTAAAAAAAAGTCCTTACCCTGGGAGGCCGGCCTCTGATTCTGCGACTTGGGCTGGCTGGTGGTGGCCGGGCGGCCAGTGTAGGGGTCCACCTCGCCTTCATCGCACTCGGACTGCAGGTCCCCCGAGCTGAATCTGCGCAACGCCTCCACTGAACTACGCGCCGCGCACCGCCGCACCGCAGGGACACGCACAGGAGGGACAAAACCGACACACGCTATGTAGCCACTCGCTCTTCTCTAACCTTACAAGACTCCGACGTAAGTATGTAGCGAAATGACGCTACGGTAGACAATAAATATCTACGACTTTTAGCTCTCGAAACCATTAGGGTTGCTTTGTATTATTTACTATATTCGATATCAAATTTACATCTAAAATGTCCACGATGCTTTTTAAGCTCGGTAGTTTCATATCACACAAAGATTTCAATAAAATTGTACTAAAGTGAATCCCTATAATAAAAAGGCGTGCGTAACGAGCTTATTCGCGATATGCTACCGTGTATAATCTTGTTAATTATAATATTATGCATATTACTGCAATACCCTTATCTCCGAACCATAGCTTGTAATCGATATTACATACCGAGCACTGCATACAGTTAACACCCACAGACCAAAGACAATAAAGACAGCGTACTAAATTATTCTCACTAACATCGGATTTGTAATACAGCAACATCCAATCACAACAATGATATCCAGACTGAAGCGTCATGCACTGATAATGGGTTTCCAGTTGTTATTAGTTGAATATGTTCAACAAATAACAACTTGATCACCTAGATATATCGATGAGTGGTGCTACACGGTATGTCGAGTGGCGGGACGGGCGGGTGGACGAGCGGATAGCGGTCGAGAGGTCGGAATAAAGTGCGGACAAGGGCGAAAGCAGCGCGGCGCAGTGAAGCGGCTTGGCCTTTTTTACGGTGCCGCGAATTATTACAAAATTATATCCGAAGCTTAAAAATTATTGCCATCGTGCGGTGTTCTGTATTTTAACGTTACAAAATAAAACTAAACAGTATTTATATTTTATTTCATTCATCGTCTTTTTAATTCATTAGAAACTTAAGAGGTAAAACAGAAAAAGAAATATAAAAAGTTTAATTATGGAAATAGAGACATTCCAAATTATAAAAATAGAAGTGAAGAAGAAGCTTTCATAAAACATGCGTTCATATTAGAGAAAACATCGAAAACATCAAGTAGGTAATATAAAAACACAAAACATAGTTCAACAGTGCAGTTGGCAAATTTACAAAATATAATACGTTTGGCAATATATTATGTATGTTTTGGATAGGTATTTTAGATAAGTTATCCTTTGTTAATAAAATAAACTGAGGTCGACATGGTTAATTTAATTTTTTCATAAAAAATTATATCGAAACATAAAATACAGCCAATTTGAGCTTCAGCCTATAAACAGTGTATAAAGTGTAACACAGTACATAAATATGAATTACAGTATTTCTAAAATTATATTTAATTATACGCAGGTAGGGCCAGAGTAAAACCAGGATCCTGGATACCAAGGTTGTTTATACATGTCCGTATTATGAACGCGCCGCGGGCTTTTTATTGATAGGGTTTTATTTGTTCTATTTTGTCTGTGAAAATAATTTACTCTGTAGACATAGATTATGCTAGGTAATAATTTTATTCAAATTGATTCTAGTACTCACAGGTGAAAGCAACTAGTAAATACTATTTTTTTTTTTGTGTTATAATACAATAATTCGCTGGTGGGACCTAATAATTTATACCCGACTGGATAGCGACCACCATATACATGGTGAAATAGCCGCCATACTAGCTCGTTCAAGCGGGTCACGTTCCTTTTTTTTATTTGGACCCTATGCTATTAACTTGACGCGAGTCGGCTGTTTACAGCTTCACCGGACTTTCGGATGAGCGCTTAAGGCGCTCTCAGCTCTTATTTAAGCGACCTCGCTGAGGGCAACCCCTGTGGGGAACGAACCTCGGCTCAGGACGGTCGCTTTCCGGTATCAGCCACTGTATATCTAGTAACTTCAGGCCGGCATAATTCTGCTGATCGTCGAGGGACGCAATATCTCTTGACGGTCGACATAATATTTAATTTTGGACTTTGTCATGCCAGGATAAAAACATTAAAATCATGTAGCATGAACGAACAGATGATTAATATTAAAAAAATTTTAAATATTCAGACATGACATTTTATTTGTTTCATTGGCAATGTGGTGCTGGTAATTATTTATTACATAAAGATAGAGATATTCAAGAAGAAAGAAGGATATGACATTCGATATATGTATTGAATAAGTATTGAAAAGTTACCTACTTTATTCATTAAATGAAATTGTAATGAGTAGACTCCTGTGATATTAACAGCTTCCGTAGCGCAGCGGGCGAAAAGCCGGCTGTGAAACGAAAGGCCGCGGGTTCGATAGCCGCACCGAGACAAATGTTTACGTGTGATTCACAAATATTTGTTTCGGGTATGTGTGTTGTAGGACCGTAAATCCCTCGTAGTTTCTGGTACCCACAATACAGGTCAACCTAGTGTGCGAATGTTAAGTGTATTTATTTATTTAATAATAAGTCACTATTTTCAACTTGTTATTTGTTTCAAGCTCCAACAACAATATAGATAGGCATACTTTTCAATTAATAAGACAACACTTCAACTCAGTTCAGCCTCAAATGACATTATTATAGTTTACATTTTAACTGTCATTACGTATTTTCCGCAAAAGGTTATCAATTTCACAAAAGTTTGCCCACCTCCCAACTAGTTCTTAAAGCCGTCTCAAAAGAACCAAAAACTTTTCACTTTCCCTTACAGTTTTTAATTACTGAGATACTGTTTTCCTAGGACATGTATGACATGGGCCACTGACAGCCTCCGTGGCGCAGCGGGCGAGTAGCCGGCTGTGAAACGAGAGGCCGCGGGTTCTCGGGTCTCGGGGTCTGGGTGTTGTGAGACCGAAAGTCTCTCGTAGTTCCTGATACCCACGACACAAGACTTGTATCTTAGTGTGGGGTCAGGACTATGGATGTGACTGTTGGGTGTATTTATTATTTATTATTATTATGTATCCTGGAATTACTCTAAACCCCTCTAAATAATACTTATATTTTACAATGAAGATTTGCTCAAGGCAAAATAGTGCCTATTTGTGCGTTTTATTGCGTAATTCTAAGTTACCATACTGCACGGTCTATTTATGTGTAAACATACCTTCGTTTCAAGTAATTGACATTGGAAGTGAATGAACTGCGGAAGCTTGAGAACGACAGGGTTGATGTGGTCGCGGCCTGCGGGCCACAGATTCCAGGACACCCGGACCGCTCTATTTTGACGTCCCCTTTGCAAGATCAAACAAAACGGTTTTAAAAATATCTGTAGTTTTCTACAGGAGACCTATATTTTTTTAAACGAAAATCCTTATGTTTTCGAGGTACTTAAATAAACAATGTATTTTCCGAAGATGTTTTAGTGCGGCAGTTGATCCACATAAAGTACCTCTTTAAATGGAGCCGAAGGTTATGTAAGCAACTCACATCCCTTTTTACTTAGAGGGGAGAAACTAAAGGGTTTTATATAAACTTTAGATCAAACAAGGTTAATACGTAACCAAGAAAAAAGCTTTTTATTAATAGCATCAGTCTAGGCAAGAGCTTAACCTACTTTAGATTTTTATTTACTATAACTCTAGTGAGATATATACTATACAGACATGCACATAATATGTACACACAAGAAATGTTCAACATCAAATATTTTTCCAAGATTTATTAACTATAAATTGAAGTGATACGCTGTAGACAATTTTGTCTACAGCATGAATGGGTCTCTCGACCGAGTTGTTACCATTGCTTCACAAAATCCGACGTGAAGTAGAAGCTTGCTGTTCCGTTTCGTATATTGAGTGAAATATCCCAATTTTTTTTAGGTTTTGTGAATGTTCGTAGGCAGTGGAGATCACAAATTTGCCGACCACTGCTATAAAAAAAAGTCCACGTATTATGTAGATAACATTACATTCCATAAAGTAATACCTATATTCCATATCTGATATACATACGAAATCAATTGAGAACAATGTTATTATGTTTGAAAAGAAGGGCAAACATATAATAAACTAAATAGCCTTAGGTTGAACTTATAGGTAATATAATCTGAAAGTTTCTATTTCAAATGGGCAGTAGTAATATTTTACATCAGTTAACCCACTTGCTCAGTTCTTTTATTTATGCTATGATATTTCACTTACCTCGGGAATATTACTAAAAACCCTCGATGGGAGTTTATAAACGCTGCGGAAGAATCGAGTGCGATGTAAACGACTCAGCAGGGTAGAAGACAAGCTGCAAAAAAGAATTTAATTTAATAAAACAATGGAAAAATGTTCGTATGTGTCCTGTGCACTAGATAACACTGTGCACTAGATAGTGTGGTTTGCTGGTGGGAGGATACTTGTATCCGACCGAATAGCGACCACCGTACACTGGTGCTAAAACCTGCCATAGTGGCCCACCTTTTGTGGGTCGCGTTCCAGGGTCAGCCAGTGTATATCCGGTTCTTCCCAGGGGGCTTGCCCCCTGATCCTAACCCTTTTCCCATCCCTTTTTCCTTCCCCTCCCCCTTGGCCCTTTGGCAGGCCGGCTTACGATCTTGCCGACTTACGATGGACACATTGTTTATCGTTGGTCGACACTATTTTTGGATTGCGCTGCACTTACCATCAGGTGTAGGATAGTCACTTTGCCGAGCCAGGATAAAAAAAATATAAATATATGGAGCACCATTTGATGGTGCAGTGGCGCCTCTACAGTACATCGTAACTGACGCAAACAGTAGAGCGTTGACAGACGACGTTACTGACGTTTCTCACGTCGCATAGCATGTGCTTATGGTATGATAGGGTCTTGATAAGAAACACCCTGAGTTATTTAATCTTCTTCTTTCACTTGACTTTATCACATATCGGAGACTAAAAGGCGTTACTTGAGACCGAAAGATGCCGAAAGATGAGACTTAAAGGTCTCATTAACAAAACCATAATTCGGCCTGTTCTTGTGGGGTGTGAGACGTGGCCGGCCATTTAGAACCATGTCGGAGAAATCCATATCGCGGAGACGAAGATGCTGCGGTAGATGTTACACGATTAGATTGTATTCGTAACGAGTACATCTGCGGCAGCCGTGGTGTCCGCGACGTGGCAGATAAACTCCAAGAATATCGCTTATGGTGGTTTGGTCATGTTTTGAGGAAACCGCAGGAGTACGTCGGTCGCAGATACCTGAGCCAGATCGTAACAGGGGTACGATCCCGTGGACGGCCCAAAAAGCGTTGGCTTGACATATTGAAGGGAGACATGAGAGCCAATGGTCTCACTACAGAGGATGTTCAAGATCGGGCGAAGTGGATGTGTTTAAGCCGGAAGGCGGACCCTGGCACATAAGCCGGGATAACGCTAGGCAGAAAGAAAGGAGACTAAAAACATCAAATATATACATCAAATATACATTGTATTTTTTATTTATTTCACAAATCATGTTCAATTTTACAAACGATCACGGAATATTTAACATATTTCTACTTTCTTAAACCAATTGACATCTACTTGATGTGAATACGACTCTCATTAAATAAACATTTTAAGGTAGGTACATAACTAGGGAATGAAAATACATAGTATAACTAGCAGTACACAATATATAAGCTAAGGTAAAAAGATTTATTTCAATAGCTTCTGAAGACATTTTCTACTTTAGGGCACCAAACCATCAAAAATATTTGAGTCATTTCTTACGGAGTTAGCTAAAGTAAACATTCTGCATACTGGCGATTTTAAGCCCAAGTTTTTTCAGTACATTGAAGATTAAGAAGAATTTAAGAGATACAAAGCATTATTTAACTAACAGAATTATGATAAAGGACGTTTGCAACTATAATTATTGTTATACTTGGCATGCGTTTAATTTCATTGATCATTTATGTATATGTTGGTATTTACAATGTTGTTGCGACTTAATAAATAAATAAATAAATAACCCAAATGTACTTATTTGAAACCGTGTAACTTATTACATTACTGAGATCAAATTTATGGTAATAAGGAGTCTTCGTTTTTTACGAATAAACACGATCATCGGATTACTTTAGCTTAATCCGCTAACTTAGATCGTAGTTGAATACATATACATGAGCGGCATATTAAAGTCTTTTTTCTTTCCGCCTAGCGTTATCCCGACTTAGTGCCAGGGTCCGCCTTCATACTTAAACACATCCACTTCGTTCGATATTGAATATTGTGTAGTGAAACCTAATGATTAATGGTTGTTAGAGCCAATGTTCTCATATCTTTCTCTAGCAAAGTAGTAAAGTAAAAATGTTGCGTCTTCAATTATGCAAAACAAACGTAGTATTATACATCTAAAATTCTTTCTACAAAACATAATAGCATTACTCGGAATAACAAAGTAATTTTATTGTAGACGAGGACGATCCAGAATAATCGCTTTTCACAATACATCTCGAATTTCGGTCAGGAACTGAGGACGTGACACTTAAAAATAAATGGGGATCTGTGAACGAACTTAAAACAATGACGTCACGTCTCGGCCTTGGTGGCGAGAGGGTGCATGATACATTTTGTACTTGAATAGATAGAGCGACCACCGTACACGTGGTGAACAACCCCAGCATAGTGACTTATTTAGGCATATTGCGTTCCATGATCAGACAATATATATCCTGTATCCTCGGGCATAATTCTACCGACCTTTGAGGGACGCAATGTCACTTGACGGTCGAAGTTATATTTAGACAGCACTGCAGTTACCATCAGGTCCAATAAAACTATGGGTAAAAATGGCGGGTAGGTATGGCGTAAAAACTATGGGTAATATTTTTGTCAATTTTAGACTTTCAATATAATTATGACAACAATATTGGGAAAAACATTACACGTAACATATTATCAGCTCCCATCTGCGTGAGTAGTAGATCGACAGGCAAGAGAAAGGAGAGAAGTGAAAGGCAGAAGTGCAACTCTCTGTCGTTTGTGCAGCTCTTTTTTGTTCTTTGATATAAAAGCTGCCAAACGTATCGCCATACCGGATAAGAAATACGATTCCGGGTAGCTTACAGGTATTTTTCGAGTAAAAAAAGTCGAAACAAATTCTTTATTACGCGACCGGGGACTCGAAGCCAGAACCTCAGCAGTTTTACGGTGTATGTTTACACTAGAACAAAGAAGGAAAAAAAAACAACCCAACCTATCAATTGATATCGATGCTTCTATATAAAAACGTCTTTTTCGATAACGAACGACATGCGGTGTACTGGAAACAAAGACTTTTCGATTTCACCCACGCAGTCGCACCGCCCTTTATATTATATAACCGAACTACGGGCTCTATTTATACGCACACAAACATGGATGGAATTAAATAGTAGTTTGAAGATTACTTCGCTCTAAGTATCCAAACTGCCTACGTAATTAATTCAAATAACTATTATTTTTAATATTACATTAGAATGAATTCCTACTTATTATAAAATGGATTGATACTCTGTTTCTCTATATACGGGCGCTTTCAGCCGAAATCTCCTTTTGTGAATTCCATCGTGATTTAATATCAAAGAGGATTTGGAATTCCAAAGGAAAGGTTCATATCGTTCATCTATTTATTATATTTATGTTGGGGACACGTTCGTTGGAGGTATGCGTCTTGGGTTGTAAGTCCGAGAACTGAACCGTCCACTATCAGTGGCTGGATGTGGATAATACCGAGTCCACCTCGGCCGCCGGCAAAACCCAGCTCGTTGATCTTCGTTGCACCCGTAGAGATGGACGACAACCAGATACGGGCGCAAAGGGCACTCGTGACCATAAGTTTGACCCTTTTGCCTGTCTGTTAGAGTGGGTGTGGGTATGCGTCTCTGCTGTGGTATCATAGTGCATAACAAATATATCGATTAAATTCCTTTTTTGTTTGTTTGAATGCTGGATTAATCGTGATGAAGAAAATCTATGAAGCCATTTAAAAGCTACGGGTGTTTTTTCTTATTGACGTGTGACGATAATCAGGCTAGTTTATTAAACTAGATATTTACATGTATTTAATTAAACACAATACACAGATTGTAAAAACAATTAAACAAGTAATATTTATAATGCCTACCTCGGAGGCGCAGTTGTATTGCGTACTCTGTACGACTGCTGTACTGAGGTCTTGGGTTCGATTCCCAGGTCGGGTAAAAGTGATATTGAAATGCTCAGTATCAGCACGGAGTCAGGAATTGTACCCAATATGGCGATAGGCTCTCACCCCTTATCTCATCATGGGGCGGAAAAACGCTTGACAAAATATTTTTAATTTCACTAGATTTATATCGTTTATTAAGTTATATTATATTAAATATTTATATTATTTATTAAGTTATTTTACTAGATCTTTTTTGAATTTTCCACCATGTCGTTTAAAAGTTAGAGGTGGGACCACGTTTTTCACGAATATGGACATGCATAACTCACAAACTAATGACTATTACAAAAAGTTATATTCCATCACGCCATTTTAAAGGACATTTTCATTGATACTACACATGCCTATATGCAACGGAAACCTACCTACCCTTAGTTAGAAGTATCCCAACACCTTTGTGTAGCGGTTCATAGATTACACCGACCATCAAAATTTCAACCCCATATTTTATAGTGCTAAAAGTCTCCGAGTAAAATCGCTGTGACATACGGACGGATAGACGGACATAACGAAATTATAAGGGTACCGTTTTGCCATTTCGCTACGGAATCATAAAATAAATTTCTCAAAATCTCTTCTAAATGTCGATCGATATTGATATTATTTTTATAGCGTCTACCCCGAGGGTGGTCCGATCCAATGACGGTACGCCCTCGTACAAATTAAAAAGAAACTCCTCAAAGGATAACACCAAACACACCGCGTAGTGGGTTTTTTATTGTGGGTGTCTTTGTATTGATAAATATTTTTACGTGTCCGAAATAAGACCGAGACGTGAAGTCGTCACAAATTTCGATTTATCCCCTACATATTCGTACTCTGCGAAGGATATATTGGAAAGTCCTTAACGATCATTAGCAAATTACATTTGGACGAAAACTTATAAAACATTAAGATTTAAACCTGTCAAAACATCCTGCAAACCCAGTGGACACAGCAGCCGTTAACTACCTTCTGGCTGGCTGCCAACTTGACTGTGACGTTGTTCTATTACGCAAGGATCGATCCAGCAAGTGGAGTGGCAAACGCTGGCACATTCACAAATAATCAGTGTGGAATACATAACCCACGTATGGTACCGGCATTCGGCACGCGAGACACGAACAATAACGATTTTCGTTCGTGAAAATTGAAAGTGTCCCCTAAAATGTTATTTAGTGGAAACATTTCGTGCAGATCCTACAGAAAGATTGTTGTAATTAGAAAAAAGTTCGCGTGACCAGTGTTCACCATTCATTACTGATGTGATGTCGATCGATATTTACAAAAACAGTGTTTTTTTTAGTTTTAGATACGTTTCTGTTATTTTACTACCACGTAAATATTTTAATGTCCCCAACGATTTGTGATATGTTGCATGTACAATGAGTCGGTTTAAGATAGTCCCAACCATTAAATTCCTCGGGCCGCCAACCCGAGCATGTTCAAACTAATAAACATTATAGTCCATTTCGAGACCAGTTAATTGCCCACCAAACACCGTTCTTTTTCTATGGCAGAAAATTTTAGAGACGACAGTGTAAACGACCGTAATATCTGCCAAATACGCCATGAATGAAGTTGTTGCTGTATATATTATACGAGTTTAGACCTAATAAAAATAGTATATTATGAATAAAAAAAATGGTTGAATTGGGCAAATAAATATACATTAGATATTTTAAAAGCTATTAATATTCAAATTAGGAAATACTACTTTGTATGTGTAATTATTTATACTGGGTATTTAAACAAACTTTTGAAATAAAACGGCAATTTAATTATAATAGTTCCAAGGGAAATCAAACTGTAAGCCATAATCCCACGATATGAATTTTGAACTCCCTACAATGAGCAGTTGAGCGACATCGAAAATTTAATGACTAAAGTTGGTGTAATAAGAGAGCCGATGAAACTTTTATAGGTTTAGCAACTGATGAAATAAAATCGTCATCATAGTATTGATTAAGCATGTAATGCAACGTTATGTCTATTGCTATATCAAAGTGGAACTCATGAAAATAATCCTGAAAAAATTACATTCCTACAGAATATAAGGAATTATATACTTTAATTTGAATTGATAATTTAATTTGAAATTTAAATAATATAATTCTTTATTAACAAATCAATTTCCGGCACATTTGCATTAATGATATATGTGATATAAACATTGTTGTAATTTTTCACCTTTATGGTACTGAATCGAATAAAAATCATTATTCCGCCCAACGAGGTCATTCTCCGCCCTATATCGAAGTTAACTCTGCAACACTCTAATTCAACCATTTTGGGGTTCACGCCATAAATCTCAGCTTTTATGAATGAAAACCTAGTTGTTATTACAAATACACTTCAAAATCTATTTAGGTGTAGAAATATAAAACATTAAATAACGATTTAAAATTACTTACAGATTATTCAGTGAATTCCGATTTCGCTTATACAGCAAGTTACAGCACTGGTTATGCGACAACGGATATGAAAAGTGGACAGAAACGGGGATGCCTCCTGAAACACTGATGGGGAAACAGCGGGACGGCGCACGCCAAGTGAATATTGATTTTGGGCGGCATCGTGCCCTTACCACAGTGGTGACATCTTTACGCTGGCACACAACTTAACACAAACGCATGCAGCTTACGATGTTCACTTTATTTGTCCATAGATGTCGCAACAGTTACAACTAGCGAATCTTCTATATAAATATAAAAAATAATGTTTCTTTGTATGTTTGTCCTTCATGCGTTCCTAAACCATTCATCCGATTGTGATGAAATAAACAAACAGTTTTTTTCTTTACGTGGCATTGCTACGAATGCCGGATATAGCTAGTTTTCAATGTTACGTTTATAACTGGCACATAGGACGTTAGCATATTCTATTTAATATTATATTATATAAACTATTATATAAACGATAGTACTATATACTAATAAATAAAGCAATTTGTGCGAAATTATTCCCTAACGATTCCAAAATATTCAAAAATGCACAACGTTAATGTTCAAGTTTTCACTTCTGCCGGCACTCCCGAAGTGCAACCCGTTGTTTTTTTTGGTATTTATGAATCATTTTGTGATTAAATCTGAATTTATTTGTAACTGTTAGCCTGTTATTTCCTTTATATATATAGCACTTCTGTGTCCTACCCTAAAAACATATAGTGTCGCCTCGGTTGACCTCAGTCTAGTGGCAGCGTAGTAAGTCTGAGAGCCGTGAGTTCAGTTCCCAAGTCGGGCAATCACAATTCATGTTTGAATTATCTATTCGAAAAATCACATATGATTATCCGGTATTGCGATAGGCTTGTACTCTGTCACAATTATCATCATCATCATCTTCAGCCACAAGACGTCCACTGCTGAACATAGGCCTCTCCCAAAGATTTCCAGACCGACCTGTTGGAAGCGGCCTCCATCCAGCGACTTCCTGCGATCTTTATCAGGTCGTCTGTCCACCTTGTAGGTGGACGTCCAACGCTGCGCTTGCCAGTACGTGGCCTCCATTCCAGAACCTTTCTGTCCCAGCGGTTATCGGTTCTGCGAGCTATGTGGCCTGCTCACTGCCACTTTAGCTTGCTAATCCGCTGAGCTATGTCGGTGACTTTCGTTCTTCTACGGATCTCCTCATTTCTGATTTGATCACGTAGAGAAACACCGAGCATAGCTCTCTCCATAGCTCGCTGAGTGACTGTGAGCCGTCTTATACGGCCCATATTTAGTTAGAGGCCACGTCTCAGTGCCGTATGTCATCACTGGTAACACATATTGATCGAAGACTTTAGTCTTATGTCACAATATGGGTTAGAAATGCTCGGTGAAACGTGAATACGTGGTAGAGCTACACTGGAGGCAATTTTGTCTATAGCATGATTGGGCCGACTCGACCGGGTTGTTATCACTATCTCACAGAAAATCGACGTAAAGTAGCTGTTACTCGCTGCGTTTTGTACGGTTAGTGAGATATCCAGAGGCCTAAATCAAAGAAATAAATGGACATTGGTAACCGAATGAGGATTTAGGCCTCCGGAATTCTCACTCACAATTACGAGGAAGAGGAACTAACGTCACGTTCCGTTCACCTTTTGACACTAGTGTTACAATGTTTCACCATGATGTTGCATATTAATGTGGGTAGTAATATTACTTAATACATGTGCATTTCAATTCCCCATTAGATATTTTGTTATTTGTTTATTTCTGCCGCCAAGCAATGTGTAACAACAGTGTGTAAGCACTGTTGTGTTTCGGTTTAAAGAGATTGAAGCCAGTGAAATTAGTGGCCTTTATGAGACTTACAATGTAATCTACAATGTAATAATTTCTGTTTCAAACACCAAACGGTCGCACCACGGTTATGACGTCACTAAGATTGTATAGCTTTATATCGCCAGTTAAACTTATGATAATCTCTGATTTATTTAGTTATGTATTTATAATTATTATAAACATTATTAAAAACTGTTTGAATACGTTCAATAATACTACAGTTATTAGTTTAAAACATTTGTAGAAAGGTATAAATGTGTTGGAATAATTATTGTCGGCATTTAGTCGGTTGGTAGACATAATATAAAGTGTTACTCTGCCCAAATATTTAGAGAATTTCAAATACATTGTATTTCAATTCATCTACTGCGTTACATTTCTTATATTTACGCGAACATTTCACATTGAAATAAAACAAACTTTACGGATTTAATCGTGATTTATTTTTCCTTTTGGTCCCGACGCGACGCGACGTGTCGAAAGCTTTCACGCAGCTTAAGTTATTAAGGGGCGGGACAGTTCACCTGCGATAAAATTTAAACTTAAAATAATTTTATTCCAATTATCTATATACAGTGTCTTGGAATCCAATTGAAAAATAGATAAGTATATTTATTGTCGTTCTGTGTTTTCTCTTGTATATGCAAAAGTTTAGCTTTTCCGTAGCATATCCAAATTCATTTTTATAGCATAGGTCGATAAACGAACAAGTTCACCTGATGGTAACACCTACGGAGTAGAAGAATATTGGATGAGTTGCCAATCTTAAAGGGCTGGAATGAAGAGGATATTAGACCTGCGGATATCTCACTCACCGCACCGACTCGTTTGACAGACTTGAAGTGATCTTCTCGTCGGTTTTGTATGACAGTGGTCACAGCCCGGTCGAGTTGGCCTATTCATGTTATGAGCAAAACAATCTGCAGCGTGGCTCTATCACTCAAACTTTAGACATTGGTAATGGACGTATTTTGGTATTGGTATTGGTTGTGGGCTCCTTTTCCCGCACTTAGCCTGTAAAAATTCAGGCCATTGTGCGTGATATCCGTGCCGGCTATAGTACAAGCCAGCCTAACTCCGACCAGAAGCGCAGGATCTTCCTGGTTTCTCCACAGGCTTCTCGGAGTAACCCCGTTGAGTCGAGGATTTCTGCCCGTTGTGCAGCTACACCTTCACACTCCAGGATGACATGGGCAGCTGTTTCATCGACCAACAGACATCCCCTACATAGGGGGCTGTCAGTCATACCTAGAACATATAAATGTTTGTTTAGCGGGCAATGTCCAGTGATGGTACCTACGACTATGCGTAGGGATGCCCTGTCCAAAGATAGGAGGCGTTTAGTCAGACGAAAATCCGGGTGTGGCACGGTTTCCCGGGATTGTCTGCATGTACTAATATTCGCCCATTGTTCTGCGTGCTGTTTTTGTGTTCTGTGACGCAGCCATGTCCTCAGCTGGTTAAAGGAGAGTGGCAGTATTGGATTAGGACCCATCAATGCCTGGTCTGACCCTCTTTTAGCCAGCTCATCAGCTGCGTCGTTTCCTAGAGAGCCACTGTGCCCTTTTATCCACTGCAGGGTAACTGAGTTTATTTTCCCTATACCCTCCAGTGCCTGGTGGCACTCTAGTATAAGCCCTGACTGGATAATTTTGCTGTCTAGGGCTCGTAATACCGCAGCGCTATCGGATACAATTCGTATTTTATAGCCTGTAAGGCCCCGTTTTTCCACTGCTTTGGCAGCCTGTGTAATGGCGACACATTCACATTGGTAGATGGAACTGTATTCGCCCAAGGCCATTGATATCTTGATGTTCAATTCTGGTGAAAACACTCCTGCTCCCGATCCTGTCCTTGTCTTTGAGCCATCGGTGTATATGCGCAGTTCGTGTGTGTCTGACCAGTCATGTTGTTCTTCGGTCAGCTGGACAGTGTAGCTTTTGCTGAAGATGTGTTGTTTGGGTACCCTGTCGTTGGGAGCAGCCATCAACGGTTGGTAGTTGATGGCTTCTTCCAAGATTTTGGCATGGGTACTATTAGCTGTACCCCAGAGCTTTAGCGTCTTTAGTCTTATTGCTGCTGAGGCCGCCTCTTGTTGGATAAAAAGATCCAAGGGCGGTAGTCCCAGCAGGACCTCCAAAGCTGCTGTGGGTGTGGTTTTCATGCAGCCCGTTATAGCTGTGCAGGCTAGTCTCTGGAAATGCTGCAGTTTGGTTCTTGCTGTGGTTAATTTGGTTCTGGGCCACCAGACGACAGCTCCGTAGGTGAGGATTGGCCGTATCACCGCAGTGTATAGCCACCTGACAATTTTGGGGTGTACACCCCAGGTTTTGCCAAGGAGTCTCTTGCACTGCCAGAATGTGATACAGGCCTTCTCTAGTTTGTGGTCCAGATGTTTATTCCATAACAGTTTGTCGTCCAAGATGATACCTAGATATTTTACCTCTTTGGTGAGAGAAAGTGTGGTACCTTGGAGTTTAGGTAGGCGAAGATTTTCTATTGTTCGCTTCTTTGTGAACATTACGAGTTCAGTTTTTGATGGATTTACTGTCAGTTTCTGTTCTGAGCACCATCCTTCGACGATATTAAGGGCCCTTTGCATGAGTTCGCATAGGACTCCTTGGAACTTACCTTGTACAAGGATCGTTACATCGTCTGCATAGCCGACAGTGTGGAAGCCTGCTTCGTTTAGTGTCCTAATGAGGTCATCCACCACTAAGTTCCACAAGAGCGGCGAAATGACCCCCCCTGTGGGCAGCCCCTCGAAACAATGGCTCGGACAGTATCATTGACTGTCACTTGCACTGCCCTCTCCCTCAGCATGCTTCCGATCCAGTTAGTTATGGACCGGTTAGCGTTGTGGTTGAGCAGTGCACGGCTTATGCTGTTAAATTGCGTCTTGGCAAAAGCCCCCTCTATGTCAATGAAGGCTACAAGCGCTGATGATTGTGTTGATAGTGCATTTTCGATTGGTGTGATTACACTGTGAAGTGCTGATTCGGTTGATTTGCCTAAAGAGTAGGCGTGTTGTTGGTTGTGTAAAGGGTGATTAGCCAATGCCTCATCTCTGAGTGCCCGGTCACACAGTCTCTCCATTACCTTGAGAAGGAAAGATGTGAGGCTAATTGGTCTATACGATTTTGGTTGCGTATAGTCACTCTTACCTGGTTTTGGTATGAATACCACTTTTACTTCTCTCCATTTGTGGGGAACGTAGCAGTATTTTAGGCATCCCTGATAAATCCTAACCAGATGTGGGGCTATCGTGTTTTTGCCCCACTGAAGGAGTCCAGGGAAGATACCATCTAAACCGGCCGCTTTGTAGGTTGAGAAGGTGTTTATTGCCCATACGACTCGTTCTAACGTGATTGTTCGCTGAGCAGTTATGATATCGTCGGTGGTTGTTTCATTACATACCTGTTGGTTCACTTCTCCCCATGTGGTGTTATCCGTAACAAGGCATCCTGGGAAGTGTGTGTTAAGTAGCAGCTGACACATTTCTGCATCAGTTGTTGTATAGCTGTTGTCAGCTTTTTTCAGGGAGCCAAGGTTACGATCTGGGTCTTTGGATAGAACTTTCCTTACCCTGGCTGCCTGAGCGTTTGATTCAATGTTGGTACAAAAGGTTCTCCAGCATTCTCGTTTGCGTTCCCGAATGCGTTTCTTATAAGCCGCTTGGGTTATTTTGTACGCATCCCAGTCTTCTGCTTTCCTTGTGTTTTTTGCTCTGTTAAACAGTTTGCGTAGTTTGCATCTCAATTTTTCGAGTTGAGGTCCCCACCAGCTATTACGATTGGCGGTCCTCGTCGGGTGCCTCGTGAGTGGGCACGTTTGTTGAAATGCGTCTGTTAGTGTATCAGTCAGTTTATTCACGTGTTTCTCTATGTCAGCTGGCCCTCCATATTCTTCAGGGATATGCTTGAGGTTAGGGCTTTCTGACACTAGCTTACCGAACCTTACGCAGTCAGTTCGTCTGGGATTGCGCCAAGGTTCAGGTTTCTTAGTGTCCACGTTCAGTTTATATCTTATCCATCTGTGATCAGAGTTGGACAGTTCGTTAGATACTTGCCAATCGGATATGGTTTCCGATACGTTCTCCGTTGACAGCGTGATGTCTATTATAGTTTGGTATCTGGAAGTCACAAAAGTAGGTTCGGACCCCCTGTTTAAAAGCCTGAGGTTTGTGGAGAATAAAAATTCAACCAAGTCATCACCTCTCTTGTTGGAAGCGCCGCAGCCCCAGATGGTGTGGTGTGCATTCGCGTCCGCCGAGATGATTAGCTCAAGCTTCTTGTCTTCGCAGTGTCTGATAAGATTCGCTAGCTCAACCGTCGGTATGTCCGCGTCGCCCGGCAGATAGGCTGACGCTAGGATTACTTCTGGGATGCTAGGGCAGCTGCTCCGGAGCCTGACCGTAGTCAGATCTCTAGAACAGAACTCACTTATTATAACTGCGTCGATTGATCTAGGTATGTAAATGCAAGTGCGTGGGTTAGTTGTGGTGGTATCAAGAAGAATCTTACCTCCGATGTTGCTCAGACCGCAGATTCTGTCCTTCCTTATCCACGGCTCCTGGATAAGGGCGATGGTCTTGTTGTTTACCTCCAGTAGTCTTCGCAGGGTAGCCGCCGCGGCTTGTTTGTGCTGGAGGTTGGTCTGTATTATGTTAGTGTGGCGAGGAGGAGCGAAGAGGGCTACTCACCTCCTCATCCGTTCCTAACGGAACGTCCTGGTCGGTCAGATGCGCGACAGCCTCCTCTAGGTCACCATCACTGGCGTCCCCGTCGGTGGTAGTCAGCGAGCAAACTGAACTCCCATCCTGCCTCTGCCTTTCGGCGGAGGAGTGTTGGGTGACCATTGGTTCGCCGGCCGCGCTCTGCCTTTCGGCGGAGTTTGGTTGGCTAGCCGTGGACATAGACGCAGCCATCACCGGGTCCGTTCCAGCGCTCACCCTCTGCTTTGCAGTGGAGGGGTCGCTAGAGGTCCCGGGTATAGGCGCCGTCTCAGCTTGGTCGGGTGGCACTTCCTGCAACCTTCCCTTGCTGCCGAAGAAGCGGATATAGGCGTTGCCCAGCTTGTAGAATAGCTTCCGCCCTCTCGCCAGTATGTTTGGTATCTCCTCGGCTGGTATGCCGAGCACCAAGAAGGTACCCGGAGGGTTCCCCTCCTGGCGCTCAATGCTGTAGAGAGACCATCTGCGGACCTGGTACCCCCTGTTCTGACAGATCAGGATACGTTGTATCGTACCGATCTCCTCAGAACAGGCTGGCAGCAGGACCGCGGACTTCACCCTTTTGGGGATGTCCTGGCATCTCACAACCAGCCGAGTCCCAGGGATTGGTGATTCTAGAGTGGCTACAATTTCTTTTAGCCACTCTACAGCTTTCGAGTCCTCACAGTGCATCTTGAGCACTCCTTCGCTATGGAAAGGTTTTCCATGGAAGGCAGGCACATATGGGATGGTATGTGACGCACTTGGAGCTTCTGCTATTCCTATGATGCAGGACTCCAAGGTGCTCGTGATGGCTTCCACTTGTGTCGGTGTCAAGTCGGTGAACGGCTCCGCCATCACTGCAACAAAGTGGTCGTTTAGTACCACTTTGTCCGCATAGGTGGCGGCTCCCCTGACCGACCCGACACTGGTGGACGCTTTATGTTTTTCACCTGAGTTTTAGGTGATTGTGTGTCGTCGTAATACGGTAATGGACGTAATGAAAGAGTTGCTTTGGATGGTACTAAGTCAGAACATTATTTATTAAATAAATAAAATAAATATCACCCAACAGTCACATACATAGTCCTGACCCCACAGTAAGATACGAGTCTTGTGTCGTGGGTATCAGGAACTACGAGAGACTTTTTGGTCTCACAACACCCAGACCCGAAACAAATATTTGTGGATCAGACAAATATTTGCTCGGTGCGGGAATCGAACCCACGGCCTCACGGTTCGCAGTCGGCTACTCGCCCACAACGCCACGGAGGCTGTCATATATTAAGTCTTTTTGACAGATATTATAAAATAGTGTTTGATAATCTTACAAATTATTTCCGGGATTAAGTAATTTTAGATACATAATCACAAAAAAATAATTAAAAGAAAAAAATCAAAAAATCACAATCCCAAAAATATTGTTGTAGGTAATGCCGATTTAAATATTAGACTTAATATTTAAAACCGTAATTCGTATCTATTATTATCATTTATTTACCGTTGTAACTATATCTTAATCGAAGTTACTTACATTGTAGTATTTGTTCTTTAAAAAGTAAGTACTACAGCACTAATACAAAAATAGAGTCATAGTATATAAAGACTGGTACAGTTTACGTGAGCATAACAAATGACCTTGATGTTTAACCTGAAGAGTATGCAAAAGAATATTACAAAAACCATTTATCGAGTGGGATCTAGTGGTGGTATACCTGCTGACATATTTGTATGTGTGCGTGTGTAATGTGTACACAGGTGAGCGACGCAGCTGTGGGCGTGTGTCGTAACAACTAACAACGCCTGCCCGCCGCGCAGCGCCCCGGCATGGCAGCGGCACGCCAGCCGCCCGCGCCACCGACTCGCAGACATTGCGTAGCTCATTTAACCCGTATTCACACCCAAGTTCCCTCAAATTTCTTACCTGCACACTTTGGTCGAAAATATTTTTTTAAACGGGAACATAATCGAGTCAAAGTATAATGTATTTTGAGAGGTGCAACTAGTACACGCATAGTTAGCTGACCAATATTCCGTTTCATTGTGTGTTACGGAGCGAGCATATAGCCACATCGTGCGCAAATTCCAATCCTGGACAACTCATGTTCGATTTTTTCGAATCGAAAACAGAAAAACTCAAACACTATTACTATATTTACGATCTTGGATTAAAACCGAAGACTTCACCAGTTTCTCAACCTAATTAAGCTGATATTAGACCAATAGTGCGATTAAATTAAGATTGTGTATAATGCTGCATAACACAGAACTCGGTTAATATGATGTTTTTCATTTACACAGAATGTTTTTTTTTTTTTTTACATGTTTTTCACTAAACCACTATTTATTGAAAAACCATGTAAGTACTTTAAAGGTAACCAAAACACAATGCACAGTGTGAACGCAGCCATTCACAGAAAGTAAAGTTTGTATGGTCGTGGTAGAGCAGTGTAGCTCGGTGCGGCGTGCCGACCGGTCCGTCATGACGCGCTGACGAGTTGCATCGCGAACCTGCTGTCAAACTGACAAGTGTTAAAGCCGGTGACAACTGATTGGAACAACATGTGGCCGTTGTGGAGCTGTGTCCTCGCCAGCGCACTGCTGGCGGCCGTACGTGCACAGGTAACCAACTGATGCAACGCTTATTATCAATACGGTCTGGCAAACATGCCCTGTCTTAGTTACACCTTGATACTCTTGGCTGGTGTTCTTTGTTTTTCATGTTTACTAAGTTGTTTATCATCGTTATTCTTAACTCTACCACTTACTTTCAGTTTATATCTACAGAAAATTAAACTTTATCTTAGTTTATTTTATGTCAATATTAAAGGCAAAGAATTTAAGTAAACTATAAGTAATTTACCAAGATATAATACTTTCATATAATGACAAGTTTATCTGTAAGTTGTGACCTTCATTAATCATTACAATTGTCTTATGAATTTGTGACACAATACAGTTGAGATCATAGAATGCGTCTATTACATAGCGTGTATTATGTATTGTACACGTAACTGAGCGTAACCCACATTTCGAGATACTTTAAGTTACATTACCACTAGACTCAAGTCATCTGTTTAATCACGCGCCATATTCCGTATTTACAACGCCATTTGTAAATACATTATAAGCAGCAATTTTACGTAGTTGATTTAAGAAGCAAACTATGAGGATTTTAATTTGTAAAAGGACAGTTGATCAACTACGTGACTATGTAATTATCTGATCAACAAAAAATGTATCTTCGTATCATATCGTATCATACCTATATACAGTTTTACCTTGTTCAACATCAAACATACATAACAGATATTTATATATATCTAAATAAATGGTCCCTTAAAACCAACTTTATTGTCTTATCGTTTACTAAACTTAAGTATTCCTAACAACTACTTGAGGTTTTGTTGCATAACTAATTTAATTGGATGAACTAGATATATTGCCTTAATTATCGTTAACATTTACATTAAAAAGCAGTTAGTAGGCACGTGGAAATTTGAAATGTTCAAAGTGTACCTTTAATATGGGCCGTATATGGCACTAGCGCTGAGGCCAACATTGGCAGGCGGTGGCTGCGCGGGTGCAAGGTTATTGAGCACCTACGCCTACCACGCCTTTGTCGATAGCTAAATATGCAAGCAAGGCTTCACCACCTTCCACGCCTGTTGGAGCTTGTCAATACTATCAAATTTTGTAGTAAAAATTTGTGTATTTATTTTAATTTTCGCTTGCTTTAACGGTACTGGAATCATCGTTAGGCAATCTTGCATACCTGAGAAGTTTTCCACAAGCATTTCAAAGGAATGCGAAGTCTGCAAACCTACTTTAGACCACCGTGATGAGCTTAAGCCTAATCCTTCTCATTCGTAGAGGAGGCCCGTGCCCAGCAGTGAGTCGTTATACACATATAATAAAGGACTCATCGTATAAATTAAAGAACAACAGCTGGATCTATCTCAGAACATTACATTATTTTCAGTAATATCACATAATTAAAGTCCATGTCACCATCTATCTATGAGCGAACTGCATCACCTTTTACTATAAACTACAATTCAGTTTATTTCGCTATTTTTGTAAGTATAGCCTTTTAAAATAAAAACAATGCAGTTGCGTGTATCGCATTAGCATAGGCTCGCATGCATTTCCGTCCCCTGCCCAATATAGTACCTACATGTCGTACTAGTTCGCTCATTCATGGAAAGCAACGGTGAGTCAAGTGACAAATACATATGTAAGTATTGAATCATCTGTGCACATGTTTCTACTACAAAAATACATACCCCAGTGAATCACCTACAAAAACACCATCATATGAATATTTACTATATGAGTAAAGGCTACATTTATTTATTTTGTATTAGATATCTTTAAATTTTAACAATCTGTCAATGAAAATAAATATTAATTGATTGTAAATTGCCATTGTTTATACTTTTTAACATATAAGTACTGCTCAAGTTTTTGTATTCTGCATTTCAGACAGTAACCGAAGATTGCCAAGGTGCCGAGATATGTAGTTGTGTTTGATTTTTTTATTCGCTGTAGTAGGTTTTAATTTATTTACAACGCACACGCGGTCCACCAATTTCATGGACATGACATCACACTACACGTAACTAACAAATAAAACATGAAATAAACACAACTGGCAGCGTGCATTGCATAAATATGCCACACTCAAGATAGATTTGTCAATGATACGAGTATATCAAAGATCATAAAATGTTTGGTCGTAGGTAGTGATTTTTTAAGGATTTATCGTTGTAACTTATGCTTGTTTGCCACCGTGCTGGTATAAAAAAAACCTTTACCAACGGACAAGCGAGCTTGAAAATTATTAGTCGAACTAGTAGTATAAATCTTGCATGTTTTGAATTTTCGATCGGTAAAGGACATTAATGAAGTGTTTTATAAGTGTAAAGTGCTATAAAAGCAACGTCAAATGTACTCTGTACCAATAACTTGGACAACTGACCAAGATAGCATTATAACTCAAGATTTCCATATTATTTTAGAAAGATTCGGTTACGGTTTAAACTATCGGGTCCAATTGTGAATCTAAACCATCCAGGAATCTATAGACATATATAAAGTCATCAAAATCGGTTCAACCGTTTAAGAGCATTTGCGAAACTAACAAACAGCAATTGATTTTTATAAATATAAATAAATATGCTTAAACTTGTCACTAGTACATATCACATAATGTACAACAAAATACAAAAAGGGTATATGTGTTTATATAGAGTACAAAATAAGCTACAATATCAGCTCAATAATAAGAAAGAAATTCTTTTGGACAATACTCGCAATTTAGGACGTTACGAAAAACTGCATAATGATAGTGAAATGCTAATAATGACATATTCGTTAGCGTATCCAATGGTTCGCGTGTTTGAGCTAAGTGGTTCGGCCTGCACCGCTCGCGGCCTCCACGACATGTACCGAGGCCGCGTCTTCCTCTTCATTACCTTGCTTAATTTATGATCCGTTTCAATCTAAATTGTGATATTGATTAAATCGTATATCAAGAGGCTTTATGGTGAATAATTTTATGCCACACTTTTATTTTAACTGATGTTGGCAATGCCAAAAGGTATTGAGCGCTGACAGGACTCATATTAAATATATCAAGTCTCATCATTAGTTATTTTATGCGTTTAAGTGAAACTGAAGGATGAAGGATTATTATAAAATATATTTAAATTAAAAAGAAATTCATATTATAAATCAGTTCGTAAAGGACAACGCTAATAAGCAAGCACCAAAAGACTATTTGTACTGGAAACTAATCTTCTCGAATATTACATATTTCATTGTAACCTAACTATAGATTTGGAACATAAAATTAATACAATAAATATTTCGACTCACTATATAAATATACAATATTATGTGAAGCCGGTATGCTATTTAAACCACGTCAACATAATAGCAAAGTTTTCAAACTTGCAAAGTGTTTTACACTACATACAAATTAAAACCAACTTGTAGACGTGCTAAAGATAACAGAAATTCTTCTGACTTGAGACAAACGTAGAAGGTTGTGCGACGAATAAAAAGACGTCTTGTGAGACTGTATTGTTTCGAAATATATCGTGACGACTTCGGAACTGTTTTTCCTTATACGCCGTCTACGACCTACGTAGTATACATAACTCGTGTAGATATATAGTGCGTAAAAATGTAATAACGCGTTTATTAAAATCATGATACCTACGTATATTACGTTTCCTTTTTGTATTAAGATCTTTTGTTTTCATATTTAAACTCCAAATACGTTGTAACGCTCTGATTACTCCGCACGCCGATGGGTGTCGATAGCGATTTAACATTGTGCATTGTGCTGAAACTTTTGATATAATTAAGCCATCTCAATAATTAAATCAGCGTACATGGTGCAACGGGCGAGAGAAGACGGCTGTGAAACATTATCTCGGATTCGATACCCGCACCGACACAAATGTTTGTGTGACCCACAAAGATTTGTTTCGGATCTGATAGTACCACACCACTTGTTGTATTTGTCGAATTATTTGCATTATTTGGCCTTTAAAAATGAAAAGAAGAATGAAGAAAAGAATGCAAAGTTGAATTTGTATTTGCTAAATAACGCAGATTGTATTACAAATCCGCCAAGTGAAATGCAGTCATCGGTATTGGGAGACGGATTTTTTTTTTTTTTTATCCTGGCACGGCAAAATGACTACGCCACACCTGATGGTAAGTGTAACGCAATCCAGGAATAGTGTCGACCAAAGACAAACAGTGTGTCTATCGTTGGTCGGCAAAATCATGCCGGCCTGCCTAACTGCTTCTTCACACTCCGTTTAAAGGACCCAATATTATATGAAGGAGGGAACACGTGTGCCGGCAAACTATTCCACAGCTTATGGTCCGGCAGAAGAAAGAATTCGCGAACTTTTTAGTTCGAGCCGAGATGGAGGAGACCACGAAGCTGTGGTAACGCAAGCCAGCACGCGTGGTTCTGTTAAGGAAAGGTGAGGATGGGATAAGGTTAAACAATTCTTCTCGTTAAGTTCATGATACCTACAAGTTTATCTTAGCATACGACTATGCGAGTTACTGTTGGGTCACCCGTTTGCGTGTGTATATTTAGTTTGTTTGAAATAACAAAAAACATAAAGTCGAACTTGTTGGTGTCTTGATATTTACATCCAATTTACAATTGCATAATTTACTAGCAATACGCATCGTGACCAATCCAGTTGATAAATTCTTTAAAAGCTCACTCGTTTTTAATATAAAGATTTATGATTTATGTAATGTTTCATTAACGACATTCACCACGTACACAATGGGTCTCTATAGTTGTAATAACTTTGCCAACATTATGTATGTAGGCTTATATGTACAAGTACATAATATCTATAACTACATACGAGTGTTACCATGTCACGCCACTCCACCATAATTTTCAGATTTACAGGCGTGACTGTAACACATTATTATCTGTGTAAGGCATTTTACAATGCGACGTATTACAAAAGCCTTAAAGACGTTGAAAATGTACAAAAACTAAGAAAAATATGTTTAGAAATACCTACTACACAAGTTTAGTCTGCTTAAAATTTATTACTTTTAAGCACAAATAAGAAGAAAATGAAATAAATATGCTTACGTACAGATAAACAACATTTTTTAAGCCTTGGTGAATTTATTGTATGACATCATCACAGAACCATAACGAGAATTGTCTTCGTTCTACAATACAATAATATTTATGTAAATCTATACATGCAACATGTATCAGAGGATGTCGTCATATACGAAGAGACAAGTTTCAAATGAGTATGACTTATTATTTTGTGCTTATCCATTTACGCATCGTTACCAACGTGGATTGTTTCCAACATCTTCATCAAATCAAACACACAATACAAACAACAATAACATTTTCGTGGGAAATAGTATAACGCTACTCAATATATCTAGGTAGGTACTACTTTTCTGAGTAATTCCTATAATTCACTTTGTCCTTAATGATAATTTCTACACAATTACTAAACTACCATAAAATAATCACAAACATACTTTCTTGCAATAAGTACAATAATCATGTAAAGAATTACGTCATACTTAGCCTCTATAAACATTAGTAAAGACTTCAAAATATGTTATTCCCTAAAAGTAGCAACTTTTAAAGACAATAAAAGAATATTAATACCAATTTTTATAAATTAATTTTTAATATAGATAGATAGATAACATTAGAGTCTCATTGGCAATTCTAATTAAATATGCAAAATCAAATAGGCACAATAACATTTATAAGATTGACCAACCAGCATCTTATGTTAAACGGTCAGATATCTAGTTATCTCAACTTGGACGTTGCACAATGAGAACAATTACTTAATCAGAAAGTATGCTAATGGTACGAAATATCATTTCGTCAAAACACGTACGATAAACAAGAATGTTTGAATGAAGCAGTAAAGCACGCCCACCGGCGAGTGGTGACGTCGAGTTCGCTAGCAAAAGTATCGGGGCCGTCAGACCGGTCTGCTCACAGATTGCATCAAACGCGATACCCACGGATGGGAATGAGCTCACATCGACATTATATAACGTTCATACCGAAATTGTACTAGTTTTTCCTAACTTAAATTCTTCCTTGTTATCTTAATCTTCTCGTGATTTTGAAGTTACAGTTTGCTTCACAGAAAAATGTAAAAAAATCCATTCCTCTCGGAAAGGAAAGGAATTAACATATTCTCATAGGTAAGTACTATTGTATTGCTTGCGCGACCAAAGACGGTGACTGATATTCCAATTCCAAAAGTAACCGCAAACAATATAACTACTTGGGATAATCGCAATGGTCGTTTTATGCTCAGTGCGCTGATTTACGTCAATATTCTAATAACTACATTTTTTGTCTCAAAACAAGCAAGTGATATCATTTACAATACGCCACAAAACTAGTTTTAAGGTCACGAAAACATTAAACCACGTGAGTAACGTAATCTTTCTTTGACAGAATTATTGCCACCGGCACGTCAAGTCTCACTAAACAAGTTCAACCGTTCAAATTATTTGTTAGAATCATGTACTTTTTCTGCCTGACTTTCTCCCTGGCAATAGGACTGCGTTCCTACTCAGGTACTGCCATTTCGACCGGTCTTTACATTTTTTGTGGAAAGACCGTTAGTCTTCGACTGATATGTTAGAACAGCATTTTTAAGGCAGCTCGTACTTCCTGTGCAATCTGACAAAGGTAACTGTATCTATCGTACTCCTGCGGTTACCTCAATACGTGACCAAACAACCTTAAGCAACAATTATTGGAGGCTGGAGTTTGTCTATCCGCCATGTCGCGGACACCAAGGCTGCCGTAGATGTTTATGTTATATATTTCACCTAACTGCACATCCACCTCAGCATCGTCATGCGCCTCTCTGACTTTGATGAAAAGTCATTAGACATCGTCAGCGTTCCTATTGTATGTATGTAATTCGTTATGTAGGAAATTAGAACAAACACATTACAACCCACCTTTCTCCGGACGTGAGTTAAAAATATTTAAGTCATACTGTTACGCCTATAATAAAAACCCATCAATTTTGCCGAAACACCGTTCACGTATTAGCTTATCCCAAATTATAATAATGGATTAAGATTTTCATGTTATCTTTGAGTGACTTCAACTTCTTCCGCTCCACTAAGAGACACAATGATGTTCAAGATAGTTATTTGATTGCAATCGTATATAAGACCGTTACATAAATGATACATCAGTCCCATAAACGGCACATCTACGCAACTGAGCCCGAACAAATTCGATTATGGTGAGCATACTGACCTTCCGGCGATCCTCATAAAGACACGCGCATTAACGAATCAAATATGTAGGGCAATAAGTGCACTTGTTTTTAGTACGCGCTATGAAATAACCATGCATTATATTTAATAATCATTACTATTATAAAATACTATTCGGTACTAGTTGCAGTGGATGATTGCAGGTAAATAACAGTACGTTTCATATGAAATCATCATAAAATATTACAATATTACGATAGAATTGTTTAGTATGATTTATCTTATGTATTTATATTTAAAACTAGCTGTCCCTCGCAGTTTCACCGCTTGTATGGTACTGGTCATAGCATGATGTTATGTAGTTATGAAACAACGTCTCGATGGAAACAAATATTTGGTGTGCATCAAATGTGAATATGATCTTACTCGTTCTAGGTTTTAAAAATTTCCCAATAGGATTTTTTTATTTGATTAAATGACGAGACGAGCAAGGCGCTCGTCTGATGGTAGGCGCCACACCTGCCCACAAACAGAAGCAACACCACACAAAACTTTGAATTACAAAGCACTGCATGGCACTGAACTACGGTCGTCACCCTGAGACATAAGATGTTAAGTCTCATAAGGGCCAGTAATATCACTCGCTTCAATGTCCTTCAAACCGAAACACAAAAGTTCTTACACACTGTTGTTTGGCGGCAAAAATAGACAAAGCTGTGGTATCAACCCAGACGGCTTCTCGCATACGAGGGATCTACCACCTTGTAAACTTACTTACTTACTTTGCCGCATAATTTGCACATAGTCGTTTTAGTGACGTGCTAAGTCATTCCAAACTGGTATCAAAGTTTTTCAAGCCGCCTGAACATCCGGGACAGATTTTTTACGTGCCCTCCGAAACACAGAGACGTTCAGTTGAAATACCACTAAGCGGTAACCCATCCATAGACCGTGCTAAGATTTGCTTATCTTGCTAATCGTTTACCGACTAGTGAGTGTACCGATATCAGTGGCTCCAATGCCTACACATTGCTGCTTGTCGGCAGAAGCTTCTGCCTGCCGAAGCTGTTTTAACTACCCAGACTACGCATACGAGGGTCTTACCAACTAGTAGTTTCTAATGGGATACACGCAAATAAGGGAGTGATATGTGACGACCTGATAAAGATAGCAGGAAGTCGCTGGATGCAGGCCGCTTCCAACAGGTTAGTCTGGAAATCTTTGGGGGAGGCCTATGTTCAGCAGTGGACGTCTTGTGGCTGATGATGATGATGTGTCCTTATTTCGCGCACACAGAGCCGCGGGCAAGTTTGTAAGTATTTAATATTGTTACCATTATTCAATGACGGTCCAAACTGTAAAAGTAAGACGATGTACCACATAAATTATTCAATGCGGTCGTCCAAATAACTGGCACACTTTAAATATTTCTTAATTGCACAGTTGGTGGCCTTCAAGATTTAGCCATTGGGCATTGTGTGTAGCGTAACGGCTTTAAACTGACTAATGGTTATATTAAAACGAGACGTGAACGATCCGAATCGACCCATTGACGATCTTTCTGCCTGTGGTTCGCTTTCCCACCATGATTTGATGGTGGATTTGATATTATGAGGGGCAACTCACCGTCTGACCCCCACTACCCTCAACAATAACCAAGTTTCGTTATTGCCTCGTTCTTCAGCAGCCGAGTGTACCGCGTGACATTGGCTTTGGGCCTAAGATGCGAGTTGCCCACTTAGACTCCAGTAACAATACCATATCGAAATAAACTAGCACTGGTGATGATTATAATCAAGTAAACAAAGTTTTCAACGCAATAGTTACAATGGGTGATATTATAAACATTAGTCTAAACTTAGAAAATCACAAGAACCTTTTTGAGATGGGATTTGAATCATTTAACGTTAATAGATCTTTCACTTGGTATAAATGTTGTTTCCATGTAACATACAATCGATACGATAGCGTATCTCTCGATTTTTACGCCTTAAAGAGTTCTATCACAAGTTCTGGCGGTCACTGGTACGTTGACCTCAGCGCAGTCTCCAAGCATCACCACATTGACAATTGTCGACGTCATTTTACAACCTATCTGTACGCACTAACCCACAACTTTGATTTGTTAGTTTTTAGTAGCCTGTTGCAGATTTGTTAATGCGAGATTATTTTTTTATAGAAAGATTAACAAAGACATCTTGCTTGAAGTATGCGCTAATAAAATACAATATTTACTGTTTTTAACCACCAAGAGCTTAGAAGTTCTATAACACATATGTTTTGTGACTTATACGCGATACCTCCCTCCGCCAATGTATATAATATATAATATTTTGGTCATTTTTTAATGCATAGGCCGGCAAACAAGCAAGAGGGTCATCTGATGGTAAGTGATCTCCAACGCCCATGTACGCCCACAATATCAGAAGGATCATGGGCGCGTTGCCAACTTTAAATGAAAGGGATAATTAAGAATTGGGAAGGGGAACGGGATTTGGGCCTCCGGATATCTCACTCACTGTACGAAACGCAGCAGCAAGCCGCTACTTTACGTCGACTTTCTGTTCGTTACCACTGTGGTAACGACCCGGTCAAGCCGGCCCATTCATGGTGTAGACAAAACTGACTACAGCTTGACTTTACCACTCATAATTTTAGCAGAATATTTTGTACCTACATAGAAACACTCCCATGTATGTTAAACATTTTGTAAGTACCTATATGTAATATGTTTTGTTACACCAAAGGAAGAAAAAAGAATATGATTACCATAATTTCATGGCAGACATTACAACTTCCACGTCCACCAGGCAAAGTTTTTCAATACGACTTTGACCTTCGGCTGCGACACAAAAAACAAAGGCGTGTAACGAAACGACACTTCGAAACAGCATCACGTAAAGTAATATTCCTGGTTTAAATCAACAATCCTATCCTACTAGTCCTACTAATATCATAAACGCGAAAGTTTGTAAGTATGGATGGATGTATGTTTGTTACTCTTTCACGTAAAAACTACTGTATGGATTTTAATGAAACTTTTACAATAATATAGCTTATACATCAGAATAGGACATAGGCTACTTTTTATACCGGAAAATGCAGATCACGCGGGCGGAGCCGCGAGCAAATCTAGTATAATAATATGTCGTACAGTTTATGTTATATATCTACGATTTAAATCATGGCTTTTGCAATCTTCGTTTATCTTGGTAAATACCAAGAACATTGATGATGATCATATTATGTAGAGCTGTTAGGAGTTAAGATATTTATAATAAATTAATTATCAGTTATAAATTAGATGATGTACAAGCTAAGCGTAGTCTGTAATATTTTTATAATAAACTAGCTTTCGCTCGCGGCTCCGCCCGCGTGATCTGCATTTTTCGGTATAAAAAGTAGCCTATGTCCTATTCTGATGTATAAGCTATATTATTGTAAAGTTTCATTAAAATCCATCCAGTAGTTTTGACGTGAAAGAGTAACAAACATACATCCATCCATCCATACTTACAAACTTTGGCGTTTATAATATTAGTAGGATGTTAAGAATTAAAGATTACCGAAGGGCATAATTTTAAACTTAGTACTGTACGTAGCTGTATAGTGGCAGGGTCAGATCGTGATGGCTGAGAATAACGGCAATCATCCTAAGGTCTGAAACTACACCCTAAGGAAATTGAAATAATTCCTTGTTCAATATCTATCTAGAGGGCAAATGGCACTTTGTCATAAAGCTTCAGTTAAATATAGACTGCAACAATTTTATGTAACTTGTGCACTTTAAGGCTGGGCTGCACCATAATAACAGTTATAGTTAAGGTTTACGTCAAATTTGACGATAACAGTAATGCTGACTTTAACATTGACTGCGGAATGTGTTGCACCATCGTATTCCGATACTATTAGATTCCTCGATTAATTCTAGAAGCAGGGACATAATATTATTTTGGAGCACAGGCGCTTTAGTCAATATATATCGGGATGGAGGTTATAACTGAACTATGTGACAGATATTTAACTTAAACAATATCTTTAACTAGCGAATCTTGGGCGGTTACGGTTAACAGCTAAAGTTTTTCTTTAATATGTTTGTCATTGCTAAAGTAAGATGGTGCAATCCACCCTAAGAAGTACACAACTATAATGCTGATTAAGATATAATAATATCGAAGAAAATTACTTAATAATAGGTAATTATAATCGCGTAACTAAATACACATATCTAAAGTGCGATAATAATTAAATAAAATTCATTTTACATAATATGCCGCGCTGTACCGCGCCGTTTAATTAGTAGAGCCACGAAGCAGGAATCCTTATAGGGATGCAAATAAATTACTTCAACCATCTAGAGAGTATGTGTGATTAATATCAGATGGAGAAGGATAAAATCTCTAGGCACTTAAAGAATGTATCATGTAAGATATGTGTTTTACTTTGTACATTCGTTGCATAGAATGAATGGGTTATAAAAAACGACCAAATGACACCCAAAAGACGCACATATAGTTGTGACACCACAGTAACATACTATTACAACTTCATATTTAACAACTTTCTATCTATTCTATTTAACAACCTCAACTACAAATATCGTCAAACAGGAAAAATCACCAGTGTATTTGATCGAAATGCATTTGTTAATAAATTTTTATGTCTATTAAATAAATAAAAAGAAACATTTTATTTTATCTCGAAGGCAATAGCTTTACACTGAAGCTTAAGAGTACGAATTAGTCGATTGTTTGGTTTGGTTGTTTTACGATATCTACAATTTTTACGTATTTGTAACACTTACTCTAATACTTTTTTTTTTAATAAATACAACCAACAGTCACATACATAGTCCTGACCCCACAGTAAGATACGAGTCTTGTGTCGTGGGTATCAGGAACTACGAGAGACTTTCGGTCTCACAACACCCAGACCCCGAAACAAATAAATGTGGATCACACAAACATTTGTCTCGGTGCGGGGATCGAACCCGCGGCCTCTCGCTTCACAGCCGGCTACTCGCCCGCTGCGCCACGGAGGCTGTCAAACTTAAAAACAAACTGTAATGATTCGATAAATAAAAACACTCAAGATCCACACACATCGTTCTGACCACACACTATGTTTAACCTGAGTCGTGGATCTTATCAGGAACCAGGATTTACGGTCCCACAACACTCAGACTCTTTATGGATCACACAAATATTTGTCTCGGTGGGAATCGAACTATCGTTTCATAATCACGGACGCCTTTAAATTACGTGAATCATTACTTCTTATACAAACCAATTTACCAACACGGATGATTTAAAATAACAGTGGTAATTAATTACAATAACAATTATTTTATTATTTCATCATGAATGAACCAGCTCTCAGAACTTATGCCAAAGATACACTACATAGAAACAAATATGTGACGTACAATTTTCCACCACTAATATGTGTTTACCTTTTTTATTACATGGTCACAAAACATCCTTGTTTCGTTTCCCGGATACAAGTTACAACAGTGTACGAAACCGTAATCACTACAATAAACTTTATTACAAAAATATTTAACTTACGAATTACCTACTATTAAACTAACTCCGTTCTCATAGTCTCGATCCAATAGGAGTATAGCTAGTTATTAGGTATTTTTCTATGTATTTTTATATTTGGTATAGATACGTTATTTTCCTGAGTATGCTTCGAGTATGACAATGTTAAGAATTATTCCGATCTGTCTCTCTAGGGGGCAAACAGGAATAAGAAGTTCTGCTTTTTATTAGACTGAATGAAGAAACATACACCCCGAGTCTGCGCTCTTCAATCCGAAACATAAGATGTTAAGTCTCATAATGACCAGTAATATAACCAGGTTGTTACCACTGTCGCTCAAAAAACCGACGAGAATTTGCGGCTTGCTGCTGCGTTTCGTACGGTCAGTGGGATATCCGGAGGCTCAAATCTCCCACCCCTTATCAATCCCTTAATAATCCCTTTTCCTTTAAGGTCGGCAACACGTTCAAGTTTCTTCTGTTGTGGGCGCTCAAGACCCACTTGCTTGTTTGCCTGCCCATGCTACATAAACAATGTCCTTCAAACCGAAACACAACGCTTTCACACTGCTAATTGCTGGCAGAAATTGTCAAAACGGTGATAAAAATACAGGTGGCCTGTTGCATAATACCGAAGTACCACCTAGTACTAAACTAGGTTCTAATCTAGTGATCTGTCCTCTCGTCGGCGACAAGGTTGGGAGGATATATCAGAGGGACAGACAGGAATAGTTCTTTGTTCATCTACTTGCTGCTAGCTGCTAACATAGTATTGTAGTTTTTACTACAAACTTTTACTCAGACCAATTAGTGTATAATAATTATTAATTTATACAATTATATAAATGTGCAAGGTTAAAAAAATAAAAAAGTATAATTCACTTAATATACATAATTATGATAACGCAATGATTAAAGTATTTCGAACACAAATTTTGCAATACCAGAAACATTAAAAGGACAACATATCTTGGTATATATTAGGAATAGGTTGTTTAAGGTAAATAATCAGCTGTAGAAATTGTACTTACTCATAACATACATATTTTAAATACAACCAACATTCAGACACATAGTACTGACGCAACACCAGTTTAAGCTGTATCGTGAGTTTCAGAAACCGCGAGGGACTTGCTGTCCCACAACACCCAGACCCGAAACAAATATTAATGGATTATATAAACATTTGTCTCGGTGGGGGAATCGAACACACGGCCTCTCGCTTTGCAGCTGACTACTCACCCGCTGCACCATGCAGGCTATCAAATTATTAAACTGATGGTCACTTCCCAATAATAAGGATGAATTTGTTGTCTTGCCAAAAATACAAATTGTTTATGTTGTAGAATCATATAAAAGAAACTTTTGCAGAATTTCCCACGCTTATGACAGCTATCGCATCACATCGTACATTTTGGTAAATTTTCGCACCAAAGTACTTGGGTATTTGATACTATAATAATAATATATAATAGTAATCTAATTACATGGAATGATTGAATAACACAGGTATAAATAAAACAGAACAGGTTGCATTTAAATGAGACACAATGAAATTTAAATAAATTAATAGTCTTCCTAATAAATAAATAAACGACATGACAATGAGAAATCGTAGAGGCGTAGACGGTAGATCTATCAAATACGTTAATTGTAAATGCACACACGTTCATTCTCTATGCGAAACAATGCGGGTGCAACGTGTCTGATGCCTGCAGTTACTGACTATAGATGGTATTACTGATGACAACTGCAGGAAGTTCTTTTGTAACGTAACCTATGAATAAACTGAACAAATAGCACATGACTAATGAACGTGGGTGACGCGATAATCTTCGCGTATTATCGGTGGGTACTAACCGCTGTACCAACAAATGTATTTTACACTTTAGTTAGAAAGTTGATTAATGCTAGGATAAACAACAGGACAACAGTTATTCTATATACAGAGTACATTATTATTACATCTTGCAATGCAGACTAGAAAGCAGATAGCATAAGACACTGGGAATGTAAAATATGATTACCCAATAACTAGTCGATATCTGACTTAAATTGTTATTAAGCTACAGTACTCTTTGAAATAAAACCAATTTAAACGGGTCCTCCCCGTGACCACGAAGGCTGAAAAGCCTTCAAAAAAACCGCGATAAAATCCGTTTAAACTGGTTTTATTTGTTGTTTTTGTATCCGTTTAAATGAGTAATATTCGCGTAAACACAAGAAATCATTATACAGTACTCTTGTTACAATTTATACTGAAAGACTTTTCTTTTGTTCACAGAATGCAGAGGGCAGCGGTGAATTTTCACCAGTTGTGCGGGCTACATGCAAGACCGGCATCATGTCGATTAAAATCAATTTTAATCAGCCATTTAATGGTGTTGTGCATGCAAGAGAATTTAGGTACATTATAAGCATATTGTGCATGCTTTATAGTTCATAATAGGTATAGTAACGTAGTAAAAATAAAACAGAACCTACCGAATCACTTGTTGCTTGTACGTAAGGCTGTACAATATGAGAAAATAAAACTGTAGGTAACTTCTTGTAGAGTTTCTTTGAAATACTAAAGCTCTCCGTCAACATTAAGAATACCTGAGTTACTTTTAATCCAACATTATTTTTATAAAACTAGATGTTTATAGACCAAGCATTTTTACTACTCAAATATTATTATATAGACCATTTTGATAATTGCTATCTACTTTTATACAAACAATATAAAGAGTATTAAAGTGAATGTATGATAAGATGCATTGTGCAAGACGTAAATACTCGTACAAATAATATTATACTCGTATATTTTTAGGACGCCCTCCTGCATGGCTCTAGGTAACGGTACTGAGGCCCTCGGATTCGACATCAGTCTCGACGCGCCTCAGGGATCACCAGATTATTGCGGTGTATTTTGGAATAATGTAAGTATAAGAAAATACTTATATTATATGGGATTATATAAATGTTACATAAACGTTACTATACAAGAACTGTCACAGAATAAAATAAAGTTTAATTGAGCTCTATGGTTTGTTGGCGTTACTATCTATAAATATATTAGATTAATGTTATATTATTCGAGACATGAGAACTCACGGCTATATCCTCTGAGGTAGTGCCAAACAAATGCAACTACGGTTTACTAAACTTATACTCATACCATGCGATACGAGCAAACCTATCGCTATATGTGACACGAATTTTACTTACAGACAACTAATGTGTGTTTTTCGAGTAGAAAACTAACACATTTAGATTGCCCCATCCATGGAACAAACTCAAAAACTCGAAAGATTCGCTATCTATCTACTATGAAGTAATTAAAATAACAATTGGCAATAACGATTCATTTGAACTAAACTAAATCGACATTTGCGTATAATTTCAGCGGACAGACGAACGATCTCTCCCGCTGGCGGTTCGCGTGCATCGGACCCTGGAATTGGCGGACGATAAATTTTATGTCATAACTTGCGGCAAAGCAGGATTCAAAAATGCTCGGTATGTACACAACTCTGTGTAATAAAATACTTGTCGTAAAAGTTGTAAAAATGGTTTCTTAAATACCAATACAGTGTTAAAACCCCTTGTATTGCAGAAACGAAACTTCGCTCGTATCTCTACGAATGCTAAACGATCAAGGACGGAAAGTATTAAATGCAGGTTTTGGACTACCATATACTTTAAAGGCAGAAATAAGCAAACCGGACGGTGAGTCACGCTCCTAGCCAAGTTAATTATATGCCCAAATATGTATGTTGTACACGATCACAAATATAATAATAATATTACTTATGATAATGTGATTCGATTACCCTAGTAGTCGGATCGAAACACAACTAAAAAACGTTTAGTAATGACTGATTAGTTTTCTATTTTACACATGATTTGACTTTAGTTGATCAACTGATAAATCACATGTGATTTAACCTTCTGAATACCTACAATCGAATTAATCAATAAAAACGGTACAGCTTTTGTTGATTCAAGTCACTTGATCAATTAACATCGAAACTTGTGAACTCACTATCACACCAGAACATTTACAGGAGTGGCATTGCATATAAATAATTTTGATCATATGATGATAAAGCTATTTAAATTACTGTGTTGCTGTAAAATACAAGTTTATTTTTTTATTTATAAATCAGATGATTGAGTTGGTATGAAAATGGAATGTTTAAATAATAGTTCTTCATAACACATGAATTAATATACAATATTATGCTGCTGGAGCCATGGGTAACAAAACTCATAACTATAACGTTTTTAACCAAACACCTACATAAATAAACTAGACTACGATTCATAATATCCACAATAAGCCACGTATTCTCAATAGATACTTCAGTTTGGTTCCAGAATGAAGTTTCCCAGCGCTATTACATGTAAAATAGCATTCCACAGTAGACAACGACTCGAATGTGCCCTCTTTCAACGTACACCTGGCATGCCTGATGTCCGAGGTTGACGGTAACTACTATCATGGGTCGTCCGCCATTAGCTCGTCTGCCTTAGAACTTCGAAGCTTAAATAAAGAATATAGGATTGAGAGTATTCAAATTAGGGAAATTTTTATAATCGTCTATGGAGACCTGGTTAAGTGCTTACACAAATAAAAGCAAAATCATAATAAATTTTCTTTTATTAGGCACACATGGCATCAGGATGAAAAACTGCTTCGCTTTCAACATGCGAAACAACACAGTCGAATTACTCGACAGCCGAGGGTAAGTTATCGGAATTTACAGTTGGCAGAGCCACTGAAGCGGTGATAAACACATGTGTTACAGAACATCAATTTAACACTACGATACACGCCAGTAAATAATTTTCCAAACTATAGAAAAACTTATCCATGCAATTTTCTTATTGAACAATTGCAACAATCTTAATAATAACGGCCTTAATAAGTTTCTAGTGGGTGATGTTATAAGTTCTTTAGCTAACACTCCTGTCCAGGCCATGCCGATCTCAAACGTATTAAATATAATTATTTTAACACAACTTTGGACAGGCAAGCTAGTAATATAATGGTTTCTGGTTTGACCAGATCAGAACTAAATTCTCAATGCATACACATTTTTTATATCATTAAATACCTACTTAAAATTACAGATGTCCTGTAAAACAGCAATCGGTAATAGCGAAGTCCGAGGGTAGCACCGCAGAGCTGGCGATAGCGTCCATGTTCCGGTTTCCGGACTCATCGCAGGTCAACTTTCAGTGCGACATCGCTATGTGTAAAGGTAAATATATCTGCTATTTACAAAAGCATAAAATAGCAGTCCACTATTACTATTTTACTATTAATAACTGTGATTCTACTACAACCTTACGGGCATATCATGTAGACATTTATTTTTGTATAAACAATTTAGAAATTTATTTTGTAGCTGATGTAAAACAGCTCTATGTTATATGCGAGTAGTGTTTGGAAAATAAATAAATGGATTCTATTTAAGTATAAACAAGTATTAGCCTAACATTCAAATATTTATTTCAATGGACATCTATCTTTCCCTAATACTGAATTCTGTAATTTTACCGATACCTTAACGAAAGTTCTAGCACATAGGCTGATAATGTTTGTACTACATGATAAATTAACCCCATTCATTTGTCGATACTTGGTTCCCGTTATGGTTTGTGGGGGGTCAAACGGCGGTCGCCCTGTATAATACCATTTACCGTCAAAGCATGACGGAAAGGCGCACCCTTGCCTTAAGCTGGAATAACGCCAGGCAGAAAAAAAAGAAAAAATGGTCGAAACACATATTATGTAATATTGAGTTCATGACAGCCTCCGTGGCGCAGTGGGCGAGTAGCCGATTGTGAAACGTGAGACCGTGGGTTCGATTCCCGCACCGAGCAAACATTTGTCTGATCCACAAATATTTGTTTCGGGGTCTGGGTGTTGTGAGACCAAAAGTCTCACGTAGTTCCTGATACCCACGACACAAGACTCGTATCTTACTGTGGGGTCAGGACTATGTGTGTGACTTTTGGGTGTTATTTATTTATATATGTCATATAACAAATGTGTTTGAATTTCAGGGAGCACGTGCGCTGCAGTAGACTGTTCGGATGATGGCAGTGGGAACCCGAACGACGAAGATGGCACGGTCACCACTTCCACAGGAATATTTGTACTCGATCCAAACGACAGCACCAGTTAGTTTCATTACTTGACATTCAAATGACCCAGCTATACCAAAGTTTACCAAGACTTGTAATAGTATTGATTTCGAGAAAATGACGTTGAAAGATTAACTTGTGATGTTCAACTAAACAATAGTTATTGTAAATGCCAGTGTGTGCTCTATGCTTTAAAGCTTTGACACATACTAAGGTTGCTTTATTATTTATTTAAAATGACTGAATTATTTTATGTTACTCTTTGTATATGTGACTTCGTTCATTCATACTTTTATTATGTCTGATGTAAATAGATATTTAGCTTTTAGCTAAGCATAACACATTCTAATCAGATTGTTGTTATTAACTCATGTGTTTGGTAATTTGTGGGTACATTTTGGCGTCATTTTGCCCAAATAATCGAATTTCATGAAATACTTGCTTTATTACTTTTTTTAATTTAATTGAACGGAAATAAGCTCAATGATTCGTAGTGTACTATTTCCACCATTTATTTATTTACACTTTATACTTACATAAAGTACAAGCGTACAAGGTCGTACAAGCAGACTTAATGCCTGAGGCATTATCTACCAGTCAACCAACTAACAACCCCTTCAAGGACACATTTTTTACCGTGACTACACTTCCAAATATTATAATTACAACCTTTAATACAAGTTATGGTATATAGTTAATAGAAGGATATAATTAATAGTAGACCGTTAATAGTTCCTCGACAGTCCGCAAAATTATAGCGGCCTGAAGTTCCTTTTTTTTTAATAATATTTATTTATTCTAAAAGAACTTAGTACTATGTTATAAACGGTTTGGCAATGTTTTTTACAATACCCCGGAGCCCAACTCGCCTGAACGTCCCACCATAGCGAGCTGTACACCGTGTGATTTGTGTAGTCGCTAACCAATCGGGTACAAAAATGATCAGCCCCCTTAGAATGCAAAAATTCAAAAACAAACCGTTCCATCGCGTCGTCTCAGATTTGTATTGGAAAACGTCAAACATCGGTCTCTCGACCAATCACAATCACACGCCACGAACGTTCGTATCGTGTTTTTACGTCACATTTAAACCCCGAAGATAACATCCCATTACCCGAGCTTGATAGAAGCGTGAAGTTACGTGTGTCGTATGTATCAACACGTATTATGTTTTAGTTGCGGCGATGTCGTGCCTAGAAGGCAGCGTGCGTCCGCTGTGGTTACTGTACCTGGCGATCGCGCTGGGCGTCATGTTCCTCGTCATGTTGCTCATCAACTGCTTCCTCTGCACCGCCATGACGTGCTCGTGTGCCAGGACTGACGTAAGTACTCAGGTGGCGATTTTTAGAGCATAGTGGCAAACGAGCAAGTGGGCCATTAGATCATAAGCAAGTAGCAGTTAGTTATTAAAATCGAACAGCATGAACCCGCTATTACGCGGGGCGAAGCATGATCTAATTATAAAGTAATTTGTACCCCAGTTCCCATGAATCTTTCTCTTTTATTTATGGCTTTCGCAGTATTATGCATTTAGCCAGTGTCAAGTATAAATTATTATCAAGTTCTTTTTACAAGAACGATGAAACACGGGTGCGGTCGATTTCAAGGTCTTGTCGGAGTTTTGGTGTTAACTCCTTTCAGTACGATTCTTAATTCACTTATTTCAATGATTCCATACACTGTTCATCACCGTTAATGTTTATTGAACAAATCCACACCACTTTTATACAACAAACACAACTCTAAACTAGTTTATGAAATAAATTAAAATAAGCGATGAACTGCACTGTCAGAATTCCCGCCAAAAACCTTGATTCTTCCCATGAATCCCCGCTTTTTCAATTAAATAATCTCGTACGTATATAATATCATCTACGAATTTAATAAAGTTTTGTAAATGGAATCTGTCAAATGGAGTGTTTATATCCGTTTTTAAATTAGGAACTTGCAAATTATAGCATGATACTATTTGCTGTGTTTACTGATTTTATTACATTTATTTTCAGGTAATTGAAAAGGATCCTTCGGTAGTAGAAGACTACGATCCATACCGTAGCTGGCACGGCAGTCAGTATGGCAGTCGGTATCCATCCTCAACGATTCATTCCACGAGGTAATCATATTGATACGTGAACGTTGATTTTATTCACCCTTTTTTCGTATTAATGTCACAAGTTGGTAGGTCTCTAGTATGCGAGAGGCCGTCGGGTTGATACCACCGCGTTGTCTATTTCTGCCGCCAAGCAACAGTATGTTATGTTTCCGTTTGAAGGACATTGAAGCCAGTGAAATTACTGGGCACTACGACACTTAACATCTCATGTCTCGGGGTGACGAGCACAGTTAATTGCCAGGCAGTGCTTTGTAATTCAAAGTTCTCTATGGTGTTGCTTCTGTTTATTGGCAGGCGTGGCGCTTACCATCAGGCGAGCGCTTGGCTCGTCTCGTCATTCAATCAAGAAAAAAAATTATGATATGCGCCCGAATAAATGAAACACAATTCAAGCATTTGAAATCGTATACATAAGAGTCTCCTATATGTTAAAACTGTATGAAAATAAATAGGCCTAAGAGAGTTGGTCGTTGAGTAGCATTTCCGTAATCTTACTTTCCTACAAATGTATAGCGTTGTTTCCATTTCATTTCGTTCGTATGTAGGTAGGTACCTATTGCTATTATGTTTTGTGGCTGTTATCTATATGACATGGAGGGCATTATTTACGCTACAAAACCTATTTACTTTATAATAACATAAATTCTATTAATAACTTGTCAATGATGTCACAAATTGATATTTGTCTAAAAAGTTGTATACCTACTCTTAAATGGGTGGAAATGAACTAAAATATCAGAACTTCACTAATTGGATGCAAATTTGCAATAACATTTCAACCCACATCAAGTAAAATTTGAGATGGTAATTTTATTTTTCTAAATTCAACAACCTAAATTAATAAATTTATGATTTTTTTTGTAAAATACGGAGTTTAACCTATTTAAAATTAAAATCAACATTTCAATTTTTACTTGATGTGGGTTGAAATGTTATTGGGTATTTGCATCGAATTTTAGTTTCACAAGACTATAGGTTAATTCTAAATTAATAATAGACTACATTAGGACTCGGACCAAACAGTCTCTGTTGTTACTCGGTTATACAAAGTTTGTACTTCGTATGACTGTTGTATTGTCCGACATGTGACAATTAAATCGATATTAATAACTATTTTCTTTGTTTAACAGATCTGTTTCGGACAATAGTGACCACTATGCCATCGTACAATCAAGACCGGGCAGTCGACACTCTGGAATGCACCGAAGCAGACATTAAAACGGTATATCTTATAGAGCATATTAATATCCGTCAATGATTATCATAAACAATTGTATTTTAGTAACCATGATTATAATCATAATACTGTGCCTATACACGTACCCTGTATTATACACGTCCCACTGCTGGGCACGGGCCGCCTCTACTGAATGAGAGGGGTTAGGGCTTAGTCAACCACGCTGGCCTTATGTGGATAACAAACTTCACATCTATATATATATAAAAATGAATGTTGGTCTGTATGTTCAGAATCGTAAACTATGCATTTGATCTTGTGATGATCTTTAGCAAAAATGTTGGGCATGTGTCTGGCCCACGAAGATTTCTGAGTTAGTAGGACCAATTTTCCGACAGATGGCGCCACTGTTAGGTACTTTTATCCCGGAAAAAGCAGATCACGCGGACGGCGCCGCGAGGCACAGCTAGTAACTAATACAACTTCGATATTCATTCGTGATCAATTAGGAAAAAATGCGTGGCAAATAACGTGAGTTACTTATAATATTTTCTGTTTCAGACGTTATCTGACAACCAGGTTTGCTGAAATCGTATAAAATATATTTTTAATACATCAAACAGATGAAACTTGTTAAATTAAATCCACATTTGTCTCCTACTCTTTAAATGGAATCATGTTTATTGGTAATTTTACCGAATTAGGTATATTTAAAAATGTATAACAATCGAATACATCGTTACCTTTACAGCAGCAATCTTCATAGCGTGTTAATGAATTTAAACTTGTGCCATTTTGATATGTGTGTACCTTAAATGAGTTTATCAGAAACGTCTTCATTGAAAATGAATACCTGACATATGCAACGAATCCGTCCATGATCGAATACTTAAGTATCAAAGCATTCGATGCGAGTTATACGTGTGTTAATACTTGTACTTTATAAGGTTGTGTTTGTGTACTAAAGTATTATTAAAATATTTTATAAGCATTTATTACTATAACCGAGAATGACGTATATTTTGTACTTACTGTCTTACATTCGAGTCACTTTATTATAAGACCTAAAGCTAAGTGATGCGATAATGTTAAAAATCAACACGAGGTAGGCTTAATATAGCGACATATTTATCTATTTAAAGCCACTTTGTCTAAGGACATTCGTATACTAGGTATACCAAAATCGAAGAAAAATAGTGCTTAATATCAAATTAGTACGAAACTTAACAAGATTCTTAATGATATGATGTCATTAGTGTATCCTGAATCTGCCGAGTGTATGCGACTAGTGAAGTAATTAATATACTATTAATATGTATAATTTATAAGTAAATGTAGATTAAATATACCACATCATCACTGTGACTTGTTAATACGACTAATTAATTACATAACGTAGGTTTACATATAATGAAGTTATATAGTAGAATTATTACATCAAAGTAACAAAGTATGATAACAATTAAGCCCATTTACATGAAGAGTTATAGGCGTCAATAATTAACTGAAAATTCATCATACGATATTTGCTCTCAAATTGTGTGAGGCGGTCTCGTAAACGCGAGCATATTATTGTATAAATTTTAATTCACAAACATATTCTGGCGATATCTAGCGATCGTCTCCGTGTAAATGGGCCTTTATAAAATTAAATAGTACTTGGAGTGCTCAAAACTAAGGCTTCCGATAAAATGTATGTAAATAATAACGTCAATTTATAGTAAATTGATGAGTGTAGATTGTAGAAGTGGTGTGTGTGAACCGTTACAGTCAACTCGTGTAACGTTTTGGTTGCGAAATATATTGATTGAGAATTAATCTTGTTTTATTACCATTTTATTTATGGCAATTCTAATGGCGGCGTAGTTGGGTCGTGAAACCGATAAGGTGATATGCTAAACCGTACCCACGTTGAGTATAGAAGGTATAGAAAACCCATTAAAAAAAATATTTTTATCAAAATTACTTCCACTAAGGTGAATCCGTATGTAAAAGCATAGGTACATATAAAAAGTGATTAATTTTTCCTATTTATTGAGTTATGATCAGAATTGTTATGTTAGTGATAAAAATTATGCACACAAAATCCCATCATACCACGTTGCAATACAATAAAATATACTCACTGGTTTATCTAAGTCATAAGTATTTTATAGGTAGTCATAGGCAACGCCTATGGGAACCGCTATGAGTATGCTACCTATGTATGTAATCAATAAGAGAGTTAAGCAAATCCTAGCGCGGTCAGCCTATGGATGGGTGACCGCTTTGTGGTATTTCAACTGAGCGTCTTTGTACTTCGGAGGGCACGTAAAAACTCGGACACGTAAAAACTGACACAAGTTGATAAGCTAAGTCGTCTTGAACACTTTGACATTAGGACTACCACAATTCGAGATAGATAGTATTTTAAAATCGAAATATTATCGTTGAGATTTCTATACTAGGTCTACGTTTCCGAACATAGGGGAAAGGTGTACGAGATGATCCCTTAAGGTAAGATGATCACTTTCAATTGCGACTAAAGTGTAAATGCTATCTAGTCATATTCTTCGAAAATGTGTGGCCCCCGGCCATCCCCCGCGTTAGTCAATTCGTGATGGCGAAGCGACCGACGCACTTGTTTTGATGGGAAAATATTCAAATTGTGTGCTGTTGGTCTAAGGTAACGCTGACTTTAAACTCATGTAAGTCTTATTGTATACTGTCAGTTACAGTTATTGTTGTGCTTGTAGCTTCCTAATATGATCAATTTAGTTTTTTTGATAGTATGGTAACAGTAGAATACTTAGAGGTTATGTTACAGAGTAATAAATGAAAAACTTAAGGTTGGGGCAAGATGATCACCTTTTAAGTGTACAAGATGGTCCCTAGGGATCATCTAGAAGAATCGCTTTCTATTCGAATTCCTTTGTCATCGTTGCCATCTACAAGTTATGCGTTGAACCGAAATTATTCACCGTCACTCCTTGACAAAAGTAATTTTGTAAATTTTGTTGTTTCACCGGCCAATATAAAACCTTACCCAAAAATTGTAGGCAAAAGGAGCAACATAAAGAGAAAAAAGGTGGATACGTCAATTTTAACCAGCACACCATACAAAAAATACTTAGAAGAAGAAACAAGCAAAAAACTGGAAAAGAAAATAGGAAGTTACGAAAAGAGCACACGGTCAAAAAATATATAACTAAAAATAAACAGAAAGGGAAGGGAGTAGGAAAAGGAGTATCAAATAAAAAGAAAAAACTTTGTATGTCTCAGAGTCCGAATCATCTGACAATAATACAGAATGCCTTTTGTGCACGGAAACATTTTCCAAAGATAAGATGGGTGAAGGATGGATAAAATGTTCTGAATGCCAAAAATGGGAACATGAAGCTCGTGCAGGGATAGGTAGTGATGATCCCGATGAATTTATTTGTGATATGTGTATCATGTCGCCGGCTAAAAAGCGTTTAGAATTCTAAAAACAGATTAAGTCAGTTTATTGACTTTTTTTAATTCGTACGTTTTTTTTTTTTTTATCGCATAGGCCGGCAAACGAGCAAGTGGGTCACTTGATGGTAAGTGATCTCCACCGCTCATGTACGCCCACCATCAGAAGAGTCATGGGCGCGTTGCCGACCTTAAAGGAAAGGGATAATTAGGGATTGGGAAGGGGAGGGGATTTGGGCTTCCGGTTATCTCACTCACCGTACGAAATGCAGCAGCAAGCCGCTAATTTACGTCGGCTTTCTGTGAGACAGTGGTAACGATCCGGTCGAGCCAGCCCATTCATGCTGTAGACAAAACTGTCTACAGCGTGGCTCTACCACTCAAAAAAAATATACCACGTTACGAAGCTTTTATATTGTTGATTTTGACTAACAGTGTTAATTATTGTCAAGAAGATTCTAATCTATTCTAATTGTTCTACTTAGGAATGATTTTTCAATCGCCTATCAAAAGAATAACTGTCGTGAATTTTGATTGAAGAATCAGCCCGTAACTATGTAATGTATGATTTTTGATTTCACAAATTATATTATGTGATTTAAAAATGACTATAGAATACTTAAATTATGTAATAAGTATGTTGTTTATTGATGATGGTCCGAGGATCATCTTGTCCATATCGTAGGGATCATCTTGAACACCGGGGTGTACAAGATGATCCTTTCGCAAGGTTTTAAAAAATGATTTTTTTTTATTTCAATTTTAATTAATTAATGATTTAACATACGCCCAAAGTAAGACAGATAAATATGCTAGTAGTAAAGGCTTTCAGATCATAATTATGTTAAATATCTTTGATATTACGAGCGTTTTCCGTTAAGGGAATCATCTCGTACACCTTTCCCCTACTATACTTATTTCTGAACATACTCGCTTCGTATTACTACTAATACTGGATTCGATTCACAGGCTACGTAGTCAAATGAATGCTTTAGGTTTTCGAAGTTTAGCTCGATAGTTATTTGTACATTTTGAGTGGTAGTGCCACCCTGTTTTGTCTACAGTATGAATGGACCAGCTCGACCGGGTCGTTACCATTGTCTCGTAGGAAACCGACGTAAACTAGCTTACTAATTTGTGAGATTTCCGTAGGCACAAATCCCTCTCCCCTCGTCAATTACTTAATTACCCCTTTTGTTTGAGGTCGGCAACCCATCCATGATTCCTCTGATATTGTGGGCGTTTATGGGCGATGGAATTCACTTATCATCATCGTGACCAACTGGCCCGGTTGCCAGCCTATGCTATAAACCTAGTTTTGTTGAATATGTAAATACCTACCACAAATGTACTAAATATAGTGAGGCCCATCACCTATGACTGGGACGGAATAAGACTCAGAGAACTGTGGACACACTGTTTGCACTTCTGACTATCCTGATTTAGAACACAGGCTTATTCCTGTGTTTTTAAATTTGACAAATAATAATTTCAATTTAATATTTTTCATCGGATAATATGACTATATGTGTGAATTATAGACGTATTTATTTATTTTAATATCTTGTATATTCATGTTGTATAGGAACTACAGGAGGCCACAAATAAATCATTACGCATCTCATATGCGCAACACGTGCCGGATCTTCGTAACATAAATCTCAAGATTTAGCAAATAATGCAATGTTGGCCCAAAGTGTTCCACGTGTGTTGACTTAATTCGATAAACAATGACGAAATCACGATATTGACGTTCAATAAATTTGAACCTTTAATGCTGTTTGTTTTTCGCACAAAGCGAATTCCGAAGTTTGTACATCAGCGCGTAAGATAATACGAAAAATCGGTCAAGTGCGAGTCGGTGTCGCGTGTTTCATTATTAATATCACCCCTCTAAAATTTTACTTTTTTATTTATTGCGATATCCGCCCTTATAACATATTTTCAGTATAAATTCCAAGCGGCTACCTATTACGGTTTAAAATACGTAAATATAAAACAAACAGAGATTTTAGGCTTAGTAACAGTGTTCCGTACCCTTTGGGTATGGATCCCTAAAGTGGTATGTCCCTCGTATGCGAGAGGCCGTCTGGGTGGGTAGCACCCCTTTGTGTATTTCTGCCGCCAAGTAAGCACTGTTGTGTCTCGGTTTGAAGGATATGAGATATCGAAGCCAGTGATATTACTGGGCATTATGAGATGTCTCGGGATGACGAGCGCAGTTCAGTGCCATGCATCGCTTTGTTATTCAAAGTTCTGTGTGGTGTTGCTTTTGTTTATGGGCAAGCGTAGCGCTTACCATCAGGCGAGCGCCTTGCTCGTCTCGTTATTCAACTAAAAAACAAAAAAGGTTAGTAAATAAAAAGTAAAGCATGTATGCACACAATCTATTTAATAAAACAGTTAAACTTCTTTTTTCAATTTTTAAACTCGATAATATTTATACAATTATTTTACAAGGAATTTCTACCACATACACTGAATTTGAACATACAAGATGCAAGTTTATAATAAAATTATCAAGAAATAGAATTACATACTTATTTCGTAATATTTCTAAGTGAATCAATCTATTGATAATTTTATTTATATTAAAGATTTCATCGCAAAAGAATTCTCTAAAAACATATTGACTAACTAAAATATAAAAACTACTGTTGGACTAGATAGTGTTTAATTTCAATTACGCTACAACAATAAACAAATATAAAATTATAAACTAATATATAATACATTATTATTCCTATATCTACTGTGACCGTGTTTATGGCACTATGATCGGCGTTTATGGTTAGATCTATAACTATGATACATGTCGGTATAGACAAATATTATTTTCAACGTAAACAAATGACATATTTCGAAGGTAATAATGGAGTAACCATTACATAACAATACCAAAGATCTTGATAATAACTGCAAAATAGACTGAGGCGCGCGACCGAGACAGGAGACCGCGACTCATCCGCTAAGTTTGTATCTAATTGTACGGAAACAGTAGCGCGTCATGGTCGCGCACCTCAAAACGTACCTTTAGATCTGACATTTATCTAAATAATATTTATATAGAGATATACTGATTAACTTACAAGATTATGTTTTATTTCACTCTCCGTTTGAACGTTAACCCTAAAGCACTGCAATTGGTCTCTAATTAACACATTGAACACAATTACCTAACACACTCACAAAATGCACATAACACAAGCGTTCATGTTAACTACACTGCAAGAATTGGAACAATCATGGGTATTATAGCCTCAGCAAGTATCAAGATTTCAGACCACAGTACTAAAGGGTTACCATTTTATTCGTAAATGTATAGCGACATATTACATAATTATTTTTGACGCATTCTCCCTCAGATTGTATATTAATGACAGAGAGATTAAGACCGACATTATACATCAGGAATGCCTTATTGTATCATTATCATAATAAATTTTAGCTCCAAACTTTATTTTTTCACATCAATCTGACAGATTCATAGAAATTAATACTAAGACAGCTGTGACTGTGTAGGCGACCCGCGCTGAATTGATTTTTGTGACACCTCCAAGGTGAGGGTGAGGAGAAAAAAGGGAAAAAAGTGTTGGAACCAATGCGTGGTAAACTTTAGGCGATACAAATCTGTAGCCAAATTTGTAGCCGCCGCATAAGATTATATTTCCTTATGTATAATTCCGGTCGTAGTTAATTAAGATCCAGCGGAACGTCCAATTATAAAGCACTTACGAATGAATCTATTGTTTATTGTCCTTACGTTCCAGCATCGTGTTGGCGACTTGTTCGAACAGTGACCGTTTGTATATCCTCGGTTGTCCGTCGCGCAGCCCGTGTGGGTACACTCCGAATGCAGTCTCATCGTCGAACCAACTCGTCGTGGGCTGTAACATACATAACATTACGTTATCATAATATGCACTTCCCGTTTAATTTGTTATGATATGAATATTCATTCCATTTTGCATAACAATGGCAGAATTTATTAATAGCACGATTTGTTACAGTTTTATTATTAAACGCCGTTTATACCGGATTACTGTTCCGCAAAATATGCATGTGTAATTTTTTTATTACTATACTTAAATATAAATAACAATTAAGTCCATATTAGGTAATAATTTCTCAAGGTGAAAAGAGTTCTTTCCGGAGTTAGTGCTGGTGACCGCCGAATGAAAATGGGCCGTAATACCTAACCTACCTAGTTAATCGTAATGTTGTGTCGATTTCTCTTTATCAATAGATAAATATGAGGTTTTTTATATCTTAAAAGACTGAATCTGTAATAGATATCCTTATGACATCCTTCTTCAATCATTATGTCCCTCGTTCTGCCAATTCGAGGCTAATCTTAGAATGGAGAGAAATCAAAGTGTGGCACCACCTGCCCATCGTTTGGTATAATGTAGGTACATTATACTGTAGGTCTAGTACTAGTCACAAATACGTATAAAGTTTTTGAATTTGTAGAAATTATTATTACTATTGCCGAAGTGGCAAACTAGTAATACATACTATAAAATAGGAAACTATTGCTCGAAAACTAATTTAGTATTCAACTAATATGATATAAAAGTAATCATACTATCAATTTTAATTCGTCATAGTTCCCAGTGGCTACTACTACTCGATGTATGGAGAGAAAACGAATAGTCATCGTTTTAGAAAACGATCAAAACTTGTTAATACAGGTAGCCTAGTGGCCTACTGAACTCAGAAGATGGATATCCCAGAAGCGCCTCTAGCCCGGGATCAGCGCGTAAAGCGACCGCTCCATCCGACATATGGTAGGTCCGGCTCTGGTTGTTCAACTAGTCCCCCTGTATAATATATAAGTACCTACTCTCAATACTTATATTGATACATATAAACCAGGAAATGAAAATAATTAATCTTGAAATACAATCTGGTTTTCACAAGCCATTCTATTCAAATGTGTAATTAAAATAATTCTCGCTCATAATAATTGCGGTACGTATGTTAAATACCACGACAAAAACCCAGCATAAAAAAATGCAATAAACTCATATTACAGGTATACTACACACATACTGTTTGAAACAGGAACTAATAAATAACATGAACTGAGCCTGCCTTTTATAGATATATGTTCATAGAACTGTATAAAGAATAGTGTGACAACTGACAACCCAGTTTATACAGTCACGAGAGCGCGCAGCTTATGTCAACGTTTCGTAACAATTTTATTTTGCTGCAGCAACGTCCTACATCCATATATTTATGACGATATGAGATCGCATAAACCAAAACACACATCAGTTCAGAGATTCTATAAGGACAACAAAATGACCATCGATTTCGGAAACTACTTATGCAGCTATGTATTATAAACCTTGGATAACTTTATAAACCGTTTATCAAATGAACCAAATAATTTATTGAAATGTGTATTTTGCAAACAACCTTCTAAATCGTTGAAATAAAACTAATTTATACCGATTTTATGGCGGTTTTTTATTTTAATTCTAGTAAGAAATCATTATGTAAACCTTCTAAATCATTTCAATCATTCATTATATATACACCCATAATAAATTAGGTCATGAGAAATACAAAAAGTGAAATATATTAATCTGATACATTCTTTAATAGCATATTGATGTAGTTTACGGTCTGCAATCTGTTAAGTATTCTGACGTCAAACAATTACTATTAAACAACCATTAGACGCAACATAACGGCGATAGAACTTTTACATCATACGGCCCACACGAAAATCGATCAGTTGCGTATTATTCAGCTGTATCTAGCCATGCTTGACGTCATCCAAACCCACAACTGACGCACATATCAGAAATCTCGTAAAAGTTCAAGCAGCCTCATTGTATGTGACCTAAATGTTCAATTAGTTTAATAATTCAGACGGAATGGCCTACATTACCTTTAGTTTATGTTGGAACGGGCTTAGGGAGATTTTATCTGGCACCACACTTGAATTAAACATGCCGTACACGGCCCTCAGTATTTCATGCGTGTTTTATTCGTGTGTTGGCAAGTTTGGTATGGATATGGTCATGGTAGCGTAGCTGGTAAGAACAAACTGATGTCCCCTATTGGTTTATAATAAGAGGGATAGTATGTAGTTAAAAGCAGCGACAGTTAAGCGGGGAGTGGTACGGACTACCGAGACGAAAGTCGTAGGTTCGAAACCAGCCCCAAAAACATGCACCTCAGATTTTTCAAGTTACGTGTGTATTCAGTGTTCATTATCGCCTGCTTTAACGGTGAAGGAAACATTGTGAGGAAACCTGCATACATGAGTTCTCCATGTTTGTCAATCATGTCAAAATAAAATTGAATAAGTCCTGTTATTTTAGTTCGTTATACAATCATAGTCCTGACTTCTCATTAGGTACCTATAACCAGTACGCTGACTCGTAAGTATCAGGAACTACGAGGGACTTACGGTCCCACAACACACAGACCCGAAACAAATATTTGCGGATCACACAAACATTTGTCTCGGTGCGGGATCCAACCAGCGATCTTTCTTTTTACAGCCGGCTAGAAGCGCTCAATCCAAATAACAGATATATTCGAAGCTAGACTGCAACCAAATGTCTGTTCAGTTTTCATTTCATTCCCACCAATTTTACTGCAGGGCGGCGGGTTGAATGTATAAATAAAATATTTATTACAGCTATGCTACAAATCTCAAAAGAACCTTTACATTATGTATATTTTTATTGATAAACTAGTCATCAACTAACTCAAGAACAGCGTGTATGCAAATTACTTTACTGTATCTCAAACATTACAAATAAAATTAATACAGGCCTTCGATCGAATTGGAGTGCATAAAATAGAAAGAACGTTCACTGGAGCTTTATTCTACCTACATAAAACATGACCGGTACGATAGTACATTAATAGAGTGGCTGACTCATTAGTTCAAACACTATCTTGAGAGGCAAAAAAATACTAACTCTCAAAACTAAATCACTAGCAAAATATTCAACAGCCTAAAAAGTAAGAATAACAAACGAATATTATAAATCTCATCTTATTTCAAAGGGGAAAACTGGGGGCCATAGGGCTAGACCAAGAAATTTCGTGTTGCTGATGCCTAGATAGAAAATGCCGCTGAACATATAGCGCCTGACAATTTAGCTGATAATCGTAAGTATAAAGATAGGTCAATAGCGGATAAGTATTACTAGGTAGATAGGTAAAACTATAAAAGATGCGATTTAACTACTAGAGATTTTACAGTAATGAATTGCTGATGCTGAATGAGTCAATGACAAATAATTTTTAAAACATATTATGGTTAAATGTATATTTAGAATGGTTGAAAATGGAAGAAGCGTTTGATGGCACCTGTTATCGAAACGGTATAACAATTTGGGTTGTGTCCACTTTCGATACCGGTTGAGGACTACGCGGAATTTACAGAAGTTAAAATATTATAAACATTTTTGCACAATATTCTATGTATTATGTAGTAAATAGTCGATGACAATATGCCTATTATACATCGATAACAGTAAACAATGTAGTTCAAAGAATATGTAACTGGACTGTTTGTTGCCTTGAAACAACAACCAGACTGCAGATTACAATATTATTGATCTTTATGTAAAGAGTACAATTAACAATATAATATTACTTTTGCCGCTCGCATTTTTATTTTATCACATACACAACAGGAAAACTATAAGATTGAGTTAATTTAATCCATTTAGAAAGGTACTGTTGTTGGTAAAAGGCGAGATTTATTTTTAATAACTGATATTCGATAATACAAAACGTGTTTCCATCCTATTACTATTATTTAACACATGTTGAAGCATTAGAAAATATCAAATCTGTAACTTATCTACAAAATGTTCATATTTTACCAATCAGTGACATAAAAAGATATAAAACAATAAATTGTATGAAATAATGTATGCTAAGAACAGTTCAATCCAAATATCATGTCGACTTCCAAGAGATACAGGATCTCTAGACGGTGACCAGAATTATATTGGCCAGGCCCTGAAATAACTTGACATACAACGGATGATCACAGAGCAGTCATTATGTTTGGTCGCTATCAAGTACCCTCCGACCAGCAAAATATAGAATACTGACCTCTAGAGATAAAAAAAAGAATACTGACCTCAAGTCTGAAGTTGAGCACGTGCGCGGAGGTCTGGTGGTGCGGGACGGTGACCACGCGGGAGACGGGGAAGTATCCGGGATAGCTGGCCGTCACCTCGTAGTGACCCGGAGTCAGCAGACGATAGTAATCGCCGTAAGGACCTGCACAACACATTCGTCACACTCCTGATATTATTATTGGTTGGTACCATCTCTTTGTCTATTTCTGCCGCCAAGCAACAGTGTGTAAGCACTATTGTGTTTCAGTTTGAAGGGTATTGAAGCCAGCGAAATTACTGGGCATTATGTTACTTAGCAATTCATGGTCTCAGAGTGACGAGCGCAGTTAAGTGTTATACAGTGCTTTGCAATTCATAGTTCTGTGTGGTATTGTTCTGAATTAGGTCCTTACTATCACGCGGTTGTATTTCCGAAATATGTAGTCACAAATTTCCTAACAGCATCAATTCAAACGTAGTAGGTATTGTAGCTTATTTTTACTTCTGTCAATAAATGGGAGCATAAGACCCATCAATCAGGCGATTATCCATTTACATATTTATTCAATGTTACAGTAATAAACCATAATATTCAATATTATAAACATTATTTGTACTTTCAGAATAATCCGCTCAGTACACCTTTACTAGGATTCCTAGGTGCCCTAGTTTCGTGAACAATGAATAAGCAAATATTAAGTTTTGTACGCTCACATGATATAAAAATTTCATGGTCTTTAATCCAGATACAGGTGGTTGAGTTGTTCTTAAATACTCTTGCAACACAACAAGTGACATTTTGTGTAATTATACAGTTCAAGACGGACTTATTTAAAATGTATAAATTCTAAAGCTGGCCATTTCAAACATGAAATTAACACAGTTAAAAATGCTTCATTCTGTATTAACATGCCGACCAGGGTCAATCTTAGCTCTAAGCTGTGAAGTCTTCACACTTTCGCTCACATCGCTTATTCAAATGAACCCATTTATAATCTAGTCACGAGACATGTGCAACCTAACACAAGAATTATAGATCGTAAGTGGCACAAAATACGAGACCGTCTCAAGGAACACTTAGTTACATCAAGCTCAATTTACTGATCAGGAATGCAAACGAGCAAATGTTGCGCTTGCGGACAATACTCAGTGTTTATATTCCGCAAATAATTATTGCATTGTTTTGATAAACAGGTAGCAACACTGATTCACTAATGCGTCGATGACAAGGAAGAACAATCAGGGACGTTGGCCAACTACTGATTTCCATACATTATCACGTAATCTTCGGGACTTTATTTTCCCAGCTTGTTCCTAAACTGTGTTATATATCAATACGTATCATCATACAATATCATCAACATTTTTTCTTTTAAATTAATATGTGATACATCTATATAACTATAGGCAAAACCTTCCATAACAATATTTATTAAAATGTTAATCAATATACGCGTGTACTGAGTAACAGACGTCATAAGATCAGAAATAGCCTTCCATAACGGTATTACTCCACTATCGATCAATACTGAGTACCGGTACAAGAGATAAATGATACAACTATTGGAATCCATACAAAATAGTTTAACGATGAATAGGTATTAAGTACAATAGGTACCTAATACCTATTCCACGTTTAACTACGAATAGAAATAATTGGATTGGCGCTGGATCGCTTACAGTTACAAATCCAATTAGGAAGGTATAATAGTCACCTATTAGTTCGTTAGACTGTTTGTTAATTAAATTTATGATTATAATTCGTGCATAAAAATATATTTTACCACGTATGTTTTTCGCACGCACCAAAAATAAAAAGTATCAATAAATATGCATGTATGTATAATTGAGAATTTAGAATGTGCTCTATATTTATAGTTACTAAAATAGAATATGTACATGTATACTACCACCATCAGTTTCTAGTTACTCGAATAACGATATTATTTTTATTATATCTACAGTACTACGATTAATGTTATTATATGTGTCGGGAGTCTGCTTTTTTACAATTTAGTAGAAATATGCAACCAATAATCGGCTTTCCGGGTCTGAGCAGACATAACCGAAAAATACGTTCATAATTTACTGTTCCATTTTCAGTTTAATGGATAATCATCACCGCCCTTCGATCCGATATAAACTAAGATTGCCAACAAACCAAACAGTTGTAACGTTTACGACGGGCACATATTGGATAAATTTAACATAGTGTTCAATGTTGGTACAAAACTATTAAAGTTCACATTATGTAATGTAAATTGTAATGTGTTACCATGTTTATAATGGCATTAAAACAGGTAGCAATACTAGTAAATGTCAATCAAACGTGTACTTATAAAAAATACTGTAACAAAAAATGTATTGAACCGATTACACTTCTAATATATTCAACATACTTTGCAACAACAGCCGGGACCGAATTATTACGTCCCCTTCGAAGCACGCAGATGCTCAGTTGAAATACCCTTAAGCGGTCACCCATCCATAGATTAACTTTGTTTTTTATCCTTGCTCGGCAAAGTGACTACGCTACACCTGATGGTAAGTGTAGCGCAATCCAAGAATATTGTCGACCAACGATAAACAATGTGTCCATCGTTGGTCGGCAAGATCATGCCGGCCTGCCAAAGGGCCAAGGAGGAGGGGAAGGAAAAAGGGATGGGAAAAGGGTTAGGATCAAGGGGCAAGCCCCCTGGGGAGAACTGGATATACACTGGCTGACCCTGGAACGCGACCCATACAAGGTGGGCCACTATGGCAGGTTTTAGCACCAGTGTACGGTGGTCGCTATCCGGTCGGATACAAGTATCCTCCCACCAGCAAAAGACTGCGACAAGTGTTGCTTAACTCGCTAATTGTTTACCGAGTAGTGGTTATAAACGTTACCTTAATTTTAATTAGACCTATGATTAATTAGTTAATTATCAATTAGTTTACGTACCTGTTGTTATATCATGTCGAATTGGCCTCGGCACCGGTCCAGTAATATTCACTACCGATATAACAGCGTTCTGTATAAAGCCCGAATCGTCACTTACGATCCCTTTGACGCCGATATGAGCCTTCCATAAATACGCTATCAGTGCCTCTCTGTTCCGTTCCCATTCTTTGGCCAAATCACTGGCAGCAGTATATTTCTCACATCCCAATTCTAATGTGACCTCAAAAGCGTTTGTTGCTAGGTAATTAAAGTCTTGCATACCTGAAACATTTATATTTTTAGTAGCTTTTGCTTACGGCTCCGTCCGCGTTGAATGTCATTTTAAAGTATAAAAAGTAACCTATACATTATTTAAATTTTTTATCGTAATCGCAAACATATGTTCGCCTCTGTGGTCGTCTAGCATCTTAAGGTATAACTAAAGCTAAAACCGGTGCAAAAATCTCAGGCAACCACAATTTGTGTTTCGAGTTTCTCGATTCAAAGAATTACACACAAGTTGCCCAAGATTGGAATTTGTCCCCGCTACAGCTTAGGTTCACCCCTCATCCTATCATGAGATTGATTGGATCTCTGCCTCCCTTTAGCGCATAGAGGCGTAAGTTTATGTTATGACCAGATGTTTCTATTTCATAATGAATTATGAAAATCGTAACTTTCTAATAGACTCAATAAATCTTTTATATTAATATATGGTGCTACAACACAGTCCATATCTGATCCTATAAAAATCCAACAATAAGAGAATTCAATTCCGTCCCGACTCTAAGGCCAGGGGACAGCTATGCAAGACCCCTAGCCTCATACCTGATGACTGCGACGTAGTTAAAATTTTACGATAAATAAACTTAGGTATATCTAGTTCATTTTAAACTATGATCGCTAATTTGTATAAAATAAACATTTGCAAATATATTATTTTATAGTTTCAACTATTTATGCTTCTGCTGCCTGCGTTATCTCGGCCTTTTGTAAGGGTTCGTCTTCCTACCTAGATCACTTCGCCCGGTCTTGACGATCCTCCACACTGAACCCAATATATTATAATTACATGACTAATCGACTGCCTTCGTGGCCCAGTGGGCGAGAAGTCGGCTGCAAAGCGAGAGGCCGTGGGTGCGATACCCGCAACGAGACAAATGTTTGTGTGTCTTAGTGTTGTAAGAGAAGTCCCTAATAGTTCCTCATACCCACATACATGTAAACCTAGTGTGGGGTCAGGACTATGTATGCGTCACTGTTAGATGTATTTATTTATTCAATAAATATTGAAAAGAACGTGATTTATTTCAGTGCGTCCAACCTGTAATTTACGATGACAGACCCTAAATAGTGTTGTAAGTTATACGAGTGTCGCAAATGACATTACCATCACTAAACCAGTCCACGTCTCACGGCCACCGGTTAAATGTAAATGCCAATGACTTCAGAGCAATCACGCTCAAACTACATCCTTATTCTTATACTTCCTATTTTAAAGCTATAAAGCAAGGCTTTGAATAAAGATTTAAGCGAATAACACAAAGGCAGTACAGGTGTAACAAGGCGGCGATTAAGGTGGGCCTGGCCCATCACAGAATCCTGCAGACCCACCGCAGAACCACATCCCAGATCCCTTTATCTAATATATATATAACAAACAAGTGGGCCAGGTGGTTCGACCCATTTTAGAAACCGCTAACCACCTCACAGGTGTTTTGTCTATCTACCTCCTTTTTTGATAAGAGAAAGCAGATATTCAAAATAAGGGAGCAGCAGTTATTCAAAATAAAAGAACCATAAAACCCCAGTAACCACTTATTATTGCGCCTTTGAAAAATTGTCCAATTGACAAAAACCAATATAAAAAAAAATCGAGACGAAGTAATACGTGAAAAAATACCTACTAAAATAATCTATGATGGATCTATGCCGCAAAATACTTACAATTACTATACGAAATAGTTAACACTGTACAAATCAAGAGGTTTCTTTATAGTGGTATTTTTATAAATCATATCTGGAGACCAATGAAAAACGGGTAATCAATTTTTAAGATCTTTAACTCAGTGGTAATGCAGGCTAAAATCGCATCCTAACACATATTAAAAAAAAATTTGGTAATATATACATACTTTATACCATATTCATGTTTACCTCAATCACATAAAGGCTTGTGCAGTATTAAAGTAATTTAATCAAACTGTAATTTTAATATGTCAAGAATAATACGTAATATACCTTTAGAGGCATAATAAATTATATTATCATGATATTCTGCAAATATGAAAATTTACAATATAATCTTATGTCTTTAGTTAACAAACATACCTCCTTTTAAGCTATACCAAGCAGCACCATTAGTGACACCACCTTGCTTGCCAAAGTTGTATGGGGTGGAATCATCAGAGCTGGTGGAGTGGCAACCCTTACGAGTGGTTGAGGCCATGTCAGCGTGGGCTGATGCATATGCCATAGCCAACTCCCTAAATAGAAAACAATTTTATAATTACCCAAACTATTTAACATTGTTTAATTTTCTTGTAATTATCATCTAATAAGTTATGTTAATTACACTTAATATGCATATTATGTAATCTAAGAATTTAATTAATATTAATATGTAGAAAACTAGTTCTGCGTTTTTCAAGAATGTTATTTATTTTGACTATACATATAATACAATAAATTACTGGTGATTTTTTCTAGGAACTAACCGGGTATTTCTTACCTGAAAGTGTCATCATCAGGGCTGGCCGAGTATTCTGAGGCAGGTGCCCCACTTCGGCTTTCATCATATGGATAATTAGCTACCAAGTCTCCTCCATGCATAGCAGCGCTCAACACAAAGGGAACAGACATAATCCAGCGCATTACAGCCCGAGTTTCTGGTTCTAACTATAACAATACAAACTTGTTGAATGCCTCTGAAGCACAGCAGGCGGGTAGCCCGCTGTGAAACAATAGGCTGAGGGTTTGATCCCTGCACCAAAACAAATGTTTGTGTGATCCATAAATATTGGTTTCTATTTGTTTTGGTGTGTTAAGTAATATTTATCTATTATCAATACAGTTTATATAAATTATATTACCGGTGCAGTTAAACGAGTCAAGTCCTTCAGTAAGTGGTTGTTATGATTAATTCCTTGACGCTCCAATTCAAATGTTATAGCATCTAAATCAGGGAAGTTTCTATTGAGGTCCACAGAATGACGATTAGTTCGCCCGAGCAGGTAATCTTTGCCGCCCTGAAATAAACATTGTATTTAAAAAATACTTACGACAAAAATTACAAAAAATATTGTAGTGTACAAAAGTTTTACTTACGGATGATGTAGCTTGTTGCCAACCATCGGGATTCATTGATGGTAACAAATGAATTCTGGTACTATGAATGAGAGCTCTAATGTGGCGATCATTTTTCAAGTACTGCTCACATAAATAATCAGCTAATCCCAAGAGCAACTCACGTCCAAGCACTTCGTTTCCATGAATGTTTCCAACATATTTGACTTCAGGTTTATCTACATGTATAATAATTTAGGAAACCATACGTTCAAAAACAAATATATATTTATTGTTCAGTGTTTTACTTACATGGTTGATGAAATCCAGGCGTATCCGAAAATTCTATCACATACAATGGAACATTATTAACCGATGTTTCAGTTAATGCGTAAATTCTTGTAATATTCGGACATTTTTCGTGCACTTCCTCCAAAACAAAGGGTAGTTCCTCGTTATTATGATGTTTCCACACAAACTCAGCAGAAGCCGTAAAAATGAATATTAAAAATAAATACAACGAAGTCATTTTCACTGCAAATAAACACTGTCTATCCAAAATCTCTAAAATAATTTATAACTCTAAAAATGTAAAGAGAAGGAGACGTGTACGTCGTCGTTACACGCTCACGGCTCTACGAAATATCGATCGATTTTCCCGCCAGTTGGCAATTGCCAGATGTCATTAGTGTTGCCAAGTACGTCAAGCAAGAATTGCCGAAAATTGTATCTAAAATTCCCGATTTAGGATACAATTTCTTTGAAATACACATTTTTCCCCCGCTAGTTAAAAATACGTACCGAAATGAAACATCATAATTTTAGTATTCATAATAATAATATATAATATAATTTTTAATATCTTTTATTCACCTATAAATCATTTTGTCCAAGCGAAACTTTGCTATGGATCGTGTCTTAGGATTTAGCTAGTTGAATGACGACGGAATGAAAGTTGAATTTAAGTATATTATTACGAGTTTATCACATGTTAAGTCCCTTTGTAAATATACATATAAGTGATATTGAAAATTAATAACTCGGCTCCGGGTAAATCACGGTTTATAAACTTAGAACAAGAGTCGCTTGTGAATGTTTGCAAAGGTATAAACCAATAAGGAACTATTCTATCTATATTTAATGGTTAGTGGCCGACCTAGTGTCAAAGTTTTCAAGCCGCCCGCCCGTAGGCCCCTGACTTGACTATATGTTTATAATAGCCGCAACCGACTTTACGTGCCTTCCAAAGCTTGGAGGCGCTCAGTTGAAACACCACTAGCTGTCACATCCATAGACTGACTACGCCAAAGGTTGCTTAACTCGCTTATCGTTTACCGATCAGTGAGTGCTACGAGTGCCTCAAAGCTACTAACAGGGCTTGATAAATTTACTAAAACTGATTTTTTGTTAAAATACCGAATTTAGGGGATTCTCGATTAGTTCCCGACGATTGACAAAAATACCTGAAATCGCGAGAAGTCCTGCAAATTGGCAACGCTGGTTGCCAACCAGCAACACAACGCGACGTCACAATAACGTACAACAATGCTTAAACGATCATCATTCAGCAGATGACGGATTTATGAAAGAAAGTTCAATTTGAACGCCCCATCGAATATTGCCACCACAGAATACATTTTGTATTCTGGATAACTGCGGCGCTTCGCGCTCGTGTTTTAAATCTATGGCCGCACTGGACACGGGGCCTCAGAATAATTTTTACTCTGTATAAGGCATACGCCATCGATGCATACGCTATTTAAATACATTTTTAGCGGGAAATATCAGGTCATAAGTCAATATGTAGGTAGGTAAGTTTAATGGTTATTTTTAGTTAGATTTTTTTATAGTTCCAGGTCAGTATCGAATACAACGAATCTACAAAATAGATAAACATTTATTTAGTACTGTATAATAGCTTCGTGAATGTTACAGAATACAGATAAATTATTACCACACATAGTTCAGCTACTACTTTACACTACAGACTTTCTTACAAGCTATAGAGCAACGCTGTAAAAACACATGTCTTTTGCCACTTTTTGTAAGATTTAAGGACGCCCAAATTTTCCCTCCCCTCTGAATCTGGTATGGTATTATTAGTTTTCATGAACAGTGAAAATCATTTACCATCTGGTGACCTACTTACTCGCTTATGCGGTTCTGCTAAAAATAATAAGCTGAAGCTTTAGTTATTAAAATTATTAATGAATAAATATCATTTTTATAGCAGTTATATTCTTTATAGTTCTATAGCTGCACGTATGCGATGCTTAATATTATATTCTACAATTTCTCCAACGAGCAGGATCATTGATGTTGTCACTCCAATCACGTATATTATGAAGACGCCCTGAAAATATAATTTGAACCGTACCATTAAATTGACGTCAAACACATTTGTAACTTATAATCAAATTGTGTATGTAATCTAAATATATAAAACTCAAAGGTGACTGACTGACTGACTGACATAGTCATCTATCAACGTACAGCCCAAACCACTGGAGGGATCGGACTGAAATTTGGCATGCAGGTAGATGTTATGACGTAGGCATCCGCTAAGAAAGGATTTTGATAAATTCTACCCCCAAGGGGATAAAATAGGGGATGAAAGTTTGTATGAAAATTACGCGGGCGGAGCTGCGAGCAAAAGCTAGTTGATTATAATATGGTTAATAATAATAGTCTGAATACACACACACACACTCACACGCGCACACACTCACACGCACACACAATAATCGCTATCCGATTGATTACATAATATATGAATCAGGTACCCTCCCATCACCAGATATACACATACAAACAAAAATCATAAATTTCCTGATACAGACGAAATTACGATTTGTTTCAATTGGGGTTCCTAACGGGCATCATATAGGTAATGACTAATATATTCTTCTCCAGAATGGACGCATTTACATGATAAAGAGACATAGGTACTTGCGAAGAAAACTTTAGAGCATCCTGGTCGCAACGTCACGTCGCATAGGAAGGCCATGGTTTAAAAATATGTATATACTAACCGCCTCCCGCTTTCATGAATTTCACTCGCCTGTATCAGCTTGCTTTTTCTATATAATTAATAATCATGATTCATGTATACATTAAGTAATAAAATATGTGCAGTTACTGCGTAGAAAAAAAAACAGTCACCTACCCCAACAACTTTTACATCCAAGGCTTTTGTAGCGCCAACATCATTCCTAGACCGAGACAATTTCACTTCTAGTTGAACTTTATAATCCATATGTTTTAATGCAACCTGAAACATAACAGCGTCCGAATTATAAACATAATTTAAAAATAAATTATAATGAAGAAAATATTGGAAAATTGGAAATAATTTGAATTGAAAATATTGGTCATACTCGTATATGCGAATTTTCTTTTTCTGATTTTAAACTATAGCTCTAAATTCATATGAATCGGAATCTTTGAATACCTTTACATAATCTATAACATTGAATGAACTTTCACGTGTTGTGGTCATAATTCATATTATATTATTATATTTATTTATACTTTATACTCGTATACAATGTATAAAACCGGACTTATGCCAAAGGCATTGTATCCGTCAACCTTAGGGTAATGCAGAGATGAACAAACTATGGGCAAAAAAAGAAGAGAAGATACATAATATAAAAATATTATATGTTTAGTATATTAAAGTACCAATTAAATGTACTAATTGATACTTAAATACAATAATATATTATATAGAATATATAATATAAACTAATGTTATAGCGAGAATGAGATAGAGTATTTGTATTCCGTATATGATATTGATTTTTTTCGTGCCAAAGATATTATAAATAGACTCCGTCAATACTTCAATCTGCGCTAATTATAGCTATGAACAGTAAGTAGGTATACTTGTACACTCACGTTGTTACTGCGGCGTGCAGTATGCACCAGATTATATACTTACCCAGTGTATTGGGCAACTGGCTGCCCAAAATGTGTGTTGCCCTAAATGGCAGCCCGCGTTGTAGTAGAGAAGACATACAGAGTCTATTTATGTCTTTTGCCATATGAAGGATGTTACGCCTACTATATTATTTAAGTTAAAAGGAGTGAAGTATCCCCAGTTCCCTTACTTGTGTTTCCCAAGCTAGCATAAGCCCCGATTGATGTAGTCTTCCAACTAATTGGCTTATTTTCTCTGTATATGCTGAACTTTTTCGCATCATTACTACACACTGTTCATAATAAAAATCTTCTAACATCAGTTGCATGTCCAACACAGCTTCTTTAGTAATGTACTCCCCTATTGCAAAATAACCTGTCGATTAAAGCAGATGTTACACATTCGGCACAGCCAAACTTAGTTTAAAGTTGTGAAAAAAATTACAAAATAATGTTAGATTTTTTTTTTTATAGCATAGGCCGGCAAACGAGCATGTGGGTCACCTGATGGTAAGTGATCTCCACCGCCCATATACGCCCACAACCACAAGAATCATGGGCGCGTTACCGACCTTATAGGAAAGGGATAATTAGGGATTGGGAAGGGGAGAGGAATTTGGGCTTCCGGATATCTCACTTACCGTACGAAACGCAGCAGCAAGCCGCTACTTTACGTCGGTTTTCTGTGAGACAGTGGTAACGACCCGGTCGAGCCGGCCCATTCATGCTGTAGACAAAACTGTCTACGGCGCGGCTCTACCACTCGTAAAATGTTAGATGCTTATGTTGGTTTTTCGAAGTGTAAGTTAGCCTCCAAGATCTTGGCCCATACCCAAACTCGACGAGGCAATGGCGACACTTGGTTCCCGTTGCGGCCTATGGGGCTCAGATGGCAGGTCGCCCCATATAATATCAATAACCGTCAAATTATGATGGAAAGGCGGACAATGGTATTAGGCCGAGATAACACCAAACAGAAAAAAATACTTGTGTTAGTTTTTTACGAATATACAAATAATGCCCGCCCATCCCGGGCCGATCAGTCATTCAAGCGGAAAATAAGTATATAAATCTAATACATATTAATAGTAGATACAAGTTTCATAATTTAGTCATCATCATCATCAAATGTTTAAACTTTCGAAATATCCAAACACTGCCAAAGCGCATACTTTTAGCAATGTTAGTATAGGTATCATCATGATTCCTTAACCATTTTAAACGTAGGTATCATCTACATTATTATATTTACAACGTGGTAGGTCCCTCGTATGCGAGAGGCCGTCTGGGTTGGTACCACCGCTTTGTCTATTTCTGCCGTCAACCAATAGTGTGTAAGCACTGTTGTGTTTCGGTTTGAAGGACCTTGAAGCCAGTGAAATTACTGGGCATTATGAGACTAACATCTTACGTCTCGGGGTGACGAGCACAGTTCAGTGCCATGCATTGCTTTGCAATTCAAATTTCTGTGTGGTGTAGCTTCTATTTATGGGTAGGCGTGGTGCTTACCATCAGGCAAGCGCCTTGCTTGTCTCGTCATTCAATCAAATAATAAAAAAAACATATTTGCTTACGCTTACTTTCTTCTTTCTATCACTCTGAAACTAGTCACATGTGGAGTAGCTGTTATTATTTTTACTGTAGCTGGAGATGTAATTGTAGAGCAGGTGGTGTAGCTACTAGTAGTAACTAGTAACTACGGACCGGCCATAAAAATACCTATGCTATAACTTTTTCTGTGAAAAAAATAAAACATACCTGCTGGCAATTTTTCAATACTAAATGCCATACTTTTTGTAAAACTTTTCCTTTTTAATTCTTCAGAAGAATATATCCTGAATTGGCTAACTAACTGTTTAACCAATGGCTGAAATAAATAAAAGTAAGTAACGAAATGGAGTCATTTTATTAATAAAATTTGTAGTAAACAATGAATAGTCATTATATGTCAGTGTTATTAAAAAATATACCCGCTTTACTTAATTAAATTGATTTGACCACTTCCCTTGACTACATTACCTCTATATATATTACTATATTACCTCATTTAAACGATTGTTATATAACTTTCAAGAAAATTACCTCTTGGGATAAAGTAAGCGAGAATATCCAAGCATCATGTGTCGCTCCCCACTCCATTTTTCTATCTACAATGTGCTTGACTGTATCAATTGAGGATTCATACTTTGAAACAGTAAATGTTGCAGCCAGACCTGCACCATAGGCGTTCACTAAAATCATACCTGCCACAAGCAACCAGCCAATAACGCTACGAATGCGCCAAGAGTCGCCGACATTGTGCTGTGACTGAAATATTATATTTTCTTGTAAAAGTCATGACATTAGATGAATTTCATTAAAAAAATATTTAAATAATTTTAAATCATTTGATACAGGAGTATCATATAAATTTACAAAAAATGCATTTGTGCATTGTTTAAAAAATAAGACTTAATTTTAACCCATTATGAACACTGCAAAACAGCTGGGCCACCGTATGGCGCTATTTGCCTTCACTCTATCGACTTACTAATATTACCAGCTTTGAAATTATCCCTCAAATAATACGCTACACAAAATCCAATATTATGATGTTAAAATGACGACATACTATAAGATTAGAAATTTAAATAATTTCTACCTAATATTTAATATTACGACGATATAATGGCAACATATTGTTTTATACTTACTTGCGAAATTAAAATTCCAAATATAATTAACAAAACCTTATTAGAAGACCACTTCTGTGCAATTAAAAGACCAATTGCAGCATAAATTAACGTAACGACAATTGCCAACCACATGAGTTTGCTGAATGGCAGCAAGGGCATCTCCCAACTCGCAAGGATTCTTAAATAAAGACCATCATATAATTTATCATTATTTTAACACTAAAATTTAATGACTAGACAATTACCTCGGCGCTGGTGCCAAACATGTTATAGCTGTTCTTATGCAAGAAATAGAAAAATCCATAGCTTTCCATTCTTCATACCAAGAATACAGAGCGGCTGTGAAAAAATATTATACAATTTAAATGTTGCAGATAAACAGGGTTATAAATGTCACCATTAGAGTATTATACGTACTAATACCCATATCAGCCTTATCTTCTACCACACTACCTAATATTCCAATGCCTGTTTGATTTTCATATATTTCACCCCATTGATCTTTGTTCTCGTTGATAATAAGAACAGTGCAATTTATCCATCTGTAACATGTATCACCTCGTATAAATAACCAATAATAATATAAAATATCCTACTCCCTGTATGGATATTTGTAAATCAATCACGCCTTAACAGCTGTACAGGATTTGATATTTGGCACACATGTAGGTAGACCAAGACCTGTAGGATATAGTATATTTTTTCGTAGTAGTAAATTCCTATAGGACATAATAAAAAAGAAATTCACTAAGAGCAAAAGCTAGTTCCAAAAAAATTACAGTTTTGTATTACATGTATACTGTCTCACTACAGGATACCTCTGTTAATAAGGGTTTTTTTATATAAATGAGTAGTTAATTTTGTTTTCAATGTAACAATATTGTTAGTGGTTTTTTTTTGTTATCAATTTTAGTCTTAAACAAGAAACTTAACTAGTAGAGTTGTCTATTTATAGTTTTTTCATAATTAATCTTATCGTTTTTTCCATTTTTTTTTGTTTTGAGTGTTTTTCACTATGGTTTTTGTTTGTTTTGTTATTCTACTTATACTATTTGCTAGTGGTACAACCTGTATTAATCATCTGCCTGTCCTGTCGAGAGCCCCTTTATTTGCTTCTTTCCACTTCGGAGTGTGAAGAAGCATTTATACAGGCCGGCATGATTCTGGTGACATGGTGGTTCCGATAAAATCATTGTTTCGGTCGGTGGTCGTCGCTTTTTGGACTTTACTGCACTTACCATCAGATGCTGTGACGTCACTTTGCTATGCTCGAATAAAAAAATAATGCTTTTCGCCGCAACTAAAAAAGGCCTTTCGTGCGCCTTCCGGAGCGTCGCTGTCGACACTCTGGACGGCGATGGCGAAGATCTTCCAGGAGGTTGCCCTCCTCGCTTCGTTCAATACTGAACAGGTGGTGGGCAATATTCTCTATCTGAGCCTCACTGAGATGTAGGAGGCGTCGGGTAGACGACTGATCGTCGTTCCCGCACTGGGTATCGGGGGCATTTGGAGAATTCCACTTCAGTATCCTCTGTCTGTCATGAGAGGCGACAGTTTGGGACCATTAGGGGTCAGAGGCGTACAGCGGGGACTCTCGTAGCGCCCCTTTGTACTCTTGTACGTACGACGTCGACGGCAGGACGGATGTGTGGCCTAGTAGCTACGGTTGGGCAGGAGGGCATCTTTGGAGGCGTGGGAGCTTCCGTGGTCCCCACAAAAGAGATGAGCTGCGAGGCTGCATCACGCAGGGGTGGTTTCAGGCAGCAATCCTAGTTTATCCTAGGGAATCCTGGATCTACTACGCAAGCGCTGAAGATGGTTACCGCAGAGTTATAAAGTTGATGTTGCCGGTGTAGAAGGTACATAGTGTTAGGGACTCGGGCCAGCGGCCACCCGTATGTCTATCATATCTTCCGGGAGGATCGGGAGGCTGAACCGTGGATCGTAACCCTGGTGAGCCAATCATAACCGGTATGCCGGCCTCGGGGTGAGGCGGTAGCGATAAATGCCATTCCCCCCGACAATAGTCCTTTCGCTAACATAACGCCTGATAGATTTCACATACCTTCTAAATTCTTATAAAATCCGATGAATACACACGTAACTTGAAACGTCATAGGCGAGTGCTTTACGAACCTGGATCGGACCCACGACCACCGGTTTGACAATCCTTTCCACTTCTTACTAAGCTATATTTGCTTAATAGCAATAATTAAAATAAAATTAATAAACCATTGAAACAAATTAGTAGACACACTCACCTACAAAATTCGTCTACAATTCTTACTTCCACCCCATCTCTGCCAAGTGGCGCTACAGCAGTGTCTAAATCTAATAAAGCATAAGGTTTGTAAGTAAAGCAGCTGACTCTTAATGTTTTTCCCTGCATGTTTATCATATCATGAGGGAATAGGTTCGCATTTCCTTTGAATTTTAGCGTGCACGCATCCCAGTTATCAAGAAACAATGGTTGATTAACTTCTGAATCGGAGCCAACATACTTATGAGTGACGAAATCATATAACTCGCAACCGTCTTCCTCATTTAACAAAATTACTAAAACATTTACAACAAAGCTGCATTCATCACTTGATAACATTTCCAACACTCTGTTTGTATAATTTTTCTCAGGAAATGGTAAAAATATCAGTTTTCTATCACTACGTCTTACTTGTCCGAGGTGGATGACCTTTTCAAACGTAGTCATAAATCTTTGAGGATTTTCCATTCTAACAATATAATCAGAGCATCCTTCTTCTGATAACATTAACAATTTCTCGACTAAATCATCATCACAGGTGTCATTCGGATTTATATATGTGAAACTCGATAAAAAGACAACATTTACAGGTATTTCGGAAACCACAGTCACGCAATACGAATCAGATAAATACTGCATTACTAGGGTGTGCAGTAGCAGTTCTAACGATGAATAAAACTGTATTGATGTTAACATTGTGAAGCTTTTCCAAAGATTACTGTAAGAACCCTTGCTTCAGATACTTCATAAAACTTATTTTATATAATAGCATGTGTATTTATTCACAAACTAACGATTTGGGTTCAGTAAACGCATAGTAAGAACCGAAATAATATTCTTCAGGTAGGATCATTCGATTTGTATACCCCGACAATAAAGAGTTATATTATAAATTTGACCCCTTTATTGTAAGTGTGTGTGTGTATGTATCATAGACTACTTAGAGATAGTACGGATATGTGGCATTCTAACAGCTAAACGAGTGAGCCGATTTGTATGCGTTTTTTTTTATTTGAAACCTGGTTTCATTTATTTATTTTATTAAACATACAAAAAATCATGATTTAAATTATTGTAATATTATTGGCACTTATTTAAAAAAAGTTTCCCATCACTAGGTTTTATGATAAAAAACGTATTAAAACAACAATGAGCAAAATTTAATTAATCTAAATTAACTCAATTGGCGGCCTTTTTATAAAGGGTTAAGTAAAATAAAAATAAAGGGTTAAGTTATTGCTACAGGAATTCTAGAATTTCATTTTTTTTCATTATTAACACATTATTATACGGAATACATTTATTTTTGCACCTCAAATAATGCTCTACTTGTAGACAATCATGATATATAAACATTATTACGCATTCAAAAAGCGGTAAAACGATAGATGTTTACTATCATTATTTTATTTATCTAACGTACTAAACACTATAAAGGGAAATGCATGGCAAGCAATTTCAGTTGTAACATATTCACAAGGTTTCTTATAACGAGTATGCATACAATAGTATGAATTCGATTAAAATGCTGCACAGCGAACAAAAAATAGTGATGGATTATATACATCGATGTATTAAAAATACCCGATGTATAGAAATGAAATATCAATAATGATTTCTTATTTACTATATATTTACACTATATATTTTGTATATTTATTTACACTTATGTTACATATCGAAATAAAACTAATTTTATCGTGGTTTTCGGGGTGAGTCCACCCTGTAACCACGAAGGCTGAAAATTTCGAAATATCGGAACCAAAATGAAAAAAAAAACACGCAATGAAATCCGTTTAAATTAGTATTATTTCAATTAAATATCAAACTTATCCGATATATTGTTGACAATTAAAATATACTCGATGTATCGATGTTTTTCATTTGATATATCAAATGGCTTACCCCAAATTTTATTTTTGCAACATTTCCGTAATTTGGTAATTTTTAAACAACAATCATCCACAAAAAATACTTTCTTTCATACTGAATTATGACTTAGGAAGATTTCATTGTGGGATGGTCTCGGGGAATGCATAATTTGTTTAAAATCACGAATTGTGCCAATAATTTTTTTTAAAAGATACATATAAGACTATATCCTCCCCCTCCTTGCGTCGTATTCCTCAGTATTGAGGGTCATAACCTCCCTTCTGCATCACTTTCTCTCGTAGGATCTTCCTCCATCTGTTTCTGTCTCTGGCGGTGTGGAGGGCGTTGTTGTTGCATAAGGCTATATATAGAGTCATAAAATTCTATACGTTTTCTAGAAATGTAAACTTTATATTTACATTCTAAATAAATCTTAACAAATCCACCAACCCACATATCCCTTTTCTCCATCGATTTATTTTGTTATGATAGTAACGACAAGCGGATCAGAACAAAAAATAAATTTAAATAATTGTTACTTCATCTTAGTACTGATTATCTGCGTCATCTATGAACAACTGAATAATTAATTCACAGAATAATAATATGTTTTTGAAAAAACCGCAAACATCGGCTAACTTTTGTATAATTTGTACTGTTTGCAAACAAATTCGGAATATTGTTACCGTTTTATTTGGTAGAGCCACGCTATAGTCACGTCTTTCTCCAGCATAGATGGGCTAAGACAAATTGGTTATCATCACTGCGAAAGGGCAACGTGCTATTGCGCTTAGTACGGTGACCGATTTCCGAAGATCCAAATCTTCCATTACAATCCCAATTCCCATTGTCTTTAAAGTCTGCAAAGCATCCATAATTCTGACATTGTGAGTAGACCTTAGTGGTAGGCAGCGGCTTTGCTGTGCCCCTGGCAATACCAATGTCCATGAGCGGCGGTGACCGCTTACCATCAGAATAAAAAAAAGTCTTCATGGTGAGTAGCGAAAATTAACCAGCAAGTGCCCCACTTACACATTGCCGCCCTTGTTTTTATAGTATCATTAATAGTGGTGCTATTAATAGATAATACTGAGGTATGACAAATATTAACATTGTGATTCAATATAGAGCGAATGTAAATCGTAAATATCGGAAAAATGCTTTAACAACATAGAATCGATAATATAACTGTACCCAGCGGCTATAACATTGTTAAAATAATTTGTGGTTAATTATTAACGCCTTAAAATAAAATACACTAAGAACACACATAACCAAAAAAGTTATTTGATGTTTTCAATCTCGGTCTGGCACCGAAACCACTAAAGCTAATGGATATTTTGTTATTGTTGTGCGACAAGACACACGCGGTTAGCGCCATTCGGCGTCTACGTTACACACTGAATCTTGATACTTACCGTATTAAAATATAATCATCTGTTTTTCGATAACTTTCGAAGACATTTACATACATATGTAAAATACATAATACGAGTCGATAATACGACTCGTATTATGTATATTGTTTCCGTATAGTTACGTAACCTCCTTTTTCAAATTTTTAAGTTTGGCATTAATTCACATAATGGGTATACATGGGAATTTATAATCACTTTCTTATACCACCTGTCTTTTTGTCGGGGATTAAACAGTAAGTATTTAGTTTGCCTACTTCGGTCTTAATATCGACGTAAAAATTGAGAGCGACTTGCACGACGATCCTTTATCGTATTTAACTGCTAAACAATGTTAGTAATGTCAACTTCACATACGATTTGACGTGTTTTACCGCTAAATACCGCATTATACAGCAATTTATGAAGAACTAATATACCCTTTTATATATTTCTGTATTTTGCTGCTTACATTTTTATTTGATAAATAACGTTTATTTCAACATTATGAAACATTTTCTGAGAGAACTAATAATTTTAAGATAAATGAAAACTTGTACTAATGAAATATTATTTGTTAATATATTATGACTGTTCGGTCGAACTACACTGGCACATGATTTGTGTGTGGTCGGGCGCTACCTCATACAAACGACTAATTATCAAAAGGATATACAAAAAAATTTGCTTCTTTTACGTACGTGTCCATTGCCATTGCTTTTTCCTTTCTAGTTAAAGTATGCTTTCATGAAATGCTTGTTGATTTATTTTAAGCGTATGTATTACGAAATATGTGACTGCCTCGGTGGCGCTGTTGTAATTTGTACGCGATACGAATGCTACGCTGTCTCGGTCACATAAATAAAAAGCGCATTTTTGTAATATGTAACCGCTCATATCTTTTAGAGAGTAGTGCGACTTAGATGATTCTGTCTTGTATTGATGCTCAAAGTTGGTTCAATTTGAATTTAAATGGGGTTAAAACGCGGATTAATGACTAAGGGTCATAGTTCATTAGATCCACCCGGCACCCGACCAGCACCTATGACCTTAAAACTTCTTAAAACTTATTTGTAACTTCATAAGTTAGCAATAAGTAACAATAATTTTGAGTTAGTGCTTTTTAATTAACCGTTAAATTGTAATAGGAGCGACTCGAAAACTGGTTATCCTTAATTATTCAATTACATTCTGGCCCTTAGGAGGTTTCTAGGCTAATTTTACATTTTTATACGAAAGTTTTCCATGAAGTCATAGTCCTATTTTTATAAAATGCTTACTCAATGAATATAATACTTCATTGATATTGAATCTTATATCATCACTTGTAAAAAAGAAAATCGAATGCCAGGGGAGTGTAAAGCAAATCCCCAAAACTGTGTTCATAATGTGCAGGTTGTGTAAACAGTAATATTATACGAAGCAATGATAAGCTCGAAAGTGTACTTAGTAATATTATACGTCTAACCTTTATCTTGTTAATGTTTTTTACTTCATAAATCGATTAAAAAGTTTAATTGATTCCAGGGCATATCAATACATAACTAAAACAAATTCATTATCTGGATCTGTGTGTCTGTCCGTTTATTTATATTATTTACAGAATTTATTTCCAAGGTTTTTGAAGTATATCATACTATTACCCACAGGAGCAGGATAGTAATATGCCAGCGGTAAAACTGCGAGGGACAACTAGTAAAATATTAAAAACACCTTTTGTCTTTAGGTATACTTATTACAAACCACAACCTAAATCATATTATTTATAAAAAATATTAACTCATAAAAAACAACAATAATAATTAATCCTTCTTTCTTAATTTTGCGCTAGAAATCTCGATAGCCTGAAGCCAATGTGTAATTTCTTCAGGGCATTCTGGTTTATGGTCGGCGCCAGCAATGTTTTTGAAGAGTGTAGCTGCATCGACGTTGATTAGGTTTTGCCTTGATAGTACAACAGCACGCACGAAGCCGTCGTTCAGAGTAATGAACTTCTGCTCAATGAACAGCGTTTTGTCCTCCCAATAAACCAACTGTAAATTTAAAACGTAAGTGAACATTATTAGAGACCTCAAGAAACTTATAGCCCAAATGCCACCTCGGGGATAGTCCTCGACAGACTATTAGTGGTGTGATCATTCAGTCGAATTGATTCTGTACCTCCAGGTGGAAAACATCACTGCCGATCCCGACTTCTGTCAGTGTAAAAGTGAATGTACCTACATGTGGAGTTTTTTTTAATGGCATCTCTTAGACATTATGCCAGTGTCAATTAGGAAGTGGAGTTTTAAAGCCTTTCGTCAAAGGCAGGCCATGCGCGGGAGACCTCTCTGGTATTGTCCATGGTGTCTATGGGTGATAGTTATCACTTACCATCTAGTGGCGGGCCCCCTGCTTGTTTATCCCTCTTCAATAATAAAAGCTATTGAGTACCTATTTATTTATTTTTATCCTATTATTGAATTAATACGTTTTAAAAATAATTTAGAGGTAAATGCCTTTTTCTTTTTTATAAGTCGAATTACAACCACAGACAGAACAGTTTGTATTTATCATTATAACTCACTCGTTGTAAGTCTACTTAATTGATTCTAAAGTGAGGTCAAGCCGCTTCAGGGGTATATATCGCATACAAAATAAACAGTTAGGTCCTGGCTTCAACTTCCAGGTCGGGCGATTATAATTTGTCTTTTAGTTTTCATTTTTAATAATTACAGAAGATTTTCCGGGGTTAGTAGTTGTGCCCAGTATGCCGGTAGGCTCACCTCTTTTCACATCATGGGACGAAAATAAGCTTGGCGAAATTTGGATGCAATAGTTGCACCTCTGCCTACTTAGGATATGCTTACACCTACATTCCTGAAGGGGCAGTAGATGTAGCATATGTTTATGTTTACATATTTTGATAAAGATTTCCACTCACCTTTGTTTCAACTTTATATGCCGAGAATATCGGTATAGTTCTTCTGTACCTAATACTTGACGCTCCTTGCAACGCATGTCCGTCTACTGCCTTGATGTTGTGATAAATGCCAGTTCGATCGTAGAAATGGAACCTTGCAAAATCAAGCTCACGCACATATCTCGCGTTGTTCATATGTCTCAAGAAAATATCTACATCTTGTGTTGTGCAGAAACCTGATTGAATCATAATAACATTTTATTTCAGTATCTACTTATTTTAACATTCATAAATTATTACGAAAATTCAGATGTCAAAACAGTAATAAAAAACATTTTAAGGTATCGATATTTGTATCGAAGGTATCAATAACAAATACTTTATATACAGGTAGAGTCTATATATAGGTTTATATTATATTCTACATAAGAACCGAAATACCTACCACTGAACTGAGTGAGTCACATAAATCATAAAGTCTTAGAAAGTTCTCGCAAAGTCTACAAACATAAAAACAGAGCGTATATTAAATAAGGTGCAGATCACTTGGGCCATTTAAAAATATACCTCCAAGGGGTTTTAATTCGGCTAACTTGGTAGATTGGGTTATTTAATAAAAAGTTAAGTTGAGAGACAGAGAGCTGGTGGTAGGATATTTATATCCGCCCGGATAGCGACCACCGTACACATGGTGTTAAAACCTGACATAGTGACCCACACCTTATGTGGTTCGCATTCCAGGATCAGCCAGTGTATATCCGGTTCTCCCGAGGGGCTTGCGACATGACATGATTGGTTAGGGCGGGTATAGGGTCACACCCTTGAATCCCTGTGCCTACATCGGTCTTCCGCCTGTCGTGTCGCAGGCCTCTCGATTTGCTTCTTCCCTCCGAAAATGGAAGAAGCATTTATACAGGCCGGCATGATTCTGCTGACCACCGATGAACTCATTGTTTGTCGGTGGTCGCTAGTTTTTTAGAATGCACTACACTTACCATCAGGTGTAGTGCAGTCACTTTGCCGTGCTCGGATAAAAAAAAAGATGAGTTTGTATGGGTTACCATAGTTACTAGTAGTTAGAAACCTAGTTCAAAATTAGATTACGTTATCTTAGACCAACTGTGTTTTCGCAGGAGAGCACAGAGCGGGATCATGAGCGGGACAATCCCGCTCGCCGCCAGGGGAGACGTAGCAGGCGCCGAGTGGACGACTGACCGGCGTCTCCCGCCCTGTGGAATGGGGGCATTTGGAGAATTCCACCACGATATCCCCTGCCTGTCGTAAGAGGCGACTAATAGGAGCCATCGGGGGTCGCGGGCGCGCTGCGGGGGGCTGTCGTAGCGCCCTGTTAGTACCTTTTTGTACGTGCGACCCCGAGATGGACGGCAGCACGGGTGGTCGGCCTCGTTGCTGCCGTTGACGCCGAAGGCGTCCTTCGGTGCGCGGGGGCTTCTGAGCCTCCCCCCCTCCCCATTTGGAGACGGGCCGCTAGGCGGCACCGCGCAGTGGCGGCTCCTGCAAACCTTGACTTCCAAGGGTATCCTTCGCGACCGCTCCACATGCGCCAAAGAAGGCCACCGCGGGGTTTTGGTTGGTAGTTACCGACATAGGTAGACCCCAACATAACCGTTCCACTTCCCCCCGGTGGGGCGGTAGCCATAAATAGCTTTCCCCGCGACAAAAAAAAACTAAAATATATATCCCAGCGCGAGAATCGAACCCGCTGGGTACCAAAATAGAAGTGTACCAAAATAAAATACTATTATGATGTATAAAATGAAAAATATCAATAACATACCATAAATAGTTGTAGTATCATTAATGCCACACTTCTTTTGGAATAATCTACCAATTCCGATAGTGAAAGCAATCCGCAGAAAGTAGTTCACGTCCCAGAAAATGTATGCCAGTGCTACGATCGTTGCTATTACACAATACATTATTTTAGTAAATTAAAATTACAACACCAGTGTTAACCACTAGGGACGTCAAGCCGGCCACAAATACAAACTGCCTTAAGTTTTTATTAAATTAATTATATGTATGTTAAGTAAGTATGAAGTGAGGTAGACTTCGCTGTTTTTGTAATGTCATGGTAAAGTATTAAAGAAAAGGAAAGACGTACGATTATAACACTGGCTCTGTCTAACATACTATATTTTATTCAGGTATAATAAAGACAGCGCTCTATTGTAGATTCCATTTCACTCATAACGGATAACGATTCAAATTGACATGAATCCAGTTTGACGGAGTTTCGGAGTCAATGACCATTGACCATGCAACTACTACGAACATAGTTACGAATGACAGCCGGTGTTTGCTTGATAACATTCGTCAAGCGTCAATCCAATTTTGCCAACACATTTTTTATTTTATCGGTAGATAGATTATTGTGTATTTATACAACTTAATACTGTGTGCTTTCATGGATCGGAATCCTCTTTGGTATATGCATATACGTGGTTTATACGCTGGTGGTAGAATATTCATATCTGCCCGGATAGCGACCACCGCACCCATGGTGGCAAAACCTGCCATAGTGATCCACACGACTTGTGTGGATATCGTTCCAGAATCAGCCAGTGTATATCCGGTTCTCCCGAGGGGCTTGTGATATGACTTGATGGTTGGTTGGTGCGGGAATAGGGGTACATTCTTATATTATTGTACCTGCATCAATCATATGCCTGTCTTATCGCTGGCCCCTCGATTTGCTTCTTCCCTCTCCGAAGAGGAAAGAAGCATTTACACAGGCCAGCATGACTCTAGTGACCGCCGATAGACTCATAGTTTGTCGATGGTCGCTGGTTTTGGACTGTACTACACTTACCACCAGGTGTAGTGCAGCCATAGGTGGTAGGTATAACGAATTGTAACAATTATGGACGCAATTGGGCACAGCAAGAATATAGAAGAGAGGATGATTATTCATAATTTATGCATCAATCATCATTCAATTCATTAATATAATTACCGTAATAATCAAATTATTATTATAATTTATATTTTTATTCCTTTACATTTTATCGATATCATACAGATATTAATTTATTGTATAATAGGTTTTCTTATTCAAAAATATTTTTAACTTGCTTGTAAAGTCTTTGTTTCTTCATTTGGTATGGATTTTGGTAAATTGTTATAAATTTTGATGGCCAATAACAAGGGGCTAGATAAGTGTACTGTGTAGTGATGTTTGAGAAGTAGGGAGCATTAGCATGTTTTTGTGTCTTACAAGACGATCTGAGTATTTGTGATCTCATTTTATGAAAATGATAGGATGTTTTTGAGTAAATGTGCATATTTGTATTTTAATATGTATATGTATGACAAGATAAGTCCACTGTATTTTTTAAAGAAAGGTTCGCAGTTGTTGGTCCGTTCTAGATACTATTCGACTTTTTTTTGTTATATCATAGGCCCGCAAACCAGCAAGTGGATCACCTGATGGTAAGTGATCTCCACCGCCCATGTACGCCCACCACCAGAAGAATCATGGGCGCGTTGCCGACCTTAAAGGAAAGGGATAATTAGGGATTGGGAAGGGGAGGGGATTTGGGCTTCCGGATATCTCACTCACCGTACGAAACGCAGCAGCAAGCCGCTACTTAACGTCGGTTTTCTGTGAGACAGTGGTAACGACCCGGTTGAGCCAGCCCATTCATGCTGTAGACAAAACTGTCTACAGCGTGGCTCTACCACTCAAAATAAACTTAATTTCGTTTGTAAGGTAAGAGTGGTAAAAGTGGTGTTGGTGGTGTTGTTAGTGCTGTGGAGTGGTGGTTTAAGCGTGGTAGAGCCACGCTGTAAACAGTTTTGTCTAGAGCATGAATGGGCCGGCTCGACCGGGTCGTTACCACTGTTTCATAGAAAACCGACGTAAAGTATCGGCGCGCTGCTGTGAGTACGTTGAGGGAGATATCCGGAGGTCCAAATCCCCCTTCCTTTCACAATCCCATAATTATCCCTTCACTTTAGGGTCGACAACGCACCTATGATTATTCTAGTATTGTAGGCGTACATGGGCGGTGGAGATCACTTACCATCAGGTGACCCACTTGCTCGTTTGGCGGTCTATACAATTTTTTTTTTACTAGCCCTGTATTATATACGTCCCACTACTGGGCACGGGCCTCCTCTACTGAATGAGAGGGATTAGGCCTTAGTCCACCACGCTGGCCTAATGCGGGTTGAGAGACTTCACATACCTTCGAAAAATCTTATCGAGTTCTCAGGTATGCAGGTTTCCTCACGATGTTTCCTTCACCGTTATAGACTATAAAAAATAAAAATAAAAAATAAACCATGTATTATTATTTTATATAGAACTAGAAATGAAACTAGATTTTTATGTTTATCGTAGTTTTTAGGAACTCGACGATTGCTCATTACTATGTTATGTGAGAAGTGTATCACAATATTATTATTATTAATAATAAATTTATAGAATAAAACATAAATTTATGAACTTAAAAGTATATCTTTTATAAAAGTTATTTAACAAATTAAGGCAAATTTATTATAAATTAAGGCAAGTCTGTTATGAAAGTGTTAATTAATTAACACTTTCATAACAGACTTGCTCAATAATTACTCTGTCTTAACCGTGCACTAGATACTTCCATAGCACGAAGCCAACATGTAATATAATTCGGACAGTTGGGTCTAATCTCTGAACCAGGAAGACCTTTTAGAAGAGTTGCTACAGAGTCTCCGTTTTCACCTATAGCGTGTTGACGGGATACCAGCAGATGTCGGATTTTGCCATCTCGCAGTGTCACAACTTCATGTTCTAAGAATAAGGTCCTTTCATCCCAGTACACCAGCTGCAAAAAATCACAATAAACTATAAATAATTCTGGTTCCACGTTTCTTTCGAGTTTTCCTCCTTATTAAGTGAGAATGAGTGAAAGTGAAAATGTATGATGAGAGACGAAAGACGATGGAGCGCTGACGAAATAAGTCCATGATAGCAAATTTCCTACTCGCCTACTACAGACCATTACATTAATATTTTCTCTCAGACACTCTACGGCTATTTAATTTTAAAAATAAAATTAAGAATACTTCCGGCAACTGAAATTTTGAGCGAACGCTAACGTCGGATATCGTCGGGTGTTTTATGTGATTCTGGAGTCTGATCACATAAAATAGTACGCCTGGATTTAACTCAAAATGAGTCAGCCACTGGCGGTTAGGACCCCGGAGTGAGAATCCTCCTTCGATTGTGTTCCGTATCTAATGCCGGGCTTCTGAATCTATCTCTGGACTAAGTTACAATTATTTCCATTTTTTTTCGGAATAGTTCATAGATGAAGTCTCCAATCCATAAACCTAATTGCGATACATTTTCTTACCTGCCAAGGAGTTCCCTCAATTCTTACCTCGTACCAACACCTAAATGGGAACACCTCTACCTAACACAAAATAAGAATGATTATCTAATATTTTATATGAGATATTAATGAAAAAGATGTTGTGTAAAAAAATATATTATCAAACGATACATGATATATTATTTTACATAAATGTAATTCTGAGTAACAGCCCACCTTTGTGTTTATTTTGTATGCTTGAAAAATTGGCACCGGATCTGAAGTTAAAGTCAGAGTACATCCTTGCAAAGATTTAATGCCAAACTGCTGGCTGCGTCGATATATACCAGTTCTATCATAGAAATGATAACGAGCGAAATCAAGCTCCCGTATTAGTCTGGCGACACGTATATTCTTAAATGTTACATCACAATTTTGAAATGTGCACATACCTAAAATCCATGATTATCAAACTCTATCATAAGAATAAACAGGGAGATATTTTTAATAAAACTAATACAATATTATTCTCACCGTATATTGTGGTAACATCCTTCAACGTACATCTACATTGATATATTCTACCTGCTAAGACAGAGAATAATGTACGCACAAAGTAATTGAAATCACAAATTATATTTATTAATATAAACGTAATTAATAAGTAAAAATATAACATATTGAATAATATTATAATATGCGTATTCTTGAACTATGGACTCTTGTAAACAGGTATTCTACGCAAGAAACTCATTTAAATCAAACTGAGCCTAACGGCAATTGAATGATAAGAATACAATCTATTTAAGTTGAATTCAAATGACCATTACAATGACTCTTAATTGTCAGCAATGACCTCAATGAATATATTTAAATAAAACTCATAAATAATTTATTTTGATTTACCTAGAGTGTAACAATTTTAAGGTGGTTGTTCGGTAAGTGCTATAAGTAAGATTAGGTTATGATGTGGCTGGCATGTCTTTGTGGTAAAAGGCCCAAAAATAAAATTTGAATAAAAAAAGGTGGCTGTGGCAAATTTTGGAACCAATTAGAAATTTATTGAATAATTTGTCAAAATTATTAACTAAACAATCATCAATCATCTCGCCAGCTTATATTTAGGATGAAAATATGAAATAACATTTCAACCCACATCAAGTTAAAATTGAGATCTATATTAATTTATTTTGCTAAATTTTACTTTTTTTTGTTACTAGTCCTATATTATATATGTCCCACTGCTGGGCACGGGCCTCCTCTACTGAATGAGAGAGCCTTAGTCCACCGCTGGCCTAATGCGGATTGGTAGACTTCACATACCTTCGAAAAATCTTATCGAGTTCTCAGGTATCCAGGTTTCCTCACGATGTTTCCTTTACCGTTAAAAATTTTACTTATTGTGGTTTAATTTATTTTTTCATTTCATCCGTCTGTTGTCGCACTGTAAATTTAATGCGACATATTACAGTGCAAAGTAAACAAATATTTAATTAGTTGTCCTTAGTAAATCTATAGAGTATAGATGGTATATAATAAATTGGCCTTATTTATATATAAGCCACATATTTCTAAAGCCGCGTAATACTTACTGCTGATGTTTCTGCAGCTACAACACAACAACTAAATCATTCCTAAAAATGTATTAACATAGAAATTAAATAAGCATTGGCAACGTATTTTATGTATCCATATAGGTATACAGGGTTATTTTTAAAACACCAGCAACCTCGCAGGGGTAGATTCCTAAGGTTATAAGCTACTACTTTTGTTCTACGACTTTTGATAATTTGTTAGATTTTATTTTCATACAAAAATAAGTATTCATTTAATTTCCGTCTTGAACGTTACAACGCGCATCGCAGATTACGTAAACAAATACGCGAAGCGTGGGGAACCGGGCTAGCTCCTTTGAAGGTCAACGCCCGAGCAGCTGAGCGGCGCGTTTGATGTCGCGCGATGTCGCGCCGCACTCTACGAAGAAAAACACGACACAACAAAAACTTGTAAAATCATTTTTTTTTAAATATATTGAGTTATATCCAAACTCGTAGAACAAAAGTTGTTCCGTATGGGGTCAGCTATCTGGTCCTGCGAGGTTGCTCGTGTTTTAAAATTAACCCTGTATATGTACAAGGTGGTAGGTCTCTCGTATGCGAGAGGCCGTCTGGGTTAGTACCACCGCTTTGTCTATTTCTGCCGCCAAGCAACAGTGTTTAAGCACTGCTGTGTTTCGGTTTGAAGGACATTGAAGGCAGTGAAATTATTGAGCAATATGTAACTTAACATCTTATGTCTCGGAATGACGAGCACAGTTCAGTGTCATGCAGTGCTTTGCAATTCAAAGTTCTATGTGGTGTTGCTTCTGTTTATGGACAGGCGTGGCGCTTACTATCAGGCGAGCGCCTTGCTCGTCTCGTCATTCAATCAAATAACAATATACATATTATTCTTTTTCAGTGTATTATAAGACTATTGTTTCAATTCGTTGCTGCCAGAGTAGGTACCTAAATGCTATGCTTGGGGGTCACTATCCGTACTTACTTTACTAATCAGAGCGCGTAATTTCAATCAAAGCTACATTATTATTTACATTATATTATGTATTCATGTTTACCGCGTGTATCAAAAAGGTGAAATAATAATTCGGCAACTTACTGGAGGTACTTTTGTATCTAAGCGCAGGGACAAACAATACCTGAACCGGTCTGCCCTTATTTTTTTTTTACATCATGAAGTTTTTACGTTTGGTTGCTTTTCCGCGCGTGAAAAGCGCGCGCATTTTGGTCGTATAGACAACAGCACAAGTCGCATGCAAGGACACACACTAGTGACAATGGTAAGGTTAGCATTAAACAATACATTTAATATTTGTAATGTTTTAGGTTAAAAAGATGTTAATATTCTGATTTAAACTCCTAATGCAACTTACCTATATCCAAAATCCTTAAATATAATTTCACATTTCTGAAACACGCTGTATAACAATACGGTTACAAAAAACAATCGGATTCGGATTACACTTAACGCACCACACGACCTCGTACTAACGTAACGAATATTAAATTAATGGTGATTGTTACATTGTCGGCAGTCAGGTGTGCAAGGATTGCGTTGTAACGGTGGAATATGTTGATGTTGCTGCAATGGCAGAAGTAAAGGTGTTGACAGGGTTGGCAGTGCTGGCAAAGGTACCAGCCATTCTGACCCACATACACTCCCCATAACAAAAGCTGGCAGTAATGGTGCCCGACGACCAACTGGGCGAAAAGCAGACCATCTTGACTCGGCTTCTTCGGAACTCGAAACAGATGCTTCATAACCTAACTCAGTTGTTGACGGCATCTTGTCATGTTGAGTCTGCAAGATTATTCAATAGGTTACTAATATAATCATAACTGCATATCAAAGTAAAAAATGCTAACATTATGTGATAAATTTAATAAATATATAAATAACTCACATGCGTAGCATTGAAATGCTCCACAGCACGCAACAGATCATGATTACAACGTCTTAAAACAAGTTCTAAGACCGATCGCTTTTTCCCCGGAAATAATTTACGCAGCATTTCAAGCCCTGCGCTGCTGACAACACTTTCACTTTCAGGTGTATCTTCTACGCCGTTTCTGTTGGAAATATAACTTTTTAATGCTGTCTCTTTAAGTAAATGCCAAATCTCTTAAGTAATATCAATATTGAAAAAGAATCAAATAGGTAAATACCGTAATGATGTAGCAGCTGAAGAACTTCCCGCTGAATCTGGTGAAATGCTGCAACAATCTGGTAGAGAATCACTAGTCTCGCTGTCGATATGGATTGGCTAGGAAAAAATAAAACAAATTAATATACAACTATACGCTTAACAAACACTTTTTAATATTACATAATCATATAAGTACATACAGTCTGAT